>JAVTVJ010000181.1:2940492-4410739 GCA_034509425.1 Eopsaltria australis
AGCACTGTCTGATGTAATGTCTGCATACTGAATGCATATAGGTGTATCAGAAATGAAAAAGGCTTTATGTGAGAACTTCAAAATCAAGCTCAGTTAGAGCCTATGTTTTACAATAGCAATGGTATAAACACAATATTGTTATTTCAAGATAACACTTCCATCAAAAATTTCTCAACATCTCAATCAATGTTGTTTTATCGTCACTATAGAGATGCTAACTGTGCAGTGGTATAAGTTGAAATTAGAGATGATTTAGCATCTTCCTTAATAAATAACGTAATTAATGGCATATCGTCATATTTCCAAGGCTTGTTATGTGTATGTATTCAGCAAGGATACAGTAGTTCTGTGAGTTGCGACATTCTTGGTCACCAGTGATCTCTCCTGTTCAACAGTCTTCTTGAAGAACGATCACATTGGAAAACAAAAGCAGCAGTGGCTACAGCTTTCATATTTTCAATTTGAGAACTGAAAATACAGAAATTATGAAAAAAAAGCAGAATAGAGAACCATTAAGACTTCCTCCAAAATATTTTAGATTTAATTTTCAAGAGTAGTTTTGTTATTATTTTGTTAATGATAGTAATTTCATTAACTGCAGTAAATACACAGTCTTGTTCACCTCAGTCTCCCTCTGTTCCTCCTTCCACCTCCCCTGTTGTTTCTTCATATGCTTGTATGTTTCTCTCCACTGAGTCACAGGCAAGTGGTTTATACTTCCAGAATGAGGCAAATTATTTGCATTTATAGTAGAAGTTTTGGTAGTGAGCTAAATAACTTAAAATTCTCTTATTAGCTCTATTTATCATAAAGACATGATGCCATGGTGATAAGGACTTCCCAGTTCTTCATTTGTACTAAAGATAGCTATTCAGACAGATTAGTTTTGAAAAATCAAACTAGACAAACTTGACAAACTAGATTTTGTTAGATTTTTTTTTTAAATCAACTTGAAAACAGTCTAACTGCCTTTCTGACATCCTTTTAGGATGATGATCCAGAACCTCAAGGAGCAATTGCAAATGCGCCTAATATTGGTGACTTGTTGGGTGAGATGGAAGAGACAAAGCAACAACCAAACAATGTCCGAGCTAGTTCCAACAAGTTAAAAAAAGATGTGCGACTAAATGAAAAAGCAAGGTAAGCCTTTGTCAGAGGATGGCAGAGCTGTGCTTTAGGCAACTTCTTGCCAAGTAACATGTGGATAACTTATTTACTCAGAGAGAAATTCTATGAAGCTAAACTTCAGCAGCAGCAGCAGGAGCTTAAGCAGTTACAAGAAGAAAGAAGAAAACTGATTGAAATCCAGGAAAAAATTCAAGTGTTACAGAAAGCTTGTCCTGACCTTCAAGTAGGTAGAATGTATTTCTTTGCTGTCTTAAGGTGCTGAGCAATGAAACATAAAATTATTTCTTGCTCACCATTTTTTTCCTATGAAAATTGGAAAAAACTTAAAATTGGTGATACTGGTGTACTGTAAACAGGTAGATTTTTTAACCTACAGTTCTAATTATGGCATTCACTTCTCAGTGGTTGCTGTATCTTAATTTCACTGTACTTTGTCTTCAAAAGCCTTGATAGTCTTCAAAGATACAGAACCTTCTGTCTTATTTTTAACCTGAAATTTGTCTTTCCATACATACGTGTCAGTCACTGCTTCTTTACTTCATTTAGTAGTCATTTGCTGGTATTTTGGGACAATGTTGTGTCTTGTAGGTATGATCAACACTTTGTTGCATTTTAACTTAACTCTGCAGACCTTTACTGTTTTTCACGCTCTTTGAAGATTAACTTCTTTCTGTGAACTGAGCACTAAATTATCAATACTGTGCATCTAGAACATAATATAATAATACACAAGTTAAGTTTGATTGATTGCTAGGTAAGTTTTGAAATAAATATTTAGCCTCTTTTTCCTAGGATACTGATTTTCTAGCCACATAAAGCCTTAACTGTGTTGGGTTTTAACTGCAGGTAAGTTTTAGAAAGCTGTTATACTCTATTTTACCATTTTGCTTTCTCTTTCAGTTGTCAGCTGGCCTGGGTAACTGCCCAGCAAATAGACAGACTTCACAAGCTACATCAACTCCAGCCATGAATGAGTGTAACACAGCTGGCAAACCTTTATTTGAGTGTGATGAATCTGTACCAGTAGGCAATGAGGTATTTCATTCTTGTTATACAGTGACTTAGAAAGGGTTTAAGAAGGAGAAGTTTCAGGTGTCTTGGACACATTTTTAAGTAGTTAGCCTGGGGAGTGGAGTAGTAGGTATTTTAACAAACCACATGTAACTTCTTTGTTTCATTTCTGGAAAGAAGGAAATACTGACTTGAACTGGCAGGACATTTACCCCCAAATATAGCACTTGTTGCCAAATATTTATGTGAAAGTTTATTTGATTTTGAATTTTTACTGTGAACATTTGATAGTGTATACTGTCGGGAGGTCATCCAGGGAGAAAATTATGAAAGTATTTGTTGAAACCCGATTTATCTTTGCATCTGTCTTCACCTTTTCCCCTGAAATTGCCTTTAATAATGATCTGGATGTTACTTATTCTTTCTGGAAATTATGCTAGCATTATATATATTATATATATATATAATATACATATAATATATAGAATTATATATAATATATTATATATTATATATATAGCATTATATATTCTTCCATTTTACTGCAAACAGTTATGGTCTGAGATGAGAAGACATGAGATTTTAAGAGAAGAATTGCGACAGAGAAGAAAGCAACTTGAAGCTTTAATGGCTGAAGATCAGAGAAGGAGAGAGCTCTCAGAAACGATATCTACTGTTGCTGCATCTGTTAAAAGTGAAGGCTCAGAAGCTCAGTGTACTCCACAGCAGAGCAGGACTGAAAAGTAAGAGCACAAGTTGTTCTGTATTAATCAGTAGGTGCTTCCGTTGTTTAGTGGGATGTCAGTGTTGGGGCAGTTTCCTGCGTTCATCTGAGCACTGAATTTGATTTAACAGAGCAGGAAATGAATTTCTTGACCTGTCAAGTGTTATTTAGCAACTTGCCCGTTTTATGGGTTGTCCCAGCACATTTAGTCTCTCCTGTTCTGCCCGTGGGGGGGAAAAAATCACCTAAGGAGAAGAAAATGCATGGAAAATGCCAAATGATCAGAGTAATTTTTTTTCATCTTTGCCCAATTTATAACATAGTAAAGTAATACATTTCCAAAGCAGAAAGTAATTTCATTTATCTGTCCCAGTATGAGAAGCAGAATACAAGTTTGCATTGCTGAGAATCACAGAATCAACTGGGTTGGAAAAAAACTTGAAGATCGAGTCCAACCCATGACCTGATACCATCTTGACAATGAGACCATGGCACTGAGTGTCACATTTGGTCTTTATTCTTAAACACCTCCGGGGTCTGTGACTCCACCGCCTCTCTGGGCAGCCCATTCCAATGCCCAGTCATTCTGGGAAGAACTTCTTCCTAATGTCCAGCCTGAACCTCCCCTAGCTTAGCTTAAGATAGTCCTCATGTCCTGTTGCCGGTTGCCTGGGAGAAGAGGCTGACCCCCACCTGGCTTACACACCCTCCTTTCAGGACAATAGGGTCTCCCTTAAACCTCCTCTTCTCCAGGCTGAACAACCCCAGCTCCCTCAGCCACTCCTCATAGGACTTGTGTTCCAAGACCCTTCACCAGCCTTGTTGCCCATCTCTGGACCTGCTCCAGCATCCCAACATCCTTCCTAAATTGAGGGGCCCAGAACTGGATGCAGCACCCAAGGTGCAGCCTAACCTGTGCCAAGTACAGGGGAAGAATCACTTCCCTGCTGTTTGTGGCCACACTATTCCTGATATAGGCAAGGTTGCTATTGGCCTTCTTGGGCATGTGGGCACACTGCTGGCTCACATTCAGAACAGTCTAGTTCTTTCTGGTGCAGCTTGATTAATTGCTGGTAGATTTACAATTGTCAACAGATTGTTTTAGTAATTTGTCATAAACTTGAAAAAAGATACTCTTTTTCCAAACACCTCTTTTCTTCCTGACCCTGCAATGTTCACTAGGACAATGGCTACCTGGGGAGGTTCTACCCAGTGTGCCCTAGAGGAAGAAAATGGAGATGAAGATGGTTATCTCTCTGATGGAGTGGGTCAGGCAGAAGAAGAGGAAGAAGATGCATCGAGTTTGAATGACAGTTTCTCTGTTTATCCCAATAACAACATACCAGAAAACGCCTGTTTTTTTAAAGGAAGCAAAGATAGGTTAGTAGCATTACTTGTTGATCTAATGCTTGAGTGTATTTGGAAGAGGTGGAAGAATCATTAACTACTAATGGATTGCGTTAACTACAAGGTATCCTCACAGCAAAAGAAAATTTCTTTCTGCTTGTTAGGGAGCTGTGTGTAGTGGCAGTTTCTGTCTGAGTCTTTGTAGCTGCAATGCATATAACTGATTTGGTGATTTTTGTTTTCAGTCTTATTAAAAGTCTGCCATTGAGATTTCCAGTTGTGTGGCAGTGGCTCCTGATGTTCCTATTTATTTTTAGTCTACTTAAAAGATAACCAATCTGTGTGAAATTTTTGCTGTGATATGGATCATTCTCTTCAAAAACAGTAGTTCAGAGAATTAAGCTAACTCTGAAATCTTTCCTTCTAAATTTATGACTTCTGTAGTTATGAAAACTATTTCTTAATTATTGTGAATAATTTTAACTCTTGTTTATGTGATTGACTTCCTCAATAACCTTTGTGTGATTAAATGAAAATGCCATGTTAAAAATAACATGCATATCTGCAGTTATTTCTTCTGGTTTTGATACCAAAATGATTTTAGTAGACAGTGGGCTAACCAGGGGCTGGATCTGTCAATGTATTATGTTGGTGACTTCTGTTTTCATTGAGTACATATTATATGGCAGTAGTGGAAAATATTAAAAACAAGAAGCAGAAGCATCCTTAACCCTTCTTTTTTGACAGTCATAATCAGTTGGGGGGCTCCTATTTTCCATTTGTTTAGGATAGTGTTGGATTGACAAAATGGCACGTGTGGTTAGCTGGCCTGTGCTGTGTGAGTTTTTGATGTACAACTTAAACATAATTTGAATAACAGAAGTAACGTTAGTTGCTTGAATTTTCTGATTTTGTCCTCATTCTTCCAACTTTCCCAACCCAGGTGGAAAAATTGCCGTCCCCTTTCAGCAGATGGAAATTATCGTCCAGTGTCTAAGGCCAGGCAACAGCAAAACATAAATATGCAACGTCAGGAAAATTTTCGGTGGATGTCTGAGCTTTCCTATGTGGAAGAAAAGGAACAATGGCAAGAGCAGATCAATCAGTTGAAGAAACAGCATGAATTTAGTGTCAGCATTTGTCAAACTTTGATGCAGGATCAGCAGGTAGATATGAAGAACAATTATTTTGCTGTTCTTATTTACCTTTTATTCTCTTTTGAACTCTTTCTAGCAATAGCTTCTGGTTTTTGTGATTTGGTCACTGTTACATATTTTCTTTCCACAGACCCTCTCTTGCCTTCTACAGACTTTGCTTACAGGCCCTTACAGTTTGATGCCCAATAATGTTGCATCTTCGCAAATACATCTCATTATGCATCAATTAAACCAGTGTTACACTCAACTGACTTGGCAGCAGAATAATGTCCAAAGGTTTGTTGACTGTATTAGTGTTTAACTATGGAATTTGAAATGCTTCAGTAACGGGAACATGGTTATGTGAATAAAAGATTACAGATAATGGTTAAATATGAGACTCTTGAACTTCTGAGTTGATTACAAGCTTTTGAAATTGTATGCAGCATTTCTGGTTGTCTTTTTTTTCCCCCAACGTCTCTTTAACACCTTTAAAAGTACTTTTGTAGTACTCTTCATTGAAGAGAGCGAAAAGTTGGCAAAAATCTGTTGCAATAGTTATTTTTGAATACGCTGTTGTGTCTGTAGTCTTCACTGGACTACCTGGCAAGATTCTGGATTCTAATGGTAATATACAGCAAAAAGGCTTTTGGTCTTTTCTTAGTGTTTTCAGTTAGAATTTATGCTTCTTACATTCCATTTGGATGTACTACATTTACCTTCTGAAAAACGATCTTTATTAAAAAAAGATGTAATATTCGTTTTAATTCATTGCATGGAAAGTTCAAGCTCTTCATCTCTGTTTTGTATTTGGTGATATATATAGGTGCTGTCCTCTTACAGCATTTTTAAAATTAATTTTAACCTCCGTTCTGTAAATACTTTGTATATTTGATTGTTTCTGTTGAAGTTTTCAGCTTGCTTATTTCTTTAGTATCTAGTCAACTTTTTTTTGTTCTTGCAAGGATGTTTCAACCTGTGTATACATGACCACTAGTACAGAGCAGTTGATTTTAAACCAGCTCAGGATTAAATATAAGTAATTTTTGCCTTGAGGGTTTTTTATTAGCTAAATGGAGCAGTTCTTTACCTACATTACATGGTGTAGGTGAATAATATGAAGCTGAAATTACTTGAGTATAAATGTACACTTTTCCCATAATATTCCTTTTTTTTTTTTTCTCAAGTCATTGTTTTTGTCTTGTTTTCAAGGTTGAAGCAAATGTTAAGTGATCTTATGCAGCAACAAGAACAACAAAGTCAAGAGAAACCACCAAGAAAGGAGAGACGCAGTAGTGCACCACCACCTCCATCTCCTGTTTTCTGTCCATTCAATTTCCCTCCACAGCCTGTGAACCTCTTTAGTGTACCAGGATTTACTAATTTTTCTTCCTTTGCTCCAGGTGAGTATTACTATAGGTGTGAGAAGTAACATGAATTTCAAAAATTTACATTTCTCATTTAATTGCAATTGTATTGTGAACTTAATGAAACTCTGTCACTCGTTAAAATCGTGTTCTAGGTGAACTGTGTACTTGGAAGGTGGCACTTGGTAATTATTTCTGTTTTCCTTAGAACTTCAAACACTCCTGTTTGTTATAAATGCCTGTAAATGGAGCATGTTAACCAATTTTTGTTCTCATCAGAGTTATTCAGTAACTGTTGACTTGGATGCGGTATTCCTAATCTCTTTCTCTAATCTACTTTTGCTGTTGAATTTGGAAGGAAAACAATGTCGGTGTTTTACCGTTTAATTCAAAGTAAACAAAACTGTCTTATTATATTCCAGTCTTTTTGGGAAACCAGGAAATAGGCATAGACCTAGATTAGAACTTCCAAATTGCAAAGTCTGTTCTCTGTTTGAGAACATTTTTAAAATCACATGGAACCTGCCCAAAAGAATAGTTACATTGTTTGCCACTTCCTTAAAGATTCTGGTGTTAAAATTGAAGTATTATGAATCTATAACTTCTTTGGCTCTGAGTACTTCAACCATTGGAATTTTCTTGTCAATTTGATGGTGGTTGAAGTATTGATAAGGTCTTCAGGCAGAGAGAATTCTGTCTTTTTTTGGAACTGTTGTTTTTACTTTCACTTTTAGGAGCTCTTTACTGGAGTTCCTTGGAGGACCTTCATCTCCACTGATGGAATTGCAGTATCCAGAAGTGTTCCAAACCTGCACTAAAGATAAATTCTGATTGTTTGCAGTACTTTCAGGATGAAAACAATTCTTGCTTACTTCCCCACTGTATTTTTGCTTCATAATTTCATGCTGCCACACAGTATGTCTCAAATTTGAATTTTATTACATAAATAAATGAGGTAGGATCTTCTGACTCTCTTGTTTACTTCGTAGGTATTAACTATAATCCAGTATTCCCATCTGGTTTTGGAGATTTTGCACAAAATATTTCTCCACACAGCAGTGAGCAGCAGGAGCAACATCCTCTAGATCATAATGCTTCTGGAAAAACTGAGTATATGGCATTCCCTAAACCCTTTGAAAGTAGTTCATCTAATGGAGCAGAAAAACAAAGGTATTTAATGTCAAAGTTAAGCTCTCCTTTAATAATTTCCTCTCCCTCTCCTCCCTTTTCTGGGGCTTGTGGGAATTCATCACTAATTGAGGGAATTTGTCATAGAATTACAGTATGAGCTTTACTTTTGTAGCTTCCAGGTTTTTAAATTTTTTCAGTAGTGTTCTATTTTTCTGTATATTAATTAATGTATCATTTCATGAACATTTTAAAATCAAATGTAGTCTTGGAGTGGTTTTGTAACACTTTCTGTAAGTGGAGGAAGATTTTGTTTCTGCGGGGTTGTTTTGAAACTGAGTTGTTTGAATAACTAGAGGATGTAATTCAGTGAACGCTTTTTTTGTTATGCTGCTGTAGATTGTACTGAATGTTGCTTTAAGAAGTGTTTTGTCCTATGGTACTATTTGAGTACAACAGTAGCTGCATACATATATTGATGTTGAAACCAGTGATAGATGGGAAGCTCTTCTGTTTTCCATTTGGAAGGGTTCCCTATAATTATTTGTTTTTCAATATTCATTTGATGTCTAAGTAACAAGGGCAAATAATTTTCATTATAGATAAACTGTTTGCCTGGTAACACAAGATGTTCCTATCTGAGAGATTAGGTTGTGGTATACTGAGGTTGGTCTGTGGGTCTTTTTTTCCTGACAGAAGGAGTCATAGACAACCTGAAGAGGAAATGGACAAAAGATCACCTTGGCTTAGTGATAGCCAAGAAGTGAAAAAAGATGATCAGTCTCAGCTGAAAGCAGGTTTTGCAGTTTCAGTACAAAACATTGCTTCTGGTCATAAAAATCAGTGTGAAATGAACCGGAGAAGAGAGTTTGATGAAGAGTCTTTGGAGAGTTTCAGTAGCATGCCCGATCCAATAGACCCAACTACTGTGACAAAGACATTTAGATCCAGAAAAGCATCAGCGCAAGCAAGCCTGGCATCAAAAGATAAAACACCCAAATCAAAGAATAAGAGGAAGAGTTCTTCTCAGCTAAAAGGCAGAGCTAAAAATACTGGTAGGTTGTAAAGTAATTTTGGATACTGTGGCAAACTTGGATTATAATCATTACATTCCGGAGAATTTACTCTCCATAAATGGTACCTATAATAATGAAAATAAGTTACGGAAATGAGTTCATTTTGTATAATACAACTGCATAAGGATTTTTAGGATTTCAGTAAATAGAAAGTAAATAAACCAATTGAGATCCCATGTTTTAAAAGGATCATGGATGTAGATACTTGCAGATTTGAAATAACAAGGAGAATATTCTTCATTGTCTTCATGTTCAAACTAGATTATTTGCTGAAAAATATGCTTCAGTAAAATTCTGAATTCTGAGAAGAGAGGGAAGTACTAGTTAGTACAGTAGTACTATTGGAGTTGCTGAGGATTTAGTACTACTCTATGGCTTCAGTATAGAGAGGAAGATTTTAGGCTAGGAAACATCATTAGTATTTTTCATCTTTAAGAGTGCCCTTGAACAAATTTTTTAAAGTAATAAAACATTTTGTAAGCTGTTTCTTTATTTCTTTCTTTTCCTCCCATTAGGTTATGAAAGTGCAAGTGCTTCTAGTGTGTGTGAACCCTGCAAGAACAATAAAACCAGCCACTCTGATGATGTGGTTCATGCGAAGGTGTTCAGCAAAAGGAATCAGGAACAATTGGAAAAAATAATTAAATACAGTAGATCTACAGAAATGTCTTCAGGTACTCTTTTTTCAATGTCTAATTATTTTGTGAACTTCTGTGAGTAAGGGACCTTAGTTGCTAGTGTGTTGTTTAAACACAATGCATTTTGACAGGAACTATATATTTAGCATATGGATTTTGCATTTTAATTTCTAAGGATGCTGTAAATGTAAATGTATAAGAAGTTGGATATTAATTGCTTTTGGGTGTTTTCTGTATTTTAAGTACTTGATTAAAGTAATTTAGAAACCTGTTACTGTACAACAAGCAAAAATGTAGCCAGTCTCACCCATTTGTTGGTGATTTTATGGAAAGTAACTGCAAAACTGGTGAAACTTTGCTTAGTGTTTAAACTACATCGTGTACTGCGTACATGTCGTCTTCCTATTTGTGCTTAAATGAGCTCCATCAAATATCATTCAAATTCAGTCTTATAACATCACACAAACCCTTACATTTTTGCCATCTGCACTGCTTTTCTTGTATCTAGATCATAAAAATTCTCTCTCCTATGTCTTTTTTGGTTCTGCCAGTATCTGTTTTGTTTGAGAGATGCAGAAATTTCGGTCATTGTAGCACGATATAAAGCTTTGCCAGCGTAGCTGTGTCCACACTAAGAGCTGTTTATTAGTGCACATAATAAGCTTCGCAGGTCAAGTTGTCATTCTCACAATAAGCAGCTCTGATGTGGTTTGGATAACTAAGCAGTCTTCCTCCTGCTGTTTTGTATATACCCTGTCTTTATTTCTGGTGCGCATTTTTGTGTTTATCACTGTCTATCCCCACTTTCCTACAGCGCATGCTAGGAGAATTCTGCAGCAGTCTAACAGAAATGCATGCATTGAAGCGCCAGGTAATGCATTCACTGCTTAGCTTCAACAATATCCTGTTACTTTTTTTTTTTCTTCTCTTACCTTTGATCCTATAACTCACTGTTTAGCAGATGTTCAAGATCAGTGCCTATTGCAGCACCTTCTCTATAACCAAGAGAAGTAACTTTGCATGAAATGCAGTGTCACAAACTGCTTTGAATTATAGTTGTGGGGAGCATGGTTACCATGTTACTGATTAGTAACAATTACAAATAGAAAACATGTAGGTAGATACTACATCAAAAAACTAATTTCAGTATGTATTTTTAGTACTTTTAAAAGCTGCTATTGCATATTAGTAATGGGGGAGGGAAGCAATTTCTGGTAACTTTTCAGAGGTTCAGAAAGCTTTCCTGTGTTAAAAATTGGTAAACTATTTGCAGATAATCAAATTTCACAGTAATGTTTACTGTATTGCTAATAACTTCATTAACTTGAATACTAACAAATATGCATCTGTTAAACTGAGTTTTCCAAATTTAACTGTTTCCATTCAGCACTTTCCAAATTATGTATGTAATAATTTGATTGTTGTGATGCAAGGATAATCCTTAATTTTCAAATGAATGGGAGATTTATTAGGGAACACATTGACTTCTCATACCTATGTAATAGGGTTTAACGGTATAAGGATTTTTGTGAACTTGGTGATACTAGACATGTATGAGAATGTAGCATTTATATTTGGGAAAGAGTGGCTTTCTTGAGTTCAGTCTGAAGCTTTCTTAATGCTGCTTGTGTTGCAAAAGCATGGACTGCTTTTATTATATAAACTTGAGACTTCTGGCTTTCTTCCTGAAATGTCTTAAAACTCCATTTTCAGTGTTTAATATCCTGAAAGCTTCATTGTGGTGTGTGCAGTATTCTCTTTTACAAAGAATACTTTTTAAAGGTATTGTTCAGAAGTGTAAAGAAAATTATTTTTATGATTGTTCTATATTGTATTTCATATATTAAAGATTGCATAAAGTATCATTTAAGAATGTTTGCCCTTCAGGAAATTAATAAGCTTTATGAAAGCAGCTGTTTAAGGGAATCTGCAATATTTGAGACATAATTTGTATACCTGTAACTTGCATACCTGATAGGCAGTTGTCTGTTAAATGGATGCCTGTCAAGGACTTAACAAGTTCCTTAATTTTTTTTCTACAGAAACTGGTAGTGATCTTTCTATGTTTGAAGCTTTGCGAGACACAATTTATTCTGAAGTGGCAACACTTATTTCTCAAAATGAGTCTCGTCCCCACTTTCTTATTGAACTTTTCCATGAGCTTCAGCTGCTAAATACAGATTATCTGAGGCAAAGGGCTCTATATGCTTTACAGGTACGCACAGAATTTTTGATGTTGTATATGAACCAAACGAACTTTAGATCTTTTTTTACAGCATAGATTATCTTTTCCAGGATATAGTGACCAGACATTTATCTGAGAAAAATGAAAAAGGGAAGTGTGCAAAATCACTGAATTCTGCAACATGGGTGGCATCAAATTCTGAACTCACTCCCAGTGAAAGCCTTGCCTCTACAGATGATGTAAGTTTTCAAATTCAGAAGCTACTGACAACTTTTCCTGTTTTTCAGTTTGCACACATGCGTGCTTGTCTACTGAAATATACTAGGGATTGAATTTCACTAAAATTAGTATCAACTTACCCAGACTTTCCTGAACAGCTAGTAGCAAGAGAATCAATGCAAAAGTGATAAAATTTGATGGGGTTCTTGGTACTGCAAATGAATGATGTGTCAGGGATGAATGGAACATGGAGAGGGATGTGAACTGGAAACTGATATATTAAAAAAGAGCCAAAATCCTCTTCTGAGTAAGGTCAGGGCAAGTACTGATCATATGATTCTCCAAAAATTTTTTGTATTTAAGAAATCATTTACACCTCTGTACAGTTTCTTACATGTTTTGTACTTGAAGTATTTGAAGCAAGCATGGTAGATTCACCTGATGAATTTTTATCCTGAAAGTAGAGTTGTTCTCCAGTCAGACAGCCTGGAGGCAAGTCCTGATACCACAACATGTCACTGAAAAGAATTGCTGGCTTGTTCACACATCTCTGAGAATATGGTGTGTTCCTTCTTTGTATTCAGTTGTCTGGTATTTTTTAGGAAACTTTTGGCAAGAACTTTTCTACAGAAGCATGTCAAGATTGTGAACAACCTGATGCAGACAATGGGAGTATTATGTCTACTTCTTCAAATTTTGAGCCCTTTGCCACTGATGACCTTGGTGAGAATGATATGACTTAGTTTTTTAAGTGTTGCTCCCTCCCTCCCTCCCAAAATGCCTGCAATTGTCTGCACTTTAGTACATTGTTTTGACTTTTAGTGTGTAATCACATGTTTTGTAAGACAAAATATAAATAAATTAGCTAATTGCGAAACACTGAGTTTATCAAAGTGTGTAATAAAATATTATAACTAGTTAAATGTAGATTTCAAAACTTGCGGCCTTCAATTAATTTTTATCATTGTTTATTTGTCTGTCAATTGAAAACTTTTTATGTAGATTAAAAAGTGTTTTTATTCTAAATATAGGCAATACAGTGATTCACTTAGATAAAGCTTTGTCTTGGATGAGGGAATATGAGCGTATGAAAGTTGAAGCTGAAAGTACCCTTGGCTCTGAGGGCTGCTCTAGTAATTTTCAGGGTGCTTCTACTGCTAAATTAGAAGGTATGCACATTATACATATATTTTGCTTAGTTTTAGAAAATAATTATAATAACTATCAAGCTAAATTGCTTTCGTCTTTATTTATATTGAAAACTTAGCAACGTTTGAAAGAATATTTACATACTTAAGGAAATAAGACTTATTTTTTAAAACAGAAAATAAGTTTTTGAAAGTGGTATTTTTTTAACAGTAATATTGACTGTATTAAATGTATTGCTTTTTTTTTTTTTTTTTTTTTTTAATTAAAATGAGGTCCAGGTACCAGTGAATGTCAGTCTGTGCCACAGTCAGGTGATGTTTCTGCAGTTCCATGTCCTCGTATAGATACTCAGCAGCTTGACCGGCAGATTAAAGCAATTATGAAAGAGGTCATTCCTTTTCTGAAGGTAAGGGCTCTTTATAATATGGAGTGAATTAGAAGAATAAGAAAAGCACTTGTATAATTGCACAGAAGAGCATTATTTAAAATCTAAAACTTGCCTCTTAAAAACAGCTGCCAATAAATGTGTGTTCAGTTGCAGACTGCTGAAGATGAAGTAAGAAATAAGTGTTCCTATAGAAAGATACTGTGTAGTTTTTAATAGGAGAAATAAAAAGTGAAGTTCCTAGATTTCTTAGGGCTAGTAGACTTGGCATCAAAAAGAATAGAGGTTGCTTGATTTGGAGCTGACAAAATTAAATATAGGACTGTTTGAGAATGTTCTTCTGAAATATTTGCTGCCTTTTAGCAGACAGAACTGAGATCACTAATTAAAACTCTTACATCTACAGTAATAGGGTATTTTTGAAGAATACCTCTGAGCAGTTGACTTTTAGCATTATTTTCTCCTGTTTACAAATGTCTTTAAAGCTGTTGAGATCTTTTTAACTTCTGTGACTACAGAGAAGAAATGTTCTTTAAAGAAGGAGAAGCAGTCACAGTTATTCCTTTGTAAGGTTGGAGAGCAGAGAAGATTGAGTTGTAAGATGCTTAAGGCATCTCCCTGTTCCCTTTTTTAGTATGCACAGTATATAAGCTTAGGTTTGTCTAATAAGGTCTTTGGTTGATACTAAGTTTAAAAACTGTATATTGTTGACATGGCAGAGTCACAGTGCCTGAAGACTTGTGTCTTGTTTGCAGTTTGAAGGCTGCACATAACAGTAGATATCTTAATATACACTTCAATACGCTTGTGTACACAACTACAATATATGAAGCTTCTTAGTTTGGCCAAACACTATAAGATGCAGATCACTCGTGTATTGGAAAACTGAGATAAATCTTGGTGTGTCATGACCAGTCATTCATGAACGATGGTGTTTGTGGGATTGATTAGGACTTTTTTGTGGTGTGCTGTTCCTTCAGTGGATAGGTGGTTTTTTATAAATTAATTTCTGTATTTCAGTTGATGGCTAATTTTTCTTTTGAAGTGGTAACAAAGCTCATTCTGTGATACTTGTGTAGGAACACATGGATGAAGTGTGCTCTTCTCAGTTACTGACATCAGTAAGACGTATGGTCTTGACTCTTACGCAACAAAATGATGAAAGTAAAGAATTTGTGAAGTTCTTTCATAAGCAGCTTGGCAGTATTCTTCAGGTTAGTGGTATTTCAGTGCTGTTTTGCAACATTCAAGTTGGCTAATGAGCAACAGATAAACCTCCTTCTCTGAAGTTGTATTTTACACCTTGAATAGCATAGTTGCTATTCTGCAGACAGGACACCTTTTCTGTCACAGTCAGGTAGCGAAAGGTGTATCTCTGGCCTGTGGCTACCTTCAAGGAGAGCTCTGGTGATGCTTTTCATGGACATCTTGTGTAAATTCCTGAACATCTGTAGTTCGCGCTTTTTCTTTCTTCTTTTTTTTCTGCAAGCATGGAATTTAAATAATGAGCTTATTAACTTCTGTGTTATGTGACTAGAGATTCCACATAAAATCTGCTTAAGACACTAAAACTTTTTTAAAAAATATGAGCTATTACATAACTAATTTTGAGTTTTTAGAAATATGAAAAATACTTAATCTTTACAGCCTGAAAGCCTGTTTCAGAAACTGAAGAATTATTTCTCTTCACAGGATTCACTGGCAAAATTTGCTGGTAGAAAATTAAAAGACTGTGGGGAGGATCTTCTTGTGGAGATCTCTGAAGTGTTATTTAATGAATTAGCCTTTTTTAAACTCATGCAAGATTTGGACAACAACAGTATTTCTGTAAAGCAGAGATGTAAACGAAAAATAGAAACTACTGAAGTAATGCAGTCTTACGCTAAAGAGGTTTGTTTTATTTTATTTTTGAAAAATGTAGCTTTTCTGAGATTGCTAAATATGTGTATTTTCTAAACTAGTTTGATTACTTTATTTCATACCTTATATATGTGCATTTATTTATTTTACCAGTTATTGCTGTGTAATCACAATATTGTTTGTATAGGAGCATGAACTGGTTTTCCTCAATAAGGGCAAGTCCTGTGTTACACTTGAGTATCTGTTATAGATATCTAATTGTATAGACTTTGCTCGTAATTCAGAGGAAATGTTTTAATGATTATATGTGAACATAGGAAGGAATAAACAAGTGTTGAAATAGTTTTAACACTGGGGGCCATTGAGTAATTTCACCCCAGTAGGCAGCTGAGCCTTTCACATCCACTCAGTCCCCTCTGTGGGACAGGGAGATGATCAGAAGGGTAAAACAGAGACAGTTTGTGGGTTGAGATAAAGAGAGTTGAATTGGTAAAGCAAAAGCTGCACATGCAAGCATAGCAATACAGAATTAATTCACCACTTCCCAAAGGCAAGCAGGTGTTCAGGCACGTCTGTGGGAGCAGGGCTTCATCACATGTAATGGTGAGTTGGGAAGTCAAACACTATCACTTTGGATCTTCCTCCCTTCCTCACTCTTTGCCCAGCTTTATATGCTGAGCATGATGCCATGTGGTGTGGAACATCCCTTGGGTCAATGAGGTCATCTTCCCTGGCTGTGTCATCTTCCAAGTGCTGTGCACTCTCAGACTGCTTGCTTTTGGGGTGGGGTGAGGAGCAGAGGTCTTGGCTTTGTGGAAGGCAGTTTGGCAGTAATGAAAACATCCCTGTGCTATCAACACAAATTTGTTCAGCACAAATTGAAGACAAAGCCTTATACTATCTATAAGTGAAGAAGTTTAACTCTATCCCGATGTATTGGTTTTGAATGGCCCTACTACACCCAGCTAAGTCTTTTGACATATTGGAGGTCCCAGTTCATGATCTCTTTAGGTTTGTCTGCCGGTTTCCTTGCAGCAGCTTAGTTGGGCATCATCTTTAACAAATTGGAGTAAATTCTCTGAAGTTGTTATGTAGTTGGTTTGTTGGCGTATGCAGAAAGAATCAGTTTCTGGACTTGGTGTGTAAAATATCTATGAAGTTTTCAGAAATATTTGAGACTGTAGGACATATTCTTGCTCTAAAAAGTAAGCTTTGGCTAGCTTTCACACCATTTACATTGTTTATTTTAGTATTGCTTTTATTAGGAGAATAGCTGCTTTTTTTAAGTTATATGATGTTTGCAAAATAAACAGTAAACCAGATTGTGTTCATACATTTATGATTTCAATGTCCTTTCAGCTTTCATCTAGAAATACAAATACCAAAACAAACCCTTAATCATTTTTCAATGGCAACAGAAGATATTTTTTGAATCTGTCATCTATAAAGTCCCACACATATTTCTAGGTGTACCATCAGCTATATTTCAAGATAATTCAATTTAGATACATTAATAGCATGGCTAGTGTAAGGGAGACTGTGGAGTGTCTGGTGAGGAGGCCAAAGGAATGCTCTGAATCCAGAAAGATTTGGACATGACTTCCTGTTTTATCTGAAGTTGCCCATTGGGCCTTTGTTACATAAAGAGTTGGTTTAACCTGCATGGAAAGCATGGAACCAGCTGAGGTTCAGAATATCTTCTCTCCTGGAAGACAGAATTAGGGTTAAGGTCAGTGTTTGCATCCTTGCTGTGGCAGAGGTTCAGATTCAACAAAGCCAGAGACGAGCCAGAAGTGGTAGGTCCTGGTTACTTTGTTCATACCTGCACAGTGATCTCTATGTGGTCTTCTCACAGCCCTCAGCTCTGGAATCCTGATGCAGACATATTTGATATTGCTTGATTTTCTGATTCACTTGAGTCCAGTAAAGTAACTGCTGAAAACTGCTCTTTGTCTTGATCGGCATTAGAATCATCAAGTGGTTTGGGTTGGAAAGGACCTTAAAGATCATCTAGTCTCAACCCCCTGCCATAATGTATCTAATTCTATATGCTAGGTATGATTCAATCACAGACTGTAGGATTAGCTCAATATAAACGTAATTGTTTAAGTAAGAACGGTTAGCACAGGTTTTTTTAATGCTTTGAAACTCTGAAATTTTGAAGACATCTGTTGTACAAAAGTCCCTGTGGGGTTCTGCTGTTTTAAGATAGCAGTTCTTAGTAAGATTAGCATTTCAGCCTGGCTTTCACAAAGCCCTAGTTTGGTTTAGCATTTCCAAGTTATTTGAGTTTAGAATTGAAGACGGTTTGTGTTTCTTCCAGGTGAAAAAAGGTCTTCAGGTGGATGTTTGTTCTTCTGTTGAAGATGTCGATGAGGACAAAGTATGTGTACGCCTTTCAACTGTTTTTACTCCTCAGATAATTTTGTATTTCACTTAGTCTTAACATTTACCTGTCATAGGAATCAAGTTTCTGTAAGCAGCCTATTTTCTAGTCTTTAGAAATTTATTAATCTTCTTTCTGTTATTTTCAGTGATTTACTTTATCAAAGTAACAAAGTAAATTATAATTTCATTTCTAATGACAGCTTAACTATTCCTAGCAGTTAACATTTTCTTTTTTAATGGCATGGAGTTAAGTTGGTTTACTTTGCACCTTTGGGAGAAGGTAGATGTTCTGAATTGGGACATGTGGTATTTGAGGTCTTAGAGTCTAAGACAGTGCCTGTCCTCTGAGTATGATAAGTTAATGCTCATAATTTGTCCCTTTTCAAGTTCGTTTTGTAAACCATTGATATTATTGTTTGGGGAAGTGTGTTTTGTATGAAGTTTTATGTGGTCTGCTGGAATGTTCAGCTTTCTCCAGCCAAGGGAAAGATACAGGAATATATACCAAGTAGAATGTTGATTGCTTTCCTAAATGGATATATGTATGGGAGTAGGCATGTATGGGGGCAGAGTCAGTGCTTTTTTCTGGGGCTTAGAGCTTCTCTGCTTTGGGAGTAAAAGTGGAAAGCTGTACATCACTTGTTATGATGGTTACTGTAGTGTAGAAAAGTCCTTTCAAGGTTTGGAGACAAACTCAGGATTTTACTTGAGGTTCATATAGGAAGAGCAGAATTTTCTCATTCAGCATATTTAGCAAATCATTCAGCAGAGAGACTGCTGAGGAGATATTGCTAAAGAAACGAGAAGCTGCAGTTAGGAATATTTTTACTTCTCATTTAGGAGGAGCAGGGAAGTTGCTGGAAGGTAATAATGCAAGTGTGTCTGTCTTGATAATTACAAGTCTAATTTAAAGAATTTTTTAACCTAGCATGTTGATCAATGTCAGCTTTTTCAGATAATGACATACTCATGAGATCCTTGAAAGCTGTGTCTGAACAGTGCATGATCTCCTATAGGAAGTTCTGATGCTCTGTTTTAGAAGAATTATTCTGCTGTATTCATTTCAGGGCCTTAAGGACTACTTAAACAGATTTTTAGTAGATACTTCTTTACTTCTGAGAAACAACTCCTTTATGCACACACCTTAGCTTAGTCTTTAGATAAACATGAAATTGCACAGTGTTCCATGTTTTCCTAGGACAAAGATGAGACTGAAACTGCTAAACAAGTACCGGACTCAGAAGTGTGTGCTGGTAATGGAGTGCGTGAAAGTATTAGGTCTGATGCGTCTGATCAAGAGGAAGATGAGGAAAGTGAAAGTGGTCCAGTGGCAATAAGTAAGGCACTTCTATATAGTTCATTATTCAGTGCTTTCACTGTAGTTTTGACCAGCTAATTTTACTACAAGATCTGCATGAAGTAGTGCTGTGTAACACCTTCTCTCGCTTATTGTATAGTTAGTCCTTTGTCAGTTAAAGTTTTGCAGTACTGTATTTCCTAGTGTTATGTCAAGGGTTAAATATTCCAATTAGAGGAACATTTTCTTCATAAGCAGTAGATCTGTAAAAATATATTAAAATCAGATTCATTAAGTTATTTATCCTGTCTCAGCTTAACTCAAAGTTTCTCAGCCTTCAAGCTGAATTATGTGAAAGCTGTGCAAATTTTATGCAGTTTTTCATTTAAACAATGTGGCTTTTTAAAATGAGCTTTTACTTTAAAGTAAAGCTTGCATATATTTATTAATTTTTTGTCCTGTTGTTTTTTGTCTTACACCAACTACTTTTGGCTTGGATTCCTTTACCATTTACAGTCTCGGCACCAGCTTGTTTAATAACTTTGACATTTCACACCGATGCAGGGGTGTTTATTCATAATATAGCTGATGTGAAGCATATGGGTTGTTGAAAGTTAAATCATCACTACATCTTAATCTTAAAGAATGTTTTTAAGTAAGGGGTATAACTGATCATTGCAGTAAATTCCCCAACAGGATTTGGCAATTCAAAGCTGGTTATAAACTGATTTGCCTTTAGGTTTATCAAAAGCAGAAACCCAAGCTCTGACTAACTACGGCAGTGGAGAAGATGAGAATGAAGATGAAGAAATAGAATTTGAGGAAGGACCTGTTGATGTGCAAACATCACTACAAGCCAGCAGTGAAACAACTGAAAATGAACAGGTACCATCAAAATTGTAAAAGCAGAACAAACCTGTGCCAGTGCACAGCTTTTCAGTACATATTTATATGTACCTCAGTTTTTCTTGTTGCACTGTTTTCGTAGTATTGGAAGTAAAAGAATAATGCAAGAAATTGTATGATACCAGTAGCTGTTACGTGCAGAATTCCTCACCTGAGTTTATTACAGCTGATGCCAAAGTAGATGGATGGACAGATAAAACTAATGTTTACATCTGCTATGAGAGGGAAAAAATGTTAAACTGCAAGTGAGAAGTTAAACTTTCAAAAAAACAATTTTAAACCTTCAAATAGTTCTTTCTCTGTGTTTGCTGAGATCAAGTTCTAATTGGGAGTAATTCATGCTTGTATCTTTCCTCCCTTTTGTGATAGTTGTTTCTGGAACAATGCTGAAATGTTATTGGGTATGATTTTCTTTTCACTGTTAGTTTTCTTAAAAACATTTAAATATATGTGACCTGCTTTTTGAGAATTATCAATTCTTTACATATAAAGTAAGATTGGCAATCTGTTGAAACTTTGGCTTGCTCAACAGGTATTAACATTAGGCAAGGATGTAATTGGATCATTTTACTTTAAAGGCTTTACTTTAAATGGAACCAAAGAGTTTACCTGGGAACTACTGTAGTGGAAAGAAAATGTTTAGATAAAACATGCATATCTATGTTAATGGTTTTGTAAACTATTTGTAAACTATTTCTGACTAGCTGGCAAACAGGAACTTGCTGTCTTTATTATGAACTAGTGAAAAGACAAATTCATGGAGCAAGTGGACAGTGTGTTTCCAGTTAGTATATTAACCAATAAGCTATGAAGCTAATTGGTAAAATTCTGTCCTAACTCATTTTTACCTTCCCCAATAGACTTCAAATCAAGAATTGAGTAAGGCAAAAAGCAGTGAGATTTCGTCATCAGAACAAGAACCTGTTAAAGGTAAGCTGAGTATGCAGTAACTGAGAGACTGACACTTCCATATGAATTTGTGTATGTGAGAATTGTCTTGGACAGTGTGTGAGATACGTGTAATTAAGAGAAAGTCCAGTAAATTTGATCATCTGTCTTTTTTTGTGAAACTGTATCAGTCGCCTGGATCTATCTGTGTTGATATTGACACAGCAAACCAATTAAAGAGAAAATATGCAATAATCTTACTTAGGCAGATGTAGTTTTGATGCTTGACATAAGCAAGTATTTTAGCTGGTTGTTGCAGCTCTTGGCACAAGACTATATCAGAATTAGTATGTGTTACAGTGTTTTGATGTTTAGATTTGTCTTGTACTTGTTTTTTTCTGCTACTACCATTTTACTAGTTATTGAAATCATGTTATATTTTAATTTTTTTCTGTGAGTAATGTTGCAACTGATTAAGAACCAAGAAATTATTTTCCATCAAAAGAAGGGAGCATAACTGAATATATTAATGTTATTTCTAGTGTAACTGTTGTTACTACCACCTTCCCTCTGTTTTTCTGTTGCAAACATTAGTTTTATTCTTGGCCTTTTTCTGTAGACTAAAAATCAATATTAGAGTGGCAAAATATTAAGAAATTTACTGTTCTGTATTATATCTCCCCATACCTAGAATGAATATTTTATAGGAGGTCACTTAATTCTGGAAGTTGTTTTTTGTGGGTTTTTTTAAAAACTTTCTTGAGTCAGAAATCAAGTCACATACTCTCATGTGATAAATTGCTTATATGTAAGGGTGTAAGAGGACAAATAACTGATATTTTACTTCAGGTAGCTTTGTGTTGATCTGAGAGACTATAATTCACTGTTATTGCTCATTTCTACCTTTGGATCATAATTTTTAAAAGAATAATAATAATCTGTCATTTCTATATGTTCAGAATGTTTTACTATCTCTGCCTAATTAAAATTTAATTCTGTGGTTTTAGGTGAACAAGATGTGGCTGCAATTGTGCCTCATTACCTCAGTGTCGTGGAGAATACACCAGCTTTAACAGTCAGTACCCCAGAATCCTTTGTAACAGCCACTGTGGAAACAGAAGAATCAAACTCACCTTTAGCAGTGACTGAAACTCAAATACCGGATACCACGTGTGCAGAAAACAAATCTGGTGCAAGTTCTGAAAGCTCCATGGCTGGCAGCCCTGATACAGAGTCACCTGTGCTAGTGAATGAATATGTGTGTATATTTCAGTTAAGATAGGTCCAAGAGAAATGAGAAGCTTTTTTCTGTTTCATTCTTTTTTCTGGTTTGCAGTGTTTCATTTCTGTCTGCGAATTTGATATGTGCATTGTTTTTTTGATGTACTTTAATAGTTCAGAAATGAAATGAAAACAAAATAGCACTTCTTAAATAGCACAATTTTTATTAACAGGAACCTGGTTCTGGAAATGTAAGTCAAAAATCTGATGAAGACGACTTCGTGAAAGTTGAAGACTTGCCCCTCAAACTTGCTGTATATTCAGAGGTATTTTACTATTATTTGTGGGGTTGTTGTGTAGAAGTGCATACCCTAAATGTGTGTTACCCAGACAGCAGTAAGAGTTATCCAGAATTTTGAGATTTGCTTTTTCTGTCACAAAGGCAGATATAATGAAGAAAATGGAAACAGAGGCCCAGACCAAGAGTTTGTCTGATGAATTACTGGATGAAGGTGGAGCTCAAGATCAAGAATTAGTAGGAGATGCCCAAACACTGAAAGAACCTGGTAACGATTATTTTCTATGTTCAGCATATTAACAGGGAAAACATTCTGGAATGCTAGAATTTTAATATCGCTGATTGAAACAAGCAGTTAGCGTGGTGCTGTAAAAGTACTGGGTTTTGTTATCATGCGTTTGAAAATGTTGTATTGATATGAAGGGATTTTATCTTGCTGTCTATCTCCCTTCTATATTATTTTTTAGATTCTGTGACTGATAAAGTCATAAAAATTTACATATTTAAAGTGCATGTCACAACATAATGGCTTTGAAACTTATTCAAATGGAACGGTATTTTTGGTTTTTGTTACACAAGCTTGGGTTTAATGATATTGTAAATTATAATTTCTGTTATCTGGTTTAATAACACTCAGTATAATTTCCTGACAGACTGCTCAGTGTTTTTTTGATAGAAACATTCAAGAGACTTTACAAAGAGATTTACAAAATATCTCCTCATGGAGAAAGAAATTATTTTTCATAGGAAGTGTACCGTGTGGTAGAAAAAAGTTCCAGTGTGTATGACAGCAATAAAATTTTTCACTTTCATGAAATATTTTCTGTGCAGATACAAAAACTTAATGCAGGTCAGAGAAAATTTTTCTTCCTTTTTCTATAATACTGTGACAAAATTACAGTTATTAGAGACTTCTGTTTTATTGTTAGACTTGTGCAGTGGAGTGTACAGTAATGGCATATATAAATGCATGGACTGGGTATTGTGATAGTAGTAGTTTTCCACTAGTGTACCTTGTTCCAGTTCCTCAAACAGTATCAGCTAATGAACCTGCTTTTTATTTAGTGCATTTGCAGTGGTAGCACAGATTTTTTTCCAGAACCAAGTGTGAGGGAAGGTGCATCTTTCCTTCCATTTTGGTCACTGCCTGTCAGCATTCTGCTTGTCACAGCTGTGCCAGCACAAGTCTGTTGTGCCCATTAGGTGGATACTGATGCCCAGGGCTGCTGTGGGAGCGGTATGACCAAGAATGCCGTGCCACACCAAAGCCGTAGCTAGCCCTAAGCCATTCTTAACCTGTGTATGGGGGGATGGTTGTAGCTGTTCAAGTAAATGCTTGTGAGGATGAAGTAGCAGTTGAAAGGTGGTCATGAACTGTTTGATGCCTTGTAAATGTTAGACAATGATTTTATTCTTATTTTACAGAAACTTTTGGAGCTCAAAATGCATAAGAATAATCTGAAGATATCTGCATTTATAAACCTTATGTATACAAATGCATATGGAAGATCAGCACTAATTTCCCAGAATTCTGGAAGTGTATAAAAATGTAAAATTTTTAACACGCTGCCTCATAGGGATAGGTATGTGATCTTCTGCCTGTGGCAGTTTAAACAGCTGGAACTGAATCCACTTCTATTCAGTTTTGCTGCACTGTTCTTTTTCTGTCTTAATTTTTTATTTTTTATTGTGACTTGTTTGGTAATTTTAAAGTTGTTCAAAATAGTAGTTTTAAATAAAGTTTGGACTTGTCTGTAAATTTTCTCTTTTGAAAAATTTTCTTTGGCTTACAAACTGGTATGTTGAGTTTGTTGCTGGAAGTTAATTGACTTGTTGGCATGCTTGTAGCAGTTTGCTGCTTCTCTTACAAGAAACACTGCTAATTTTCCTGGGACAAGAAATTCTCCAAGTTTCTTGCATCTTCTTAAAATACAAGGTATAGACAATACCTACATGTTACCTTTATAGTCTAGAGTACAGCTGATCTGTAACAAGAAAGTTTCTGTTCGTGGCCTGTGGAATTCCTTTCTCTCAGCACATTTGTCTGAGGTGAAGTTGAATACCCTGGGTTTGTAGTTAACTGCAGAAACCAGCTGTATTTTTCTGCATTTGCTGACTATTTTTGATGTTCAAAGGATTAAACCTGTCTGAAAGTGTTAGTATCTTTTCACAGGTAACAGTTAAAATTGTTGAAATTGAAAGTCTGGAGAATCTGTTCTGAAACTGTTTGACTTTGTAATGAAATTCAGGAAACAACAATTAAAGTTAACGATTTTAAAAAACAGTTGAAGTCAGCACCTCCTGGAGTCTCATAGTAAAGGTGGAATTAGAATTACAGAAAAGTAGATTGGAAAACTTTGTTCAGTTTTTCAGATCAGAATTGCTAATAACACTTAAGTCATAAAACTGATCTAGAAGAAGCTTATTCAGCAGACTTGCTGCATTATAGAGATCCTGTTTACTTTAAGCACAAGGCTTTTCTGAAAGTAGTTAAAAAGCACTGGTCATCTTTAATTCAGGATTGTGTTGCTTTTGAGGTTAGTATGATAATATGGCTATATACTGTGGGAGACAGTATAGTGATGGTGAAGCCTAAATATGCTTGAAGTTTAAATAAAATGAGAATGTAATTCTTCTGTGATTTTTTTCTAGTTTGTTTGGAGTGTCGCTAGGTTTTATGAATGAATTTTGAAATGGCAGATTATGGTCACATGCCTCTCATGTCCAAGGATGAAAGTAGATGAGAAAAAGGTTTGAAGATAGTTTAGTTACTCTGCAGGCTTTAAATTGGTGACACTACTCTATGCAGAAAAAACTTTACCATTTTGAGGACCAAGGAAATACATTGTGACAGAGGCAAACCTGTGAAACTGAAACAATCAAAGTTCTAGTTACTAATTTAGCCCAAGAATCACTCAGACTTAAAACAGGACATTTTTTATAGAGTGAGGTTATGTGTGCAAATTTGAAACAAGGCTAGTTTATGTGTTGAATCATCAAATTCTAAAGTCGATAAAGAGCATGAGCTCACACCACTCCTGAATTCTTGCCCTGGAATGGTAGGTTTAACCCCAGCCAGCAACTAAGCACCTAGCACCTGATTGCTCATTCCTCAACAAGTAGCAGAGAGAGAAGTGGAAGAGTGAAAGCAAAATAATTCACAGTTGAAAGAAAGACAGATTAATAGGTAAAGCAAAAGCTACACAAGCAAGCAAAGCAAAAGGGTAAGTAGGTATTTGGCCATCTCCAGAAAAACAGGGTTCCATGATGCATGACAAGGACTTGGGAAGACAAATGCCATCACTCCAACTGTCCCCTGTTCCTTGTTGTTTGAGCTTTATGTGCTGAGCATGATGCCCTGTAGTGTGGAACAGCCCTTTGGTCAGTGTGAGTCAGCTGTCCTGACGGTATCCCCTCCTAACAGTTCATCCCCAGCCTTCTCACTGGGGGCATGGGCTGATGAGCAGGAAAGTTCTGGACTCTGTGATAGTGCTGCTCAGCAATAATGAAAACATCTCTGTGTTACAGACACTTATTTTCAGCACAGATTCAAAACAGCCCCACACCAGCAACTGAAAAGAAAATTACCTCAGTCAAAATCAACAGTATGAGTACATGAAAAATGCATTGAAATGGTATTGCTTTGGTCATAGTTTCTCTACCATTTCATCGTGGAATGGTCAGCAGGGACCTCTTAAGGTCATCTTGTGCCAGCAGGGCCACTCAGAGCTGTTTGCCCAGGTGGCTTTTGAATATCTTTATTGTGGGAGACTACCACCTCTCTGGGCAACCTGTGCCAGTGCTCAGTCAACCTTACAGTGAAGTGTTTCCTAACATTCAGAGGGAGCCTCCTCTGTTTTGCTTTGTGCCCTTCTAGTCTACTTTCATTAGCCCTTGCTCAAGTAGTAGAACTGCTGAAGAAGTTAAACTCTCCCTTAAGTCTAATGTCTACTCTAGTAGTTCAGTTCAAGTAGAATTTGTTTCTTGCTTAAAAAGAACACTGGGGAATGTGGGAGTGAGATGGGAGAAGCAGAGTCTTGTGCTTGATCCATTTCTTGCTCCCTTACTGATCTGGACCAAAATGAAATGTTACAATTTACTGTTCAATGCCCCTTGCACAGTTCATCACTCAAGGTGGTTCTGTAGTGCCCTGAGTACAAAGAATTGGAAAAATTATTCTTAGGATGAAAGTTCAAAGGCCAGAATTGCTTCTCATCTTTTGCTAATGCAGTTTAGTAACAGCACTTCCCTTAGGCAGTTATTGTGTGGCACCCATCCTTTACTGTTGCAGAGTGAGTGACCTAACAAACCAGTGGAACACTCGTATGAGTCTGAATCCAGTGTGACTTGGTTTCATTCCATTTTCACTACTGGAAGTAACTGTTACTTCTGGGAGAGGAAGGTGGAATAATTTATTTCTTACTATAGATTGCATCACTGCTTTTTAAATGCTATTTTAATTGGATCCAAACGTAGCCTGAAATGATTTATGCTCCAAAATGAATTACATCATCCACAAAGTCTAAGCATTACAACAACAAACAACACTTGCTGTGGCTGCAATGATAATATTTGAACTGTAGTTACCTACTACAGGATTACCATCTTGCTTAAGAGCAAGTTCAGACAAAACCCTTCAGTGGTAAACTTTGAAGAACATAAGTTAGAAGCCGTCCTCCAGTCTATACAAGGTTGGATATTCCTACAGTAGTAGTTACTCAAAGACAGACTGGAACATTTCTTGTCCTACTTTTATGTAAGTGTCTCTCTCATCATTTGTCATGAGAGACACAAGCTCTGGGTTTTCACTGACTTCACTGTATGCACGGGGCTGACCAGCTACCATTAAAATAGGACCCAGAGTTTCCTGTTCCTCCTCGTGTTCAAAGTTGCTGCCTGCTACTTTCATTCCTGCTCCTCTTGAGTGCTTGGCATCCTCTTCAAACTCACTGTTATCACTGTCTGATCCATGGAGTTTGCTTTTGACAGCAGGAGCCTGGTCTGTGCTAGATGATGACTTGGATTCATGGATCAGAAGAGTCTTGATGATTTCATTATCAGTGACAGTTTCTTTAACATTTTCTTTAGTTTCTTCAGAAGCATTTACTCCTAATACACAACATTAGGTGTTAGAGGGATCAATAGTTTACAGTTACCACAAGCATCCTATATAGATGATTTTTTTTCTTCTCCAGATCTTTTTTACCTACACTAGAATTCTTTTAAAGTACAGACATTTCCAAGAGCTTTCCACTGTAAAGATTACCACTGACGTTACTGCATGGCTAAAGCCAGAAGTTTCAGGACCTACCTGACCTCTGGCTTCAGGGATAGTACCTCAGTCAGTCCTAAAACTAGATTTTGGAAACTAAGATCTGATAACCGCTAACACAGAATTGGAACATTATCTTCTAAACCAAACTCACTACATTTTCAGTGGGAAATCTGTATTTAATTGCTGACTTTATTTGCTGATGCATTAAACTTACCAACACTATTGTTGGTGGCTGTTGCTGGTCCTTCCACAGTGCTCTGTGACAACCAGATTGGTTGTTTTTCAGTTGCTTTTTCTCTTGTTTTCTTCTTGTGCTTTGAGTCTTGGACATCAATAGTTAAGTTTTGGGTGTGTGTAAGGTCAAAAGAGGAACTTCTTTGAGCCCATTTTTCAGGACGGCTGCAGGATTCCAGCACATGTGAGCCCAACTTTGGATCAAAGCTGATTGAGCTGTCACGTTTTGAAGAGGTAGAATTCAGGCAAGAACCCCCCTCCAGTTCCCCTTCAAAAAGGACTGAACAGCAATCCCAAACAAATCCCAAAACCATGTTTTGTCAACAGACTAGCTTTAACAAGTGCTCTATGTTAATATAATTCACATTACCTTTAACTCTCAGAGGCAAGTGGTTGTGAACCATTGATTTTTGCAAGGTCTCTTCAGTAATGCATCTCTTGATGAAGCACACTGAGAGAGAGAAACTACTTTCTCATAGAAAGGGCTGTGAACATTAGCTGAAGGAGTAATCTGGGGAATAAATTACTTACAAAAATGTATGCAAAACCTAAGAAGGTACAGCAATAATTTAGGATGCCTTAGACAACTACTGACTTCTTCATTAAACAGCAGACTGTACTGAACAAAGCAGAATGGAGTACATAGGCTGCAAGTTCAGTATTTCAAACATTTTAGAACTGTAAAGTTGCTGGGGGTATTTGCATTGATCAGAAGTTCTAGGGTTACGTTCATACCTGTCTGATAATTCTGGTATTTCTGTTGGCTGAGGCTCCAGCAAGTCATAGGGCAGCACAATATCTTCAGTCTCACGCAGCAGCATAAAGACAGGCTCAATCTGCTCATTGAACTTCGCCAGCAAGGTTCGAGCATCGTGCTTCAGAAACGCAGAGCCATCTTCCTCTACTTCAGTGTTGCAGTAAGTGCAGCGGAAAGTCTCTGCAATATTTTCCAAAGGGGGAATTCTCATGTTCATAGGTTGCAAAAAGATCAGCAGTACCTTGTTAAGCAGTCTGCAGCCTGGACAGTTACCTAGACATTCTGGCTTTATCCATTTGTTCATATTAACTAGGGGAACTCAGTTTTTCAGGCAAGCTTGAGATAGACTGGTATTACACACTTGCTATGTAAGTGAGAAATGTCTCATGAGAGAAATTTAAGCGGGATAGACATGTACTATCATCAGTTTATTTTTTTCTTCTCCAATCTCATCTCAGTTCTTAGTGTAAGAAAAAAAAGACATTTTCAAGCATAAGTAGCATCTGTTTTTAGTTATTCCAGAGTCAGAGTCAAGTCACATGCAAAAATATTTATGTCTTCAGGAAAACAAACAAAAAAAACTTCAAGCTTATTCTGTGAAAATATCTCACCAGCCTCAATGTTTGCATTTCAGTAACTCAACAGAGTCCCTTCATTTAGAAGAAAGGGATGATTTTGCTAACTGGCAGAACAAAAATTTCACCATTGGCATTTCACGTTAGTCATATAAAGTTCATTCATAAAGTTCATTCTGACTGGCTTTGGCATCATTTGCAGATCCCATGACCAAGATGTCAGCACAGTAGCTGTACTCTGAGTAATACATTACACTATGATGCCATTTTGACTCATTTTGAAATAATAGTTATTTTTATTTTAGAGAAGAAAAACCCATAAGGTCTGACACCACTTCTGCTGTGGATGTGTTGTGTTGACCCAGGAGGACCCTGAACTTCCCAGCACAGGAGTGACAGAACACCTCTGCTCTGGTGCCACTGAGCTGCAAGATGCTTATTAGAGTAGGTAACTGTGAACAGTTTTACCCATCTTGTCCAACTCTTCCGTCAGAAGAACTGACCACACAACTGGATTAACTCAGAGATTCAAAGCAGAGTGAAGCCAGTACTGTGTTCCTGTTTCCATATGAGAAAGTGAGACTTACAAGACTTGGATGAGTTAAGATTACTCAACCAGGTTCAAAGCAAAGCTGAGGCCTGGAATCTGATTCCCAAACCCAGCTCGTACATTCAAAATTGTTCTTCGTTTTGTTGGGCCTGTTCTACAGAGGCAGCATTTCTCTTACCCTCACCTCCCAGTGTCCCCTATCCCAGCCCCTTGTTCTCCAGCAAACAGGAAGCGTATCCTAACAAACGTGCTGTTATTGCAAATTTCTCTTAGAAAACAGTTTTGTGCTATCAGGATTATTCTTTAAGATACCAGCAAATAAGCAATATAAGTAACACACCTGTAAATGCATCAAAGAGCTGATTGACTTCAAGATCTGTGTATGTGCTAGAGCAAGATGGGCATTTAAAAGAGGATCTGGTAGTTGAATCCCGCTCATCTGCCTCTATTTTCCGGCGTACATGATCCAGTTTGTATTTTATCACATCCACCAGCACCTTGTAATTGATGTAATAGTAATTGTGCCTCGTGCTCTTCCCATTAGGCCCCGTTTCAACTCGCATGCGCAGCTTCACCAGCTTGTCCGCCCTGAGCGTGTTGAGGACAGCGCGCAGCTGCTTGCGCTCGTACTTGAGCAGCTGTAACAAGTCATCCTCCTTCACACAGGGGTAGCGGATCAGGACATCCAGGGCCAGGGAACACTCCATGCCATAGAAACCACGCACTATGTATTTGGCCAGGCGCTTTAGGGCCGCCGGCACCTCGCTGGGAACGTTTTGCTCCTCCATCAGGAACTGAACCTCTTGTCAGTGGAGAAGTGCTGTACAAAAAAGAGAAGGGAGGTGAGCTGCAATGAAACCTTCTTGGCCCTCACAGGCAAGTGTAAAACATATCATTTGCTGTGCTGCACTTCTGCAAGAGTCTTCACTGAGTAGAGGAATGTAAAATCCTTAACCTTCATTTGGGATGGGGAAGGTATTAATAGGTATCAAAAATTATCTAACCTTCAAGTACAATGGTTACACCTGAAATATTCATATCCTCTTGTGTAAAAATCCACAGAAGATATCTAAGAAAACGTTACAGAAAGTTCATAATCCTCCCTACAGAAGACAGCACATTTAACTTGAATGTCTAGATATGCCTGTTTGCATTCACAGCCAGCCAGGTAAGAGCTGAAGTAAAAGTAAAGCCTTTAAAAGTAAAGCTCAGGACAAGAAATCTTAGTTGAAACTGTATTTGCCTTAGTGGCAAAGCATTTGAGCACCTCATGCTCTTTTTGATTTTTCTGCTGACTGCTGTGATCAGACAAAGATTTTGCAAAGGTGGGGCACAGGATGCTCCAAGTTATCTGGCCCTCACTCAGCACAGGGTGTTTGGGGTAGCACATTTTGTCCCTTAGTGCTCCTCCCCTGTAGAAGTAGGGCTTCTGGCCATATTTCTAATTCCATTAATGAAAATGTAACTAATTTTAATCAGCCCAACTATCCTAACCATTTCTTATTTGTAAGGAGGAAGAAGAAGAAAATTAAGGTATGTTTCAACAAAGCTACATCCCAGTTCCCTTCTTTGAGGCATGCTAAAATCCTACAGTAGTGTTTGACACCACAGCCTCCAGCCAGATTGCTTTGCAGTGAGCCGTGCAATGCACAGCCAGAGTGCTGGGGTAGCCACTGGCTCAGGAGCTGGGCTGGTGGAGGATGGCATGTTACGGCACAGTACATTCCAACCCTGGCACCCACTGCAGCAGGTGGTAAAGCTCCAGCCCAGGTCACTGCATATTTATATCAGAGCTTCCAGGAAACCTTTATCAGAAATCCCAGTTAAACAAACAAACAAAACCACTTGCACTGGCCTAGTACTTGGGCCATAATTAAATTTGCACTTCACATGGTGCACCTTATGGAAAACAAAGACAATGGAAACCTGTTGGTCTGGAAACCCTGAAGGCAATAGCACCACACTGACCTAAATTTCCTACAGGAAAAGTGGAGGAACACTGGAATGGGCTGCCCAGGAAAGGGGCTGAGTCTCTGTTCTTCAACAGGACAAGAGCTGTGTCTTGGGTTGGCCCAGGGGGGTCAAAATCTTGGAAGTGATCCATTCTGCAAGAAGTAATACAACTGACCTGGTTCTGAGAGTAGTTTTGCTATGAGCAAGGGACCAGATGACCTCCAGATTTTCCTCCTAACCTAAATTCTTCTGTTCCAAGAGAGTTAAAGTTAACAACAGTAAGAAGAGAAACTTTGAGAATGCCAGTCTGCTCCTTGGCAATCTTCCTCTAACTAAGAACAGCGTTTCTGTACTTTTTGACAAAAGCCTTCATGAATAAGTACTTAAAATAAAATTATTATTATGTTATGCTTTCACTTCTCCTTTGCCCTCATCCTCAAAAGGGGCTTAACAAATTTAATCCACAGAAAAATATGCTAATTTATGCTGCTTCTTTTTCCTCTCTCTGGCCTAATTTTTAACTTTTTTCTGTGCAGTGCTTTATAGTTAGCAGTAAGGAAGGATAGCCAGTGTCCTCAGCTGGTTCCAGAGAAGAGAAGCATGGCTTTGAGCTTCCTCAGGGAAGTGCTGTGGAGAACACAGAGCCTTGTCCTTCCACACTGGGCAGAGTCCACAGAACAGAGCACTGTAGCCTCCAGTATAGGCCCAAAGGAAAGCAGCCACCATAGAATTCTGTAACCCAGCCCAGACCTGCTGTGGAGCAGCAAGGGCAGCCCCAGCATCTGTATTGAAAGTGGTACCACTCACATGCATTGGTCTGGGATAACATCTCAGAAAGGGCCGGGGTGCCCTCTGTATGGGTTAGTGTCATATCCAGTTGGATTGGGGCAGTATTAAACAAAAAAACAAAACCCTTTCTTCACCTAGGTCTTGGCTAATGTCAGCAGAATGCTGACACTTAAGAGGACTTGTATTAGGTACAGCTCTCATGACTGTTTTTTCTTACCCTAAGTCAAATATAGCATGAAATTATTTCAAAGGGAATGTGATAAGTAGGGAACATCATTAGGGAAGAAGTTGGACCTGAGCTGTAAGCATGAGCTTTGCTGACCTATCAATTCTCTGGATGACTCCTTATCTCAGACTGGCACTGCCTACTTGCATCTCTAAAGCAAGCACTACTCTGACGTGTTTGTGAGCACTTTGATGTTGAAAGCTTGTCAGGTACAGTCTCACAACTGTGTAAAATACTCATGGAAAGAAGAATACCAAACAACCAAACACACAGAAACCCCACAAGCTCCAGAAAACACAGGAAACCCCACCACACTCATACAGCAGAGCCTAACCTTTCCCCCTGCCATATCTAAACACTTACTTAAAATATCTTGAACATATTCTGGGATACAAGTGAGCAGCTTTTTTTTTTAAAAAATCATCCACAGAACCCACTGTCCATTTGCAGGGGGATTTTAAATATGCAAGCCTTTGGTTCAATAGAAAAGGAAATGGCTTTCTTTTACAAAAATGACTTAATTTGACCTGAATAAGAAACATTCATGGAAAAAACAATCCCCTCAAGAAATCTTTCTTTAGGCTACAAAAGAATCAAAATTGTATGTATTTTATAATAAAAATTACTTAAAAATGGGAGGAGCTTTTTCTACTGTGCTCCACTATATTTGAGGTTTTATTTCTCCAATCCACTCTGAAACACCCCACAGTCTTTTAATCACCCAATCTGAAATCTTTCAGTTCATGAAAACTACTGATTTTTAAAAGTTATTGTGTAATTTTCAGTTGACAGGCAGCAGTTCACTTTCAGGAGGAGCTGGAGGCCACCTTTACCAAGGAAAGGAGTAGGAAGTTTTTAGCTCCCTGCAGTGAGAAGGGCTTTAAACAGAAATCTGCTCTGCAGCTGAGCTACAGTCCATGTTAAGGAGACAGGTATTTTGCTACTCACATAGATTTTTTCCCCCTTTTTTCCCCCGGTGATAGCATGTATGGACAAGATATTCTAGAAGTCACAGTTTAACTTCAAACTTCCTTTGCTTTTAAAGTATTTATTTTTTTTGAGGGTAGGAGTTACCTTCTTATTACATTGATTCTTTTAAAAATTATTCAGTAGCTTAGGTGCTTGAGTGGCCCTTCTGCTTATAGTTAATATGAAGCCATCCCCATAAGCAGAAACTACATTTAGGATCCCCTCAACCTACACAGAGTTGCTCATTATGCCAGCAGGCAACTATTAAAAGCAGAATTTCAAGTCAAGAGACATCATATAGAGCAAGTTCTGCAAGGTTTCTCTGAAGCCAGTTGCCTAATTAACATTTTTTTGAGCTGGCTGGGAAGACAAAGCACCCATCTCACACTTTAAAAAGCACTAAACCAGAAAGATTTGGTAGGATTTTGTCAGACTTCATATAAACCTATCACTTGCAAATCAGTTAAAAACCTTATCATTACCTCTCTTGTACAGGCAGAAAACTTCTGGCTGATATTGTAGAAAAATTGCTCCTTTCCCAAGAGCTCAAGGCAGCTGCAAAACAAGCTTAAGTATTTCCCAGCCTTTTCCTAGACCTATCTGTGATAAGCCCTCATCATCACCCAGCTGGTGCAAGAGTCCCCAAATCACATTTCATTAGCAACTGAATGAGTTCAGCCTTATATATGTTGTGTCATGATGAGGCTATAAATCTTATTGCTCAATGAAATCCACTTACAACAGGCAAGGACTGAAAATGTGACTGCAATCTTTGATTAGTGTTTGCATTAGCATAACTTTAGAAGACTAAGAGTAACATCATCATTAACTCTTTCTGTTGTTGTGAAGCAAGTATTTAGTATAGGTAATATACATAATTTGTTTAGGATCTTTCAGAACCAAACCATACTGGAAACTTTAATATCTTAAAGGAAAAACTGGAATGTTTACTAGTTCCTATATTTTTACTTATTAATCCTTTTAGGTGGTTTATGTCTTCAAAAGAAAGAGCAATTTTTCACTGTACTTTTTTTCTAGAAGACAAAGTCATGAATACTATTTTATGGGTTAGCCATCTCTGTTTAAAAACAATGTTGAAATAAGGTTGCCAGACATTGTACAGTACAGGGTTAAAATACTGAATTCTATTAGGATTGGACTCATCACAGATCTCAAATATGTGCCTCTTTCAGAATATTTTTTGTATGCACAGTGCGGGCTGGTGTTTTGTAGTGATGTGACTTACATCTCCACTGTACATGTTGCAGCATGTATTGTGTTTTTGTTACTGCTGTTTGTTGCTGGATATCTGACTCTGACTTACCAGGCATGTGGGTGCCTGGTAAGTCAGAGGCACCCACATTGAGGACTCAATATGTGGGTGTTTGTCTGCATAGGACAGGTTGTGGGACTGGCATCTGTAATCTCTCTACAGAAGGTTGTGCCTCTGAGAATTGGTGGCTACCAGAAAAAAACCCCTCATAGTTTAGTAACTGTAAGCAGGAATTTAGATTTGAAAACTTCAAATGTTTGAGACTGTTTTTTAGAAACTGCAAGAAGAGGTGACTGTAAAAAACTTCCCTGAGATTAGCTCTGCTCTTGTTTTTAATTTATGGTAGCAGGGATTGCTTTCATGCCTTATGCTGAGAAAAAAATCTGCTATTGTTCTTTTTTTTTTTTCCATTAATAAGAATCCACTTGGCAGACACTCAGAGGTGAGAAGTATTATTGGCATAAACCTTCAGCTGCAAATCTAGAATGTCCACAGTGGTAAAATTAAAAAGATATACCTCATTCTATAGAGTGGTTCTCAAGCATGCTCCTTTGATGTTATGTTACACTAGAAAATGCAGGGGAACAAGACTGCTTGCTGCTACCTGTTGGGTTTAGTCTGTGGGAAATGTTTACAGTAAACAATTCCTGTGGGTTTCCTTGTCGAGTGGTTTGAACAGGGAAAGTGTCGTGCAACCTTAGTGCTGTTATTCCCGTTACAGCCCTCAGTGGAAGTGTAGAACCAGATGACAACAACACAGCTTTCTAAATTAAGGAGAGGGATGGTGTGGCTGGTAGCACTACTTTCAGAAACAGGAAACAGCTGTTTCTGACAACTCCTCCGGCAAGGACAGTAACCCCCATGTGGCAGACAGAGATGCTGGCTCAGCTCTGCACACTCAGAGTCAAACCAAATAAAAGAAAAAATAAAGCATGGTCTGAGAAGGTATTTCAGACTGCAGGTAGCCCTGGCAGCAAGGGCCGTGGGAAGCAGGATTTGTGCTGGTATGTTGTTGTGTTGTTGTGTTGTTGTGTAATACAGACATTATTGAAAGTGGGAGCTTGAGACGGGGATAGGCAAAGCCACTTGGCTTCCTTTCAAACCCATTTGGGATGCTGGGATGTTTATCTGGAATGGTATGGGCATGCACTGCACTTGCAGGCTACTTAATAGAAAGGAGGCAGACAATCAACTGAGCAGCCTCAGGAGGAAGAAATAAATATGGAGTCTGATCAGAGGTTGAAGGAGAAGATTAGTGGGTCACTGCTGTTTCGGGGGGCAAAGGTATAGGGAAGATCTTCACAAAGCAAATGTGGTACGCTTGACCCATTGGCAGAGCAGAAGCTAGTGCAGATGGCATGGTGAGAGGTTGTGGTGCACACCTTGAGTAAATGGGATCTGTATCAAGTTCCTTTACTGTCTCCTTCTCACACAGACACATGGAAACCACAATCTGCTGTATCTTGCATTCTCCCCATCAACTGACACCAGCCCTCAGTTTAAAAAAGAAAATCTCTTCCCATCTAGCTTAGACACTCAAGCACTACAAAATAAGAAAACACCAGAACCATAGTAAATACCCATATGTAACCTGCTGCCCTGTGCTCACAGGGCTCTATATCACAAAATCACATCTCTCCTCTTTTTCTCTGTGCTGGCCCTTTTACTGCCTCAGACAACATGAGGGGGTTCATGTTCAGCATGCAGTGTGTGGCTCTGAGCCCTGCTTCTTTTGTGAACCATCTAAACCTTGCATTGAAGTGATACATTTTTTTAATCAGTTTCCCTATGGTGCTCTCCCTTCCATGATCCTTGAAGCCTTGTTGGGATCAAACTAAATCAACTTTCTCGGACAGCTTTAGACTTTTTGCATTAGTTTATCTTCCTGGTAATGAGAAAAGTAAGAGAATATTGTGCCTGTGTTATATATGGAGCTCTGAGGTACTGAGTTTGAAATCAAGACTGCTAGATAGTTCAGAGAGCCTGAACTGAGATGTAAGAAAATTAGGATTCACTTTACAGTACTTTATATGATTACAGCATATAAAGCACTGTCTTGATTGCCTTTGTGATCAGTACTTCCAAAATACAACCCCTGGTATCACAGACTGGGTACCAGCCAGACACCACAAGCCACTGCCTGTGCAGCACCTGACAGAATTGGGGTGAGAATTTAGTGGACTCAGTAGGTACTGTAATGTGTCTGGCCTGTAACATTATCCCTTCTCTTGGAAGGCATTGTCTTATTTACTGTCTTGAAAACTGGAACAGGTTTCTCCTTTGTTATGCCGTTCTCATTCATCACAGGAACGAAGCCCGTCCTGTGCAGTGAGTGAAACAAGGGATCTCTGTAAAGGGAATTTTGGGATCATAAAACAGACTGTGTCTGATTCAAAAAGAAAGGGGAATGAATGGCTTCTCTGCTTCTGGCCACTTCACAGCCTGAGTATACTTCTAATGCAACTTATCTTGATTTTAAATCTGACGAATAGTTGCTCGAGATAATATGTATTTTTAGTTTCAATATTCTTTTCTTAGAGGGTCAGTCTAGATCTACTGTCCCTCAGCATAATTTGAAAATATGTGATAACAGCAGTTGCTGCAAATGAGGAAGCACATTTTGGTTGGGGATTCAGCTGTCAGCAAAGGAAGGGTCAGTAGAGGAGCATACTGCAGTTCCTAGATCTTCATAGCCTGCCACTATTATCTGTCTTGTGCTGTTTTACTTCTCTTTCTTTGGACATTTCCTGACACTGGCTCCTGCTCCTTTCACTCTTCTTTCCCCCCCTTTCCTGTTTTTTCCTTTCCATCCAGTCACTTTTACTTCTTTCTCCCACCTGGTTCACACAGAAGGCATGAAGGTTCATGGAACTGGATATGGCTGTCTTGAGAGAACTGTTTCCACCTCACAGGGGATGGTGCTTGTGCACCTCTTGCAGGAATGCAAATGTAGCATTTTGGAAACTAAGCTGATGCAAATTATGTGTAACTACCCCACGGTTTAAATACTGGTGCAATTCAGATGGTGGGTGTAGCTTGAGAAAAGACTATGTCTAATCCAAACACCTCCAGGTACCTGAATTAAAGTTTTGCTTTCAGAACAAGATGGCAATAGAGCACTTTCTACAACTCAGTGCTTGTGATCTAGTCTTTTCTACTGCAGACAAAAAAACCCAATTAAAAATATCTTTCTTACTGAGATGACTCCTTTTCACTGAAGTATAAAGAGGAAAAAACTTCAGGATGGGTTTTTTTTCTACACTGTGTATCTGCCAAATAGAGCAAACTTAGCAAGTTTAAAAGAAAGACAAGACAAAACATTAAGCAATGTTAAGACTGGAGTTACCTTAAATGCAGAATCCCCAGCAGAGACAACCTCACTACTGGGATCCTTCTATTGCTCATGTGTAACCCTTGAGCTAGGAGAACAAACTTTGCAAAACAAATTAGACTGAGATTGTCCCATATACAATTAATGTAATTCAGAGTTGATTCACTGGAGATCAGAAAATGTCCTGAGTACAGTGCTTCTTGGTATGTAAACAAGCTAGTTCCTTTATAATTATTGTCCTCTCTTCTAAGTAACTGTGTGGGAGCAGACATAGTTACAAAAGACCTTTAAAATCTTTGGTTCTGCCAAGTTACAATGGTCTGAAAAACTGGTAGGCAGAGCTAAAGGGAACAACTGCATGATCTGCTTGGTTCTTGATCACAGCCTTTGGCCAACTGGTATGTTCACTTTCCAGACTCTTAACAGTCAAAGGCAGCTTCTTACAAAATGCATAAATATCTGGAGTTTCCTTCCCAAGGCAAACTGTGGCTTGTGCCACTTCTTTGATTGAGCATTACTCCTGGCTCATCTTGTTCTTCTGGTCCAAAGGATGAGAGGTTTTACTGCTCAGAGAGCTTGGGTGTGCCCTTCTCACCAACAGTTCTGGTCCTCCAAAAGCAGAAGAGTCCATCTGATGATCCATGCCATAAGCAGGTCATTTGCCTGTTGTTGCCAGCCACTGAGATGAAATCCAAACTTTTTCTTTGCATTTCTTTCTCCTTGCACCTGTAGCCCAAAGAGCTGGCTGTGTGACAGCAGGACATGCGTTTGTGCTGGGAGGGAGGAGTATTTCGTTATTAGTTGTGGAGCCTGCCTGGAGCTTTCACCTGCTCCTTCTCCATCCACTCTCCATCATGCCTGCTCACTCCAGTGATAATATTTTATTTATATTTGCTGCTTTCCTTGTGTGTACTTGCCAGGACATCTATGGGCCCTGCTCTGGAGTTCTGCTGCTAAGCAAAACCTTGACTTGTAATTGACTCTAAAGCAAACTCACTTGCACATGTCCCACAACTACTGCTTGATTTTGACAAGATTCAAATTCCTGCATTCTCCTGTCCTCATTAACTCCCAAAATTTTGCGTTTTAACATGGGAGATGACATTCTTTCTTCCTCTGAAATCGTATGGGGCTTCACTGCATGGGTTCCTGAAAGTGTAAAGGTGAAAAATTTTCTTGGCAAACTGATTTTTTTTTTTTCCATTCCAGCACTGAAACAGCTTGGTCTCTTCTGCAACACCTTATTTAATTGAGTTTACAGTAAACTAGATTAACCCTATGTATTTACATAAACAGTAAATCAGAAGCTAAGACTGAGACTGTTTTATCTAGAACTAGGCTATGCAGGAATAATCAAAAAGTCTATTTTTCTTGTTGCTTACATATTGACTTTGTTTTTCAACAATTTAATGGTTTTTCACAACAGAATTAGGAAAGCTGCATAAATCTCTTACATAAATTTGAAGAGAAAAATATATATGGCTGCTTACTTGACCTGAGAAAAAAACAAACCTAAGAAAAAGTAACCAGACCAGCCCCTCGGTGTTTGTGAGGTATCTCAACTACATGTGTAGCAAATTAATATGAAAAAACACACCCATTGTCATTGTGTCTTTCTGTGTAAAATAAAGGGCAGCTAAACGAAATCCCAACATTGCAAGTAGCTGCAAACATTTCCTCAGTGAAGTGGTCTTAGCTTCCATTGCTGTGATAGAGCAGCAGCATCAAGGGGAAGGCAGTAAACTAACATTAAAAATAGGTATGTCTCTCTGTAACAAGAGCAAATTAAACTTTTTGTCTGGCTTGAGAAAACAGTCAGACTTGACAGGTGAAGGTTAAATCAATAAGCAATTAATCACATTTTTAATCACTTTTTGTATATTAAGGCAGACACAGTAAGACATAGTTGTTGGGGGTTTTGTTTTTAAATAACTCTGGACAGACATCCATGGAATTTAGCTGTCCTTTTGCAACTGTAAAGCAATTTCAAGTGTGGAAATGTGGATTGTCTTGCACAAGGGACATTACTTAATAACTGTAAATAGTCTACACTGCCTTGTTCTACATATGCTAAAGTGGGACAAGACTAATTAAGCAAGTAAACTTATTTTTAAATTACAAAGTAATTTGATTATGGCTGTTACACAACTTCATTCCACATAAACCCTATCAGGTTGAGGTGTGCACTCAGAAATATATGATGGGCCCTTCACAGTACAGACTGCAGCATCTGAATTGGTTTAATTGTCTTTTATGAATCAAATGGCCCAGGAGCTGCATTTCACACATGCATTTTTCACTAATTTAAATTGTGTTGTTATATTTGGTTTACATAGGTTCAATATTCATAGTAGAGATTAAAAATGGACCCTGGTAGTACAATCCTGCTAACACACTTCTGCTTACATACTTCAGTTAATAAAGAAATTAGATGTACAACTAGACCGGCCCTTGTTTTACATCGGTTTACACAGCAGGATGTTGATTTCTGTGTGCTCTCAATTTGTCAGTGTTACGTCCCGCTGAATTGCTTCTTGTTGTGCTACTACAGACATTGTTCTAAGGCCTAGAATATTAGTGCTTCATTCTCTTCAACCAGAAGGCGTGTTTCTTTATCAGCTGCTAAATTTATTTGGTAAATAGCATTCCTGTTGTCCCTGCTCCTTCCAATGCTGTTGGAAGGAGAGCATCTAATGAAAACCAAGTTTGCAGTAAAATGGTAACCTGTCTACTGAGACAAGGGATGATTAAAGGTTATCTTTTAACCATAAAACACTGAGCTGAAAGGAATCTCAAGCATCCACTGGTCCAATCTTATTGGCAAAAGCCCAATCTAGACAAGAAGGCCCAGCACACTGTTCAGCTGACTCTTAAGTGTCTGGTGTTAGGGAATCCACCATTTCTCCCCTGAAGAGATTATTTGGGGCAATCACTTGATTCCCCTTCTGTAGACTACTTCATGTTAAACTTCTAATTATGGGGAAAAAAACTTTTAATACCCCTTAGTGTTTGGAATAGGAAGCTGTAGTATACTGTGTTCTCAACTCCTGCATTACACTAACACAGTTCTGCATGTCCTGGCTATCAAGAGTCCCATTGTCACTGTATGTCATGAACTTGCAGGTTTTTATTGCAATGTCTTATGCAATACTGTCTCTGCAGACACAAAAGAGAGAGCAAATACTTCCCTTACACTACTGGCAACTTTGAATTCCTGGTGCAATGGGAATACGAATAGAACCTCTTTCCTAGGGGGATTAGGAAAAGATTACAAGGGAACCACTATACATACCAGCCCTTAAACTCACTCTCCAATGTCTTTTCTTTGTGTTGGAACTGTAAAATAGTCCCAGCAATGCAGCCAATGACACAGATTAAACTACTACCTCCTACATTATCTGCTTCCTAGGATATTAGGGTGCTACTACTTCTCTCTAAAGGACCTTTCTTTCCTAACTTGAATTCCAGACAGTGGTGTAATCTGACTTGGCTTCCTTTCCCCACTTCCAAAAAATCCAACCAACCAAAATCCTCCCAAAACAACCCAATTACCCTATTATGATAATAGCTTGAACTACCAGTTTACAAATCAGAATAAGTAAGTTTTTCAGCCACAATCTATTTGGAAATGAAAGCAGTTTATGCCGTGTAGTATCTAACACGCATGATGTCTTAGACTGAAGTATGAAATCAGTACACGTGTATTTTGGTCACAGAAAGTAGTTTTTCTTTATTGTATTAGTAGGGTTTTTTTGGTTTTTTTTAAGACAACAGAAAAACCTGTATTAAAAAACCACACTTGTTAACAGCCCAAGAAATAGCTTCAGCAAAAGAGCTATAAATCAGTGACAACACATTCTTAGCTCAGGTCTTGTTTCGGGTATTTCCCCCAGACCTTGTTTCTGTGACTAAATATGACACTTGGTAAGTTATTTTATAAAAGGGCATATCAGACATATCCTCATATTACACCAGAACAATAGCAATTAATCTTAAGTGCTTATGAAAGAATAACAAAATTGTATTGTCCCAGATGGTCTTCTTATAACCAATTCTTTTTGATGCTTGGTAGGTACCATTATAACCTGTGCTCTTTAGAAGGATTTTAATCTAAATAAACCAAACCAAAAACCAAAAATTAACAAACCCACAACCAGCAACAAACCAAGAATACTGCCAAGACTGGAGAGATCTAGAACTAACTGCTGAAACCACTGGGCAGAAATAACTGCAATCACACAAGACACTCATGAGGATACATTTCTTGTCAGCGGAACTGCTGGTTACAAAACAAGAAAGTCTGCTGTGAGATAGGGTCCTTCACTGTTAGAAGCACTTTGCCATTTCTATAGAGCCATTAGATTTCTGAAGAAAGGAGTTAGACTGAGTAATCTCTTTCCAGAAGCGTTTTTTCAAGGAGGATCGCCAATTCGGAGAAGCAGCTTCCAGCATGGGAGAGGTGCAGGGCTACCAAGGACTGCAGGGATCCGGGCATTCCCGCAGGTAAGTCTCTGTATGGCCATTATACACCTCCATCAGTGTTGTGCACACAGTCAGCTAACAGGCAGGGAGAGGAACAAGAGAAAAGAAAATAAGCCACGTTACAGGAATTAGTGAAAAACTCTTGCTGATACAGCTGAACAGCTCTACTAAAACGAGCATTTACCTTTAGTCAACAACATGCAAGTACGAATTGTCTCTGTCCTCAGACAAGAATGCTACCTCCACTTAACACAGGAACTAAACTTTATAATTCAAAAACTCTTAAATTAAAACTCCTTCCTTCACAAAAACTTCAAGTTCAGACTAAAACCTCTTGTGTTGCAAGAATAACACATAGTATGCCTAAATCATAAGGTATATTAGCTTGTTTTATGTGAATTACAAAGGCATAGATCATGCATTAATTCTGGTTAGAAGGGTCCTCGAGATGTTTGCAGAGCGGCTGCTGCCTCAAACCAGGGCCAGCTATGAGGAAAGAGCTCAGGCTACTCACAGTTTTAAGGCTGTAGGGCCTTTGGAAAATAGCTATTCCAGCGATTACATTTTGCTTTTACAAAGTAATGTTGAATTTGTTTTGTTTTTACACTCATGTTTTCACCTAAAGAAACCCTGATTGTACCACTGAAGCCTCTTCCTTATATGCACAGTAGTTGGTGGTCTGCGCCCACTCTGAACTTCTGCAAAAACACAAGCATTACCTTATTGAGGACAGGCTTTGTGGAGAGAACATCATAAATTGCTGGTAGGGAGAGGTTCTGAAAGAAAATAATACACTGATGTTATGGGGCATTAACCTGTTAATGTAAATGCTGAGAACCAACTTTTTTACACCTCACTTAAATAACAAGATACAGCTCTAAGTGTACAAGATACCCGTAACAGCTTGATATCAGAAGAATGTGGGCTGCAAAAATTTGAGCAGACCAGATCTTAGTATAGCATGGCACATTTAAATGTGTTTGCTGCTTGAGAGTGTGTGTTTGAATTTCACTGGTGAAACTACCCTGGAATCACCCCAAGTCTTTCTCAAAGTATCTCTGGGTGTACCCTCCTGCATATGCAGCTGCTGAAAATACTTTCAGGAAACCCACCTAGATGAAAAGAAAGCCCAAAAACAAATCAAACAAACAAAAAACCCAACAAACTGAACCAAAAAGAATTTCCAAAACCCAATCTCCCCTAAAACCACCACACCACCAAAACTCAACCCAAAAAACAAAACAATACCCCAAAAAACCCCAAACAAATCAACTAATGAACAAACCCCCCCCCCCCCCAAAAACCTCCTCCATGCAAAGAGCCAGCTTCTTATAACCCAGAAGCAGAGACAAGTTGTCACAAAATCATCAGCCACCTCTGTCATTACAGCTGTGCTTGAAAATAACCTGAATGCTCCTGGCTGTGTCAGGTCAGTACTGTAACTTGGGAGTTTCAAACCAGCAGGAAATAAGGTATTTGAAAGACCTTTACCTCTTGTGTTGTCTGGTTCAGGCATTTCATTGCGGGTCCTCTACGATTATCCAGTACCAGTGGAGGCTTCCAGCGATCGTAGTTTGTTTCCAACACATACCAGGTGCCCTTCTTGATATCAAGGCTGGAAAAGAGGCCTGAGTTTGTGTTTTGCTACTCTAAGTATATAGTAAGCCCACATATACAGTATATACTACATACAGATGGATTATTTTTCTAGGTTTGCTGTGGTATTTTTCAATGATGGTAAAGAAGTGAGTTCTTATACAACAGAAGTCACAAGAAACAGAGCACACAATTATTGGTGGAACCTGTCCTCTTCTGGAAGACTGAGTCAGGTGTCAAGTCAAGCATACTCACTCCCAGATATCCAGAGCAGCTGTCCTGGATCGAGTTATCACACATCCTTCTCCAGAATTTTTTCCACCCAGAATAAAGTAAGCTGGAGCCAGCAGTCTTGTTTTTGCCAGTCTGTCTTTTGCATCCTGGTAACTGTGGGTAAGATAGTGTTGAGCTATTCAATGCTGTAAATGGTTCAAGTACTGAAGAGCAAGTTTCACAGACCCAGGAAAAGCTGGGTAGTTAAGCCTTTCTTCCCCTTTCATGCACATACAAGGAGACAGGACTACAATAAAGAAACACATTTAAGCAAAACTTCTCATTTTGTACTTAAAGCATGATTGTTTAGAGGTGCTCTTTGCACTTTTTGTACACTTAAAACATTAATAAAATGATGCCATACTCTGTAATATTCCACTGAATTAATGTATTGTGTAACAGCTTTGTTTCTGCTTACTTCCTATCATGTACCAGTACCTGTTGGATGTGCTTTGATGCAGAATGCTGTTATGCATTTAGATACCAACAGGCTCATCAGGAAAAAAGAAATCTGAGAAAAAAATCTGAGGGATCATGTGTGATGCTTTGCCTCCTGCTCCAGAGTACCAGCAAAACCAGAACTATTTAATGTTATGGCCACTAGAAAGGTATCTATATCACTGGATATTAAGCATACATCTATAGTATTCATGCTAGTTGAAAGCAAAGCAGATTAAAGGAGCAAAATATTTAGAGGGAGAGGGAATACCTTGTAGCATTCTCTAATACTGTTCTTGTAAGAAAGCCCATCCACATACCATCTCTTCTACCAAGAAACCATTCGAAGATTCCTGCAAAATATCACTGGTTACAATAATTTGTTTTCAGACAGTTCACTCCTGCTATTCTAACTTTCACAGCTGGTTTTAAAATGAGCTGCGTTTTATTTTACTCAGCTGCAATCTTTTCACCATTTGTGTGCCTGTTTATTAAGGTAACTGGTATGCCCAAGGTCCGGAAAACTTGTGCAGAAATAATGAAAGAAATGAGCATTACTCACCCACATAACCACCATCAAGACTGAAACGTTCATTCATTGTCAGAGTGAACAAGTTCTGAAAAGCATTAAACAAGCCAACCTTCAGCCATTGCCAGCCCATGAGTACCAGTAATAAACAAGAGGCAGCACTGCAATTTAGATGTCAATTGAGCTTCTTGTTTGTTATACTGTTCCCCTTTGAGTAACACGCTGCAAGATCAAGCTCATGTAGAGAAGAACATGATTTATCATGGCTTGAGTAAGTAGAAATTAGTTTTCTGACCTGGCAGAGCAATCAGCAAGGCATGCTTTTATGCTAAGCAATTCAAGCCCATGGCAATTTTTTCCTCTTGGTCTGTGTTGCATCACTGAACTAGCAGTTTTCCTTTCTCTGCTGTATGTCACCTTCTTCTCAGACCTCTGAGTACTTTTCTAGTCTGAAGGCAGATTTTTAAGTCCCATTGCTAATTACACCCTGATATGTTACTGCTATTCACATGAACATGCAGCAGCACACAGTGCAGTCCATTTGGAACACAGAATTCAAACTCAAAACTCAGTCTTCTCCAACTAATGTTTCACACAAAAACTGAATTCAGCTACACTGAATCATTTTCAGAACAGAATCTTCCCAATTTATTTGAGCAGAAGACAAAAATAAAGGGATACAATGCAGGGATATATGCCAGAAATGCTCTACAAGAAGAAATACTACCTATAATAGAAGATAGAGCATGTAGGAAAGGAGAAGTTGTGGTAAGCTGGACAACCTGATAAAGTTCTGTACTGGTTTTTAAGACGTATATAAACCCCAGATTTCAGGTGCCTATTAAACAAAAACCCAACAAAAAATCGTAAAATGTAGGACTGCCTTTTCCAAAAAGGATTGGAGAAAGAATGAAATAGCACAAGTGTGCTGTTTCACCTTTGGGATCTCAGCAATAGCTATTAGCTAGCAAACAACTCTAACCACTTCAGCACTTTGTATTCACTCCTGTTCACATTCGAAATTCAATGCTGTTTTTAAGAATTGTCCAAACAGAAATATTTCATTTAGGCAATCTCCTTTCACAAGGAAGGGTGCAGCATTGTTCTCTTTTATTTGTCTTCAAGTAGCTATGCTGTGCACCAGGACAATTAAGAGACCATATATTAAAAAACATCCCAAGGCAGAGCATGAAAGCAGAAAAATTTAAATACTAAAGGAAAGTCTGAAGCATTTGTAACAAATTGACATGACTCCATCCCCATACTTACTGGTTTGACTCCAGACACCATGCCTATGTATCCTGCAAAATTTGTGGACTTGAACACTGTTTTGTTGTTTCTCTGAAAGTCCAAGAGTACCACCAAAGGCTTCAGTTCCCGAGTTAACGTCCAGGAATTATTTTTAACATCCCACCTGCAGGAGACAGTACAGCCTTTAAAACCTCCCTCAGCAGTTTTTAAAGCTTCCCTTCACAGCATGCAGACATCCTGTGTGTGATGCCTGTCCTTTGATCTTACTCAAATCAGCCAACATCATTGCTCTGTTACCTGAACTTGTAAAAATATGCTCAGTTACCTGAGCAGCACCAGCAAGGAGCAACTAAGAAGTCTAAATGCACAGGCAGGCAGTGAAAAACTAAGTTTTGTTTGAACCAAGAGCATATATATTGCTCAGGATTAAACAGCACCACCATCACAGCTGGTTTGTTTTGAACACAACTTTTTTCTCTACCTGCTGGCAAAGGGAGCTACAGGTACTGCCTGTGACATCAAATCTCAAATTCTTATTTTTTAAAGGCAGAAAAGAAACCATGTCTTACTGGATTTGCTCTACATGAAGGGAAGTACCAATTTGTAGATAAGCCAGACCAGTTTGTAGGTAGGAGATTGAAAAACACTCAGCAGACCATTAAATTCTTTGGAAATAACCCAAACTCTGGGAACAGCTATGAACATTTCCCTAATTTTCAGTAAGCATGTTCACAGTATTTCTGACAAGTCAGAGAAGTCCAGCACAAGCCAAACCAAGGGACAGGTGGAGTCACAGTTGACAACATAGGAGTTTTTAATAGGTAGGTAAGAATTCTAATTAAGATAAACATTTAAATTCCAATTGTGCATTGATCATCATCTGGATGAGTGATGTTACAAAATATACTGGGGTAATAAATGCAAACACTGAACTACCTGATCATGGAGTATGAAAGGAGAACTAGTGAGTGCTGAGCAACAAACTACAGAGTTTATATGGAAATGATGAACGATGGGAAGTGCCAGTGGAGCACAGGACAATAATCAGGGGGAGTAGGAAATCATTAAAACGCCAAGCCCCAATCCAATCCCCATTTCATTGCACATGTTAAAACTAATACTTCATCCCATCATGCAAAGTACAAGATATACTGTGCCTCAGAGATCAAGTTACATGGGCCATTCTTTGGTTTGAGACAGTTTGAACTGGAACTGAGAAACACAGTAAGTAACAAAACACAACTGTTCTTGATGCACTTGGGGCAGTTTGACATAAAATCAGGATGTTCTGCTGATCATTTCAGACTTTTTTCACAACACACAATACAGAATTACTTGTCACAGTCTTATGAACATCCAAAGAACACTCAAAGAATGCATGTAGCTGCTTCAAGTTTAGCTTGCTTTTTCTTTGGGTTAAAAAAAAAAAAATCACAAGTTTAAGTACTTACCCCAGGAAGAGTCCAAAATCCAAATTTCTGGCATGGTACAGTTTCCCTATACAAGAATAAATAAATAAATACAATTTTCCAAAAAAATAGACAAATTTCAGCTTAGAAACCCAAGAAATGAGTAAGCAGTCAAATACCTGGGAAAGTGAGCAAGGAAAAGAGCATTCTGTACTTGCCCTTTTCATGACCACAATATAATGATGGACTTTTACTGGTCAGAGAAGTGCTTTGCCATAACTGAAAACAATCTTGCAAACTGCTGTCCATCTCAGCCTCAAAACTTTCCATATTATCTTAATGCAATGGCAACACCTTGAGCTTCCTCTAAGAGTGATTTCTCTGAGAATCCCTTAGAAACTTCCTAAGCTGGAACAGGTGCAGGCAAGGGCTGCAGAACTAAGTAGGAGAATGAAACAGTCTCTTTTCTTAGACGAGACTGTTCATTTTCTCTATCACCATACACATGCAATATCTAGAAGCTAGATGCAAAATCCTGCATGGCACTGAGAAAGTTTCAGGTGTGTAGCTGGTGTTTCTTTCCCCTAGAAAAACAAATATGACCCATTAAAACTCTCCCAACCAACCAATCACAATAAACCTACCAACCAACAAAACCAAACCCAAACTATTTTTGTCCTGTTTTTTTAAACCTAAGACATTTGTGAACTCTTATTCCCTTTCTCAAGGAATGTCTTTTACTATCAGTCCTCAGGTACTATTAGTCTCCTTAATAGACTTTATTGCCTCCAGTTGAGAACTGTATTTTCATAATTGACGTGGACCCTCTTTTACATAAAAGAAAACTGTTAACACTATTTTGGATTGCATTACCTGTTTTATCTTCTGCCACTATTGATGTACATACAGTAAAAATTTCATAAAAAATGTTAAAAATAACGATTTCCCCTAGAAAAAAAGAGAAACAAATTTCAATAGTTTGAAACTTGCCTTGAACAGAAAAAAAAAGGTTAGAAAAAAGCATACTGTAAAGCTCAGTATTCTGTCATATGTCTGTTAAAAATTTCAATTTAAATCTCCTTTGATCTATAAAATGACTGGTTCAGCAAAATCAAGAGCTTCCTGAAAGGCAAACAGAAGGATCAGAATCCCCTGACCTTCTGCATTACCATGCACAAAGCTGACAGTCATTGCTGCCTCTTCCTCTGGAAGCTTCAGAACAAGCTATAAAATTCACTTTAAAGAAGAAAGCTGTTCTATGTACCACTGCTGCCACATAAGAGCTGCTGACTAGCAGCAGGTGTACAGCTCCTGTATGGGGGAAGCAGTGCAAATAGGCAGTGGTCCTTCTCTGTCCCAGTTCTGGAAGAACTCAGTGCCTACTCCTCACCTGCAATGGCATTCTCTTGCAGGAGGAACAGAGGGAAGGCAGAAGGACATGGCAAGGATCACAAGGGAAAGAAAGCACAGCAGGAAACTGAGACTTGTTTTCTTTATATGTCAACAGTAGACACACAGTAGAGTGCAAAACCAACAAGAATAAAGGATTCTCTCAAATTCTGGTGCACAGGAGCTGAGACCTGCTCCGGTTTCCAAAACCTAGAAGTGAGAATTACAGCTCTACAGAGAAGTTCCAGCCTGATAAAAGGCTTATGTGATTTATTCCATTCTTCTCTGAAACACTGATTTTGTTTAGTGTGAGATGTAATTTATTGCTTTAACTACTTAATTAATGATTTGTTAAAGTCACAGATGACTACAACTAACTGCAGATTGGTAAACACACTGATTTGAAATGAGTCTGGATTCCTAGTTTTCCACTTTGTTAATAAAGTGTTGGAAACTGTTACCCAACGGAATCCCAGATGAATTTGCAATCCCTTGGAGTTCTTCATTGAAAGGATAAGGAAGTGTGGCAGTCAGATGAGCCTGCAAGGAAAGGTTTTATATTATAGATACTTGAACTAACACTATTTTGTTACTTCTAACAAATGTCTTCTCAACAGGCACACTTTTCTCACAACTAGTGAGTGTTTAATTTCTCTGCAGCCCGTAGAACTTGAGGATATTTGCAGAGTCCTTGGAAGACAAGTATGCACTTAAGGGAATTAAAACTCTTAACTTATCAAAACACTGACGTGAGCAATGGACATGAGCACAGCCTCTCTTAGCAGCAACAGATGCAAGAGTGAAGTAGGACTCGTACGTATTAAAAGCTCAACAGCAATGGAGCTTCAAGTCAGTGTTTATGGGCATCCCTGACTTTCACACATTGGTACGGCAACCTGTAAAAGCTGCCTTTATGTTTACCCCACTCAGGCATACAGGGATATGCTGGAACTAAAGATGGGAGAGAGATCTGACCTTTTGCTATCTCTAACCCTACACTGCTTTCCCCTGTTCCATGCCAAAGTTTACTTGAATGAGAATCAAATGAATTTTTAAGGTGAGGCAAAGCTGTCCCTGTAATCAGACATTTATTACAGTTTTCAAAACCTGATTTTATTCCACTGTTTAAAAGAAGAGGAACATGGTAGAAAATTTCAGTCAGGTGTTTTGCTACAGTAACTAAGTCACTAACATATTTGTCTAGTGTTACTAATCCAAACTTGAAAAGATCTTAGGAAAAATTAAAAGAGGAAGAGACGTGCATTTTTTTTTTATAGTTTCAGAGTCATTCAGAGTAGACAAGAAGGTAAAATCTCAGAGTGACTCTTTAAAATAGCATTTTTGTTCTGTTCTGGAAGTGGAATTAAGAACTTGTAAATTAAGAACTTTGAAAGTTCTTAATTGCCAGATTTAGAAGCATTCTAATTCTGTAGTCAGAGCATACAGCAATAAAATAATTAAGTTGAAAATACTTACTATTTTGTTATCCACTATGTCAACAACTTTGCCACTGGGGAAGAAGGTATTTGCTATATCTTTAATATTCTGGACCACAGTCTTCAGCTAAAAAGAGCAAGGGCTTTTATTGAATAGAAGATCTTAAGCATAAGAATTGCTAGAATACTAACTGAACTCCTTGACAGACTTTTGAAAAAACACTTTGTTGAGAAAAATACATATTTAAATAAAGTGCTAATGTCACATTCTTGGTGAGACAAATACCCTCAACTCCCCAATAGAATTACTCTTCAAGCTTTGTTCAAGTAACTTTCTAGATTAGTTCCAATGTGTCCTTCTACCAGAAATAACAAATTACAGGAAAGCCAACCTTGTCTTCCGCTCCTCTGAGCACATTTTAATATTCTGCACTCTTCTATCCTTCAAAATGTTAATTTCAAGCTCTTTGCTTAAGCACTGATGTTACTGAAGACAAAAACACTCAATAAATTTCTAATTAAAGCACAGGCTTTCCATTTGCAACATGTAAATGTCACAAATAAGAGTTCCACGTCATGTGATCTAACTCCAAAGTACACAAGAGATAACACTCTTCAGAATTTAAGGTGTAACCTGAAGCTTCCAATGCCCACTGGCTTAAAAGAGACTTTTAAAATAAATATTAGCATAAAGAAGAATTTGTCTGGCTTTCAGAATGGAAAGGCCAAAGTCAAGGAATATAGCAAAAATCCCTGGCCTTGTTTGAGAAATTAAAAATTACTGTACTGAATTTTCAGCCATCTTCAGAACAGCTGTTTTAAGTAGTCTGAAATAGACTCAAATATTAAAAAAAATTTTTTTTCTATATAAACACCAGTGCTACAACCAGCATTCCTGAAAAGGGCAGGAAGTTCTTTATTTCTGCCTTGCTATTTCATCAATCTCATGCAGCATTTTGAGAGAAGCAGGGAGGTGCAGAGAAGGGATGCTTCCTCAGTTTCAATTCTGTTTACTAAAGCTGTTGTTTTGATGTATTGTTCCCTCTTCATTCTGCACCACTTCACAACTATGGAGATTCGATAAACTGAACGGCAAACACTTGTTTATGGCACACTGGTTTTTACACCTCTACATCCCAAACACCAGTGTCTCTACACTTCATGTTGCTGCTTAAGTGTTATACAGAAAAGAAGTTTACCCAAGCAATTATTTTAGACTGGAATCGTATCAGAAAGTCAACTGGAAATATTATCCTTTCCAGATAGTTTTAGCACATGTATTCCTTTCAAAACTCTTCTCAAAATAAAAGGCTATGTGCTAGTTTTGTATCTGCTAAGCTTCAGAGCAAACTCTGCTTTCCTTACCTCCGTCTTTTTGTCCCGCATCAAGTCATCCCACCTTTTGCTGGGAGGTAAATCAAGATTTATGACATATGTGGGTATATTCCCTTTGAACCTGAGAGATAAACACCAGAAATCAAATTTAAAGAAGGTTCTGAAAAAACATTTGACAAAATTGGTGCTTCCCACCTGTAACCAGCATTTTGTAGACCTGCAATAGGAACAAGTTTCAAGAAAAAAACCTGTTCAGACTTGCAAATCACAACTTCTCTATAATTTGCTAGACAAGTTGAATCAGATTACTTACGTTGGTCCTGAAGGAGGGTACATTTTACTCCTGCACTCTTCTCCATACTGTAAAGACAGTGAGACATTACTGTTTAGCTTCTTTGTTAAAACACTATTGTTCTAGTAGACTTAGTTTTGACTTAAACCTTCAGGACTAGTCAGGTAATTCAAAGTCCTGGGACTTTGGAAAGAGAAAAATAGAAGAAGGAGCAGCAACTTCCCCACACTGTCTGACAGACCTTCAGACAACTTGTCTAATGTAGCCCAGGGCAAGCACAAGGGTGTGATAAATATACAAACAGTACATATTTTTACCTTATGTGATTTAATTAAGAGCACTTCAAAAGCATATTCTTTATACAAGTTCAGGAACCTTAGATCTCAGTATGGACCAGTCTGGTCTGTTTGTCCAATTCATAATCCCATTTTATAGTGTCAGTCCTAATTATGTTTTATGTTAAGCTGCACTGTGCAGCTGGGGCAGGGAAAGCATAATGAACTTTGGGCAATCCCTCAGCCGGTGGAATGAGCTATAAGGCACGACTTTGGATTCAGTGTGGAAAAGTGCTGCTGATGTGGTCTAAAGATAACATGGGGTGCAATTCAGGAACGTAACTAAAAAGTATACCTTCATTCCTGGGAGTATGGCTAGTTACAAATGAAAGTTTGAGAACTATTTTGGGCGTACTCAAAGTGAATCCAAGGGTGTTTTTCCAACAATTACATAAAGCATGCATATAAATATATAACCATATGCATAGACATGCCACAATTATAATTCTATGTTTTGTGCTATACAAGCAAATGCCTACTGGCCACCCGCACTTGTGCTTCAAGCCAGTTGAGAGCAGGCCAGATTTGGTCCCGAAACTATGTGAGAAGTTCAGTAAGCTCCTTAGAGCATAATCTACCTCACTAGGAAAAAGGAAAGGTACATGTGCTGCTCTGGGAGCCTGTAGAAAAGCTCCCAAAGCCCAAGTGTTTGGGAGACAGAACACAAACAAAATTATGGAGCGATGCTTCCACCACTCCCCTTCCTCCCCACCCTCGATTTCCAATATTTATTAGGCTGTATTAATTAGATCACTAGTGTGTCCTTATAATGCATTCTGGTTCCAGTGAGAACTGTGATAACATCTCAAGCACCTACGTAACTGAGACAAAGAAGTTAACTAACATCAATGTTCTCTTTGGGCTAATCCCATTATCTGTTTTTAATGCATTAATATAGAAAACACAATGTTTTACACAATGCCACGGACTTTAAACACTGGCCTAATTTGTTGAAACTAGAAACAGCAGTTCTAAATTGGGATTGATTTCTGTGTGTTATAATGTGATCTCTTTCTACTGTTTCTAGTTCCTGGGAGAAAGCATGAGATGAATTTTGGTTTTCCAACACATGAGGTGAAGGTATAGGACCAGCAGCTTTGTGTTTCCTAGATTTCACTGCAGTGCAGTTATAGCCTTTGCACAGCTGGAACAAAACATCAAACACAAAAGGCCATTTAATTTTCAAAGTGAGGAATCGTCAAAACAAGGAGGGTAGGAAGGATATCAGATGACTGATTAGGCAACAAAAGTCATAGGTTTTGTGCAAAGCCAGTCAAATGCTTAACAGTATTGATGCAAGCGTCTTGTGCAATTTTCCATCCTGCAATACTAAAACCCATAAAAAGAAAGTGACATTACATACAAATCCTACTGCAATGGATGTACAGATTTGGACCTTCAGGAAATAACTCTCTCAAAATATGTTTCCTGACACAAAAAGCTTCTAACAAAAAATTATTCAAAGCAGATGAGAATTCAGTTGCTCTGTCAGTAGAGCCCATGCTCACAAAGGAAACAGTGGCACCTGTGCAAAACTGATTTCACAGGATTTTAAGCTAAAGGTGCTAAATGTTATGTCACTGCTGGCACCTTCCACTGAGATTTTAATCCTGTATCTGTAGCTATTTTTATCTTCCCAGTGCTGTGCAGCCTAAGCCACAAAAAAGATGAGGAAAGCAAGAGTTAAAGGGAGAGAGAACAGAGAAAATGTTCCCTCTTTACGTGTGGTATTTTTAGATTTCTCACCTGTCTATGTATAAAGCAAGATAAAGAAGCCAGTAATTCCTGAAACAACCTGTACATCTTTCAAAACTGCCAGCATTGACTGAGGTATCTGAAGAAATTAGAGATTATTAACAGTTTCTTTAGGGTAACTGTTATATTATAGAATCAGAGAATATCCTGAGTTAAAAAGGACCTGCAAGGACCATCGAGTCCAACTCCTGGCCCTGCACAGGACAAGTCCAAAAGTCACATCCTGTGTCTGAGAACATTGTCCAAATGCATCTTGATCTCACCACCCTCGGTGAAAAACCTTTCCCTAAGATCCAATTTAAACCTCCCCTGACACAGCTTCAGGCCATTCCCTCAGGTCCTATTGTTGATCAGTAATGAGGAGGGATCAGTGCCTGCCCTGTGCTTCCCCTTGTGAGGAGCTGTAGACTGCAATGAGGTCTCCCCTCAATCCCTTCTCCAATGAGGACAAACCAAATGACTGCAACAGCTCCATGTATGGCTTACCCTAGCACATAGGCAGCAACCTAAAAAGATGTCAAGACAATCAGAAAACTAGAAGTGGAGTGTTATGTTGTTTTTTTTTTTTACACAAAGTTCTAACAAGGAAGAAAAATTTGTTATCTTTTGCAACCAGCTAAAGTTTAACTGCAAAGCCTTCTGAAAAGGTTAATTAAAAAAAAAAAAAAAAAAAAAAAGACACCTAAAGAATTTTCTTGCAGCAGCAGAAAAACCATCAAGCACTTTTTGTAACCAGAGTGAAATAAGCAGCTATGAAGTTACTACTGTGGTCAGCGAGGCTCTCCTCTCTGCAGAGGCTTGACACTGGAAGAAGAACAATAAATGCTGCCCAAGAAAAGCAGGAACATCCTTCCAGCATGACAGAATCACCTTCAGTTTCCAATGTGACAAGCCAGAGGTGGTCCCCTAGAAAAAGCCATTGGAAGCTGGATCCAAGCAGCAGGTTACCACTATAAATGTGCTTTTCAAATATGCATTGAACCCCTAAGAGGAATATATCTAATCCTGAATGGTGATTTAATGATCTCTTTGTTTTGCTTTTTTATATCTGCTGTTACCAGTAGGGTGCATATCTTGATTATCTTATATACTGCCAACTTTCAAATTGAGATGTACGTAAAACACAAATACAGATGTGTGGCAGCACAGGATCAAAACACTAACAGGAAGATAACACAGTGGAGGAGAAGTAGAACATGGTATGGGGAAAGATGGAAATAAAAAGTGGAAGTAGCACAGATGATATTTTGACTCACTGTATTAAAAAAAATAAGTGGAACAAAAACCAAATAACTAGCAAACTGTCAAGATTAATTGGGTGAACTGTAAAAAAAAAATCAAGTATTAACAGTTATTATTGACTGCAGTACAGAAAACTAATGCATGGTTTAATGACTGCTGAGTCAATATTTTGACAACTACCTAGATTTCATGAATATGAAATAGACTGAATGTAGCTTGTCCAGGCTAAGGAATACCAGCACTTTCTTTATTACCCTCAAAAATACTTTTGAGGTAGACTATCTCTGGCATTGCTCCTTAATATTTATGTATTTTATATTTCTCACCTTCCCATACAAAAGTAAATATAAAATTACCTCTTTGACTTACTAATCATAATTCCATATTTTAAGGACAGTGCATTCAGACTGTTTTAGCTAATCTGTTATATTCAGCATCTTTTGATCTATGAACTCTGTGATCTAACACATTTTTCTCTCTGCTCCTCTTCCCTGATGGGATGATGCCAATGCAACACTGTTGTGCTGCAGGAGTCCCAATGCTGTTCACCTTTCTGAACACAAGAGGTTAAGAGTACTCTTGCAGTGCTGAAGAAATGGCGACCAAGACGTTTAAATTGCAGTTTGGACACAAAGGACACTACGGTTGAGGGAGCCTTAATGAAAGCTAAAGGGACTGACAGTTTGCACCACTGAGATGTAATTCAAGGCATTTATTTCTGTGTTCTCTGTTAATGAGATGAACCCAACCAGCAGCACTTAGGAAGAATTCTTCAGCAAATGATGCATCCCTGCATCTCAAAAATCAAATACCCAAGCCTAATAGCTGGCAGCACAGCAGCACAACCTGCAACCTGGATACACAGTGGATATTGGGCAAGTGCGAAGATGTACCAAGTGAAATCAAATGCAACTCAAGCTCTAATGCTACTACTTTGCTTACAGCTGGCACTTTCTCCTACAACTCCATACTCCAGGATACTTTTGGCTAAAATTCTGAAGGTGTTTTTTAAGCTGGAGATAGCTTACAGTGTTAGGAAGCTGCTCTTGGCTGGTAGGATGGGACTGGAAGAAGAGAGGGGAGAGAGAAGAGCCCAATTCTGTGTAGAAAAGATACTAAGGGAACACAGGCCACCCAGATGTCCACAGTCATTTCCTGTAGCTCTTCCCTCTCACAAAACCCATACTAATTTACCCGAAATCAATGTAATTTGCTAAAAAAAACCCCCAAAGACCTGGAGCAAACTAAAGAATACAGTAGGCAGTATGTTCCTAAAATATTTAAAAATAGATTGCAAAGAATATTTTGAAATCCATAGATATTTAAAATTTGCCCTCTTCATAGAGGACGAGTAAATTCAGGAACTTCAAGAGATGAAAGAACGCTTCTCTGCTTCAGGAATACACCAGGAAGCAAGAGTAGCTGTTTACACGCCCAGGAGATGGAAGCCAGCCTGCTCCAAACGACTACCCCCGCCCTCCCAGCTCCCCTATTCCATCTAAAGTTAAGTACTTTACTTACTCAGTTAAAAAGACCCAAACAGCCGAAAGAGCAAGAAAGGACACCCCAAGCCCACCTGCTCTACGCTGCTCCCCTCGGGAGAACTACAGCAAATGCACTCGGCAGATTCAGAACCGTGCGCTAATTTCGCAAGCCCCTCTTAACTTTCTTTCTGGAAATCGCTGCTGCGGTGTAACAGAGCAACGCTGACATTACAGTCGCACACAGAACCGAGCGCAGGAGCGAGCAAGGGCTTGTACAACCCCGTCGCGGCACAGCCCCTCCCGCCCGGCCGCGCCGCCGGCCGCAGGAGCCGTGCCCGAGGCAGGCAGCCCGTGGGGGCAGCCAGGCACTGCCGCACATCCCCACGCGTGGATTCGGAGCCTCGCCCGGCCCACCCCGCCGGGAAGGGCGGCGGCGGCGGCCGCATCCCCCCCACCAGCCCCGGGGCGACCCGCCCCCGGCGGCCCCGCTCGTCCCTGCCCGACCCTCGCCAGGCTCACCGGGTCCGGCGTCCAGGCGGGCTGCGCTAGGGCGAGCAGCGCTAGGACGAGCAGCGCCAGCAGCGCCCGGCCCCGGCCCGCCATGGTCCTGCCCGGCTCCGCTCGGCGCGGCGCTTCCCGGAGCGGCGGCCACATGACAGCGCCCCGCCCGCCGGGGGCGGGAGCGGCGGCACAGCCACGGCACAGCCACGGCACGGCACGGCACGGCCCCGCCCGTGGAGGTGCGATAAAGCGCAGCGCTTCGTTCTCAGTCGCGCTTCCACGAAGGGCAACTTCCGCACAGCAGAGTCTGAAATAAAATCGCCTATCTTTGGGAACGCTAAGAGAAAACCCGTGGCATCAGTTTCCGCTTTGGCAGCACTGGGACTTTTAATTACTCTGTGTCCTGCGGAGATTTTAGGAAGGCGTATTCTTGAGGAAGGATTTTTCTCCATTTTGTGGCTTAGGAGAGCAGGAACGGGCAACTGGAGAGGCAGACTAATGAGAAACACAGGGCATGAGATGCATCCGTCTATAAGCGCCATGCCTTCTAATTGTTATTTAAATGGCATCTATTTCTCAGAACTGTAGAAACTGTAGAATGGTTTGAGGTGGAAAGGACCTTAAAGATCTAGTTCCAAGACCCCTGCTATGGGCAGGGCCACCTTCTACTAGACTAGGCTGCTGTAACATCAAGTACGAACCAGCAGCCAAATTAGGTGTGTACTGTCATTTCAGTATGAGCATTATCATTTTAGAGTAAGCAAAGGAATGTTCCAATGGCAACAGTTGGTGGAAGCACCATGAGACAGCACTCAAAACCTTCCATCATGCCTGCGTTTTAGCTTGTCTCGTGTGCTCTGTGCAGTGCCTAAGACATGTCACATGCTTTTAGGCACACAGAAGAGAAGTGATGCAGTCTCTACATCATGACTTAATTGCCTGTGCAATCAACTCTCTTACAAAACAAAGTGGGGGTGGCAAGAAAAGGAAGGGAAGTCCTTGGCAGAAGATTGACTGAAAGCTGCATGGAACTGCAAAAATTAAGAAACAGGAAAGGATAAAAAATGTACTGTAGTGTGGGAAAGCCTTGGGAGGAAGGCATGCAACAGCGTGGGAAGGAGCCAGCTCAGAGCAGAAGCTGGGAATTGCACAGAGCTTTAGAGACCAAAGCAGAAAAACATTAGGCAGTGGTAAAGGAAGATACAGAACCAAGCTGTGGATTCAGAAACTGAGGAAAACTACAGCGTAACAGGATAAACATTGAGATTTTCATGGGAGTGTTCTTTAAAAGAAGGAGATCAGGCAGTTTCTATATGGTCTGGAAAATATTTTCAGTTGAAAACAAATACAAGACAATAATCCTGTGTTTACTTCCAGAGATCTGAATATACTCTCATGGGCTATGGTAAGAAAGAGTCTGATTAAGTTGGTACTGTTATTTTCTGAACATGTGCAACCCCTTTTGCTCATCTTTTATATTTGGGACAGACAGCTTTTCAGGACTTTAATATCTTTATCTAGATGCTTTGCCATCTTTAGTACATTTGTAACTGGAGAAAATAAACAATGACTTTGGAAAATTAAAAACTCTTTCCAAATGCTCTGAACACAAAATGATGTCATTGTCATATTACACAGTGTACTTTTTTGAAGCCTCTTTGTGCTACTGGTGTAATTCTTTCAGTGGTACAGAAATTCCCAGTTTAAAAAACAGTTATCTTCCAGCACCAGTCACCTTCTCTGACTGTGGCTATTTTGCTGTGCTCCTATCACAATGCCTTGCCTTCAAGGTCCACGCCAGCACCTTAGGCCCTCCATTTAGTTATCTAGGTTTCTTCTGCCAGTTTTCAAAAAGCTTCTTAAGATGTACAGTTAGCTTGCTGACTGTATTGACAGCTGGTGTCACTGATATTTAGCACTTATGACCACCCTTCTGCTCTCTCATACTCATCTATCCAGTACTATATTACCACTCCCCAGATCTGTTCCTTCCCCCGTAAGTAGAGGCTGCCCAAATTACTTCCTCCCCCTTTTTCTCTGTTTCAGTTAAAGCTACTGTGCTAACACTACTGCCAAGACAGTATTCCGCAGACTCTGGCCAGGAACATTTATCAACTATCATCTATTTCTTTCTAGATTTTGTCCTAAAGGCAACTAAAAGCCACAGAGCCTTCTCCCTGGACTAAATCAGTGTCTCCCGGCTTAAGGTATTTGGCAAATAGCTTACCATTGTTAATTGATATCCTTTAATTTTTCTTGGAGTCTTTCCCTTAATACAAGCTAAATATTCACAAGTGACACAGTTAATAATATTTTATAACTGGGCTATTAATATTTGAGAAATTTTTAATACAATTCTGAAGATATTTTAAAAAAGGCCTTAAATAAAAAACAATTATAAAATATTTTACTCCTTTTCAATTTGACGCTGCCATCAAAGTTGCAGAAGAAAATGGACCAGCTGGATGTCACTTGCAGTATCTATCTGCCTTCACTTTAGCTCTCCTGTAAGGAAAGAGTGAATGAAACAAGACTTAGATTAAGACAAAATACAACTACACCTGGGTGTTTTATCTGCCTCAAAGTGTTAAGAATGCACTGAAAGCAATAGTTCCTAAGCTTTACTTCAAAGCACATATGAAAGCCTAACACTTTGGATTTGTTAATTAACTTTGTTTTCCTAAGGAGATAGAACTGCAGTACCTAAAGTTAACCTTGGCTTTCCTTTCAAATCATCACAATTGTGTTTTGTCTCCTCTGAGGAATGGAATTCAGGTTAAGTGATCTGAAGCTGACCACCTGTGAGAGCCCAGGAATGATCTCACATCACTTGCAATTATAAGAAATAGTTTTCTGCATTCCACCCACTGAATTAATGGAAATATTTATACTATAAACTGACATAAAAGGCTTTAAAAATTCAAGACAATTTCTTTAGTCTCAGCTCAGGGGAAAAAAAATCCCCACTAGATAACATGAAGACTGTCCTTAATAAACACTATTTCTCTCTAAAATGCAACTTCTGCCTCTCCAAAATGTTCTGGTACCACAAATACTGAAAAATGTTAAAAACTAGCACAATTTTCATTATTGAAGAGATTAATCCCTCAACAACTCTGTACTTAACAAACTGAACAACCTAGATCAAGATTTCCAAATGAACTAATTTACAGGTAAATTCAAACCTGCAAACTTCAGCTAAAGAAGTGAAAGTCCAGATTTAAAAAAAAAAATAAAAAGGTGGCAACCCCCAGGACTTAGGTACAACACTCATCAGCGGAAAATTGCTCAGGAACCTATCCTCCTGAAATCTAGCCCTCTTTTGTACCCCAGGCTTACTGTAATTCCATCTCCCAGTAGCTTTTTAATCAACACATTATTTCTAGTACTTTGAAATACCTGTCAAGTAGCATTTCATGAAAAGTGCCTTCTTTCCTGGCTTTTCTAAGGGCTTTTGTGTCTTCTTTGCTTATTTTAAGCTTTTTGTCTTGAAAACTTTGGAATTTCTTCCTGTAAGGGGGAACAAAAATAGCAAAGTACTGAAACTTCTTTAAAATTTTGTTTCTCAACACAACTGCAGCTGTGGTAAGAATCTTAGCTCCTATTAAAGCAGCAGATAACTAACGTAATAAAATCCAGCAAACCACCCCAGTACTAAGGTTGCACTAAAGCTTCTGTAGGTGAAAACTATTCAGGTTTTATTTTTTTGGCAGTCTAAATAGGAACGAGCCCCTATGTCACTAGCACGAAGTAGTTACAAATTCTAAAGAGCCCTTCTTCAACCACCAGCATAAGAAATCAGGGAGCAAAAGTGTACTGGATGTAGTTGCAAGGTGCTGACAGTAGGGAAACTGCAGGAGTTTTCTGTGAGAAGAGGCCTGGGGCTGCCCTGTGCTGGATATAGCTGGCTCTCAAGACATCCACTACAGGACAGAGTCAAATCCATCAGCAAAGCTGGTGGCACCCCTATGAAAGCATATTGAAGATAAGGCAAAATAGCATACAGGGAGAGAAGGAAAAAGCCTCTAATAGTGCAAAATGGCAGTGTGAACATCAAGCACAGAGAAGGAAAGGAAGGAGATGCTTTAGGGACTGGAGCAAATACTACCTTCCAGCCCACGAATAAGATAATACCAGAGCAGGGGAAAAGTGGGAAAGCAAGGGAGTGGCTGAAAGAAAGCACTGACCCATAACCCATCTGGCTTAGAGGAGCAGGCAGAAGTGTCTGGAGTGAAGCTGAGCTTGGGAGATGGGAGAAGGAAAGGTGGTGTTTTTAATTTCTGTCTCTCAGTACCTAAATCCACTTAAAAGAAAATAAATGTAACTAATTTTTCACAGTTAACCCTGGGACAGTATCTGGTACAGCATCTCAACCAATGCTTTCTCATACTGTTTTCTTCCCTTGTCCTGCTCAGGAAAAGCAATTGAAAGGCTGGATGGGAGTTTGGCCCTTCTACCAAAAATGATCCCAATTAGAAGCAAAAAAAAAAAAAAGGTACTTGAGGCTGTTACCAGCTCCAAAGTACATACACGTAATTGATTTCACACTGTTTAACATTTCCTTTGTCTTCTTGTGGAACTTCATCTTTCTTCTTAGCTTCTCTTTCAGCACAAGTACGAATCTAATAATTGAAAGGAAAAAGAAAAAACAACCGAAACTCAATAGAAAACACTACATTACAGGTTAAAGATGACTACACATCCTTCATAACAGAATGAGAGTCACAGTGACTTTTCAAGCTCACAGTTTTCAAACTGGTTAACCAGAGACAACTGCAAAAGTAAGAGCTAACTGAAACATGGGAAATGTTAAGTGTAATCCTTGATACTATGGTAAGACATAATTGCCTTCATCTCAAAGGAGCATTATTACAGTTCTTAATTTTGGCAGGGACAATTCAGAGATTGACTTAAAAATACTGCTGTTCTGACTAATTAAGACACCTGTCTATACTTGGAAAGACACATATTTTCCATGTTCAGATAAAGTCAAGACAGTCTTTAGATTCTCTTAAAAGATCTCCCCCTCTGGATCATTTTGGTACGCCCTTCTCTGTCCCTGATTTGGTTGTAATTCCCCTCTTCTGTCCCAAGCTGTTTAGAACTACCTGGAAGACCACACAGACTCTTTTGTCCTCCTGAGTGGTAAAGTGTCTTCCTATTTCTACAGAAAGTACCGAGAATTTATGCAGCCCTGGAACTTATTTACCTTTCTTGTGGCCAGATCATTTGACAGCTTATAGGAAGTAATTATAAATGAATTAACAGGAAATCATAGCACACAGACACCTGCTTGTTTGAGTATTCCTGCCAATCCTAGATTAATTGTAGAAGTTATAGATTACCTTTATCATTTCTTCTTCCCCTGCAGTTTTGCTTTTGGCTTCTATGTCCCCCTCTTCATTACATCTAATAAAACGGCTGTTTGCTGCTAGTAATGCCATTTTCCTCTGCAGAAACAGTATCACACATTAGAAGTATAATGAGGTTGTATATAATTCTTGATTTGTAACATTTATCCTCTGATACACCAAAAGTCTCTGTAAATGGGTTTAATTCTTTTATGTATGGATATTTCAATAACTAGTCAGAAGACTTGCTGGCTCCTTCATTTTTAAGATGCTTGTAACTGCCAAAATGCAGCTATTGAAGCATTTAAAAAACTTGTGATTACGGTAAATGCATTGCAGTTGGAGAATTGTAACTTACAATATGAAAGAGATTGCAAATGGCTTTCACTTCATAGACAAAAACCATCTACACAGATTAACTCAGAATACAGTCAAGCACTAGCAACATCAAATAAACTATTCTAAACAGCTTACATCTTGGAAGACAGGTTCCCACTGCTCTCTGGATCCTATTGCATCGGAACGTCCAACAACAAGTCCGTCGGAATTTATACCGAGGTATTTGCCGTAACCAGACTTCAGAGCAATCCTCAAAGAGATAATGTAGGAAAACACTAAAGAATGCTTTTAATTCACACAATTTACAACAGCCAACACATCACAAACACTTTTAGTAGTAGACAAGGTACTTCAAGAGAGTATTAAAATGCCCTCTCACAAAATCCGAAGATAAAAAGTATCAAAACTTGAAACATTACAGTAATTACCTTGTATCAGACAACTTTACTGCTGTGAACTGTTCAGGAGGACTAGGGCCTTCATCATCTGAGGAATGAATTTTCCATTAGTTAAGTATGAAGTATAAATGTAAAATATTTTAGCCTATTAATACCACAGTACCAAAAAGAATGAAACATTGACCACTGCTAAATGCTATGGAAAGTATTTATTTCTTTAAAAATTCCTTTTTGAGCATTCACTTTTAAAAAGGCAATGCAGGTGCTCATTTATGGTTATGTATTTAGAGTGCTTAAAACAAGACACAAAATAAAGAAGATCCTTGTGTACAGAAATTTACAGTCGAGAATGTTTTGTAATTCTCCTGGTGGCTTTGAAAACCTTAATCTCCATGTAATGTTACTTTTTTCATAACAAAATGCATTACGGTTCAGCTATGGTAACTCAACTCAGTAGCCTAAAGCTAGTAGCTTCCCCATCCCTCAAAACCAAAACAAGAATATGGCCATTGTTGCTCTCATCTCACTCTGGAGATGAAACACACACACTGTCAGAGTTCTGGAGCAGTCCATGTCAGAGTTGTGGCTCTCAATTCAAAGAACAAGCTAATTATCCTGGAACGTTAGTAGTCCTCTTGTGCAGTGACGAAACAAGTATATTAAGACAAGGATGCAGCAATAAGCATTAAAACTCATCTGCCTTGAATTTCACTCTTCAACTGCCACCATAAACATTTTATAAGTTTTAATAAAAATTATACTGCTTTTTATCCAGTGAGTGCATGGCCTTTAACAGGTAATCATCTCCAGCACAGTTCAATTTATTGCACACATAAGCCAGCATGAAACTAGATGAGTGAAACTGATTGGTAGCCATTCGGTTTAAGTCATCTGCATGCTTTAGCTAGAGTTATTGCATTTTTTGTAGTAAACTGGTTTTAGCTGTAACACTGCTTGCCTTGAAGAGATGCTAGTTCTATGCTTTTAGGCACTTCATTATTAAAACTCTATTATTTTCAAATTTCCTGGAACAAACCTTTATGTGGTGCTCCAAGTGTAAACAAGCCATTGTCGAGGGCATGGATGTAAGCTCCTTTATCCATTTCGATAGCTATAGTTCCTGTAATTTCACCAAAATTACTCACAGCCCACCAGTTTCCTGTAACACAAAACCATGACAGTTTATTAACAGAGGAATCACAACTTCCGATTACAGTAGCTCAAGAGTTTATATTTCCATGTCTTCTCTGAAATTTTAAATCCTAAAGATAAAACTGCTAGTGCTATCTTGCAATCTTTGTGCATAATTTTATAGCCCAGAGCCAATTTAATGGTGTTGCAGCTGCTGCTTCAGGAAGTCCTGCTCTCCTACCTGCTGTCATCCCTAGTTACAAGGTCCTGCGCTTCATCCCTTCTTTGTGTTAGTCCACACACCAACCTGATTCCTTCAGCTGATGCAGCAAAGATACACCTTGCAGGGAAAATAATTTTTCCCCTCTGGATCTGTCTCCTGCAGTTTTGAGGTCATATCCATTTATCAGATTCTCCAGCACAACAGAAACAGAGATACTATTTCATCTTGGTGTCAAATATGTGAGCTGTAATCCTTAGACTTCAGTGTTCAAACCAATCTGGGTTTGAACATTTGACTCCTACAGAATTCTATCAAAGTTAAAAGCAGCCCTTCACATGTGCACAAATTAGAATTATGACTTTTACATTTTTTGAACAGTAAAATTTTCTCCTTGTATACTTTCTTACAAATATTTCCTACTTGATTAAGATAACAACACTTTGTTTTTAGTACTTATAAAAAACTGAATCCATCCCATTGGTGCCACAAGCTCCATCTGAAGATTCCAATATACAAATAACATGTTGTGAGAAATAGTTATATATTTCTACAGGGGTTACACTTGCTTTACAAAGTCCTACAACGGCCTCTTTAGCTTTTACCACATCCCCTACAGTTTCCACACTGTCACGTAAATCCTGGAAAGCAGCTCACCAACAATATCGAGCTGCTCCGCCGCATCCTCTTCCCTTTTCCTTTTCTTTTCTTTGTGCTTTTTCTTACTGCCAGGGGAGATACAAAGGAGTGAAAACGAGCCGCCGCCCCGGCCCTCGGCCGCAGGGCCTCAGGCCCGGGCCCTGCGGGAGCGGGTCACTGACCCCGGCCGGAGCCAGGGGCTGCCAGCCCGACCCCAGCCCTGCCGGGGAGCCCGGGGTGTCCCCGGCCGGAGGGAAGGGAAGGGCAGGGCCCGGCCTCGCCCCCGCCCGGCCTCCCACACCAGCCCCGCTGGGGTCCCGACCCCTGCGGCTGCCGCAGCGCGGGGCAGGGGTGGCGCGGAGGGCAGCCCACTCCTCACCTCTTCTCTTTCGAGCCTTTGAGGACGAGCTTGGTGGATTTGACGCAGGAATACTCCGCCATGTCGGGGTACGGAAGGGCGGGCGCACGGAGCCGGCGCCGCCTCCGGCCGGGCGGATGCGCCGAAGGCGCGGCCCTCCTTCCCTCCCTCCCTCTGCCCGGCTCTGGGCGGGGACTGGCGGCAGCGTGCTCATGTCCTCGCACGGGGAGCGTGCTGGGCACGGAGTTTGAGCGGGAAAATGAATCAGGAGTTTAAAATCCATTTGAATAGTCTGTCCCTGGGCACCTTCCCCTTCTAAGTCTGGCATGGCTCCGTGGGCGCAGTGCCTGCGCTTTGCAGGAGTGCAGGCAAAGAGCGGTAAGGAATGAAGAACCCACAGCTGCTTCTACCGCGCGTGTGTGTTGCAAAACATGTGCACATCAGCAGAGCCCTCGGACGTGAGGGCAGCAAACCTTGCCTCTGGCGGGGTTACACGGGAGCTGGACACCTGGATGTGCTGGTGAAGGAGTAAAAGCTTCCAGGGATGCCTGTGAAGACACTTGGGGAAATACAGCTTGGAAGTTAGCCAGGTGTGCCATACTAGGGATGAAACGAGGTATGACAATTTTTCCCCATCCTGTTAGCCACTTGGTATTCCACAGAATAAAATCTACCTCAGGCTTTCCCCTTGGCATATAATGACCTTTTACTCGTTAGCTTAGTGCCTGCTAAACAGGTACCAATACTCTTTCCTTGGGGAACAGCCTTACTAGCACATGTATGATTAGAATCCCAATTACAGCAGTAATTTGTGTTTAGTCCTCAAAAGTGTTGTTCCCACTTCAAGCTCATGCGAGGGGCTTTGTGCCCCAAAAGTTGCCTATTGATTATATTACCTGGCTAAATGAAAAATACTATCCCTATCAAGGCTTGTCTTGTTGTACATGTTTTATGTACATGTACAGAGATGCTTGCATTAGATTGCTTCTTTTCGATTTCCAGGTTAATTTCCTATCTATGCTTGTAAGTTTTCAGTGGTTATGTCAAGGGTTTTAAATCACTGAAAGCAAGACCAGTTGAAAAAGCTTGACCCTGGAGTTTGTGGATGACTGCAGGTGTCTTCCACAGATACTTTGACTGGATCCAGAGCCCTGCCTCTTCTCACCAAAATGCTCTAAATTTCTCTCTGTGTGCCTCAGATGACACTACCTAATGTTGTTATTTGTGAAGCTGGAGTAGTTACACTCACCATGTAAAATGAAAGCAACAATAATGAACTTTAAGGAGGTTTTGGCAACTCCCCCATTTTGGAACTTTGGGAGCATTGAGTTTGTTAGCAAAAGCAACACCTGAACCAACCTGCAGGAATCTGTTTTGTTCTCTTAACTATAACTTTACAACTTTATTTATGATAGGTTCTAATTTTTTGACTGCTTAACTGTGCAGCCTTAGTGTTTATGGGGTATTTGTACATTTTTGTCAAAATGGGCCTGTGTTCACTGATGGACCATGACCAGCACTTCATACTAGCCAAGCACTTACCTGAGAGGTCAAATGAGAGAGGAAAAGGTAATAATAAAAAGCATTTATAAGAGATATAATAACTTTAAGGTTGTTAAAGATTGTCTAAGCTGGATTTTTGTTGTGGTTTTTTTTTCTTTTTAGCTTTAAGAAAAGCAAGAGCAATTAAAGCAGTTTATGTTTTAAAATGCATCTATTTTTGTATGATAAAGGTACATTTTGCTATTTGTCCACCAGGTGTTGCTATAACCACAAAAATAAATGCAGATTCGGAAGTTTGGGGGAAAAAAAAGGAGGTAGTTCTATTTTCATTACAGATGACCCTTACGTAATCTTGATCCTGGAAAGAAATATGCATGTGCTTACGTTTTGTATAGGGAATGGTCCTCGTGAGTTCAATTAAGCAGCTCCTTTAGTGCAAAGTTAGTAGTGCTTGCAAGCTTTCTTAGGATGAGGCTATATCAATTATGTTTGCTATTTTCTTAATTTGCTGTTCTGTTTCCCTTTTATGAAGAGAAAGTAGGAAAGACAGAATGACAGAGACAATAAATACTTTATTTTAAAAGAAATGTAATTTTTTCCCAGGCTCTCATAATGTAAGATATATTTTCTTGTTAATGAGTATTATTTTATTTAAAATTCACGTATCTTAGGTTTCTTCTTAAATTTAGTCACACCAGCAACAAATAGACATCATTACAATATATGCAGAAGATAATAAAACCTTTTTCTGCAGGGCAAAGTGATGAAATCAATCTGAAAACTGTATCTAAAATGGTACCACTTTAGAAAAGCTATTTAGACTCTAATTTGCTAGTTAGTATTTTTGAAATTAAAACATTTCCAATATGTCCGGGCTGTGGTTGTTTAAAAAAAATGTAACAGTTCATTTTCTTTATGGCATTGGAAATAAATGGAGCCTTTGTGTTTGCAATTGTAGAAAACAAATCACTTTTTTAATGACTGGATTTTCCTGCCAGCTTGGAATTTGCCGCATGTGCATTTTATTTTGAATGCCTAAAGAGTGAAATCATTTGCTGTCTTTCGTGCAGATGGGGCAGATTGGTTGAGGTGTCATTTGCAAAATGTGCACTTTCATCATTCAAGTTTGAAGGGGATCATTACAAACAATGTAGTGGAAACTCAGGACTGCTGGAAGTGAAGGGCTGAGACTGAGCATCCATGGATATAGTCTAGTGTCATACGAGCCTAGACCCAAACTTGGGTGCTTTGGAGTTTTTTCCATCGTGTTTAGTTATTCTGGGAAATATTAAAATACTGCCCCAAACCAGAGACGCTTGAATTAGCTTTCTTGATCGTTGACAGATTATATGCTTTTTTTCCTCTTTCGTTATAAGTGTGGGCCCCTTGTGAAATACCAAAGCTCTTGACTGATGTAACAGCCAAGATCGATATAGTTTTGTTTACTCATTTACAGAAGAAGTGAAATCTGATGTGAGTTAGAACCACAGCAGCTATATTTTAATTTTTCCCCAGTGGGACAAAGTACATACTCTGGAATGTTGCGGTGGTTTTTCATAATGTTCAGCAGCATTTGTGTCAGTGTTGAGGCATCCCCAGGACATGATGGTGCATACCACAGTGGCATGAGAGATGTAAATAAAAAGCTAATTTGATTCTTAGCATTTTTAATACTGCATGGTGAAAATGGTTTTATAATAACTTCCAAATTGTAAATGTGACCAGAAATTACCTTTTTTTTTTTTTAACCAAAAATGTTAGTGTTAGATTTTTAGTACAATTAAACAGATACCCTCAAAATTGCATTTCTCCTACTCAGCTTATGGTTCAGTACTTAAAGTGTTTGGGAAACAGGAAGGGTTTCCCAGCCTGTCAGGGCAGGATGGATCCCCAGCTCAGATCCCCATGTCCTGAGCATCCCTGGTACAGAAACCCTGTGTTGGTTCTGGCTTCTCAACTTCCTCTGCTTTTCCTAATCACTCCCTAACTTTCCTCTGCTGTCAGTCTGTAAAGTTTTGTAGTGAAGTTTTTCTAGCTGGCCAGACCTTCTCAATATCTGCTTCTCCAGACTTTGAGATCCTGCTCTGCAGTTTGTCAATGAGCACTCACCAAAATCCCTTTCTGCTGGGCACTGAGGGAATGCGAAAGAGAAATAAAAAAGTAACTACAAATGTACGGGGGTTTCATGCAGTTGCTGGCTCTCTATGGTGTTTACTTGAACTCAGACCTTCTGGTTTCTACTTGTCATCCCAAATGATGTGTCCCAAATGATGCATGTGTACTTCTTCAAATTATGTTATTCTTTTCTACTAATTGCTCTGGATTTTATCCTGATGTACTAAAGAAAAATTTTATATGTGTATAAACACTTTTGTTCCTCTATTAGTCTGTTTCTTTATCAACACTTTTTAAACTGGCCAGATTTGTACCTTTTTAAAAGGCACAATCACAACAATGATTGAAATCTGGTGAGTTCTGAACTGTTGTTAGATAAGTAGGAAAAGGACCTATAACTTCCGTGATGAGGGGAAGGGTTGCAATATAAATTCCCACCTTACTAGAGATGGGAGAGAACACTCATGCAGAAATGAGTCTATGAGAAAAAGCTCCTAGTAAATCTAGGGCACTAATGAGGGAAAAATCAAACTGCATTACTTCCAGTGCTTAAAAGAAGCAACCTATTGCTCTGTACTGTAATTTCATTTTTTATGGGATGGAAATTTGATTCTGTAAGTTGAGCGTATGATTTTTGACATTTCCTGACGAATAGCTGGCAGGTTTGATGCAAACGTAGCTGAAAACTCCTTTCCTTATTCACTGATACTGTATGGAAAATACAGACTAAAATATGGACTACAATTTAAACACAGCAGAATTTTTGTGGCCAGTTACCTGCTTTATGATATGTGTTCATATGCAGACTTTTCCCTCTCTGGCACACATTTTTTTCTTGTCTCCAGTGAGTCTTATTTCCCCTCTTATAAGTGGCTGAGTTTGTATCTCATTAGGAAAGCCACAGATCGATGGGGAAAGATTTTCTCTTTCATGTATACGTAGCACTGTTGTGGTTATTCTTTGTTAGCCTAAAATCAAGTTTAATTTAAATACTAGCGCCTTTTAAACATTATTTAATTCAATGTTTAAAAATGTTTTCTTCCCTTTTGTACTTTGTGATTTAGTAGGAAATAAACAGGTGGTTGTGACTAGTTGGGAAGGTTGTACTCACCTTCACAGTATTTCTTCTGGGAAGGGACTTACCAAGGATAACCTCCCCAACCCCACAATAATGTGTGGCTTCCTTTTGGGCTATGTATTTTTCTTGCTTCTTTTCCTCTGAGACTACATGGGTGTCCTTTAAAATTTTGATGGAGATAAGGATTGGTAGGGCTTAAAAGAAGAATGAACCTGTGGCAGGGTGTTCATTTTCAGTGCTGCTGTCCTCGTGGCCATAAAACTGTACCCTTTCCCTGTAAATGATGTTTCCTCTCCCCCAGGATAGCCATATAGTTTCTTTCTGCATTTTTTTTTTCTAACAGAACTGGAGCATATACCTGCTATGATTGTTTGCATTGCCCATTTGAATTTGAAGAGCTATTGCAAGTGATTTTCCTCTCTTATGCTCCATAGCTTCCAATTCTATGTAATTTGTCCTGAATGCAGATGCTCTTCTATGAAAAGGAAATTTTTACTAATGCAGTGGCAGTGTTAAAAAAGCTTTTGTGTGGACTTAGGAATTTTGGAGGTGAAAGGGAGACCTGTAGACTATTACATATAGAATAGGTATAGTCTAGGTAAATATAGAAAAAGCTTTTTGCTCTTCACGGAATTCTGAACTATTCATTATCCTTGTCCACACACTTCCTTGTAAGTGTGTAAAATCTAAGTTACAATGGATCCACTTGTGGGGCTTTTTCCCCCTTCCTGGGCCAAATATATAAGAGAAATAAATACTTAACTCTTGTTCATTTTTGATGGTCTGACTCAGACAATCCTACTTGTTTATTCATCCAGAGAGCCTCCAAATGTTGACAATATTTATTAGATTATGAGGTGGTTAGAGATGAAAGGAAAATATGGAACTTTCTAATCCTTACCCTCATCAGGACTATCATCTATATCTTGTAATTTTTTTTATTTTGCCGATCACATATCTAGTAAGTCTGGTTTGCACAGCTTTTTGTCTTTTACTTTCCAAAAGCAGCACAAGCAGGACAATACAGGTTTACAATCATCACTTCCTTTTTGACATAATGTAAATAAGATTTCTAACCCATTCTAACACATTATGGAAAATGTGTTGAAATACAGCAACCAGAGATGGCAGCATTCACCATCCTAAAGCTACTTGACTTTTTTTTTAAAGCTTCAGGAACTTGAAGGAATGAATGATGTAAAATTTTTAGCTTCCACTGAAAAAATACAATGCAAACTAGAATGCCTGTTCCTCATGGATATGAAGAACAGACATAAAACCTGATTGTAAAGGTTTAAAAATTTGAAAGGCAGAACAAAAGAAGAGCACACCTATATTTCTTTTAAATTCTGCTTTTAAAGCCATTGTTGTGAGTTTTGGAGCCTGACTAATGATTTTTGAGTGCTTTGCGTTGGCAACATCTGTTGGCTTTTGTCCTGTCAGAGTAGGTAAGTGAGTAGGAGTTGAAAGTGCTGATCTTTCCATGTTCTGATCCTGAGAGAAAAGGAGAGGCAACATTTCAGTATGCATCACCTGTTTTCAGGCTGTTTTCCTCACAGCATACTGTTGTGCCTGAAATTCTCCCTGACCTGCTTCAGGTGTTTAGTTCTGTGATGGATAGAAAGCGGTCTCAGTTCTGGTTACATTGGGGTCCAGGAAAAATTAAACAGTGGTAATGTCCATTGATGCTGTTGCCTTTGTTGCAGATGGCCAAGATCTAGCTCAGGTTTCATCACTGCCTGGAACTGCCTTTTCTAGGAGGTACAAAATGTCTAGCTCTGCCAGACCCATGAATGGGACATGCTTTTATTCTCAGTATCTAATGGAAAGCACAAGTAGTCTAGTTAAGAAAAAACCATACTGCCCTGTGATAGCAGCAGGCAATCTGTATATCTATGATCAGAGATGTAGGTTATGTACAACCTAGCATCGCATCTCATTTTCCCCTGAAAGACAGATTCCCTTTGTCCTGAGCAAGGTAAACAGTCCTCCCCAGCGAGTGCAGAGGCCCCCTCACCTGGGACAGGGTGGAAGAGGACAACAATTGTATCTGGTTGAAGTTAGAGTGAAAACAGAAAAGAGCTATGGTTCATTCCCCTGCCCCCTCCCCACCCCTCCCAGTGTCATGGAATTTAGGGAACATGGTCATGTTGTTAAAGTAGAGCAAGTTTTTAGTGTAAAAGTAACATTTGTAGTCCTGTGGTATGAGACAAGGAGTGAGCCCTGTAAGCCAGGACACTTAATAACCCTTCAGTGCTCTTCTGCTGTGCTGGGGCATTAAAAAGAAGAGAAGATGTTTATGCATAGGTCAGTCTTCTTCTCAGGGACTGGCCGAGTGCATGAAGGACTGTCCTTCTTGGTAGGAGTGTGCAACAGTCAAGATTCACAACCACATAATATTTTCAAATATTGTTTGAAACACTGTTCATGCAGTTTACTGCAACAGTCTGGAAAGCTTCAACATAAGTTCAGACTTGCTGTACTCCTATGTCATGCTTGGGTTATGGCCTGAGACTGATTACACACAGAAAGACAACAAACATAAACACTGATCACGTTGTGCTCTGACATGGTAAAGCCAATGAGAAACAAAAGCACCCTCTGGAATCAAAATGAGTCCAAAGCATGGCATCTATTAAAAAGCAAGGGTTTGTAGCAGTACAAGACCCAGCTTATCCCTACTCCTGTAAGTAGAGCCTTTGTCCACCAAGTGACAGTGACAACTCTGAAAGGATAAAAATGGAAAGAATCTTCTGCTGTGTGAAGCCCCCTTCCTTGTTTTACCTAGCAACTCTCCCACCTTTCTCACCTGAAGGTGCTAGGTCTTTTCTCCCTCTGCTTCTCAGGATGTGGGTGCTGATAGAGATGCTAAGAATACTTGCAGGTAACACCTCTTTTTTCCTCTCCTGCATGTGGAGGCATGTGATAGAACTCCCCTGGCTTGGTGTCAGTGATGTGTGTTTTTAAAAGAACACCTAAAAAGTAGTTACAGCTTCAAATGTGATGCTGGATTGAGCAGCAGTCAACCATTTTATTAGTTCTGCTCTCCCCAGCAGGTAGATATATAGTAAGACTGGCTATCGAATTTACACTGTCTGTGTTAATTCTGAATTTGTCTGTATCAGACTTACTGCCATGACTACAGCTTCTAACAGGTTGACATCTGCTTTTGTACCTTACTCTGTTCTTCTCTGGAGTTGATGAACTTGACAGTAAATTACGTTTAAGCCTTGGTAGCAGTGATATGTTCATGGAGGGGCATGTCAGTGTGGGAGTGCAATGCAAGTGAAAGTAAACTGGAGGTGGTGGAGTTTCTTAAAGATTACCTGTGAGTCCCTTGCTAATGGAAGAAGGAGGTACAGCTGGAGATGGCTGTTTTTTCAAATGCCTCCTTTGACGTTAGTGACAGAACACTCAATTTATCTGGATGCACAGTGCTGTACTATGCCTTCACAAAGTGTCTGTCTACAGAAAGGCTAGGGAATTATCCTGGTTGCATTGGTGACATGGTTTTGACTACTGCTGGGATTGTGGTCTGTTCTTGGCATGAGAAAGGCAATGTAGTCATTCTCTTGGCTGATGTCTGCAGGGGCAGATCCTTGGCATTTCCATTCTCTTCCTCTTCCTGAAGTGCTGTAAGATACTCTACACAGGCTGCATGCTCTATGGTGCTGTCGTTCGTCCCTGAAACTCACAAATATTTTGCCTTCTGTGTCTTCCCAGCTCACAAAAAGCTGTAGACATATCTTTTTTTTTTTTTTTTTTTTTTTTTTTTTTAAATTGTTTTAGCATTAATTTGGCACAGATTTTAAATCTGTTACAAACCTGAGAATGGAATCAGGTGTTTCCTCAACTGTGTGCCAGTTTCAGGAGACTATGATGTGTGCATCTGCCTCAGAGACAGATCCCTGGTGCTGGGTCTGTACAATACATCAGGCTATTATCTCAAAATGGTTAAATGCTATCGTGAGCTTTTGCGTTTTTGAGAGGTTGTGTGTGGCATAAGACTTGTGTGGCTTGTGTGGTGGACAAGTGGGGATGGAATCAGTGTCAAAGTGAATCAGCAGCCAGCCCCATCCTGAGGGGAAGATACTGGCAGACTTTAAATGCTGAAGTCAGTAAGCAGGTGGAGAAGAGAGTCACGGGAATACTAATGAAGTGAAATACCAGTAATTTAACTAGAACATTACATGGAGAGGATTCAGCCCTTTAGTCATGCCAGTAAGAATGACATGGATCTTGAGGCAAAAGCTTTCAACCTAAAATAGAAACAAGGGAAAGGACAGTATGTGATTGGGTTGGTATTGCTCATATTTATGAGTTTCACTTAGCAGCAGAGAAATCTTCCTGTAGATGTATTTTCTCTTAAAGAGAAGTTGTAAAGGCAAAGAAGTATTTCCTGAAATGTTTTGAGACTTCATTCGGAAGACTCATTCGCCTATTGCGTAGGTAACTTTCTAGCTTCTAATTCTGTGTATCACATCATGACTAAACAGGATAACGCAGACCTGTGGATCAGCCCCATTTATCTTTTCCTGTATTTCATTGACTGCACAGAGGGGGTATGTATGCTGGAAAGTTCAGATCGAAAACCTATTCTATAGCCTGGTTGGAGCACAGCCCTCTAGTAAGCACTCAGTATTTCACCACAGGTGGTGCATGCAGCTGATAGTTGGCTGGTTGGTTTGTAGTTCTATCATCTTCCATTACCTCCCTTAGAAGACCAGTAAGGACATTATTCCGTTTTTTCCCCAGTGTTGTGCAAAGCAAAACAATGAATGCTGAATCAATAAAGTAATCCACAGTTTAACTGCTCTAAGGCAAAGAAAAAGCATTTTAAACCTATAAATTGTTTATTTTTATTAAAACATTTTAGTGGCACCATCTTTTTGTGTTTTACTTGAAATATCATTTGGATCCCATTTATGTGAAAGGCTTTATTTGAAACTTTTTTTCAGACCTAATAGATTAGTTTAGGAGTGAGCCAGTTGGAGTTAATCAATGGAGAACAACTGTACAGAGGTTCTCTAAGCTAGGTTGGATTTGAAGGGTTTAATTTTAATCATAGTCTGAGAGCTACAGCTGCTTCATGTTTGTTTAGTAATAGAGTTGATGAGCAGCTAATTTGAAAGGAAAGCTCAAGCACAGGTGTGAAATTCCTCATGGGTGTAAGAGAACTGGCCTTGAATGTAAGAAGGTGGTGCTGAACATATTGCTCTACAGTAAGGCAAAGAGATTCTTGTTTAAATATTTCTAAACTAGCACATGTGACATAAATCCCATGACTCAAACATCCTTCACCTTTTTATCATACCACTTAAGTGATCATCTAGTATGTCAGAGACCAGGATTTGATACCCTGCTTTCTCTGGTTTTGAATATTTATCTTCAGGTTCCAGGATTTGAGACCTAGTGAAAACAGTGTTCTGAGCAGGTATTTTATTTTTTCCATATGATGCTATTCAGATTGCCTGTAAAAACTAATAGCAATTCTAGATACATATAGAGGACACAGAGATGTGATTCTTTATCTGGTGTAGTTGTGTTCATGCACCTTATGGGGAGGGAGGATGCAACTGCTGAAGAAAGGCAGAATTGAAAACACCTTCTCTGGCCTTTCCTACTCACTGGGTCACAAGCTCAGTGGGCTGTGTATTCAGTCCTAGCAAATGCTGCTCTTGGTAAAGGTTCTGGTTTGTGAGTCCTGTCATACTTGCTGTGATTGCTGTAAGCTTCTGTAGCAGCTGCTGCGAGTGATGGCTCACAGATGAGAATATTGACTTTGACAACCACCTCCTTAACATCCTGCAAGTATACAGGCTACTGAGTTAGGAAAGCTGAGGAGATAATGTGATTTGCTCTGTTCCCTAAGCTACAAAATTGGTAAGCAATGTAGCAGGTGAAGGGGCTGCCACTCACAGGTACTGCTGTTCAGTGTTTGAACTCTTCTGCAGTTCGTGTTTGGGTGATTTCCATGGAGCAGGATTCCCTAGGAAGGCAGGATGTATGACAGGTGTTATAACAGAATTGCTGTTGCAATACTGGAGTTCCTATGTGCAGCCAATCCCAAAGCTCCAGTTTACAGCAGGCTAACATGGAGGAAAGAGCTGGATGAGATTCAAGAAAATGTCAGGAGAAGTTTAAAATCATCCTGGAAGATTTTGACCAGAGTGTATGTATAAAAACCAGAGCTGGTTCTCTAGTTCTGCAATGTAGGGACAAACTCATGTTTGGTAAAAGTATTCTCCAAATTCATGTGAAAAGCAGAAAAATACTTAACACCTTAGTTATTTTCATGACCTCTGCATCTTCTTGATAAGATCATGTCCATTGCTATTGTAGTAAAAATCTTCTGTGTGCTCCAAAATGATGGGCCCAGTCTTGGAGGTTCAACGCAATCACCAGACTGGGGGGATAAAAAAATCAGTTCTTTGGGCTTCTTTGAATTCATTAAAAAAACAAGCTCTTAAAATAGTTTATTATTAGTGAGGAATGTTAGCAGCATTTCTGTTAGGTAATTAGTTGTTAGTGTATATCTTATTGCAGACAGCACATGAAATGAAGGCATACAGAGATGTACAGATATTTTGAGATTATGTAAGTCACTGACGAGGTGAGGCAGTGATGCAAAAAGTATTCCCGTGAAATAATCAGATTCACTGTATTTCCCAGTGCAAAGTAATGCAAATCCTTTTGGGGTTCATTGGACATTATTAATAAGTGTATTTGAGATGAAGATCAATTAGGAGAGAGGCATACTTTTCAATTAAAGGAACCTGAGTTGCTGCTGCTGCTAATTGATTCAGTTAAAAACACGTTGCTGCTCTGTAAGGGGAGGTTCTATGATTTGAAACATGTTTAGATACTCTTATAGCTGTGGCTTACTAAGGTGAATCATGGATTCCACAGTGCTTTAATATTGTCCAATTCTGATGGAAGAGGGAAATTTTTTTCCCAGCTCTCTTGGTATTTCTGGTTATCATGGTTATTGTGCTGTGACAAAATCGATTTAATTTCACAGAATTTTCTTCATTTTACAAAAATGGAGAAACTGATTTTGCTGATATTTTAGTTTTGTAATGCCTGTCTTGGAGAAAACCACTGTGTTGTGAAAGGCTTTGGATGCACTAGTACGAATAACATCCTGTGCCTGGAAGGCATTGTGAGCCACCGGAATCAATCCAAGAACCTTATCAAGTACAAGTAAACAATAAAATGAAACCCATTTATCTGAACCAGCACTACAAATGGACACTCAGTTTAACCCTGTCAATGCCAGCACTGCAGCAGGAGAAAGTTTTGTGTTTCTTCCCTTCTAGTTTCTCTTGTATTCTGTGTGATGCTAGGCTTTCATGGAGGAAAGGTGTGTGCATGTGTGTCTCTTTGCACAGACATGCATGTAAATGAACTTACAAGCCATCTGTTTCAAATAGAAAAATCAAAACTTTCTTTTAAACTAAGGTTTAGAGAAGTAATACACCAACATGAAATAAAAGGTTGTTTTTCGTGTGATTTCTGACTCCTAATATAAAAATTAAAACCCAGTCTCTGACACAGTCTTAAATAACCCTGTCTGTACGACTTGCTTTACAGTAAGAAGGACTAGATGGAGTTTGTGTGTTTTGAAGGAATATCTGAAAAGCAGTAATGGCTTCAAATGTGATGTAAGATTGAGCAGCAGTCATCCATTCAATCAATTCTTCTCTCTCCAGCAGGCAGATACATACTAAGGCAATATTGAATTTACATTGTCTGTTTTTGGGCTGCATTTGTCTGTAGCAGACTTACTGCCATGACTGCAACTTCTAACAGGTTGACTGAGTATTTGCCTGCTTTTGTGTCTTACTCTCCTCATCTCTGAAGCTGATAAAATTGAGAGTCAATTACGTGTAAGTTAGTTTGGATATGACTTGCAGTGACTGTGCTTTTATAAAGCCCCAAACATACAGATAGGTTTTAAGGCATAGCATAGATGCTTTTCACTATGGTGTTGGTAGAGTAGTTGTTTGGCTAGAGGCTTCAGCATCTGGGAATTTTTTTAGTTATAACTAATACAAAATTAATAAAAGTGAGTTTAATATTAGCTTTTATTAGTGCTTGCATTCTAGGATCATTTTGCTGCCTGATAGCACTGCAAGAAGAAGAGATTTGTTCTTTTTTAACTTGTTTTCATTGAGTAAGAGTCCACTGTGGTCCTGGCATCCTGCTCTAGCTCATGCTTTTTGAGCATGCAGATTGGACTCAAGGGATTGGATCTCAGGAGATCCCTTCAGAACTTAATGATTCTTGGACTGTAAAACAAGAGGCCAGAGAAAGTAACTATGGGTTATAATATAGCCAAGTCATAAACACCTGGAATGGGGATTTGGTACAAATAAAACACCTAAAATTTTTGATGCAGATGAGAACAATGCTATGTATCCATCGCCTGTGTCCAATTACAAAAAATACTCAAAGATCTGCATGCAGTTTCAGATGTTCACTATTTTGTCCTCTCAAAATAAGCAGTAAATGTAACAAACACATTTGTTGATGCAGCCCTGTGTAGCATGTGTATAATTATAAGTGAAGCTACATGGGAAAAAATGTTTGTAAAATGATGTAGATCAAGGTAAATGCTGAATATGTTCCAAATTAAAGTATTTAGTGAAGGAAATAACTTGATGTGTCTAAGGAATGTGCAGTAAGTGCCATTTTTTGGGGTTGTTCTCTGTTGCTGATACAAAAGAAGGATCTATGATGGTGAAGTGTCCAAAGAAATCTAGCCTGTAAAAGTACTTATAGACCTGTGACAAAGTGATCTTGGGAGACTTCCAGATGCCCTCCCAGCTGCTCTTGCATTTTCCCTTCTCAACAGAACAGAGAAATTAAAAAAGATGGAAAAGCTTGTGTCTGAGATCAAGATGAGGGACTGCTTACTCATTACCATCATGGGCAAAACAGACTTAGCTTGAAGAAAAGACAAATATAACACCACCTTCCCCTGTCCCCTGTCTTTGTCAGGCTCAACTTCATTCCATTCTCCTATCCCCTCCCAAACCCAACAGGTGCAGGAGAATGGAGAATTGGATGGTTACAACCAGTTCAACACAGTTTGACTCTGCCGCTCCTTCCTTTCACACTTTTCTGTCCTATAGGCTAAAGTTCTTCAGTAAGGGATTGCTCCAGTCTGGGACCTTCATGGACCTCAGTTCCTGCTGGTAGCTTGCTCCAGCAGGGGTTCTCCATTGGCTGCTGTTTTGTCCAGGGCATGTCCACCCACTGCAGTGTTGCCCTTCATGTGCTGTGTGGGCTACTTACTTCACTCTGGTGCTTTTCATGGTTTGCAGGGACTTTCTAGTTTAACATGGTCTTCTGTGCAGGCTGCTGAGGGATCTCTGCTTCAGCCCTGGAGAGAGATCTTCTCTCCTTCCTTCTCCGCTGTCCTTGTTTTTTGGGATTTTTTCCCTCACTTCTCTGTCTCATAACCACTGTGCAATGTTTTTTTTTTTTATCCTTTCTTAAATCAGTTATCACAGAGGTGCCCCCAACTTGCCTGATAGCTGCATTTGTGTCTTGCAGTGAGTTCAGAGCTGGCAATGGTTTCTCTTCACACCCATTGCCATGTGAAACCAATATTGAACATCTCAAGCTTCTGAGATCTTCAATAAAATCAAAGCAATATGGAATAATAGCCTAAAAAGATTGTTGAAAGGGCAATACTGAACTACTGAACTTTATTGGAAAAATAAGTAAATTAATTGCTTTCTCTGGTTCTTATTACAGTTTTTGGCATTAATCAGTTTCAGTTTCTTGACTGGCAGAAGTAATAGGTGATTTATTTTTTTTTTTTAATACACAGGAGTAGTTCTGATGACCTATTTTATGTAACACTCTCAGAAATTCCTTCACAATTTGTAGTCTCTTCAAGTCTGGGATATTCTCCCTCTCTCTTTCTCTATCTCTTGTGCTATTAGAATTTGTGGCACTTGAACATATAGCAATAGTAATGAGATGAAGGACTTGAATGTTCTTAATTTGAAAGCTGTTACTTTGTAAATGAAGTTCCATTCCCATCCTGGTAACTTGTTTCATGGATGGGAAACAGCTGAGACCACTGCAAGTATGGCCACAAATACAATATGTAGTATGTGTTTTCCCAGACTTATTGCATATTAAAAAAAATAAAAATTCTTTTGGTAATATGTATTTTGATGACAGTTGGTTTTAGAAGGCACTTAAAACTAATACAGGCAAACAGTGAGGATTTCACACTGTTGTTTGGATAAACTCTGTTTGGCAAGGCAGTTATCATACTTACATGTCCTAACACTTTGAAACATGGCTTTGGTCTCTTATCTACTTAAAGTAAACTCTAGTTTAAAAATTGTTTTTCATGAAGTAGTACTAAGTATACAAATTCTCAGCTAAAGGGAATAGTTGGTATTCTCAGGATTAGTTCTTCCAACTCTCTCCTATGTTATGACATATATGTTTTTCCAGTCGTGGGAATACACTGAAATGTTTGGGCAACAGTTTATTTTTAAGAATGATTTGTGAACCTGAACTATCAAAAAACTCATAAAAATTACTGATTACTTTTCTTTCTGACCTTCAGGTAAAAATACTGAAGACATAGATAAATATATTAAGAGGTTTTTAACACATAAAGCATTAAAGAGCTTTAAAGCATTAAACAGATTTAAAGCATTATTTTGCATGTTTTTTCTTACCAAACTGAATGATTGAGACAGAGGTATTTCCTTTTCTCTTTTATCAAGGTAGGTGGAAGTGATTAGAGCAAATTCTGTCATCAGTTCCTAGTATTGTACTTTTATCTTGAGTCTTTAATAGGTTGGTTGTGTCAGCACACACTCTAGGTCAGCCCTTGATCTCTTCAGGCAGCCGTAGGCCACCCATGTGCTTAGAGAGGTGAGGTGAGGTAGAAAGGTTTTTTGAGACTGACACAGCATTGCTAGCTGTTACCATGTCTGGTATTTCTCCTAAATTTCCATCTTTAGGAGTAAATGCAATCAGTACTTTATTTTTAAGTGAAAGTTAAAGACTTCTAGTCCCTGGTTCCAAGTTAATTTCATGTGTCGATATTGCTGTTGACCACATCAGAGGACCACAGTCCTCCTTTGAGTGCTGGGTCACTCCTTTTCAAAAGCAGAGAATTTTCCATGTCTTCTGTTTAAAACTATAGATCTCTAGAGAAGAAGGGGTTTCTGTAGCACTGTAGACAATTCCTGGAAAGGGAATAGGTGCTTTGGTTCTGTGCAAGATGCATATGTGCCTTACGGTTGACATACTGCCACGTGATGATTCCTGAGCTGGAGTACAGGACTGGAAAAGGTGCATTATCTGCCTTTCTTGTGAATTTTTTCTTCAGTGGGTATTAAATCTTGAATATAAGTTAAGAAAAACTCATTATGTTGGAATATTGCTGAAAGCAATTCAAGACAAGAAAAGTAAATTTTAGAAAAGAATGAAAAGGGACCTTGTGCAAGACTTGTCTTTGAAATTGCCTTTACAGTAAAATTCCTGCAGCTCTATATTCTGCAGCTGACTACTCCAACTTTACCTTTCTATTAACCTGCAGCTAACTTCTGTCAGAAAATCAAATGGGGAAGAATGAGTGTTTAGAAATAAATCAATTTTAAAGATTGAATGTTTGTAGTCATCACAAGTTAAGTAAATAGACCATCCATTTCCAAGTCAGTCTTTTGGGTACTTGCATTTAGGTAAACATTAGTTACGGGTTATTGATATTAGTGGTTGAAATCCAACACTGTATGAAGTGCTTTAGCAACAAGGACAAAAAAGTTGCTTTAAATGTTTACTGTGTGGTTAGAAAGTTTAGATGAGAGGACAAATGAGTTATATTGAGAAGCATTGTAAATGAAATTGAGCAGATTCTGCTTTAGGATTTTATGATTTACTTTAGATTTTTGTCTTTTTTTTGTGTTCGTGGCTGGTTCAGTTGTAACTTTTTTCTGTTCTAGAGTGTTGTAAGGTACAGAAAGAAGGCCAGGTATTTATGTGAGCTTGTGAAAGATAAATGATAAATATAATTGTTCATAACTTTCATCTAGTTGCAGCCCACTTTGTCAAATGTACATGTATTTGCTACACTTCAGCATTCCTGGACCAATTTCAGCCAATCTGTGATAGGAGGCAGTTTAAACAAATGGAGATGAGCAAGCCACAGTAAACATGATATAGATGCAGCTTCTCTTCCGAGTTTGTGATTTACAGCCAGTACCAGAAGATACCTAAGGTGATAAAGTGGGGAAGGTACAGTCTTCAGTAAGGGGTGATCCAGGACTCTAGATGGAAGGTGATTTCCTTTAAAGACTAAAAAAAATTTCCGTTCAGAACTAATTCTTGCAAGGAATGTTAGAAATTCCCTTGTTGCTTTTTATTTCATAAGACTTTTTCTTTTGGAAATTGATTATTCTCAGAACAGCCTTCTTTTAGTGCTGTAGCTATCCTTGGGAGTACACTTAGAGCATCTAAAATAAACAAACATGGATTTTTAAAATATTTGGTTACTTAAACACTGGCACTTTATTTTCTGCCAGGGATTTGGACAGTCCCATAGCATATGTAACAGAGCATTCCTGTTAACACTGAGTTAAACACTGCCAGCATTTGCTTATGCTGGCAATCCCAGCTGTGTGCTTTCAAAAGGAGCACACGGTGGGCCAAATCCTGCTTACTTTGTTAGATAATCAGCTCTGGGCCAACAGATAGGAATTGATAAAAGGGTTTTCAGAGTTGAATGCATTAACTGCTGCAACTTGATCACCAAGACACAATTCTGCTACTGGGGGCTGTGTCCATTTGTCTTTGGATGTGATTGATGTGAATCAGGCATAAAAGAGCCTGGAAAATACACCCTCACCATTTATTTAGTTGCAATTATTCTAAACTCTTTTAGTAATACAAGCAGGATTTTGTAAACAATTAACAATTTGAGTTAATAGATGTTCAAATCTCCCAAGGGTACATAATTAAGCCATTTGAGGAAACTGCATAGACGATGCAATAGGCCACAGGAGGGCTCTGGACTCTGTGCTTCCACAGCTGACTGTCTCTGAAAACAAACAAGAAAAGGGGTAACATTTTGTAAGTGTAGGCACACAGACAAGCTGTTAATATTGTGCGTTGAATCTTGTGTAAGACAACTTTATTTTGTCCCTAGGTGGTCAGCTGTGTAGCATAGATCTTGGGTTACAACTGTGTTAATGAACAGCTACTGCATAGCTGCTGTTGCCCACTCTAAGTCTGCACACTAATTTATCTCATGGTAATTAGAGAATGAACAGTACCTATGTAAAAGATAATGCTATGGATCACAGTCTGATAACAACTAGCTCTGTGAAGACCTTCTCTTTATCCCAAGTCCTCCTCACCTCCTTTTGCTTCATCAAAGGTGTTCTGCTACTTAAATAGATTGAGCTTCATACTCTGCAATCAAAGAAAGGCTATTCAGCCTATCAAAGTCTTTCAAAGGTCATTTGAAAAGCAGTCCTGTACAAACTGAGCTAAAGCAGTGGTTGCTTCTGATTTATTAGTTTTCACAGTAGTTTGCTGCTATACATTTTTAGTTTTTTCTTAGGCATTATTTGTTGCTTGACTCTGGGGCGTGAATGGATCGTGAACAGCCCTGCTGAGAAGGACTTGGGGGTGCTGGTGGATGAGAGGCTGGATGTGAGCTGGCAGTGCACTCATAGCCCAGAAAGCCAAACATGTCCTGGGCTGCACCCAAAGCAGCGTGGGCAGCAGAGTGAGGGAGGGTATTCTGCCCCTCTGCTCTACTTCTGTGAGATGTCATCTGGAGTGCTGAGTCCAGCTGTGAAGTCCTCAGCATGGGAAGGGTGTGGACCTGTTGGACTTTGTTTGCAGAAAGGTCATGAAGATGATCAGAGTGATGGAGCACCTCTCCTGTGAAGATAATCTAAAAGAGCTGGGCTTATTCAGCCTGCAGAGGAGAAGGCTTTGGAGAGATCTAGTTGCCACCTCTCAGTGTTTGAAGAGGCCTTATGAGAAAGGACAAACATTTTAGCAGGGCTTTTTGAAATAGGAAAAAATATTATAGTTTTAAACAGAAGAAGGGTTGATTTAGATTAGGTCTAAGGAAGAAGGTGTTTACAACGAGGGTGGTGAAACACTGGAACAGGCTGCCCAAAGAGGTGGTGGATGCCCCATCCTTGGGTGAGATTGGGTGTGGCTCTGAGCAGTCTGGTCTACTGGAAGATGTCGTTACTCCATGCCAGGTGGGTTGGAGTACTTGTCTTTTAAAAGTGCTTTCTAGCCCAAACCCATTGTATAATTCTATGTCTCAGAAAGTAAAAGATAAATTCTCTAATTTAGTTTGAGGCACTGGTTTTAAAGTACGGTACAGCAATGTGCCTGTGCCTGTAAGTGCATGCATATATCCACATCCTATAGGTATGTGCAAGGCATGACTTGGTGCAAACTCTTTACCAATTTACGATTGCACATGAAAAACATGGAGAGGGAGGCAGTTTTCTGTATTTACTTATTTATTTAACAGGAGCAAAAAGGTTGTTTTCTTTGCCTAGAGTAACTGTGCTTACAGAAGAAAAAGTTGCATGGGGGAAGCTAGAAAAGGCAAAAAGCGGTCTGCTCCTTGAAATATGAATAGACTAGAATGGAATAGTTCAGTTGGAAGGGACAGTAGTCATCTGATCTAACTGCCTGATCACCTCAGGGATGAACAGAAGTTAAAGCATATTATTAAGTGTGTTTTCCAAATGCGTCTTAAGCACTGACAGGTTTGGGGCATCAACCACCTCTCTAGGAAGTGTGTTCCAGTGTTTGACTATACTTGGGAAAGAAATGTTTCCTAGCTTATGAAGATTTTCCTTCCTAACATATGAAGATAAAGGGAAATAATGACTGGATACCCAATGGTTTCAGTGGGTGTTTTTACACAATTGAGAAATCTGATGGTAAAAGTAGTAGATAAAAATATAACACTGGATCTACTTTCAGTTAGAGGGTAATGGGATGTTGCAGAAGAAGAAATCCAAGGACTTTATTTCCCTGTAGTATTCCTAGTTTTCAAAGCAATTTTTACCATTGGTTTCTTAGCTGCTCCCTTTTATTCTGTCCCATATTTTGTTACTCTTCTCACCTGTTTCTCAATACTTTTTGAGTGCATAAGGATTGGCAACATATGAGAAGGTGAAAAACAGAGGACCAGCAGGATGTAGGAAAAAAAAATCAAGTATGAATTACGAGAAATCACAGCTTTTTATTGTTCACTTCCCTGTTCTCAGTCTTCAGTATTCATGTAACAGTCAACAAATCAGTGTTCATCTTTATTTTTACTTAATAGTCAGTTATCATACTTGGTGAATATGCTAACAACCACACAGCTTCACAAGCTTCTCTGATGTTTAAAAGTGGCAGGGTGATGCCATGGGGAATCAAAGCAATCTGTCTTTAAACCACAGAGTTTAGTTTTATATGTCAGGGATGCTTAAACAGTTCTCTTTATCACCTTTTCTTCCTCAGAACAATGCAAACATCCAGAATTCTCATCTGTGGTACTTTAAACAAGTCCAAAGCTGTTATCTGAGAACCCTTGTTGACAAAAACAATTATTCCCACAGTTATAATCTCTCCTTTTTTTTTTTTTTTTTTTTCCTTCGGTAAAGATGATTTTGGAGGGTAAAGGCTTTTATTTACTTCTTCCTCTCTCCTCTCCCCTCCCCTCCCAGCAAATGCCAGAATAGATCCTAAGACTGAAATAGAGATAGCAAAGAAAGTTTCAGCTTTAGGTTAATCTTCCATTCTGTGTATTGATGTGTAGGCTTATATGTACAAGATTCTTGTCATTGTACTGTAGGATAATTTTGGTTAATCCTATCTCCCTTGCAAGTAATTTAAGGTAGTTACCTGCAGCTTTAATATCTGCTTGCTCTCTTCTCTGACAACTATCAGAGCAATATAAACCAGAAAGCAGTAGCTACTTTTGGCATTAGATCTGTACTGTAGGCAGCTCATGCAGTAGTGCCAGGAAATGATTTAAGAAGGATGTCCAGGAACTCAGTATCTAATTTCAGTCTGAGCATTCCCATATCAACACTATACCAGTGTAGATCATAAGCAGAGGCAGAGATGACAAACAGATGTTTGGTGAAGAAAATAGCAACACAACCAGATGAAATAAAACCACAGGACCGTAAGTAGCACAGTGTCACTGTGCAGCTACTGCCCCATCTTTTCCTGTTTGCACTGGATCAGTCCAAGCTTTGCTTGCCATAGCCTGCTGTTCAGCATGGTTGGGTGCTTTGTCTCAGGGCTTGATGGCGAGGCTATCAAAGCTCTGGCTGTCTTCACCTGCTGTGTCAGCAGCGTTCTTTTGTAGTTAGTCCAGCATCTGTTGTCTGCACTATATCCAACTGCAGGTGCTCCTGCTTCTTTCTCCTCCCATAAATAAATATTGATGCCTGGTGTTGTAATGCTCTCAGGGAGACAGAAAAAAGCCTTTCTCAAACAGAGGTAATTTGGATCCACTAGCATTTCTTTGCTGTCTTACAGTCTTAATTGCAGTTGCAGTAAGACATTATGTGTTATCTTGGACCTCAGAATCTCTAAACCCCTTGCAATCAGTGCAGTCTTCAAGACACAGGAATTTGAAATGAGATAATATGTCTGCCTTTTCATGATGCAAATAACATTACAATATTAATTGAGCCAGCAAATATTTACAGGATGCAGAAAATAGTAATAAAATATACACAGGAAGTTGCAGGTTTAATTCCTCTGGGTTATCCATTAGGATGTCAGCATTCTCAACTGATCTCTAGGATGGGTTTTGAAATTCCTTGGTTTTTCTCTAAGGCAGATGACAGTGTTCTCTGACAATGTTCTTTCTCCTGGGAGAAGCTGCTTTGTTGTGCTTCTTTTTTCATCTGTGGTGATGGGCACACACAAATCTGTACTTTTGGCCTTTTAGCTTCTGCATAATGAAAGATAGATTATATATATATAGAACATAATAAAACAAATGAAAGATTAATTAGATAACTTTCTAAAGCAATGTCACTTAAATTTCCAAACAAAGGAAATGGTAGAATGACATAGAAACACTCAATTCCCTTTACCTACAAGGAGCTTTTTCCTCTTCAGGATGCTAGGAGGACCTTTGAAGTTCTGGCAAAGATTATCCTGCCTACGGCAGAACGAGAATTGTATTAATCTCCCGTGGAGATGTAATTCTTTAGGTACTAATGAACTGCTTTTGTATTATAATGCAAGTAACACGAAGATGGTCTTTCCTTTTATAAGAGCTATTTTAAGATTTTCAACCAATATAGTCAGATAAGACCTATTAGAAACAATCTTGGGTATGGATTGAAAAATAAGCCTGTCTCTACAGACACTGTTAAAAAAGGCATGCTGTGTAGTCCTTTTTTCCATATTTTGTGAAATTTTGAAGCACTAGAGGCTGATGGAGTAGTGCAGAGGATATGGTGTCACACTGGAAACAAGAGATGGAAGAACTTGTGTTTCGAGCAAGAGGCAAATGGGGATCTGTGTACATTAATTTTTGACTTGGCCTGACAAGCCATGCTGTAGCTGCAGAGTGATGTCCCAGTGAAAGACTGCTTGCTAATTCACTGACCCATATCCTGTTCATCAGACATGATGCTTAAATGATTGTCTAGACGAAGATTGCTAATGAGCTCCTGGGAACTTGGCATTAGTAACAAAAGAAGAGCAAGTACTGCTGGTTGTCCACACAGCAGTTGTGTAGTTGTAATATCCAATTATTATTTAGAAAATACTTTGGTCTTGGATATTTGCCTCATGCCAGAACATAGTTAGCCAGGGAAAATATTGTTTATGTCTGATACTGAGCACTAAAAAGCATAAAAGCCAGACTGATGCTGTCTGAATATTTCAGTAGTTTAATATGCAATTTAATAGTTGCTAAGTAAAATACAGTAACATTTAAATACAACAAGATCTAAAAGCATGTGAAATTGTGTACCAAAAGGCTGTTAATATATATTATACTTTCCAGGAAAATATGCATGGGGAGTTACTAATACAAGGACAGGAAAATGATTCAAGGGTCTTAGTACAAGCTTAGGTGAAAGAATATTCTGGGAATTAATGTGTATTCTGAAACTGAGCCCTTTTGAACCCTGGGGCAGAAGTAATGGCTTTTCTATCCTAAAACTCTCCAGAATACAGGCTTTACTGAACAGATGAATGAAAGTGGATTCAGCACTTTACACAGTGTTTTGAACAGGATTTTTTAAATGGGAATCATAAGAATGGATACTTGCTTGATGCTTTTTTGCCCTTTCTGCTTTTGTATCTTTTATCCTGCCCCCCTCTATGGGTATCTCCCATACATTTTTTCTTCATTCCTTCTTTGCAATTTCATCTTTCTTTTTGGTTATGATTTTTGAGGGGTGGGTCTGCTTCCATTCTTTCCTCTGACTTTTACTGTTCTTAATAATAATATTAATACAGAGGGATTTGGCAGGTATAAATTGGAACCAGCAGTGTACAAGGCACTAAACTCACACCTTGCTCTCTTTACTCCGTTAGATAAGTAATATGTCCAGAGGGAATACAATGGCAGGTAATTGGGAGTTATTCTTAACAACTACTCACTCTTTTTCTAGGTATGTCTTTACAAATATTGGGTAGTAGAAACTGCGAGAGAAATTTTTGTTCCCCTCAGTATTGAGGGACAACGACTAGGAGAGACTTAATTAAACCTGGCTAAGGCTACATTAATTACCATTGACTCTTCTAAAAAGAATAGCTGTGTTGCGTTGCTGTGAGTGTTGTCTCAAACACCCCCAAGATGTGGTAAGTAAAGAAATAAACTAATTCAGGAACTGAATTTGGATGCTTCAGGAGCATTTCTAATGCTCCATAAAGCGTAGGTAGTGGTATTTGTAATCCTGTATATTTATACACAATTTTGGGGTGAATAGGGTCTGGCAGATATTTTCATGCATTTGAGGAACATATTCAGGTACCACAGTGTTGATGTACATCAGTATATAAAGCAGAGAAAAATCTGAACTTCAGTTAAATTTTAAAAGATGATGTACTTTTAAAGGCAACAAAGATCTGCTGCGCTCATCCACTAGAAATAAATGGTCTTCATCACTGATATTGAAAGAATGAAGTGTTTGTGCTTTCTATTTTGTTTTCTCCTGTGGTAGTTTGCAGTGGGTCTGTTAAAGTGCTTCTCTCTCCAAAAAGAGTGATTAAGTTTGTAAACTAACCTGTGAGGGAAGCTAAAAACCATACTTTTTCCATGTTTTCCATGTTGTGAATGTTTCTAGCCTCAACTTTCATGGACACTTCTCATTTTACATCTGGACCTGCACAACTTGATTTAATTGAGGTATGTATGCTAACAGGGCTTTCTACCAGCATTATATGTACCTCTGCACAGTGTGTTATTGTCACAGGTGTGCTGAAAATGACGGGAACCTGATGGAGTCACATCAATCAAATCTGACATTAGTGTGCTCTATTTTTAGAAGTACATAAGTATGTGATCTTGCCAGCTAGCATGTTCATTCCTGTGTTAACTCAACCAGTACTGCACTAGGAATACTGTCATGATTTAATGCCAGTATATATGACCCTGTGCTAAGCCAGAGGGACTTACAACGCCCACTGGTGGTTGCTGTGCTCTGTAATTCAATTCTGTAATTCAGTAATATTTAAAAAACAGCTAAATGGTTACCACATGGTGGAAATTAGCAATAGGGGACTCAAATTTTCTTGTGGTATTAAATCTGCACATGGAAAAAGTTAAATATCATCCTCAATGCTATCCATGTGTTTAGTCACATTGAATGAAATGCTTATAAAGCATGACATGATTTAATTTTTATAAGGTTTCCCACAACCAGTAAAATTTATTGCAGTTGCTTTGAAAAGCTTTGTGCAGGTGCCTTTTGAGCTGAGCTCGCTCAAGTCAGAATATCACACACACTGTGTGCAGTTAGTCACTGGATACATAGTATGGTATTTAAGTAATCCCATAGTAAATTGATTTTTAGTAATCCAATAGTTTGGTGGGATTGTTTCTATATAGCTCACACGCAGAAATATTGAAATATAATCTTCAAAAAAGTGTGACATGAGAATTTGCTATGATGAAGAGTCTTTTGACATTGTACAAGGGGGTCTGTGGTTCTCTGTAAGAGTGCTCCCATTTCCTTATTTTTTTTTTCATCTCATAGTCCAGGGAAATAACTTCAGGAATACCAACATCTGCACAGGAAAGGTACTAGACATTTGCTGACCTGGGTTCAGCCCTACACTGATAAGTGCCGGTACTGATACCTCAGGGATATTCATTTCAAGAGTCAAAAGGGAATCACTTTCCCTGTTGGTTTTGAATATTTAGTCAAACTTCCCTTTTTTATCAATAAAAACTATTTGGTAAATTGAGGTAGCATAGTAATCTGCTGAGTATCCAGGGCTGAGATGGCACATTAATTGAATCTTGAAATCTGTTTATCATTCCTTTTGTGAGGTACGTGATTTCCTAGAGTTTGAATAGCAAGATTCTAGATTTTTTCTGTCACTGCTGTGATTCATCATCATAAAATACAACTATCTCTCATGTGGGTATTTTTGGTACATAGGTGATATTTGGGAACTTCTAGATTTTCAGGGATTTAGAGTGGGACAGTATGCCTGTATATAGAGTGCAGTTATTTTGTTCACAAGTAAGTTGGGATTTGTTCCCAAACATTAAGCGAGAGGTGCCTCTGGAGCCTGAAACTCAGTTCCACTGAGATTCGTATCTCTACCTCCCTCTGAACAAAATTGATGGTACCTGCTAAGGGAAATTCTGAGGCTATTTTTACCATTCTGAATCTGTGTCAGAACACTATAGAAGACTGTCCACAAGGAGAAGAGGAAGGTTCTTCTCTAGCCCTTGGTTGATCAAACTTCCCTGCCTGCTGACTAGCGCATACTCTATATTCCAGCTAGGCTTTCCTAGGAAGAGCAAAAAATGCACTTTCAGATATCAGTACAAAGGCAGATGAGAATCAGAATTGACTATTTGTCAAACACATGCACAGATATGTCCCTTCTGTGGGTTAGAGGTGGCCCACCCACCCGTTTTAGATGGTACTGATGTGAATGAGCTCCCATGAACGGGACTCCCACCATGTTAAAATCACGTCTGGTAATTAAGCATCAATTCAGTTAAAGGATTTAGAGTCAGATGGGGAAAGGAAGAGCCTGTGGCTGATCATTGCCCACATCAGGGTCTGCTGTTGGCATATGGCTCCACCTGCTTGATTCCTTCTGGGTTGCAGCCAGTGCGGAGCCTCATGGCAGAAGCCACCCAGGCTGGCCCCTGACTGGCGAGGTGGCATAAGCCCAGCCCTTGGGGGTCCCATGGGTAGCGACAGCACTACCCCCCATGCTGCTGCCAGATTTTATGTGGCCTAACCACCTAGTGGGTCAAGGCTTATGCTATTCTCAGTTGATATATTTTACCTGTGGTACTCTAATGATGGTTACTGTGTGAATGGCTAACCTGGTTACCTCGTAAGTCCCATGGCTGCTATTGACCTTCTGTTAGAATTCTCACCTTTGCTTGTGGTAGTGAGGACAAACAATATGTTGGCAAGAAAGGGTGTGGCTATTTAAATAGGTTAAGGTATGGTAGTCTAGGTGTCAATTTGCAGTCTATCCTTTGTATCTGGCAAGTATCTGTGTGCCTTTCTTAGTCACCTAATGCTAATGTAAGTAAATTGCTTATTATTGGATCACAGGCAATTTATTGTACATTTTTTATAGGGTGCAAATACTTTCCACTGAGGCAATTTACCGCAGAATAGCTGATGAGTTCCTAATCTGTGATTTAGCTGACATTTCAGTAATTTATTTCTCCATCCATTCTCTGAAGGCTGACCTGTCCCCAGTCTCATCTTTGTTCATAGAAATTAGAGCTTGATCAATTTTTCCATTGACATTAGTATGCTTTAAGTCAAGATTTTACCCTTTTATCTGTGTTAATTTGGGCCTTTGCTGCTCTGAAAATGAAGTCGCGTGATCACTTTCCATCAAGTTTTAGTAGCTCTATATCTTTGGAGATATTCATCTGCTTGTGGTAATTGGTTTGATTTTTTTTCCTGATGTTTTCTCTAGTATTTACTTGTAATAATAATTTTATTTGTAAAAATAATTCTCTTACTGCACTCCCAAAGCTTGGCCAAAGCCCTTTAAAAAAATCTTAGTTGTCTAAGACTCATTAGAAACAATAAAGACAGATTTTCACAGTTGTCTGTGTATTGAGGAAGAAAATCTGAAGTCTCAGAAGTACAGTTCAATGTACTGCAGTATGATCAATCCCTTTTGCTGCTCTTGCAGTGATAATATCTTCTTCCCAGAAACTGCTTTTGGCTGGGAGTGTTTAACCATCTATCACCTTCAGACAAGTGGCAGGTGATCAAAGCCTTGAAAAGCTGCTAAATGTAACTACCTAAGTGTCAGTGGTTTGGATATATTTTTTTTCCCAACCACAGCACTTTTTTTTATTCTGAGTTTCTTTAATGTAAAAATAGAGCCAGAGCAGAAATTGTCAGAAAGCTACACAGGGCAGCCACTGCACTTTTGAAGCTGGTTCTAAGATTTTTGTAATACTTTTTGAAAGTCAAGCAATCAGAGATGTCTTCACAAGCTAGACTACGACAGCTGTTCTTCACAAATAGTGGTTCTGTAGTGTGATGCCCTTTTCTCTCATGTGGGCACACACGAATGAGGAGGTTATTTCCAGGGGAGTCTGAAAATATAAGTTTAGGTTTAGGAGGTTTAGTAACAATATTTTTTAGACATTTGAGCACTCTTTCAGTATTCCTTTTCTGCTTATTGAGAAAAGCTTCTCAGCTTAGAATTTCCCATATCAAAAAATATGAAGGTTAGACATAAAGACTGTATAAAAAAAGAACACAGTAGGAAATGCAAACTATCCAGCTTACATACTGGATTTTCTTTACTGAAAATAATAGAAATCACAGATTGTCCTTTTTCTTTCTTTTTTTAAAATCAAGAGATCCTTTATGTTCTGGCAGAACAGGAAATAGTTATCTTAGGAAGTAGACGTACGCAATACAGGTAGAGAAAGATAACATTTGTTAACTATAGTTAGTATCATATATATCATATATTATATATTATATATTATATATAATATATTATATATTATATATATAGTTAGTATTGTTGTTAAACAATAAGTTTACTTGTGCTATACGTCCTCATTATGAAAGTAATTCAGTTCAAATAATTTTTCAAGTCCACCTCAAGGGCCAAAGCACTAAAGAAAATTAAAGACCTAAAAAGACACAGTATTTGTTTTACAATTACAAGACAAACTTTTTTTAAAAGAGTAAGGAATTGCAAAAATTGAAGCATTTGAATTCCCCTAAAAATCTTGTGAAGGAAACAGAGGCAGAGATAATTCAGTTTTGGGGTGAGCATTCTGTTGGACTGATTACCACCATACTCACATTATTCCTCCTCACTGCTGAAATTTGTATTTACACCCTGAAACATGTGAGTTCTTTTAAAGAGATAGTCTTGTCATACTGGATTTTTTGACTGGAAAAAATTTTTAATTGAAACAAATGAAAATTAAAGCATGACAAACTGAAGTGATTTGCCTATCCAGGACGTTGCTCTGGGAGGTTTCCTGTGAGAGCCCCAGGACCTGCATTGTTTTCAGTCGAACACTCATTTCACACTGGAGTACTGGCTCAGAATAATTCTTTCATTTGAAGCGAAAGGTAGAAGAGGAAAGCCTGTGATCCACAGAGAGAGCAGTGACTGCTGAGGAGGAGGCAGAACAAGTCTGCTGATCTTTTCCACACAGCTGTGCTTATTAACGTCTCTGAATTGCATACTTGGTGGAGGTTCACTGACTATCTATTTCCTTTCTTCCTCTGTTCTCACATCCCCTTGGGCACTTGACTGAATAATGATTATGGTATTGATGCATGAATTTGTTTGAAAATCTCCATGGCAGGTGTTATGAAGGAAGGTAGGTAGGTCAGGCTGGAGCTATATAAATGGCATGTGAAACTTTTTTGCTGGAATCACTGGTTAAAATGATCATTTATTGAGATTGGAATTTTAACTCGTTCATCTGGACTCTTTGGATTTATATTTTTAACCTTCTATATGTGGAAAAAATTTTTCTGTGAACTGGCAGACAGATCTTTCTTTGTGATTGAGGACATAAATAAAGCATGACACTCCCACCCTTCACAACTGTTTTCACCTGGGGGAAAAAATACTGCAATTATTTCAAGTGTTTTGTGATTATGATGCCCTATTTCTTTAAGCCATATCTGCTTTGTGAGTGTGGCTCTGCACTGACATAAAATGTACCCAGACAAAGACACCATGAGAGTCTATACTGCCTAATTCAATTGTTTTAAAGTGAAATTGTTGTCTTGTTTCGATGGTTCATCTTCTCTCAACACCTGTAGGAATATTTTATAGTGAGACACCTGTTCTGTATAAAAGTAATACAAAATTGATAATATTTCATTGCATTTGTGCCCACTGAAATCTCCATGGAGTTCTAGAGGGATTCTACTCCTTTAAATGGCTGCTAGGAGCTATAAAGCCACATGCCTTTAGTATTGCATGACTGGCTTCTTTGAAGGGAATCTGGTTCTATAAAAAATTTAAGTGATCATTTAGACAAGACATAATTAAGTGAACAGAACTAATGAAACACTGGAGGAGGATCATCAAATATGAAATTCCAAATGTCCCCCAATGGGAACTTGCTTGATGAATGACTACCCAAAAGCACTGGCCCCATCTTCTGAGAACATGTATTCTTTTATTTTATGCTTCTTTGAATAATGGGGCATCCATGATCCCTTTACATATTTCATTAGCATACATTTCAAGCTCAGAGTTGCTCACTAAAGAATCCAAACCGGAGTCAATTCAGTAGAGACTGATTTGTTCAGTAACTGAAAATCTGCCCTACTATTACAACCTTTTGCAAAAGCCTTGTTTCTGAGTATGTAGGCAAGCTTCTTTTTTTCACATTTCTACGGGACAAAACTTGTCACGCACTGTTAGTAGCTGACTAAGCCTCATCTTCTGGGAAAGGACCACTTGAAAGTACTCATCTCACCCATACTTCTTGTGGAAATTAATCCTTATTGGTGGATTGTGGCTCTGAATCCGAGGAAACCTGGGAACAATTCTATGTTAGTGACTTTTGCTCCACTTATATAAACCATACCATGATAGAGTCAAGGTCTGCTAAATTACAGTGGAATAGCTATGGCCCAGAATTGGAGTAAAGCTCAGGAATGAATTTTTCAGTATTGTTGTGATGGCTGAATTTTCTAGGGAAATTGCTTGGAGTTTTTATTCCAATTTATACACAAAACTAGAAAATACGTACCCTCAAAAAGGGAATAAAGGCAAACCTTAAGTAAGTCTCTGCTCAGATGAGCTCCTTCATAGCAATGGAGTTATTGCCCTCATCTATTCATCTTTGGTAAAGCTGCTGCCATTCATATATGTCATTCATCCTACCAGTATCATTTCTAACAGGCAAATACTTTTTTAAAAAATAAAACATAAAATAAAAACCCCAAAAAACTTCTGTGAGCCATTTTTATTTCATGCTCTACCTGTCGATAGAAATATACAAAAGCATGGCAAGGAATATGACAAGCTGTGTATGTGAACTAACAGTTGGCATTTTTACCCGTGAAGGGAAATGCAAAGGATAAAAATATGAAGATGCCTCAATTCATGTCACTCACCCATATATACAAATACAACTATTCCAAGAGAGGGCAATAGAGTACCTAATGGCTGAGATGTCCTTGGACCTTTTGTTTCCTGAGTGATAGATCACAAGACAATGTAAAGGTCGTAACATAAGTCAATTGCCAAGTGTTCCCTGTATGAGCCTGCAGTACATTTTAAAATATTCATCTTAAAGACGCCATATAGGGGTATATGGTGAAATAATGTTGAACAGGACAACAGGAGTTGCATGAATTTTTCAGCATAGAAAAAAAGCCACCCTCATTGTTTTGTAGAATACAAAAGTGGCATCAAAAGTGGGGAAACAAAGTATGTTTTAGTAGATGGAGAGCATTCTGTGGAGATGACTGTAGATTCAAGATACAGCTCTTGAGTGCTTATTGATGGTACTTTTCATGCTGTCTTGGTGCAATTGGAACCACTCTGCTTTCCTCATTCAAGTAGAACTGATGTTATTCTGACATAGAATTCTACTAACAAAAGGGCGCAGAAACAGGAATTTAAAAATCTGATCAGTAGAATTTAGCCAAGGAGTATCAAAAGTTGAGAGTATTTGTATTTCAAACTTGCTTTTTAAGTAAGATCTCAGAGCAACCTGTTTAGGAAGGTTAGGAATAAATTCATATTCTTAATTTTCTGTCAGTCACAAAACCACAGCTACCAACTAAGAATGTGACATCTTTTGCATATATGCAAACACACATAGACATGAAGACTATATAGAAGTATAAAGCTATTAGAACTAGCAACTGTTAGTGGTGTGCCAATGTCTGCCTACTTATTTTTTTTTCCAGAGTCTTGATTTTATGAAATCTCTAGGAGATTTCAGGTCCATTTTGGAAGCCCAGCAATTTATGGATGATACCTAGCACCAATTAAGAACATTATACGAGTACAGGAGCCTCTCATTTTAAGTTCTGGAGCATCAGGGTTTACGAATCCTTCTAGATAACAGGACTTTTTCTCCTAAATATGAAGGGATGCTTGACTTTTAACTGTTCACGAGCCTTTGTTTGCTCTTGAAAACAGAGGGATTAAATGCAATCAGCAGTATTTTAGCCTTCTGAAAGACTTAGGAGTTCTTTTCAGCGAATTGTTAGCAGCACAGTTGACTCAAGGTTCTTATATACTAGGACTTTTGCTGCAGTGATATATCTGCATGCCTTGACTCACCTCAAATGTCTCTTTTTAAATTCTCCCTCATATGCTTATATAAGCATCATTGTGTATGTCACTGAGATCCTCAAAACATTTCTAAGAGTATAGAGATATACAAAACTGTAAAGAAGTGGTGAGTATTCCTAATGGCAAGCTAGGAATCTCTAGAAAAAGATTGCATTTGATTCAAGCAGAGAATCTTGCTTTTCTTTTGCTGGGCTTAACTTCTATAACATCATAAGTACCTAAATTTGAGCAAGCTGTGAAAATTTTCTTTTTTAATGCTTTTGATTTTTTTCAAGGAACAAAGGAAGAACACAGATGTGCCAAGGACTGTTAGATCTTTTTTGCCTCCTTTCCTGCTGGTGTTTTAGGAGTCGTATCCATAGCTGAAAACAGTGTATGACATCAGTTTTGCAGTTACCAATGGGATTTTGCATGTAATAAATTTAAAAAAATATATAAACAAAGTCTCATCAGCTTTTTAAGGATGCTTGATATTTCTCTCTGCCTATGTTTACATTGGAATTCTACACACATACACACATTTCAGTGGATTATTCTTTCACTGGGTTTGTAGGCATAAAATGTCTATAACTGAGAATAGCTCTGTCCCCTGCAAAGCAGGAAGCCAGTGTGCACTGTAGCAAACTCTATTAAGTGCATTTTCAGGCTCGTCAGGTTTCAAGAAATAGATAGTTTGATTCTGAATGAAAGGTAATGGGAGAGCTAGATGGTGACATTGTATGTGAAGACTGATATGATGTCTCTAAAAGTTAATTAGGGGTTCAAATGCTGATTTCTGCTTGTGCTAAAGGAAAGTAGCTCTTTTCCTGCTTAACACAAATCTTCTGGTCCCTTCATAGAAATAAAAGTAATGTAGTGACATAGTTAATTGATTGCTCATTTTCTAGTTCATTATTACTGACATCAGTTGCAATTGAGAAATCCTTTAGGAAATTCGAAGAAAGATCTCGTTCTTCCAAAGAATCTTAGAAACAATATTAGATAGATGTGAAGTTGACTTAGGTAACACTAATGGTTTTATTTAAGTCTAGAGATGCCTAAATACATAAATCTAATGTAGACAATAAGACAAAGATGAGCCTGAAGATATGAATGAGTTGGGAGTATTGTGTATCTTAACATTTATCCAGACATGATGGAAACTGAGGGTGTGTAAGAGTGAAAACAGAGCCTCAATCATTTTAGCACTCATTTAGCTGAGGAGGAAGGACGTTTTTCTTGCCATGTTTTCCCCTGAGTGGTAGCAGGAAGTACTTGGTGTTCTTTTGGGAAAAGGCAGATGGGCTTTACAAGAGATTAATCTAGAACAGTGCTTGCCAGAAATGTCACTTAAAGCAGCAGATGGGATCAGCAACAGGGAATTTGACACCAGCAAGAGAACAGACATTTCTGTCTTAGGATGTTGGGGTGTTGCAGAATGTCCTGTGCAATATCAAACTGGCAGGCTGAATGATTGGAATAGCCAGCTCAATTAAAATGTGAACAAGTTAGATTGTATCCTTCCCATTTTTTTCTGTTGCGTCTTTCCTAGATTACATGAGCTCTGTCCCCTGCTTTAGGGGACACATTTAGAATATATGCTTGCACTTTCAAGACACTCAAAGTATCTGAGTAAGAGGTAGTAAGAGCAGTAAGCTTTATTCTGTTTTCTGTCCTTTAGAATCTCATGTGTGTAAACCTATATCAGTTGACTTCTCCCAGTGTAGTGAGCTGGAAAATGTCTCTGCTGAAAACGGTCTTCGACAACAAAAATATTAGCTTTTCTGTTCTGCAAATGCAAATTATAATGTTAAAAATGTGTGTTTGTCAATGTTTATCTGTATTAGACTCATTTGTCAGCCAGGAGCTAGCTGGACTTAGGGATTTCTGCAAGTCAAATCAGGAAGCTAGAATGTGGACTGTGTGAGATTCCAGAGAAAGCTCTGGGAGTTACTGTGTATGAACAGAATAGTTTGTCTTGCTAGTGGAGCCATAAAGAAAGATTGCAGAAAGAATCAGATGGTTAGAGGGACCATTTGATCAAAGAAATTCAGTATTCCTGAGAAGACAGTCCTTGGAAGGAATGATGACCAATTATATGAAAGCAGTGGGAAATCAGTAACATTTGAGCCAAGGACTATTCTTTAAGTCATCAGAAAAGGTTGCAGTAAGGCATATCTGGTAAGCAGAGAAAGAAGTTCCCACTGACATTTAGCTTAGTTGGAAAAAGCAGCAGTGGAAAGTGAAGAGGTGTGAGGTGTTAAGAGAGATTTGTTAATGTCAAAGTATGGAAAATTTTCTTTTCTGTTCTCTCTAAAAGCTACATTGAAGAAAGAGAAGTGTGAAAAGAAAGGCAGTACGGGAGAGGGGCCTAGGAATGTCAGCAGATTAGAGGAGGCGGTAATGTCTTCAGTGTGTTTTCCCATCTTAAGAATGAGGTGTCTACAAGTGTCACGTTTAACCTTTTGTACAAAACAACTGTTACTTATAAAAATGGTAAAGAATGTGGGCTACAATGATGATTCTACAATGGTTTGTGATATTAACAAAGAGTGCTGTCAAAATTAAAAATAACAGATATTAGCTGTTTGTGAGCCATACCCAGCTTTACTGACTTTAAATGTTCTGCTTTCCAGGAGGTGTGGCTGATAGTGCAGTGAGTACAAGTGAAAAGCTCACCAATGTCGTTGCTACTGAAGTGGGGAAAATTCTTTCTTTGTCACATTAAGGACGTTGTATTTTTTATTTTGGATTGCACATGACGTCTCGAAAGATTAAACTACATAGCTTATAGCTGAATAATTGAAGATTTCGACACTAAAGGGTACTTTATACTTGAAAAATATTTGTACATAGATTTGTTTCTGTTGCATTTGTGATTTCAGTTGTAAATATTGCCATTAGAGTAATGCTAAGTTGCCAGAAATGACAGAGACACCAGCAGAGGAGATTAGCAAACAAAGTGTCCTCATAATTTAGGATCAGCTAAAGAATTTAGACTTTGAACACTGTCTTGTCAAGTCTGCTAATAAATGCATTTGAAGCTAGATCAGGTATCTCTCTACATGTCACTGTGTAGACATGGCCCTGAAAGCAGGGAAGTCTTAAAACTTAAAGCTAGAGCTTTTGACATGTTTATGTCTGTGTCAGCAAGGAGTTATGGGCTATTGTCAAAGTATGTCTGTCTGCTTCTGAAAACAATGCCTCTTCTTCATTAAATGTTCTAGCATCAGTCATTTACTGAACTACTAATGTCAATAACATTTATAGACTAATGGCTTTGAATTCTGCATCAAACAGTAACAGGAAAGCCACATATGCCACTGCTATTGCAATGTTGAGAACACGACAGCCTGTCATGATTTTTTTTTTATATGATGCTTCTCAAAATACTAACAATTTTTCATGCAGTTTTGAACTGATATATAGCATTTTTAAAATTCTCTTTTCCTGTGTTACTTGCTTATAAAATCCCCTAAACTTTTCTTTGCTTGTCAGAGATTTTCCTGCTTGGGAAGTTTTCCCTTGTGTTCACTTAGTTTGTTTTATGAAGTGGGATTCCTTCTACTTCTCTCTCTGTGCCAAATTTCCTGATTAGCGTAGCTCCAAGTGCCAGAAAGAAAATCTTTCAGGGCCTCATGTGCTTGGACAGGATCTGAATGGTTTGTATTGATGTGGCTCTACAGTGGCCCCTTGGACTCAGGAAAGATGAGGATGTTACAGGAAGGCGCTGCCTGAGCACAGTGGCCAATACAGACCCCCCATTCTGGCAGTTGTTCTGCACTCCTGTGAATTGCAATTACAGTTTGAAGGTTGGTCTCAATGGAAATTCTGTTCTCAGGAAACATTTGCCTTACCATCCATGTGCCAAGCCTGATGTTTGATGGGAACAAAAGGATTTGCCTGTCAGTGTCCTACTTAGACTTGTGAGTAAACAAAATTCTGTCTCAAAAGAAGGTTCAGCAAAGCCTGAATTTTGATACTAAAGAAATACTTAATGGCTGCTGTATAGTTTCTTTGCCAATTCCCCCTGACCATTCCTCTTCCTTTTGGAAAAATACAAAGCTATGAAAACATAATTTGTAATATTTATATGAATGTCATTACCTTGAGGCAAAGCTAATGACTGTGCAAACTTGTGATTAAAGGGATTAAAAGTAAATGACATTTGGTCTCATATTTAGTATGAACTTTCCTTTGTTTTTTCTTAAACCAAGACTGGCTGTGTGAAACAATACCAATGATAAATTGCACAGTATTTGTTAGAAAGGGAGTGTTCAGGATCTCATAATCTTGATTATAAAGTCTTTTAGCACATGAGGTCTAGCACTACTCTACAATCAAAGTATCCTAAAGTCTCCATAATTTTCTGTGTACGTGTTTACATTCCAATTTAATAACACTGCAGAAACATCAAGTAATATGGTGATTATGATATGGTGCTGCAGTACTCAGTGCCAAAGATGTTAACATCCTGATCTCTGCATGCTTCAATTATAGAATGTAGCGCTTCTGCCTGAGCATGTATATTTTCAACTAGAATAAATTACACACAAACCCAAAATCACTCTCAGTCTGAATGTCTGCTAAACTAATCACTAGAAAGAAAATAACTATGAACAACAAATGAACTTCAAAGACGTGGCAACTGCGGGATCTGGTGAAATTAGGAAATTGGGACAACTTGATAGAAACAAAAGAGATGGAAGTTGTTTTGATACATTTCAGGTCAACTGTTGGAAAACTTTGGAAAGAAATCAAACTCTCCATTCCAGCCTAATCAAATCAAACAAGGTCCTGTTTGTATCTGCTTCTCTGGCACGTTTTAAAAACTGAATTAAAACAGCAAAACAGAAATGTAGGAACTATAAGATATGTATAAATACATGCACATGTAGTAATATCTGTGATGGATGATAAGCTGTGATGGATGGATTTTTCTCTAAGTAGCCACTTGCTAGCTAGCAAACATAAGGCACTATTAGTTTTTCATTTTAACTAATTAGGTCTTGTCTGCTAATTTTCTTCCTCAGTCCCCCTTATTTGATGTACCAAAGTTATGAACATGCTTCAGGAACAAATAAATAATAAAAAGTATCTGTTTTGAGGAGCCTGACTGCCTGGCATTATTTGCACAAGCTGTATTTGATGGAAATACAATTATATTTTAATCCATTTAAGTCAGTCAGAGGGCCATAGGGCTTGCTTCAGTATGAAACCAAAGCATGTATTTAATTTTAAGCATGTGATTAAACCTGGTTATATGCTTAAAATTAAATGCTTTGCCAGTTAGTGCCTAACATAACCAGGTTGAATAGACAGAAATACTGGAAAACACAAAGAAATTAGAGTACTTGTTTGGTTTTACCAAAATACCTTTACTTTTTCTAAATCCCTGGTTTCTATGACCTCTTAACCCTTTTCTCCTCCAAACTGTGTCAGAAAAAAATCCAACTTCGATAAGAATGTGCCATAATCAAAAAGCCTAAGTCACATGTAATGCAGGTCAAATCCTTGTCACACTTGTGGCCGTACTACTCATAAGCAAACACAATTATTTGTGCTTATTATTATTCAGGGATTATGCTAAGAGTGCTGTTATATTTATGATTATTAGAAGAGCATCTGTTATTTTGCTGTTTCCATATTATATACATATTAGAAAACAAACTTATATAATATCTTACATGTGTATTTCATACCTCATACTCACAAAATTCAAGGGGGCAAGGCCATTTTATACTGGCAAAATCCTCCCCTTAGCTTACTGACTTCAGAAGCTGTTGACTAAGGCTCTACATATTGAGATAATCAAGATAACAAGGATAAATTTTTTAAAGACACAGAGGAGAGTAGTCAAAAGGATGATGACAAAAGGGCAAGGAAGAACAAGGAAATGGAAAATGCTGGAAGACAGATTTAGGTAAAGTAAGCTGGAATAAAAGTAAATCTTTGAAGAAACTAAAACTGTGAGCCCAAAATACTGACAAAAAGTCAGAATAAATGTGGGGTGAATTAAAGAAAGATGAACAGAAAAGATGGGACACCTTGTTGCTTAAAATATGGAACTTGGTGCCAGAATACTGTGATGATGTGAATTAGAGCATCAGTTAGGTATCAGAAGGTGAGGCACTGTTAGTAGGGGCAGGATTTTTAATCATGGTCATCTTGAATTTAATGGACAAATCTCACATGATTTTGCACCAGGACTTATATACAAAATAGAAGAAAAGTATGCACAAGATTTAGTTTGCTATAACATTTTTATGTGGCTGATGTTGGGATTCTAAGACCAAATTCTGAAATGCAACAGAAAATTAAAAGTTTTAATGGTTTTCAAAGAAATGAATAAGAATAATCCTGGCATTTAAAATATTATAAATCTTAAAATACCTAGTTTTTGATGAAATTGAGTGACTTGATGGTTCAGAAATTAGCTCAAATTCGAGAGTAGTTTTCTGTCTCCATCAACATACTGGATGAGAGAATAAACAATACTTCAAGAAATATGAGATAAGCCACAGAGTTAAGAGTATTAATTAGAACTTAAAGAAATAGAGAGACTTAGGCTGTGGAAAAAGTAGTATATAGAAGCTTTCATTTGTGAAAGGAAATGATGCAACATGGTTAAAATTAATATGAAATATAAACTTTATAAGAGGTAAAAAATCATACATTTACTAAATGCTTGATTCCAGCTTTCTGTCCTTTACAAACACTTCTAAATTATGGAACAGCAGTTTGATATGAACGCTGCCATGTTTCTGCTGTTCTGAAAAATCTTAAGAGCTTGTTTCACTGTGAATTTCTCTCTTACTGCAACAGTGACAGCATCGTACAGTGTATTTTTTAATGAAGCCACCAAAAGCATTTTTGATTTTTGTACACCCAGAGATTCGCTCCCTTTTATCAGGCTAAATCAAACAGCTTACTTTAGGCAAAATTCACAGATTAAACAAAATGTTTCCTTATGGCTCTAAGGACCTGCTGCATTGAAGAGTGTTTATTAAGCCTAACAAGCCCAAAATTATTGCAGCCTGAAGAGGGCAGTGCAGGTAAAGCTTTATTTTCCTTAGCTTTTCATTGTTTTCAGTGTATACTGTATTCTGAAAGTGCATTACTAAACAGCAGAAATTTACAGGTGTTGCATATTTTTGGAGCTTTGCTGCTTTCTTTAGTCTGGAGAACAGGAAGCATAGGGGAGACCTTTTCCCTCTACAACTCCCTGAAAGGAGGTTGTAGACAGGTGGGTGTTTAGCCTCTTCTCATAGCTAACAAGTGACAGAACAAGAGGAAATGGTTTCAAGCTGCACCAGTGGAGGTTCCTTTTGGATATAAGGAAGAATTTCTTCACTGAAAGGGTGGTTAAGCATTGTAATGGGCTGGCCAGGGAGGTGGTGGAGTCACCATCCCTAGAAATGTTCAAGAAGCAACACTGGCACTTAGTGTTAGGGTTTAGTTGAAATGATGGAATGTTCAGTCAAAGGTTGGACTCGGTGATCTTGAATGATTCTATGATTCTATGATAAAATATACCATCAGCTGACTGAAATCCTTTGTTGGGATTTATCTGATGGTCTAACTCCTTCACGTGACAGTGCAGAACTGGAAGGTGTCCATCACTTATAGCTTGCTGGTAATGAATTCCATGAGCCATCCTTGCTTCAACTGGGACATCCCCTTAGAATGAAACAACGTTGAGTTCTGGGTTGGGTTGGAAGAATAATTTTGCAGATTGCCAAAAAAATGAGACGTTGTTTTCATGTTTTGTCTTAACCATTTCAAAGAGGCCAAGCTCTGTTTAGAAATGGAACAGTGGGATTTTATAGGAGGAAGAAGGTTTTATATTTTCTCCAGTCATCTGTCTTGGGAGCTTCCTGACAACCAGGTTTGTATTGAAACTTAGGTAATTTTCCTTGTGTTAAGGGGCAGTGAATATTATATGGTAAAAAATTACGTGTGTGTTGGGAGGAAACTGTAATTGCAGAACAGCAAATATCTAAATTGTTCTGAATACTCAGTATGTTCCTTTCTGACTAGGCATTGTTATTCCTCAGGAGCCTGTTATTTGCTTTAAGCTCAGGAAATAACATACCTTTTTAAAGCTGACAGAAAGTATGTGTTTACATATTTTATTTGTATGAATACACACATGGCCATAATTATGAAACGTTCTTTCAAAGGTATTTTGTACATACAGAGGTAGTGGGCTTGTGTGTGTGTATATATATTTATATGTTGCCATATGGCTAGAGTATATTATCCATACCCATTAGGAAACGTCTTTGGAGAAAAAATAGGAAAAAAGCTTGATTTCTCTCTTTGAAGAAGATAACTGACAGAAGATACTGATATAGTCTCTAACTCTTAATCAAGCAAGTGGTGCTGAAATGGATGATGTTCCATTAGTAAAGCAAAGTCCAGGCAATATTGGCGTTGACACTGTAGGATTCTTAACATTTGCTGACATTTATCCAAACAAGTCTTGCAACTCTTCAAAGCAGACACAGCTGAGATTTTCTGCAGACCCCACTCCTCTAGATAGCAATGCAAAGACTGCCAGGTACCCTCCCCATTACTGAGTAGAGCTGTGTTAGGGGAGCACAGATTCTTTAGAGTCATGGTAAAGAATTAAGGTAGGAAGAAAGTATCTTGTGAGGGGACAGTACTGAAAGCTGAAAAGTAATAATTTTCCATCAGAACATTGAATTTCTTTAACTTATGAAGAGTAAAATATTTTCTGTTCATGCCAATCTCTTGAAACTTGTAAATAACTGAATTATTTGCAGTTGAAAAATTCAAATATTATTTTCTGAAATTGTAAGAAAAGAAAAACATTTTAGGGAGAGACAGCATTTTCACTAGTATGCTCTTTTGACCAAGACTCCCTAACCTGCAGGGCATTTCCCTATGAAATGTAGTTCAGCCATGTTGAAAGATCTCCTAGATTTTTTAAAGTAAAAATCTTTTTCTCCTAGATTTTTTAAAGTAAAAATCTTCCCAGTCAGATGCTGAGGCAGGTAGTGGGCTGATACAAACTGGAGTGGCTCCACTGAAATACAAGAATCTGCTGGCTGAGGAAAGAGACCAGTACAGTTAAGCATATTTAATTGTTTGGAATGGCTTCATTTTGCTTGAGATTTAGCATTGGAAAAATCATGAGCAGAAGCTGAAAATAGTCCTTTCTCAGACACAGTTCAGTGAAACATTTAAACACATGCTTCAGTTCATCCTTGTTTAATAATGTACTTAAATAATGTATTTAACTTTAGTCACATGCTGAAGTCCATTTCTTTCCAGGGTTTTTAAACAGAGCTTTCATTTTTACTCATATTAAAATGACAGAGTTGTCCACTTGCCAATATGTAGCTAAGTTATATTTCTATTTTTAAAATGAAGTACAAAGACACATGAACCTCACACTTTCTTCTGAGGAAGCATAAAATAACACTGAAGTAATTTCTTCATAGCCCAGAGTTTCCACTGACTGTATTTTTTTGCCTGTATGTTTCAGGTGCCAATAAACAGAAACAAGTGCAGATTTGCATGTGATTATGAAATACACATGCACCCTAGTAACCATCACAGAGTCAGAATCTTTGAATCATGGAATGGTTTGGGTTGGAAGTGACCTTAAAGATCATCTTGTTCCATCCCCTCTCTGCTGTGTACAGGGATACCTTCCTCTAGATGAGTTGGCTCAAAGCCCCATCCAGCCTGGCTTTGAACACTTCCAGGAATGGGGCATCCACACCTCCTCTGGACAACTTGTTCCAGTGTCTCACCATCCTCTCAGGAAAGAATTTCTTCTAAATATCTAATCTAATCTAAATGTATCAAAATCTCTCCTCATGATAAGAGTGTTAAGATGTGTTTTGGCCAAAAGTCAAAAAAGATAGCAAGTTAACCACTTGGAAATAGATCAATACCTATGAATAAGTTGACAAGAGTATTTTTTTCTGAGTGGTTTTACCTGTATGTTGCAAGTTCCCTCCCTGGGGATTCTTTCCTCTTTTCTGAAATGAGAGATAGTATTTTGCAGTGAAGAGGTGCCCAGTGATGATGGCAACACAAGTTGTATGTAATGGAGTGGCCTAACCTTTAGCACATTGCCAAATTAACTAAGATGCAATTAATCAACATAACAGCTTTTTGTTTTGCATGATATGAGCCAATTGACAATTTCTGTCTTTCTGTTCTACTGTGCATAGCATGTATCCTTCTGGATGGCATCTGCTATAACCTGGATTTTTGCCAGACTGAAAATAAAAGTGGTTATTTTTCTTTTTAGCTGAAGTAATCTGCTGTTGATTATACTTGACCCTGTCAAACTTTCATGGTAGCACTCTTAAGCTTACTACATGTCTGGTCACAAAACACATCCCAGTTCTGTTATTTAGATAAGAAATGCAGACATTTGAAGCATAGAAAAAAGTATAGAGTCAGTGATGTACTAGATAGACTTTGACTTTACTCTGAAGCCATGCTTATCATTTTGAAGTAATCTCAACAGTTTTTTACAGAAAATTATTTCTACTTTTTAAAAGTAAGTATTTTTTGTTTTTATATAGAAGTTCTACTTTTATACACATTTTGTTAGAGTGAGTATCTGTTCTTATACTACCTCTCAAGAGAATAATAAAAGTATTTTTTTTCTTTCTTAGAAGTACAATCTATACTGCTATAAACCAAACTGCTCTGTGATGCAGTTTTCTGTCTCTTGTAGCATTGCTTCCTGTGAGACTCGACTTAGCCAGGGCTCAGCTGCTGAGTGCATACTATGTTAGAAAGTGTGGACTTTAGCAGCCCAGTAACGTGTTTTAAAATAGGACAGTAGGCATTCTTGCAATATGGCAAAACCCTACCAGACTTCAGAGAAGATTTTTTTTAAGATTAAAAAATTAGGAATTTTTTTAAGCTCTCCTATTAGGAGTGTGATATGTATTTATAGTACCCTCAGGTTCTGCACAATAAAAATGGTTAAACCTTTAGTCCTTTTAGTAGCTCACAGTTTTATTACTGAAGTTATTTTGTAGATTTTATGCTTGGAGCAAGGTCAGTGTATTGCACTGTATAAATTATTCTAAGTAATTGCTCAGTTATTTTATAGCTTAGTCACAGGATTTTTTTATTATTAAACATAGTCTTTTCTTTAAGGCTGGGAAGAGAAGGTCACTATAAATCACATGGCAGCTTGCCTTTTGGGGTTTCAGCTTTACCTGTGATAAGGATTTAATAACAATCTGGCCCAGACACCAGTTCCCTCTCAATTACCTTTCCACATGGGCATTAGTTCACACTGTTTATTAAAAACTCCCCTTGTAGTTGTTTTAATGGAGTGTTTCAGATTAATGGCCCCTGTGGAGTTTAACTTCATTGCACTTCATTAAAGCTAGATTGTACAAAAGGTTACTTCAATTAAATCCAGAACTTGACCTTAAATCTGTATGGATTTTTTTACAAAATGTGGTGAAATTTCTGTGCCAATCCTTTGAGATTAACAAAGCAAAATCCTTCTTGGTGACTGAAGTTCAAAATACATTATATCTGTTCCAAATTCGCTTTCAGATTAATATTCAGATTCCAGGAGATTAGAAGATGAAAGCAACTGACCAGAGTATGATCTGTAAATGAATTGGCTTAGCAGTTTTGTTAGAAATAGGACAGACTAAGGAATCGTGAACACTTTTTCTTACCTGTCAAAACATTTGCTGGATGTTTCACAAAACTTCTGTGAGGAAATAACCGTTTATCCACAGTGCAGGTGAAAGTGCTTGTAAAAACAAAACTCTCACATTTTCTAAACGCAAGCCCTACATATGGCTGCCAAATACTCTGACTCTTTTGCATGTGTAAACCTTTCAGTGCAAAAATCTTTGGTGCTCTCAGTCGCCCATTTCCTTTCCAAATGGCCTTGCAATAGCAGGTGTTGGGAGAGGTATCCCATAGTATGGTGGAAAGAAAGGTTGATGCAGGACTTTACTGGTAGTGAGGTCAGTTGATTTAACAGGGCGAAAAGGAAAAGTGGAGTGATGATGAAGTTTTCTTAGTATTTCTAAAAAAGACAATGGTTTTGATGTCCTAGGAAACAGGGCAGAATTAATGAATTTGGTGGGGTTGAGAAATACAGCAATCTAGGTTAGGAAAGTTCAAGAAATATTATCGTAGCAGCGTTTTTTCATTTTTTCCCCTCAAGTCTAGGTAAGATTTTAAAATAGGGTCTATATGCAGCAGAGAATAAAATTACATCTGTATGTATTCATATATTTTGTCAATTTCAGCATTTATAGTATTGTTACTATGGTGGGCTCCCAATGCTTCAGTGTAGATTTGATTCCTATTTTGCTGAGGAGTCTTCAAACTGTGAAATGATGTGAGTTTATAGAGTAGTTGAAGACAGTGTGCAACACATATAAGTAGCAGAGATGATGTGCATACAATATTGCTAAATTGTACTATTGGGAAGAAATGGCCTAGCTCATGTAAACGATTGGTTATGTTGGGCAATGGATATGACCTCCTGGTAAAGTGGGGTAGACTTGATCCTGGGATCTACTGGGAGGTAAATTAATTTATAAACTTTGAGACAATCTCTTGGATAAAGGTGCTTGTTAGACATTTCTTTTCCAAACAGTGACTTGGCTTAACTAGCTAGCTAATGTATATTGAAGAAAAATTTCTGTCCTCTAATGATACTACTCTGGAAGTCCAGTCAATCATATTACTGTGTATAAGGTGAGAATTATTTTATATCATCTAATGCATTCATGATTCTTCTGGATTTTCTTGAGTACCAGAGTGTTCAGTGTTGCTTTTATTGCCAGTTTTCCCTCTGAAATACTTGTCATTAAGTTCCCTCAGTTCTTGTCAATAGGTACAGTAATCTCTAGTTTAGCAGAATAGATGATTTTTGTACTAAGAAAGTTTGTAGCAATCTCTTGTTAACAGAATTAACAAAACAGAGGGGAAGAAGGAATACTTCATACTTTTATCATTATCTAAATGAAAAATTTAAAGTGTTGGTATTTGTTCCTATACATATACAGAAACAAAGAGCGAAGGCTTATAGCATTCCATAGATTCACACATACATCCAGAAATTACTGAGATTGAACAAAGATCCAAATATTTAGCATTAGACATTTTGAAGTTATTTTTAGATGACTCAGCAGTTATTAAGTATTATACTTAAAGATATTTGTTTAGGAAAAGTTTATACAGATTTATATAAAGCAACATCTGTCATGATCTTTGAGAGCTAGAATAATATATTCTTTGCTAAGGGGAACTGTATTTCAGATAAAAAATATTATTAGATGTGGATGTTACCTGTATCACAGTTTCAAGATAGAATATTGTGCAGCCTGCATCTGGAATGGGCACAAGAGGTCAAAACGCATATTTCAGGCTTTCTAAGATCATTAGTATTTAAGGTGTTCTTTCCCAGTTATCACATCAAACATGTTTTCTCCTAACACTTTTGGGTAAATTTGTGGAACTAAATAGAACAGACTTTTGTCATTAAATCTTTCTAAAGTACTGGGAGATCTCTTAGTCATGACCCACAATCCAGGCTCAGACCATCCTGGTTAGTATTGTGGATTTTCCCCTGTGATTTTAAAAGAAAAAAATCTAAAAAATGAACCAATTGGTTTCCACTCCCCTGCCCCACAAAGTCCTCTTTAAGCCATTAAACACTGTTTATCCTTAAAACAGCTTGTTGAATAAGCACGTGCTATTTTTAATCAGATAATGCAAAGAGCTGTTTGGAAAATCCCAAGTATTCGACCATATTCTGAATCACTTGCCTTCTAAGTGAGCCAGCTGGACTAAAGGGTGAGTTGGTAGTACAATATGTTAATACAAAATCATAACTGAGAAAGTCAATAAAAGGGGAAAAAAAACCTGTTTCTTTCAATATATGAAGTAGAGGACAGTCCGTTGACAATATCAAAGGGCAGACTTGGTACATATGAAATTAAGATTCTTTTCCACGGGATCGATGGTTAGGTTTTGCAGTGCACTAAGACAGGACATCGTGAAGAATAAATGCATTTGTATGGAGATTATGCAAGTTCATGGAAGAAAATGTGAAACAATGTTTTGATGAAACTTTCAGCTAATAAAATCTAAAACATGGTTGCTGGAAGATGGAATGGTAAAATGAGACAAGTTTCTTCTGTACTTTCTCTTTTGATGCTCTTTCATGTAGCTTTTGCTTTTGCAGCCTCTATGCAGGACAGGCTGCTGCACTGGTAGCACTTGCGGCTCTCACACTCGCTTTGAAGTCAGGCCTTGGCTCTGGTTTTGCAGTGGCACTAAGTGACAGCACTGCTAGGGTGGAATTCACAGAAAAGGGAGCAGTTGTATCTGCGTGTTTGGGGATTTTTTAGTTGTTTTGTTGTTTTTTTGTTTTTAATTCTTGAGCTTTCTGTGTGCTTATTACCTTTACTATGGTGTTGCTTCTTTCCTTATACTTTGTTGTGATTACACAAAATGCTGAGGCTGGAGCTGTCATCACATGTAGGTGGTGAAATGACTGGTGTAGCAGCTGTCTTTTCAGCAGGACTACAGTTTTACATGTGGCTTGCTCTGCCAACTCTCTGGCTTCCTGCTGATTTCTATCTCTGCATGGAAGTCATCTGCCTGGAGCTTAACACAAGCATGTCAAAGAGAGTGCTGGTAAAACAAAGTCCAATATGTCCTCTGCAAAATGAATCTATTATTGTTTGTCAAACCGCTCTGCAGACTGGGAGATTAATCTTTTAGTTTCAAACCACTACACACAGAGCTCATGACAGAATGAGAAATACATTTGTTTCACCTGTAGCTGATCAGAAATTGTTTATCAAATAGGAAATGTCTCCTCACTCCCACCGCCTGTTTGAATCTGCAAAAATGAAGGATGCTCTGCCAATCCAGCAATGTTTTTAAGTTTATACTTTCCTTCAAGCACAACTTAGGCTTTTGGTGGTAATACTGCTGTTCATATACTTACTTTAGAGAGTGAGTAAATTCTTTGTGACTCTCTGTCCTGGAGTACATTTGCATTATGCAAGCTTTTGTCTGTGAGTGTGTATCTCCAGTGAAGACTGAAGCAGTTTTCAAGTATTTCAGAATGTAACATCCCTCTTCTTTCAAAGTACCAGCCCATTAGGGCACATCATATTGATACTTGCCTCACGATTCTGACTCCTCACAGGATGCTATGTTAAATTCAAGGTCATGGGGTTAATCTTCAAAGTCCTTAACAGAATTGGTACATGTTACCCCAGAGAAACCCTCTTTGTGAATACAACCTCTCCTGACAGCTGTGTTGCTCAGGAATTATGAAGCTGTCAACTTCAAGGCTGAAGCCTGAGAGGGCAGAAGACAAGGCCTCCTCAGCAACACAGCCAGAGCTTTGGAAATTATTATCTGAGTAGATAAGAATGACCACAAATCTCTCTGTCTCCTAGGCAAAGTATAAAACTCACTACAACTTAGCTCCCATGGGCACAACTAAAGACAATAAAGATAGAGGATAAAAAGGTTAGCAGTAAGAAAAGGAAGAGCAAGAGAGGAGGAAAAAGGAGCAAGGAGAAAAATTGCTCTCACATTGCTTTCTCAAAATAAAAGTCTTGGTTCTGATTTGGGTCAAATAGTGGGAAGTACTTCAGATATTACAAAGAAGGCATTTAGGTTTATTCATTAGAATTTAGTATATAGGCACCCATTTTTGTGCTCCTAAGCTGATCACAGTTTTTTTTAATGTAATATTAATACATTATTAGTAATGGAGTACATGGCAGAACAGCTATATAATGCCAATAAAATTATAAGTAGTTCCTTCTAATTATTAAAGAAATGTTTTGTGGATAATTATATAAGAATATGTCCAATTCCACTAGCTGTCTTACAATGCAGGAAGATCACGAATTGGTTCATCAGGATGAGAATGCTTTGTGTACTTATAGGTAAGAAAAATATCAAAGCCACTAACCTGTCGTGATCTGCAACCTATATGAAATAGGACTGGCCCTTTATTTTTCTCTATGTTTTCTTGGGATTGGCTGCCTTTGACTTCAATCACTATGTACAGCTCTTGCAAGTATTAAATGGTCTTAAATCTATAGTGCGACTGTACGTCACAGAAAGAGAAAAGAAAAGGAAGCTTTGGATGTTAATGCTGTGAAAAAGAGACCTATGGGAAAAAACTACCCCTAAGTGTTGCTTTTATGCAAAGAGGATCAAGTGGCTCTTACCTGCTCTGAATGGCAAAGTCTTAACATCGTAAATGCTATTTACTTTGCAATTAGACACCTATTGGTTAAAATCCACAATCTCTATCCTCCCCGTTGGAAAACTGATACTGAAAACCAGATATTTAGCCATGAAAATATAAGTACTTTTAAGATATATTGTCTCTAGGCTGTAGCTTATATCAAACCTATGTTTCTGGTGACTATGTCCTGTCCTTAAGCAATGCTTTACTGAAATAAAGATGCATGGTGTCTCCTGATGCTTTGGTTGAGCTTTTTCAAGACATCATCGCTGCTTTGAATCTGCAGATCATACTTCTGGCTAGTGACAGTGCTATCTCTTGAGCTTCAAGGACATTTGTGCCCATTTGGCATCTACTCAAAGGCTATGATGTAGCTTACTGAGTTGAATAAAAATTCTGCTGCTGACAGTATCTAGCTTTTAGTTAATGCTGAGTTTGATCCATTGCTAAGGAATAATAGGGATGCATATAAATTTAAATGTCTCTTTATGAGCACAGAGTAATGCAAGTTCCTTTTCTCTTATGATAAAACATAACAGATCCTATAAAGTTCATATATCTTATTCCTAAAATAGCTTTACTGTTGACATTATAGCTTCTTGAGAAATTAGCTGTTATCTTCTTTCATCTGCAGGCAAAACACCTGCTACTTGTAAGTGATTGTTAGTTAAATCACTTAAAAGATTGGCACTTGTTTTAGATGGCAATTAAACTACTGCATTAAGTCACATTTGTTTCTACTGTACTAAAAGTTCAATAACCTAGTGTACCTTGATGTGTACCACATTTCATAGTTGCAAGCTACAGGTCAAATGTAAAGACACTGTAATAACAGGTAATAAAATACAGAAATAGCCTGGCCTGTCAAGGCCTAGACATGCAAATCAGCGCAGGACTGCCAGGCTCGTGGCTCTTGCACTTCTGACAGCACATTTCTGCTGCTAGTTGCAGGTATTAGAGGCAGAGATAGCTGAATAGAGAAACATGTTTGTCACCTGTTCTCCATTTGGCAGAAAGTGAAAATGTTTCTGAGTAGTTAGTATAATGACTATTTTTGACTGCTTTCAAAGTTGACTAACAGAAGAAAATGCACTCATAAATATATAGTTTAGCAAGACCTAGGGAAAATTATTAATCTATTCACATATAACCTTCAACCATCGCAAATTTACGTTGCTAAAAGCACTCTGTTTCTTTTAGCTTGGAAGAGGAAGTGGCCTTTATTAGGATCACAGCTCTGTGTATGCCCTCTCATTTTCTATACCTTTTAAAAAGGAACACATCCTGTCCTCTAAAAATGCAAGTGACCAGCTTACCTGAAATACATCGAACAACTCCAATTCAATTGGAGTTGTGGTGTGAATTCCTTAATGTCAAGCACAGTGACTGGTACAGAAATAGTTAAGTATTGAAGAGGAAAATACAGTTTACTGTGCTGTAGGCATCTATCATGGCAATGGGTGAAATAAAATAAGTTCAGGAAATAGATATTGCTTCCATCAGAAAACCAATCAATTTTGGATCTATATATAACACAGCATATCTATTATTGCACTAAAAGGCATCTGTCTTCCAGTCAAAGCTTCTTTCAAAATATGCCATGGAAAGATTTCTGTAAAAGGATATAGTTTGTGAATTGTGCTGTTGCAAGTGGTTGGGGTCTAAGGTATTTGTAAAATGCAGTTAGTGCTTAAGATGTATTCATTTTGATCAAAGAGGTTTTTCAGGCTCACCATGTGGACACACATCTGTTAAATGTCAGACATTAGGTAGTAGTACCAAATAACTCCCGAAAGAATCACTTTACATTCCCCACAAGTCACAACTTGCATTATATTCAGCTTTCTGTTGCATAAAGATTTGTTCCTAGCAGGTTGTATATATGCATGAGACAGCAGGGGCAAGAGTGATTATGATGAGTGTTGCTGTCAAGTCATCATAATGCTTACTACCATAAACAGAGGCACACAGCTCTAGCACCTGCCTGCTCCTTTCCTGTAAACAGCTAGGATCAACTGAAATATATTCTGACAACAAGGCCTATATTAATAATTACTTTTGTTATGCATGCAGAGTTGTGCCTTGCTTATCTTTTATGAATGTGGTGCAATAGTGCAGCACTCTATGTTGGCTGGCAGATTTCCTGTAAATGAAAAGAAAAGCCCATCAGATCAAAATTGTACTCTTTTTTCAATTTGAAGCAACACTGAATGAACATTCTAGCAGCTGAGGCTTTCAAGGGGGAGCAGACACCATTGGTTAATTTGCTGTTATTTCTCTGTAATGAAGTTTAAATCAAATAAAACTAACTAGATACCTCATTCCAAATTCCTGTCCATATGAGAGATTCAGGTCTTGTGTCTTTTCCCCCATGTTTTTCAGGTGAAATACTCTGGACTTTTTCTAAATGCTTGTGTTTTGTGACTGCACTGAGCATATTAGTGGCAAAAATCCTTTCTCAGGATACTGGATCTGTTAAATTAGCAACAAAACAGTGGTGAGAAGTTTATCCCTGGGCTTTTTTAAAGTTGAAGTTCTTTACATTTCATTGTGTGATCTCAGAACAAAGGCTGTTATAAACTTAATTGCAAAAAGGAAAGAACAATAAACGACTAGGGAAAAGGGACAGTGACAGTCTGTAATTGATCTTTTTTCTTCTGCTGAGTTTAACAGAGGCAGTTCCTTGTCATCGTTCTGTTTATCAGTCTGTGTTTTCCTGCATGAATATATGATGAGTAGAAAAACTTGGCAGTTTTTGAGATACCAAGTGGTGCCCATGTACTTTAGTTGCCATTAAATATACAAGCACTGCAGTGGCAAACAGCACATTCACTATAGGGGTAGCCTTTGTACACTGTGGTTAACTGGAACCCTTGATTTCCACAAATTATTCTTTGTTGTAGCATTTTAAATCTATCCTTTAACATAAATACGTCTTTTATAATTTTCTCTTTGAGAACTATGAAAGACACTTGTGTCAGTCTTTTGTGAATATTTACATTGATTTTTTTCTTGTTAATAAAATAATTGAGCAAAAATCATGTTTACTGTTTTGTCTGGAGGAAATCCCATGAATGTCATTTGGCAGGCATTTCTGCAGGAAGTAAAGATTTTCTGGTACCCTTTGGGATTAGAACTCTGGATTTGTTCTTCCATGTGGTGCATGTTTTCCATGCCACCTATGATGACTGATGTCAGACTCTATCAGGGTCACAGTTTTACTGTTTTTTGTGTCTGGAGAACTTGTGGAGTCCATATGTTAGTCCAATCAAGAAGCATAGTGTTTTTATAGAGTCAGATAATTACCTCCTACGGTTCTGTTTTTACTGGCAGAAAGTAATTTTTAAGCATTACCTGACCTCCCAGTTCTAGTAGATTTTAGGTTTTCCATCAAAACCAGTCTGCTCCCAATCCCTTCTGCATGTAGTTAATTCCTCGGTTCTACCACATCTGTCATGATGAATGTGACAGTAATTCAGAAGTGCTATAAGAGGCAGCAGTCACATTAAAACTCATTGAAGATAAAGGAACTGTTCCTAAAGTTAGATCAATTACTTTGGTACTTAACTGTAGTTTTATGTGGGAAATCTTGTTTTTTCAAGCTTTAAAACAAAAATTTATTCTCTTAATTTTACAGGATCTCTTTTACTACTAAGAGCTTAACTGACAGTATGTAGGGGATACAGTGAAGGGTAAGACAGAAGGAAATCTTCCTAAATGGAAAGACTGCATGAGAGATGATTAAGGAGAACTGGTCATATTCCTTCAATCATAGATTAAAGGGAGACAGACAGCAATTTTGTTAACTGGTCTGTACATTTAAAAACATTTAAAATGGCACATGTGAAAATTTTCCTTTTGAATGGAAGGATCGTTTCCTCTTCCAGAAACAGGAAGTGTTGGTGATAGAAAAAAATCCTGAAAAAGATTCACTTGCTCACTAACCTTTCCCATTTAAATTGTATGAACTTTAGATGGAGTACATGCTGTCACTTTATAGCACCTTATGAAGTGCAGAAATTAGGAAAGCTATTGGATGGCAGAAAGAGAGGCTTGAGCAATGCAGAAAAGATGGATTGAATCTCTGCCTAAAGATATTAAGCATCATGTCCTCAGAGAGATCCATACTGATTTGGGTAACAAGTACTACTTAGAGTGGTTTATGTCCTTCTTTTGTCTCCCAAGATATGGCCTTAGCATGTAGCTGTGGATGTTTGGCAACATGAGACACTAAAGCCTGAAATGTCTGATTCACCTTTTACACTGATGCTACCATATCGTTCTGGTAGATACCACTTGTTATTCAAACCTACTTAAGGTATAAGTGAGAAGTGAATAAAGCTTGATGACTTAGTCTATGAGCAAGAGTATTGTGGTATTCAGTTCAGGCCCAAGATTTCTGCATAGGTCAGTGAAAACTGTCATTGCTTATGTTGCTTCAGGCAAGGGAAGTTAAAGTGGAAATATGGTAATGTTAATTGTTGTTCAGTAGGAACTTAATAGGTTGTGCAGATAGTTAACTTTCCTTGCCAGAGAGCACTGCCACCGTTTTCTCTCATTCTAGGGAAAAAGGAAGGCTGATGCCTGCTGTAATTCCTTCCCAGCATATAAAACATGTCTTTAAGATACTTTGGCAGAAAGTGATTGTCAAGGGGTGAGAAGGGATTGATGGGGAAAAAATATAGTTTGGAGTGTATTCCTTCTTCATTGTAACACTATAGTCTCAGTGTTCATTTAGGCAAAAGATTTCTCTTCCACAGCAATTTACTTAATTTACTTAAGTCTCCGTAAAACTTACTTTAACATTCAGAATGAAAGATAAAAACAACAATCCCTCACCATTTAGCAGGTCATAGGTTTACTGAATACTGAGTTTTTCTTTTTCACGATATTTTCTGTCTTACCAAACGTATGTTTTATGGTAGAACCTGACCTGCTGTAAGTGGACAATATTAACAGAGCTCTGTCATCCTACATAGGATCCAGCTTTGGCTCACTCTTCTCCCAAGTACATAAGTAATTTTTATGTGTACTACTAGTAAATTCATTCATACATTTGCTGAAGGTTTAAATTCTTGTTGATACTGATACTATTTTATCCATTCTCTCAATGAATGGATAAGGCTATATAAAACAGGGATGATGTAGTGTCATTTTGAAAAACATGGCAGTTTTGCAGACTTAGGCTCATAAAGTCAAAGTGCAATAGGCTGTTTAAAGAGCTGGGACTATATGTTTACAGAAGATACCAAACTCCTAAGTCCCACCTGGTATTAGTTTATGGGCTAATACAAAGTTGCATTACAAAATGTCTGCTCATTTTTCTTACCTAATCATGGATAAAAGTGCACTAAGTTTTTATGTTGAAATTTCCTATGAGTCTGAAGTTTTACTCATTAGCCTGCCCAGTAATAGCCTGTACTTTTGTCCCTGGAAGAAGCTTTCCTTTTCTTTGCTACGTGCTCTGAATGTGCTTTACTACTTGGGATCACTAGACCAGACAGTGAAGGTTTACAACATCCTCTTTCTGAAAAGAGTAGCTCAGTGTTTAAAGCTCTTATTGATTAGATCCTGTCATGTCAGACTGGATCAATTCCTTCCCTTGCCTTGAAAGGTGTGAAGAGAATTTGGATATGTCTTGTGTCACAACAATATTTCTTGGATTCTGAGTTTAATCTTTTTTCAAATGAAAATATATTCTCCTTATGAGTCAGCATACAGGAGTCAACTGTCATTTATTTTACAACCACTTTCTAAGTATTGACAATTAATTTTCCTCTTTTTTCTAGATGAAATGAAAGAAGGTAAGTATCTTTCAAGCTTTAGTCCCAAATAACAGTTTTTTCCAAACTTGTTTGTATTTTTGTTGGTTTTCTTTTGGACTCTTTCAAGTTACTATGTGTTTTTGTTAAAGTCATTGTCTAAGACAAGGCACATTCTTTTTATCTGAGGGCTCAAAGCAGTAAGTGAAGTGAAAAAATTACTCCTATCCTACAGATAAAATTCCAGTTAGTATATTTGAAGATGAATTTGAATATTCTGCACTGCATTTTCCATTGTTATCTCCTTACTCAGTTTATGGTTGATTTGCATCTTCTTCATAGTACCTAACTTAGGCAGGTGTTTCTGAATATCATAATTGGGCATTGGATTTCTTTACCCTGAGTACAGTGTCACTCCTGTCATAATTAATTTTAGCTTCTGATTTTGCAAAATTTCTGCAAATGTTCATAACCATCCTGAAAATAGAGGTGAATTGAAAGTGTTTGCAACATTGTTAAGCTTTGTTATCTGCAAGTTTTTCATTTTCTATTTTCCTGTTTCTTCACCGTCCATGTTGCCTGTCATTCAGATCATCAGTGAAAATATTGACTAGAAGTAAGGGATTTTTTTTGGTTGCTGTTGTCTGTTTGAAATGCTTTCTCGCTTTGACATGGAACTGCTGAACTCTGTACTTGGGAGATTTTTAGAGGGGTTGTTCTGCCATGCTACAGGGAATTAATGCAGACCAGATTTTCTTAGTGTATTTATGAGAATGCCGTAGAGAATATAAAAAAAAAAAGTAATGCTTATGTTTATCACATCTATTACTTCCCTGTTATCCATTAGCTTGCAACTCTGTCAAAGAAATAAATTATGCCAATTTGATACAACCTTTTTTCTTGACAAATCCATGTCATATGTTTTTTATCATCTTTTTATTCTTGAGGTGCTTATAAATTGCTCAATAATATGTTCCAGAATCTTTTCAGGAATCAGTTAGGCTGTCTCCAGTTCCCCAGTCCTTTCTTTCTCTCCTTCTTAAAGATGGTACCAAGATTATCCTTTTCTAGTCCCCTGAGAGTATCCAGTGAATTTTAGAAAAATCCATTAAAGTTTGAGAGACTTTTTCCCTGGGTCCTAAAGACAGAATTTAATCAAGCCTTGCAAACCTGTGTACATACAATTTATTTAAATGTTTCTTAATCTGTGTTTCCTTACTTGGCCAATTCTTCTGTCTCCTTTAAAAATATCTGGTTACAATTCACCTTATTTGTAAAAAAAATAAAGCTGTTTGGTAAAATCAACCTTTTTGTTATCATCGACTCACCCGGCTTCCCTATGAAACAGTCAATCTGTATTTTCTTCTGTTTTTCTCTTTTAGTGTATTTATAGGATCTTTTGCTGCTTCTTTGTTAGTTAATTGGTGTCTCGGCCTTTTTTATTGCAGCTCTGTGTGCTTGTGCTTTGTATTCATAGTACACTTTCTATAGTTATTTTTGACTTTCAGAGTTCCTAAAAAGGTCTTGAAGTAGTCATTAAGGTTATAATATTTTTTCTTCTTATTGAATTACTTGGAAAATATTATTTTAATGTTGCATCTTTCAGAGGTTTTGATTGCTCTCATTCTAGCTGATGCAGTCCTTGTGAGGGACCAAACACAGCTTTCGCTTTAAATTTTGATGTGGAGAAATGTTATTTAGGTGCTTTTGAAAGCTTAAAGCCACAAACTCTGTTATTAAGTAACAGATTCAAACTGTCTTCCACTTTCTCCCATCAAAAACCTTGACTTAAGTTTTTATTAGATATGGGCTATTTTTTCCTCCTTTACATTCTGTATTTAATTTCTATGTAAAAAATTCTTCGCCTTAAATAATGACTTCTGTGGCTTTGTCAGCATTCAGGAATATAAAAATGTATCTTCTTCTCAGTATATGTTAAATAAATAAATTAATTTACTTGGCCTTTACATAATATCCAGCATTCACCTAATATCCGAGCTTGTGCTGAATCAGCAAGTGATGCTTGGTTGGTGGGTTTGTTTGTTTGTTTGTTTGTTTTGGGGATTTTCTTGTGTCTGTGTGGTTTGGGTTGTCTTTAATTAATTTTAGATCTATTGCAGAACTCACTCAAGGCTTCTTAACAAGATAACCAATTTGAAGTGTGTTGTCTCCAAAGATGAAGGTTTTGCTGCAGCAGTTCCTACTTGGGAAGTAGAGAAAGTGAAAAATAGAGGTAAATCGTAGAACAATAGCATGGTTTGGATTGGGAGGGGCCCTAAGGATGATCTAATTCCAACTCCCCTGCTTTGGGCTGGTAGGATGGAATTCTCTTGAAGAGCTCTGAAAATTATGCCCTTACCTTTCCTGCTGCCAGGAAATCAATTTTTTTATAGGGAATACAAAGGATGGAGAGGGTTTCTCATTGGTTACAGACAAAAAGAATTCCCTAAAATTCATTCTTGCAAGTGGTATCTACTGCCCTGTGTGCTGAGTCAGAATGGGCTCTATAAGAAGAATGGTATAATTTTACTTCCTTTTGGCAATCAATTATTTTAGGTGACTTTCTTCTTGGCATATGCCTGGTAAGGGTTTAGCTTAGTGGGAAATATGTAAGTTATTTTCTCATTACTTTAGATGTGCTGCAGTAGATTTCTCTGCAGAAATAACTGTAGCCCAGAGTCAGCCAAGCATATGAGCAGGAGTGTGACAGTTGTTTACTAGAAATGAGTGCTTTTTGGAGCCTAAATTTTGGTGCTTATCTGTGTGCAAACTGAGTCCATAAAAATGACGACTCTAAATTAGGTGAATCATGAATTTTCTTTATGCTTGCTGCCATTTTATGAATCAGATAATCCAATGTTTCTGCTATTCTCAAGTTTCATTTTTGAGAATTCATTTACGGTTGAATTTTTTAAGATCTTCTTTAAAAGATCTTCCTGTGAAAAAGTGCTATACATCTTGAACTTGTTGTTGGTAAAATTTTATGCTATAAAATTGTTGTAGGGGTCAACTGTTTCCAAAGATTTAATGCCAAAGGGATTTTCTTGAAGAGAAGATGATATTAATACACAAGATGGTTTTTGTTAAGATTCATCACTATTAGAATGGCTAGATTTTCTTGGACATGATGATAGATTTATTATATCACCTTTACAGAGATTTCTCTTGCCTGCAAACTTAAATTTTATGTATTCAGTTAGGCAACTGTCCTCAGTTCCTCTTCACTACTAGACAGGAAATTGCTGTGCTCATCCATTTTGTAGCTAAAGAACTGTAGGGAAATTGATAACTGTCTGATTAAGTAATTATATCATGTGCAGTAAAAGCCATCCAAAATAGCAAAGAGTTGGTGCTGATCAGATCCTTTTCTAAAATATTTTATTTGACACAGCATTAGATGAATTGATAGATGTAAATGGACACAGAGGAAAGGATCTGCCTGGACAGATCAGCTTGAAGGGTTGAGCTCTGTAGTTCAGCATGTCAGTGACATTTTGTCTTGATTCAATTTTGCCAAGTTCACAAAAAGTCTTCACTGGCTGATAACCAACAAAACAAGACTGCCTTTTCCCTAGGATTCTTCTCATAGTTTTGCTAGTGGACACTGGATGATGAAACAAAACAAATAATTCAGTGTAAAAGTTCAGAAAGAAGATTCAGATTTTTCTAGTTCAAGCACTTTTATTTGGGTCATTACCTAGTAAGGATGAAGATGTCAGGAATAGGAAATGCACTTTGGAAAAACTATCCAGCAAGGCAGATGGAGAACTGAGACCATGGTGAACAGCAGGATCTCCCAGCAGTATCAACAGGTATTGTACTCGTGTCAGCAATGTTCAGCTTTGATGGGTTTTGCCCATGCTGTTCCTGCCATCAGTGGAGGTTGTCATTATTGTCTTATGGGAGAAAAATAAGTTTCTTTGTATAAATGCCAGCCTAACATGTCTTGACATATCTCTGATTTGCTTGTGCTGAAGTATTAGTGGCTTTGTGTGTTGTATGTTGATATGCACTGTGGCACTGTGCCCAGCATCTGGCAATTAGCTGTCACTTTGCATCTTCATTTTTGCACCTTAAACTGAAGGTAAGAGCAAAAGGAAAGACACTGTTAGTACAATATCTAGATGGATTAGACATTGAGAAAACAAAGAAGAAAATGGGGAAAAAGACATTAAATATTTATGAATTCTTGCTTTATACTGCTTATTTTGATGTGAGTTCTTTATTCCACATGAGGCCACATACTGTCCAAAGAACTTCACTTATTCTGATGTTTGGATTTTCATTTTTTTAAAAACATTTTTCCCAACAGCTGGGCTTTGTAATCTTTATACATCTAGGAGACTGTGTAGTATGAATGGTCTTTTTTTTTTTTTTTTTTAAGAAACACAGAAGTAAAAGGAGGCACAGATGTAGTATGCATGTGCCTTATCCTGCCTTTTATCAGTCAGTTTACCATACTTCAGATTTTATTTGGGTGGTGCAGCCTTGGAGCTGTTTTTTCTATTTTGCTTACATGATATGTGGGCTAAACTTGCACCTTCTTCAGTGAGACCTGCAGGATAAGCTTTCAACTTCATGTTGTCCTTTTCTTATCCTGGTAAGAAACTGGATGTCAGTTTGTCCAACACAAAACGCGAAGAGCAGATAAATGAAGAGTTATGTAGGTTTTTATTCTCCTCAGTTCATTGTTGCAAAGAATTGCATCACCTAATATGCATCACATCCAATGCAGGATGTGTCTAAAGAGGCAGCACTACTCTGTGAATGCTGAAAAATCTGAGCACTGAAGATTACAGGGAGAAAGGATGGAAGGAAAAGCTTAGGTATGGCTCAAATCAAGAACTCTGCAGTTACTGGCTTCATCTTCAGACTCCACCCTGAGAACCCATTTTTTTTTACTAGATTTTCACAGCATGTTTTTAAAGTAAATGTAACTTATCAACACTCAGGCCTAATAATATAAAAACTTATAACTCATCTTCAGTTTAACCTGAGGTTCTGGAGAGCAGCTGAGCCCACAGATTCCTACAGAACATGCATTTAGTTAGTACTGGGTAAAAACATCCCATTGTGGCATTTGTAGTACTGGGTGAATTAAATAACATTTACTCCTTGCATCTTTCTAAGCATTGGTTTTCCTTATGTTGAGAGGAAGATATTGAATAGCTTACAAATACTTTGACTTCAGAATGAATACTTCAGGGACCTGATTAATAAAGAGAACTGGAATTCCATTTTGAAAGAAAGAAGATAATTATGCCAATTATTTCATCAAGAACTACGTAGAAAAAATATAACTGGACAGATAAATGTTATCCAGTGGTATGCTTGAAAACCTGACATCTCTTTCTCCATCGAAACAGAAATTATTGCAGTAGAAAAAACCTAGAATATTTGTCATTTTCCCCCTCTGCCTTCTAAGAAACAGAGTAAACAGCCTGAATAAAAAAGCCAACAAAAAACAAGAAAAAAAATTCCTTTAAAATTTTCAATAAAAATACCTTCACTCAGAAGGTAGGTATGATCTCTGTTCTTTATCTAGCTCTATTTTCATATTTATAGATCCTAACCTCTTCTGCTTGCTGTAACGCTTTTCAGTTACATTCATCCCTGGGCTTATGTACAGTAATGGTTTCTCTTCCTCAGATGTCTGAATCTCTTTCAGATTATCACTTCCAGGGCCACAGGTCTGTTAACAGTATACCTTTACAGCACACATTTACTTCTTTTCCAAGTGAACAAGGCTGTCCCTAGGCGGTAACATAATGCAGTCTGAGAATTCTCACTAGGTATCTTGGGAAATCTTTCTTTTGCTCTGTAGATAATCTATGTCTGTTTAAGCAGCAGTCACCACCAATGAAGCCTGTCTTCCACCTGATAATTCACTTCAGTGGGCATTGGATGTTCTGAGTAGAATGCAGCAACACATATCAGGCTTACAATTCTGCTACCATACATGCTAGAGCAAGTAATGAAACAGCAAGATGGAAATATGGCAGGATAAATCCTATAATTTTCAATATCTTTTGCACTGATCTAATGGTGACAAAATTGTTCCAGGGAAGAGCAGTCTGCTGTGAAATTTAAAAGAATGGATTTCCTGACTGTAACAAAGCCCTGTGAAAATAAACCTGTGGAATGAAGTTAGAGTGCCAGAACTTCTGTTTTTAGCATAAAGAGAGCCCACTCCTGCCTTAAGTTTAACAAATGGGATTTTAGGTGTCCAATGGCTGGCATACATGTTCTGAGGGGTAAAGAGAAACCGTTCGTAAGGGGAAGGAACAATGTATTTTTAACGTTTCCTTAGGAACAGGAATTTAGAAGCCCTCCTTAGAAAAACTAACAGTACTGTCTCCTTTTCCTTTTCTTGAAACCTTTTAGAGCTGCCTGCAAGGGATGAAACTATGGCAGAGACTCCCTGTGTTGCAGGACTGTGGCCCAGCCAGAAGCCCGGCTGCCTGTGAGTGTTATCTCAGCTGGGAACACACATGTTCATAATGGCTTCTTGTGGTCTCAGGAGAGGGGTGCATGAGGCATCAGAAGACCATAGAGGTTTGTGAGTTTGAAAAAGCTACATACTTCCCTAAAGAAATTTTCAGCTGGAAAACTTTTTCCTTTCTTTACATATGTGGAAATATTGTTGTCAGCTACTCCAAATGGGTGGACCAGATGAACTCAGAAGGCATAGGGGTTGTCACTAATTTCAGAGTAAAAGGATTCCTCAAATGAATCAGAATAACATGCCCTCTCTCTTAAATTTTTTTGTAAGGGTTGTAGTCCCAGCTTTACTACTAGCTCTCCTTACTCAGCTGTAATTACACAATATGCTGAGCAAATGCAAAAGAAGACAGTGTGACCTACTTTAATGAATAGCAAGATTAGGTTCTAATTTTATATTGCTTTTTGCAACCCTTTTTCAGGGACCATATACCTCTACTTTCAGATATTAGGGGTCCCTGTTTTGTAGCTCACTTTCACTAATTTTTATCTAGATTAATGTGACAATGAGATGAGTTTGAGTGTCCTTATATTATCATGGGTTATAATTAATTTTTTAATCTACCAAATTAATCTCTTTTTCATGCTGGTGGAGGGCTTTAGTTCAATACCATTTATGGTTTAAAGTTTGCTCTGTCTTCTTTGTATTGGGTGTAAATACTGGCAACAGCTCAAGCTGAGACAGATGAAGGAAATTTTAATTACCTTGAGGGAGTGAAGATTGCTTTATCAAATGTAATAGACTATCACTTAAACTGGATTCTTAGCCTTTCTATTTTATTTTTTCAGAAGGATCAGCTGTGTTTTTAGAGGATATTCAGTTCTATATTGCACCATTATTATTCAGACTTACATTCTGCAGTTTACATTTTGTCTTTAAATTTTGGCAGCTGTTCTGAAGTTTTTAAAATAATTATTTTTTTATTACTTCATATTGCTGAGCTTGATATTTTCTAACAGCTTTTGTCAAATACAGAAGATAATGCCTTTCAGCTTTTCATTATTAACAGCTTTTCTCTTTTTTTTCCCCACATCCATGTTGCTTTATTATCCCCCCTAGTTTTCTTTTTTGTAGGTAGGTGTGTGGAAGAAAACACCGAACAATTTTCTTGGCAGTATATTGAATATGACAGCAGGAAGGACAAAGATAAAATAATAGACACATGCTAGTTATTTGAACAATACAAGGAGAGAAACAATGGGTTTGTTTTAGCCACCAGGGAGCAATGAATTTGTGTGATTCAACTGCAGGTAATATTTCTGATATAGTCTTGATTTGAAAAAAGAAAAAAAAAATCAAGCTTGGTATAGATGCTCAGAGTTTGAGGCTTTTTGTCTTTCTCACTCAAATCAGTATAACCTTTTCTTGGATCAAACAGAGCTAACCCTAGACAGTTACAAACATGTTGGAATAAATTAGCTCATAAACATTTTATTCTCATCCCTTAATGGGGAATGCTTCACAATGCACTGTCAAATATGATGAGATTTCTCATTTAGTGGCTCACTTTATCAACATTGTAGTAATTGCACTTTTAATGGCACAGTGTTTGTGTGAAGCAATGGTGACATTCAGTGCCCAGTTAGACTACAATGTGATTGATCCTCTGCACACGTTGCTCAAGGGTCTTATAATTCATATTCTCTTGTTTTACAATGGCAGGTGTGAGAGAATCTGAATATGCAATGAGTTAATCTACATCAAATATCAAGTTGCTTGCAATACTGAATATATTTTCCAAACATGTGACTACATAAGAATGATCTGAAAATATTTTTCCAGCTAACAGTGCTCAGAGTTGCACCTGGGCATATGGGAGTTTATATGGATTTTGGAAAAAATCTGGAATAAGCTGCATTATGTAATATGCAAACTCTTTATAAGCTATTCTAGGTGAAGGGTTAAGTGTAAAAAGCTTTATTGGCAAGCACTTGAGAGCTATCTTGTCTATCAAGAGTCACACACATGATGGTTATAAGTTCATTATTTGTTAAACACTATTGTATAGGTATTTTAAGGAAAGCTGTTTTTTAGGGGAAATCCTGTTCTATTTAAGTGAAATAGAGAAAGCAATTCAATTCATACCTCTTGAATTAGTCTGCATAGTTTCTTGCAATTAGGAAGGAAAGACGTCCATCAGTTACGCCCTCTTTGTTGATCTTACGTGCAGTAGTCTTCTAGTGCTTAAGTCCTTCAATGTTGCAGGTAAATCTACCACAGTTTGAAATGGCCATACAGTTATGAAGTATAGCTATGGGTGCTGCCTTTCTGAAATGCACTTATTGGATGAAGTGTCCTTTTGATTAGGATATTTGCTCAATATATAGCAGACCAAAGCTCAGTTTTTTCTGTTGTGTTGGGAGTAAAGACAATCTTTCTGTTGCGTTAAATTTGGCAGAAAGTATATCCCCTTGCATTCCAGTTGGTCAATTACCAATTTATTATCACAAAAGTCAAAAGAATTTGATTTCTAGCTCTGAGATGTGTGTTTTAAATGCTGTTTTACATTCCTCCTGGGTTACCCTCTCTTCATTAAAACTCTTTGCATCCTTTCAAGATTGCATACTCAGCAGGGAAGCAGCAAAAGAGTATATATAACTTACTATGACTCTTCCATCAGGCTTCCCCATGCTCCCCTGATGCCCAGAGCTTGGGATGTATTGTACTTTTATCACACTCCTCTTCAGCTGTACTGGCTAATTTGCATTGTTTCTGCTTCCTTTACTAACTGGGGGCTTTGCCTTAAAGTCATGGTCTGGTCTGTATGCTTGGATGCAAATATCAATAGCCAATTAATCCCAGGTATAAATCAGTTGCAATCAGTAGAGGTAGAGTGGTTGGAATTAATTATTCTTTCTTTTGCATCTGAGCAGCTCTGCTGATTTCTGTTATGTACCTGAGGGCAGAATTTATTTCCTGAAGTCTGTTGCAGAGAGATGCAGCTGTGAGAGCTACCAACACCAGATTGTAAGTAGTGGATTGAACTTTCTTTTTGTGCAAAAGCTGTAAGAAGATGGGTCAGCTTTTATATTATGTGTCTGCAAGTTTAGTCTGGTCACAGAGGACTTGTACTCTTGCTGCTTTGTTCAGTTCTTGTGGTTGCAAAAAGCTTGTGCCAGTCACTACCACCTGGACTGCCAGTTCACATCCACCAGAGAGTCTCTGTCCAGCCACATCCCTCCTGTGTGTTCTGATTTCCAAAACAGTCCCTGTTTTTGTCTTCCCCCAGACAAATGCACTGACATCTTATTTCTGACTCCAGGCTATTGCCTAAATGCTTGTCTACCCCTGTACTCTGGTTTTGGATCCCTGTGCAGCCTGCAGCATGGGTTTTATGGGCTGAATGTTATACCTGACATAGGTGGAGAGCCTAAGTTAGCAGATGCTTTTCTCAGTTTTCTTTGAAATGATTTATTACATTGCACTATTAATTAATATTGGATTAGTTTACTTTATTAGCCTGTTGGGATGTATTGCTGACCCATATCTGTTCTTTTGTTTACCTGGCTCTTTAAACTGTTACTCTACTGAATGGAAACTTACTGAAGCCTGTAGAAAACTATCAACTTCCTTGTAATTTATCACATGTCAGTGAGAGAGGCTAATTTTGATGTCAATTAATTTATGGCAAACATAAACAACAATTAAACAGTATTTGTATATTAGTGTTAACTACTATGCATCAAAGGTAGCAATCATCTTAACTTATAATTAATAGAAACAAATTGTAACAGTGAAGAGATGAAAATTATTCATTCAACCCCTCCAGTTTATTTAATGTAATAAAAATATAATTACTTAATTGATCTTTAGCTGCTATAAGTAAAAGCTAATGACACAAAATGAATTTTAGATATTGGCTTCAGGGAATGATATTTTTTCACATACTAAAACACATTGGGATGCACATAAGTGAATATTTTATGTACACCATTAATGGAATGATGTACTTGTCACTGTGACAGGATAAATACCTATAAACAATTAATATTAGGAGGTCCCCTTGTTTTTAAAAGTGTAATCTCTGGCGGACAATGCAGTAGGGACACTATTGCTAAATTAAATTGTTATGAGAAGAACTTGATCAGGGATATTTTGTATCTTGTGCATTAAATCATGCTTCAGGACACACACAGATTGTCTTTGATATCACCAGCTCAAAGCACTAGTATATCCATGCAGTTTGATAACCTGACCTTCGAAAGTCTTAAGGGATACTATTAATGTGACTTTTTTTTTTAAGATTTGTAATGCTAGCTGCAACATGACAGACCATTTTAAATAACTTTAGATAAATTTTGTTTATGTTCCATTTTCTGTTATTTTTGATGGGGAAAAAAGGTAAGATTAGGCAAACATCAGAGATTCAGGCAGTGGCAACCAGCCTGAGCTATGTTTCATCACACAGCAGGAAGCTGTGTGCCAAGGGAGATCATTAATCGCCATTAATTTTATGTGCGTGTGCTATGAGATGTATTGACATTTTCAGGAGTGTAAAGGAAAAACAAATTAATTTATTGAAAACTGTGTGGCATCTAGATAAATTCAGTAATTTTATTTACATTCACAATTCAGGTACAAGTTGCTGTCAGAAAGAAAATAAGGGGAAAAAATCACCTCCATTCTTTCTGTGACTTGTAACAAGCAAATTAAAATTAAACCTAAACATATAATTAAATTAAAGTCACTTTGATTTTCATTAAACTACAAAGAAATGCAAGTATTTTAAGTATTAACCAGATTTGCAATTAAAATTAAATAAATGAATCAATGAACCAGCAATCACGTGAGACTGAAACACCATCAGGTGACCAATTTTAACCACTCAGTACTGTGGTTAACCACACTATGTGGTAATGACAAAAAGTCCTCTTCTAAACTGAAAGTTAATTTATTTCTCTGTAGTCTAACATACCAGAAGAGTGCAACCATTAATGGCACATAGCATATCTTTCTTTCATGATTTTTTGTTGATTTTTGAAATATTTTATTTAATTTTCTCTGTAACATTCTGTGCCAGTTAGTTTCATAGTTTAGTTATGCATTGTGTGATTATTTGATTGATGTTTCTGGTTTTGGTCTTTGTTTTTCCAAAGCCAGGTGGTTATTTAATTGGTGAGAAGATTCATGGAGTCTCCCCTGGATGTTAGAACACCGTTATACCAAGTGGCTGAAGGCACTCTTTACTCTTGAAAAGGTAATATTAATAGGTTTTCTTTTAACTGAGGTTAGTATAGCAAAATTTTTATGAGAATGGTTACTCTTCCACTTTCTTCAAGTCTTAGCTGCCCATCATAATGTTTGCCTATTTTTACTGGAAGTAGTGCCAGCTTAGTTGACAGTTTCTTTTCATCCTATACATGTCTGCAACCGTGAATATTCATTTCTTAGAACAGCCTCCTGGTGATTTGTTAGATTATTTGTCAAAGATTTGTCAATAATTTTATGAATAATGAGATAATTTTGTGGCCAAAAATCTTTTGTGTAATACGCTTTACTGACTGATGTAAATCTCAAAAGGAATCTTATATTGCAGAAGTGTTTGGAGTACCGCAAACACAAAAAAACAGAATTAAAAATATCCTTGGCTCTGTTCCTTTGGTTTGGTTTCATTTTGGGAATGTGCATGTATTTATGAACTGGAATGGTCCTGCATAAAATGTATTTGGTTGAGAGTAACTATAAAATTAGGTTCAACCTTTTCTTTAAGCTGCTAATGTGGCATTTCGTCTTGTTGAGATGAAGATATAAGTTAACTGGTTGTTGTTGTTTAAACCAGGAAGCATTGTATGAAGCTAAATGAAGCCATGACATTTGGCAGTCACAGCCTTTTCAAAGCTGGAAGCTTCAGTTTTGCCAAATGATGGTGACAATTCTTCTGTGCTCTAGTTAGTTTTATTGCTTCACAGCAATGTCTCTCTTTTAGGTGTCTTCGATCCTATTCCTGGAAATGCAAAGTGTCCATTACAATTAGGATAGGCTAAAACTGAGGGCTCTGTCATAGAGGAACTAGTTGCTGGTTTGAAGCTCTCTGTTATTGTTCAGTCCATGTAAGTGACTGGAGAGCTTCAGTCCAGATTATTTTCCCTTTTCTTCTCAGAAACTTGTGTGGATCAACTTTGCTATTTCACAAAATCTGTGAATGGTCATCTGATGGAAGACTAACTCAGCTACTTTTGACATTTGTTTTTTTTTCTCAGCATTTGCTAGTTTCTCTCCAAGTATGGGAGCAGCCATGCTATTGTCTGCATTCGTCATCCGACTTCAGCCAATGGTTATCACTCACAAATAGATTACCTGTCTCCTCAAGAAGTCAGTTAAAAAACTGTAGCTAAAAGTGCTGCAGTGCTTTCCCTAAAGTCCCTACATGTTCTTCATGGGGTTAACATAAGCAGATGTAGTGCATACAAAGGTAATTTAGCTCCTCTGCAAATTCTCCAGAGAATGTCTCTGTACATTGCTAGAGAAAGGGTGTGGATTTATATATTCGAATGGGCTTCTTCCTTAATTTGGAATCTGAAAAAAGGTTGCATTTTTAGGTTTTTTTTAAAGAGCAATATGTGTGTGCATATTTGATACGAACCTCTGAGCAAAATATGGGTGGCCAGAGGTAGATTAAACAGCTCAGAGTGGATAAAGTCACCTTAGATTCAGTATAAAATCAATTTCTAACAGCTCAAACAAATGTCCAAGAAGTAGGCTCTTGTTTTTTTTTTATTTTATTCTCTATTTTTTATATCAGTGGACTCTTTCAAACTGTCTGGTTGGAACTGCTCCACTATATATAAATTATATATGTCTTGAAGTTACTACTCTTGTTTCTCATGTTGTTATAGTCAATCTCCTTCATTTTGGTCAAAAGAGCATTGAATTAAATTGTATAAAGTGAAAGAGCTCCAGCAGGAAATGTGCAGAGCGACTGCAGGGGCTGTCAAGAAAACATTCACAGAGTTTAATGACAAAACAGAGGCTAGATATTTTAGGAGAGGGAGTAGGAAGAATACTTTTGTACAGGCTTAATCTTGTAGAAAAGCGCAGGCATTGGTCAAGTATTCTCAATTTTGCATGCAATACCACAGGAACAGTAAAAATGTCATCACCTAAGCTTAATTGAAACAGAGGAAAATGATGTGACTTCAATAATAGCTTAAAAAAATCTCCTGTTTGTAGTAGTTCTTTGAATTTTTCAGAGAATGTCAATTTTTCTTTATTTCTGTGACATTGACTCCAAGATACTTGGAGGCCAGTGCTCTCTAAGTTGGGAACTGTAGAAATATGTAGTATGCTTAGAAATTAGATCCCTTTTCTGGTAGCACTGAAGTATACCTTAGGTGTTGCATGGACCCTTGATAGTGTAAGCAGGGCAGTCCTGCTAAATTAGAAGTAGTGCATGCAGTTTCCTCTGAGCTGTCTAGTGCTTTCCCTGACAACACTCCGTGGGTAGTTTCACTGACCTGTGTCTCATGCAGCGATTGCATCAAATTGTATGTTAGTTGCCACAGTATGCACTCCCTTCCCCAGCTGAGATTTTTTTTCTTTGCCTTTGCACTCACAGTGGTGTGTAACTGCTCAAATCAGATTGCATTTGAAGCCCAAGCTCCTTTTGAGTAAGTCTCTATCACTGTATGTTGACATTCTGTAATTGTGTCAGGAATCAATGTAGGCTTCTTTTTTTTTTTTTTATTTTTTTTTTTTAATTGACAAGAACAAGATGAAATATTGACTTAAAATCAACTTCTTTGAAACAGTTATTTCTCTTTCGGATTAAATCTTGATTGTTGTAGCTCTTGTGTTGCTATTAATAGCTGAAAATGGAGTTTGATTTTTGTCAGTTTTGTTAACAAGACCTTAAATACTCTAGTTTTGGCAAGCTTTGATCAGTGTTTTCCCTACAAATAAGCTGAAGGCTCACTCCTGGGCAAACTTCCCTGTTTTCTTTATTTCTGTTTCAGCACACCCCTTTTGAAATCGAATTTCCATTTGATAAACCAAGCTGCTTAGAGCTTATCCAGTTCTTTCTTAGGAAGTTGCCAATTTGCTTCTTATTTGAAAGTCCTTCTTTAAAATTCGTTCTGCTTCTCTGGAATAAGATAGCAGATTTTCCACAGGAGTTTGTTTTTTAATCCCTTCCCTGTTTTCCAGCAAGTGTATTTCAGTAGCTTTAATTTGTCTGTCACCCACTTATGACTCAGCTCTGCTTTATTTGCTTGAGTTTTCTTTTCTCTAGGATGAAGATGTGAAATCTCTCTCCTTTTAATTATAATAATGTAGATAATTACCACTCTGCCAACTTTTTTTTTGCTTTTCACTATCAAAAGAGTTTCTGAAACCAGGTTGATTTAAATATATTTTATCTTTTTGTTGCAATTTAATTGTCTCTTTTCATTCGATTATTATTAAAAAAGTTCATCATCTTCTGTTACATTCCGCTGTCTGCCATGTAAGGACCCTCGTGAGTGTGTTTTTGCCACTGTAACTCTGTGGAAACAGCAGGTGGGAGTGAGTTTATTGTGCTCATCTGCTGTGAGTCATTTTAAAATGGCAAGTAGGCCTTGTTGTGCATAGGATATGTTCGTTTAGGCCAAATATCTTGTTAACATCAATAAGTAGCTTTTGAACTGCATCAGTTCAGTGCCTGGATGAAGGGAACCTCCATCGAAGTGGAGTGAGAGCATCTGTTTGCACCTGTCTTTGGAAATGCTCTCTAATTCTTTCAGTGATAGTGCTCAACCACAAGCTCTTCCTTCCAGATTTTCCCTAGACAACCTGAAGCAATTTCTAGGCTGTTTTGCTAGACTGCAAATCATTGACATTGAGACAGATCTGGCTGGCTTGACAAACATCATTTGTTCAGACCAGGATAATTTAAAAATTATAATTTCATCAAACTTTATATCAAAGCTCAAACACAAGACTTAATGCTTCGGATTCCTCTTCAAAGTATGAGAAATACTGTGGTGTAGCACACCCCGGTGTCACACCTGTCTCCTTTGAACTTCCTTTTTACACTTCTTTATGGAAGAAAGACTAAGCTGAATATGAGATTGAGAGTTCTGGGTCTTAAATTCTAGAAATATATTTAGCCAACCCATAACAGTCTTGTACACTTGGTAAGAGTACTGAGGAAATATTAAAAGGTGTAGTTTGTGGTCCCTTTCCCTGAAGAATCAAAAAAATGTTTTACATTTTAGCAACACAACTACCATTTGTAGTCATTCAGTGAATTTTTCCCAGAACCTGGATATCTAGTCTTTACTGACTTCAGTCAGACTCCCAACTCAGTGGAAGTATTCCCCTTAATTTTAATTAGAATTAGTCCCAATAGATTAATTAATCAACAAGAAAGAAATTGTGAGAATGGGGCAAAACATAACACTTGATAAAGTAAATATGACGTTTTCAGGCAGTAGTAATAGAGTTATTCAGTTTGAGAGATATGAGTATGATATCTGAATATCATAGGTGAGATATGAGAATTGGAATCAGTCTTATGATTTGCAATTTCTTCAAAACCTTAGAGCAAATGTCAACTAGGCTGCCGAAGCACTCCTCCAATCTGTTTTCTGTAACACCTGGAAGGAGAGACAGTAAAATTTTTAACCGTGATGTAACAGTAGCTTAGCTCAAGTTTCTGTCAGCCCTGCCCAATAAGTGTGACTGCAGGTTCATAGCGCTAGGCTGAAATAAATTATCTAGTGATTTTACCTGATACAAATATCTCCTGACAGTTCTGTACCCTGGTTTTGACAGTTACAGTTATCAATAGACACAGGATGCCATTATAGCAAGCCTGTGCTATATACATAAATTATGATTTGCATTTTAAAACCACATTATGAATTCATATACTGTGAAATCAATGTTTTTGTACCATTCTGAGCTCTGAAAGCAGTCTTCCCTCTATATGGGGCTTGAAGCAGAGTTTATTCTGTGGCTTGCTCAGCACTCACTGGGCTTCTTGAAGGATGGTGAAAGATCTTTGCAGTGAAAGAGAGCATCCCTACAGGTATTAGAAATCTTGTAAGTTTTGTGTGCTGACTCCACACCTATGGCACATATGTTTTAATTTTTTTGCATCCCACTGAATGGGCATGATTTAGCTACCTAATAGAATAAAGGATGTCCTTTTAACTGTGTTAGGGATAGGAGGTTGGGAGATTTGGATGTTAGTGCTGTGGTCTTACATAATACATTTTTAATTCCTTCCAGCTGATTTTTCTGATTGTCCAGTTTTCCTCATATAAGTCAGAAATATATTTGCAGTTTTTTCCAGGCTAACTTAATCCGTATCTATAAATTGCCTTTAGATCTTTTCCTAGTAAGCCTCCTAGAGCTACAATGTCCTTTTTCTTAATAATTTAATTTTAATGTTAATTTTCAGAAGCAAGATAAAACATTGCTTTTACAACATTTTTCTACAGTGCTAACAAGAGTAGCTAGAGAAAGACCTCCATATTTAATCACTGTTTCAGGGTTGCTGTGTTTCATAAAGGAGCTTAACAGCTGAAATTCATCAGTCTTTACAAGAGCAGTGCAGGTTCTATGAGTGACATTTCTCTAAGGCAGGCTTTTCAGTGTGAGTATGCAGATTACACAAAATCTTTTGTTGTTCCAGTGTCAAGGTCATGCAGCTTTCCTAACTGACATGTGAAGAAATTCTGACACATACAAAATCAACATAATAGTTGTCTTTGATGCCTTTAGGCAGTACTAGTAGGTGGGTATAATTTTCAATAGCTGCCAATTGTTTCATTGTGAGGTCTGTGAAGAAAGACTTTGTTCAGTGCTTCATCCTTCTTACCATTTTTGTTTTAATCTTGTATTACGGTAGATCAGCCTTCTTTTTTACTCCATATAATTATTCTGTTGCCTCTTGATACTGATATTGAGAAGCAGTCCATATTAGTACTACTCTCCCTGGTATGCTCAGGGGGAGTGAATAGTTTTGTACAGTCACTGTATGTTTAGGATTGCATTTTTTTATCTGAACAATAACAAATTAGGAAAAAAGTGCCTTCATAGTTGTTGCCAGTGTTAATCCATTCATTAAACTGGCAAAGTTGATGAATGAGTGGTCTCTCTAGAGGATGAACATGCTGCCTTCCCAGTGCAGACAAGGTGACCTGGTTATAACCCATGTGATTTGAGTGGCAGTTCAGCTTGCTGCTCTAGTTCTAGAGTTGGATCAATGCTAATAAAGAGTGGAATGAAGAAGGGTTATAGATACAATAATGATCTCCCTGAGGCCTTTTGGGGGGTAAAGAAAAGCACAGTTTTTCTTTTATCTCTGCTCACATATTGAACTGATAGCTGAGCCACATTTTCTTTAAACTGAGAATAAACAGGCTCTGTACGTGTACAATGTACCTTGTCATATTTACAGTCTTACCCTTAGTTGCCTGAAGACCAGCTCTTAAAAACCTGGCTAATCTAGCAGTAATCCCTCAAAGTATTACCTTTGTTATGTCCCAGTACATCTTTTGTACACTTAATAACCTAAAATCTGAGTTTTGCCATCTTAGAGCACTTGTGAAAAGTATATTTGTGACTTGCTATCTAGAATGCTCAGGGGATGGTACATTTGTGCCCTGAAATGTAGATAAATTTGTAGTAGTTATTGCCAGATTCAGCAGTCTGTAGATGTACACTGATTTGAAAGCAATTATTTAGACAACACATGCAACAGAGAAACTTAAGGGCTGCTGTTGCAGACCTTGCTGTGACTAACAGACTAGATCTAGTCAGGTAGCATTTTTAGGTATTTTCTATGCTATGCAAATTATATGACAGCATTTTCGAGGTTGTTATTTCTCCTTATTGTCAAAATGTTTCTATTAATACAGTTAGAATGAGTTGCTAAGATAATATTTGAGCAGAAATAGTATGGTGGTACTATGGTCTTAATTGTCTGCATTAGGTAGTTTCTAGTGTGAAACAAGAGAAACATCATTTGGTACAGACTCTAGTAAAACAGATATATGCTATTTCAGTAATTGTTCCAATTTGTAGAGGTTTATAAGGATACATTTATTCTGTGACATTCATACCTATTTCATGTTTGCAGTTTAAAAATAAGTAGATTCCAATACAATATCCTATTATAAGCACCCTAATGGATTTAAATAAAAAGGCGAAAATAGTTTCCAGCATAATTAAATTGAGTGCTGTGGTATTATACTGGAAATGCTCAGTGGAATTTGGAGCATGTAGGAGGAAATATGCTAAAAGCACAGCAATTATACAATAAATCTCTTAAAATATCTGCATTATTGGTGCTAGGAGGGGTAGAATAAATAAAAAAAAAATCCTCTGGCACTATGAGGCCTGGAAATAATAGCAAATATATGTCTTTGAAAGCCACTTGGACAAGAATCGGGCATTAGGACACTGTTTTATTCTGGTATGAGTATCACCCATGCTTTTTTCCCACTTTTTTCTTTATTAGAGACAAGAGAGTAGCAACTTGTGTGAATGACAGTACGTAGAGAATGCTGTTCTATCTATTCATGAGAAATGTAAACATGTGAGATTGTATTTTTAGAGGTAGTAGGGTATGCCATTGTATATATATTGAAGAAATCTCTAATTGAGACAAAGGTGTAATGAAAATAGTTTGTGTTGTTGTAATTAAGGACTTGAGACTGAATTTAGATTGCCTTGACAATCTTTATTGTTGCATGTCAGATTCTGAGAGTTGTGTTTTGTCCTTATCTCTGTGATCCAAAACAAGCTATGAAAACCCCCTGACACTGGTGTATAGAACCAAGTAGCACATCAGCATGAGAGAACTGGATTCAGCACTAGCAGTATAATTATTCTTTTTGGGTTGGGCTCTAAAGAAAGAATAATAGACACATTCTTTCCTTGGGATTTCACAAGTATTTGCTCTGAGAGTGGGGAAAACTTGTGATGAAACTTGCATTATGTTCCAGGTCCCAGGAAAATTGTAGTGTGTTAATTATTTAACCTTTGTAGATGTCTTTAAAAATGATCCTGTCTGCCTGTGCCTTTTCATGCTGTTGAGGAGATTCCTCTTCTGCTTCTCTCCTTTTTGCTGCTGTTTGCATTTGTCTCCCATCTACTGTCTCTCTATCTAGGTCCTGCAGCGAGAGCAGGCCTTGCAAATCAGTGCTGTGAGCAGTGAACCTGTGCTTTTCAGGCATACTAACTACAAGGTCTCATTCAGTATGTCAAGTTCCAGCATAAGCTCTCAGTCTCAAAGAAACAGAGAAAGTAGATTCTTTGATGTAATAATTTGAGGGGTATCCATTACCAATAAACTGTTTTCCTTTTGTTTCTAAAATACAGCCCCAATATAGCAAAGGCTTTTGGCAGTGTACCTTTTCTCTGCTTTCTTTAATATGTACTTCATTACAGGTTTAAGAGGAATGAAAATAGCATTAATTACTGAAATCCAATTTTGCTAACCAGTTAATTTTTAACTCCTTCTACCCATCAGGGAGGAGAAAAATGGAAGAAGGCAAGCAGCATTTTAAAATTAAATTTTATTTTAATGTCTATTTAAACAAAATTGTGACTATTTGGATGCCTTAGAGATATATAATGGACTTTATGAGACATTGCAGTGTTTAGTATTAGTATTGGATTTACAGGCCATAGAAGAAAGAGAGCAATGGTTCTTTGTTAAGAAAGAAAAATACTATTGTGCCAGGTTGCCCACATTTTGTGTACCTTTTCCTCCACCATCTCCTACATTAAAAATTTAACAACATGTCTCGTTAGCAAAAACTATGATAAAACAGATAAAGCAGATTCAGAAATTTAGTGCAGTTACGTCAGCTTCTGAAAAATCATGTAACATGGATTTATTGAATTTTCAACCTAATGCAGTTTTATCATCATTCAGGTTTGAGCTTTCCATGTGTACAGTCATATGACTGGAAAAAGTGAAATTAGAATATCCTCTACCAGGAGAGAGAAAAAAAAATCTTGGGAGTCTGAACTTTGCTACTCATCTCCTGCTCAAATCTGGATTTAATAGCAATTCAAAGAAGTTTTAATGGTAAATACTAACAGGTGTTTATTACTAAACAACAGGCAGTTAAGTGTAGGACAGGATCACTTTTTGGTCTCAAAGTAGGAAATACTTGCCAAGATTGAAATACTGAAGTTAACATGCTTCAGCAGAGCAAGAGGAAGTTCTTTTGAATGCCCTGTCCTCAGCTGTTCACCTCTCACACAAATAGAGTATTGGGTACATTTTGTCTTCAGCAAGTATCATCATGATTCATTAGCCATAATGCTGTCAGTCATCAAGCAATATAAGCCAAACTTACTTCTCATGTGGTTGTGCAATTCTGAAGGAGAGAATTTATTGTGCTATTTAGAATGTTCTGCCTTCTAAAAACTTCTGACCTATTCATTTCAAAAGCAATGAAAATGATGTCTCTGCTTTTCTCCCATCTGTTCCACCCAATAGATTTTTGAGTGTTGAGTGCAATGAAGCCTAGGTAATTACCTGAAATTAGTTGCTACTATTTGTGTGTTGTGTTTTAAAGAGTCCGGTTTTCTAATGTGTGGTGCCATGCTCACTGCAATATTTGGGGATGTTCTAGGTACTATTTAATAATAAATGAATATGACTCAATCACACACAAATCTTGCTTATGTTAAAGAATAAAATTCAATTTGTAGATTTTGATGTTAATTCTAATACAGATTTTGTTTTCATGAATGTTTTTCTCACTTACTGAAGAAAGGGATAGCAAGGAAAGAATAAGTATTTTGGATAAGGCAATTCAATTTTGCTTTGATTCCTATTCAGAATATAATTTTTTAGAGTCAAGAGTTTGGGAATTCATTTGTGCCATGGGACAACTTTTAAATGAGGCAAAATTATTAACTGCTGTTGAGTTTACTTTGCTTTTGTGGTAAAGTTTTGAGAAGTCTGAAGTAAAGATCCTATTAAATTAGAACACATTGTACTGCTAACCACCTGAAGCCTAGAGGAGATTGAGCAGAGACAGGGTGCACTGGTAAGCTAATCCTGTTCCCATCTGTACCCAGTGGTTGCACAGTACCTGGTCCAAATGTAGTCTTATCCTAGAGATTCACTCAAGTGGCAGGTTAACTAGCAAAACACTGAAACTAATGCTAAGCTCTTCATTAACACCTGGCGTAGCATTCAACTAACAGGTTTTCTCTACCACACCCCATACTTCTTCTCTCTCAATGGCATCTTTGTACTCTAGCTGATGTTGATACACTAAAATCCTTAGGGAAGAATAGCTAATGCAGACAGCTTGCTTGCCAGAGAAGTTATACCATTCTTCATGAAACCCTATAAATTCAGTGTCTCCTGATGTCCTGATACAGGTTTTGAAAAGCATATATGGATCTAAAAATTACATGTTAAACTAGATTTCCTTCTAGTATGGCATAAAAGCCTCCTATTACTACTGTGCTTGCTTCTGTGCTCTGATGGTGTAAACTTCTTGTGCTTGTATTCTGTATTTGCTAGATTTCCTGGAGAGTGAAGAAGAAGCAACCGTTTTTAAAGGGCGGAGATCTAAGGGATTTGTGTGCTTTGTCTTATACACAGTCCTATTAAAATGTTTTGGACAAATCTTTTATTGTTCTTTGTTAGTGTGAAAAGTAATTTAAAATCTGTTGCTTTCATGGAAATGAAAGTTTCATTGTGGAATTTGCTCAGACTGGAGGTCTGCCAACTCTTTATGCCTGAACCTTTGCTAAAATACATGCTCTTCTATGTTTCACTTTCTCCAAAAACATTACATTGACTATAGTGTTGTTTGGTAATCACTTTTCATGTAGTGCTGGCACCATGTCTTGTGAAACCCTGGCTGCAGATTCTTGCATTGATACACTGGCAACAAGTAAACTGACAGCTGGCTGTTTTTCAGGAATATATAATCATGTTTTCTGATCACTTGCTCCTATGGCTGTCTTTCAACATGTAAACAGAGGGACAGATTCAAGCCTCAGCTACACCACTATAAACATGAGAATATCAGAAGAATTCTTTTGTACTCAGAAGTGCAAATCAATGCTCATTCTGGTCATAAAAGTAGTTTTAACATAAGGAGAACAGTCAGAAAAAATGCCTTTGTAAAAAAATATACCTGCAATAGGCCAATATTATTTCAGGTTTAAATGGATGCTTTTTATGTCATTTTTGAAGTGGTATTGAATATCTGATGGAGATTTTAAGTTTAGTGACAATTCTGATTAAAGGAAAAAAAGGTTTATCAGAAAACTATGTACCCATTTGTACATCCATCCACACTTTTATCTTTGGATTAACATATAATATCCAGTTGGCTGACATATGATAATGATGAGAATAATTTAAAAAATTTGCTTTATTATTCTTTTGTGTGTTAGTGTTTATTTCATTTTCAGTGAAATGCAGCTTTTAAGGAAAACTCAGAACAAAAACGACATTGACAGTGAGATGAGTGCTCTTTGCTTTGTATGGATTTAAACTATACTTCCAGGAGAGGTTTATTTTATATTTACATTCTAGAACACTGCAAAAAAGATGTCTGTAGATATTCTTTATTCTTTCTGCCTACGGAATTTACATATGATATAAAAACCCAGATTATATAACACACGTAGTAAATTCCAGTGCAAAGCACTTATGAGAATGGAACTCTCAAAGCATATTTTGGGGTTCATAATTTGTTCTACACCCCTATCTAAGTGCCTCAATTAATTCTTGAATTTTCAGAGCTTCTGAGCAGACCTAATTTGCTTTGAAGTCATACGAAACTGCAGAATGGTCTTGGCACACAGCAAATGATAAAGCTGAGCACAAAACTAACTTTGTTTCTTGTTTTAATTCAATTCTTCAGCCACGGGACTATCCTTTTGTTTGTACTATCACACAGTCAGAATGAAATGTATTAGGTAGAACTGTTGTACTTAAATTAAAAATGAAAGGTGTTTAGCAATTCTGTTATGAGTGATGTTGCCTGCTTGTTGCCTTTTGTACTTTGCTGTAATTTGCTTGCTTATAATGCTGTCTGTGACAGCCTTCCTCATGTGAGTATCGCTTCTTTTCTGCATGAAGTCCCATGCATTTGTAAAGAAAGGGTGGACAGTGTGGACTTTACCAGTTTAAAATAAGCAGTTTCATAGAATACTGAAGCTAGAGGAGAGATAGGTGAGAGATTTACAGCTAATTCATCAATCTACTAAATGTGGTACGAAATACTCTCAGTATTTTATCAAGAGTAGCTGTACATGGCTTTTCTTCATGGAAAAAATGTCATTTTCTGTGAAAAATATCTCACTGGTAATCTTAGAGGTAGAAATAGATTGTAGTCTGCTGAAATAAGAAAATGAGCAAGAGGAATCAAAGTGCTTTTAAAAATGAGACTTAGAGAGGGTGCAAGGGCATCGATGATAACCAGGTGGTGTTATGAAATCTGTCTTCACAAGAGAGTGGCCCAAGAGTGGCATTAGCAAATGTTACCATTCAAGAATGTTTCAATGAACTGAAACAATAAAGAACTGCTGTTTTATTATCTTAGAATTCTTTCTATGGCACTTGGTAATCTAGGTTTGGATAAATTTTGCACTTTAAATCAGAGATTCAATCTCATGACTACTATAAAGCAGAAATTTATATTATTAAAAATATCAAGGATAATTTTTTGTGTTACAGAACAACTGCATTAAAGGAATTGTATTAATACCATGATGTATATATCTTAAAAGTTACAAAATGTCAAAGTGAAGGCTGCAGGTGCACTTACGTGCATAATCTCTTCCTTAGATCATGCTGCTTACTTATTAGCTAGAATGTATATTGTGTATAAACATACAGTGCTAGATACAGCTCTCAAAAACTCTCAACCTGCATTGAGGTTTAGGCACTTGAATTGTGCTAAAGCCTACAGAAAAAGGGTTCTGGGTATTTGAAGCTTTAAGAAGTTGGGACCTACACTTGTCACTGAAATGTGGTAATTCTAGAAAGTAAATGTAATGAAAAATGCAGAAGAAATATTGTTGGACAATATATTATGAAAAGGCTGGGAAATCACCATTTTTTGGAGAAATGACCAGATGGAAGATTTATGACTGGAACTACAATTTAAACAGTCCCTAAAATCCTCTGTCATTCATATCTATTTTGAAGTTGGAGTTTTAAAATCTATGCTGATTACATAGTTGCATGCATTTCAGGTAAAGTCTTTTTTTCTGAATTTGAAGCATAAGTTAAGCAGCATGAAGCTGTGTGACTAAACTAATTGCATCTTTGCTTATTATGTGTTTTCTGTAACAGTGCATGTTATTTAGACTAAAACAGAATGCGAAATAATAACCACTGGAGTTTCAAGCACTACAAACATTTCAAGCATTAAAAAAATATTGTAGACTTGTGCATCATAGGTATCAAAGTATTTTTCCCTAAGTTATCTCAAATTGGAGTAAAGATTCATTTCTACTTAATTGAAATCCTGATTATTCTTTTTCTTCCCTTTAATTTCATTGTGTTCACATTAATAATATTTTAAAATAATCCTAGTATAAGCATTTCTCAAATAGAAGCTTGGGATTTGCCTCTGGTTGCTTCATATATATTTGTTCCCACCAGTGAACAATTTTTATTATCCTGTCTGTAGTTTTCATACTCTCTGAAGTTCTTGCATTGCTGGTATACTTTCTGTTAATTTTCTGTCCTGTTTCTCATATCCCAGAAAAGTATGTTGCACCACTTTTCCCTTTAGCTAGCCTAATATTCCATTCTACATCTCCGATAGATTTTAATTGCTTTTGCTGATATTTGAGTTCATTCTACAAAGGTCTTTACAAGGGATGTTAATTGGAATAAAAAAAATCCCAGTGTACCATTTTGATGTAATAATCTATAATGCTTGAATGGGCTTGTAAAGAATACTGAAAATATGAATGCTGGCATGACCTACATGTGAGACAAAAGCTATTCCCTTAGGGAATGGAGATAATTTTCTTTTGTCCTGTACATTATACATCTCCTCTTTTACACCCCATTTCCATGAAAAATATTTTTTGTTTTGTATCAGAGAGTTGTTAAAGTTGTGAGTGGAGTATTAGGCTCAGTTGTTCAGGATGTTAGCATCCTGCTAGATTTTGGCAGTCTCATTCTTTGTTTCCTATTACCTATTCATTGGGTTTTTTTGTTCTCAATGCTTTTCTCCAAGTAAAGTTACTGTTTCCTCTTTTATTCTTTGAAGAGTGAATGATATAAATTCCTTTTTGTTGGGGATGATACAAAGAAATGGCAAAATTAGTAAACGAAAAATAAACTGAAAATGTTTCACTGATGCAGCCAAGCCAATGATTAATTAGCCACTTTATGTTAAATATGCAACCAACCTCTCCAAAATTAATGGATTCCTAGACAAGTAGAGAACTGGGCTGGCCCCTTCTAAAGTACTGTGTTGTCTCTTCAGACAGGATTTATGGGCAGAACTTGTAGGTAAGGGAAGAGTTTAAGTTACAATGGCTACTCAACCCTACAGGAAGAAATCATCTCTGCCACAACACTTAAAGGTATTGTCCCTTTATGACAACTGTGTTTCTAGGGATGGATTTTTCAGATATTTTATGCTGAGGATAAAATAATGTAGATAAGCATTGTGCTAAAGTGTTAGCATCCTCTCTAATTTGTTGCATATTGTTTCCCTATTCCAGGTTGTAAAATAAAGGAAATTGGGCAGGGTCTTTGAAGGTCATGAATTTCAAATTCTGCATCTCCTACTTTTCTAACTAGACATGTATTGTGTGGGTTAAATGATAAGGAACTGGACAGTTTTCTAGATAGGAACCAGATGGAAGCATGGTATAGTAGGTTTCTTGTTTGTCTTTCTGAAGGTACCTATTTATTTCATAGACACTTTTGCTAAGGTACCTCCAGGTTAAGTTTTTAATTTAAAACCTCACCTATGTATTACCACCTAGGATATTGGTATGAAAAACAATGTGTGAAAAATAAAATATTACATGGCAATTTAATAAGCTCTGGGGACAAATGTTGTTCAGGTGAGCCAACTCCTCCTGAGTGTGTATCCAGTTTACTAATTGCTATGTTACATATTTCATGGACAGTGATTATTTTTAGACAATTGTGTTTATGGTGTATTTGTTTTTAGGTTATTTATCATTCATCATTTTACAGACAGGATGTGAGTATAACTGGTGTGTATGCAACTGTGGACTGAAAGATGTATATTTCATTTTTATTCTTGTATTATTTGACAATATTTATATAGCTCTTTTATTTGCATGTTTAAATTTCTATATTAATAGACAAGTTTTTTTTTCAACTATCAGCAAAAGTAGACATTCATGCCACTGTATCTTGTACAACATTTATAGCATATAACTTACCAGAGGTACTTCCAGAGTATTTTTCAGACGTGTTTTGTTTCATCATTATTCAAACCACAGTGTGAAATGTTTTATAGCAAAGGATCCAAATGAGTTGTTCTGAGGGTGCCATGGGCTTACACGAATGCTTTAGACCATATTGCCTGTGTATTAACCTTAACATGAGAGGAAACACTGGATCATCGGCTTGCTGTGTGAAAAGAAGCAGCAGCAACATGACAATGTGAGGAATGAGTGAAATCAGCAGAGAGTGGCCTGAAAGGCTGTCAGACTCTGAATAATGTTTGAACAAGTGTGAAGCAGGAATATTGTTAGATGATGTATGTGACGTACCGGAGCCTTGGAAATACTGCTCTTCTATCAGATGAGTTACTGCGTGCGTCTGAGCCCTGAATATCTTTCATCTGCACCACACTGTGTTAACTGTGGTGTGCTGTATTTCCTGCCTCAGAAATTCTGCTGAATATTTTATAGTTTTTTGGTTTTTTTTTTGTTAGCTGAACTTCAGTTTTTTACTCCCTTTTTCTTTTTTCTTTTTTTTTGGTCTCTTAGGAATTGGCTGTTCTGAGTAGCTTTATGATTGGGATTATGTGAGAAAAGCTAATGGGGGAATAGCAGCCACTTTTCCTCTTGTGAGAATAACTGCAGTATTTAGAGTGGCTAAACACCATTATATTAAAGAAATTATTTTCTTTAAGGGCTAATTGTGATTGGCAGTGTTAGCCATTAACAAGGTGTTACAAATTCCTGTTAACTTCAGTGGGAATAATATTTAGGCCTTTAAATTGCACTGGATGCAGAAAATCTGTGGTGTTTATGATCAGGAAGGCATATCACTGCTTTGTCCTTTTCACTCTTGAAGGTGGGAGTTTCTTGCTGAAGGATGTATTCTGTTCTCAAGGGCATCCAGTGTTGTGGTTTTTAACTTGTTCAAGATTCAGTAGTCATTTTAACTGTGTATTTCTAAGGTATTTGTCTATTTGGCTGTTGCATATATTTGTTTCCCTGTGGTTTTTCACACTTCTCCATATTCTTAAACATTCTCTTTTATTCCTAGCTTGCTGTCATTCTTATTACAACTTGTTGTCTTTCTCAGTATTATTACAAGTAATATATAATCCACCTCTCTTCTTGCTCTTGGCAAGTAGAACGTGAAATGAGACCTCATTAAAAAAACCCAATAAAATATATAATACGATATACTCACTTGACGAGCCATCACCTCTAAAAATATTCATTTGAATGTAATCTCTTGACCTTTTTTATTCCACATCATTCCTGTTGTGATTATTTCTGGTTATTATGACTTTCAAATCCTCCACCTTCTGTCTACATGAAAATAGGGATTTTTCAAAGGCAGAAATGGTGGATACATGCACAGTTCTTATAGAAAAGAATTATTTCTGCTCCTTATGGATACAAACAGCATGAGAATTGTCCTCATTGTCATGACTGATTTTGCTGGTTTGAGACACTAAACTTCCAGAAGATCCCAATAGGAGAGAATGGCCCCCCATGTCTGTGATCAATATCCTTTGTCAAAGGCAGTTTGTTACTATAGTTTCCCTATAAATACATGCTGTTTTGTTTATGTAGGTGATGTGGTTTAACCCCAGCCAAGTGCTAAGCAGCACACAACCACTCCCTCCCTCCCAGTGGGATGGGGGAGAGAACTGGAAGGATAAAAGTGAGAAAAGTAGTGGTTGAGATAAAGGCAGTTTAATAGGGAAAGCAAAAGCCATGTGCAGAAACAAAACAAGGAATGAATTCACTGCTTCCCATGGGCAGGCAGGTATTCAACCATCTCCAGGAGAGCAGGGCCCCATCACACATAACACTTGCCTTGGAAGACAGACACCATCACTCCAAATGACCCCCTTTTCTCATACTTCCCCCAGTTTTATATCCTGAGCATGATGCCATGTGGTCTGGACTATCTCTTTGGTCAGCTGGGATCACCTGTCCCAGCTGTGTCCCCTCACAACCACTTGAGTACCCACAGCCTCCTCTCTGGAGGGGTGGGGTGAGGCCTTAGCTTGGTGTAAATCCTACTCAGCAATAACAAAAATAACCCTGTGTTATCAAGACTGTTTTCAGCACAAATCCAAAGCATAGCCATGTACAAGGTACTATGAAAAAACGAAATTAATCACAGTGCAAAGTAGCACAGTAGGCCCTACTGACAACAGCAGTGTGAGGGTAAGAATGCAATGCCTACCCATACAATTCTATTTTTATGAGATATTACTATTGTATCTCCGTTTTATTTGTAAGATATTTGAACTACTACTCTTATCTATTCTTTCTTTTCCCCAATGTTATGCAGTAGTCTAATGATTTTGCTGCTAAAATCCTCATTGTGTAAATCTAGGTCTGAACATAAACTCAAATTTGTTTCCTTGGATCTTGTGAAGCATTGCCTGATGTGGACATTGTAATCATAGGGTTTATTCTGTTCAGCTCAGCTTGACTAGCCAAGTATCAGTCAGTGCAGATAGGAACCGATTTGAGAAGGCGGAGGATGGTTTTCAAGTTACTTTTATACTGTCCTGACTGTGGATCAGTTCAGGCTGGTTTGCTCCTCAGAATTATCTTAAAGCATTTCCAATCCACTTTTGCTCATCCTGTGGTCACGGGATACCTTCTTGAAAAGCCATGGAACTTGCGTTATCAGTACCTTCTTTTCTCCAGCTGAATTAAATGCAACTGGAAAGAACTTCTGTTAATTTTCAAACTCAGAACTGGGAGGTCCCTCCATAATTGATAGGTAGTTTTGCACCTAACAAAAGAGCAGAGGGCACACCAGCGAATAGTTAAGGGTAGTGTAAATAAAGTATTTGTGCATGACTTCATGTGTTTCTATGCTTTTGGATCTTAGCACACTGAATATGAATGTTTTAATGGGCATTTAGTTCATATTACACCTCTAAGTAATGGTTCACTGGCAGGACTGTGGCAGTCACAAACTTGTTGAGTTTGAAAAGTCTTGGTCGGGGCCTGAACCTGCCATTTGTAAAACACTAATTTTAGCTCATGCTTGTATTGCCTCAAAGAATATAACCTGCTGTTTGTAGACTTTATTTTACCTTCCTAGCTTTAATAACCTTTAGAGTCTGCTCTTTGCAACAAAATGATGGTTGTATGTGGGAAGAAGCTAAGGATAGTGGAACAAGCCATCTAATGCCCATTTTAAAGAACCCCCCTTACTTGGACAACATTCAATATTAAGACACCCTTCCTTTCTCCCATGTAGCAGATGTCATCTGCTGATTATATGCCACTGTCAGTCAACTAATTAGGTGTATTTCCTCCTACTCCTCAGGTAGCCTGAGGTAGCCATAAGCCAGCTCCTAGTAATTGGTGAAGATGGTGCTGACAACATAAAATATTTAGAAAAATAGTGGTGTTCTCATAGGTAGCAAAGCTTAAAAATTTGAGACTTTCAATGGCATGATATTAATTCAATTTAGACAAAGAGCTCCACATTTGTTCAAAGTACTTTTTCACACTAATTGGGTACTCTTCAAAGGCTTAATTATAATTTTGAAATTACTTTTGTATCCTGGATAGATACTGAAATGCTAATATCTTCACAGCCATATGCTTTGTAGTTGGGGTAGTGTTTTCTAATATCGAAAATTTAAAATACACGGCAGTACTTCTTACAGATGTAAAAAAGTAAGGAAAAACAGTTCAGCGTACCCTTATTACTGTAATATCTGGTAATTTCTAGTGTGGTAGGATCTTATTGTCCTTTGACAGCAGTATTGTCACACACGCTTTGAGTGTTTAGAGAGGTCAAAAGAATGAGGCAAAAATTTTGATTTGGGGCCGTACTTTCTCTTCTGCAGTCTCAGTCACTGGAGGATGAACTGAAAAAGAAAACCCAAAGAAATCCCTCCAAACAATAACAACATTAGAAACAGCGATGACAACAACAATTATAACAACAATAATAATAGAATATAAACCCTGTGCATATATGTGTGTGGGGGGAGGAGGAACAGCATCATAGATTGTGGACTGTGAATCCAAAATATCTGAGGATCTTTTCACCTGTGTGCTGAGCATCTGCAGCAAGACTGGACATCTTTGTGTTTGAAGGAATAACTCTCTACTCTCTGAGGTGAAAGTTTTTTTTCTCTTAGTCATGATTCTAGCAGCCTAGAGCTGAATGTAGCTGAGATATAGCTGGACAAGAAGACTTTGTGGCTGTAGTATTGCCCTATGAGAGGAAAGCAGAGGAAATTATGACCATTTTAGGCCCTGTAACCTTTCTTAATAAATCAGGCTACAGGTCCCTCCATAACTGATGCATAGTTTTGCACCAGTGAAAGAGCAGAGGGCACACCAGTGAATAGTTAAAGGTAGTGTAAATAAAGTATTTGTGCATGACTTTATGTGTTTCTATGCTTTTGAATCTTAGCACACTGAATATGAATGTTTTAATGGGCACTGTATCTGAAATGATCTGCAGTTGACCAGGCCTCTAGGGGTCGTTTACAGAATACATGGTAACTGCACAGAAGACTGATCTCTTTCTTTTAATAAGCCGTTAGAATAATTTTTCACACATATTTTGAGCTAATTCCATTCTCTGGTTCTTGAAAATAGTCTGATTTTCTTGCTAATATATCTTGGTCAAGCTTTACACTTTGATAACAGATGCACTTTGTGAAGTAGCTAGCATGTTGCACGGGACTTGTGCGTCAACTACACTGTAGTTAGTGATTTTTGAATCCTGCAGCTGTTCATCCATTTAATTGACAGGTTTACCATAAGACTGAATGTGAACTGGTTGTGTTTGTAGAAATTACTCAATACCATAGCAAAATAAGGTTTCAAAATTTTAGCTGGTGGCATTCTCAGCTTCCTTCTGGTTGCCTCCAGAAGTCCTCCCTGGTTAATATACAGATAAATGCTATTCGGATCAGACATGCTTGTTGTGGGCCATTCAATTTTAACTGAGATTAAAAATCTGCAATTTTTTCAAAAAAGAGTAGACAGTAGGCCTTCGGAAGTGGAAGAGGTAATCCAACAGGTCCAGGCTGTTCCTTTCAGGCCTTTGTCAGAGCCAGTTAGATCTTTATTGCTTTCTCTGTATTGCTTAGCAATTTACTTAGCATGTCTGTTATCCTGATGTTACTTGAAGTCTTCAAAAATTTCCAATCAAAGGAAATACGATAAGAAAACAGATCTGAGTGTATAGAATTCCTACACATATAAACCAGAAAATTTGATGCTCTAATGTTGCTTTTGGGGTCATATTCTAATACTTTTATTCTAATACAAATGGCCATATTCTAATACTTTTATTTCCCAGCATTACCTTACTCAGAAATCGTAGTATTTGGAGGTGGAGTAGGCAAGCTCTTGAGATTAGTGAAAGCGATGAACTCAGGCAGAAAATTTATTCAAGTTCTAGGAAGTTCAGCTGTTTCATTAACTATTTTTAGCTACTTTGTGACCTGTCCCAATAAAACATGCATATTTATTAAACATGCTTTGCAAACTGGGATATTATTTGGCTGTTTAAATAGAAATTTATCTAGTACCCATCAGTGTTGAACAAAAGTCACAGAACAGGAATACCTGCAGGAACTGGCTTTGCTACAAACTGGTGAAAAGAATGTCTTCTGCCTAGAAATACATTCTGCTGTTAGACTGTTTTATTGTAAGTCCAGTTGCTTTAGCAGAGGGTGCATATTGTCATACTCTGCCTACTGCCTGGTGTTCTTGTGTGCAAGAGCTACACTTTGGTTTCGTGGGACCATTCTTCTAAGAGCTGTCAGGTGAGCAGAAGGCTGGGGATAGAGTAGGGAATATTGGCTTGTGATTCCTGAGTAGGCAGGGGGAAGAGGAAGGAGGAGGGCAGCATGCAACATGCAGCAGCAGATGTAGCCCATCACAGGAGATTTTGCTGCAAAAGCTTATGCAAATAATGGAAATACTGAGCGGAAAAAAAGCCTACTTACTTTGAAGCTCTCTTGACAGACTTTTCAATAGGCGCAGTTTTTCCATAAATTATTGCATACTTTCAGAAGTACATAAAATGACAGAGGGTTTTTGGCTGCTTTTTTTCTTCCAAATATTTCCTTGGAGAGTCTGTGTAGACTTTCTGCTGAGTTCACATCAGCATTTTTTGCTAATTGTTCCTGATGCTTCTCCATATTTTGAACTTTTTAATGGAAAAGTAGCAGCAGATTGCTGTCCCTTGAGATGAACATGTGTTCATCTTGATGTGATCTAAAAAGAGAACGGGTAGAATATAGTACTTAAAATAAATGTTTCCATTTCAGAGCATACAGAATGAATAGTTAAATGACATCAAACAACTTAATAATTGAATGAGAAGTCACATTTTTTTCACAGTTTCTCCTCTTAACTTGCCTGGATTTTTGCTAAAACTGGATTACTGCTATGAAATTGCTTACTGGAGAATCTGCTTTTTCAGGGATGCTGACAAATGAACTGTGTTTTGCACTGGTTGGGTCAGTGACAAGCTGTGACTCATAAAACTCAGGTTGGTTGCCTTCTCCTATCAATATGTGCTCACCTGTTTTATCTGTGGCAGCAGTCTGTCATGAGGGTTGTCATTTTCCTTTGGTGGGTTCACCTCCTTGTCACATTTTTTCTGTCAGGCATAATGGTCTACCGGGCATAATGCTGGACCATTCATCTACAAAAAGTAATGGTTGTCTCTTCAGAATGGAAAAGAAATTAGGGCTGGAATTGTTCAAAGGTCGGTAAGAGGCTTGCTGAGTACATTCTACAGAACTGCTGGGAGTTTTTACCTGCTAATATTCTGGTATTGATTCATAAAGCAGATATTTTGTATATTTGGAGAACATCAGGATATACATGCTTTTGTGAATCAGCCAAGCATCTAGAATTGAATAGGTGACTGTGTCTCATCAGCTGAAAGCTGTATGGGATGGAAGTAACCTTTTCATATAGGGGACAAAAAAGAGCAAAACCAAAAGACAGGTGAAATACTTTGACAGTTTTTGCTAAAATGCATCTTGATATCATGGTCTCTAGAATTCAGGCCTCTGTATACAAAATTTGTGACGATTGCTAACTAAGTTTTAGATAGATGTGGGGTTTTGGACTGCCCCCACCTCTGCCTTATTTGTGGTGTTTTGAACTGTTATCTGAGAGCACTAGGTGGAATTTTTGGGTCATATTCCACAATGCTCATTTATCAAGAAGCTCCTGATTTGGGGTTTTGGTGCCTTTTCTGCAGGCTGCCAAGTGCTTTATTGAATCTAATCTTTGAGTATACACTCAACCTGTGGCATGTGCCACAGCTTCAGGGAACAGCCATTGCATGGTATGTGCTACTGTGCAGACAGACCCTCCAGCTGGGTACAAAGCAAATTGCCCAGACCCAGGGCAGGGCATATAGAGCACTATTAAGCTCTCACTTCACTTTCACTGGGCAGTTACTTTTAAGTGATTTTCTATCTCAGCCTGCTGGGCAAAACCATTTGTGCAGCTTTCCTCCTGAACTTATTTTGTGGATAAATTAACAATTTTTCACTACAGTCATGTGAAACCTTTCATGACTCCAAATGATGCAGAAGCTTAACACGCACATAGGCCACTGTCTTATATATATGTCTGGGGTCTCTTGGAGAGCAACACATGCATGTATTTTTCATTTCTCCAGGAATCTTCCTGTGATAGGATGAGTCATACTATTTTCCTCTGCTGTGCAAATTTGCCAATTATTATGCCACAAGAAAATTTTTTCATCATGGTGTTGTCACCTTTCATTTTTATGCTGATGCTACAGTTATGAGTGTCTTTGAAATGTGACCTCTCTGGGTCCTGTCTTCTTCTTTTTTTTTTTTTTTTTGTCTGTCAGGCATTAAATCATTAATGTTTCAAAATCAGATGTTTCTGAACACAAAAGTGAAGTTGCTAGTTGACTGTCTTCTTAAATTTGTTAAGAAGTATTAGTCCTATTTTTCTAACCTTTGATGACCTCCAGTTCTACTTCAAACAGGTGTCTAGTGGTTACCTTTGATTGAGGATTTTTTCTTGTATATATAAGGAACTGCCTTTTATCATTGAAATCTTGCTAGACTTTAGGTATTTATTTCTATTATGAAAAGAGGCACTTTTCACCCCTGACATATTGTGGTTTAGCTTATTGGAATTCTTTATTTGTTGTTTTTCCAGAATCTTGAATATTCTGGCTGCAAAAAAGTTCTCTAGTCTTCTTTCTTGTTCTTCAAGATGATGCCATACATCAGTGCAGTAGTTTTCCATAATTAATAATGATTGCCTAAGAAGCTTAGATGGATTTTTATTTTTTAAGTAATTTTTTAAATGGAGAGCCTTTAGAAAACTTATCCAAATTGTATTTGTAGTTGACCTGCTGATGATAAACACAGTTTTGCTCTTTTTAAAGCTATAGGTATAAAAGTGGCTGCTTTATTCCATGATGATATTCATAGATTTTATTAAAATTTTACTTTCTCCATTTAAAAAAATCATTTCTTTTGACTGGCTATTTGCAGAAGACAGGCAAGAAGTAAAAGGGTGCTGCCTACCTTTGAGTAACCAGGAATATGTATCAATAGGAATATTAATGCAATCAGACATGCATGTCCTGTGAGACATTTCTTCCTCTTTTTATACTAGTTCTCACCCTTTTTTCTCCCTTCCTGTTCCCTTCAAACCCTCAAATTTCCTTGCACCCCAGTAACTACTTTATCTCTTGCATGTCTTTTTTCCTACCAACTGAATTTCTTTTCCTCACTTGACTCCTAGTGTTCAGCCATTTCATTATAGTCTTTTAGCTTCTTTTCACTCTGTAAGACTTCTTCCTTCTCTGCCAACCTCCCTTTTTTCATCTTCCCTCTAGCTGGTCCACATACTCTTGGCATTTGCTCCCTAGGGCATAGTGTTTATCTTTGAGTAAGTATACACAGAACCTTTTCTGTAAAGCTGACTTCGAGACAACTTTGCTTCAGTAGTGAGCAATATGGAACTAAACCCAGATGTGATAATGGCAAGGTTCAAAATTTGGTTTTGGCAAATGCTGGAGAATATGAACTCATGGCTTCAGTTTGTGAGACAAATGCTCTCAGTCTGGCTTCCTGCCAGCAGAAGCTTCCCTCTGTTTTCTGTGACACAGCTGACTTTAGAGCAGTTTGCAAGTGAGGCCTGACAGTCTTTCATTCTGGCCAGCCGATGCAAGGTGGTAGTCTTTAAATGGTAAACACAAAATGCAGAATCCTGATGGTGTTGAAATGAATGACAGGAACATCTACTGACTTTGTCAGAAGACTTTCTAGGGATTGTTGTTGTGTCTGACTTCAGGGAATTCAAAACTGGATTTTGGCATAAAGAGAAAACACTTGTATACATTGTATGCCTTTCAGACCTTTGAAAAGCCAGAGCTTACTGATGTTCTTTTAATTACTGGATGATGTTGTACAGGAGTGTGAATCCGAGGTACTGTAGCCCTGGTGGGAAAGATGCTCAGCCAGCTGAAACTGATTTGTAATACACTTTGAAAAGGCAGCATTGGAGCAAGCCTGGCTGTTGTTAAATTGCTTTCTAAAGCTACTATTGTAAGTAGCTGGCTGTTCAGCTACAGAAGAATCTGTCTGTAACCAGGGATTCACTTTTATTTTCCTGAAATGGATTCAGACAAACCTTTATGATTTCCCTAGAGAAATACTTTATGTTCATATTGTTCACTCCAGGTGCATGGCCACAGCAGTGCACCTTACTTCTTCACAACAATTTACTATACATGTCAGCATTGGTTTTGCTGCTGTGACTGATATAATTTGTTCTTTCTCATGAAAGGAAAGTTAGAATCAAGGATGATGAGAGAATCTCATATTTCACTCCAACTGAAACCCATAGGGAGAGGTTAATATTATACAAGACTGTCTAATTCTGTTTTTAAAAAAAATCCATATCAATTGTAAGTTTCCCCTCACAACAGCATCTGTGAGGTATCTTACAGAAGCTATGTAATTCTCACAGGTAAGAAGAGGAAGGGATAGGTTGCTTCTTTTTCTTACTAGCTTTTGTGATTCTTACTATCTTTTGGAATAATAATGGTGATGGTGACAAACCACTAAGCTTTGAAAACAGGCAGCTGTGCTTCTGAATACAACATGGTGACAAGTTTCAAGGAAAACATTCAAGGAAACATCTCATGTTCAGACGGTACATTATGGACTATCTATTTCTTGTCACTTCTCTTGCCTGGTTAATAGTGGGTTTTGACACTTGTTTTTGTTTTTGGTTTGGGTTTTGTTTTTTTTTTTTTTGGCATAAGTGAGGAAATATCTAAACCTAACAGGATATCTGCTTGAGTGCAGAAACCTGGACCGATAAAAGGGAGGAAAGAAGGAAGATGGTAAAAGAAGAGGGATTTTAATTGTTTCTAACTGGTTCAAATTTATTTTATAGCATGATAATAGCACTGCTAGTAAAGGTTTTGAGAATCGGTATTTCTGCCTTCCAAATAGGTTTCTTTTCCTCAATATTTTTATTTTATCTAAATTTGAGGGGGGGCTATACATATATGTGCATCTATATATAAAATCTAAATTTCCTCTGAATAATAAATAAGGAGAAAACTTGTGCTAGCCCCTGCAGCTACCAAGTGGGTCCACTAAGAGCCAGATTACTGCATCACTTTTCAAATTTTGCAGCAGACACCCAGAAATGTGGCTCTGAGCACATGGTAACCATGGACACTAAGATTCCATCTTCCTTGGCCATGTGACAGTCTAACTGGGCTATTGCTCTTTGCTTTTGAAATTGTGAAGCACTAACATTTAGTCCATCTCTGATGGGCTGTTGTGACTTCATTTTGAATCCTGTGGAAGATGACTTTGAATGATGCTGAGCCTGAAACGTTTCAGTAAAATGGTTTGGGCTCAACAAAGTAGCATCTTCTGATCAGGATTTATGCTGATCTGGGTCTTAGCGTTCAAGCACTACATTTATTGAAAACTGACTTTCGTAAAAATAATTAATCGCTATCTTCAATAACCCGTGGCATATCCATTGAAAGTTCCTGTTCACTGTTTATGTGCAGTGCAAAATGGAGAAGAAAACTGTAAATAATTGTGGGCCCTCTAGTGGTCTTCCTAGAGCTGCATGTTCAGAAAATTACAAGACTGAAATGTATCACCTAAGCAAAATGTAGTTGTTTGAATTCCATTGTATTCTCTGGTTATTTATGCTAACGAACAAGAAAACCTCTAGTCCAAAAATCTTGCAGTCTAGATGGAAGACGAATGTCGGTCAGGTATCTCAGTCCATCAGCAGTCAACAGCCATAGTTCAATGATTTCTAACAACCAGCAATAAATTGGCACCACTGATGAAAGAAGAAGTCTCAACTTCCCACTTTTCATGATCAGTGTTTTTTATTTTTCTGCCATTGTCACTCTGGTACAGGTGCAGCGGGCTGAACAAGGAACTAACAGAAAAAACGAGAAAAGACCTAATCTTACTATAATCTTCTCTACTAAACATATCCACATAAAGAAAGTGCATCAACTGATTAACAAATTAACAGTTTAAAAACTACTCTAAAAGTTTGACAAGTGCTAATTGGACCTTAGTCACAGTTAACTTGCATATATAGTACTTTCTTACAAGACGTATGCTTGTAACCATTCTTTTAGGTAGAGGTAGCAGACTGCTCTTCTGGCAAAGAATGATGATGTGATTAACCCTGTAGCAGGATTTTTCCATTTGATCACCTACAAAAAGAATACCTTTTTTCCTATAATACTCCCCCCCTTTTTTTTCTGATTCTGTTTGTTTTCTTTCCCTTCAAAGAGTTGCTGCCAGAGGAGAGTGCAAGAAAGCCAGCTGTAGTAGAAAATTTGATTATGCAAATGTAGTTTAGTGTTTGTAGAGAGTTACAGAAGATTAACAGTGTGTGATGTGAGAAATGAATGCAGCTTCTTTTTCAGGATGAATAACTGCAAGCTAATGTAGATCTGTGGATGAAACGCTCAGATAAAATCGGCAGCTGTGTTCTTCTGCCTCCCTCCTTCCAGTTTGCCTGTTTGTTTTTTACCACATACTCTACAAAACTCCCATCTTCCAAGAATTTGAAGATTGTAGAAGTGTAGAAAAGCACAAGTGTCATAGATATTTGATCAGAGAACAGGCTTTATTGTCTTTTATACAATAAATAAATAAATAATAAAAAATATTGTCTTTCATCCCTGGAGGGGATGAAATAGTAACTGCAAGTGACAGGTTCACAGCAAGCAAAAAGTGATACTTCATGCAGTACAATGTAAAGCTGTAAAAGCTTATTGTCCCAGGATTTTGAGGATATTAAAGGGTTCAAAAATTCATTAGATATGTTTATGAAAAGAAAATCTATGAAGGCTATTGCCTGCAGCTCAGAAAGTCTGGAAGCCACAAATCATCAAACAAAAATATTCTAGAGAACTACATTTGTGTGCTGCTTCTGTTCTTACATCTACGTCTGCTACTGACCACTGTCAGAGACAGGATACTGGATGGACTTGGCTTGGTGTTCCTGCATCTTTGGAAAAAATCAGGTTTTGTCTGTTATATGTCAGTTTTGTATTTCTTTCAGATCCCTGCCTCCAGATGAGACTCAAACCACAAACACTAGGCTATCCACCAAGGATTTCCTAATATCATTTCATCATAGCTGAAACCAAAAGGAAGTATAAATTTCAAAGTCTTGCTGAATTCTTTCAAACCAAATTAAAACAAACAGCTTCCTCCCCAGCTCCCTTGCCTTCTGGAAATAACAAACCACTCAGTGAAGACAAATACATTCTCATTGGTCCTTAAAGATTTAAGCTTTTCCCTGAGTGAAGATAATGGATCTTCCTTAGACAGGATATCTTTAGGTTTGGGTATTCTGGCAGGCTGCAGGCTCTCTTTGGGTATGTGCACATTGAACTGTCTGTGTCCTTCTTGCTTTCATTAAAATGTTTTGTGCTAAGCACACTTCTCCACTTCAGTGTCCTTGGGAAGTATTATCTTTATAGTTTTGTAAAGAATCAGAATTGCTTTAGGTATCATAGTCCTATTATTTTGTGACAATCTTTGTTCTTCAGACCTCATAGGCTTTTACCTTCTCCTTTTCCCTTGATAAAAGACATGGCTTGTTTTTGTTATCTTATTTTATAGAAAAATTAGCAATATTAGGTACTGTTATGAAAGGAATGCTATTCATGTGAAAGCTTCTGAATCTTCATGAAATAGGTTAAGGTTTTTCATAATAACATTTTTTCTCAAAATTTGTCAATCAGATGATAATTATGAGTTGTAATAAAAACAAACACATGATTTTCAAGCAGTCTGATTAAGCCCGCTTGCTTTGATAGCTGTTGAGGTTTCATTTTTTGATGTTTGAGATGTACAAACCTCAGTGCTTGTATGAGGAAGAGATAATTCCTAAGTATAATTCATTTCTTTTAGAGTATAAAGTTGTCATGGTTTAACCCCAGGCAGCAGCCAAGCCCCATGCAGCCACTCACTCACTCCCCCACCAGCAGGACTGGGGAGAGAATTGGGAAGGCAGAAGCTACAAAACTCATGGGCTGAGATAAAGACAGTTTAATAGGGAAAGCAAAACCCATGCAAGCAAAGCAAAACAAGGAATGAATTCACTGCTTCCCAGGGGCAGGCAGGTGTTCAGCCATCTCCAGGAGAGCAGGGCCCCATCACATGCAACAGTGACTTGGGAATACAAAAACCATCACTCCAAACATCCCCCTCTTCCTCCTTCTTCCCTTCCACTTTATACACTAACCATAATCCCATCTGGTCTGGAATATCCGTTTGGTCAGTTTGGGTCACCTGTCCCAGCTGTGTCTCCTCCCAACCTCCCATGCACCCCCAACTTTCTCACCAGTGTGGGAGTAGAAAACGCAGAAAATTCCTTGGCTCTGTGTAAGCCCTGCTCAGCAAAAATATCTCTGCATTGTCAACCTTGTGTTCAGCACAAATCCAAAACACAGCCCCATACCAGGCACTGTGAAGAAAATCACAGCCAAACCCAGCACAAAGTGTATTTGTGGTTGACTTAATTTTCTGCATAAAGAAGTTGCATGATTTAAGGAAGACAGTCAATGTAGCATGATAAGCATGTGACCTGTTGACAGGAACATTTTTGATCCTGGTTATTCACAGCTAAATGGCATAGTCCTGAAGAAATGCTTTAATCTCTCAGTGCTTCAGTTCCCATCTGGATTGTAAAGGTTTTGATGATAATCTCCTTAATGATAGGAGATGCCATGCATGCTGTGCATTCAAGCACAGAAACACGTTTGTTTTCACTGCTTGTGGCAGGTTGCGGTTTTTAGTAGCTGAACTGCTCCTTCCATTAGTTCTATAAACACATTTTTCTACAGGCAGGGTGAGTACCTTGTAGCAAAATGAATACCTGATGACAAGTGGGTCTCTTAATAAGAAATCATTATTCTTGAATCTACTTGTGTTCAAGTTGAAAAATTTCCTGTAGACCAAGTGATTATTTTTTCTGAAGGATTTCTCAAATAACTCTACGCTACTCTCATGTCTCTCTAGAGTACTCCGTCAAGCTCTGTGGCTCTTAAAATAAGAAACTCATGGATCTGTTGGACCTAGTCCAAAAGAGGGTGATCAGGGGGTGAGAGCACCAATCCCATGAAGACAGGCTGAAAGATTTGGGGTTGTTCAGCCTGGAGAAGGCTCTGGGGAGACATCATTGCAGCCTTTCAGTACCTAAAGGAGCCTTCTAGGATGCTGGGGGAGGGACTTTTTACAAGGGCATGTAGAGATGGGACAATGGCTTCAAACTGAGAGTAGAATTGGATTATATGCTAGGAAGAAATTCTTTACTGTGTGTGTGGTGAGACGCTAGAACAGGGTGCCCAGATAAATTATGGTTGCCCCATCCCTGATAGTGTCTGAGGCCAAGTTGGATGGGGCTTTGAGCAACCTGGTCTAGTGGAATCAGCTCTGTGCAGCTAATTTCCAACCATGCTTGTCATTTTGATTCTCTGGGAAGCTTAGGATGTATCTTGGGTGCTCACAATTTAGAAATAATATGAAAAGACCTGTGATAAGGAAACTTGTTGATGGGTTTGTTTTTGAAAATATTTTAAAAGAACTAATAAAAGGAAAATCTTAGCATTAATTAATGGTGAAAAGCCAGCAACATAAAAAGCTAAGAAACAGCTGGATGAGAATGGAAAACACTTGAAGAACTAAGGATTAGACAACTAGCTTTTTCTGCTTTTATTGCCTGTGAAAATATTTCATTTGGTATGTATGTTAACAGTTTGGTCCCTTTACCACATGGAGGGTTTATGTGTATAAGGATAAAGGAAGAGGAGAAAAGGAAGGAGCAAAAGTTTTAAAAACAAGTAATAATTAAATACAGGGTATGTTCCTCCTGCTGAGATAAGTAGTTGTTAGATAAAAGGGCTATTAGTGAAATAATCAGAACACCTCCTTTACTTCACTGAGCACTGTGAGTGCTGTTTCTTGTTACTGTTCCCAACAGCTTACAGAAACCATTAATAAAGGGTTAAGCACTTTCCAGGGCTGTATTTGTACCTGATAACTATCTTCATGATAGGAGAAACTGTGGTCTGCCTTGTCTTGGGTAGTAAGAAATCTGGTTCTTGCTTTCTTGAACTTAATCCCTTTGCCTTCTATGACTGCTAAATGAGACACTTATATTAACTCATCTGAACTCCTACATTCCTTGTCTGCTAGGGAGCTGGTGTCATGACAAATTAAGGTCCTAGGTCTTCTTATGTCAAGGCATCTAGTTATACTGAAAATAATTTCCTGATAATTCCACTTTAGGGATCCCAGCTCTCGATATTTGAATCTGTGACAAATAACAAAAACCCTATTTTTCTATTTTTAGTAATTTCCAAGCAGTCCTCAAATTGACAACTATCCCAAATAATAGAAGGTTGATTAGGAATTAGAGCTGATGTTTTGAAAGCTAAAATGTTTTACACCATAATATGTTTCTTAATGTACACAGAATCCAGGAAATATTACCTGCTTTCTCCAACTTTTTCTGTATTTTGTTTTAAACTATTTAAATAGTTAATTATTCAAATTAAAAATACTTTTTTTCACCTTGTGAATTTTGAAAGGTGAGAGAATTTACAGACTTCAATGTTCCCAGTAGAATTTTTTTAATAATTAGTGAGTTTGTTGCATCTATGATTGCTGGTCAATGAATTGATGATTTTACGTTTAGCTATGGGGCTGTAAATTTTGAATTACTATCGTTTTGGTTTTTTCCTTTGGTTTGAGTATGCCAAAGGTCTTATGCCATATTACTGACTCTCCAAAGGGAAGACTGGATATGATAAGCCTAAGATATAAAAAAAAACCCCAAAACAAACCTAGAGGAAAAAAAGAAAAAAATAGTTCTGATCTTTTTATGTCTTTTACGAATAAGCATAACCACAGATTTAAATTCTCCCCAAATTTATGGGTTAGTATATAACCTAAATGTTATATATATATAAAATACATATAGCTATAAAATCCCAACATGATAGGGGTATCTCATTAATGACACCGATACCAAGAAGCAGAGACCTAAATAATATGTAAATAGAGACAACTGACTCCACTTGAGGCACTGAAAGATGAACCTTTCTTTTGACCTTCTAGGTTGAAGTTTTATTCATAGATCAGAGTAAACTGTTTCCCAGTCTCTTTATATCTGAACTTGTATTGCGACTAATGTACTGCTAACTAGTTTTGCAACATCTAAAAACACGGTTTTTTGCTAGTTTTTGTCAAGATGACTCTCACCGAGTCATATAGAATTTCACAAGCAATGTGATGGTCAAAAGGAATGACAAAAGTCATAAGGTCCATAAAACTCACCAAGTTCATGCACACTTGGCATGGAAATTGGTATGTTAGTCCCTGACCTACTATATAAACACATGGCAGTGGGTTTTGTAGGGTAGGGTTACAGGGAAGAGAGAAGGAAAGAGATGAATTAAAGAGGGAGGGAGAGGAAGGAAGGCAGGAAGGAAGGTTGGTCACCAGTCCTGGTTCCAGTGTCAGTCCAGCCAATGGGATGTCCTGAGTGCAAGGAAAGAGACATGGGGGTCCTGGTCAATGGCAAGTTGAACTTGACTCAGCAGTGCCCTGGCAGCCAGGAGGGCCAACCCTGTCCTGGGGGGCATCAGGCGCAGCATCACCAGCCAGGCAAGGGAGGGGATTGTCCCGCTCTTCTCTACACTGGGGCAGCCTCGTCTCTAGAGCTGGGGGCAGTTTTGGGTATCACAAAATAAAAAAGACATTAAGATCTTGGAGAGTGTCCAAAGGAGGGCAATGAAGATGGTGAAGGGCCTTGAAAGGAAGCCGTGTGAGGAGCAGCTGAGGTCACTTGGTCTGTTCAGCGTGGAAACTGAGGGGAGGCCCCATTGTGGTCTTCAGCAGCCTCATGAGGGGAATTGCAGGGTCTGAAACTGATGGCTTCACTCTTGTGACCAGTGACAGGACTGAGGAAATGGCATGCAGATGAATCAGGGAGGCTTAGGGTCGATATCAGGGAAAGGTTCTTCGTCCAGAGGGTGGTTGGGCAGTGGAACAGGCTCCCCAGGGAAGAGGTCACAGAATCAAGCCTGACAGAGTTCAAGAAGAGTTTTGACAATGCCCTCAGGCATGTGGTGTGATTCTTGGGGCTGTTCTGTTCTTTTAGTGGTAAAACTGTTTGTGGGACCTCACAGGATGTCCTGTACACGAGGCCATCATAGGTAACATTAGAGCCAATATTCAGCTGATTCAGCTGTAATACATCAGACTTACTGCATACATGCTAGTCCTCTGTACAGGGTACTGAAAGTCACATTGATATCTTAGCCTCACCATGTCTATGCTGATGTAATTCGTGTTGGTCCTTCAGTGATAATAGCAAGGAAAGGTTCAGTATTTGCTTGCTATTGCCTGTACCTGGCATTGTTGTAATTTTATTCAAATAGTATTGGCAGCAATTACTATCTGCTTTGAGACTTTCCCAGTGATTCATTGATTCATCCTTCATATATATCCATGCTACATTGTCTGTGGAAGTTGCTACTTGCACTGACATGAGACAACTGTTTTAAATTAACAGTTTGATTTCAAGCTAAATTACTGATTATTCTGTACCTGGATCCCAGTTTTATCCCATCTCACTGGACGAAATTAAACTAGATATTTCTAGATAATGGATGACCATGTTTTATATAACATTGGACTGCAGTGTGTAGGAGAATCAAAACAAACGATGAATAGTTTGGTTACTTGGATTTTTCTCTTTAGTCTCGTAAGTTCATTCTGGAAACCATGATATTTTAACACAGATTTTTTTGTTTTATAAGTCATTGAATTTGATATATAGCTTTACATTATCAATTGAATTTAGAAGTTCTGGTATTAATTTTCTCAGTTAACTGTAGATAATGACTTCTAGCTCAAAGAAAACTGTGTTGACGTAAGAGTTACTCAATGTATTGTGAGTTCTTCAAGGAGATATAACATATGTAAGTGTGCATCTTTGCTGAAAGAAGATGCAGTTGAACTGGAAATTAAAACTGGCAAAATGACATTGAAGATAAAACATCTGTTCAAATTCATATTCTGAAAATAAAGAACATGCATTTTTGTAGCTGTAAATTTCATTGAGGTGATGACTTTAACTACAAGAATTCTAAACTGCTGACATAGAAATCTGATCTTGTAAGGATAGAAAAATCAGTTTCATTTTAGAGAAAATACATGTATAAAGCTCTCTAGCAGCTAATCTGAAATTTATTGACAAATTCACATAGAAAGATCTGTTGGATACACAAACAGCAAAGTACCTTTCTTAAAGATAAAATTGTTTTCAGTAAGCCTACCATATGGGGACTTGATTTAACTCTTATTTTCTCACAAAATACAAGATTAGTTTGGTGAATGTTTAATTTCTTTTCAGCAGAATCACAGGAAGATGGGAAATGGGCTTTGGGGTCAGACAGTAATAGGTTTTTATGTTTCTTGCTCCTCATGCCTTTCCCTTGCCCCTGCATGAGTCCTCTGCATGGGCTACACTCCGAGAAAAAATGGCTCCAGCATGGAGCTGTGGGCTGCAACTTTATCCAGGGAATATCCACTTCTCCGGCATATGGTCCTCCAGGGCCTGCAGGGTGCGTATTTGCTCCAATGTGGTGCTATCCACGTTCTTCAGAGAGCCTGAGTCACCATGGTCTACATCAGGGGCTGCAGGGGACTCTCAGCTCTGGTACTTGGACCACTTCCTCTCCCTCCTTCTTTACTGGCCTCAGTTTCTGCAGAGTTGTTGCTCTCACTATTTTTTTTTTTTTTTCTTTCTCACTCCTGTCTCTCACAGCTATTTTCCTCCCTTTATTAAATATGTGGTCACAAAGGCATTACCAGCTTCACTGATCAACTCAGCTTTGGCCAGCAGTGAGTCCATTTTGGAGCTGTCTGGAGCTATCTCTCTTCAGCATGGGGACTATCCTTGGTCTTTTCTCACGGAGGCCACACCTGAAGCAACCCTGCCAATACCTTGCCACAAAAACTCAATACGCTGGAATAATAAAATTACACTAGCAGTGTACACTAGTAAATACAATGCATTAGAGAAAAATAATCTTAACATCTGGTAAAGAGGATTCTAAAGAACGGGTCCAAAATTAAGGAAAAAACTGTTCTATCTCTTTTGTTGGAGGCAGAATGTAGAGTAGAGCTCGAGTAGCAATGAGGGAGTTCGAAAAGTGGAAAATAAATAGGCAATAGCCACAGCACAAGCAACAACAGGAAGATTTTGAAGGGAGAAAGATCAGTGCTAGCTGTAGTTGAAAGAAGCTGTAATGCCAATGATTCACTGAAGAGGTCTGCAGCTGGAAAGCATTCAGGAGGAAGGCTACATTAAACCATTAAACAACAGCAAAAAAGACAACATATAAATGGTTTACTGTTTTGTTCTTACAAGTGTACTACTTGTGCTGCCTGAAGAATGAAAGGTGTACTTCAGGGATCCTTTGCTAAAAAAGTGAAATATGAATGCTTCTGTCCACTAGCCTAAAACTCTGGAAAAAATCTGTGCTTTGGTATCAGCACAGTGTAAATTTTTATGAATTTCTTAACTTGAACTTGGAAAGACCTATTGAAATCCACCAGGAAGAGTTATTGAATTTTGTTAGCTTGTGACCTAATTGAAGTTTTAAAATAATTTTTTCTTTTTCTTTCTCTGTCTCACTAGGAAAATGGCAATCATGCCAAATAACCCTTTGGCACATGGATTGTGCCTGTACTTTTAAAGACTGAGTTGTACTTGCTCTCACTCATATTTTTGGTCTTCAATCACTCAAATATAACATCTGCCATTTTTGTAGATCAAAAGCTTTCTGTAGCCTGAACTTTGTCTCTGTTGATTTTAATTGTTTTATGCTGCATTTTACAGTTTGTGCCTTAGAACACAGATGGTAGATATTTACCATATATATAAAATTATTATTATGCTGCTCACATCACATGCCAGGCCACTGATGTAGTAAAGAAGGAATGCCTTGATCTGCATAAACCTCTTGCATACATTTTCAGTCTCTCTTAATATATATTTTTCTCACCCTTTCTTCTCTAGTTTTGTATCATATAATAACTAACCCTGTGTATTCCCTTGTTCAGCTGTATATTAGAACTTCATTAAATATGTATTGCTTTGACTAGATGCTTCCCATTTCAAGCAAACTGGGGTAGCTCAGTTCTACATTGCAGGATGTTTGGACCAGACGTATTCTGGCACGTGTCTTCTTGCAAGTGTTGAGTACTTTGAAAAGTAAAAATTCAAGCTTTATACAGTTTAGAAAAAGCTGTTGAAGTTTATGCACTAACCCAATGTCTCAGAGGCCCTATGTGCACATTTAGAAGTTCTAGAAGCTGTTAGTGTTGAAGCTTGTGTTCAGTATGTGTGTTTTGTTTCCAGGTATGTGATACACTGCTGTCATGTACAGGCCTGTTCCTGCCTTTCTATTCTAGGATGCATTGTGTTGCTCCAGTACCTTTCAGCAATGGTCATAATACACCTTCAGCCTTGAGTGCTTGCTAGCAATCATCTTCTTTCATAGTGGTAAGCTTACAGGATATGCACATAGGTCCAGACAGGTGTGGAGAGAGATGGAACTACTGTAAATACAGCCAACCAATACCTCATTGTTAGTAGTTTAGAGTAACTAAGTGTATTAAGATGACAAAGGAAAACAATAACAAATTTAAGTTCAGTCCATGTGTCCTTGTTCATAAAGCTAATTTAATCTATAGATATTATTTCCAAACAACTCTAGTAATAGCTGTCTGCTGTTACACTTCTCCAAATGTTCCGTATCTTATTAGTGCTGTAACATGATAGTATCACCCGAGTTATTAAATTTCTGCTCACCACCAAAATGTAAGCCTTTTAAAAGCCACTGGGTGCATAAAGTGTGCACTTTTGCCGTTATTTTATTTGTAGGATTTCTGTTTCACTGTGCAGCTTTACAGTTATTAAAAAGTATATTTAATCTGTTCAGTTGGCTGTCTCTTGTGTTGCTGTTCCTATTTAGTGTTGCTACTTGGTTGAGTTTTAAAGCGTTTTTCATTCATGAAGCAGAACCAAAGCATTATGGAGCTAATATGATGTTATGTGCAATAGAGACTCTTAATATGCATTCACATTTTGGAATACTATAACTTGGATAGATTCTCATGGCCTAATTTTAAACTGGTTTATGTCACATGCTGTTCCATTGACTTGGCAGAGTTCAGTTCACTAAATGCAATTATACATGTGTAACTGAAATAGATTTTTCCCTTTTGTCCTGTGTCTGTTCTCAGTTACTTGTGCACCCCTCATAGACCTACAAAAATGCAAAAGTAACAAGCCTATTATTTTTTAAGTGTGTTTATATAATGTTCCAAACATAACTTGGTAGCTACATATATAAATACTTAAAATTAATTTTACATGTTTGTACATTTGTTTCCTGGACATCTGGGGTTCTGTACCAGTTCCTGCTGCAGAAAGAATTTTGCTGGTTAGTTTCATTGCCATCTAGTACCTCAGCACTTTTCCACTACATCGTTCTTCATGCTCTTGTGCCCACTCCTACAAAATTATACTGGGGTTTAATGAGTGGGTGAATTATTCCCAAGGTGGTTAACATCTGCCTTTCAGGTAAGACCTACATATATACATACCTATATATGCATACAGCAGGAAACATTTAATAAAAATGTACTTTCCAGTAAGGAAATGGTAATTTCTTAAATTTTTAAAAATTTTGTTCCTTTTTTAAAATGGACAGAGATAAAATGGGGTGCAATTGTGCTTTACTAAAGTTTTGGCATTAAAATCTGAGCAATTTTAGGAAAAATTCCTTAGGGTTTTTTTGAATCAAAGTATTTCAGCAATAAATATGGGAAACATCCCAATTACTCCTTTCTCCTATATTTTCCCTTCACTTAATTTTCATTGCATCTATCTGTAGCAGAAGCAGCTGATCCAGGAAGACAACAGTTTTATGGATAGAAATTTTCTGTTACAGGCATTCAGTTGTTAGAAAAGTGCCTGTGCAGAAACCGTGTGTGTTGTGGGCCTTCAACCATGGCAGCTATTCAGATATTAAAAAGAGTGGGTTAGCAAGTGTTACTTATATCATGTGCTGAAAGTGTTTCCTGTGTTCTAAGTAATGTGGATATGTCTACAAGTAATGCATAGCATGAAATCATAAGCAGATCTCAGGTAAATAGATTAGTCTGGATGGTAATAGTTTTAGTGTAGGTATGGCCTCAGTAGTCCTTGGAATATGTTAAAAACCCACCAAAAGAAGTGGTGCTATTTGACATCTGACCATGATTACTGCTGACTGCTTTCAACAGAGCTGCCTAAGCTCCCTCCTTTGGATCTGTCTGCAGATCTGCAGCACTTTGGTTCTGCCTGCATAAGTTGTGGCTGTATACCTTCAGTGGAGTTACCTGTGCAGGATTATCACAGTTTATCCTGAACATGTAGCTTTCCTTTATGCTTTCCTCATTGTTAAGTCACCACTCTGCCACATTTCACTGTGAGATAATATGTGATATTAAAAAAGATGCAGTGAGCATTTACTTTTGTTTTCATATGAATGGTGTTAGTGGGCAGTCCTGTTCTAAGTTGGAATCATGTCTCTTAGTTGAGTAAAACTCTGTCTTGGTGTAACTTAAATTATCAAAAGAAAGCCCTTATGTGGAATGTGCTGTTCAGACAACATGATCCTATCACCTTATTTAAGTCCTTCAGCAGAGCTGTTTATTTAACACAATTGCATAGACAAACAGATACTGAATAATATGTGAATAACATAGTCGTGGTTTGGACTCAATGCCCTTAAAGATCTCTTCCAACCTAGGGATTCTGTATATTATGAACTTTTTCTGATGATGACAGAAAGTAATAATTTTATCATGTATACATGGTAGATAGTAAAAAATTTGCAAAAAGAAATATGGAAAATAGTGCTAACAAAAAATGCAATGTTCATTATTTAATGTTTCTCCAATGATCACGGTTTTACAGTGCTACTACATGCTAACAAAAATCAGAACAAGTACTTTGTGAATCTTTTTTTTTTTAATCCAACATGTTGCCTATACAACTTCACTTACATATGTTACATGCCAATGTACAGTGATTGGAGGCTTTAGGTGATTGCAATGCAGGGAAATTGAACTGACTTCTGAAAGTGTTAATTTCTTACAACTACACTTACAGTTGTGTTTAATTCATAATAGGAAATCCTGTTTCATACTTATATATATGTGTGTATATATATATTAATACTTTTAATAATAATTTCTTCAAACATTATTAGGAAATAAATGTATCGTAAACTATGCCAGAAAATCTTGTAAAACTGAAAGAAAAATAGCATTTTCAGAGAATAATGGTTCATGTATCAGCATGGCAATAGGAGTTTCATTATGGATGATAATGTCCATATATAATTTCTTTCAAGCTTTATAAATTTTCCGTGTGTGATTTATGAAGTATTCATTGCCTGTTTCTGCAAGTTGCAGCAGTGGCTAAGCTAATTGTTGGTCCATTTTTTTCCCAAGTAGAGCCCTTTGTGGAGGTTATCTTACATTTAAATTGCAGTTATTGATATGCAAATTTTATTTAAGGAATCTGCTTTTCTTGTGCTTTGTCACCTTGTCTTTCTTTTCTGTTTCAGAGCAACATTATGAACAATTATTATTGTATTATCAATTACTTCTATAGACTGATATTAGTTTCATAAATAAATAGCTGTCATGGTATGGCATTTTTTGTGAAAGACATCAAGCAAATTGAGAAGTACATTTAGGTTCTTTCTTGCTTAGATATTATTCACTATGTCACAACTTGGCAATTTAAAAAAATCCAAAGAATATAATATCTGCAGCCAATGCTCATAAGATAGTCAATGTGTTGAGCCACTTATGTGTGCTAATTTAAATGAATTTGGTCCTAAGAGACTACAGTGACTATTAATAGTTTCTTATTTAATTCATCTGTTATAGTGCTTATTTGTATTTTATCTAGATTCTTACTTGCCCTCATTTTCCCATTACTACTTTGCAGTAACTTGTTGTGATGCATATTTTTGAAGAAATACAGCTGGCATTTGTTGCAGAATCCTTGTGGGTATCTCCACCAGCTAGATTAAATCTGTTGTGTGGAATAGTCATCTTTGCAGTAACTATGAGATTCATGGCAGCTGCAAGCACTTTACACCCTGAAAAACGAAGCCTAATGTATAGCAGGGAACAGTTAAAAAAAGGTAGTGACCAATTTTTGTGTGAGAATATTGAGTTTAGTATCCTGCAAACAAGGGAGGGAACATGTGACCTTCCGCAGCAAGTATGAGAAATAGACTGGCAGCTTAAAGTATTACACGTAGCTTTTCAGCTGTTAAATTAAAAATGCACCTTTTCTTCATGGTACATTTGATTTCATGATCCTTTGCAGAAATATCTGCATAAGTTTCTCTGCAAATGCAAACTCAATAAATTACTTGACAAAAAAGGGTACAGCTTCCCCTATCTTTAGGAAGTCTTTTCTTAATGGGATTTGCCCTGTGTGTTGAAAGAAGCTAGGTATCCCTTCTTGCATGCCCAAGTCTGTAAGTAGCTTTCTTTCACTTAGTTGTTAGAGCACAAACAATAGAAACTGATGTGCATGCTGAAATATCTTTGTAGTGATGATACAATGGTTACCTTAGAAAACTTTACTGAGAACAAACATTTGCCTGGATCACACTGCAAATAATGGAAAAAAACTATTAATGGCCAAATAATAAAAATGTGCACTTTAGATCTGGAATGAATGCCTGAAGACTTTTCTCCTTTAAGAAAGACATAATCAGGTATCTCCTTCTGCTTGTTCCTTCATCACAATTTATTTGTTTGGCATGAGGTGTGTTGATGGACACTAATCTGAAGCATAAACAAATTAACTTTGCGATTGGAAAGATCCCACTTTTTAAAAATTGAAGTCTGTCATCTACTAGCCACCTAAAGATGGTGGTTTCTGTTTTATCTGAGGATGTGCAAATCATTTTAATAATATTAAAATGGAGAAAATCAGATTCAAATACTCCCTAAACTATTCAAATTCCGATCAGAAGAAGCATTTTTCATGTGCACCTCATATTATAGTGGTAAAATTGAAACTAAAAATATATGTATTTTTCTGAGTTGTGAGGATTAGAAAAAGGAATACAGATTTTGAATTTGGAAGGTGAGTGAAAAACCATGCATGTCATATTTCTTTTCCCCTTTGCTCAAAGATATAACAAAAGTATGGTAATATTCCCATAGAATGGTTTAATGAAGGAAAGGGTTTGAATGCCTATCTGATAAACATTTACAGATGGATGTACAAAGGCAATACTTCAAAATGTAAAAGATAATCAATGTGAATAAAAATTTGGCTTTGAATACTTTACTGCAATGTTATTACTTCCTCTATGTGGTGTGTTTCCAATTTGGAAAAATAAAAACCCAACTGTGAGCAGGAAAAAAATATATCCTTCAATAGTGACTCCATTTGTTGAGAAGATCTAATGGTTTTATTTTCATGCTTAATGCCTGTGAAGTTGCACAGGCCATAATTTCTAAATCCATCAGGAATACCACTGTAGTACTGTTGCCTTCAAAACTATCTGTAATGGATTGCTTGCTTTTGATTTGTAGAGTGACATGGCAACCAGGATTAACTTTCACCCCCCAGCCCTGTTCAAACATGTATATATTTTAGACCCCATTAAAAAAATTAAAAGGGGAAGTCATAACTGTTAGGTTAGATCATGGTTTTGAATTCTGGATTCTAATATCCCTGCACCCGGGCTGTTAAAACTAGGAGATTGATACTTAATGATGTTTCTTGCCCTTTGTTCCCCCTTCTAAGCTATAAAGCAGATTTGACAAGCTCTTTTAAAAAGTGCTTGAAGAAAAGAAGACAAATGAGAGACGGGAGGAATAAAATAGGTTGTTGAGAGAGGCTTTGGCACCTAAAGAGCTGGAGAATAACTTCTGAATTTGGCAAGTCTGCAAAAACACCTTGTATTTGACACAGAAAGTGTATTCTTCTTTTGATTAAGAGATGAGAACTACATGCATCCTAGGTTTCATATCTAATTGTACATACATTTTCTTCTATCAAACCACATTTTCTTTAGGTGAAATATTTGAAATCAGTAAATACAGAACACAAGACATCATTTTAGATGTGACAAAACCTTAATGAAATGAGGTGCTTATAAGATATAATTGTTTCTAAAATAATGAAAAGAGCAGTTACGAGTTGAAGTATGATGTTTGTGTTGGATGTAACATCTCTTAGCTTATTATATTATATATATTATTATATAATTAATTATATTATACATAATATGATGTTTAAACTTCATATTAAAAAATAGTTGTGGTCCATAGAAGAGTTAGGACATGGATTAAAGAATTGGAAACAATTTTTTTGTTGTTGTCTGGGATGTAAAGAAATCACAAATGCAGTATTTTCCAGTTTTCATAAGAGATATGATTCAGTGGAAGACTCTTTAGTTTAGCAATGAAAGTTATAGAAAAACATATGGCTAGAGTTTGAAATCAGAAAAATTGAGAATAAACTAAATGCAGTTTTCATTAGAATTTCTTGCCATGAGCTACTATACATTCTCTGCCAACAAAAATTCCATATCAAAGGGTTTCTATAGTTATTGTATTTTTCTTCTGATATTGAATTGAAACACAGTTGCTGGACTTTAAATGGACAGTAATTTAGGGCAGCTTGCCTCTTGCTTTATGCAGGATAAATGAATGATTGCACAAGTTTCTTCTTGCCTTAGAATGTGTGATTTGGAGTTGATTCTTAAATCTTTCTCAGGTTTTTATGCTGGCATATCTTCATCAGGGCAGGTATTTCCTAGGAAGAAAGAAAATAGGCAAAGAGGAAATCAGAAATGCATGATAATGTACTGAAATTATCTTTTGAGTGTGGTGAGGTGGAAGAATAGACTAAGTGAAAACTTTTCAAATTAAAGACATTACTGTCTGAACAATATGTCTACCTATGCTGTAAAGCCTGTTATCTAAAAATGCTGATGTGCATTTATAGATTTTTTCCCCTGCCTTTCTGTGTATGAGACAGTACAAGTTCAAGTCTACTGTCAATAGTGCTTTATTCAGAGAACTCTGGATTTGTGCAATAGTTTCCAGAGTCATAAATCTGAAAATCACAGACTTTGTTCATATCCATCTTGCTTAGTTTCTTCTTTTTCTTTAGTCTTATGAAGAGCTCAGCTATTGAAAAAATTGCCATCAGAGTTCCCCCCTTAGCAGGCACCAGAATTTATTCCTTGGCTGAATGTCCTCCTCTGACATCAAATCAGATGGAAATTCTTCTGCAGTTATGGCATTCTTAACAGTAGCTTTGATGTGATTTTCTGATCACAGAATCACTGAATTACAAAATATGCTGAGTTGGAAGGGACCCACAGGGATCATCAAGTCTCACTCTGGGCCATGTGCGAAACCATCCCCAAGAGTCACACCATATGCCTGAAAGTGTTGTCCAAACATTGTCCTGAGCTCTGTCAGGTTTGGTGCTGTGACCTGGGGAGCTGTTCCAGTGCCCAACCACCCTCTGGGTGAAGAATGTTTTCCTAATATCCAATCTAAACATCCCCTGACACAACTTCAGGCCATTCCCTCAGGTCCTGTCCCTGGTCACCACAGAGATCAGTGTCTGCCCCTCTTCTTTCCCTCATGAGGAAGTTGCAGACTGCGATGAGGTCTTCCCTCAGTCTCCTCCAGGCTGAACAGGCCAAGTGACCTCAGCCGCTCCTCATACGGCTTGCACTCAAAGCCTTTCACGATCCTCACGACTCTCCTTTGGACACTCTCCAATAGCTTAATGTCTTTTTTTGTTTTGTGATGCCCTAAACTGCCTACTAATATTCAAGATGAGGCTCCCCAGTGCAGAGCAGAGTGGGACAATCCCCTCCCTTGCCTGGCTGGTGATGCTGTGCCTGATGTCCCCAGGACAGCATTGGCCTTCCTGGCTGCCAGGGCACTGCTGGCTCATGTTCAGCTTGCCATTGACCTGGACCCCCATGTCTCTTTCCATGGCACTGCTTTCCAGCATCTCATTCTGCAGTCTGTCCATACATCCAGGATTGCCCCATCCCAGGTACACAATCCAGCACTTCTCTTTTCTGAACTTCATGTTTGGTGATTGCCCAGTCTGCTAATTTATCAAAGTCTCTGCAGGGCCTTTCTTCCTTGGAGGGAGTCAACAGCTCCTCCCAGTTTTGTATCATCTGTGAACTTGCTCAGTGTCCATTCCAGTCCTGTGTCCAAGTTGTTAATGAAGATGTTGAAAAGCATAGGGCAGAGGATGGAGCCCTGCAGAACCCACTGGTGACAGGCCCCCAGTCTAACGTCACCCCATTCACTATAACCCCTTGTGCCCAGCCCATGAGCCAGTTGCTCATCCATTGCATGATGGGTTTATTCAGTTGTACGCTGGACATTGTGTCAAGAAGGACACTGTGAGAGAAAGTATTGAAAGCTTGATGTTTAGAGGAGGATGATTTCATTTTGTATACTTTGTATAAATCAGTTAAAACATCATGGAATAATTAAGCATAAATCTACTCAAGATGTGGCATATTGCTTCTGCTGGTTTGGTAACACATATACCTAATTTAGGAACCTCAAACAGCAGCATTTCTTCAGTACCCAGAATCTGTTCCATGAACAGACTTGAAAAACTTTCTAACCATGCTCAGCCCACATGGGACCTCCTTTAATGGTGGTTCTGTAAATTAACCATCAGGGCTTCTTTATTCAGGTTTATTATGATCTGCAATTGAACAAGGACAAAAAGATTAATTAGAAGTCTGGGAAGGTAAGATTACAACAAAGCCATGCAACCCATACACTGATTTACTCCTGGAAACATTCTCAGTAATAGTTCACAAGTAGTTTTTACTGGAAGGGTTAAAGAGTTATCCAAAGTTGGACTTTTAAACTCCTGTGTGAAAGAATTGCAGAAATATGTTGAGGGTTGATGCCCAGCAAGTGAATAATACCTTTTAATGCCTTTAGAGACAAAACAACTGTAAAACACTCACAAGATCTGCTTATTTTATATTTACAAACAGGTTTGATTTTACTCTCTTTTCTCAGAGACTGACCCAAATTGAGAGGCTCCTTTGAGAAATTTTTTAAGAATTCCAGAGGTCATCTCTGCTTGTTTCAAATTTCTTTTTTTGCTTCTTCCAGTCTTTTTATTGGGAAAAAAAAGTTTTTTTCCTCTCTGGTCCTTAGTGTAGACAGAGCCCTCTTATTAATTTTTTAAAATTTAAACCAGCTGCCATATTAATGTTCTAAATGACAAATGCTGCAGCAGTGGCTCTATCATGCAGATTGTTAAAATATGTTTAAATTGTATTATGTGTGTTAAGATCCAAAGGAGCGACACTGGCATGTTGGATCACAGAGTGCTTCCAAACCCCCTCCCAAATCCCACAAAACCCAAACACCCCTCCCCACCCCAGACCCCCAGCTCCATACAGATTTATGTGACTGTCCCAGAGGTCCTGAATTAATAATATGTAGCATGTGCACAAGAATGATAGATGGAAGAGGAATGGCTTATGTCTCTGTTAAATACTGCATTGTAAAAGTTGTACCAATGCATGTTTGTGAGACAGGTCCTATTTCTCTTGCTTTCCTGAAGGTTGCTAATCTCTTGGGCAGATAAAGAAGGTGATAGCTTCTGAGGTTTTGGATTAAAGAACCCTGTAGTGTACCTCATACTTTGAAGCAAAGCACTAAAGCAGCATTAAATTTTAAAATATAGTTCAGAAACATTAAGTTTTCTTATACCCTGCAGTTCTTGGTACAAAGGACTGAATTCCAGATTAAGGGAAACAAAAAAAGCCCCCAAAACCACAAAGAACTAAACAAGTGCAAATCCAGAGTAGGAGATAGGGATTGTAGTGAGTCAGTCTGTATTTTTCTGTAGCTGAAAATGACAGCTGCCTTGTCCCAGAGGGTATTTTGCATTTAAAAGTGAAGATTATACAGATAACACAGGAACTGTCTCCTTTCCACTCCGTATGCAGCTCATAGAAAAAGTCCTGTAGCTGGGGAGAAACAGTTTGGTGGACTTCATTTATTTCACATTCCTCTTCATTGCATGTAAGATAAAAAATGGCAAAATTTTGAATAGTGATATGAGTACAGAACAAATAATTTAATGTTGATAAGCACTATTTCACCCCATGAAAACGGTAATTGTATATGTTCTACAAAGTCACTTCAAATGAAAATTCACTACAAAATGGGGCAACTGTAATAAAATCATAGAATTGTAGAATGGCAAGGGCTGGAAGGGATCTCATCCAGTTCCAATCCCCTGCTTTATGGGCAGGGACACCTTTCACTAGACCAGGTTCCACAGGGCTTCATCCAGCCTGCCCTGGAACACTTCCAGGGATGGGATATACACAACTTCTCCAGGCAATGTGCTCCTGTGCTTCATCACACTCTGAGTAAAGAGTGTCTCCCTAATATCTCATTTAAACCTGCTCTCTTTCAATTTTAAGCCATTGCGCATTGTTCTATCACTAACTGCCTGTCCCTCTCCCTCCTTTTCATGTCCCCTTCAGAGGAGGGAGGGAGGGAGGGAGGGAGGGAGGGAAGGAAGGGAGGAAGGAAGGGAGGAAGGAAGGAAGGAAGGAAGGAAGGAAGGAAGGAAGGAAGGAAGGAAGGAAGGAAGGAAGGGAAAGAAAAGAAAGAAAGAAAGAAAGAAAGAAAGAAAGAAAGAAAGAAAGAAAGAAAGAAAGAAAGAAAGAAAGAAAGAAAGAAAGAAAGAAAGAAAAGAAAGATAAAGAAAGAGATGTGGGGGAGTGGGGGACAGGGAGACTGACAGGGGGTAGATAGAAGCAAATCACCCTTCTGAGGGTCCCAATGACATCTCGTTGCTCCCCTCCATCTGATATTCTTGGTGGTGATGGTCCCCCATGCCAAAAAGTACAGAATCTAGTGGATTAATATACACTTCGGGCAGGTGGGAACACCCAGGTGCCTACGGTGTAGGGGGCTTGGTTTGACACTGTCCTTGCAAGACTCTGGATCTTGTGTCATTTTGCATTACATGCAGTGCTTTGGTGAAGCGTCTGGGGACCACTTTTGGGTGGGAAGGGGCCTTTGATGGGCCATGACACCCCCTCTGCTGTCATTCACCTGAATGTCCCATAGATGTGGCTTTCTGCAGCTGGGCTGGCCTGCACAGCAGAGGATGGGCTTTCGCTGCCTCTCACCAGAAGCTTTTTCACCACACACCGAAAACCTCTCGTCCTCCCCCCTTTAGTGTGAGGGTCTGTGTGAGCCTGACAGCAGACAGCCTAGGGCTGTGGTCTCCACCCTGAAGGTGTAAGGCTTAATCCTCCTGTGAATGGATTCTTCTCCCCCAGCCCAGACCTGAGCCAGTTTCTCTTAACTCCATCATCTTGCACTCTAGGGCCTCAGTCAAGAGGCCCATTCAGGATGTGATGGTCTTCCGTGCAGCTTTTGTTACACAGTTTTGCTATTATAGGCAAAAATCCTTCATAAAAATGTTGGAGTCATAAACCATAACATTTCAATCTCTGAGAGTGAGTCCTATTGGAGTCAAACAGTACAGGGGGATGCATCCCAGTAGTCATTTTCTGTATTTCCTTGCAGAAAGATCAAATAATTGAAAGAATAATCTTTCTTTCATAGAAAGTGTGAAGGAATGCACCAAAACACTGCTTCTTTTTAGACAAAAGCAATTACTTTTCTGTATGTAGAAGTCAAGTTTCTATTTTACTTTCTTCTGGTATTAGAGCTGATTTTTTTCATCACAGTGACAGTTTTCTGTTAATGTGGCAGCTTGACCAGTTTTGTCGTTTTGTATCAGTGCACTAATTAATGTGTTGATTCTGTTTTTGAGACCAACCTTGAAGAAAAGATGTTTCTGATGGCTTAGGTAACGTGCTGAGATGGAGAAGCTAGACATGTAGAACAGAGAGATGTCTGTTACACCAGTTTGCAATTTAAACGCAAGTAATACAGAAAGTGATAAAGTTTTACACTAGTTCTTCACAGTCTGTACTGAATGGTACCTTGTGCTAAGTAAGAACTGCTGGAAATTGACTAGTAGATTTTTCTTCCTCAGTATGGCCAAATCTGTTTTTGCTGTAGATCAACATAGGAAAGCAATACCAGCAGGCATTAAAGTGTAATAGAAAGGAAAAGTGAACCACCCTTCAGGCTTGGAGACAATGAAATAGTGCAGACATATCCAAACCATTAGTTCTCCTGAGCTCCTTCATCCACAGCTGAAACTGTGACCTCCACAACTGGTTGTAAGCATCTTGCTAATTACATTTTTACAGTCTCACGCTCTGTATGAGTTTAACTTGAAATTCAGTGTTCCCTTTGTTTTCACTTTTCCACCCAATGAATTGTTATGCCCCACACTACTGAAGTACTGGGCTTCCTAGGAGAACTCAACTGCCTGCAGAGGCAGATGTGCTAAATGGCAATGCAAGGATGATTTGTCGAAGCAGATTTGGGACCTGACATCTGATACTACCTGCAGCACTGTCAAGGGAGGAACATTGTCAACAAGCTGTTAAAAATGACTTCTAATGGCTGAGCAAAGTAGATGAAACATCAAGAAAATCACTTTGTTCTTTGTTCTTATTGATTGCCTAATTTAATTGGCATAGTTTTATTGAATTTTTTAACAGAACAAAATGAGATTTTAATGTAATCTCACTGAGGTTGGTTCTAATTAGATATATTAATTTATTATGACTTTCTTGGTTAGAAGAACTAAAGCTCATTAATTTCTTTTGATGAAGTTATTTTAGACAAAATCCCTAACCTTCCAGCTAACTGTACTCTTGGTTATATTGGTGTATACTTAGTTGAGAAGCTACAGAAGACTGAAGAGACCAACAACTTTGCTTATTATGTTGAAATTAGAATTCTAAAACCAATTAAAAGTATTGAAAACTTCTGATATTTTACAGATATCATTCTGTAAGTTTTCTGTGGTATCAGTCTCTGCAATTGTTGCAATAAGAGTGAGACAGGGCAAAGCAGATTTCTTTGTTTGCATAACTTTTTAAAGGCCTAATCAGTTTGAGGTTTCATGTTAATTCTTGATGATTTAAAAACCTAGATGGCTAAAGAAGATGTCAGTTTAATTTTGCTGAATTAGATGTTGAGTGATTGCATTGCATTTTTGCTTCAGAACAAGTTTCTTGAAATATAGTTTTATCCACTTAACTTCGTTCTTACAAGACAGTTTGGATCAGGAGTAGTCTTGAAATTCTCTTGTATCATTGAAATTAGATAATTTCCTTCCAACGTTTATGCATTGACCACATGTGAGCTTTATTGGGACCATGAGGAGTAGGGTGGAAAGTTTATATAGATTCAAAGAGCTGTTCAATACTGAGTCTAGAGATGACTTTGCTGCCTGTTCTTTGGTGTAATTTGTGGAACGGCATGTACTGGTGAGGAAATGCAAAGCTTTCTTAACACTGGACATTTTGGGATTTCCAGTTTAAAGTTAGAAATATCACAGTTGTTTGCTGTTTATTCACTCACACTCCATTGTAAACCATATTTTCTCAACAATAACCTACATCTTACCTGGAAAGTATGGGACATACTATACTCAGAGTAACTCAAGTGTTACTTGAGTAATTCAGGTAACTCAAGTGATGTTGACTCGCGCAACCCTCTGGTGGTGAGACAAAAAAGCTGTTGAAAGAGAAGAGATGAGGAATGAACGGCTTTCTCATCTTCATTGGATAGAATTATTCTGTTTGAGTGTTAGTGTTTTATTTATTTGTTTTACAGAAAAGCTGAGTTTTCTATGTCTAAAAATTATGTGGTTTGTACAGCTTTGTTCATTTACAACATACATAAAGTGACATTTTTACTGTCTTTTAGTCCTTTTTGAACAGAACCTAATGGCTTAAACAGAATTTCAAGTTCAGATATGTAATTGTTCAGAAACAATGTCTTTCTCTAGAAGTTTACTGTAACAGAGGCATAAAAGGATTCAGATGTCTCTCCTAAATACCTGTTATGTAATACAATTGCTGGAAATGGGAAATAAGACTGAGAAAGGAACATTCTCAGACTCTATGAGACACAACTTAGTGTGATCAAGAGTTCTCTGTGTTCTCTTTTGGAATGGCTGATTCATTGATGCGCTGATAGAGAAATTACTGTTGAGCAACCGATATCAGCGAGGATGATGGCAAGCTAGGGAGGTCATTAATTTGGAGCAATGTTTTAGATATTTTCTTTGACTCATATGGAGCTGGTGTACAGGTCTCAAGGATGGTTCGCAATTCCAATTCCCAAGCACTGTGCTAACTTTCAAATCAGTAACCACATGAATGCTGACATTCAGACTGCTATATCTGCCTGTGCTCTGACAGGAAAATGAGAGAAGTTGGCTCCAACTTAGAATCATTTTGGTACTTCTGCTAGTAGCGTTAGGCATTGTGTAACACTGAGGTAGCTGAAAGCAGTTGTGTAGATACGGGCCTCTGCTTCTTTTGTATGAATTCCTGAAGTGTAAAACACCAATAATAACAGGGGACTAATTCATAGTTTAATAGAGATGTTGTCAGAAAAATATATTTAGTAAGTCTGTGGATATGTTAAACATATTAGTGTCCTAATAAAATGTTAATGATTTTGCAGCAGTGGTCTATTACATAATTTTCTTTCTTTGAGCCTTAATTGCTTTATTTTTCAGGCTCACATTGATAAGAAGACCATATTATGATCTTAGTTTCCCAAATCAGATTTCATGCATTTTTGCTGGAAGAACATGTCGACAGACATGTAGGACACATACCAAAATAATAAATCTTAGAATTTTAGAAAAGAAGATTGTCCATTAACTGTTCAGCTTTTTGTAGCCCTCCAAACAAAACTCAGAAAACAACAAAATGCAGTGAAATGTGAAGACTAATTGGCAGCAGCATTTGCAAGTGGTCATTGTTAACATGTCAGGAGTGTGTCTAGCTTTCTCCTTTGGTGATGTTTTACTATATGGCACAAACCACAGCTGAGGTTTGCTTTCTTCCTGCTTGTTACTCTTTGTCTTTAATTGGACATTGGTTTTATAGGGCAGTGTTCTTGCTGCTTCCATCTTGCAGTGTTTGAAACACAGTGTAGCCCCTTTTCCTTCTCCTTGCATTCTATTAATGAAATAAGCCATATAGGGAGCTTGCTAGGTAGAATTAGGAAAAAAAACCCAACTCTTGTGGTTAGCTTGAGCTTTTCTTGCATGTCACACAGACACCTTTCTGCTAAATCAGACTTGACTGAACACTTGCAACAGACTGTGAATGCTCTGATGTTTGACAGCTCCTGTTTCAGGTTTCCTTCATGAGAGCATGGTTCACTATCAACTGATCCACCCCTGAAATTGAATCTTAAAGCTTTCTGCAAGTACTGTGCTCCACTATCATCATGCAAGAGGGAAACAGTCTGTTGCTCATTCTGACTGTGAAATGAGCCAGTGCTATGTGATTACCCTTCAGTTTGACTCTGGGAAGTAACTTGAACCGCATCAGATTGTGAGTTGTTTGGTTTCCCCGTATAGGTGCTCACTCTTTTCACAGGCTTTCTGAAGTGTTGCTGTAATTGTTGATTTGTGTTGATTTTTCTTTTCACATAACACCATATGCTGCAGTTGAGAGATGCATTCATAATTTGTTTTCACACAAAGTCCTGAATCACACACACATTGTCTTGATGCAATTTCCTTTGACAGTCAAAAAAGCCTGCTGCAGTTGTGGATGCGTTAAAAGGCAGAAACCAGTAGTGAAAACCAGAAGACAAAATCTATATAGCCTAAATAAAGGTGGAATAATATAACAAATGCGTAAATGAACTTGTGATAGTTTCCGATTTGTGTCAGTTCACAAAATGAAATAATAAAAGTTCATGCAAAAAAGGAATTAAATGCTTTAGGTGAAATGTTTCAATTTTCTTGGAAAAATAAGTGATATAGTAGTGCCACTCAGGCAAAATTATTATTTCCGTGAAAAAAAATTCCAGCAAACTCCTAAACAAAAAATGTTATCATAACTTTGGAGGAGAGTGAGTGTTTATGGATAATACCAAAATGATAGGTAAGTCTTAGAAAAACAGTGTTTGTTCAGAGTTTTAAGTAAATTTCAATCAGTAGGGTGAGATTTCTGTGTTTGACAGCTCACTTTGTATCTGTCTCTGATGGAGTTTTAGAGAAAAATTAAGGACATATCCAAGGCTAGGAACTGCCAGAGATGGGACCTGAGGCTAGACTGATATCCATTCTGACAATACCTACATTCCTAGAGCTCTCTTGCGTTCTGCCACTCTCTCCATCATTGGTAGACACAAGCTATTTTCTTTAAGTCAAGTCAATACCTTGGCCATTATCAAAACAACTTGATGAGCTGGAAAGTCATTTGGCACTGCCTTTTCAAACTTAGAGAACTAAATTCAATAAATGCACCTCTGATCTTTTGGGAGAAGTGACAGTCTAATCATTAAGGAACATGTTCATTATGAAACCCCAGAATATATCTCACTGGGAGCAGGAGGAGATATATTTTGTTATTGAGCTTTCTTTTCTTCTCAAATTTTGTCAATACCTGTGTAGGGAGAATGAAATGGGTCATTATTGTGAGACTTACTTTGTAACCAGGATGTGCATGATAAGGATAAGAATATATTTATCAGTGGAAATTATGCCATACCATATGATTGCCATATATGCAGTGATGATTTTTTCTTCTTGGTGTTTTATCTTCCTTAAATTCACAGAAAGTTCAATTAATTCTTATTCAGGTGTGAATAAAAACATCATTAAGCACAATTGGCTTAGTTTTTTTTTCAATTATTTAATATAATTACCATGCTTTTTTTCTTTTTGAGTCAGAGGATGGAGGTAGAGAAATTCTGTTCCACTTGGTTACAACATTGTTTAGAATAATGCTTGTACTGTTTACTTGTTAGGGTTGTTAAGCCATTATATTTTTCCCTGAAAGTGGTATAAAGCTTGGACTCCACTTCCCAAAATTCTTGTTATCTGGTGATCTGGTTCATCTTGGTGGAATGGGTGGTCTTTTAATCACTGAACCTCCATCTCACTCTAGTGTCCTCACTTCCAGAACAGCTGAAAAGGTCACTGCCAATCTGAGTCTCCTTTGCTGCATGCATCTGTAGAGCATGGGACTGATCCAACCCTGTTCCCTCTCTGAAGAGAGCCTTTTCTTGCATCTCAAGTGCAGTAAGGGAGAGAGGACATTCTGTTTTCTGAAAACCTTTTCTACTTCTAATCTTTTTTCATTCTGGTACAGGGTTAAACCTCCAGCTTCCGAAACTCTCTGTTAAAAATGAGGCTGCTGTCAGTGGCTTGGAATAGGTCACAAGACTGATTGGTTTAGAGATGCATGTCTTGAAGTTTTGGGAAGCTGAGGAGTTGGCAGTGCAATGGAGAAAGCTGTCTCTGAAGAGCACCAGAATTGCCCCTCTGCAGCAGCCTGCTGTGGGGAGAGAGGTGCAGTTTTGGCATTTCCTGTTACTTTATCAGAAAGATGGTGGGTGCTTGGTGTACGAGGGTGAAAAGAAAGGTGACTGAGGATTTTCTCTGCCCCCTCTCCTGTCCTCCACTCCCCTTGGACTCATAGGGAGTGAACACAGATGTCTCACCTGAAAAGGGGTGGAGGTGAAAGATTCCTGGTCACGATAGGGGAGGAGGCCAGAAGCCTGGGGTGAGCTACAGCATGTACTGGCCCCACAACTTTGAGCTAGCATTGGTTTAAAAACAGTCATATTGCATGCAGGTTGTTCTACAAGGGTGCATTTTTATCTCAGCATAGTGACACTGTTTTCCCAGCTGCTGTTTTCTTCTTTTGTAGTCATTATTTATAAGGAGACTACTTTGCTTTTTATTAATTGCTTGTGATACTATCCTGGGATACCTTAAGGTGCAGATAGTGAATGTCCATACTCATTGCTTTGTCCTTTTATCAAATTTTATGAAGTTAATAATTAAGCAGGAGCAATATAGCTAGTCATGATGCTGTTATTCCTGTTATGTTTCTGTTTTTTTCTGGAATAAGATAAAAGCTAGGACCTGGTATCAATTGTTTCCTAAAACAAGAAAAGCCTTTTTAGGCATAATGTTTGGTTAGCTGTTTACTTCCTAAGGATGTTTATGATAAAATATCTGTAGCATACATACCTGCTAGCCTATATCATTATAGCTGATAAATTCAAGGCATCTAATCCAAAGTCATACTCAGTTTATTCAGGGTTTTTTTTCAGAATAAATGCAAGCTTACCACAAGATTTAAACAACTGACTTGTAGTTCCCAGAGAAGAATGTGGTTGTACTTTTGAGAATCTCATATAATGAAAAACAGTACTTTTTTGAATACTAATATCACATTAAGAAATTCTGATTTAAAATCTTAGAAGTTTAGGTATAGGAAGTGTGGACAAAAGTTGAACTTTTTTCCTCATAGGACTTCTGAGTTTTAATGATGCTGTATTTTTTACAGCAAATTTATCATCTCCTAGATAATGCATTCAGGGCTTTTCTAGTGCTTGATTTATCAAGAAGACTGGCACTGAATTATTTTGTATTTTATTCCAAGTACCATGAGGGTAAAAGTGACAAGGCTTCTGTCATTGATTGACTACTGCCAAATCATATTTCAAATCATACTTCATGACTCTGCTCAGGGGTTTTGTTGGTTTGGGGTTGTTTTTTTGTTTTTTGGAGTTTTTTTTTCTGGATTTTTTTTCCTTTTTTTTCTCTCACAATTTCTATATTTTTTAACATTTAAGCAGCTCCTTTAAATGAAAGACATCACATTTTCTTCCTGGCTTACTGTATGACCTCTGGCAGTTGCTTAGATCTTCTGTTCCTTGGTTTAATTACATGTAGAAAGGAGGGATAGTTACATCCATTGGCAAATATTTTAAGAATTATCCCTGTACAAATAAAAAAAAATAAAGGGTTGTTGAGGTAAGTCAGAATGGTTCCAACCTGATGATTAATGAAAATACCAAAAACTGGCCCTACTGGATTGTCAGCTGTGGTTTACCAAGCTTCCCATTTTGAGCAGAAGGTCAAGAACAGACAAAACTGTGAGTGGATTTTGAATTGTGTATCAAATATTCTCCTTAGCTTCTGCTGAGACTGGATATAAAGGATCTAGTCAGTATCTCCCTCTGTGGTATTTTTAAAATTTGTTACAAATAGGAGACATTGCTGTTTATTCACTTTACAGAAACCAATCAGGAACCATAGTAAAACAATATTATAATTTCTTTTAATGTTATGTTTAAGCCAAAGAGTAATGCAGTTGCATTAATTTAGCTTACACTTAGAAGCTGCAACCATATTTGAGACTCTAAGATGGTCCTGTGTCAACTTTAACGCCTGAGTTACTGGCTGTATAAAAGTAGGAGAGAAGCTGAAAGCAATGTTGAGTCTGTAACTTGCCATTTTTGTACCTGGGCAAAAACGAGACACAATTTGTGGTTCCAATGTATTTCTGAGAAAGCAGGGAGCTATTGACTCTGAAGAAATAAGAGGCTTTTTAACACTAAGTTAGTACAGCCGTCAATAGATTGGAAAAATGTAAATGTGAATGATTGCTTTAATCCTGCTAAACATTTTCTTTACCTGATCTCATGTATTTAATGCTAAAATTGATTTTAATCATAAACATAAGCAACAGCTTCTTCCAGATCATTGCAACCCATTCTGTCTGTAGGCAAAAGCATCTATGACAAGGGCTAGCAGCAACTGGGTTAAATATTGATTTTTGACTCTGTCTTCTTTCCTAATAATCAATCAAGAAGACGTGTGAAAAATTCTGCTTCCAAATTGTTATTATGAAGGATTTCTCCAGACAGCACAAGAAGAAAGTACTGAAAAGATTTAAAAAAAATATATATTTTTACAATTAGTATAGAACAGGTACTTTCAGATAGCAACCCAACCTCATAGACTGTTGCGGGGGTGAAGGCAATAGTTTAGGTGATATTTCCAAAATAGGCCTCTACTTTTTGAAACCTGAGGTTCAAGGAGCAGATACAGAGCTCAAAATTTTTGAAAGCACTATATGACTAATATATCTATTGTGTCCAGATAGTTGAACTTAAATTGCCTCTCTTGCCATTGCAGAGTAGATACTGCTAGTATTTGATGGAAGTTCTTCCATTTTTCCCCCCAAGAATGTTATTTATTTAAACTAATCAGTGATGCCCTAAAACCCTTAGAGATGAGATAGCTTTGCTGTGGTCCTAGGACTTTATTTGAGATGACTTCTGCAGGGAGTCCTGCTGGCTATGTATCACTTCAGTTGTAGGTCTGCGAAAGTGATTTGGAAAGTGGAGAACCCTGTTGCTAGTTATCTAAGAGGTGAGGACAGACTTCAAACTCTCTCCATGTTTCTTAACATGTAATCAGCCTTGTCTAGGAGAAATCTAGCTAGCATGTTTGACAGCTAACTCAATACTCATGGTGTGTAGAGTTTGATAATCCTCTGGAATTCCTTGAAAAAATGTGAGTAGTAAGCGAAAAGTCTGCCTAAAGAAATTGTTAGTGTTCAGAGAGGTGAAGGTGATCTACTGGTGTTGTCTATTCTGCTTTTCAGAACATTGAGAGTGGCTTGTGGTTTGAAATGTTTCCAGAAGTGAACAGCTTCTTTCTTGTGCTCTTGAGTGCAGCTGTCATTTTTTGGGTTTCAAGGAGAATTTGAAGAAAAGTCTGTGCTGTGTCTCAGTTGTCTAAGGTTCTGTACATGGCTATGGGGAGAGCTGGTGAGAATTTCCACTGCAGTACACTGTGGGGAAATCAGGAGGAAGTGCAGCTGTCAGTGAAAGTCTCCAGCCTTAAAGATAACTGCATGTGGTGACTGGGCTTAGAGAAGAGCTTCCTTTCACAATAGCTTGACCATTATGCATCGACTTAAAAAGGTTGTTGGGGGAATGGTGTGGGCAGGATGACTGACCTTTTAACTGGTCATTTTGATGGGTGCCATAGTGCAGTAGCCACTTAGTTCTCTCTAGGTCAGGCTCTGTGCCCTAATCTGTCCAATTGCCTTTAGAGTTGTACTAGTATGAACACAGCATAAATTTTTTTTCAGCCACTAGTTGTGCTTTTGAAAGAATTCCCTCCTAACCACTTCTCTGTGGTATGTTAATCATTTTGAATCCTGAGCAGCAGTTATGACACATTGCCTCTTACTGTGACACAGATTGGTTTCACACACAAATTAACCAGGTTACACAGAGTGATGAATGCCATGTTTTAATACAGGACTCACAGTATATTGTCAGACAGACAACAATATAAAATAGTAGCTTACAAACTTCAAAAGGATTCTACTGAGCTAAGTAAAGTAATAGTAAGTGAAGCTCTTCTGCATAGTTTTCATTAAAATGTTGATAATCCACTTACCATGGTTGGATTTTAATTTGTGATGTTGTTGTTCCATACTAATACTGAAACTACCATCTCACAGAAAACGTTTTTGTTTAGATAAATAAAAAATCTGTTTGTCACGTGTTAGGATGTTGATTTTGTATTTAACATATCAGAATATTTAAATGCCTGATGTTCATTCCTTTGCATTTTATTAATGCTACTATGATATGCTTTCTGAAACATTTATTTTCACTTATTTTTAACCTGCACAAGCATTTATAGGATTTTGGTTATACATTTTAGGAAAACAGACTGAATTTCAACACTGAAACAAACATACAGTGGGTAATTGATAAACTTAAATTACTGTTGTGCATTTTATAATGCAACTGCACTGATTTGCAGTTAATTTCATTAGTTAATTTCATTAATTTTGACTTCCAAGCCCCTGTCAAACACTATATTGTCATGTTTTATTTTTTCCTTATTAATATAATTACTATTTTAAAATTTGTTAAATTTTAATTAACATAAAGTTCATTAAAATGCGAGTTTCAATTGCTTGTTGAGCACTGTGATTGCCCTGCAAAAAAACAATTGGGTCTTTTCCCTATCCCCTCTGTCCTTCCTCTCCAAGTCCAGCTATGTGGGCTCCAAATATCTGTTGTTTTGTTCTACTTTCCTGTTTAACATAGAGGTTATTTTTCATATCTTTGTGAACTGAAAATTACATATATTATTGAGAGACTGTACTGCAAATCTGTCTGCCTGTTTGAGTTGCACTTTGGTTTTCCTGGTGGAAGAGAGTGCAGGAATTTAAATGCTTTCAGTTTTGGGTCTAGACTTGCAAAATAATAAATCACTTTCCCTTTTTTAGTGACCTGATGATTTAAGGAGTAGAGAAGCAAAGAAGTCCTAGCTGGTGGTCTGTGGCACACTTGATTTGGGAAGTCTCTTTCAAAGGCTAAAACAAGAGCTGAGAAAAGTTTCTTTAAATGTTTGTCTGTTTATTTTGGTTCATATGCCAGGTCCTCAGATCTCTAACTTTCCTTATGAGCATTGGATTTTTGGCCTCTAGGAGGTGAAAAGGCTGATATTTTTAAAGCACTGCAATTGTGGTCTTTGTGTGCAGAAGCTTTCCCTTTGCCACAGCCATGCTTGGCTTTTAATGCTCATTTAATAAGCAATTTAATGCTGTCAGAGTCAGATTTGATGTGAGCCGCTGGCTTTGCTCTGGTTTAGGGAGTACACGTGTTCTTTGTCTGCTTTCTTGCTTGGAAAGGGTGACATGACCTTGAAAGCTGAAGCATGCCAAGACACTTGCCAAGGAGTGAAGCAGGGCAGACATGCCATTCAGGTGTCCCTCTGGAGACAGCCACACTTGGGCTGTGTTAGAATCATTACAAAGGCTTAGTTGGGAAGTCTGCGGCTTTTAATGCCATTTCATGGTAGTAAAAATTGTTGTCCCACCAGCTAAAAGAGTGGGTGTTTTAATAGAATAAGCATTTGATTAATGAAACAACGTGTACGGTACAGAAGAAATGATCATAAAAAGCTGCTTTTTAGTGGTCTAAAGTACCTTTTGCAGCTTGGACCCTTTTATCACCTTGTAAATCGCCCCTTGAGATGAATAGTTGAAGTTAGACAAGGCACACTTCCATTACCAGCATATCCTCCTTCAGATATTATTATAGAGCTTGGGCTGCAGCTGCTTCAAAGCTGCCCTTCTCACCAACACATTTTTACATCTTGCTTTCATTATGCCAAGGCCCATTCTGTGTTATTGCAGTGGCTTTGCTTTTAATAATCTTCTTGATGAAAACATTCGGACCTGAGGGAGGTCCACTATTTCTCCTTACCCTTCTCTTACAAGGTGGTGACCATTTTTGCTACTTTTGTTCTGTTTTATAGATAATGTTCAACAGTGCTAGTTAACAAGACTTAAACATACTCAGGAGGAGAGGAAAAGGCATAATAAAGCCTACTTTAAGGTTAATATAGGAGAGAGAATAAAGTTATGTCATTTTCATTATGGAGGATTGAAAACTTCTCATTGCTTTCAGTGGGAGTATAAGCAGGAAAATAAAAAACATGACCCTAACAGCAAACAGATGGCATTCCCTTTTCTGTGATTTTGTACACTTTTGAAGTTGTAGAGGAACCACATAAGCAGTCATGCTTTCAATTATTTTCCCCAGTAACAGAGGCAGGCGCAAAATTTATTCATTTTTTTCTGACTGATTACTCTTCCATTCCAGTCAGTGTGTCTGAGCTCTAAATTCTCTTATGTGAAAGAAAGGGAAATAAACTTCAGAAACTTCTTGGCCTCAAAGCCAAAGGAAATATTTACTAAGTTTATATTTTTTATTTTGCCAGCCTCTCTCTTATTTTGCCCTTCTTAGGAATTAGAATGGAGGCTCTAATGATACGGCTTCAATTTAGTAGAGATGAGCACCCAAAAACTCTACTTTTCCATAAGAGGCATCTCTCCACAGAGTGAATGGAAGACTTTTGTAAATTCCTTTTCACTATCATTGCTGAGATAGACAATGAACAGCCAGATTTAATAATTTTCCTTCACAATAATATTAAGAAATCTGTTATCTCATGTTACTGCTAGCCTGAAAAGATAACCTTATAAAGAATGAATGTGATAAATCCCTTAAAGACTCTAAAATGGAAACACAACACAATGTCAAGGCAATCCAAATTAAAATAATATATTCCCAGCATGACTTCAAAATAGCTATTTTGTTTCAGAGTAATGATAAGCATAGAAACAAGAGTATTTTATATTTCCCTATACTTTTACGCTAGGGTCTCAAAGCACTTTACAGCTGTAAATTAAGCAGTGTTATAGATGATGGGGGGAGAAAGTCAGCAGCTTGCACACAGAGAAACAAAATTATAGAGGGGACAATATAATGTAACCCATAGTTGGGGGCAGAAGTAGGAAGACAAGCAGATTTTTTTGATTCGTGTATCTAGATTCTATGAGCTTAACAGTCACCCCTTCCAAAGCGTATTTTTGTGTCATTTCAGAAACTATTCTGCAACTACCAACACTGATACAAATCAGTAGTCACAGGAAAGGAGATGGGATATTTCCTGAGTTAGATTTCTGACTCTGCTATTGATTTTCTATGTACATGTATCTTAACATTGGTCTGTAGTTCACTTGTCCTTTGTAAACTCATGCACTGATATCCTTGAAAGAACTTGATAAGTGCCAACAGGTTTCTTTCTGTACTGAAGATGCCAGCTGATAGCTGTTACATCTCTGTGAGCAGGTTCTTCTCCTTCGTCATGCTCCAGAAGTGATGATTAAGAGCTGCATCCTATAGTTTCAGAAACCAATGGGAGTTTTTTAGCAACTTTTGTTGTCTTTTTTCTTCAGACCCTCTGGGTACGAAATAAGAAACAGCTTTGGATCTACTGGACAGAGCTGTTTATAAAAAATGCTACAGGAAGCCTCCTTGTGGCATACAGAGCAATCTGATTTCTTTTTTTCTGGACACCAGGATATCTGCATAATATATGCTAATCTGCATATATTGATGAATTCCTTTACATTTTAGCTAGCTACTATAGGCCTTGGCACAGCACATGTCTCATCCTTGTCCTAGGAAGTCTTGGGCAGGTCTGAGGAATTCTGTCTCCTCAAGTCATGGAATATTAATGACTGTCTGAGATGTTGTCATCTACACTGTATGCCTCCAACATTAGATAATTCCAGCCAGCCCTACTTCTGGATGGTGTAGCTTTCTTTTGAAAAATTGTTTTGTCTATAGGTTTTGGCTAGATTAGTTAGAATCCCTTTTTCATCCTTAGCTGAGGTCCAAGGGCAAAATCTTTGATAAAACACATTAGCAGTCTATATCAGACATTGTTTCACACAGAACGTGAAGAAAATTAGTTAAATCTGAACTGACTGACTATACTCCCCATGCTTTATACTATTTATAATACTGCATTTTCAGCAAACAATTATTTAATAACCTGAGCAGGCATCTTGGTTTTAATTTTTTCAAGTCAGGCTTTTGTGTGAAGAGTCACTGAAACCTCCCCTTTCTTTCCTCTTTTCTTGTTCTATTAATTTCCAGGGTACTGCATCCTTGATCATAGAAATATTTCAAGAAAAACAATGTAGCAGAATTCCCTGGAGTGAATCTTCAGTGAACCCTTCCTGTCCTAGTAAACTACAGTTCCTAATTAGAAATAAGGCAATCTTTTCCACTTTCATTAATTTTTCAGTCCAGCATTTTTTACTCTGGTCTTTATACATAGCGCACTCTCTGAAGTTTCCTGATGAGGACAAACAGTATTTCCTGATGAGGACAAACAGTATTTCAGTGAAATACTACATTTTTTTCTGAAATATATCCCTATTCCTCAAGGTTCAAAAGTAACTCCCCACATGCTTTTAGACATTCTAATGATTAGTTTGCAGTGTTAATGATGTTGGATTTAGAAATGGTCCAAAGAGGTAAATATCATGTATAATTGTAATAAGACTGGAATTTTGAAAGGGAATTTTAATTATTTTATTATCTCCTAAGAGAACTGAGGAATAATGTCTGTGTTAAAAAGTTTTTGCTAGAAAAAAAGCAAAATCAGAGTAAAGGATGACTAATGGGTTTCCATTATTGAAACAATGTCCAAGTTATAGCATTTCTTTTCAATTAAATGACAATAACTTGGCTCTATCAAGAGGTGAGTTACCTTAATAAATTTTCTTTCTTGATTTAAAATCCCTTTCATGAAGTACTGAGCATGCTAAGGGCTTCTGGATTGTTCTACTTGAGCAACAGGAATTAAAAAAAGAGGTAAAGCAGAGGTGTTTTTATTATGATGCTGTCCAGGTTTTCATAGTTGCAGATAGTAAAATTAATATGAAAACATATGAGAACTGTAATCTGAAAAATCAAGTATCTGTCTGGATATGAAAAAAATTAATCTTGCACATCCAAAGAAGCAAGTCACTTTAGACCTCAAATGGAAGTCTTCCTATTGAATTCAGTGGTCCAGGGATCAGGCATTTCTTACATTTTCCCCAGCTTCTTAAAATATACAGCATAAATAATCTTTGCTGCTTGGAATTTGTGGGGAAAATATTTGTCTTATAACTTCAGGAATAACTAGAATAGAGAGAAAGTTCCACAATCACTGAGAGATTGATGGCCTTGACCTCCACTTATCCTGCTTGGGATTAGCTCACGGAAACGGATACTTATTTCTGATCGTTCTTATATGGTTCATTCTTTTTTGCCATTCTGTCATTCTTTTTGGCCCTTGTCTTTTCATGTGAACTTCCCAACATTGTTAGGTGAGAATTTTAAGTGAGTTGGGAGTTAAATTCAGAGGAGTTTGAATGCCAAGGTGCTGTGCACGTCTCATTTTGTGTTATGTATTCAGCAGGGAATTTACATATATTTAAGATGCATAAAATGATAAAATTCAAGTTTTCTCTTTTTACTACCTCATGAAATTTGAATTAATTTTAATATAAATGTTCAGTAATTTATATGTAAAAGCAAAAATAATCCACATTTCAATGTTAGTGTATTTAAAAGCAAATTGTAGTAAGCAACTAACAGACGGTGAGTTAAGTGCTATAATTTCTTTGGGTTCTCTGAGAACACGTATTTTCTTAGTAACTGCCAAAGGTTCATTTCATGCCCTTCTCTAGATCCTATAAGGAAAAATGGTGAAACAATTAAAAAATGTATATTGCATTTTTGTTGACAGCTTGTAAAATAAGTTTCAAACTTACCAGATTCCAAATACTTTTAACATCTGTATAACACAGAATTTATAGTGGAAACAACCATGGTGCCAGAAATACTGTCAGCAGTGATGTTGCTGATAGGACTTTGACTAAATGAAAGATGTAAGATAATGTACTGATACATTATCCTAAAAGTGCAGTGAACTTGTGACTAGCTTGTGTTTGAAATTGTTGTTGAAATCCAACTCTATTCAACAAAATAATGAAATGTATATAAAGATATATTTTCTCTCTTGATCTCCCAGTATTTTGGGATGTGCTTTTGAGCTAGAAATGATTGCCCTAGCTCCCTGAATGTCTACAGAAAACCAGACAAATGAGTATCCAGTAGCCTTAGACTTGCAGCTTTCTCATAAAAAAGAAGTCGTCTCTGATAGATACACTCCTACCAAGGTTGACTGCAGCAGATTTAATTTGATCTTTCAAGCACAGATTAAAAATAGTGTTCTTGTTTCAGTTAGAACATTACCACTTAAGCTTCAATACAAAAGGAGCTTTTTCATCATCCCAAAGCATGTACTCTCAAACATTTTAACTGACAGTGGTTTAGTATTTGCATTATCTTTTCCTGATTGTGCATTTTTCACCAGAGACAGATGATAAAAGTTTATGTGAGAGAAGATCTGCAGTAACATCAAGAAAAGGCTTCATATTCTCTATTACTGGGGGCTGCAGAAGGAATTTGTGATGGCTAGAAATTGTATTTTAAAAATTGTTGCATTTTCCATATGTGAGCATTTTTGCATATTTAGCTGATACTGCTGTTTTGCAAGGAGGAAGACAGCATCAATCTTGTTTTAACATTAGAGCCAAAGTTGTAGAGAGTTGTAAAGGATTCTTCCAGTATTCATGGACCAAGGAAGATGATCTTTGCATGGATTAAATGCAGGATTAAAAATTCATCCTGTCTGTGAGTAGATCTAAGTACACACATGTAAGATCAATTATTTGAAAGCAAATAAGGTGTCTAAGGCCAAGCCCTAAATCTATTTGCACCTCAGATGGATTTGCTAACATCCACTTTCATATATTTTACATCTGGTTTAATTTGATTAAAGTGTAACAGCCTTCCTAGGTAAGGGGTTGAGTCACCATCCCTGAAGGTATTTAAAAGCATGGTTTAGTGGTGAACTTGGCAGTGTTAGGTTGGTGGTTGAACTCAGTGATCTCAAGGGTCTTTTCCAACCTAAATTATTCTGTGAACATGGTATGGGACTTGAGGAGCTCACATAACAGTCTTTGCTTCGTTAGTGGGTTCGTACTGTGCTGTACTGCCCAAGGGGGCCACTACATTCTGTTGTCATGCACAATATAATGCAGACTGATCAAACTGTGTTGATGTTCTGAGCATTTGGCAGAGTGTTGTAAAACTTGAGGTGTGTGCATTTATCTTTGTCGGTTGTTATTCCTCTCCCTTTTCTGTGTGATCAGCTGGATAGGTGGGAAATGCATGGAAGTGGCCAGTCAGTCTAAATGGATGGACGGGCTAAGGCTTGCATGTTGCAGAGCACTGCTATATTTCACATAATTTATCAGGCATTAAAATTTCAATATCTCATATTTGTAGAAAATGCTGTACTGAGAGCTAAAACAGCACTTATGAAGACTGCTTTCAGAAAATGAAATGTTAATAATTCACCCCTGTCTAACCATAATCGATCCTTTTATCTGTGGGTTTAATGTTGAGTCCCATTAATAAAAAGTTGTCTATATTAGAACCATCAAATCTGTCAGAGAAATCATCAGTGTGATTGTATGGTTGAATTTTCAGGTCTGCAGAGAACTTTGTATGCACAAGTGTATTCTTGTGATCTCTTAGCTTTCAAACCCTTGATCCAAAATCTATTTGATGAAAGAGCCCTCCCAGCCTTCTGCAGACTGAAGAGAGCACTCAGTGTGGTCCTTGTAATCTGTGTTCCTGGCAGAGGTGCCTATGACAATGGATCCCTGTAAAGATTTTTTCCTGCCTGGACAGAAGGTTTTCTGTACACAAATTTAGATCGTCTGCCCATAGTTCTGCCCAGAGTGTTACTCCCTGTGACTGAGATGGCCTCCAGCAAGAAGCAGAGCAATGCGGTAGGAGCACATTTATAGAGCAGAATAATTGATCTTGAGGATCTGACATTTAAGCTACACACATTTCAAAAGTTTTATGTTGAATTAGCCTAGGCATGTTCCATTAGTGAGAGTGCGCTAGATGTTCTCCCAGACTTCTGTCTCCTCACTTAGTTCAACTGCAAGGGATCCAGGTGCTCTCTGAGACCATTCTATTGTACAAATAGGGGTATGATACATAGAGAGAGAGGCAAATACATGTGAAAAGCACGTTCCTGATACCAAAATAGTTGCATTCAGTCTTGCCTTGATTTGAGCTGTTTCTTGACTGAAGAAGTAATGCCTCAAGATCAAAATAATTCATTAAAAAGGCAGATAAAAAAAATAGCCATTTGATTTTCAGATTACAAAATTTTACTCAGAATTACTAGACAATTATTTTTGTAATTGTTTCAGATTCTCTTTGATTAGTGTAGAGTGTTTTTACTACAGATGCTGGCAACATGCATTGTGGGTGTATGTATTCCCATTTAATGGGGAAATCTAAGGATGATGCCAGATGGGAGGGCTCTTTAGGGCACGTGAACAGTGAAATCTGTTACCAAAGAACTGAGTTTATGTGGCTATTGAGAGATATTTCTTTTATTGTAATGAAGTTAGTGTTTGTCTTATGAAGAAGTAGGCTAAGAAATACTCAGTACAAAACTTTATTATGGAAGATTGGTCATACTGTTTAACTTTCTTCCTGACCTAAAAAATTATGATCCCATTTCTCAGCTTCAGTCTAATCTGACAGTAGGAGAGGTATTTCAAACATTCTAAGTCCCTACATGTTTGTGAAAATTTGACCTTGGGTAGAAGTACCAGCTGTCTGAGTTGGGGAAAGGCTGCAACTGAACCCTCACTGAACAACAGAGAATCCATGCTGAAGGAAAGGAGAAACCTAGGACTTCATTAGATACAGGAATAGCCACTCAAACACACCAAAATGCTCATAGGTTTTGTTAAACATGAAAATTTAATTTACATTAAGGTTTTTCTTTTCATCTTTTACTGTGAAAAACTAAAATTAGGAAGCTGAAATTGACGTTTTGTATTACTGAGTGTGCGTAGGTTATCTCATCTCATTGATTTAAATGAAAGCAAGATTGTTGCATGTTACTGTTCTAGTCTGTTTGGTTTTGGTGATTCACTGAAGCAAATAAGCAAGAGAAAGACAATGTAGTTCCTGAAGCCATGTGTAAGAACACTACCAGAAATCAGGAGCTTCAGTGATGCTGTAACTGAAATTTGCACTTGCTGAGAGATGCTGGATGATGCTATTGCAGGCTTGCTGTTTCTTACATCTGCACATAGCAGCAATGTTCTTTTGCAAAAAAGTGTTTCATGTCATCAGCGATCACTTGACAAACTGTGCTCTGCATGAATCTCACAGTCAGTTTGAGGAAGACCAGGTGAAATGATCACATTTGTACAAGTAATAGATAGTTCCAGTTTTCCAGAACTCATGCAGTTGGAAGATGTTTGCATCCTGCTTCTACACAAGGAATTCCAGCCACCAGAATTTCCTGCATTGGTTTAATTGGGAAATGTCTTATTCAGACATCTTTATCTAATTTCCTTGACAATTGTTGGCTGCTTTCCCTTACTCATGAAAATACAAATTCACCAAAAAATTGTGGTACAGAAATAATGAGCATGACTTCGGGTTGGAATGACATTGTATGTGCAACTCAATTTATTAAATACTCTGAAATGTTGATTTAGAAAGCTGAAAAGAACATGTCCTGTAATAAAGTATGTGCTTACAATATAGCATTAAAAGTGTCTGCCCACTTGGGGAAAATACATTTCTAACAATGCAAGGTTGCCTTTCCAAACACATATCTGTGTATTTTCTATCACAGTACAGGAACAGATGAAGGGAATTTATTTAATTTTTCTTTTCATCATAAACCCTCAAGATCTCAACTTTCCCACTAATTTTTTAGAAGTTAACATCTGTAAGGGAATTAATTTTTAAGTGTTGTAATTTTATAATTTCTCAGCTACCAGGTGGCTAACATTACAGTTTTTAAATTTTGCTTTCTTTCACTAAAATATGGTTCCTCAGTTGGGTACTGATCTGAAAATTATGCCTAGGTCTGAATAGATACACAAATATGAGAAAGTTATAACACTGCCTAATGCTTGGAATTGGCATTAGTTTAGACTGGTTGGGACTGTGTTTCATAAACCTCTCAATGATAGCAAGCATCTATGGGTCCTAATTCTCATGTACCTTATTCTGGTTTTGCACCAGCTCCCTGACTAGAGTAGCATAACTTCTGATTTATAGATACCAGATTTATGGCTTCTGTAGATTATCTTAATTTAGTTAAATTAAAATGAAATTAATCAAAACCAGTTCAGAAATGTTTTATCAGACTGCTACATGCACAGTATTTTTCTATATTATAAACAGATACTCTGTGGACATAAGAAATTTCTTCTGATACAGTGTGTGCATATGAGGACATACAGCTCATCTGACTTAGTCTTATGTTAGTTGTAATGAACAAAATTTATCCCATTACTAACAGTTTTCAAGGTTTTATGTATTTAAGCAATTCTCCAGAAGCTAGTGATGCCATTTATTATAAAGGGCTTATTTTTATTGAGTACACCATTATCCTTTCAGTAGTTACAGGCAAGAATCATCATCTTCACTTTAGAAAACTGACACAGATACTACAATTTCCTGAGGAGCAGAGAAGTATATTCTTTATTAGAAATCTCTTTCTGATTAAATAATATGAGATGCTGCTAAATGTTCTTATTCATAGGCTCAATATGTTTAAAAGTTAAATGTTCTTTAAGGATAGTCCACTGTTTGTAAACATCAATCCCATACATACAAAACTAAGGAAAAAAACTAAGGGCTGGATTGTATGAAGTGCCATAAAAAGATGACTTTCCAAAACTCTTCCTTGGGTGGTAAGGTGATGCACAGCACTGGATGTAACAGTGTCTCCCTAGCAAACACCAGAAACTTACGGTTTTTATACAGGGTATCACAATAACAGAAGGATAAACTAAGAACGGTGAGTAATTTTTGTTCTCCTGTGGCATAAAGTGCTAAATGTACTTAGAAAAATCTAGCTGTTTAAAATCCAATTGCTACATTCTGTAAAATCGTCACTGAAACAGTTGAGTTATTATTTAGTTGAAGAGAGAGAACGATGAAGATGAGATTTAGAATAACTAAAACTTGATAGACTTGACAGACTTCTGTTTATGATTAATCCACAGAAATAAAGACTCAAGTATTTAACTATGTCCCAGAGTGCTCAGTAGTTGACCTATTGTTTTATTTAGTTTAAATCAAGGGTTTAAACCAGCAAGACTATTTCGCTCATAAAGTTTGTGTAATTTAAATATGGTTTTTTTTAAATTCCACATAGGTTATTTATTTTGTATGCATTAATAAAAACTTCCAGACAGCAAAGTATTAGGTATTAAAATACAAATGTTATACTCTAAAATCTTCAGTGAAACTATGAGTTTTTCCATAGTTGAAGAGGGAGAATAATAGAGATAAGATTTAAAACAGTTAGCACTTGAAAGACAGTCATCCATGATTTCTAATCTCTAGATATGAATTCAGATACAAGTTTGGTTTTTTACCTGCAAGTGTAAAGGATAGGTAAGCGTGTTTTTATCAGTGAATTTTGCTTAATTGCTTTCTGATGGTGTTACTGCTTAAATAGTTATGTTTCTGTTAAAATGTAGGTTGTAATCTCATGTCCTCTACTTCCAACTTCCAAAAAAACACATTAGAGATTTTTTTCATTTTTGTCTTTAAAATTTATGTTGTAGTAAATGAAGTCCAGTCACACAGTGGTTGTATTTTGAAGTGGGGTCTTTTTTGTTTGTTTGCTTTTGTTTTTCTTTTTTTTTTATTTTTTTGTTTGGCTTTTTTAATTTAAAGAGGAAGAGAGCTATAATCCCTTCTGCTATATATTTATTTAAGAATTTAAATTTTCCTTTTCAAAGATATTAACTGGTGCTAATTACTTATGTTCTAAATACATGTTGGCACAAATGGAAGAGTTTTGCCATGAATATGACAATCCAAGAATAAAAAATTATTACCAAATGGGCAGAATGTGTGCAGAGAATGTGAGCGCTCAAGTTGTCTATGCTAGATCAGTGATGAACACTGTTCTCTATGTTTTGAGTGAATGTCTGGAATTTCAAGATTGCATTTATGATGTGGTCACTGATGCTCTCTAGTCAAAATGCAGATGGCCTAATTTTTGTGCAAAAAGAGAATGGGAAAATCTCTGAGGTCTCAGAAAGCTCCTGGAAGGCTTCCAGGCCTCCTGAGTATACAGGGAAGTTCATGGTGTGGTTAATACCACCCTAATGACTGATCAGCCCATGGACCCTATTCCTACCATCTTTGCTGCAGTTGTGAAAACTCACAAGTAAAAGAACTAAGAGAGCAAGAAAGCTTATGATGCTGCAGAATGCTGAAACTCAAAGGGATGTTGAAGTAGTTGGTTTTATCCTTTTCTTCTCTCTGCTAAAGCAGAAAGACAAAAAAACATTTGTGACAGCAGTTTGTCATAGTCATTTATTAATCAAGCAGTGGGGAGATCCTTTTTGCTCCCTTGTATGTTGTAGGGTTGAAACATGCCCTGTATATCTAGCAGACCCCAGAATAGTGGGTTTTAATTAAAGGATTCTGGAACTTCATAAGCAAAGTTAACCCATTTCTTCGTACTGCTGTGATTCAGTTAGAAAAGCTAGGAGTGGAAATGATGAGCAAGTAGTTAAAATAACTGTGCAATAAAAAGAAGAAAGAAGTATCTCCAGCATGCTCTAGTGAATCAAGGTTATCATAAAGAAAAAATAATTGCATTAAAATCACAGCTATTCCATTTAGGAAATAATCTTGCAATAAAAGAGGAGGAAACAGTAAAGAGTTTGTGATGCAGGTCCAATTTACTACACAGTTCCTGGAAAACAGATTAGGGTTTTCTTAAATTTATATTGAGGCACTTTTTTCAACCCCAGAATACAATGTAGCATGACTATAATGCTAACTAACATCCTGGGCATTATAAAATTTGAAATCTGCTTGCCACTGCGTAATTTCACACAGCAAAAGGAAATCAGAAGGGATTAATTCAGTCTCTTAAACTTGAAAGGTTGTTCTAAAGTTCCCTGTCAGCCAGTCTTATTCTTTACCTATGTGAGATGGCTGCAAGCAAAACCCAACTGGCGACCTTCCTTTCACAGGCCAGTGGACTTTTTGATATTGCGCCAATGTGTCCCCATAAAATAGCAAGTGTTAAGCAAACAAAGTCTAATGTATCAAATCTGCTGTCCTTTGTTTGAAGTTATTGATAAGAAACCAGGGTAAAAAATCCCAAGTTAACCAGCCCTTCCATTCTTTGAAAAGTTTGCTGGTAGCAGGGCTTGCCTTATCTGGTTTCTAATGTGAACTAGCAATCTCACACTTACTGTTATTTCATCTACTTAAAACCAGCTTTTTATTTTATTATTTTATTTTATTTTATTTTATTTTATTTTATTTTATTTTTTATTTTAAGAAAACTCATCTGCAATTATATACCTGTAAGTATTCATAGTATCTGTCCTCCTTCAGTCTTTCATGTCATCATAGCAATATGAAATGGGCAATCAAGAACTCCAGGGTGAGACAGACATGGGAGTTTTTCCTACTTGTGTATTGTCTGGAATGTCTGCTCTATTTTACAAAGAGCCTAGTGAAGTGATGAAGATAATTTCTTCCTTCAGGAGAATAGCCACAGACTAATATGAGCTCCATGTAGACAAAAAGTGTCCAGATTGGTAGAATCCTATTTATTCTCTGCTTACTTTACTTCTCAGACAGAATCCTGGGGCACAGAGTAACCTGAAAACTTTTCACTGAAACAGCACATATTTTGATAAAACAAAAGGTCTATAGGCCATTATTAGCATTATTTCTACTGCTTCGCTGTGAGATCTATACAAGTGCTGCTAACAATCTGCAGTTTTGTTTTGCTTTTGGAAATAAGCAGTTCTTTAGCTGGTTGCCCTGGCAAATAGCCACTAAATTCTACATGAGAGTAGGAAAATGAACTCATTTTATATGCATATCATATTCAGGGGGGTCTAGTTTTACCGAACAGCTTTATGTAAAATCCCTTTTTCCCCTCAATATCCATGACAAAGGCAATAAAATATTGAAGTCTGTTCTTCATCAGTTTTACAGTAAACTCATCACTGTGTGATTGACTAGGCACTCAGCTAGCTAATCAGTGTATTGGAAAATTAATTCAGGCAGAGCACCAATCCAACAGACTTCGCCTTTTGCATATGCATTTGGTCTGATTACTGAATTTGCAGAAATAACTGAGTTACTGTCTTCATGTGGATAGCAGGAACTCACAGAACATGAATATTGCTATTTGTATAGCTATATATATAGAAATTGCTATATATTGTGTGGTATCTCAATTCTATTGGAAAAATGATTGCATGGTATCAGACAACTTACACTGTTAGGCAGAAAATCAAATTAATAAAGGAAACTGGTCTGCCTTAGAGCTGCTGAGTTATTTCAGTTATCCTCTGTGAGAGCCTATTTAATTTGGAACTTCACACATCTCTTGCACTTGATTTTTATATTGCTGGAGTACAATGTTCTCCCAAGCTAAGGTCTAGCCTGACTGCCATCTGCATAGCAAACATGCTAATACACATTTTTCTCTACAGAGAACACAAAGTAGCTGAGTATTATCCCCACTTTACTGAAGAAAGCCTGAAGTGTCTCATAGTTCTTCATGGTTTCTCTGGAAATCTCTTACACAACTAAAATGGGAAATCTGGATTTTCTCAGTCATCTCCCCATTCTTTATTGACAGAGACGGCTTTTTTTTTTGCAGACCATTCTGAGTGATGCTCTTCTTCCCTTGTCAGTGTCTCTGGAAGTCTCCAGTCTTGCTTTCTTGGTTTTTATAGCAGTGGAGCAGATTGTCTGTTTTAAAGTCTGTGATAGCAAACTGGGAAGCAGAAGATGCTCTCTCTCTGAAGGTAAAGGTGCATATCTTGGGCCAGGAGGGAACATACGTGAATGAGTCTCCATTGGTTATTGGTCCTTGTCTTTTATGAACAAGAGTGAAGCATTATTCTTCTGTTTCCTTGATTATTTTTCCACTGAACTTACCAGAATCTATCTATCCCTCTTTGGTCTTCAGCTTTTAAAGGATTATCAGTGGTAGCAACAAAAAGCCAGCAGCTTCTCCAAGAGTCCTGAAATAAGACATAATTATTTCCACTGAAAGTAATATTTTGCATTTCACTTCAGACATTTTAATGCAAAGTGTTGTGTGAATACCATATGTTCTCCAGCATTTCCGATTCTGTTCTTGTTTGCCTGGATGATGGTACCCTCAGGCAAGTAAGTTAATTGCAAGGGTATATGAAGAACTATAACCTGGGGAAAGGATTATACATTTATTAATAATATGATCATTGGTAATTTTTCTACAGTTTCCCTTAACTTGAACTGATAAAAAGCTTGACTAAAAGCAGTGCAGTACCAAAAGGAGGTCAAAACTACTCCTCCAGAAAAATAGTTTCTTTGTTTTCAGTTAGACATACTTTAACTGCTAATAGTGTCAATTAATTTGATTTATTTTATGTGGTTGTCAGCTAAACAACTTTAGAGGCTCCAAATTTCAATTTTCTGCAGACAGGCAAGTGGCCTGGAGACCATCTTCAGTGTGATTAAAAATGTGTTTTAATTCCTAAAGCAGTTGGGTAGAAATAACTGCGAAATAATAAAAATATTTTTAACAGGTGGTGGACACAGGCTTGGTGAAAAGGTATTTTTAAGGTTAGCATTAGGAGTAGCATTTCTTTTTCTGTACATTAATTTCCTCGTGTGTACTGCAGACAAAAACAGTTCTCTTGCATGGTTTCAAATAAACGATATTCCATAAAGAAGCTTTATTTATGCTGTACGTTGTGACAGTTCTTTTACAATGTTTTCTATGACACCCTTAAGCATTGTTACTTGATTCTTATAATGTTAATTACCTCTGAAAGTTCCCTCTAGCCCTTCTTGAGAATATGAGTAATTTTAAATGCATCAAAATTACTTCCATCTTACATGCATTTATTAAAAATAAATAAACTTGATCCAGGAATTAAGCAACAAAGGAGTATATAACAATGAAGGTAGAAAGCTTTTTTTTCCTAGTTAAATTGTGGATGTTGTGCTCACAGTGACACATTTTTTACAGCAACAGTAGTGTCATACATATGGGACTAACGATGTTATCTCTTGAAGGAAAGTAGTGGCTCAGACTGAAGGAGTTTCTTTTCCTCCTAAATACGGTGCTTTGCTTTATGCAGGAATTCAGGTCAGCCCTATGATGGTATAGTACTGGAGTGCAGATATCCTTCCTGTCTGATTCCCTAAACTGTGTGTCTGTGTAACTGATGGATTCATGGGATAAAAGGTGTTATTATGAACTCACTGAAATCAGTGAGTCTACATGTGAAGTCAGTCTTTCTCAATAAGTTGCCAAATGGTCCGTGGACATTAGATCCTGTCTTTTGGATATAAACACTAGAAAGGCCCTTCAGGCTCTCTAAACTTCAAGTCCTACAAGGCACCCCAGACCACTTCTTTGTATGTAATACAGGACCCTCTTTGTGCACATGACTGATCTGTCTAATGTGGTTCCCATGGGTGCTTCCATATTTTTTTTCAATGATGTGAGTTCCTGAGAAAAATCCTTTTTCCTTTTTTTCTGTGGGATCTCCTTCAATTGGTTCTCCTCACTTGGCTGGTGACTCTGGTGTCCTCCTTGTCTCTCCGTGCTGCCTCTGACCTCATGCCTTGGAGTCATGTGTGACTTCCTTTCCACCTTGACAGTAACTAATCTGCACTCTCCTTCCCTTTGAGGAAATCTTGCTCTCACGAAGATTTAACAATATAAAATAGTGACTTATTGCATAATAATTTAGCTTGTAATTGTTAATACTGCTTTTATCAGGACTTCTCTTGGGGCAGAAATTCTTTCGTGCTCAGGACATAGTATGCTGCATAGAGGATGGACGTAGTATGCACAAGGATCAAGTTTTGCCTTGCTTAATGTCATTATTTGATTAGTGTTTGACGAAACAAATATATGTAAATTAAACATCTGACTTTTAGTTTTGAGATCATAGTACCCCTGACTGCAGACTTCCACAAAACCTCTCTGTGGGACTGGAGTAGACATACTCCTACAGTAGAAGTCAGGTCTGCAGAATTGAACAGTTCTGGCAAAGATTTTAAGGAATGAGGATTTCTCTCTATGTATATAAGGGAACAGTAGGAAAGACTTTTTTTTTAAATCCTGGGAGTAGGGGAAGGAAGCATAAAGCTATTCTTCCAATATTTTGTAACTTAATATTTATATCATAGAAGTGTTTTGAGTTCCATCAGGCCAGCTTTCTGCTATGGACAGATTTTTCTGTTATTTAGACAAAGAAAGTTGGTATGGTACCCAAATACCTATGAAGTACAGTGCCTTGATACCTTGACTCCGGTTCATGGGAATGCATCTGTATAAAGAAATAGAAATTGCTGTTGTATTTTTTAATAGGGTGATGTGAGAAGATGATTAGTGTATTATTTTTCTCACTTGCTGAATTTAGAAGCTTAAATAGTACTCCTTTAATTAGTTTACTGGTAAAGTCTTCTAGGATCCTGAGACATTTACCTATTGATACGTCACTGAGAAAGATGTCAAAAGGATTGAACACTTGTCTCATTTCCAGGCTCTGATATCAGTGGTGCCTGTACAAATATGTTATGGCACGGAAATGTTCTGCTTGGTAAGGAATTACAGAAAGCAAAAATAAGATCATTTCTTGAAACTGCTGTAAATTACACTGGGTACAGAGTAGATGGTATATAGGGAGCACAATGCTATTTGAAGTTAAATTTACATTCCACTGAACCCCATCCTGTACGTGCCTCCAATAATGGATTGCGGTGAGAGAGATGTGTGTAAATTACAGTTTCCAAAAGTCATGTGAGATTTGGACCAATTTTGGGCTGGTCCTTGTCCTTTTTAATGTCTTCTTTTGGGCATAAAGTGGCCTCAAACATTCTTGCAATGGAAGATTGCATGCAGAGTAATCGAAAACCATCCCATTTATTTCCATTTTTATCTCTCAGCAACAACATTTCCCTTGATTCTCTACTGCCTGCAAGATACTGCTTTCTGTAATAATAATTTTGCAGCTACCACGAGCAGACACTTACGCTATTGCTTCCAATTTCTCATCTAAAATCACTGACTGACAGGTCTGACAGAAACAAATAGCAGGTGCGTTGAAAGATATTGTGTTTGGATTTGCTTTAAAGTGCTTTATCCCCCCCTTCTCTTCATATTTTCTTTTTTCTGGTTCAGCACCTTTCTCTATATAATAATTAGGATCACAACTTCCAGTTTTCGTGGTATGTAATCGTGGTTCACTATACCAATATTATCACAGCTGTGGATATAATGTCATGTTACTTCCTTTGGAATGTCATGTGCTTCTGTGGTTTTTTTTAGATATGCCTCTGTATCATATTCCTTTAATTCCTTTACAAAGGAATGTTTTTCAGTTTTCTTTCCTTACAGTATGGCAGGAGAGACCAACAGCATGCCAAATGGCTTCTAGATCTCTTGTTATTTTAATTCTCTTCTCAATACGTGCACTTTTGTAGATGCCAATGATCCCATCTGTGCCCTGGTTGGAATACTACGAATAACGCAGATGAAAACTACGTATTAGCAGAAATACCTGAGGAAACATGGGCAGATTACCTTTTATAGTCTGCTGGCTTCTTGTTCCAGCTGGACAAACCACAAGGATCCTTAGCTCAGGGTTTGCCGCCTCTATGCATCGGCTTAGAGTTCAGATTTGGGAAGATCACAGTTGATAACGTTTGTCCACTTTTGGCAGATTCTTTGCTTATCACATAAAAGCTTGCTAGAAACTTGGTAGCCTTATCTCCAAAATGAACATTTTTTTATATATTTGCTTCTACCCTTTATTAATTAAGGAAGTGTAATTGAATCAGAGATACTTTATGTTGAATTCAGACTCCAAAGGTAGAGAGGTATGTGAAGCATAAACCAGTTACTCTTAGGCTGAACTGGGTCCGGGAATAGGCCTTTTTTATTTTTTTGTGCAGTTACTAAAATCCATCTAAAATTTTAAAAATACATATAATATGAAAGAACTAGTAAAACTGGTAGTAATATAATCTAATTACACAGTATTTTTATTGCAACATCTAATGGAAGATCTTATCTGGAATTAAGGATTAGTATCTCCATTTTGAAGAAGGGGGAATTGAGGCAGAGAGCATTTAACTGTTTTCTTGAAGATGACAGAATAAATCAATGATAACAAGTGAATGTAGATACTGTCCGACACAGAGGTCTGTCTCTGTGTTCCTGGGATTCCTATCAGGGGAAATCTGCCATAGCATGAAAGTGAAATCGTGTAATTTTGTGACGCTTAGAGGTAATCACTGGCTTAGAACCTCTGTGAGAGAAAGAAGAAAGGACCTGAAACATGCACTTGATCCAGTACAAGAAGATTCTCTTTAAGTATACTATGTATTCGTGGAAAAATTGCAGTTTCCTGATATGATTGTCCATTTGGGAGTCTGTCTGTATGTTATGTCATATCTTGATCCTCCTTGTCACACTTTCAACAAAAAGCAGGAGCTGCATGAGGGTCATGCTTGTGAGTTGCTTCAGTTCAAATTGCCATCAATGAGGAAGTTACACTCATGTATTTTTCATTGCCATTACACTGATGGATTACCTTCTGCTCACATATCTGAAAAGGTTATTTCAGAAAGAGGCCATTTTTTTTCTAGATGTATAACTGTACCAGGTATACCATACATAACAAAACAAGTATTATTCTTCACCATCATCATCAGGATGAATCTGCGGATTTTTGTTTTGTGAAAGAAATTGGCTTGAATTGTGGTTTGAAATAGTACAATCCTTTCCTGTAGCAGAGGGCAGGCTGCAGAGGAGGTTAAGGAGGCTTGATGGTTTGTTTTTGTTTCTCTCCTGCTTTTCATCTGTTCTAGGGCCTGGCATGTGTTTGCTTTTTTCAATTTTAAGGATCATTTACTATTCAAAGTGTTAGAAGTTTAGTTTTAAAACCTATAGGTAAGAGGCTAAGCAAATGTAGCAGAGGGTTTATGTTGTCCTGTCAGAATCAGGTGAAGGGGAGGTGAAATGGAAGAACCAAAACATTTTTCTTGGGAGTGGAAAGCCAGCTGAAGTGGGAATGTCTGTCTGCCCTGTAGCAGCTTCACTGTCAGCCTTCTCCCCTTAGGGTGGCAGATGCATGAAGAAATCAGACAGGTCAACATGTCAAAAAGTAACAGGGATTGGTAACTATGAAGAAAGACAGGCTGAAAATTTGTTGGTGGTGTAAGGAAGAAGGAAGCACAAAGTCTAGATAAAGATAAAAGTTTATTTACTTTCCCAGTTCTCTGAATTTGCTGATTTCACTAGCAGGTCATCTGTCACCATCTGCTTTAGTCTATTTCTAGGACTTACATTGGTATGGAAAGAAGTTACGTTAACAAAGATGGCAACACTAAACCTTATGAGCATTGATAAGAAAGAAAGTTCACTCTGGGAAGAAGTTACGGGAAAGTGTTTGGGATAATTGGCTGTGTTGGAGAGTCAAGGGGAAGAGAATATTTCACTTCCTACTTAGAGACTTCCAGGAGGAACTGCTACATTATTAGTAACCCATTCACAAAAATCTGACATTAGAAGGATTTTCATTTAAATTTTAAATTTAAAGCTATTTAAAAATAGCTCTGTATAATACCATTCTCCCCAAAACAGGAAGGAGGATGTGGAATCAGCAATTCAAAGAAGTGAGGTCCTTATGCTATCAAATGTTACTAAGGATATAATGGGCACTTGTTTCTTCATTCTTTACAATGACATCTTACTTTATGTAGTTTAGAAAACTATCTGTTATAAACTAACTATGTGTGGTATTTTTGGGTGGAGCTGACATAGTTTGAATACAGGTCTTATTCCAAAAAACTGTTGTCATTAACCCATCGTATGGATTGATAGATGAACAGAAAGGTGAGGCATAAGACAGACATAGTGAGGGAGAAATATTCTGTCCCTTGTAACCAATTCCCACAACCTGCTTTGAAAAGCACGTTGGGTACTTCCTCTGCCATGCTTTCCAAGGCAACAGGAAAAAACAGTCAGCTGTTTCTGTCTTGGTTAAGAAAAACAAGCTGTTTAATGGTATGCAGACAGTAACACTAGATTGGTTGGATTCTCACCACATATGTAATATCTTGCTGACCAGAGCGTTTCTCTTGTCTGCGTGCTATTATAGAATTTTTCATGGTGAGTGACATTAAGACAGCATTGTAGAAAAGACCTTTGAGTATTCTATTTATTTATTAAAAAGGGAAGGAAATCTCAGGTAGCACAGATATTCTGGGAATCTTATTGTTGGAATGCTTGTTTTCCTGACCATCAGTTTCAAGATCTGAAGGAGATGGATTATAATGAAAAAACAAGGAATTAAATTGGCGTATTGTCATTAGATTGTGTATGTATGTATGTGTGTACATGCATGTATATGTATGTGGAGCTGAGAATATCCTCAGGTAAAATTAATAGACCTTTTAAAAAATGTTAGTGATCAGTCTTCCATTTTGGCATCCTCTTTTGGCACTGTAAACAACTGCTGATGCTGACAGGTAGGATGGGAAGGACTCCTGATCATAGACCATCAGATTTAATGCTGAAATGAAACTTCAAACCAGAAACAACAACATAAAATACTTAATTAATTTTAAGGTACTTTAGATCCCATAAAACTGTATAGAAGTTGGCCAGAAAAATATAGAAGTTTTATAATATAGAAGTTTGTAGAAATTCTTCCTTTGCTAACAATGATAAACATTTATATTTAGTTGCTTTGGCATTTTTGCAGGGCAGTTTGGGGCCATCTTATTAACAGTCAATTATCTGCTTTATTGAGTATTTGTTTTCATTTGAGTGATCTTTGTACTGTTTGCCAGATAATTTTTCTGTGGTGAGGAAACTCATTAGAGCTCTTTCTCTACCTGCTTGCTGGAGTCTTACTCGCCTGAAACTGAAAATACCAATTAACGTGATCTGAATTTGATTGGAGCTGTAAACAAGTGCAGCTACCTTTGCTTCATTAAAACATGGAAAATCATGTGCTTGTTTTCATTATAATTTATAATTAATTTTTTTCCCCCTGCTTGATGGAAATAGGAACTGGCCTTTATTCTGACATAGAAGGTGCAGCATCAAATCAACAACTTTATTTTATTGCGTTAAACAGATGGTGAAGATCACAGATATTTTCAAGAAAAGACAATGCAATTTCAGTGCTAAATTACCCTTGCTCAAGGGCGTAACCTCCAGGAGTTGATAGGGAATACAACTTTATGGTGTATTTCTTGTTCTAGTCTAGGCTTAGCTCACTTGTGGCTAGGAGAGATTGAATCTTTGCTTCGTATTGTTGTTTAAAAACTCAAAACTAGACCACAGTGTAATCATTGGTAGTTTCAGAGCTGATTTTAGTGGGTCTTCATTCACTGAGTGGTTTGTGCAATTTATTACTGTGTATAAAGTGAAGAAAAAAGGGATCAGATGGAAAATTCCTGAGCTGCTGAAACCAGTTACAAACCTTTCCCTGAAACATTGAAGAACATCCAGGCCTATTCCATACTGTAGGGGGACAAACATTCTGTGTCTTCAAAGGTATTTCTCATTTTAGGAGATAAACAGTAGCTGCTTTTCCTCAGGGATCAACAGGAAAGCAGTGTGTGTGCAGCCAAGCTTTCATAATAACAGATTGTAAGTCTTCTGTCCTGTGAAGTGCCTAAAATCCCGATTCCAAAGTAAATTTTTTTTTTTCCCAGGGTCAGTTTGGTTTTCTGTGAGGCTCTAGAATGCTCTTCTACTATCAACCACTGTATAGTTTGCAATTCTTGCTTTCCCAAGATGTTTATGTCTAAAATCTACCCTTTTTTAACTTTCTCAGATGAGTTATGGGACAAAGGAACCTGCTCAGATTGGTGTAGGTGCCCACCAGTCTACCATGTTTGTCAGTAACTGATAAGAAACTTGGAGATATCACTGCATCCAGTGAGGTAAGCCCATATGCACCCAGATAAAATACTTTTTGCAACAGAGCGTGTCTGCAAATATCCTGAGGAGAGGCAAGGTTGATTTAAAAACTTCTCTGATGGATTACTGTTTGTGGTTTGTGATGCATCCTGTCTAATTGAAGTAGCATGCCATTTTCAGTAAGCCAGAAGCAATATTGGATCATGTAAATATAAATTTAGAATGCAGCAAAGAACTTCCCAGTGGTTGTTTGTGTATAGGTGGCCCATTTTTTGATGCTATTCCAGCTGATCTTTTTAATCAGAAACCTGCCAGGGCTCCTGCCATTTCTCCTGGCCAACCTCCTCAGCAGGCTACCTGTAACAACTTTGGAGCAGAGGATTCCAGGTTTCCAGGTCAGTTGTTCTCAGTGGTTTAGCCATGACTTCATATCGACAGATTGTAATAAATTGCCATGAATTTATAGACTAGCAAATTGAGATTTTGTGCTTTGTGCATAATTTTTTGAAACAAAGTAAAAATTAAATTTTTTGTTGCAACTAATTGTAGTTAAGATTGGCTTTTAGAAGTCTGCTGGGAATCTTTCTACATTTGTTTAAGTACAACACCTTTAAGTGAATTTATTTTTCTAGTTTTGAGAATGTGTCCAAGACCTTCTAAACTTAGCTGGAATATATCCAACTGAATTTTAGTAATTTAATTGAGATACCCAATTTAGGAGCATCTACCTATCTCATTAAGTTCTCTCTGTTTAGTATAGGCACAGTCCAAATAACATCTGAATTGCCTTCTGTACATGGATCCCTTTCCTCATAGCAGAAAATAGAATAAGATTGCCAGAAGTTAAGAGGCACAGATCTATGCCAAAAATCATGTTCTTCCATTTAAATTTAGATACCTGTTTTTTAGTTTGATTTTTCACTCTGCTAGGCACCCAGTGGTCCATAGAGGTTTTATTTTTCTTTTCTGTCAATAGGACAAATATGTTCATATAGTTGCTTAAATATTTCTGCAACAATGCTGTAAAGAATGGATGAGAGAATCACCACTTTTGAATGTCAGGCCACTAACCTCTTTTTAAAAGGTTTTATAGCCTTAGCTATAGTCATGTCACTTGTAAAATTTCTGATCAAGTTGCAGTTAGTATGTGTAAGGAGGATTAGCTTTCATACAGGTGTGTATCTTCTCACATTGAATTGAGCAATAATTTCTTTAACCATTTCTTTCAGTGGTAAGATTTTTTTAAATGAAGTGTGAAGTTCTTAAAAATTATTTTCACCTTTTGCTTGACTTGACGTGAGGGAAATAAAAAGATGGTTTGTGGATATTTCTAATACATGAATATTTTCTCTAGTCTCTGTTCACCTGCAAAGAGCCAGGGTTGCCAGTTACTGCACAGGTTCCTGGGCCAGTTTCAGTATATGTTAATTTGGGGATGGTACAAAGTCAACAACAGGACTGTTGTTGGCACTGCAGGCTGCACGTATAATGCTGTATAGTATGCTGCTGCAGTGCCCTTAAATAAAACGCACAGTTTTAGGAAATGTAGGATTGATTTGAAACTCCTAAAGCTTTTCTTTTCTAACTGCACACAGTTTCAGTGACTGAATGATATTGAGTCTGAATTAATGATAGAGTATGAAAAGGTCCGTCTTAAAACCAGACAGAAGTACATGTGCAGTTATATCATTCCTATTAGTCAAGGGCAGTTTGCAGTGAATTTCAGAGGGAATTCTTGTGAAATGGAATGTTTAAATTGTGGAACAGCAGCAGTTCTCTGCAAGTTTCTTCCAGATAACATGATTGCTTCAAGAGTGCTGTTTGAAGGATATTGAAGCTTTGCAGAAACTAAAGGCAAGTTTAATGGTAACTTCGATGGGGTCAAGAGTTTCTACTCCATTCTTTAACTTTTATAACAGCTATTCAGTTTGTCAGTGATTGTGATGAAACTAATGAGGGATCAGAATTCTAACTGTGTAAGTTATTTATGTTAATATTGCTTTTTTCTTTCCTCCTTCTGAGGGAAAATGGTTACGGTAATAATTTTTAAATTAATGTATCTATGGAGTCACCACAGTTAACTCCAAGGTTGCATGCTATAGATTTAAAATGTCTTGTTAAGGAAAAAAAAATCCCTACATTAGTCCTTTGAAAGAGTTAAATACATTGCATTGTAACCAAGTCTAAATGCATGTACTTTTATGGGATAATTTCAACAATAGGTACCATCTGCTTAATGTGTTAATAAAACCAAATATTAATTTCCTGTAAATCAGTTGTAAACCAGAAAATATTATTATTATTATTATTATTATTATTATTATTATTATTATTATTGCAATATTTTTTACATAAGATAAATGCCTCAGTGGCTCAGAAGGTTAAAGTTTAGAATAAGAGCTGGCATTTACTTTTCTCTGCAATTTGGCTAAAATTAAATTGCCGGATCATGAATCCAAGTCATATTTTCTCTTTCAAAAAGTAGAAAAGGCCTGGAAACAATCTGTAGACCACCAGGATGTCTGAAAGTCATTTTCCAGTTATAAAAATAAACTAGCCTTGAATTTATTCACCATCTGTCAGTCTCCTCTTCCTACCAGGGAGCTGAATTTTCTGATGGGTTACTTGCAGTGGTAAGGAACAGCTGTAGGAAGCAAGGATACCAAGATTGCTCTAATTATATTAAGACACAGAGCAGCTTTTGGAAATTTGAAAGAGTTCAGTTGCAGTATCTGGGGAGAGGTTTAACATTTTCAGGATTCTCAAGAACGCACACACTTCCTACCATGTCTGAACCTCCAAGCGTTCATTCAAATGGAATGGAAATGGGCAGAGTGACCTTCCCTAACTTAATTTTCCCCTGCATCAGAATCTGTGTGCAGGGCTGGAATCAGTACAAGTGAAGCAAGAGACAGCATTAGTCTTACTAAGGTAAATCTTGGTGACCAGAAGAATGTTACCTTGCCATCATAATCTTTGGGGACCTAATGACTTTGATTCTTATTAGTGGTATGCTATTCTGTTTGAGAAAGAAAAGCAGAAGGTGATTTTTAGTCCATGCATGAAGTGATGATGACTGTTTGTGGTTGAGTGAACACTGTCACATGGAGGAAGAGGCTCAGATTTATCAGCAAGTTCTCTGACTCCCTTCTGGACACAGGTGTAACAAGATTAAAGTCACCTCTGCTTCAGAGAGGGGCATAATCAACCTGTTTGTATTCTAAGGCTTTTGTTTTCTGTTATAATTATTGTAAAGGTATGTCAGCACTCAATAAACATAGGGGTAACTGCATTTGAAAAAGCCCAGATCTTATTTTGACTGGCTGAGGTTCTTACTGACACAGAGAGATGGTTCAAAGTGGTTTCTCCTCTCAAGAACAAAACAAGCTAAGAGAAAGCTGAAAGGCACCACAGAAGCATCTCTGTTGAAATGCCATAATGGATTTGACTGCAACATAATAACAAATTAATGAATGAAAGGACTTTCAGATCAAAACTATATGACCTTGAACTGTAAGAATGGCAGGTTAGATCTCCTTGGAAACTATTAGAAGCATAAATGGAAAGCCTATTCCTGTGTTGTAGACTCTAACAAACTGAAGAAAATTGCTTTACAGGATGAATTAAGTGCAAGAATAGTTAAGGAATTATTTGAATAGTATTTCCAGCTTGAAGATAAATGATTTCTGTATATGTCTTTCATCTTAGTTCTTTTATTTGAACAAAAGCAGCTTAAAATTACCATGACATATTAAGAAAACTGCTGACAGACTTCAGGTCTCTCTATACCAGAAAATGCAAAGAAAAAAAGGAGGCATGAATTATGAAGCTGTGCTGTCTGTCAGACTTACAGAAAGACTGGGCCGTGCACCAGATTTATGAAACAATGCAAATAACTTCCTTACAATAAAATTGGAAGTGTATGTCATATTTTTCCATAACTTTCTACGTATGCTCTTTTCCAAAGCCTTACAGCACAAGGCTGTCAGTTCCACAGCTTCAGGTACTGCGCAGTTGAAAATATAAATGAAGAAAGACTAGATGGCTGGCAAATAATATATTCTCCTAGAGTTCATTTGTGCTGGTGTTACTCATTCTGCTGGTATACCAGTTGTCCTGCTCACAGCAGAGGACTCCTGTGAGTATTGGGGCAGAAAGGCTGAAGAACTGAATGCATGGCATTTTATAAAAATCTAAGGAGACAAGTCATTATTAGTACATTAGAACTACATCTCTTTTCTTCAGTCCCGTTGGTATCACTGCTTGGCATGGAAATCCTGACCCTCTTAACACTGGCTGAGTCTGAGGTTTATTTCTGGAAGCTTTTAAAAAACAGCTGGGGAGTACCTTTCACTTTTAGTCATATACTGTGGCTTCTTTTTCATGTCTTAAAGTTGAAAAAAATCCCAAGGGTCTCCCTGGCCTTATGTGACATTCATATGAATACATCTATGTTCCTAACCTTATCAACTTTTTGTGGTAGGTAGAAATGGCCAAGTGGTACATCTATTTGATAAATTTCAAAAAGCTTTGTTCATATCCCAATTCCTCTTAAACTTCCCTTTTTCAATTCATAAGTTTGCAGGCTTTGCTGGAAAATTAAAATGGTATCCTTAGGCTTCATGCTGTGTGCAGTATTTCATCACAAATATGATGCCACGACTAGCTTATTTCTGAGTCTTCAGGTGCTTTTATTGTGAGAGTCTTTGGAGCAAGTATACCTGAATTTACAAGTATTTGACTACAGAAGTTCACCTTAAAATATTCTGTGCTAATCCAAACGATCTTTGCTACTTTCATTTAGGATTTCCTTCGGGAAAGAAATAAATGGCAATGTTACAACAGCACCTTTCTTTTTGAAGTGTTATAATTCAGGTTCATCCTTTCAGCTGCTCTTAAACCTCATCCATATTTAAGTCACCTGTATAATATTTTTTTTTTAGTGTTCATAGAAAAAAACAAGTTAGATCTGTTCATGTCTTGTGGTTAGCCTGGCCATCAGGTCTCTGAATCTTCACAGTTACCATTCTAGTTCCCTTCCTCTGGAGTGCTGCTTCTAAACTCTTATGCATGACCAGAATACTGCACATACAGGTCTTTCTTGAAGTATTAAAAAATAAGTTTTTCTCTTTTTGGTAGAAGTCCAAAAATCTTGCTGCAGGAAAAAACCAGTCTCAAAATATTATCAGCTGACTTGTCCTAATCCTAGCAGTAACCCTTAGCTTTATCATTTGATTGTATGAATCTTTACTATAAATAATTCATAAGTTTTCTTGGATATACTTTTAGAAACATCACTAAATGGGAACTTTTCTTGCTAAAAAGAAATAAATAGAACACTATGATCTCAAAGGAGCATAGAATTCCTGGAGCCAGCTTGCTGGGAAGCAGCTGAGCAGTAGCCAAGATTAATTTGTTCTTTAGATCTTGGTACTCTGAATTTCCCTGCTATTCAAGATTGCTTTGGTGATATTTATTATCTTTTTCACACCTATAGCAACTTCATATGACATTTTCAGAGGTGGTAAAAGAAATGCACTTCTCTAATTTATAATTGAAGTTATGGGAATCCAAGTGAAGTTTTTCAGGAAATGAACTTTATTAAAACTGTGCAGATTGACCCTTGAATTGTTAATTTTTTTGCTCAATAAAAATTTCAGTTCAGTTTTTTCAAAATGAGACATATCTGCTTTGGTTTCAGAATTCAGCTTTATTTGAAATCATATACATTTATTTTTTTATAACACAGTGGATAATATAATCCAGTATCTTCGTTTTAATTTTTACAAATGTTTCAAAGTGGTTTTTTCTTTGGAATCAACCAGAAAACTCTCCAAAAGAGTTATTCATATAGCTCGAGTAATGAGTGCCCAGGTCACTTAGACTCACTACAAACATTCATCAGTAGCTGCTTTTATTGAAAACAAAATTTCTGTGTAATGAAAACAAAGGTACTGTATAAGGAATGTTGTTAACTTTGGTTGGGTTTTTGTCCTCATTTTTCAGAAGAAAATGGATGGAAAAGTCAGTTCATGCACAGAAATCTCTATGACATTTCTGGCAAGATGAAAAGACCAGTGACATCAAGCCCTTCCTTAGATAATGAATACCTGGATGACAGTGACAAGTGTTGTATTAATGTTGTCTGCATTACAATGTATTATGCAGCAGAGAGTGGGTAGAATTTATGGGACTGAACTGAGTGAATCAAAATCAGGCAATGATTAACATTTGGACCAGTACCTTAAGACTTGGTTTCCTAAAATTAGATAGCTAAATCTGGATTCTGGACTTTGGTTACTTTCATAAATGTAACTCGATTTTCTAGAATGCAGAAGACTAGTAGCTGTCATTTAAACCTTGCTTTGTAAACTTAGGTTGGTACTGTAATTGCAATAGTTTATTATTACTAATGGTTTAGTTTGCTATTTCATTTGTACATGCTCTATGTGCACGTGTTTGAAAGTAACTGTAATGTGCATAGTTACTGAAAAAGAGTAAAGGAGGAGAATTACGACGGAGCTGCTGAGATACTGACTATCTTAATACAAACCAGTAGCAGGATATCTGTAATGAAAATCCATAGACAGACTGAATTTGCAGTTGGAAAAGTCCAGACTGAAATGCTAAATCTGTGATATGGCAATCTAGAAATTATAAAATAAATATGAGTGTCAAGAAAAAAATAATAAAAGGAAGAGACTGTGAACAGTTAAAAAAAATTGTCTCAAGTACCTTTCATTTTTTTTTGGTATGGTTTGCACCTGGTTAAAGGAGCTCAAATCATTGTCAGTTAGAATTAGTAACCAGGCAGTTAAATCAGATGAGAAATAACAGACTGAAGAAAGATTTGAAAAAAGTTAATGTCTCAAATTTCAAGAACACAAGATTGTACCATTCTACTGTTTGCATTCGGTATTTACACATTTCATCATTTTACATCTTTCTGAAATATAACGATGCCACTGTTATGCAAACATTTTTACAACTCAGATTAATGTTAAACTCATACAGTTTATTCATTATTTTAGTGTTTTATGCCACTTTTTAACCAAGTGCTCTAATAATGGTTAGTACCAGTAGATGTAGAAGTAGTATTTCAGTGACCATTTCTAGCTTCTTCTACTTTGTTCTTCAGAACATGAAACACTCTAGAGTAATCATTTTTACCTGTCCTCTGGAGAGTCTAGAGGAGTTGAAGCAGTGGCTGCCTCTTGGGTAATTGTAGATACCAAGCAGTGAATTAGTGAATAGGCTGGTATTGAACTATTATTCGTATTTGGTCAAAGGTTGAACTTGATGGTCTTGAAGGTCTTTTCCAACCTTAATGATTCTATATGTTCTGTATATACACTAGCCAGTACAAAACCTAGCTTTTTAGAATATTTCAAAAGCAAGCTTGGCTGGCAAAGAAACTGGAAGAAATAAAAGCAGTGGTATCCACATGAATATTTTGAGTATTTTAATCCTCACATTAAACCCTTGGAATGAGGATAAAGTTCCCAAATGCAAGCAAGAGATACATGAATTATTCTAAAGGACCAATCCTGTGGACAGCTGACACACATATGGTGTAAATTCTAGGGTGTTCCTTCTCCTTTTCACTTTAGACACCAAACTCCTAGCCAATTGGCAACTGGCAATTGTTGGGCAAGACTTGTCCGTAAAACTGGTCCTCAGTCAGATTTCCTTAATGTTCTCAATAGATAACTTGTTAGATCAAGTCAGCCAGCCCTAATTTATGACAACTTTTGTTCTGCCAGATTTTATTGCATATTCTTTTTCTATCAGCTCCGGGCTTCCACTTCGGTTACACAGGCCTCCAGCCAACCTCCAGGTGAAATACAATTGAATGATGTTATAATCTACAGTTGAATCTCACCCCAGCAGCCTTTCTGATTTGTAACTGATACTCCTAAATCTCAGAGGTAGTCATTTTGATGGAAAATCCCATAAAATGGAAGATGGAAAAAAAGGCTAGAGTTCAATCCACCATAGTCCCAGATTTATTCTGAGCTGAACCAGATAGGATATGATGACTAGTTTGTACCAAGTATAATTTTATATACCTTGCCAAAAAGTGCTTCCATCAGCAACTCGTGTAGTATACTCCATATAATGACACAATTTGGAAGATTCAGCTTCATGGCTAGCCTGTAGTAGTATTTATTTGTTTTGTGGAGAAGTCTGATTTAATGTTTCACTCTGAGCTGTGGGTAAAATTATTTCTGTAGAGTCCTTTATTACTCACTCAATGCCCAGGTCTTTGATGAGTGTATTAAGAAACCTAGCCAGGATGGGAGAACACATAAAAGAGTATCACGCTCCTGCAGACGACAGAGTAGTTCAGTCAGAAAAGACTGACCATCTAAGTCTTTAAAATGACTGCAAACCCATAACTGCCTGGGAGAGGTCTGTCATTACTTCATGGCTTAAAGTGTTGTAGGACAGTGGCCTAAATCAAGGGTATCATAAAGTTTTTACTAAGCTTGTTTTAACAAGACATTAGAAGTGAAGTACTTGTTTTATTGCTCCAGTTACACTCTATTGGAACCTGGCCTACTAAAAGTAACAAATTGAGAGCAGCTTTTTTCAGAAGAAGAAATAGTTAATTTTCTTGCTTGTTTTTTCTCACCATTGTTTTTTTTCCTTGGTGTCCTTGCTCAGACATTTGGCCTAAGATCAAGAAATTTATGTGGAAGACATTGTTCAAATCAGGCCTTTCATAAGAATGGCTTAAGGAGGAAATATGGTCTTGGCTCGCAACTTACTCTGAATATTAGAGTTTACAATGTGAAGGAGTGATTCACTGATGCCACTAGTTGATTGCAATCTCCATATAACTTCTTTCTGATCAGAGACAGCTTAAAATTTTTCAAAATCAGTATCCCTTATTTGTCTTTCTCTTGACATTCACTGATTGAGCTTCCATAAGGAACTGATATTGGCATCTGATGATGTTACTTTTCCTGTCTTTCTTTCCTTTTTAATATATTTAATATTGCTGAGGTGGAGAAGGAAGATTTCCATGTGTTGGAAGTTATGATTCAGGTGTGCAATTTGAAAAAATAAATCAACAACCTGATTTGGACAGGAAGACAAAGAGCAATTATTGAGACACTGCAGGAAATTTAATTAAAAATAGGATTTTTATGAGCAGTGTTAATGCTTGCTGCCTCAGCTAACCTGACAATAAAGGCTTTCCAAGTGACAGTGACATCTGGCACAGGATCACATGTAGGAATTATGCAGAGGTAATAAAAAGCACTTAATTAGCATTGCAAATAGTATTCCAACATTTAGGAGATGTCTGCAAATTTGCATACAGATACGTAATTACGTAATTTGCAGCTGTTGTGTTTGTTCCATAAGACCTTGCCACTTTACCAGTAGAATATGTAAATTAGGAATTAATCCTTTTTAGCACCTATTTTCTCAGTAGTCCATAAATCTGTGGCAAATTATAGGAACTTGTAGACTTTCTCATCTTGGCTCAAAATTCTGTGGAAAGCAGAACTATATCCTTGGGCCTACTTAACTCTGAAGGTCTTTTAAGAGGTTTGTAAAATGCAGCTCCTTCATTGTCAGTTTTTTGATCCCCATTCACGTCTGATACCTTAGTTTGCAAGGTCACGTTGCAAATCTCTTTTGATATATTCTCTTCCAGTTTTAAAGAGAATCAAGTTAATATTTATTCTCATTAGTACCTTTCTGATACCTTATGTTACATGTAAACAGAGAAGGCTGGGAGGGAAGGATATCTGACCGAAATATAGTGCTATATAGGTAGATCATTAAATTCAAGGTGAAGCTGGAAAACTCAGATGCCTAAAAAGCAAAACTGGACCAAATTATTAGCTATTAACTTAATGCATGATTTCTCAGTGTAACTTCTTATAAGTCCCCATGATTTCTCAGTGTAACTTCTTATATATCAGATTTCTTTGCCTGGATAAGCTTGAACAATTTTCACTTAGGCACCAACAGAAAAAGACGTGAAAAATGTTTATCCAAACCAGCTTTCTTGAGATACATTTTAATATTAACTTTTGTTGCATTGCTATATTGATATTTTTGTAGCATGTTTCTTATATTTAGCTCTGGGGAGGTTTGCAGAGATACAGTCAATTAACAAAAGGTAATTCTGGCTACAGAGTTTGAATATACCAAAGTAATGTGTAGAGAAGTTGTTCTTTGTTTTTATTTTTAAACATGTTTTCCCTTGTGTTTTTGAAAATGCTTTTTGTATAATCATGTCATTGCCCCTTCCATGTAATGGAAGATTCCCCTTATGCCTGAGTCCTGTAAAGAAGAAAGTTCAAAGCAACAAGGAAGTTCAAAGCACATTGGGTGATAAAGCATCTTAGAAAACTGTGATTGTGCTCTCCCCTAGGAGAACTTCATTGTATCCAAGTTTAATTTGTGCTAGGAAATTGACTGCATTGTGGGCTGCCAGTTCCTTTAACACTCTTCCATTAGATGAAAGCAGTTTGCAGTAATGTAGCTTAAAGTATATTTTTCTTTATTGACTATATAATACTTTTTTGTTATTTTTCCTTGTAAGTGACATGAGCAAAATGACAATCTGTTTATAGAATAATTATAATTAACAATGAATATATCTTTAAGGGTTTTGTTGCTGTTTTTAATGAGTATGAAAATGGGAATTGAAAATGAAATCTTTCTGCCTGGAATGACTGATATACCTTATAGGCATTGTCAGCAATAGTTTTTATGGAGAGAGGGAAGCTGTAGTAACAAAAAGAATAAAATAATGAGCCTTCATAAATGCATTAGACAAAGACGGGAGCAACAGATGTTTCTTTTTCTTTAAACTGAGTGTATGAGCACAAGGAGAAATGTTGTTCCTTGCTGACTGCTCCAGCAGAATGTTGCTGCTGGTAGCAGCTCTATTGAAAACATAAAAAATGGAAGCAAGGTCTTGCTTCACATTGCTGTAGCTACACCTGGTTTTCTACAGCTGATCTTTACCTTCTAGAGGAGCGTTCATTTAACAGAGGATGAGCTGGGTCCGACAGTGCAGATGGTTCTGAGCTTTCTCTGCACCTCTGACTGCAGCATGGGAAGTTCTGGGGACTCAAATTCAGAGACAAAAAACTCCATGACTCCAGCCTGGTGCAGCTTAAATACTGTAGGCTGGCATCAAGCCAGATCCATACGGAGCAGGTGTCTTAGCTCAGTGTCTCTTTTGCTTCTGAACACAGGCTTCCAAGGTAGCACGCTGTCCCACTGAGCCCCAGAGTTATTTTTAAGGTCTTCAGTGATTTACACATCTCCAGATGAAGCTGAAACTCAGGCACTGTCACCTCTTTTTTCCTGCTCCACCTGCTGTCCCTCCTTACTTGCCTGGAGGTCTACTGCCCTGTGTGTGGATTCCATGTGCTGGAATGGTCTCGAATCATTTGTTAAAGAGCTTTTCCAGAAAAAACAATGTGGAGCAATGCTCTCTCATGGAGAGTGAGTGGTTGTACAGAAGTGCCAGAGTTTGGTAATGCTTCAGACTACCTGGGCAGTGGGTTTCTTTGTGTTTGCCTGCTGTGCAGAGCTAAGGACACAAGCTTCAGTCATGGACAGGGCTCCCTGCTGCTGCCAGACACAGAGAAAAGGCCAAACCACTCCTTGATGAATTTGTATGGCTGAGAGTCTTTCCCTCATCTCATGTGAGGTACAAATCTTCTAGCAGCAGATAGAAGATGATTAAGACTGCTTTTGCTTCTGCTTTTATTTTCTGGTTCTTTTAGCTATGGTTACTAACAAGTATACCCACAGAGGACATTCTCTTCAATTAAAGGTCCATAACATTTTTTTCTCCTAATTAAGCTGTGCATTTTTGAGATGCACAGCACAGTTCTTTCTTTTTAAAGGGTAGGGGAGTTCCCAGTGGCTTGATCTGTTTTCTGAACATTTTACAGCTTGAACAAGATTTTTCTGCAGATTATAACTGATTTATTTTTGTCAGTGCCATGCCACATACCAGTTCTAGGCCAAACCAATTAGAGACACATATCTTTTGCTAGCTGAACAAATCTGATGTAACAAAATGTAAGCCTGGAAACCCAGACTTTTGCAGGAAGCAGACTGTCTGGAGGACTGTGATAGAATGTCCTTTGCAATGCTGAAGCCAGGCAGGAGCTCACTCACAACCTGTGACCGTGGGCCTACAATTCTTAGGGCTTATTTGGAAATTTCAGCTTGTCAGAGGCCTGTCCTGATATAGGGTCAGGGCTTTTTATCCCCCTGGATGTTACTTTGCTATTATTAGTAAAGCAAAAAGGTATATACAAAGTCACTTTTTATTGAGCTGTTGAAACTGTAGTTATATATGTTTCTGCAACAGCTGGCACAGTCCTAGTCTTGTCTGTCATCTCTAGATACTCTTGTTTTATGAAACACTGAGATCACATTGTGTGAGCCAAAGAAATAATTTCCTTCCTTTCAGTCAGGAATAAATGGTGGAGAAACTCCACTATCAATTTAATTCATCAGCTTCACTGGCTGTATTTCAAATTTAATGGTTTTCAAATATATTTCTAATTTGCTGTTAAGAAAATCAAAATCAAATTCACAAATGCCTTGCCAAAGGCAGCATTCAGTACAGACTAATCTACACTTCAGGAATGCATTCAGGTTTTTTTGTCCATAACTGTACATAATTAGTGTGTCTGCAATAAGCATGTAATTTTTATTATCTGTGAAGAGTTTGGCAGGGGGAATACATCATTACCTGCACATCTAATAATGTGCAGTGCCACAATTCATTTTCTGAGTTGCCATGACAAAAAACATTGACTTTATCTCTCTCTTTTTTTTTTTATAGACATAGCAGAAGCCTAGCCGTCTGAAGCAGATAAAAAATAAGGATGGACAATATGTTGGAGAGACATTTACATAAACAGTGAGCAGTAGTGAACAGCAAAAACCATTCTGAAGATGCAGTGAATAACTACTTATTTCAAAGACTCTGGGAATGTCAAGCAAGCAAAAAAAGTACATTCTAGTCACTATCCAGCAACCTTGAATATGGATCTATAAGTGGTTTTATGCACATGTAAAAGAGCATAAAAAATGGCAGACAACTGGGACATAAACATACCATTGCATTTTATTGTTGGCTTTTGGGCCATACAAAGTACAATCTCTTAAATATACAACTTTACTATGAAATGGGTTAAATTATCCCACTAAATTATGGACATAAGTGAATGGAATAATTTAGAAGTAGCTACACACATGAAGCAGCACTGAGAGCTGCTCGGATTTGTGTAGTTACTTGAAAAAGAAATCTGTATAAGAAGTAGTAGTATGCTGGAAAAGGTTGTGTGAAGAGGACAGTGATGAAGAGGAGAAAAGCTCCTTGAGGCGTTGCTTTCTGAGAGTAACTGTGAGAAAAACTAGGCTAATAATTAGAGAGTCCCTATCTGTGTGGGCATGATTCTTCAAAGCATTTGATTTTGAGGTTCCAGCAAGCAAGTCCTGCCTCTCTGAGACACTTCTTGGGATCAGATTTATTTTTCTTGCAGTCAGTGAAGCCTAAAGTGTGGTCCTGAAAGCCCATGTAGACCATGAAGAGCCCCCACATTAAGACTGCTTGTCAGCTGTAAGGTGGCTTCTGGAAGAGCTGGAAGGCCGATGTCCCAGGAAGCACACTGTGATCATGGCTATTCCTGCATTCCTTTCAATATAGCATAGATCCACACTTTGAATTTGAGCCATAGACATAATTTAATCAGAAAAATGCAATTGAAATTGTTCATTCCTTCTGTCTGAACAGAAAGCAGGAATTTTTGATGCAGTTCTTAGTTGATTTTAATAATTTCTTCCACACATTTCCACTGAATATGAAAAAGTGGAAATAAGATGTTCCAATAGGACACTTCCATGAAAAGAAAGTTCTGTAATTAAATATTTGAGAAGAAAAACCAAAAACTCTTACACTGCTAAATACCCTGTATTAAACTTCAGAGCTGTAAGTCCCTTCTTGAGAAAGTTCTGTGGGTCCAAATGAAGTCTTGTGAGACCAGTGGTGGAAACTGATCTTCCTTGATAATGAAGATATGTATTTCTGCCACACACCATTTCTGTTCTGCAGAATCTAAGGTAATGTTTTTTAAGTCTATTTTATTAATTGGGGTTGCTAAGACTGTTTTTAGACCACAAATCGAATTCTGCAGTTATTTTACTATGAATGCAGTCAAAAAGTGGAACTTTTCTGTCTTAATGGATGATACAATAGTAATTCAGTGTTTATAGGTGTGCCAGAACATGAATTGGCCCCTTCCCTCCATGATTTACAATGGGAGTACCTTGTGATTTTTCAGAGGTGTAAACGGTCCCGTCTTCTCTCAGCACTGCTGACAGAGAATGCACCTATATCTCTGCATATGATAATGACTGTTAATATATGTTCAATGTGTATAGTGTAACCTTTTCTTTTGTGATGGATTGTTTTTGAAAAGCTGATCACATAGGAAAAAAGAGCGTGTACAATAATATTTTAAGATAAATATCGTCTTTAGTTGCTTGCACTGAAAGCTTTAAAATGAAAGCATGATGAAAAATTCAAAATAGAAGAATGATTTTTCAGGAAAATGTTTTTTATGCTCAGAAGGAAATATTACCTGATTGTCAGAAATCCTCTGTTGATTTCCGCTGCGTGTGTACATTTCTCTTTCCCTATTAGAACTTTCATTCTTTGCTTATGTTCAATTTTTATTATGACCATCATTTGAGACTAATAACACAAAATAATTTTTTTTCTGCAGTTTTTGGAAATACCACTTTTGATGCCTGAGCCACCTGATTTTTACAGACTGGATGTTTTACACTGGGAATGAAACAAACATGCAGTACTCCAAATAATGAGTTGCTATGAAAAATCATTGCTTTAAGTCCAATTTCTCTTTTCTCTTTGAAATGTTGCTTTTCCTTGTCTTGGACTGCAAATGTTTCTTAAGTTTTTTCAGGGACTGAAATTGTGCTTCAGTACTAAAGATATAAAGAATACTAAAGCTATATTTATTAAACAAACAAAAATCCCATAGAGTTCTGCCATTTCCCCCCCCACCTTTTTTTAAAAAACTTGCTTGGCTAATGCAGTAGCACAGAAGACTAGAACAACTTTACCTAAAGAAAACCAGTACATTTTGTTGTTTTACTAAGGGAAATTCCTTAACATTACAGTTTCTAAAAGCTTACCTAGAACTGTTTTTTTCTCATGTAATTAACGGTTATTAATGTTTGTAAAGGATTTTTTATCCATATTTAGATACTGAATACATTTTGAGGACCCCAGAAGATAAATTTTAAATTGAGCTCTTGGTTTCATTACCTGAAAGGGAGCCACTACTTTGTGGGTTTGGGATAAATACAATGCTTGAGATGAATTGTGTTATTTCAGAAACAGTAAAAACAGTGAAAATTGAAATTCAAGGAACTGTTTAGTGACATAAATATCAATAAGCTACAAAATTACAGCCCATTCTTCTGAGACTCTATGCACCAACAGTTAGTCTTAAGTGATTCAATCGTGACTAATTACATATTACCAGTCCTGATCTTTAACACTTCAATCAACCTTTAGTTGTTCTGTTTATACATAATTTGTCTCTGTTAATGGTTTTATGTGATAAGTGTGCCAATCTGCATTTCATTAAAATTGACGTGGGGATGGTGGAGGCTTTCTCACACAATTTTGGTTTTTTAGTTACATCTCTTTCTTTGCTCTGCAGCTTCTTTTGCTGACTGCCTCATAGTTCAATGGCTTTTGTTGAGTTGCTGTGGGGTGGTATCCTTTGCTTCCTAAATAATGTCACAATTCCACACTTGTTTTGGTGAGGCTGATAGATATCATGTCCTAAATGTGTTTGGAGTATACTGACAAGTTCAGACTTTTTTTTTTATGGGGTAGGTGTTTCTAGTCCAGTTAAACATTTGAGGGGCCTCTAGGCTGTCAGTTTCACACAGAATCACACACAGAGAATATTCTGAGTTGGAAGGGACCCAAAGGATCATCGAGTCCAGCTCTTAAGCGAATGGGTTTGTTCTGTAGTATGGCACAGTTTATTGTTTGTGGGACAGGATGCTTAAAAAAACACCAGACGGCAGCAACAGAGTGCTTTAAATATGTGGGGTATAACACTGGCAGAAGACACCTGAGATGCAATCTTTTGTTTGACTTCAATCATGTTTTCTTTCCTTTGTGGGTACTAAACTGGCTCTTGTTGATTCTGGACAGAAAAGTGCTGAGTGTCCTGGTGTGGTGACTGCTTTCGACAGCATGCAAAGCTCACAATGCAGGTAACTTTGTTTTTTAAGCTACTTGTGTATTGTGCTCTCCCTCTCTTCATGAACTGGTGTCTTGGGTCGCTGCTTGTTTAGGGATCACCGTGCTGCACTCTGTTTCATAACATGTGCTGTCAGGATTGTCTGTCTCTGCAAATCCAGTCCAGGATGTCACTTTAAAACATTAAGTCCTCATGGAGAGCCAAACCTTTCAGGTTAGACCCCTTTTATAATCAACAGTATCAGGTGTGAATATGTCAGCTGCAAGATGAACTCTGAAGTCACATGCTGTGTTTTTTCAGGCAGAATTCAAGTTTAATTGTGTGGGGGAGGAAAAAAAAAAGAAACAACAAACATTTTAAGTTTTCTGATCACAGAGATAACATCCCACGAGGGGTCAAAACCATGCTCATTAATCCATGTTTATGTACTTGAGTCATTGTTCTTGATTTTAAAATATCTTCTAAATGATCAGCTGCAATGGAAATGGTTGGGTATTGAGAATTTCCAGATGTACTCTGCAATGCACTTTTCTGATGATAGGTCAGATATCCCTTAAGAAAAAAATGGACTATGTTTTTGCTGTTTTTGACTGTGAAATTACAAATTTATTTTTGAACAGGGTAGGTGGAGGTGTAAAATGTTACCATATGATTATTGATAAAAACATTTCTGTTAATATTGGGGGCAGGATTACAAAATGCTTTCTACTTGGGAGTAAGTCATAGTTTCTGAGGTTGTTCTAAAACCAGTATGTTTTGACTTCATGAGCTGTTTAAGCCCAATGACTCTCAGTTTTGAGTTAGCCAGAGATAGGAAATTATTTCCTTGTGTAAAAAAGGATACTGGATCCTTCAAGCAATGCATTTTGAGGTGTTAAAATAATTTCTTAAAAGCAGTAGTTTGTGATTGAGCAGGTCTGTGTCTCTCAACTTCTACTTTTGTGTGAACAGAGCTTATTTTAGGTGGCTTTCACTTCTGTATCCCTGGCCAAGTACCTGTGCTGAAGAAATGCACGAAGAATATTGTGATGCTCAATTTCCCAAGAAACATTTGGGCCTTTCTACTGGCCTTTCAAATCCTAGCAAAACTGCAGCAGGGCAGCCCTACTTTGTTCTTCAGCATTTTACATTTATTAATACTAGATTATATATACACATTTTTAGAAGCAATATGCACTTGGCTGCCGAAGTAGCCTGTTCTTTTTAGAAATACCAAAGACGAGTACTAAATGTCACACTATACCAATTCTTAATACTTCTTTTCTTATACACAACTTACTGAAACAAATAATCTTTGAATCTTAAACGACATTTTTTTACCTTTAAAAAAGAGATATTGATGCATTTTGCAAATGTGAAAAGAGATACAACACATTGTAAACAGTCTTCATTAAACTTCATCACAGTCTGTTTCGCTTGGTTGGGGTGTCAAGCGATAGAAAAATGAATTTTGTTTAAACTGATTTTAGTTCACTGATGAAATTCCTCCTGTGGTAAGTGAGTGCCTAGGAACTTACTTTTGCAGAGCAAGTGGGAATCTGTTAGAAATTATCTCTAGATAAGGTGCATGAGCTGTGTAATGAAATGCTTTCAATACCAGACAACATTCATTTTTAATAAAAAAGTAGTTGGACATGAGAATTTTCTCCCTAAAGTAGTTCTTGGACAGATGATTTCCTGACAGTAAAAATGTTTTCTAAATTTTTATTGAGTTAGTTTCCAATTCCTGCAAACTAGTAATTCCCAGGTATGAAAATCAGTTCTGTCATTTCCATTTTTAACATTTACCTTAGTGTCTATTTTGTAAAGAGAAAAGTGGCAAAATGTGCATGCATATCTCTAAAAACTCTAAAAGCCTTGTATCTTGTACCTGGATGTGGTGAATAGTGGATGCTTAGGAAAATATATGAGAAGCAAGACAAGTGTGGCTTTGCTTTGGCCTAACATCTTCTGGCAAGCAGGGGGAGATGGCAGGCACGCCGTTCTTTTGGATAGCCAGCAGTAGACATGTTATTCATAAAGTTGCCTTGCCTTTTTTTAAAATGCATGTCGATATTCATTTTCCACAAAGTTCTTTGGCAATGAGTTTCACTATGGAGTGTGGGTGATGAGTGATGAAATCATATTTCCATTTATTTGCTTGTCCTTGAGTGCTCTGTATCTTATACTGAAGAATGAAAGGTTGTTCTCTTTTCACTATTCATGGATTTGTAGTCTTCCTTCCTGTTCACTCTTCATTAGTTTTCTGTCTAATAAATATAAGACCATTAATCAGAATGGGAAAATGAAATGAGAAGACTCAGAGTATGCATTGAGTGTTTTGAGTTTGGAAGAAAAAGAAGAATTTTCTGGTAAGCAATATAACAAAAAACCCCACAGCTGACTGTAAAATCTATTCGAGTTGTGTCTACTGAAGTAAATTTCTTCCAAATTAAATTTGACTGGTATTAGTCTGTAATTGTAGTATCATTGTTTTCTCAGTAATTTTAATAACATAGACATGGTTTGATAGACTGGTAAATTTGGGAAATTGTCTCCTTTCATGTGAGACAGAGAGTTTACAGTGCTGAGGTTGCCTGTTGAGAGTGAAAACATTTAAAAATCTCTAGCAGTTATGTAGCCTACCAGATTTCACTAGAAAAGAATCCTAGGCCAGATCCAAAAATTCCATAATTGCCCCCAGAAGGACATTGAGTTAAAAAGGATAAGACTCAAACATATTCCCTTCTCAGTCCTGCAGGGACTTATCATGAAAACCTTTCAACAAGTCTTGCTCACAACTGAACCAACAAACAAACCCTGAAGTGTTGCAAAGTTAAGCACAGTAAAAAGTGCTTTTCAGATAAGGACAATATTTTTTAAAAATTAGTTTGTTACCTAAATAAATCTCCTGATAACTGTTTTACAAAACTAAAATAAAAGATAAAAACTCCTCACTTATAAAACTTGGAGATTTTGTATTTCAATTATTGGTTTTTTCCCCACAATTAATTTATGGTCTTTCTTCTTAAACCAGGGGACCTACATGACAGAAAGGAATGTCTTTTCTTTTACTAAACTAGTACCTTATGCTGGTGACCTAAGTTGAGTTTGTGCTAGCATCCTGCTAAAAAATATGTTACAAATCCACTAGAATTTCTTGACCACCATTCACTTCCTGATGGTCTACAAATAACTCTCTGCACAGATACTCAGACTTACTTTTTGTATTACAACATTCTCTATTTGGAAGGTATGTCTCAGAATATGAATCTTAAGTCTTTGTCAACCTGGAGAGCCAGAACCGTGGTCTAGGTCACTGGCCTAATATTTAATGAGTGACAGTTTACACTCTGAAGTTACAGCTTCAGGTGATGTAGAGGCCGACCTTTGTATATGAATGCAAATCAATTAAGTTGGGTTAATTTGTTCACTCAGACATAGCATACCCTGTGTTGTTCTGCCGTTAGTTTTCCATACTAGACTCTTCCAGAGATTCAAACTGGAGTTCCAGGTGCTGTGAAATTTTAAGGAAATTACAGGGATATTCACATTTGTAAAAAAACATCAACTTAAAAAAATCTGATAAACAATATTTTTCCTGAAATAATTTGAAAACACAATGTTTTTCGATTTGTGGTTGGCTCTTGTAAAGGATCCATTGTTACTATAGACCTGACATACTTAATATCAAGCCCAGAGAAGAGAGAAATGTTGTTTTCAAGTGTATTTGCCTCCAAATTTCTTGCCAGGAACACTGAAAAAAGATCCACAGCTTCCTAATTCTATCAGACATGCATTGTTTTTCTACCAACCAACTAACCTCGAGGGTTCAATGCTGCATATGTATTGAAATCAACAGAATATTCAAAGCTTATTAGAGAGCTGCTGGTTTATTATGTTGTATGAAATAATGTCTGTGCAAATAGTGACTTTGTGTTTTGAATCCTCATGCAGAAGAACAAAAGAATAACTTGGCAGATTTGTTTCTCAGGAGGTTCATTTGACAGACAATCAGTAAAATACAATTCCTTTTATCTGTGCACATATACAGAAATATAAAGCACTGTTCTGATAATGTCTCCTCCCTTTCCTCAGCTCAGTAGCTCTGTGTTTCAATCCAGAGTCCAACCACACAAGCCCCTATGGTGGCAAGTGCTGGAATATTTTACTACAGCTTGACACAACTATTTTAGTAGATTTTTTGTACTTGAGCTTTAATAATATATAATGATGTAGCCAGAGTGGGTAGAAACACAGGAATGGTTTGCATCTCCGAGTCATTGAATCCAGTTTTCTACTGCTCCAACAATAATAGAATATAATTGTATCTGATTTGAAGACATTTTGTTTAATCCTACTTCATGCTTTAGGAAGTTGTCCTGTCAGCTCAGTGCTTTAAGTGCTGTCTTCCCTGAGTCTGATTAGTGGTTTGACCATGGATAGTAGAGTGTCATTGATCCTGACACAGTAATGCAACTCCTAATTTTTTCCCCAGTTCTCTTGGAAATACCTCTCTTTCACATTCCACATTTGTCTGTTGTCATATCCAAATAATGCCACTGTTTCACAGTCCTCCAATGACTATATATTATACTCAGGTCTTTTTCCTTGTGTAGTTTCAAATACAAGATTTACCAGCTTTGAACAGACAATGATTTGTTACTCATCCTGAACTGTATAACCTTGCATGTTTTCTGTTGTGTTTAACCCCATATTTCCTTCTCCAGTGTTTAGTGTAATTCAATTCTTCCTTTATGCCTTTTTGATATCTTTATGCATAGGCAAAGTTTCCCTGATGTATCACCACATCTCCTTGGCACATTTCTCTCTTACACTTTTTTGTACCAAATACATTAGTGAAATTATGAAATTAGGAGTGATACTCTGAGAATTCTGCTGACCCTATACATCTTATTTTACCACTATTTCTCACCTCAATTTTAATAATTTCAGTTCTATCTTCCTTAATTATTCTATTAATCACTCTGTTTTCCTGCTAAGTTAATTATTATGTAATCTAATTAATAATCTCCTCTCTCTGGACTTGGCAGGCATTTGACTTCCTGCTTAATTATTAATTATTAATTACTTGATAGCTCTACACCATCTCTGATGGGAAATGAGTTGACTTATCAAAGAAAGTCAATTTTCCACACAAAGCTTTCAGATGAGGATTATGTGATTCATTTCCAATAGATACTTGCAACCTTCTGTTCATCAGGTGAAGTTGAAGACAGTTTCTTCAGATCATCAGTTCAATACAGGTTTTCCAGATTATGGAATAGCAAGGGAAAATGGAGAGATGAAAAGATTTGTAAAACCTGAAGAGACATTAAACTGAATTCATCTATTTTGTGTATTATTTAGGAATTACAAACATGACAGTTCTCTCTTTTTAAACATATTTCATGGACATTTATAGAATGATTGTTGTGTTCTTACAGAGCAGAGTCCATTTGAATAGAAATAGACATATATTTTGCACATCAAGGTGATACAGTCAGTATGTTTTTCTCCTCTGTACTTTCTTTGATTTTAAGACATACCAGCCCAAGTAGCTGTGAAGCATGCCAGTCCTGAAGGCATTACAAGCACAGGACATTTTCTCATTAACCTTTAAATATAGATTGCATTCCTTAGTTTTGGCTTTTCCTTTTCGAGCTGCCCTACTTTTGACTGCTGCATAATTATCCTCACATAAAATAATTAGTTTCAGCTGTACTGATCCCTCCTCATATATGAAAAAACTTCCTGGCTACTGTAAATGTTCATCACCAAGGCTAATTCCCTTCTAAGTATGGAGCTTCTGTTTGGATTAAAGCACTGAGCAGAGATTAAACCCACTTATATTTATTTATTCTTTTGACTTCTATATTCCAATCCAGGAGGCAGCTTTGGAAGGCTGTGACGATTTTGATAGTCTGCCATTATGTTCTTTTAATCCTCATGTATTTCAGTGCTTAATCTGATTATTGTTTATATCAAAACCAGTAAATGATCAGCTTTACGTTCATGCTTTTAGGACAGCTTTTACATCGTGATAACTCAGTCAGTATTCATGATTTCCCTCTCCAGAACACCTCCTCAAGTGCTTGTTGAATGAAAATAAATGTAATGATAATGGTATAATTTCTTCTGAGATAAGAATATGTACATTTAATACTTTAAGGTGCTGGACCATGTGACTTCCATAACTCAAGAAGATTTAAGACAGCTCTCCAAAGAGTCCAACATCTTGCAGGAGTGGAACCTCAGTGAGCATTTTTTGGCTGGCTGTGTTAGGCAATTTATTCTCTAACTTTTTGCATTTTTCATCGTCTTCTTGTGTGTATTACCATACATTGCACACTCATTTATCTTTCTTTTTTACTATGTAAGAGTCTGTGCATCTCAGTAAATACATCCGTTGACATGATCATGTCAGCTAAGACTCTGAAATTGTGTAATCTCTGTGGCCAACTGGAACTGTTAGTATGAATGCTGTTTCAACAACAGAAGAGAGTTAATTTCACAGATTTGTGGGGCTTGTGCTGTGATAGAAAGCAGAGCTTTCTTGGCATAGTTACAGTCGTGCTGGATGTGCTATCTTGATATAAGGTATTGTTATAATTCATCATCTATAAATTGCAGTGCAGTCATTGCTCTGATGGTTCTGCCCAAACCAAACAGATTGTCTCCATAATCTGTCGGAAATTACTCTCTCAGTCGAAACAAAAGGGCCCAGAGAATTGTACAGGCCTGGCCCCCTGAAAAACACCATTCTTTTAAAGACTTATTGATAAAGACACTAAATGTGACACATCCCAGAAAAGACCCCTGTGGTCCTCTGCTTGTCACTGTCCTCCAGTGTGACCCATTAGTCCCTCATGAATTCTGCCTTTCCAAATGTACTCCAAAATTCATGTGCAGAAAGAACTAAATTCTTGTGTAATTGCAGGGTTTCTGGAAGACCTTGTCCAGCTCAGTTACAAAAGTTTAGGCTAATACATAAATGTTAATCCATCATGTGTTCCCCACGGCAGATAAAAGGGATCAGAATTACACAATTATATAGACCTACCTTGAAGCTGTTGCTGGAATGAGACTCGATTTTGAATAATCACTAGTAGCCTCAAGTCTGTAGTGGAAGTTGTCACTTCAAAATGTCTTTAATTTTTACTACTTATCTTAAAGGGGAATGTAGAAAATTAGATCTCATCCTCCTTTGGAAATTGTGTGTGTTTATAGCTGAAGGATATGGTTGCATTGTTTAGTCATTGGCATACATTAGGCTGTTCTCTTCAACTTATGTTTGTCTTAAGGACCTCAAAAGTCTTAATTCTAATCTTTATTCTAAAACATTCTGTGAAAAAACAGGAATACTTTTGATTTCAGCAAGCATGATATTTTTCATTTACTGCAGCAATGGATCCATTCTTCCTGTTAATGGTTATCGAAGAGTCTGTTAACAAACATCCATCTGTTCTTCCTTGAGATGACTGACTTTAACAGCAATTCTATTTGAAACCAGTGCTTGTGTACCATATTTACCATTTTGATATTTCGTACCACATGTTGATGTAAATTATATCACAAAAAAGCAGGTAATCTATGTATTCTTTGCATAAGTTTTAAAAGCTTATACATTATAATGATCACACATGGCATGAAAAAGAACCAAAAATTTTTATTAAAGTGACTACCATTTTTCAGCTATCCATGGTACCAAAATGACACAAAGCTTTTTGAAAACATGCACATGGACTGCTACTTTTCTCCTTTCTAAATATGGCCAAAAATTTTTAGTTTTGATCTATGATGAATAATTTTTTCATCTTCTTGTTGGGAGTTGAAGGAAGTTCATTAGCTGTTCAGAAAACAGTGCTAAGTATTCTAGGAAATGGCAATATAGTGTTGGTATAATTTTCTAATCCTTTAGCTATTCCTTGGATATCTTTCTGTATGTAAATAAATACTAATTTCAGTAAGGAGAATAAAAGGAACTTATGTGTGTTCAAGAAAGATGGATTAATTCTGAGACAGATGAGAGGAAGGCTCCTGGGACAAAACTAAGAGCACACCATAGGTAAGGAGACTGAAGAGTTGCATTAACCTAAAATGAAGGGTGATTAGAAATTATTTATCTATCCATATGCACACATATAATATATAGGCTTTGAATAACAGGAAAAATGAAGAAAAACTCAACATAAATGACAGTGTTGGCATTTGTGCAACTACATTATTCCTGGGTAGCAATACACATTACTTCTGGAAGACTCGGGTGTTCCAATCAGAGTGGTAGCTCAAACTCCTGTTTGATTAGACAGAACTTCAAAACACAGTTTACCATTTTAATATGACATGGGTTGGACTGTTTGCTCTTTTGCATCCTTATTCTTGACTATAAAGTCAAGAATGTCATAGTTAGAAAAAGGAACATTATGATACCAGAGAGAACAATTCAGCTCCCTTCTGTGTCCCATGCATATGCTGAATGCATGAGAGAAAAAAAAAAGAGGGGAATGGAAGAAAATAATCTTATTTTCAAAGACAGTGTATACAGATGAGATGGCCAGGTTAAGTATGCTCAGGCAACCATAAATCATCTGGCAGAAATAATTTTTGGTCTAAACCTCTCTTTTTTGATGCAGTCATCATGCAGTTTTACACTGCTATTTATAAAATAGTATCTTCCTGTAAAGAACAATAGCTACTTGTCCTATGCACTTGAACTTCATCCCCAGCTGTGAGATAATGAAAGACAATTTGCATATAAGAGTGGGCATGGGGAGCAGCTTCTTAGTCTGGGACTTTGGGGAGGTTGGCATAGTTCAGATTTCCCTACTCCCACTTGTATCTTGTCTTCAGAAGAGGTAGTGACAAAACTGGGCAAGTAATGAGGGCACCAAGCATGTCTTTAAAATAGTTATGTCGTAGATTGTCAAGATTTTTTTCTAGTCTTGCAAGTGAGGGAAAAGGAAATGAACATAGATACAGGTATCAGGAATATCACTAGAGATAAGAAAAGGCATTTTCTAAAACCCAGGAAGTTTTGTCCTCCCAAAAAGTGGATGCAGATAGACTTTGATAAAGTGTGCAAGAAGTGGAAGAATAGCAGCACACACACACATAAACTGTGTGGCAATTTTTAGGTCAGTTTGCACTTAAGAATGATAATGGAATATGTCTTATATTGACTTAGAAACAAGTCTTGTAAGTGCCCTTGACTGTGGGTTAATGGTAATATCAGTTAATGGTACTTGTCAGTGAAGGCAGTCTGAGGGATTTGTAAGAGATGCAACTGATCAAGAATGAAGGCCAAAACAAAAATGTGTGTGGAAATACTTGGAAGAGAAACTATATTTTTGTCATGGGAAAAGAAACAAGCTGTTTAGAAGCAAATTGAATAAATCTTCCTTAGTGTCCTGAGAGAGATTCTAAGATGTTTTATTTAGAAAAGTACAACAGGCCTGCTCTTTTTCGTTTTCAAATATAAAGAAAATTAATAATAGGAAGGATGTTCTGTTATCAAAAAGAATCTGGGTATATGGTGCATAGGGTTTATGGCCTAAAATAATGGAGATGTATTTAGCTGTTTTATTCCTTTAATTGTTGTAGAATATGCAGGGTTCAGCTTGGATAATATGAATCCTGTGGCATAACATTCCTCACTGTTCTCCATGCAGAATATTTGGACATGCTGTTCATTGCTGCAAGCTATGACTCTGAGTCACCTGACAACATGGACCAGCTCTGTCCCTGGAGTAACTCTACTGAAACTAATACAATTAGCTGTTGGGTGAACCTTTCCATTGTGTGCAGCCCATACAATTACTTCTAAGGTGATAAGAACTTAATTAACTGTCTTTGAATTTTCAGCATAGTTTCTCTTTCATTTACAATGGCTTTTCTGCTGATTGCTAACGTACGTAAACATTGACCATATACTGTCAAACTCTTTCTCTTTTGCTCTTTGTTGCATGGCATCCCTTTAAATAACTAAAGGAGAAAATCATACATCATTGCAACTAATGTGATCTCTTTGTCCTTTTGTTCCCTCTCACACAACACTTTTGGTACATTCTGTCCTCCAACAGGGAAGTAAGAGGCATAAGCATCTTCTGTAGCCTTGATAGGAGAGCAAGTAATACCCATTAACATTAAAGGATTTCAACGTATGGCTTGAAGTTTCCCCAGAGATACTATATAAATTTAATTGAAGTCATCGTTAATAATGATCCTTTCCTTCCCCTAAAACCTTGAGTTAAAACAGCAGAGCCTTCTCTTTGAATGTATGGTTTCTGCAGATGTGTATATTTCAACTGTCTTTTAATTAATTTCTCCCTAATGAAAAAAGTGTGAGTTGGAAGGAATGGGGCAATTTAATCAGTGAAAAAAAATACATACCATACTTTGAGCTTTTGTGAGGACTGTGTGGCACCCTGGGTAGTCAGCAATTAGACTGGGGGTTTAGCTGCAATGATTTTACTCTTCCCAGTTGTCTGCACTGCCCTTCTGCCAGACACCCCTGTCTTGTTGGTAGAAGTGGGAGAAGGGGCCATTTGCCTGTGTTTTGACTATTCCAGACTACAGTTCAGCACTTCAGATTGCTTGTGGGCACTGTTGGACTGGGATGTGTCCTGCTCGTGCTAAGGTGCAGTCATATCTGCCTCTATCAGTGAGAGTTCAGAGTGGTGTAGCTGGAAGCAAGAATAGCTAAGGGCTCTGCCCTGCTCTGCTCTCAGACTTCTTTAATGTACAATTCTGAGAGTAAAGAAAAGGGACTGTTCTTAGTTTGGGTCAGCCAATCTGAGATAGATAACTTGAGCAAAACCAGCAGAGTAGATAATAAAGTTAAAAGTAAAAGTGTTAAAATTTATAGAGGTGTTCAGGGAAAAAAAAGGTAGGCTGCCAGTTGAAATTAAAGCCAAGTTGACCTTTTTTTTCATTGCTCTTTTAGCTATTGCTAGTTCACTTGGGTTATTCAGCAATTGAAAATTACTTGGCTTAAGACTGAGAAAGATTTGTTTTAGTATACACAAACATTTGAAGAATTGCATTTTCTTACTTTATGGTGCTAAAGATTTTTTGCCTTTTGTATAAAATATGTGACTACCATTGTATAGGTATCTCTTGGGGTAGAAAATGTGTAATACAAGAAAGGTCTTTAAAACATCAGATAAATGGAAGCTCATCTTAGAAAACCAAAGCAAAACAATTCAAATTAGCAAAATAACTTTGAAGGAAGGGTCTAACTACTGGAACAAAATGCTGTGAAAGCTTGATAGATTTTCAGTTTTTGTGTCTTGAGTCAAAATTAGATGTTGACCTGAGAGATGCATTTTAACCCAACAGAATTTATGTTTATTCAAGTGTGAGTTGCAGGCAGCATTTTTCATTAAAATAAGCTAGTTGGGTAAAATTTAAAGGCCTAGTATGAAGAGAAATTCATAGCAGATCATCTAATGAGTTATTCTGATGTCAGCATCTGTATATGTGTGAAACGACTTAGAAAATGGAGCAAAGCAATGAGATAGCATTTACAATTTTATGAATAAACACCTCTCTTATGTTATGATAAGCCTCTCAATGTATGTGCAGCTGGTCGCTTTCTAAGCTCATTTACAGCCATTAAATGAACCTGATTTACCCTCTGGTGAAACCAGCAAAAACCCTGTTACTCCCTGCTGATTTTAATAAGCACCTCCTACCCTATTGACGTTGTTGGTATAATATTGCATACCAGCTAGGCAGGGGGCAGTTGGTATTAGTAATTTTCAAGTAACACTTACAGGAAGGCAGTTTCAATAAAAAGTAGAGAGTTTGCACACCATGATGAAGACAGAGCAATCAATACTTAGACTTGCTTGCTGGTACTTTTCTCTCACTGTTCAATATTTCTGAATTTTCATACATCTCTGGCTCATCCAGGATTATACTTATCAGTAATGCCACCACCCCAGATAGTGTTTCATTTTCAACTTTCTAGGGTTGTTGGAGTTGACATTTTCTATTTCATTTTTACAAAAGGCATATTTTATCTGATTTCATCCACTGTGCTGTGTAGTGTGCTGCTACTGCCTGGCAAAGCACACAGCTGGCTCCTAGATGTGCCCTCTCATCTCCTACAGCGACATTCTTGTCATGAAGTAAACATTCCTCAGTGGACAAATCCTTCTGCTTTCAGTTCCAGACTGTCACTGGTTGACACATCACAGCTCTGCCTTGAATCCCAGCTGGTGACAAGGCTGGATACTGAAGCCCTCACTTGGTTGTGACCCTTGCACAGCATGTTGTACAGCTGTATATACTGTACGGCATAGGCTCAAATGGGTAGGATGATATTTCTTATTTACAAATAATAACCAAGCTTGGACATTTAGTATTTCTAGTGGAATAGTTGGCCTCCTTCTCCTTGCTTCATTTTTAGTTGGGTTAAGTGTGCTAGTAAATGTGACACTTGTAATGATTTCTACCTGGTTTGTGTCACATTTTCTGGCCTGAAGTTCATGTAAACTTTAACTGTTTAAGAACAATCTATCCTGATATTACAAAAAATTTCTCAAAATGAATCTCCTATTTTCTGAGATTCTCTCTTGAAAATCTAATGTTCTAGTTTTTCTAGTATATTGCTTTGTCAACTCATTCTAAAGATCATTAATAAGGAACATGAAAGATCATAATTACATTCTATTAATCAGACAGCTACATCAAAAGAAGCAGAAATCATAGATGTACAAAAATACCTATCAGCTGACAAAAGCATGGGCCATGCATCAGGCCAGAACAGGACAGCAATATGGATGAACCTTGCTGTGATCACAGATGTTGGGAAGCACTTGCAGGTGAACTCTACTCAGTGAAGTTTGTGGAACTAAGCATGCTGTGATTTTGTGCCTACTTCTGTTCAAGCTGCAAATAGAATCTTGTCTGACTGAAGTCTACCTTTCTAATTTGGTTCAAAACTTCTTTTTTTCCCTTCACTTAGCTTTGTGCTTGAAAGAACAAAGGTGGAAGAGTAAAACCTGATGGTACATTTTTAAAACAATGTCATTAAATTATGAAGGAATTATGCTTTCATTGAATAAAGGTATTCTATTTCTGAATCAGCAACTAAGTGCAGACACATCAAGTAAATATTTCAACCTTCCTTGCCTCAGTTAAATGTAAAGTATGATAATTCTTTAGAACAACAGTTATTTTTAAGGATATTTTATAGTTTTATATGATAAAGTGTTTTCTTTCCCTACTGCACATAAAAATAAGTAAAAAATACTGAATGTGAGTTACTTGATCTAAAAGAGACTGATCTAAATGGTGCCAATGACTGATGGTAACTTTTGTCATTGGTGACTCTTCAAAAAGCTTGTGCAGCAATGAAAACTGTAGTTTTTCTGCTAGTTGCCCAGTAGGAAGTTTATGAAAAGGCTGCATCTTTTTGTATGGCCCCAAACCACTAATTTCAAGAGTGATCACTTTTTTCCCTCCTTGGATAGTGTCAAGCAGCAATTGAGTCGTACATTCACGTGTTCATATTACCATATATCAAGGTCCACATCACTGTATAATTTAGTAATTAACTCCTTTTTTAGACAAAAATAGATATATTTCTTGACCAAAGATGTTTCTTTTGAACAATATCAAGGATAGTCTTGTATTGGTTGAGAAGGATTTCCCTGTGTCTATGTAGTAAAAGCTAGTTAAGCCTTTTCACAAATTCCAGTAGTATGCAAATCTAGTAAGTTAACCCTCTAAAAGAAACAGGTGTATTTTTTAAAAGAAGTAAATCCCAGGATGTTTTTATTTCGCTTGAGTGGCTGCTTTCCAATATTTTGCTACTTCTGTGTCTTTAAATCTTTAAAGCTACAGGTTTTTTTCTCAAAGATCCAACCGTTCTTGGAGTGACTGGTTTTATAACAGAATGGTACAAAACATCTTTTAGATCTTGCTAATTTTTTCTGACTTCTGCTGGTGTTGTTGAGATCTGCTGAAATGCTAATAACTAATAATGTTAACTGACTTAGCTGTTTTGTCAGCTGCTGCACTCAGTCTTCACCAATGACCTTCACTCAAAATGAGAACTGTAATAATGAGAAAAAAAATTCAGGTTATTTCAACAATTGGTTTTGGTGAGTAAAATGGTTTAAAATGTCTGTTCTTGCTTCCTCACACACAGCAATCTCACAGTAGGACTTAATGAATAGATGTGAAAACACACTGTTCTTGCTGCAGGAGTAAGTCTGGACAGGCTGCCAAAAAATTTTGGCAGGGACAATCTTAGTAGTTCATATAGGTCAAAAGTCAGTTCTATTGAACATTGTAACACATTGCAAAAAGCTGCTGTCCTTTAAAATTTCTGTTGAAGGACCCTGTTGCATCAGACGTTTTAATGGTCTGAATGAGTGAGTAATGGCATAATAATTAATTACCTCTTATGTAAGGTATTTCAGACAGAGATTCCAAAGTCATGGTTATGTCAGAACCCAAGTACATTAAACCCCAGTGTGGATTCTTTCTTTGAGTGGTAAAGTAATTTGAAATTACCAAGGCTTAAACTAAGAAGGATTGAACAGTAAAGAATCAAGGCCACTTTATTTCTCTCTGAGAGTACTGGGAGAAGGATGTAATGCATTTTAGCTTGTGCTCTTTAACTGCATACCTGCAGTGAACATATTTTAGTGCTCCTGAATGCCTTATGGGACAAAGAAGCAGAATAGTGTCTCAAAGTAGGGAGGCTGCTTCTTTTTCATCTGCACATAATTCTGTAACAAATTGTAGAAAGTAAGCAGTTGCACTTACTTTCAGTAGATTTTCTTTTTTGCACTCTCATAAAGAGGTTCTGTGATTTAAGAACCATGAGTTTCAGATCTCTAACAGCAGTAGGCTTATAAGCGTTGCTCATGATAGATTAACTTAAGCAGTTATTAATGCTTTTGTAGTATCATTAGCAATGTGATATTAATAAGAAAATATGGAAATGTCATATTAGTGAGTAAGTGAAACAGAATGGGATACATGATATAGGAAATCAAAAGTTCCTGGTAAAGTCAAAAAATGTTCTTTGGTTCACTTCAGTGGTAATTGCTTTTACTCAGCTTCGTAAGTTAAAGGTGCTAAGATTTTATGTAATTCCTGTAAAATATCCTAAATAAAACAAACAAAAAAATAAATAAAGTATTGGAGAAAAAACCTTCTAACCATTAATGGCTACCATGCTGTCTGATAAATGCCAGCATCATAATAACACTTTACATCCCATGAGAGGATACATTAATCCATCAAAATTAGGTGAGAATTCATATCTCTATATCTTCTTTCTACTTCTATTCTTCCTTCTAAGAGCAGATATGAGTCAAGTATAAGAAACTAAACAGAGACATATTCTTTAAATGCTGTCCTTTAAAATTTTTACTGAAGGATTGTTTCCTTAGATGTTTTAATGGTCTCAGTAAGTGTCAATCTAAAACATTTATTATCTCCAGAACACAAGAATCTCTGAATGTCTTTGGTGAGTTGACCCTAGCTCAATGCCAGGTGCCCACCAAAGCTGCTCTGCCATTTCCCTCTTCAGCTGGACAGGCAAGAGAAAATATAATGAAAGCATGTGTGTTTGACAAGAAGAGATCACTCATCAATTACCATCATGGACAAAATAGACTTGACTCAGGGAAATTAGTTTAATTTATTCTTAATCAATCAGAGCAGGATAATGGGAAATAAACCCACATCTTGAAAACACCCCTTCCTGCTTCCTGTGTTTATTTTTACTCACAAATTCTCTACTTGTTCACCCCTCCAGTGGCACAAGTGGACAAGGAATTGGTGTTCTGGTCAGTTCATCACACAGTCTCTTCTGCTCCTTCCTCCTCAGAGGAAAGAGTCTTTACACTCCTTCCCTGCTCCAGGATGTGATCCCTCCCATGGGAGACAGTCCCTCGTGAGCTTGTCCAGCTTGAGTCCTTCCCACAGGCTGCAGTTTATATGAACTGCTCCAGTGTGGGTCCCTTCCATGGGGTCACAAGTCCTGCCAGCAAATCTGCTGCAGTGTGGGCTCCTCTCTCCACAGGTCCACAGGTCCTGTCAGGAGCCTACTGCAGCTGTGTCTTCCATAGGATCACAGCCTCCTTTGGGCATCCACCTGCTCCACTGTGGGATCCTGCACAGACTGCAGGTGGATCTCTGCATGCCCGTGGACCTCCATGGGCTGCACATACACAGCTGCCTCACCATGGTCTCCATCACGGGCTGCAGGGGAATCTCTGCTCTGGTGCCTGGAACAGATCCTTCTCCTCCTCCTTCTGCACTGACCTTGGTGTCTGCAGAGTTGTTTTGCTCAGTATTTTAACTTCTCTCTCTGCCTGCTGTTCAAGTTCTCTTTTCTTCCCCTCTTGTTACCTACATTATCCCAGAGGTGTTACCTCTGTTGCTGATGGGCTCAGCCTTGGCCAGCAGTGGATCTGCGTTGGATGGAGCCATCTGGCATTGGCTCCATTGAACATAGGGGAGGCTCCTGACGGCTTCTCAGAGAAGTCAGCCTTGTAGCACCCTCTATACAAAAACCTTGCCACGTAAACCCAATAGAATGCAGAACATGCCTTTTGTAAGGAAAACATAATTTTTAAGAAAACACATGTTTCTGTGAATACAGGGTTATCCAAGCTTCCCTCACATACTGCTGCAGAACAGCTTATCTCAGCTTTCTCCGTGAAAATTGTCTCCAGCTACTGCCAGTTATCTCTTGGCAGCATTTGTGATACTGTGGTGATTTTAAAAGACTGAAACAATATGTAGTATGATATTTTTTTCTGTTCTACTGTAGAGAGACACAATTTTCATATTTGCAGGGAGATTTTTAAACTTAGACATGGAATATCTGACTTCCTGAAACATATTATTTGGCTTTCTTTCTGTCTAAACCAGCAGATTAACATATTAGTTCTTTGAGTTTTCATGAGAGCAAAGCCTAGGTATAACTTGAGCATATTTAAGTAGACACCAATGACTAAAACATGGTAGTCCCATTTAAGGGTCAGGACAATAGCTTATTTTAAAGAATAAGAAATCTATGTATTTTGATTATTTTCCACTCAAAAATAATTTCATTTCAGATGCCAAATATCTGTAAATCCCATTAAGCTCAACTATGGATATTCTGTTCAGAACACCATCTTTGCCAGTGTAGGTTTCCTCGAGAAATGGAAAACCCTATTTGAAGACAGTTACAGCATGCTTTCTCCCAGCTAGTAATGTGTTAAAAATGCAGCCCCCAGTATGCATACAGTGCAGAGCTATGAGAATTTATGGCAAGTGAACTTGGAAGTGCCTCTAAAAGAATTGCCACACGGGATTTCAGATTTGATGTTGTTTAAGCCTTCCACTGCCTTTTGTGAAGTCTGCAGTACTGAGAAGATGCTGAAGGGATGGGAAGGAAAATGGTATTAATTTGTGTAGTCCCGAATGAAAACCTACCTGAAGACTTTGTAGACAACAGTATTAACAATTTAAAACTACTTACTTTCCCAAAATTCGCATGACTGAATATCTGTTGTTTAGGAGCAGAAATCAGTGTTATTTGTGAGATGTGTTCACATTCACTCTATTTTGGTATTTAAGAAAACACCAGCAACCTCCTATCAATACTGTATGTGTATTTTGCCTACTTGACTCCATCTCTCTTTCTTCTTTCTAAGTGCTAGTGAGGTCATCGTTGTTTCAGGGCTCATCTTTCCTGGCACATACATCAACAGAATGAATAGAGGAGATAGTGTTACCATTGTGGTAGCATCCCCTTTTACCATAAGTATGTTGAGAATTGTGATCTAACACTTACTGCAAGCACAAACTCTATGCTTATGTAGCCTTTCTTCTAAATTATACTTCTGTGAAACAGAGCAGAAAGCAAATTCAGTGGTTTAGCAAAAGGACATTCAATTAAGCATGGATGTTATCTGGTTTCTGTCAGTCTGAATCATGAACAAAACTGTTCCACCACACAGTACAAAGTTGTTTTCAGACTTTTTGAGAAACCCAAGATTGATGGTTTTGTTCCTATCTTAGAACATGAAAATGCCAGGGTAGATTATTGTTTAGGTTACAGAGGAGAAAAAGTACACAAGCAGCTCTTAGTTTTATATTTGTTTCTGCTTTAATTCTTCCTTTTACAAATGTCATACTGCAATTAAATATCTGCTGAATTACTGGAAGTATAGCAGGAACATCATCATTGGTTTTCCCACAATATCTTGATAATCTCAGAAGGCTTTGGCAAATAATCTTTGATATATTATACTAAGTAAAAATTTTGGTGTTTACAAAACAATTAGGTATCTAAGAACTTTACTATGGCAGATACTGACTGCTAGTACCATGTTTTGTTACTCTTGTGAAAGAGCATCAAAATCCTTTTGATCCTTAATTTTGAAGCATTGTAAACTTCACCTTTATGCTCCAAGTTCTTCATGCTTGAAGAGCACATACAACAGGTAAGTTTATCAGTAAAGTAAAGCCTAAAATCATATTAGCAAATTCAGGATCGAGGGCCTTCTTTTAAGTTGTTTCTTGTTCAATCTACTTCCAGTGAGATCAATGAGTACTAATGGTATTGCCTTTACAGTGAAAAAGAAAACGTTTTTTCTCCCCTTGGCTTTCTCAAAGCATCATTGTCAAATCAGAGTTCAGGGAATGATGTGAGAAATATACAGGCTTCTTTTTGTGTTCACTTTAATTGGAGTGTGTTGCAGTCTTGAATGCTACAATGATGAACATGCTACAAAACATGGATGTTAGGGGGTTATAGGTTTCCAGTAAATCAGACTTTTTCTAAACACTGAATTTGTAGCCTTCCTGCTGGGCTGAGTAACAGAAGTGTCTGTTAGTGTAAGCAGTAATCATTTTTGTTTTACCAAAACTAAAGACAGAGTCTGGTTAGGCTAAATCAGGAACCAAGTTGTCATGTGCATGCCACACATCAATCAAGAGCTTTTTGTGGTTTTTGAAAAGAGTATTTTTTGTTTTTCTTATAAACTAAGTCATTGTTATTGATCTTCTGTAATTCTTCATTTGTATGGATTTCTGAAATCCTAACATAATATGTATAAGGCTTGACCTGCAATTTTAGTTAGCCTCTGGTAGGAAGCAGTAAAAACCTGATTTAGAGAAAGGGTTCCATTACTCTGATAATTATTAAAGAGCTCTGGTGAAATATGAGCACATCTAGTTGTGCAGAGTACTTGTAGTAATGTCTGTTTGGAGTAGTGTTGTCCCTCTTATGCTGTTTATTCGGATCAAACTGGATCTGCAGCCATTTGTACTTAATTGTTAACCTTATTTGTTATCCTTTTGTGTAAAATGGATCTAAGGTAGCTGGCATACCTGACTCACCAAAGAATGGTACAATATTTCATATTCTCAAAAACTTCTTGAAACTTCTTTTTTTTTCTTGAAAAACCTTCTTGAACAATAAAACAATAAATAGGCATCTTTCTTAATTAGAGTTGCAAAAAAACTAGTAGAGTATAGGGGAGATAAAGTACAGTTATTGCGCTCTGGTACTTGAAGAATTAATAGGTAAGTTTAGAAATGGTTGCATTCAAAATGAGCAAATTCTGATCACTGTGAAACAATTTTTGTTGGATTTAAGTTGACAATTATGAACTGCTCAAGCAAACCAACTGTGCCAGCTGAAATGAAGGCTGAGATATTTTAAATGCATCTTGCATTCAAACTTTGCAAAAAAATAAAAATACCAAGAAGAAACCAGCTGGGATGTATGACCTGTTCATCGGGCATGCCTTCTGAACTTAAGATTTTTTTTTCTACAAGACCTGCACTTAATTTTCTTTTACTTTGACTTAACTTGTCCATCTCTGTCAAATCTGTCTGCCCATTTGACATAAGCTTGCCTCTCATGTATTGGAGCAGCAGACACTGCAGCAGATGATGAGAGTTTCAGCATATCCCCTGAACGCATATCACATTAAAACTCAAGAATTCTTGAGAAACTGCTGAAACTACATGCTTGTCCATGTTGGATCAGAGAGCATATGCAATTTCCTGGCATTGCTCACTCATTCAAAAGAGCAACACCATTTTCTACTGATAACAGACTAGGTACCTTTTGCTACCCTATTATTAGTTCATGTGAATTGAATGCATCAAAGTAAATTAGAAACGATAAATTTTAAAAAACTCTTAAGCATATTATGTAATATATGCTTAATTACAAATTAAATTATGTAATATATGCTTAATTACAAAATAAATAAACACAAATAAAATGAAATGGTAGTGATTTATGTGAATTTATTTGTGCAAAAGAAATAGTAATATGAACTATTATCCTTTTTTTAAAATTATTTTTAAAAAATCAATTAATTTCCCATTCATCATATCCCATTATTTTTCAGTTTTATGGAGCTTGTAATCTGTCTCTAATAAAGACTGTGTTCATAGATGCTGAAAAATGTCTAGAGAATTTCTATCTCAGATCAAATAGGAGGAAGAATATGAAATAATTCTCAAAAGGCTTGTGAAATTTCCAGCTCCGTTTTTAATCCTTACTGTTTTCATATATTTGGATGAACAGCTGGAATTCGGAGTGCCAGATGGACTAAACTATAGTTCTGAACTTTTCTGCAGTTCATTTTCACGGAACCAGTACTTGCCCCATAGTGTAAATCACGTTTTAATTTTATAAAAATATGAAGAACTGTTTTTTTGGGTATTTTTTTTTGTTTTTTTTTTTCCCTAGCCTTTAAAAGAGAGCTTCAGCCCCAGAAAACAAGAATGAGATTGAAAAAATCTAATGTTTTGTGTGGGAGAATAAATATATGAGGAAGAAAAAGTGGCTTGCAGAGGTGCATTGCATAAAAAATAGATACATGCTTAAGCAAACAAATAAAGCTAACTCTAATGGTTGCATTTAACATCCACATAATAATGGAAACAGTGGTATTTTTAAAGATGTAAGTTTACCATTTTATTCACACATCATAACAATTCCATATCATCAGCTCTACATATCTATGAATATCTCACTTCTGTGTTACAGATAAAACACACACCATTCATTGGGGAATTAGTCCTTATTTACAAATAAGCTCTTTATAAAACTACAAAAATTATACATAGCATTTTTTCACTACCCAGCCTCATTTCAGCAAGATCTCTTGCTAACTCCTGGCATTCTACACGTGTTACTGCTCCTGAAGGGATCTTCATTTTATTTTTGTCAATAGCAAATGGTGCCCATGAGTAGAAAAATAATATTGTTAAGGTGTCAGTTAATCTATTATAGTGTCCTGATTTTTGAATTTTTCTACCAGACACATATTTCTTATTTAATTAGAGATGGTAGAAAAGTAATATTCTGCCATTCTTTCCTTCATCCCTTATGCGACTTTTTTACCTTCTGTTTTTTTGTCTTAACCAGGCAATATTTATTTGCCTGCTTCTTATTCTCTTTAGCATGTCTCCAAATTTTTCAGAGTTCAGGTCCTCCCTGCCTTCATGCTAGCAATGTGGTTTTTGATGAAGGTGCTCTGGAGTCTCAGAGAAGATGAGTTCAGTGAATGGAAACAGGTCCTTACATCACTGCAGAGCAAATAAAAATCATAGCTCAAAAAGTAAAATTGGAGTCTGTCTAAGGCTGAAATTGCAGTTGTGCCTCACTCTTATTTACAAGCAATACTTCCATTTCCTATACGTTAATAAATAAGATTTTAGCAATCCAAATGTTCTATATGGAACATTACTATGTAGTCCACACTTATGACCTGTTCTATATTTCATATGTCATAAACAGCTCTACTCCTTTTCTATAAATCAGTGAAACTGCAAATAGGGTGGAAGAAAAATGGGTAGCTTGTCTAATTACAGAACACTAGGAATATCAGAAGAGAGCAGCTCTTTAAATGGACTGACATAATGCTTAAACCCTGATTGTAACAAGGTAGCGTGACACACATTTGCTGTTCCCTCCTGGCAATCATTGTAAAAGGGATGAGAAATTGCAGAACTATCATCAATTCTCATTAAACAGTGCAAACTTCTATATACTTTCTGTGAGTGCAATATTCATGTACACCTACAAATCACTACATCAGCCATTTTTTAACATCTGAATGCCAAGTTCAGTAAAGAGATACCTTATTTTAATATGACAAGAAGGTGATCATTAAAGAACAACTTTAAGAACATACATTTTCTTATTTTCCCGTTTAAATTCTTATTTTCCCAAGAACAATGTAAGAATGATCTATAGTTTTGAAGAGGTTTTGCTGTTACAGAACTGTATGGGAAACTGTAATTCTGTAATATATAATGCTTAGATTGTGATAAAACAAAGGATACCAGTTTGAAATTTGACTATTACCAAGGAATTACTGAGGATAGGAGTAGCAACCTGGAAATGTGAAACTGTTCTTGTCAAAACCCTGAGGGTACTCCCCAGGTTAGAGCTTCTCACGCTTCCTTCCCTCCGGTGCAGAAGAGGTTGTTTTCTCATCACAGAAAATCAAATGATCGCTTGTATTCCATTTGGGGCCTCAAGAAAAATCTGTGTTTTTGTAGTCCCGTAATAACACTGGCTTAAAATGCTTTTTTTGTCTAACTGTAGACCTCTGGCTGCTCTGTATTTGTGAAAAAAGACAAGTGTGGATGCTCCACTTGGCTTCCTCTGGGTAAGCAACTCGGGTGGGAATGGCGCTGTTTAAGTGGAGTGGTGCTTAAAAAGGCCTCCAATGTGCAAGTTAAAAAGATTTCTGGAGGCCTATGGTCTAAGTACATGACAAATATGAAGAAAAATAGGAGAAATAAACAGTGGCAGAGGGAACATATAAGGTGAGTCTGTAGTGCCATTTTCCTGTCTTACAGGTTAATGGTAATCTTAGGTTCTTATTTCTGATAAAGGTCTAGTTTATTAGCTCATAACTGCAACAGAACAAACAGCTTAGACTCTCTCCCTTTGTGGTTCCATTTCTTCTTCCCATCTGTTCAATTGGCTATTGCTTTCTCTATAATGGATCCTCTGCAGTATTATAGTTCATAGTTATGTGAAGCAAATGAAAGACGTTATGAAAATGGCAAAGCAATGAGCATTTCTCTTGGCTAAAACAGAGTTTTAGCCTTTCCTATATGACATGAAAAAACTTGCTTTACTTTAGTCTTGTTTTATTCATTGAACTTATGGTACGATATAGGACTTAAAAGTTGAAAATAAAGAATAGAAAGATATTTTAATCAGTGTTATATTCTGAGTTATGACTGCTTTGGATATGGTGAAAACCTTTAAAATTTCTGTTCTTATGACATTGTCTAGATATTTATTTCTAAAAATACCAAATTCAAAGTACTCTTTCTTCATGTTGTCAAACAATATTAAAATACTGGGGCTTATAAGTGGCTCCAAATAAATAATGTTTTTTTTCTATGTGAAATAAAGTTTCATGGTGGTAATTCTACAATATTGTAATTTTCAAAAAAGTGTATCTTATCCAGGTACATTTTATTGAAGAGTAAAGTATAAAAAATCTATGTGTTCCTATGTGATTTTTTTATGGTGGAACAGTTTATCTTAGGGTAGTGACACTGTGTGTGGAAACAGGAAGTGCCTTGTATTTGATCTTTGCTACATGTCCAGAGTTAGTCTGCCAGTCAGATACTTCTTTCATATCGGTTAAAAAAAGTTGAGTTATTTCATATTTGCCATAGGCTGGAATAACACAGCTGGCCTTTAAGAATTCCTTAGGGTGGCTGGGTTGTGTGAGACTTCAGGACATCCTGAAGTTGTATGGCAGTGATTTGTTATGTCAGTGATGCGAGACTCTGTGTGAGTTCCCAGGTCTCCAAGACAAAATGATGTAGAAGAAGGAGCAGAAGACAGTGCAAAGAAACCTTCAGTGAGATAAGGAGGCAGAACAATAAATCTTGAGATTTATAGATGGGGCAATGTCACCTGCACAGAAGTGCCTGGCCTTTCCACAGTGCTCTCTTCCTCTTCTTCTTCCTCTTCCTCTGTTCAGTGAATTCACTAAGTTTATGGTCACACAAACTCCCTCCTATGAGCTAAATTATGCTGCTGTCTACAAAGAGGTACCTGTTCGCATTTAATGCCTTGCAAATACTCAGCAGCAGTTGTGATGTATTATAACTACTTAGCACTTCATCACCATATGCTGTAACTATCTGTCCAGGCAAAGGTGAAAAAACAAGGGTCCTACAAATATATTTTCATAGGATATGATGACAAATCCTTTCATTAGAAACCTCCTTTTCTTTTTGCCTAGAAACCTTAAATGGCAACTTTCCCTCCAAAACCCCAGGTAACTACCACTGTACTCAGTGAAGTGAGGTAGAATAAGTATCAAGTTGTAATTGACTGGTATGTTGAAAATATTAACTGAAATGGCAGAAAATCAACAGTCTGTTGAGGCAGAGCAGTATACTTCAGTAATGAGTTACACACTTTAAATTTGCTGTGTGGCAATATATTATTAATTGTTCATTTATAAAAAATGCACACTATCAAATTTATATCAGCTAATCATATAAATGTAATTATGTTTTCATAGTATGCATTGTTATGAGTTTAAGTTTTGTGGTTTTCTGTGAGTGCTTGTCTCCATTGGATAAACTTTAATGTACAGTGCCTGGTTAGAGCTGTACTCCCCTGGTGGTAACTTAATGAATATTTATTTATGGTATGATTGTTAAGCATAGAGAATGTACATTACCTAAATGTCGTCATGCTGCTTCATATACAAATCTATACAAAGAGTTCCCAGAAATATAGTTAACTGAGATCAGTTTCTCTCTTGCATCCACTTCTGTTGTTATGATTAAGGCTTTTCTTGAAAACATTGAAGAAATATGTCTTAAGAAAAGTGTTGAATGGAGAAGGGGTTGAAAGATTGACCTACTACTGTCTTCCTTCAATTCTTAGGTACTTGATGTTTAGAAGATGGGATATTTCTATTTTTTTAAGATTTGGAGAGATTAAAGCTCTGCAGATTTTCTGGGCTTGATGGTAAAGCTAAGACATTTAAATTTAGAAATTTAAATTTCACATGGCAGAAGATAGAAGGAGTTAAACGACTAAGTGACGTGGTCTTATCAAAAACGAAGATAGTCTTAGCAAGTTAGAATTGAATTAATTTCAACAGAGCAATGTTGACAACTATAAATATTCAAATGCATAAAACTCTCTACAGATGCCCACTACAAGTTGCATCTTTGAAATAATAACCGGTTTCAGAGATTTATCATTTGCATTCTGATATTTGGACAACCAAAGTCCAAGCTTCCAAACACATGTTATTTATTGGAAATACTTCCAGTAACTTTTTATGGAATAAATCCTGATCAGCTTCAAGTCCTCATATTTTGCCTGTTAAGCTTCAGTGCTAGTATTGGTTTGTATCTAATCAGTGTTCCCGAAGACTAAACGTGTCTCCATTTCAAGAGAGGGTCCTCTAGATTTATAGTCCTTTGTTGTTAGCCCTATTTCAACACTGGAATTTCCAGGGAAAGTGACAGTAAAAGGACAACAGATAAATTTGACTAGCTTTACAGCCAGCAAGCGATTTGTAAGGTTTTGAGTAGAATAGCATAGTACAGAATATGAAAAGACCCGTTGGAAAAGACCTACAGCAGTCATTTAGTCCAACTGCCTGACCACTTCAGGACTAAGCAAAAATTAAAGCATATTATTAAAGCTGTTGTGCAAATGCCTCTTCAACACTGTCAGGCTTGAAACATCAAACAGGTTTCTGGGTAGCCTGTCCCAGTAACTGCATTGCACTGGTTCATAATATCTTGTCTAGTTCCAAACCATTATATGGAGTCATTTTGTGAATTATTCACATTTGCTTATGAAGGATAATAAGACAAGAGGATTTTCACTGCTTAATTCTTGTCTCCTGGAGACAGAAGTAGGAGACCATGCTTATATGGAATGCTCATGAAGTCTATTAACAAGAAAACTTACAACATAGGCACAAGGTATAAAGAAGGATGTAAGGAAGCACATTCAACTAACAGCTTCCAGTAAGTCTGGAGTAATAGAAGAATTTTCACAGTTAGCATCGCACATGAAATTGGGGAAGATAATAATACCATGATTTTCTTATGAAAACAAGTTCTGTGTGTGTGCAGTTTTGGGTGCCACAATATAAGAAGAATATAAAGCTATTACAGTGTCCAAAAAGGGCTATGAAGATGGTGAAGGGCCTTGAGGGGAACCTGTGTGAGAAGCAGCTGAGGTCACTTGGTCTGTTCAAACTGGAGAAGAGGAGACTGAGGGTACACCTTGTGGCAGTCTGCAGCTTCCTCGTGAGGGGAAGAGGAGGGGAAGACACTGATCTGTTCTCTATGGTGACCAGTGACAGAACCCACAAAAATGGCATGAAACTCTGTCAGGGGAGTTTTAGATTGTATATTGGGAGAACATTCTTCACCCAGAGGGTGGTTGGGCACTGGAACAGCTCCCCAGGGAAGTGGTCACAGCACCAAGCCTGACAGAACTCAAGAAGCATTTGGACAGCACTCCCAGACACATGGGATGTTCTGTGCAGGGTCAGGAGTTGGACTCAGTGATCCCTGTGGGTCCCTTCCAACTCAGGATATTCTGATTCTGTGATATCAGGACATTCATTTATGTCTTTGTGCATATACATGTCATACAGACACTATTAATCACCACTCTCCATCTCCACTTTCTGCAGATTATGCTGTCATCTGGCCTACAGTCATGTGTTCTACAGTCATAGTCTGAAATAACTGTATCTCAATCTGATGTCATCATCTTTAAATGAAATTAATTTTGTCTTTTTATGTACAGAAATTGCACAAAACAATTAATTCTCTCCATCTTCATTTCCTCAAATCTAAAAGTGAAACAACAGCAAAATTATTCCTCCAAATTCCAGATTTAGTACATGTAGCAAAGGAGTATCCCAGATAATAATTAGTTCTTAACTGCTAAAATTATCCTTTACAAGCATTTCTGCTTCTGTTTAGATTTACAGTTCTGAATACATTGATATGCCCTTGGCAGTTCTGAGACCTATCTGACCTTTAATATTTCAATAGAAATGTTAATCAGATTTTGGAAGATGATGCCCAACAATGTTCTCTTTCCCTATTCTTGCCAGTTTTCTTGAACTTACCAGCTGTGCTTTGAACATATCTTTAAGGAGTCATGGAAACCAAGACAAGAGGAAGGAGGGTGGTCCTTAGGAAGCTGTAAACAGCAGACAGATGGAATACGAGAACCTTGGGGATCATTAGAGAGACTTTGCCAGTCAAGAAGTTTGGCAGTTACATCAAGGTCATGGAGGTGCTTATAGCACTGTCCCAAGTTAAGATGTTCAGCTCTGATGCACTTAAACAGCAACTTTTTTTCCCACTGCTGCCATCTTTGTATTTTTCTGTATTTAGACTCTGGTACTGTGGGACCTTGGGCTGCCTTTGAAGCAGAGATATCTGGTATTACCAACTAAATCCCTGATATATAGGGAACAAACTTTCTGCTGGCCTTGTGTCACATATTCCAAAGGGCTCAAGATATTTCAATGTGATGAAACTTGGAAAAAAAAGAAAAGGGGAAGAATGGTAACAGCATGAGAGAACCCCATACCTATAGCCAAACAAGAGAAACAAGATCATTAAAGGGGAAGCAAATGTAAGAAAATATTGTCTAAGAATTGCAAACTATGTTTGCTCAGTATGTAGCTGCCTAACATCCTGAATTTCTTTTTTTGTTGTTTTTTTGTTTGTTTTGTGTGTGTGGTATTTCCTGTTTGTATGGAAATTATGTCATAAATCAACAAAAAAGATTAGGGAAGTTGCTCACTGCCTTGTACATAGACACAGAATTTACAAGAAATCATACAGGACCAGATGTTTTAAGAAGCTTATTGCTGATTGACAGAGGCATGTAGGAGGAGGAGGATCATGCTGCATTTACTTTGTGCTCTTCCCCTGCAGGTCTCTACTGTTGACACTGGTGGAGACAGCAGACTGGGTTGTTTCAATCTTTTGTATGAGACAGTGTATCTTGTCTTTGTTATTGAGCAATATATTCCCCATATTTTCACATAAGCTGGAATTTTGCTCCAGAATCATAAACTGTGATTTTTAAAGATTGTGAAGAGTAATTTGTAAATGGAAGTACTATAAAAATGCAAAAATACTGTCTGAAATTACATGATCATTATTCAAGTCGAGAGTGTGCCCTTTTGGTCTGTGTTGAGAGGAATTAATCTATTGTGATGTACCCACTGATGATAAGAGAAAGAACAATTACTGAAAGAGATTTCATGAAAACAAAAGGGTCTGCAAACCATTCAAGGCACTTCCATGAGCTATGGCAAAAAGCTGAATATTTGCTACAGCTTCAGTGTTTGATGAAGATTTCTTTATGTTTTTAAAACTGAATGCTCAGGACTTCATTAGGCCTGGTATACAAGGTGGAAGGACAAAAATACTGCAAAACCATACATCTGCTTTGCAGGCTCATGTCTCTAAAGATATCAAGGTCTATTTATTGTAGTCCTTTCTCCATTGAAGGAATGGGAGGACAATCATTGATACAGAGCAAAAACTTCTTTCTGCTTTCTCTGTGGCAAAGGCAAGATAAAATACTGTGACTGAGCTTCTAATCTGCCTTTGGTCAAGCAAATTCCTGCTGATTTATTTTTGCCTGAATAAAGGCTAGAGAGTTGTCCTTGTTATTATATAGCCTCATTCTTTCATTTAAAAACATTTGAACCTGAAATGGGCTCAGAAAAACAGAATAAATTACAGGAGAAATGCAGAGTGGCTGAAAAGAAGCCTATGCCTTTCCCCCTAAAAGGAAAAGCAGATATCAGCATGCTCTTTAGTAAGACTCGTGTGTTTTCTGCTGAGGGAAGATAAGACATGGGGGAAGAGAGACTAGAAGTTTAAATTAGAATTGATATCAGATGCAACGATTAAGTATTGACAATTTTTCAGGCTTTGGAATGGTTCCCATTTGCAGCTGCAAGGCACTGCAGCAGCTCTAGTATTTACGAGCACTCAGTGAGTACTCTGACAGGTTTATTATTTGTTGGCTTTCTCCAGCATTGCACAGTAAAAATTGTTTTCAAGGAGTGTTCAAAAGTATAGCTGGCTGCCACTGTATCAAACCCAATCAATCTGCCAATGTATTTCACATTCTTGATTGATAACTGGCTCAGCAGTTTGGCATTTCAGGGAAGGAGTAGAAGGGGAGCAGGTCTCGACAGTCATTAATCCTTTTTCCCTGAGCCTCCCCTGGGCAGCTGCTTGTGCCATTATCCACATTTCTTGTTGCTGATTTCCACAATCCCATGGCTGCTCAAACCACCACAAATTCACCGCTGTCCCTTTCACTTACTGTAGACCTTTCATCACACTGGACTCAGCAGCCCTCCTGGGCTGACAGTGGTCAGTGGAACATCTCTCTCTTTTCTTTTTTAAACCTGGATCATTAATTTGGTTTCTTACCTCAATCTCCTTTCCTCCCTCTAAATTTATGTTGTTCCTTACTGAGCAAGAACACAAGGGTATGAATGTACTTCCTTTAAAATATGTTTGTGTGGGTTGGGGTGAGAGATATCTTATGGTAAATAGAGATTCTGTCTGTCTGCTCTTCCATGAAGCTGAATAAACTATGTTAGCTGCTGGGGAGATAGGCTATTTATTTATTTATTTGTTTGTTCATTTATTTATTTAAATGCTGCAAAATTGTGAGCAAGCTCACAGTGTGCTGACTGAAATGTCAGAATTAATTAAGCCAAACTGTTTCCGATGGGGAAAATAAAAAGTCATCTGTCATTATGAGAAGCAGATATCTATAATTAATTAGGACCTGGAACTTTCAGAGAGAAAGGAAAGAGAGACAAAGAGAAAAAAACCCCCACATTCCCACATTTTTCACATTTTTCCTGCGTTGGCTTCATTGCACCAAGGGTACTGAATACTCCAGATGGGTCTAAAAAATACAGATTTGAGCTCCCCAGTGAGGATTCAGGATAAAGTCTATCTGTCATTTGCCAGCAATCTGGTGTTATGTGTAGCTGTGCTGCTGGGAGCACTGTCTCATGTGTATTTACTATTATATTAAAGCACAAATGTCTCCTCCACCTGTCCTCTAAAGAGTAATGTGTCCTGGACAAATCTGTTCCTTATAATCTATATTTAACTACCCTTATCTTTGAAGGCAGAATCCATGTTAGGAAGGAATGAAATACCCAAATGGAGGGAATTAATTGTGTGAGGAAAGGGAATTCAAGTGAGGAAGGCAGTGTAAAGAATTTAAAGGAGAGGAAACAGAGACAAGGAGACAAAGAACCTTACTGGGAAATTATGTAAGAGAGTCAAATATTTTGAAAGAGTTGAGCACACAGAGATATTCTCCAGCATCTCTATAAATTGCAAATAAAAACCTGTCCCCTGAAAGCTTTTACCCATGTCAAAGGCTCCACTGAGTCCACTATAATGACCATCCCTTAATCAAATTTGTGTTTACAGGTCTGAGGCTTGCTAACTCATGAGATTCTTACCTCATCTGAAAAAAATACCATGTTTTATGAGGAGAAATTAATAAAGGGCAAATACATGGGCTGTTAATGCATATGGATAAGAGAAGGTTTCATGTGGAGTCTGGGTGCTGCATGAGCTTGGGCAAGAAATTTAAAAAGATTGTAGGAGAATATTACTTCTAGTGAAATAATCTTGATCCTGTGCTAAGACAGAGCTTGATTCCCTGTGGTACCAAAACATCAGACAACCTGGGGAAGTGGGCACGTTGTACATGAACTTACTCTAGAACTGGAATGCCACTCCAAAAATAGGTTTGTGTTGACGCAGTGCTGATGGGACATGGGTCTGTACTTTCTTGAGCAGCCTTTGCAAGCAGTATTGCTGCAGATATTTGGAGCAGCTTAAAAAAACCATGGTAAATTTAGCAATTTGCAAAAGAAACCCTACAATTTCTTTGTGAGCTGCGGAAAGGTTGAAGTTTGGCTTCCTGTGGGTTTACATCCCAAAGTGAAACTGTTGAGTGTATCCTTTTGTATCCAAAAGGGATGACCTAATTTTGTAGCCTGTCTGCCTGTATAGCCACTTCAGAGTTTCCATTTCTCTTCCATGCTGTTGTAGTTTACCAAATTTACAGGGATTTAAACACATTTGTGAGCCTCATCTCAACTTAATTTGAATTGGTGAAAAGGTGCAGAAACTTTTGGGGAACAAAGGGTGAGGAAGCTTACAAAACTGGACTAAATTAATGTTTACATAATAATGTGCAAAAGGATCTTCTGGGGATGTCTGTCCTATTGACTGATTTCCCTCTGGTCTTTATCTGGCATAAGCCAATACAGAAAGATGAAACCTTATTTCTTTCTTTCTTTCCCCCTAGGAAAAAGTAACACAAAAAAGGAACTTGATTCTTCATATTGCCCTCCCAAACAGCCTTTCAGAATTCTGGCCAAGCTGCTCTAATACTCAAATTCCCTTGTTAGAGATTCCTTATTCTCCAGAACAACCCTCTGATCTGAGTTCTGCTTTGCTATTAAATAGGCCATGCAGGGAGGGATGATACTGAAGACCTTGGCTGTTGCCTGGACTGCTTTAGAGAAAAAAAGTAGTGCATTTTAATAATTTCAATGCATTGCAAGATTCTAAAAAAGATGGATTTAAATTAATCAGTGTCCTTCAATAATGAATTGTGTGAAAATACAGTCTTCTCAACACACGTATACATTACTTCCCAAATATCAGAATTGAAGAATTGGGCTATTTTTTGGTCTACATACTGGTAAAGATAATGAAGAAATTAGGCATTTGACTTGGCTGTAAGTACCTAGTGAAAGATTCCATAGTTACTGTACTTTTATTGCTAAATCTTGAGCCTTTAGCAGTGTGTTCTGAGTATCAGGATGTGTCAGAATATTCACAGCTTATTATTGCTAATAATACTGACAGGTCATCAAACTCATCTTCTTAGAGCTAGAGCAATTTATTACAACTTTTTAACCCAAAGGAGTTTATATAATTGATGGATTTGGGTTACATTACAGATAGAAAATAACCTTGAGAGATTTGGTGCTCACTACTGGAGCTGAATTTGATAGAGCTGAAGTGCCATTCACCTGGGGCTTCAACAAAACTGATAGCTCTAAGTTCTGTATAACTAATTTAAATTGTTTGACTAAAGTTACATTTTCTGTCTTTAATATAGGACATGCTGATTAGGTCTGAGGGAGAAGGAGTGGAGAACCTGTAACTTAAATAAAACCTCCTAAACCAGTAGAGATTCCTCCCTGAGGAATTTACTCCTTTTCCCTTTTATTTTGAATGTTAAGTGATAATGTTTCTAAGATTCAAATAGGATCATCAGAAACCAAATTCAGCATTCCCGCAGTAGAGGGCCCTTTATTCTCCAAGATGAATGGAGTCTATGTCTCATGCATTGGTATAAGCCTTTAAGAGAGCTTTGTGTTAAAACAAAGTCTGGCAATTATTGTGCATGTGCGACAGCTCTTTTTTAGGGTAAAATAATGCTTTTCAAAGGACAGCCAAGGAACTGAGAGTGGCTTGACAAAACTCCCAGAGTAAGTCACTGGCAAAGCTGTGGCTAGGCTGTACACTGGCTCTGGCATATGGAGTTGTGCTGTTTACAAAACCCATTTCCTTCTTTGCAGCTCTGATTGTTTCTTCAGTCCTGGCTGGAGTATGTGGTAGAAGCTAGATCCAGGGAGAAAATAAAGAAGAAAAATGAAAATTTGAAAGCAAAATGTAATAGCATTGAAAGATAGAGTCATATTTTCCCATTTATTATTCGAGTGGAGTAAATAAAATATGGTAAGGTTTCTAGCACAAAAGCAGGTTTCAAAACAATATGTATGGTGGTGGTGATGATGATGACGATGATAATAATAATAATAGTAGCTTTTTCACTGTGACATTAACTCAAACTTATCTACACAAACATTGGCAGATCTTATGGAAAAAATGAAATGGTCTTGAGTGTGTTTTTTTTGAGACAGCATTAGATTACTCTCATCCAGTAGGGTGGCAGAATGGGCTTCTCTTCTGGAACATCCTTTCTGAAGGAGGCAGTGTTAATATGGAGCAGAATGTAAGAGAGGTGATCACTTCTGTTGACTGATGTTACCTGAAGGGATTAACTCTGTACATGTCTAAAATGGAAAGGCAACAAGTATAATATATCAGCTCTTTATTTTATGAATTTCATACTCAAGTATGGAATTGGTATGTGCATTTGCAACTTTTTATTTTGGAATATATACAGCTTGGTGTTCTGTCCTATGTAATTTTGTCTAAAATAATTGGTAGCCAAAAGTATTGTATTCAAATAAATCATGTTTCTTGCTCTAGTACTTCTTAATGTTATTGTAGCTTTATTCCAAGACTGGAAACACTTATATGTCCATCTGAATATTTTAAGTACAAATCTATTAAACATAAGACATGTTACCATAAAGCTGTATTTTCTGATGGAGTATAGCACTTGTCTACATGAATATAGCTGTACATACATGTATATTTATATATATAGATATGTTAATATTCAAGTTGAATGATTATTTGTTTTCAAAACTCCCTGATTTACTAGAAATGTTATATTATTATCTCTTTGAGAGCTATGTTTCTAACATCTAGTCATTTTCCACATTCCTTGTCTGTCATATTTTTTTCTCTGCTGCCTCTTTTCTGTCTTGTGCATAAAGTAAATATGTCACACCACATCTTTCACATCTGTTATGGGGAGTATGCTACATTAAGTGGCCACAGATTTGTCTCATTTCCTCTCCCAGACAGAAGCAGTCCATAATAGTACTTTGCATCCTGTATTGCTGCCTTGGAACTGTGTTGCAGTTTAGAGGTTTGGGCGGAAACACCAATTGTGTAGTGGTTTCAATTCATGTGTGTGAGTTTCTGGCTAAATGCCAGCACACTTACCAAAATTTACCTGATTTTTATTCTAAGATAAGGATTAATAGTAGGCAAAGCAGGTTCAGACTTTAAGAAATATAAAGATAATTTATTAACAGACTTAAAAAAGGAATAACAAAAATCAGGAATCAGAACAAAACCTTTAGAATTTTAGAGAATAACTATCCCCGGCTGCACGGACATAAAGTATAAGTGAGCAATCCAGGCCCCTTAGATGAGAGCTAGGCCTCTGCTCAAAGTTACTCGTAAGACAGCCGTGGGAAAGAGAGACACGAAAGCCAAAAACAAGCTGCAGGTGCCTAAAGATTAACCTGGCAGAAGAAACCATTGCTGTTGTTACCTTCTGATATCAGCTTAGGGTTTTAATTAGAATAGAGAGAAGTCCCGTGTGAAAGTTCTGTATGAGAACAAACCCTGTGTGTATAGTAGAAAGAAAACTTACCACGTAGTTTTATTTTGGGCACGTGGAGAAGTATAAGTATCCTCACTGTCTGACAATAAACGAGCTTGATTTATCACTCACATTGAGTTGGCGTCTTGCTCCTCTCACCCCCCGACATTAGAACACCCTTCTTCCCCCCATCCCCCCACTTCTCCATCTCTTTCCCTCTGACCATACAAAAAGACAACATTTTGACTTTTAGTTAGTTTACCACCTCTGGAATAGTCTTTCTTCAGTTCATGTAAGGAGAGAAGTTTTCTCTTGCTTTACTATGTTGATTCCCCGTATAAAATACAGTCCTTATGGTTTTCAGCCTCAATACAAGCAGCCGCCTGGAAGGAAAAGATCTGCTTGTTCTGGAAAACCCCTGCCACTTTAGTAGCTTTCCCAGGATCACTACAGTGGGCATATGATGGTCGTTGAGGTACTCTTTGAGGATGAATATTTCTATTACAGTGGCAACGAAATCCCTTTTTCATTATCGGCAACATAAGTCTTCTTCTACTATTCCCAGGGAAAGGACTCTTTACACAGGAGCCTTAGTTCACTGGCTGTAGCTAGAACATTACATCCCCCCTTTTCACTCTTTTAGACCATTGTTCATATATTACAGAGCATATTATAGCTGAGCTTATCAACATATCTTTACAACAGAAATTTCAGTCTCAAAGTCTGGGACACTCCTCATCTCCTCCCTCTTTGGATATAGGCTTTGCTTCACTCATTAACTTGGAGTTGTACCTTTTGTAGGTGTCTTCACTCTTTCTTTTTCTGTGTAGGGGAAAATGGATGTTTTCAAGTCCCATCCTGATATTGAAAAGGTTAATTTGTCTCTCAGTCAGGCGATGGTCACATGACCTCTGCCCGTGTTGTTTAAGTGTAACAATCTCAGCGTTTGAGCTGAGGGAGAGGAGTTCGTCTGTGCTGTTCTCCATCCAAGCAGTGTCTGAGCTGCAGGGGGCTGGTCCGAGCTTTCTCCCGCACTGAGCTGCGCCGCAGAGCCGGCTCAGCCCAGCCAGGCGGGGCTGGCAGAGGCTGAGTCAGCTTGGCCTGGGACAATAGAATGAAGCCTTTCTCAGCTCAGCCAGAGCCGAGTGGAGCCGACCTGGCTCCCCTACCTGTAGGTGCCGTGAGGACTGATGGCCGGCCTGGGCCCGGGGTAACAGAGCGGGGCCCGGAGCTGAAGGGCTCAGCACTGCCCACTGTAGTTGGCATGTCGGCCTGGCTGAACTGCCTCTGCCAAGAGCCTGGGCCAGGCCCTCCCATTCCCCCTCCTCCTCTGCTCCATCTCGGCCAACAGCCAAGCCGTGTGGCTTGGCTGAACCTCACCAGAGGGGAGAGGCAATGTCTTCTCTCAGTCAGTCAGAAGTCTAAAAGAGGGCTTCTTCAGGTTCTCTCTTGGTTTTATGAGTTCTGGAGGCGGAAACTGTAATACCTCCTTTTGGGTACGCCGTTTCTGGCTCGACCTCCTTCCTTCTGTACTGGAAATCCTGACCAAGACTACCCCACAAAAAACTGTCACCTGTAGTGCTGCTCTTGCCACTGCTTGCTGCTCTCAGTAAAAGCTTGTGTGGCCAACCAGGCAGGTGACTGCTGTTTGTACATCCTAACTGTGATATAATTACTGAGCGCTTTCCTTCTTCTATGTTCTTTACTCCCCTGAGTGCAGTTTGTCTGTTGTGTGACTTTTCTTTCAAAAGTCACACAGGTAATGTAAAGAGAAGCATTTTTCATTCAAAACAGAATTTAGTGAAGCTGTTATTCAGCACAAATTCAGTGTGATGGAGACTGTCTAACTGGTATATATTGTTTACGGCTGTGGTAGGTTTATGCTGGTTGTGAGTTTGTTTTTTCGGTGTTTGTTTTTTTTAAAATCTGTGCTAATTATGTCATGGCAAATAGCCTTCAGATTTTTTTTTTACTAAGCATGTATTTTAACTTAAGCTTATTGTAGTGTTAATTTGGTTAACATTATCTTTCTTTATTTAGGAAAAAAATCCAAGTATTTTCAGAAGTAAAAAGACACTGATGCTGGATATTTTAAAATTCTGATAAGGCTGTAATTGCCATGCAAATAAACAACTGAGTGCGGCATACTTTTAGCTTTTAACTGCACCAAAGAAGTTTTTCAAGTGATGGAATGATTGTCATGATGTTCTGACCAAATAAGATCTGAGAGTTTTTCCTGTCAGTGGTCTCCTGTGGCTTCAGCTCAATATGCTATTTTCCGACAGTTCTGAGCAAGTCCAATGGCTTTTGACCTTTTCATGCCAATTGGATTTTTTTTATTGAATTAACTGTTCTTGAATCATGCTGCTTTTCAGAGAATTGTTGCCCAATATTTTTAAGTGATACGGCTGTGAAGCAGAAATTACTTCTTTCTTTCCTCCCTATCATTTCTGTATGTAGATGTACAAATACAGAGATGGATAGTGTGTTTTCAATCTACTTTTTGACAAGGTAATATGCTTACTAAAGAGAAGGTGTTCCATACAGATGAGAAGAACTGCAGTATAGATTGACAGATTTATTTTTTGCATTTTTTACAGTACCTGATATATAAAGATCTTGTGCTGCTCCATGGCTTACAGGGCAGAGAAAATAGTACTTCTCATATAACACACAAATGCACATACTTTCACACTCTGTACACAGTCTTTATCATGCCTTGCTGTTGAAGAAGTTATTTAGCTATCCAGAAAATATCTTTCTTAACCTAGGACAAAATTCGCAAGTATTGTAACTGAAGAAAAAAACCTTATTGACTTAAGTGAGCTTTAGACTGAGCCTATAAATGCAAATCTTACTCATACCTCTAAACACTAGGAATAGAGTACAAATGAATACTGTATACAGACCTACAGAAAAAGAACTGAAGTATTCTTTCATACATTTTGACAGTTGGTTTTGTTGATATTTCTTTGTCCTCTACTATTTACATTTGTTGATGAACTTTGAGAACAATGTAAATTATTTGGTTAGCATCTTGTGACTTCCCATCCATTTTGTGAGTAGCATTTTTGTTTCCTGGTCTCAAAATGCTATTATTTCTGGTTCAATCTATTACAACCATAGCCATGTGATCCTTGGAGAGGTCAAACCCACATTTTGGCATTTTTCCTCCTTCAGCTCTTTTATTTATGGTACTGATATGTTCATTGTCTTCAGATAATGTACAGTCCTGTCAACAGAACAATGCACAGTGAATATGTTGTCTAATGTATCATTGAGCTTTTAGTTCTCTGGTTACAGAATTAAATGCTAAGCTTTTAAAAAGTAACCTGTATTTCAAAGTCAGTATTTTAGTGAAGTCTTTAGGTAGTTACCAGTGCTCTGAAATATTGAGTTTTATAATACAGGGGAATTTTGTTTAGCTATTAGAAAGATAACAGTACTACCCTGGTAACTTACTGGATAATTCTGTCTGTCACCAAGCCCATACAACTGAGTACAGATTCTGATACAGTATGTTGATTTTTCTCTTTATATACTTTTGTGATTTTAGTAAGAATTTTGGGAAGTAAAAGACAAAAATAACGCTAGGATGATTTTGTGTATGAGTGACATGAAGTGCACGATGTGGCAGGTACTGTAACAGTTTTGTTGTGCCTGTATAAGCAAAAGCAGTCAATAAGTGGATTCTAAGCTACTGAACGTCTACATTGCTGTTTACACATGTGTAATATAGTTGATGCTGTCTCCTCATCTATTAGTGGAAAAATTTGTGGGCCCAAGTTGCTATTGCGGCTCTAATTGTTTCAGGCCACTGTGAGTTGGAACCAGACTACAATTTCTTCCTGTCTTTTCTGAATTCTTCACTGTTTTCTAATAAATGGAGCACAGGGAGGGAATTACAGTTCATTCTGCACATTTTAAATGTCAAAATGTGCGATATAAAGAAAGAAACAGTATTTATTAGTGTTAAACAGTTATTTCTAGTCTCTTTGGAGATACTACATATTTTATTTCTAAATCACCAACATGTATCTACAGTGAAGAGCTATGCCGTGGTCTATGGTATGACTTTAATTTTTACATGCATACCATGTTTTTATGTAGCCATGTATTTGTCTCTCAGTTCCCTCTCCTTCATAAACAATGTATGAAATTTGTATTAGAAGATCCTGGAATACAGTAAAATGGAGAACATAGAAAACGTGCTGTTCATGTTAGTCTTGGTTGGGTATCTTTCCTATATGCTCTGCAGTTGGCCCAGTTCATCCATAGTGTACATTTTAAAGAACAACTTAAGTGTTTGTGCTGGCTTCTAGTTTGAGAAAGCCATTGACTATACAGTTTTGAAAGGGTACAAAAGAAGCTCAGGTGACAAAAATATGTGAAAAACATTTTTAGCATGTTTTAAGCATTGGCACAAGTGGAAACAAAAGTGCTCCATCTCAAAATGTCTGCTAATATGAATGAGGAGTATGCTGTTGGGCACTAGAGATGTGCAGAGGAGATGAAGCAAGTATGAGAATGAGCCCTCTAAACAACTGGTTTACTGTAGGACCTTTCTTTTTCTGAATTACTGGAAGACACCATTGCTGAGCAGTGTGCTTCATCTGCTTTACTTTAAATCCACAACCTTTTGTGAGAGAATTTGAGTACTGAGCAGAAAGTGAGAGTTGAACTCTGGTTACTTAATGCAGAAAGAGATGAAAAAGATAATTTATACCAACACTAGAGAATGAAGAGGAACATTCAGCAGCTTTCAAGAGACGCATCCATAGAAGCAGCTTTATATTCGAGAGTGCAGGCAGCCTTGGCATTCTTACAGAGCAGCTTGCCACTGTACCCTCTGCTAATGAACTTGGCAGTCTGTCTCCAGGGTAATACTGGACAGTTCAGCCTGACAGCTAGAGAAGTGCGGTAGAAAATAATACACAAGCCTGAGTGTATGTTAAAAAATGCAAGACGTTTAAGGCATTGATGTCTAATTACTGCAGTCCATAATGAATCTCTGTAAATAACCTATTTGAGATAACTTTGTAGTTTGCTCTTCCTTTCAACCTCATCTTTAAAATTTAAATTCACACTGCAATTTATATCTTGCAGACCAGCTATGAAATGGAGGTCACTGGGTTAGGACAATTTAAAGAGGACAACAGAGAGACAGGTAAACTCCAGGCAAAAGTTCCAGCACAGCAGAGGTAGTAGGGCAGCCAAAACATCTGGGATAGAGCCTGATCAGTCTTTGGAAATAGGTATGGTTAGAATGCTAATTTGTGAAGCCTGTCATTGATATGGAAAGTATATTTTGCATACCGTTTTCTAGTCTTATTAACTGACTTAAGAGACTCTTGTTTGACAGTGAAGGTGACTGACATGAATATGAATATGTCCTCATCTGAGGACATGAGTGCACCTGCACATGATGTGATTGGAAATGGTCAGGGTGCTCAACAAGAGGAAACAACCCTGCAATGGCAAAGAGCTTTAGGCTACTCCACATTTGTGTCCAGCTCAGTAACAGGTATATGAACTAGTGCTGTTTGTTTAAGATTAACAAGCTTGGAGACCCAGCAAAAATTTCAAAGAAAGGAAATTCTGAGGATGTATGAGAAGCTGGTCCAAGGAACCAGTTTTCTGATTTGTTGAAAGGGAAGAGAAAACTGATCATAACACTGTAATAGATATAAGAGACGCAGTTGTATGATGTATTTCAGTTCCTGACATATGTGGATCTGAAGGCAAAACTATCACTTGCATAATCTTTTATGAATACTTTTGAAACCTTGGTCTTGCCAGCACTACTTCAACAAATGGGTTAACAGAAGCCAGTCATTCAGAAGTCACTTGATGAGACTGAGTTTAACCTGACATGCATGACTTATCTGCTTTGATTTTCAAAAGCCTTTTTAGTGAATTCTGTGGTAGATTCATTGGTAGTGGCCTATTTGCAGAAAATAAAGTATTTCCAAGAGGAAAAAAGCCACTCATTAAGATGCATATATATTCATACTGTAGGCACATGCAGAAGATTTCAATAGTACAGTGTGCTGTATGAGTGGTGTCTAAGTGTCTGGAGGAGTAATGAAATGATCTGTTATTCTAGTTTTAAAAAGACTAAAGTTCTGTTCATGCGCCTGATACAGTGTAGGTGTAAATAAAGTAGGTTTTCAACATTGTTCTCTCAAATTAAAAGGGTGGCAAAGATAAATTAATCTCTGTGTTCTGTCAAGAAGCTCATGCTTACTCTTTTCATGCCTGCTGTGTATAAGGACTGTGACGCAGGCTGACAAAGACCCATGTTTTTGCAGCTGTTAAAAATGGTATAATTCAACTATTTTCTGTGAGAAAATAGAGAAAATATCTTACAGAATTAGTCAGACTAACCATTTAAAAAATGAACGTAGTTCAAGTTTTGGGTTTCACATATGCCAGGCATTTTACTGAGAGTCTGTTGGGAGTTCTACTGGTTGGCTCCAGTTCTACACCAATATTAATTAGATGGGAAGCCAAGCCATGATATCAAAACATACAGCAAACAACAAATAATACCAGTTTCAGGCCAGCATTGTAACTGAAGTTATTCTGGCCATGTACATGTGCTCCCCTGAGCATCCACTCTTCATTTGTCTGGACTGAGACCTTTACGGTCAAGATCAGGACCTCTTCCACTTCTGTGCACGGGAGCGGGAGCACAGTCACCCTCCCAGGGAGCAATTACAGATGCCAGATTATTGCAGTGTGTGGATGGCAATCTGCTGAAGTAAAATGTCTATTTTATAAGTTGGACCAATGCAGTCTTTTAAATGAGCTTACCCGACAGACACCTGTCAGAGCTGTGGCAAAAGTAAACCTTTGCGCCTTTGACATCTTTATGGAAACACTAAACAGAATATTATAAACAGTGTAAGAGCACTAAACAGAGTATTATAAATGTAGGATGCTACAGGTCACTTTATAAAGCCAAGACTGAGAGGTCTTAGCAGAATGGAGAGTAAGAAGGAAAATAGTAGAGCAAAACACTGTGCATTGTCTTTGATTGGAAGGGTAAGAATGCAGGGCTGGATTGAATATGTGTCCAACAGTTTAGAAAGTCTTGTTAGCGAATTGGAACAAAATATGAAAAAGCCTCTGTATGCTGACAAATCCAATAACAACCTAGTCAACAAATGGTTAATTGTTTGGGTTACTGAGATCAAGTGATGCAAATGTTTGGCTTTTAAAATGATGGAGGAATTATTCATCATCAATAGGAAAAACCTTAAAGGGAAATTCACAGTACTGACTGTATCCTAAATTTTCTGTTACTGCTCAGTACTGATGCCTTTTTCTGGTCTTAGGAAATAAAGGCTCAGACACAGTGAAAGGGTTGGGGGTCGTTTACCTCGGTATTTTAATAGGATCCCATTCGATGGCTTCTGCCATCCAGGTAGAACACGCCGCAAAAGCCCCGTCCCCCCAATCGAGTATACAATTAAAGATTCTACACATTAGCATATCTACCAGGAGGGTCCAATAAGGGGTCTGGGTGGGCTAACTTCTTGTTTACAAAATCTGTCCTACTAGGAGACCTTGAGGGCTCACGAAAACAGGGTGTTTGGTCTTCTAACTCTACGTGGTTTCAGGGGTGTTTAGTCTACCAGCCTGCTAAACACCATGAAACCAGGCTAAACTATCACCTAAAGCATCACAAGTATGCATGCTAATACTTGTGAACATAGGGAACAGTGTAAGACATATTCAGGAGAAAAGCAGAAAAAATCCTTCAGGCATCAGTACAATGATGCCTAAATCCTGCCAGATGATGTCTAGCAAAATATAAGTCTGACCGATAAATAAGGTTTCCAAAACTAATACAGAGATATACTTAGAGAATACTTTATAAAAAATGTGTGGGGTGAGCTTAGCTACCCTATTCACTGTTACGCAGTTTCTATTATAGATGAAAAAATTATATCCTCTTAGCTGACGTTCTTTGTTAACTGTCCCAGAATGCTAGTTGATAATAATTTTTCTATTAGCTCTTTATTTCCTCTAAATTTAGTTGTAACTATTGCAATCATACTTCTGTCTTAAAAAATAGTTGTAACTATTGCAATTATACTTCTGTCTAAGGAAAGAATTCAGAAGTATTTTTCAGCAGTTGGTGAGTTGGAATATAGTTTAGGATGCTTTGGGATCTTCCTAGTGAAATTTAATATGCACATTAAATACTTACTAATAAAAATTATAAGAAGCTTCCACTTAATATAAACTTGTTCATACTACTGGTGTACATCTCTGTATGCAAGTTTCAATCCTTATAAGTTATCTTTGGAAACGTAGTTGAGCTAGTGGAGAATGGAAAAATGGGGCATCTAGACTACAGCTTCTGTATGGTATTGAATCAGTCCAGCTAAAGGCAGTGCAAGTGATCTTATAGAGCAAAAGAGAACTTTTTAATAAATTTCTCTGAAGAGAAACAAACAAATATTGAGTTTACATTTGCTTAATAATTAATGTGAAAGATAAAACAGAAGAATATGGACATCTCTTTTACAAGGGAAACCTTCAAGGAGCTCTAGCTGTATGTTATTGAAAAATGAGCTTCTCTGTTGAATCTGCAGAGACTTTTAATGATATTTAGTGAAAAAAACACCAAGAGAAAAATCTTTTCTAATTCTTACATAACAAATATCAGCAGCATGAAAAAAGAAAACTAATTACAACAAAATTTTAATTTTGTTCTATGAAAACAACAGGTCCACTTGATTAACATACAGTTTTTAGTGACAAAATTATGAGAATGCCATATACAAACCAACTTGTGTCTGCAGTATTGGCAGACTGCTTGTCAAATATGCTGCAAATTATTAATAATTACATTATTAAATCAATACAGTACAAAAGAGTCAATTAATAATAAGGTACTAACAGTAGTTCCATGTCAGACACCTCTTTGTGTTCAAGATTCTGAAGGGAGATTGCCCCAGGCATTACATAAATAGCAGATAACTGGAAATCTTTATTGATACTTGCTTTTACTATTTTAAATGTTTTCAAGTTTGCCAGGGTAATGGTTACCAATTTCACAGCAAATCAGTATTTTTCAGTGCAATGAATCAGAGTGCCTGTCAGCAGCTGAATCCTGTTTTGCATCCTCTAACTTTTCTTATCTCTCTCTTTTTCAACTCGTCTCCATTGCTGCCTTTATGCTGTCCCTTGTCCTTGAAAGAATTTTCCATGTGTCATTTTTTTAGCTCTTTTATTCTTGTCTTTAAAAGCCTACTTGTCCATATTCTGTCATTTATAGCAGATCAGTGACAACAAATGATTGGCACCACAGCAGAGTTTGGCACGGACAGAGACTTTCCAGCTAGCATCATGACTCTCAGCTGCAATGCTGTTTAAAATAAATTTAGTATCAGACAGCAGATGGGTTTGCTGTCAGGAAGCTAGATCTAGTTAATAGGTTTTTTAAGTTTTTTGATACAGCAAGTTTATTGGAGGACATGACAGTTTTCTAAGGCATGCTTGTAACTTGTACTCCTGTGGAACTAAGGGGGTAATTACACCTTAGGCTTGATGAATTATTGAGTAGGGATAACACAAAGGGGAACATCTGAAAATTGGAGAAGGTGCAGTTGGTGCAGCTCAGGATTAGTCAGTTATTTCCAGGACATGTAGCAGACTTCAGCATTTGAGGCACAGGAAAACCAGTGCCATAGGTATCTTGCTGCAATGCTGAATAGAAAATTTTTAAGTGTTTTTCTGTTTTTGTGCAGTAGTTTTTCCACAATGGCTGATGTTCTTCATAACTTGCAGGCTCAAGACTAACAACACAGCAAACACTGAATAGTAGCTGCTGTTGTACACTTTGCTCGAATATTCTGATAGCATTATCAGTCACCAACTTTTTTAGGAAAGGGAGTACTATTGCAGGATCATGTACATGACTGAATCCAAACACAGCTTTTAACAGAGATGTTGTCCAGATCAATTTGAATGTTTAAACAGTAACTTACTTGTTTTAAGTAGAACACTTGGCTCCAAACTGGTCTGACATTTCTTTGGTCACAGGATGCATCCCAGGAGCAACTTTGAAGCTTTGCTGACTGTTTCACATTTGACAGTTTTTTCTTAATTTATTGAGCAAAGATGCTCTACTGTATCATGGCTCTAAGCTAGCCTTGATATGAAATTTAAATAAAGAGCCTCTGGTAATTTTTCCTGCTTTTAATTTCCACTAACACATTTCCACTTTATGTGTTATGGGACAGATCACAAAGCAATTTTAGTGTGGATCAGCAGGATGCTGCTAGTGCTGCTGGCACCCTGTGGTCTGGTGCCCATCCTGGTGTCCCCAGTGCAGGAACAGGGTAGCTGAGGAGTGGAGAGGGACATCCAGGGCAGCCTCAGCCACCATGGCAAGACAAGGCTATGGTGAAGAGGCCAGAGACGGGCTGGGCTCTTGGAGATACAGTGGGGACTTTAGGTGCTTAAAGTGAAAAAAATCCATTCCTTGAATAAAATACACCTGTTCAGAAATATATTTTGCATTTTCTGGTTTGCATGTAGCATGATCCTGGGTTTGTAATCATATGATGCAGATTTCTTTTATTTAGAGGTGATTATTTTTTCATGCTGTATATATTTTATTTAATTGTATCTTCATGCTGGTAGTCATATGGATTATAAAGTGTTTCCAGTGGAAGAAATTTTGTTATTCCTGTAAGTATTTTTTTCTTTTTTCTTTTTTTTTTAAAGGGGTGAATATATTCACATGTCTTGAGTAAGAAAACAGTATTTTTTACACAAAAAAATAGCACTTAGTTATAGCTCGCTGGTTTTCTGTGCAGCCTGGTGTTGCCACAACAGATTCCAGCTGGCTATATTTCCAGGAATGCCCCTGTCCCTAGGGCACTCTGGCAGCGTCCCATAGACACTTAGCCAGAGAAACTGCGGCCTGCGGTGTGGTGCAGGAACGATCCAGTTTAGCTATCAGCTGAAGATGAATAACGAGAGGGCTCTTGGAGTGCCTTTAATTCTGAGTGGATTTATTGCAGGGTCTTCACACAGAGGAGAGGCAGGGTCCAAGAGGGCGAGGGGCCCTCCGACACAGTCTTAAGAGTTACCACGTATCACCAATCACCATGGGGTTTGGGGGAGTATAGGGAAGGTTCAGGGTTACCTTGTCCTATGGGATGGGGAAGGAAAGGGGCCCAGGAGATAACAGGGAATAGAACAAAGGCTCTTAGGGGGAGGGAGGAGATGATGGACACCAGCAGTGGCTACTCTGATTTGTCCTGGGTTAAACCATGGTCACTTCACCTTCCAGGGGTTTCCTATCTCCTTGGAACTTTCTCCACCGGTTATCTTTCTCCTTTTCTAAGTCTTCTCCCCCTGAGGTTTCTAAGGACACATCTACAGCAGCTACACTTAGTATTTGGGGATATTTACCTGACATTATGCATAGCCATGGTGCATATGTACTCCGTCTCTTAGGAGATGCTCAGTTCATGCCCTGCAGCATATCTACAGCAGCACCTTTCAGGAATTCTAGATGTCAGGCCTGACTTCATTTGTTTCATCATCTAGAAGTACCTGATGTTGCTCAGCCCCAGGAAGGTCTGTGCATCATGGGAAAGTGAACTAAAGAGAGACAGGAGACAATCAGGGGTAATCACTGTTTCTTTAGGAGAACATGGGGTATATTCCAAAATGAAACATTTAGATATAAAATTGGTTGATATATGTCTAATATGACAGATTTTGTTTCAATGTTCATGATGTTATTTATTTTGTTTAAAATACCAGTGCCATTTTTCATATTTGAATGGAAAAATATTTGCTTTTATATTTTTAAGTAGTTCTAACAAAATTGTTTCTTTTAAACAGCTGCACTTCCCACATACTAATATGAGTAAAAAATGATTTACAAAAAAATTACTAAATAGTGTGATTATAATACTGTGAAAAGCAGAAACACTGCAAAAAGAATAAACCTAACATAAAGGCTATTTTTTCAGTGCCATTTTAAGAAAATCCCTAAGTGTGGATACCTCTGCACTTATCTGGAGAGCAACAATGAATATCAGTTAGGATTCACAGTCACAGGCATTTTTGAAGAAAGAGAGCCAGTGCAGGTGAGAGCAAACACACGTACTTCTCTAGAAGTATGATGTGGTAACCTGCAGGAGTTTCTTATTTTAACATTTAATTGAGAATCTACTGCAGCACAATAGACACCAGGTACACAGCTCAAAACTAGTTGCAGTGGCTCTATGGAGACATAGGCTAGATAGAGTTCTTCACCTCATAATTTTCTGGAAAATATGATGTACTGAAAAAGTCCTCTACAACAGTATTAATCTTATCCTCTAATACTGGCAAGACTTGTGGCTTTTTAGGCTCTGTTTTCTTGGTGTTTCCCTGTAAGAGCAACATCCCCCTTTGAAGCAGGCTGACATCCATCATAAGTGCTATTGTCAATGTCATACCAGTTTTAATTTCAAATGGCTGAAATCCTGATCCTCTAATAGAATAGTTACCACATGAATGAGCAGATGCTGACATGGGGAGCATCTGACACTTTGTAAATGAATGCCATCCAAGCAAAACATCAGCAGCATTGGATATGTTTAGGTAGTTAAACATCTGCAGAGGTGACTTTTTTGCAAATCGTTAAGAATAAAAGCCTGTTAATTGCCGGAGAACCTTGGCATACACATGACCACTCTGGGTCTAGACCTCCTTGGGATTGTGTGTTAGCATCAGAGATGTGTATTCCCAAACACTTTTGGCAAGGTGAACTCCCTGAAGTTTGTGTTAACACAATGGATCTAGGCAGAACTCTAGCATCAAAACACATGCTGTGAAAAATCTCAGCCTAGACAGCTCTAATTGCCAGGAGGTAGTTTGAATAGATTCAGGTCTCCATGTTTATACCTCCATGTTTTAGAATGAAGGGATTGTGGAAGTGCCCCCTCTATGCAGGACACTGCAATAAGCCTTCCTGACAAATAGAAACACTTATTATAAAGCAAACATTATGTTATGGAAGTAAACATTTGGAAAGTTTGTATGTAGATTATGTTTCCTAACTGCATTATTCTGTCTCTCTCTCTTCCTAGATCAACACAATTATTTCTAAACTATTATAGACACCTGGAGACCCCTCACACCTCTTTCTGAGTGAGCTGCGACTGACCCCACATAATATATTCTTGTTCAGAGTAGGGAAAATAATAGGTATGGGCAGAAACCAGATCTGAGGCTTTTAGACGAGGGCTCTGGCACTGAGGTAAAACAGAAGGCACTGCAGATTTCTGTTTCTAATAACTACTGAGTAAAAGTTGAAGGCAAACCAAACTCGAACTGGAATAATTAACCCAGGAAATTCTCAGTGGGAAGATGCTACACTGACTAATGTGTGAGCAAGCTTTGTAAATAAAAGGCTTTAAAACTGCCTGAGGTTGACTATAAAGAGTGAGGCATTGCCTTTTTTCAAAGGAAACCAATTTGCTGAGGGTTGCTTCGTGAGGTTGAAGGGGTGCTTCTTTTAGGTTACACATCACAAATTAGAGTTGCCATTTGAGAAATAGAAGGTATATTGATAGTAAACAGGTGGCTGCTGTTCCAAGGAGATTTGTTTAGTACCATTTTATGACTGAGCTGATGCTGTGACACATTAAGTGGAACTTGTCACTCTCCCATCTGGTCTACACAACTGCTGGAGGCGGAACCCATTTAGGAAGTTGTACATTTCTTGCAGCTGTTCCTGAATGTTTCATAAATAACAAACAGAAACCACTGATTCATTTGGCTTTATTAAACCTATCTTAGGGGAATCATGTCATTGTTCATGGAGAAAATTGTACACGTTGCATGGCATTTAAGGGACTTGTTACCAAATTACAGTGCTTTACAGCCTTACTTAGTGCTAATGGGAAAATTGTGAAGTACAGATCAGAACTTCTTTTGGCCTCATTATAATTTATCTGAATGACTGCACTTGATAAAGAGTCCTTCATGCTAAGTAAAATGCTTTTTGCCTGTGGAACCCAATGGTGTCTTGCTTTCATCCCCCTGTGGATGCAGTTTATCCTTGGGTCTTATCTGGAAGAAGCAGTTGTTGCAGAATGCTGTGTTCACTTCATACATCATTTAAACTGGTTTTGTTATTGATGAATTGCTTTTTTAATTCACAGATGAAAGTGAACATTATAAACAAGGCATTCCCATATTAGTTTTTCAGTGCTTTGCCCAATGGGCAATTTAATGCGACATCAGACGCGATAATAGCTGAATGACAAAAAGAACCTTTCCCATGCTTGTTGGCTTCTAATAGCTTGATTTCATTTTTAATAGGCTGTTAATCTTCAGCTAGTGTTTTGCTCTGTATCAAATATTTTGCTGCAGTAAGCTGGGTTGTTTGTCTACTTTAGGTTTGTGTTTTGTTCAGTTAACACTCCCTTTGGAAGGCATTTGGTGCACATAAAATGCCTGAGATTGACTTTGCAGTAGGAAATTTTGACTCCCCTTGACAAAACTTTCCTATCTGTCATGATGTGACAGGCTAATAAAACCAGTCATGTGCTAAGTTATAATGATATCTAATATGTTGACAATAAAAGAGTATCACCTACTGAATTCAAAGTAAGCAGTGTGCTGCACAGAAAAAGAGAGGCACCATTAAGTGTAAAGGAGGTCTTAAAATGTATTGCTGTCTAGCTTAGGGAAGAAAATTAAATACAGTGAGCTGTATGACCTGAAGGAGACACACTTATTTCAGGTGCAGTTACTGTCCAACTGGCCTGTTACATCCATCTTTCTGTACAGAAAGGCTGTAAAACTGTGGAGAGCTTTGTGAAGTTTATGCAGATTCTTTTTCTAGATGAAGGAAGAATGTCACTGATGGGTTTGTGTTACATTAAAAGGTGGAATTTTTATTTTTGCTGGTCTGACATCTGATGTATTTTGGGTACTTGCATGATATCTTTAGGTACTAAGCTCAGTTTCCTCTCAGAACTGTCACTAGCTACAGATACCTGAGTTTGAACAAGCTTCCATTCTGTGATGTCTCAGTATTTTCTTGACTGACAAATCATTGTCAAAGGGATAGGGAAAGTTCTTTGGTACTCCTGTGCTGCTCAGTGAGAGTCATTAAAGCATCCAGAAATCTTGTCTACTGGACCAGTGGGTAACGTTCTGTTGCTTCCTCGTTGGGTACTGCTCTTCATACTTTCAAGGATTATTTCAAAGTTTTGAAAGGTTCGTACAGACTTCAGAGAGAGACACCTGCTGACTTACTGGGCCTGGTCCCACTCATCTGCATAACAGACAATCATAAAGTGATCAATTCCCCTATGAAAAGCACAAATTCAGGGGGAAAAAAAAATCATCTAGCATCAGAAAACTGCTCCAAAACATCTATCCTCACCTTCCCTGATGGATAATTTTAAGCCCAGATTTGTTAAATAATAGCTTATACCTGTTTGTGTCCTCAGGTGAAATAATTCCTCCTCCTGCCCGGTGCTTAACTAGTTAGTCTTAAGTAATCAATTAATTTGCCTTGCCTTAGGCTTTCATTGTGAAACATGTGAAGTGATCCTCAGCCTGGTGGTCAGCTGAAATGGGAAGGTCACAGAAGTTCAGATCTGTTTTACAGTTCAGATCCATGATCAGTATTGGATGAATTCATTATATTGCTTTGTACCCAAGCTGAAAGCATGAGCCAAAGGTATAGATGTTTCTCCAATATATATCTGTATGGCTGATTCCTTCCATAACCATCCGGTTCCTAGCAGTATTTATTTTTCTAGCACTATTACAACAATATCTGCTGCTGGATGACTGTAGGAGACCTCTAGCTCTGCTTTGATGGACTGCCTCTTACATTCTTAAAGTTTTGTAAAACAAATCAGTTAGTCTTGATGCATGCTAGCTCTGTTTTGTTCCAATTGAAGCACTCCATTTGGTGTTTCCTGTACCTTTTCTTCTTGATCTATATACCTCCATTCAAGTCCTCTCGTGTTTTTGCTGTCACTACATAGTCAGCTTTGTTGGGCATCAGTAGCATTTCCATTTTGTTATTATCTTTTCATTGTATAGAAAAACGTAACATTTCTTCCAAAGCTATGGCATATTACTGAACCAGATTAGAGTACTTGTTTCATACTTGCTTGTATTACTGTATTTTTATCCCTTGTTTTTCACCTCTAACATTTCTTTATTCAGTGTTGAATCTCTATTTGCCCTGTCTTTTTCTACTATATTTAAAACTTGTGATTATCGGAGTTACTTCCACCTCTTCTTTTTTTTAGTAAAAGAAACTCTTATCTCTTAACTCTTATACTCTTATCTCATTATAATCCTACCTTTCAACATGTCTCAACATGCAAGAAAAATTTAAGTATCTTCCTCTGGGTCTCTTTAATTAGTGTTCTCTTCTAGAAGTATTTACACAGAAGAGAAGAGTTCCTTGTCTTTCTGTTGTGTGGTGGGACTATTGATAAGAGAAAACTACTTTGCTGGATATTAAGATTAATTTTACACATTCACTTTGCAAAGAAGCTACATAAAAGTAGTTACTAATTTTCCTGATGAAATCTTAAGGGACGTTAAAAACTTGTCTTCCAACATAGTTAATCTGATGAAAAAAGTAAATCTTGCAGAAAAATTGGGGCACATCATACACCTCAATTTATGTACAAGCAGTCAGTTTGAACTGGTTATCATCAGTGTCAGAAATAGCAGCTGTTTTTATCCTACTTCTTAGTTCAGAAACTGGTATAATTTGATAGGTCCTTAAGTTTTGTGATGAATGGATTAAGTATAATGATGAAAATGTAGGTATTTAGTCTTCCTTTGGCATTGAGTTAATTCCAGAATCCACATGTCAAACTGCAAGATTTTGCTTCTACTTGGGACCATTTTAGACTTCACTTTAATCATGCATGGCATTTCAATGGGTCATAAAGAGTAATAGTTTTCCTTGTCAAAGCATCTTTCAAACAAATCTGAAAAAGATAGAGGGCTTTGAAATGGCAAAATGCAGAGCTGATTTACAGGTGCTTTAAAAAACACTTATCACAGGCTGAATGAAATCTGCAGTACAGAGACATATATGTTTTCCAGAATATATGAATCACTGATAATTCCTGCTTTATCATTTCAGAATGTTTCCTTGCAAAAGTGCAACTCAATCAATAATTGGTTTCTGTCTGAGGTCTAGGCTAAGTATGATTTTTACATGTGCTTTGACCAAACATATCAGGAGCTATTATTGTTAGTTTTGCATTTAGTTCCCATAATGTTGCCTGGGTTGAAATGGATAGGATCACCTGAGCTTTCAAATGCCACGAAGAAAAAGACATCCTGGATGCTGGAGTGTGGTGGTGCTCCCACAGACTTGTCTAACATTTCATCAAGATCTGTACATGCAAAACCTGTTGAACTGTTGTAGATTTGTCACAAAACCAGGCATGCTCAATACTTTAGCATTGCTGACAGTCTTGCTCAGGCTGTACAGACACAATCTCAGAGTATCTACATTTAGCTGGGGGAAGTGAACTGTAATGCAGTGGCTATAAATTTGAGTATATAACAAAGCACTGCAAATGCTGTGCTGTTGATCAAGTCCATCTTGATAGAGGGATTTCTGTCTCACAACATGCCCTGCATTTTGGTCTGTAATCACGGATGTTTTGCTGTCCTTTTTGTGAGGAAAATTGCTGAGACTGTATTTATATCTCCTTTCCATTTACAGGTGTTGATGCCTTACGAAAGGCTGACCTGAAACAGAAGCTGGACAGAGTTAAAAGAATAAAAGAAGTATTTATTAAAACAAGGTATACTTTGGGCCATGCAGGAGTCTTGCAGAGACTACACCCAAAATGGACACCTAGCACGTGCTTTTTGGACAGATATACCTTCGGTCCATCTGCATATCAGAAATGCATTGTCCAATTACAGCTTTGGGTCCTGAAGTCCCATCCCTAGTTTGTCCCCTTTTGCTCTCTGCTGCTGTCCATGGTTGTTTACATTTTGGGCTTTTGGAGAAACAGTATGTCCTTGAAACTCTGGCTTGGAGAGAACTTGTTTTGTCTAAATAACAGTAACAGAACACCAGCTGACAATTTATGGAGTCTTAGAGTCATACACTAGAGCAGTCCTGATCTAGAAAATAAAAAGTTAAAACCTAAGGCATCAGTGTGGCCATGTGTTAAAGCCATGGCTAAGGCCCAAGAGGACTCGGAAAGGCCCAAGGAATCTAAGGGGCCATAGTGGAGGGTTACCTGGGTTTGAGAGATCCTCCCCTGAATGACAGTGGTTCCTTCCATGTGATTGATGTGTTCTGGTTATGTTAATTGTGCCTCAATGATTGGATGGTTGCCTCCCCTCATGCATATGCATTTGTTTCCAGAAGGTTCTGTATTCCTTGACACACCATTGGTTGGCACTCCCTCTCTCCTCCGCTTCCCTCCTCTCATTGGACTGTTACACCTTGTCCTGCCTTCCCTCCTCCCCTGGACCCTCGTCCGATTGGCTTCTTGTCTTGCCTTAAAAGTCTGTGTTCTGCTGAGCTTGGGTCTTCTGTCGCTGGACCCTTTCGAGCGTGCTGCCTATGATAAACTCCCAGAAACCACCCAGAGGACCCCTCCCTTTCTTCCTCCCGGTGAAGCTGCTGAGACCTGTCTCTCTGCCTCCATCAGCAGAGTGTACAGAGACTGCAGCAGGAGCTGGGAAGCAGCGCCGCCAGAGCGACTCCCAGAGAGACACTTCTGGAAAGCGCCGTCAGACGCTGTCCACAGGACGGTCCACGAGCAGCGACAGCAGGAGCCTGGGATTCATTCATATAGCTAGGCAGTAAATGTGAATTAGGAATTTCAGTGTCCTTGATCCTCTATTGATATCAATAGAACTGTTTCTCGTTTAGGGTGGTGAGAATGCCATCAGCATAAAATTTTGGAGTACTCTTTGGTACTCTCCTAAAGACAGTTTGTCAGTTATTAAATGTGGTCAAACTTTTTAAAGTAAAGTATGTTATGCAGGGGGAAAAACAAATACCCCCTTGCCCCGCATTTAAAATTCCCAAATTGTATTATTTAAAAGTCCTGTGCTACTGATCATTTTTAGTGGACTAAAAAGATACATGAAATCCTAATTTAGTTATCCAAGTTGCTATTTCTTTTTTAGCAGTACAAGAAGGAATTTTTTTATACTCAAGATTTTGAAAAAGAAATGTAGATAGTAGTTGCAGACCAGCTTTGTTCTAGCCTTGGTGCCTAGTTGTCACTGCTGGCTTAAGTGTCAAGGTAGAAAGCACAATTTCATTTTTGTGATGAAGCCTGTAATATCAGGCAGAAAATCAAATCCGGTTGCTTGCTGTGTAATCCTAGAGGAAAAGCTCTCAAGTTATAACACAGTTTCAGTTAAAGCAGTGTTTCTTATCAGTGGCACAGCTGCTGGCAAAATGCCTGATCTTGCATTAAAGGCATTCCAGAAGGAGAATCAAAGTAGTTCAGCTGGTTTCCCTCAAGCTGTGTGGATGAATACTGTGAGCTAGAATCTGATCTCTCTTGTACCAATATAGCTCTGGGTAACTTGCCAGGGTTTTGGGAAAGCTATCTCGATTTGACTGCAATCACATGCTGGTGTCCCCACCTGCCCTATGTCAAGAGATCCCTTGTTCAAGTGGCCTTCACTAGTAGATGTAGATGACTTTCTCTGAGTCTAATTTTGTTCCTAGACTTCTTTCTAAAAATATTATATCCTATTCAATTACACTTTGCAGACAACTCTAATGGGAGGAGTGTTGATCTGGAGAGTAGGAGAACAGGCTGGATTCACGGGCTGAGAATTCACATAAGCTTCAAAGAGGCCAAGTGCTGTGTCCTGCACTTGGGTCACAAGTCCCTGCAGCGCTACAGGCTGGGGGAAGTGGCTGGAAAGCTGCCCAGCAGAAAAGGACCTGGGGGTGCTGGTGACCATAACTGAACATGAGCCAGCTGTGCCCAGGTGGCCAAGAAGGCCAATGGCTTCCTGGCCTTTATGAAAACAAAGGTTGCCAGCAGGGCTAGAGAAGGGATTTTTCCTCTGTACTTGGCACTGGTGGGGCCACACCTTGAGTGCTGTGTTCAGTTCTGTATCGCTCGCTGCAAGAAAGACATTGAGATGCTGGAACATGTCCAGAGAAGGTCAATGGAGCTGGTGAAGGATCTGGAGAGTGAGGAGCAGCTGAGGATCCTGTGATTGTTTAGCCTGGAGAAGAGGAGCCTTGGGGTGACCTTACCATTCTCTCTAACTACCTGAAAGGATGTTGTTACAGGATGGGGGTGAGCACATCTTGCTACAACATCCCCAGGCATCTAGCAACAGGACAAGAGGAAGTGGCCTCAAGCTGTGTCTGGGGAGATTCACTGAAAGACTGGTGAAGCACTGGAATGGGCTGCATGTGGAAGTGGAGTCACTATCCCAGGAAGTGTTCAAGAAATGACTGATGTGGCACTTAGTGCCATGGTCTAGTTGACAGGTGGTGTTTGGTCAACAGCTAGCCTTCAGGATCTTGGAGGTCTTTCCAACCTAGATGTTTCTATGATTCTTCCTGTATGAAACCATCTGTTTAACATGCTTCAGGCTAGCAGCACTAGATTTTAATTATTGATCAATATGGTCTATGTCTCATAAATACCTTACATGTGCCCAAGAGCGGAGTAGCTGTTGTGCTGTGACACTTTTAGTGGAGGAAGAAATGATCTTTTTCTGTTCTACTATTTACCATTCCTTTTTTAAAGATGTAGTTGATTCTGGAAGATACACAGCTTTTTTGGCTCTTGAGTACACTAGACTTCTATGCCGGATCAAGTCCATGGTCTTGCAATTTGATGTGGATCAGCACTAGACTACAGTCACTTGTGGGTTGACCCTGGTTGGGTGCCAAGTGCCCACCAAAGCTGCTTTATCACTCTCTTCCTCAAACTGGACAGAAGAAAGAAAATGCAATGATATGCTTATGAGTTGAGATGAGGATAGGGAGAGATCACAAATGGATTACTATCATGGGCAAAACACCCTAGACATGGGAAAGTTAATTTAATTTGTTACCAATCAAAATCGGAGCACGATAACAAGTAACCCAAATCTTAAAAGCACTTTCCCTTCATCCCCTTTTCTTTTCCAGCTCTACCTGTTCCTGCTCAGCAGTACAGAAAGACAGAGAGTGGGGGTTATGGTCAGTTCATCACAGGTTGTTTCTCTTGCAGTTTCCTCCAGGGAGAGAAGACTTTTCCCTACTGTAGTGTGGAGTTCCTCCCAAAGGAGAAAGTCCTTCATGAACTTATCCAATGTGAGTCCTTCCCATGGGCTGCAGTTCTTCGAGGACAGGCTGCTCCAGTGTGGGTCCCCCATGGGGTCACAAGTCCTATCAGGAAACCTGCTTCAGCATGGGCTTCGCTCTCCCTGGGTCTGCAGGTCACCAATAGGAGCTTTTTCCAGCACTGGCTTCCCATGAGATCACAGCCTGTTTCGGTGTGGGTCTCTTCCTCATGGACCTTAATGGGCAGCAGGGGCACAGATGCTTCACCACGATCTGCACCTGGAGCTGCAGGGGAATCTCAGCTCTGGTGCCTGAAAGACCTTCTTCCCCTCCTTCCTCACTGCCCTTGGTGTCTACAAAGATGTTCCTCTTACATATTCTCAGTCCTCTCTTCTCTGGATGCTGAATTACTTCTGCACAACTTTTATTTTTTCTTCTTAAATATGTTATCACAGAGGCGTTACCACCATCTCTGATGGGCTCAGCCTTGGCTAGTGGTGGGTCCATTGTGGACAATGCTGTCTGGCATTGGCTGTGTTGGACATGGGGGAGACTTCCGGGAGCTTGTCACAGAAGCCACCCCTGTAGCCCTCCCTACACTACCAAAACCTGACCACACAAACCCAATATATGTTTCTTCTAATGTGAGTTCTTTTGGAGGTGTGATATTTGGTACCTTACTCCTGGCATGTTTAACTTTCACAATAGCTTTATAGTTGTAGAGCTGATGATATTATGACCTGCAAGTAGGCATTGCTATGAAATCTTTTTTCCACTCTCCATCAGATTAAACCCTAGGCTTTTCAATTTGCAAGCTGAATTTAAATGCTCCTAGGTTACAGTGTCAGAAACAAACTGTTGTCATTGCTCTTGAATATGTCACTAGAATACTAATGGTCACTGAAATTGTTTGAACTATTAAAGTTCACAGAGAATATTTTCAGTCATTATGGATTAGTGAAGGAACAATAGGCTACATTGATCCTAGGCCTAGGTGTCTGCTACTGTCTTTTGTAGAAACCTTATTGCTGTCATATTTCAAAGGAATGTTTTCTGGCACTTTTTTGGGGTAAAATCTCATATGTATGATTTAAGCAGTGTTAATTGTGATGTTCTTGGTTTCCTTTCAGTCATAACCAAGACTGTTTCTTCCCAGTTGCTGTATCCCATATGGCTTTTGCCTTCTTGATTATGCACATTAATGTCTTCTGCCATGTTGTCCAAATGTCATTAATCACAAGCAGCACTTCATGTGAATGAATTAATTTCTAACAACCTGCAGCCTGGTCACAGATGATTCAAACCCCAAAGCAAAGCTTTTACAGTTCGGACTATTGGCTGTTCCTTCTGATATCTGTCTCTTGCATGAGCTACTGTGTTAGCCAAAATCTGAGGAATGTTGGCTGTGTTAACACTTGGACCCTTATTTGAGAGTGTAGCTACTTGCTTTTCATAGCTGAGTTCATGAGGATATGTTCTGAGTCTCACCTGTTGCAGGGACAAAACTTGCTCAGCCTTTCCACTCATCCTGACTTGATGCTGTGTTTATCAGGCATATTTAAATATAGAAAACAGCAAACCTGACACTTCATGATCTGGCAATGCTTGGTGGAGTCCAACTATTCAATAAGCAGGGCCCAAAGCTATTAGTCTGCAATATATTTTGGATTTCTTCTTCATCTTCTAATTGATTATCCTGTGTTGTCATTCATTTTCACTTAATTATTTTATCCATATTTAAAGCATGTTCTCAGATTCTTGTAATTAGCAGCACCATATGTTCACTTCCTGCTATACAACTTTAGGCTGTGTTTGACCATTTTTGGGTCTACGTATCTTCATCGTACAATACCACAGCTGCAATCTGTAGGTATTTGTTAGTCCTTTTGTGGACTACAGACAGTTCATTAGTCTTGTACCCAGCCACTGACCAGTCACACTAGTGAGTCACTTCAGCTGCACAGCTACAGCTGTTTGATTTTATCCCAAGAGCTTCAAATGCCCTAATGAGCGTAAGATATTAAAAAGGAGGACCAGGTTGTACAGAGCAAGGTCCGCTTTAATAAGTACCAAAATAAAAAGAAAAAAAGGAAAAGCTAGACTATTACAAGATGGAAAGAAACAGAGTGCTCATAAAATCAAACAAAAATTCTGAAGAGGGAAAAAGATCCTCCAGATCTTCCCAGAAGTGCTAGGGGAATACATTTGTCGATGATTAAAGGTTTCAGATTATTAACAGAATGCAGTGCATGTGACACTTCATGAATGCAAATGGCTTTACATTCTGTGTTATCTGAAACTTCCTCTTCATGCATCTCTCTTGACTTTGTGATTTTCTGTTTATTCTGCAGTGCTTGATGAGCTCTCCCTTTGACCAATGGTAGGTAAATATTTTCTTGAACAAGTTTTAGGGCCATTAATGACCATGCAGCAGATAGAGGAAGCACTAAGCCTTACCACTCATCTTTGGTTAACATTAATTAGACACATTATGCATTTTAGAGGATGCTAAAATGCATGCAGTGGACTGCAGTGCAGTGAGAAGGGAAATGCAAGAGCAACTGTGCATGAGGTTACTCCAGAGTGCTGAGGGAGTATGTTCAATGTTTGTTGACAAAGACCTGTCCTGGTTTCAACTGTCATAGAATTAGGTTTTTTTCCCTTAATAGCTGGTATAGGGCTGTGTTTTGAATTAAGGATGATATAATGTTGATAATACACTGATGTTTTAGGTGTTGCTAAGTAGTGCTTATCCTAAGTCAAGGACTTTTCGGTGTCCCGTGCACTGCCAGCAAGGATATGCAGAAGAAGCTGGAAGAGACCATAGTTAGGCAGCTGATTCTAACTAGGCATGGTGATATTCCATGCCTCTATGCCCACTATATAAATTGAGGGGGCTTGGCTGGGAGCTGATCATCGCTTCAGGGGAACAGGCTGGTCATTGGTCAGTGGGTGGTGAGCAGTTGTATTTTGCATAATTTATTTCTGTTGGGTTTCATTCCAATCTCTCTCTGCTTGTCATGGCTTAACCCCAGTCAGGAACCAAGCACCACACAGTGGCTTTCTCACTCCAACAATTGGGAGTGAAATGAAAGGTTGAAAGCAAGTAAACTCAGTGGCTGGGATAAAGAAAGTTTAATAGGGACAGCAAAAGCTATACACATCCACAAAGTAAAACAAGGAATTCATTCACTACTTCCCATGGGCTGGCAGGTGTTCAGCCATCTCCAGGAATGCAGGGTTCAATCGTGTGTAATGGTGACTTGGGAAGACAAACACCATCACTCCAAATGTCCCCCCATTTTTCCTGCTTTCCTCCCCTTTATATGCTGTGCATGATGCCATATGATCTGGAATATTCCTTTGGACAGTTGGGGTCACCTGTTCTAGCTGTGTCCCCTCCCAGCTCCTTGTGCAACCCCAGCCTCCTTGATGGTGGGGTGAGGTGAAGAGCAGAATAGCCCTTGACGCTGTGCAAGTCCATCTCAGCAGTAACAAAAACATTAATTATAAGCACTCTTCAGTACAAATCCAAAACAGCCCCACACCATTTGCTGTGAAGAAAATTAACTCTACTTCAGCCAAAGCCAACATAGTTCTTCTCATTGTGATTATTGTTATTGTCATAATTAGTATTATTATTATATTTTACTTTGTTTCAATGGTTAATCTGTTCTTATCTCAACCCAAGGGTTTTGCCTTTTTTTTTCTGTTCTCCTCCCCATCCCACTGCAGAGGGGGGTGAGAGCAGCTGCATGGTATTTAGTTGCTGGCTGGGGTTAACTATGACAAGTCCTTAATTCAGAACCTTAACTCAGAGTGAAGAGGGTCAACAGTTGCCGTTCTGTCAAAAGTGTGTGACAGTTGTACAACAGCTTGCAGTTGCAGGAGTGAATTCTGGCCTAATTATTTCATTTGTTTTGCCTGTTAGACCTTTGAACAATAAATTTTATCCGTAGGAATTTACTGTTGAAAAATGTCTCATTATATTTTTATTTGAAGATCCTATGCAATAATGAGACAATAGTTATACTTCATCATCAGCTTTAACTATACTATATTTCATGTTCTGAATTACTAGAGGAGCAGGAATAACACTGGAGTTTTGAGACTTTTTTGCCTGCTTTTGTGATATGTAGGGAGTCACAAAATATTTTCAGATTATTTTCATGGGACTTGAGACTGGCTGATATGAATTGGACACAAGAAAAATACCATCTGGATCAAGGTTTCATGACCACTGGCTGATATGGACCAGTTTATTTACTAAGTAGGATGTTCAGATATACAAACCCTAAAATACTCATCTGAAAGTATTTCTTGACCAGTTCCCAAGGAGTATTAAAAAGAAGACTAAATCCATGTTGCAGAGAAATCTGCTTTGGTCTTTTCTAGTTATAGAACCTAATCAGTCAAAACAATGATTGTCTCGACTTAAACTGTTCCTGTATCCCCATGTACACTTTAGGCAAATATGGTGTTTCTTAAAATTGCTAACAGTAAATTCATTTGGTGAACACCAATTTTATGCCAGGAACTAAACTGAGGGGAATTTCATGATGAAATATGTGACAGAAGGCTTCTCAGTGCTGAATTTTATGTGATTATGTGGTTCTGTGGTTGCATAATCATGTTTCTAGTATATGAGAAACATATATTTCCCATATATATAAAAGTCTCAGCTGTGGAATTGATTGCATCTTAAATTACATTTCCTACTGCGTTTCAGAAGGCCACAGGTTTAAGTACATTATTCTGCCATGGGTTTGATTTAAGCTAGTGCAATAGCTTTTGCAATTTTCATTATGCTCTTTGCCCTGAAAAAAAGATTTGTCAAGAGAACAGATTCATGTCATGTTAGTTTGTGTCCCTACTACAAATTGTGATAGGAATAAATGACCAGATTTTAACTACCCAATATGTTATGTGTAGTGTGCCATTTTAGCTTCTAACATGGCTTTTCATTGGATAGACACTTTACTGTCACATACTTATCAATTACAGCTTGAATGAGAGTTAATGGAGTGGTTATCAAATCAGAAGGAAGCACATTGAAGGGGTTGTGCCATAGAACACAAAATTTTAATTCAGAGAAGAGGACTGTATTATCTCTTGACATAAAGGAAATGACATGATCAATCCATTTTGCAAAATCATGCATGTTTAGAAAGGGTGCTGAATGACAATTCATAGAAGAGATGACTAGCTGATGACAGACTCTCCCCCAAACCCTTAGCTACTCATGTCTAAATACCTGAGAATCACTGGGATGAGCAAATTGCTCTGCTATTAATATTCAGAATTAACATGATATAGTCAAGGGGGTAGTCAGAGTGAGAAAGAGTGGCTGAGCAATATGCAAAGGTAACAAGTAAGAGATAAATTAGAGACCAGAATAGCCAAATGTATAGGCAAAAGTGGACATCGGACGCTGTTGCTGAGGTCTGGACAGAAAAAGGAGGGGGACTGTAGTTTCCTTACTGGCTGGGGACAAATATGGGGGTTCAGATCTGTTTTTCTGGAATATGTGTACATTTTACTTTAGGATTTATAGCTGTCCAGGTAAGTATTTAACCCTACACTGATGCCTTCTGCCCATTTAACAAAAGCCTGAAGTGTTGACAGTTGCAAAATGGTTTGGCTTTAACTGAAATGATAGAACACATTGTACTTCAGGCTGTATCTTGCATAGTAGAGATGATACTTCTCTGGTTTATGCTTGACATAGCTCCACAAGTCTAGATATGAAGAGACCCCTCAGTGGGAGACTCCTGTGATGTATGGCAGATTTAGGTTTAAACTCACATGGACTGATTGCTGTAGATTGTAACATTGAACTGATTAAGGCACCTTAAACTCTGATGAGGAACTTAATTTTGAGGGCATGCATGTATAAAATGAATAAATACATGCATACATAGCCCTTGCCTTCTTGCTGTCAATAGGCCTATTGTATGGAATGTTTCATGAGCCCACTTACAGAATTGAAGTAGGAACAAACAGCTATGCTGTCTAGTTATTTATAAGAGTTATATAAATATTTGTCTGAGCTTCTTCTCCCACCTACCTACTTTTCTCCAAAGGATTAAACTCCTGTAGAGGTTTTTCTGCCTCTTTCTCATCACAGTTGGAATGTACAGGATGTGCTGCCAGTCTCCCTAATTCTGTATTACCTGAGATCTGTAGACAGGGTTTGGCATCTGAGATTTGACAGACTTGTTCTTCAGTCTCATACAGATTTATGATGCGTGTGATAGGTTATAATTACTGCCACCTTACACTCGTCTGCTGAAATTGATCCTTCCTGTCTCGCACCGTTCTTGCTCCTAAAGCTTCACCCAAAAAACCATGTGTGATAAGGTACCACTAAATGGGTAATGCTCACTTGCAGCTGTAGCCAGAAACCCATCTGCTTCTCAGGAAGCAGTCAATATCTTTTAGGATTTTTAGGTGTGTATGTCACTACTGCCAAGTCAGATCGAGAAAAAGTTAGTGAAGCAGAGTTATGGTAGTTTTTTTATTTCTTAGACTTACTTTGAAAGCCTGATGTTTGGGTTCAAAAGAAAGGATATGGCCACATTAGTACGTAATGAGTTGTAATTGCAGGAGTTACGGTAGTTATTATAATCCAAATGAAATTTTTGCACACAGCCATTAGAAATTAACACATTTGAAATAAAACAGAAGATGTGCAATTATTTGGACTGCAAATGTACTTTTGGATTATCGTTATTATTCAACGTCAGTGAGATATTATGAAAACATGTTAGTAAGCCAGAGAATCCTGATATATTAAGCATAGGTGGGCACGTAAAGGAAAACTGAACTGTGGCATAATTGTCTGAAAAATGTAAATGTAGATAATTAGAAAATTATATTAATTTTACAATTTTTAAACTTCACTGTAGATGGAATACAAAGTACTGCTGAAAATGCATAGGGAAGATTTAAAAATAGGTAAAATACTAAATATGTATTTCTAACTGAATCAGTGAATGTCTTGCAAATTGAAAAAGCCCTACCAGAGGTAACATTATATAGATATTAACTGCATTTAAAATATTTAGGTATTTCTTTTTAATGAAAGCTCTGTTAGAGGTGCTAATATCTACATCCATCTGAGGCGAGCCTTTGTAATACCTGAAAATGGAGCAGCCTGAAATGCCTGTTTTTGAGGAATAATGTGGAACTGGTAACATCAGCATATCTTGGAAAGGAAGCAGTGGGGATTTTAAACCCAAGTTCAGTGTTTGTCTCATTGCAATACATATCTGCAAGACACATGTGAAACATTCCTTTCAAGTTATATCTGTCACTCTCCAATTTATACATATTGAAGAGAAAAGCACCTACTTTAACTGCTCTTATACCTGTATAGAATATTTTCTGTCTGAAAGAATGAATGAAATATACCCAAATAATCTTTCTGTTGATGGCTGAATGCATGTATCTTAGATCACAACTTTACCCTATGAGCTAAAAAAATCCCTTCATTAAAGAAATAGAATTACATTGGGGTGTATTTTGCTCTGTGCACACTATTCAGGTCTATTTTAGATGAAGTATGATTTCTAACATGATTCTAACATGAATATGATTGAAGTCTTAAAACTTCTCATAACATGAGATATGAGTCAGAAAAGAGATGCAGATGATTAGATGATGGATCCAAAAGCAGTTAAGCTGGCAGCACCTTCAGTGCACCTGGACTGGGTTGGAGTCACCTGTGGTCCCATCAGCTGGCCTCAGGCTGGACTCAGATAATGTGCCTTCTCCTCCTTCACCCCCTCAAGCTTGTAATGAACATGATGTAGGCCCTTAATGGACATGTCTTACATATCCTAATGAATTTCTTAAGCTGCTATGTATACTTGTGGGATTTGCCTTCTTTCTCCCCAGTTAATGTGTAGTTCATCATCATAAACTCTTTGTTTTTATCTCTGATATTAAAATAAAAAAGCAACCATGTTGATCTAAATACAGCTGTAGATCAAGATCTGCTCACTATAGAAGAATATTTGCATGGGAAACTGGCATTCTTTTTGATTTTAGAATAGTAGGTCAAGGTAAAATTTTTATCTAAAATAATCCCAATGTGCACGAAGTAGGAGCCTGCTTTCCGTCTCCTTTGGTAACAACCTGCTTTCACATCAGAAAATCTTTGTGTACTGAAGTCTTCAGTGTATCAAGATTGGGGGTGACATGTCACAACATATTGTAGACCTTGCCCATTAATGCCAGACCTGGCGAAGGAAGAGGAGATAAATACCTCAGAATTTTTACGGAAGTTGCCTGCCAATTCTTGGGATGTTTTAACTTATTCCTTAATATTGTCATTTATCTGGCTTAATTTTGTTTTGAATATGTGCTTTTATGTATATATTTTTACTCACTGTGCAGCCTTTCAATTAATTTTAGTGGAAGTTAAATATGCACAGTCAAAAGAAAATTTCACTGCTAATCTGGAAGCATCTAAAGACAAGCAAGGTGTTAGCATTTTCAGCACCAAGCATATCTTCACGTTAATAAATTGGCTACAAGAAGAAATCCCATTTCAAGTGAGCCATACTGTCAAACAATTAAATCACAGCATAACATATTAAGGCTTATTCACAGTGATGGGAAAACTTCTATCAGTTCATCTAGCAGCTGTGGTAGTATAAAAGCAGCAAGTAAAGGAGCATCTCAGTCTGTCTCATTTCCTGTTAGCAATCAAGTTGAGTGTGTTCAAGCAGAAGGCCAGATACACCTTTTTTGCAGTAGTGAAGCTGAATGATGGGAGTTTTTTTACTGTTGACAAAAGAGAAAATATTGTTACTGTTTCACGATTAAAGAGAAAATCTCTGAAGGTGTACTCAACTTGAAGGAAATGACCCTGCCTCATACTGATACCTTGAAAAACAGTAATGGCCATGTAATGTGACTTTAGTGTGCAAAGTTCAAAGAAAGATGGAGGTGAAACAGCCAAAAAAAGGTAATGGAAATTAAATTTAAATAATTATTGCTTTTGCAATAATTCTTGCTAGTAGAAAATTTTTATTAGGCATAATTAGTTTCAATTAAATATTTGTCCTCTATAATGGCTACAAAATTTGCAGGCATTTTTTACAGCTTTTATAAAAGGATTTTGGAAATCACATTGCACACAACAGTCACAGAGATGTATCTTGAATTATCCCTTCTGTTTTCTACTTGAGGAAGGGCAAATGTGTTTGGATCCATCAAGAAGGCAGAGTATGGCTTTCTGGTTTTGTTGCCTGGTCCCTAAAGCCCTGGTGCAATTGAGAGTGCCTAGAAATAGCAGGCAATATGAAGCCTAAAGAACTGGTGCTGCAACATGCCAGACCTTTTTTCCCCCCTCTTGATATGATTTAATTCTACCAACTCATTCTTCTGAGGAGAAAGACTTTTGAAATAGGAGCTGGGCAAAATATTTTGCTGAGTGTTTTGTCCTGCTGCATTTAGAGAGAGGAGTTGGTTAAGGAAAAGGAAGAAACCTTGTCTCATGCACCATATTTATAGGGTATGATTTTGTAATTGTTGGGAAATTATTACATACTGCTTCATACAGCTGTACTAAAAACATCTTACTTTTCAAAATTATGAGCATTCTTCATCATTTTCCAATCATGATGATATCAAAACATTGATACGTAATTATATCTGTTTTGTCACTGGCAATGTTGACCCTAATAGTACATTATCACAGTAAATTACCATGAAATGCCAATTTGCTGTGCTAACACTGGGCAGTATTCCCTTTTTGAGAAGTTTACACATACTGCATTATTCATAAAATGTATTGTGAAAAACAACTAAACCTGGCTTAAGCTGTTGGCTCAATATAGCATAAATACATAAAAATGTCAAAGTCCTGGAAAATTTGATTTATGTTTTGCACCTCGGGCAAATACCAGCTAAACATATAGTTTTCAAATTTTTGTCTTTTTCTGCAGGGAATAATTTTTTAGTTGCTAAGGAACTACTAGCTGAGAATATATGGCACTGATGAAGATTTAGCTAGTTCTTGTTAGCTCATAAAAGCGATCGTGTTATTTTGATCCTTGTGCTGCAGTGGGAATCTTGAAAACTAGTTAATTTCATTTAAGCAATTACATTGCCAGTTCTATGAAATCTGCACATATTTTTGCAAGAAGAAGGTAGAAATCAGAAATAAGGATCATAACTTTTAATATTTATGAAAACCTTGAAACTGGTGAGGATTTACATTTACAAAAAGGTGTTATGATACTGTTAAAAAACAGGTTGATTTTTAATAATCTACGCACTGAAATCCTTGCTCCAATAAATAGACCAAGTTCATTCTCTGTGTTTCTCTTTCTGAAAACAGCTGCATCTTGAGACAGGGCTGGGAAAGACTCCCCTAGGGCTTCCCTGCACGCCAGGGACTGTGCTGGGTCACGTCTGCTGGGGGTACAGCCCTGCATCCAGGCTCACTTGCCACCTCTTCTCTGGGCAGCGAAACTGAGAGATAAATGAGGGATGGGAGATAGAAATATATGAACCTATGAATGTACTAGGCAAGTCAATTTAAAATTACTTTTTCTATAATACACCAACTGGGGCACAAATATGGTTAGATCGAAAAGAAATATTTTTTTTTTTACACTGTGTGTATAAATCCTGAAACTCATTGTCCTAGGATAATGGCTTGAAATATAATCCAGAAAACATCATTAAACAAAAAGGCAGAGATACAGTTTTTGACACTGCATGTTTCTGAGTAGATTTTTAGAGGTAGAGGGAGCAATATTAAGAGAAATATGATTTCAGCTTGCTTTATCGTTTTCCAAAGCGGTTGCAGTTGGCCACTTGTAATCACACAACTGCTGTGGTCTGCTCAGTAGTTTGTTCCTTATGTTCCTGCTGTGAGATGATGCTGAAAAGCTAAACATTTAAATGTTTCCCCATAATTTTCTATAAAAAGACCAACTATAGTCAAATGATTTGTGACATTAGTAAAAAGTGAGGAGAGGGAAAATGTCATTGCCTTGAATGGAGAAGGGAAGCAGTACTTAGGTAATTTGCATATCAGCTCTATTAAGACAGACTCCAAATGACAAATAAATAAACTGACAGATAAATAGAAGATAACTGGATTTCAGCAAGCAGGATTCAGGTTAGATATTGGAATAAAATTCTCAACATTTAGAAGAACAAATGGATTAGACTGGTCCACTAGTACCACTAGTGACAATAAGGGATCATCATGCCTGGAGGAGTTTTAGAAAAGCTTAGATTAACATCTCTCAGCACTGACACTGGTAGAGTGGTTTGTGCATTAGGGCAAGAAGCTGTGTTGATCAATCAGCCTGTAGTCTTTAATATGTGAAAAGCTAGTAAGTGTAATCTTTGAAGCATAACAGCAAACCCCATACAAATCCATCCTATAAAACAGGAGTAAACATTAAAAAAATCAAAATAGGAATAGCAGTTAAGTTTTTACTTATTTCGTTCTTCCCGCAAATTAAAAAATACAAGATGGTCCATAGATTTATTTTATTCTCCAAAATGTTTCAGCTAAAAGTGTAATTCGGTGAAATAAATAATCTCTGAAGTCCTTTACAAGTGTGTAGTTCTGTAACCAATGCCCCTAGTGTCTGAGTAGTTGATGGAGACATGGTCAAATCCAGCAGAGAGATTTGAGTCACTCTTTTGTGACTGTCATTCTCCATTAACTATAAAATGAGATGGAATTAATGGTATTCAGAGCTTTGGCATGCAGATACATCTAAGTTTTCAAACAGGGGACCTGTGAGGAATGCTATTGGTTGATCTACAGCTTTTTTGGTGGATAGTTAGAGGGGTCTGTGATTTGGATACATTAGATAGCTTGAACAGAATTATTATTTTCCAAAGAGAAGAAAATCTATGGGCATTAATATTTATGTTGTATTATGAGCATTTTGCTAATAATTTAAGGCACACATAGATTGCATAGATATCTGATGAAATGGAAGGAATAACTTAGTCAAGGTAATTAAGTAAGCACACCCACTGAAAAGCTCTATTCTCAGTAAGATTTCAATGTGCAGAGAGAGTGCAAAAAGAAAAAACCAAGCAAAAAGAAAAAGCTAATAGGCAAAAGTGAGAACACTTAGGCAGATCTTGCTGGAAAAAAATTCAATAAAATATTAATGGTAAAATACTTTCTTTTAGCAACGAATTCCAGTCTTGTGTATGTGAGATGCAAAACAAAAATTCCTATTGGGAATATAAAGAAAAACTCCTAGAAAATAAAGGACTAACTTCCTCTTTTCCTTTTTATTGAAGTTATACTTTATGTCAACCAATCTATATATGTTGTTACCAGGTTCAATTTTTGCAATGATAATGACAATAGACATCAACTTTATAAAGGGCAATTGTGAGCTTGTGATTTTGCTAACAGATTTTTTCCACTCCTGAGCTCAGTGCTGGAGTTACTGATACGCTGTTCCCACCATAGTTTAATTCACAGTCCCCTGTAAAGAAGACAAAAGTAGGTTTTGCAGAGATATAAGTAGAAGAGCATGTAAAATTTCTAGAAGGAGAGTTTTACAAAGGCTTTTAGAAAATTTTGCTCTGTGGCAATGTGGCCTCCAAAAGTCCCGTCCCACTTTTTCTCTCAGTAAGTTAAAAATTGTTCCCAAACTTCACTCTCTTCTCCACCTGTCTGGGCTCCTTGGGGCAGAGATATGTGAGATGAGCTGTACCAATCCATTTTTATTTACCAATTCTTGGAAAATTTCCGTTATCCATATCCAGCATTTGTTTGGTTTTTATACCATGTGACTCATAAAAACAGATAATGGAAAACCTGACAGTTTGACAGCTATGTTTTTATTATGGATTCAGATCCCTGAAGCTACATTTGGGACTATTAAGTAAAATTTTCACATTCAACTCAAAGATTAAACCAGCAGGCATTCTGGAATATAAAGTGAGTAGTATACTCCATAGCAAAAATAAATGCTTTCATAATGATTTACATGTTTACAATAAAACAGTGGCTAATGTGCAGTAAAGTCAAATCTCAGTAAAAATGAGTTAATTAACTCTGATTTTAATGCTGAGAAAAAGAAATAAGCGTCATGCATGGCTGATATAAATATTAATTGCCAGCAAGATGACATATAAAAGCATAATATTCTATTATAATAATGAAGCAAACCCTGAAATGGCAGACTACTGTTCACCACTGCATGTACAGTGTCTATACACTGTCAGGGCATGGGAGAGAGCTGCAGATCTTGTAAATAAGGCTTTATTAACTAGGGGAGAAGATCCTTTTCCTATTTCACAATTCTAAAATGTGTCATAGCACTGAAAATGCCTTTGTAATCTACTCTATGTGTGTGTGTTTGCTTGTGCGTGTGTGGAGTGAAAGAAAACAGATTCTCAGCATCTGTATTAAACCACAAACTTATGGTCAAGTTTTTTTTATATATAAATATTAAATAATTCTTTGGTCCTTTCTAGCAGACAAATCTTTCTGTGACATAATGTCATATGAGGGACACATTGTGTGCATTTGTCCTCTTGCAATTTCATTCATAATTCTTTTTATTCAGAATGCCAAAATCAGTACTTTTGAATGTTGCTGGAAGACAAGAACATTACAGAGTTAGATTCAGAGTTTCACTGCTTATCTTTATCTTACACAAGTTGACATTGGTCACTGAAAAATCATAGCGTTTCTTTGGACTGATGCAGTGATCTGCTTGCATGCCTAATGCCATAGGATGCTGGGCTAAATGCAAACCACATGCTCTCTCTGTAGGACACAGGGAAAGGCTTTTTCTTGTAGTGCTCTATACACTCAGTTAAATACTCTTGCTCTGCTTCTCAGCTGATGTCAATTGAAGTTTTGTTGAAGTTAACTTAGTGAATTACTGAAGCTCTGCCATCTCATAACTGCCCATGATTATGTTCCTAAAATATTTACCAAATTATTGCACCAGCTTTGAAATTCTAGATGTGGTAGGAATGCATGTAGTAAAGCAACTGACTTTTAGAGCATTTCTACTGATTTCTGAGGATCTGCTTGAAGAGTGATGTATTACTCCACATGAATAAGATAGTCCTGATTCAACGCTTAAGCCATTAAGATAAAAACATAAGTGCATGTCTGCAAAGAAAAAAAAACATATAAATTCTTGACAATTGGGATTCCTTTACTGATTGACTCCTGCTGCATGCCGCTGGTGGATTCTCATGTGCAAATCAAAATATCAGATAGGTGATTAAACAGACTTTTTTATGGTGTAGCTACACAAAACAAATCATGCTCCTGCAGTTGCATTCCTTAGAGGGTGATTCTTATCCTATTGAAAGTACTAGCTGTGCCTTTGATGTACTAATTTCTTCTGCAAACATGTCCAAATTATTGTTGTATGATGGATCCTCTGTATGGTATAATTTTAATCACTCGTCTTCCCAGTGAATACAAGCTATAAAATGTTAAACTGATCATAAAAAGCACTTACTGATAAGGTTTGTTTTGGTATTTATAGTTAAAAATGTATTTTTGTTTACCCATCAATCAAATAAAAATTCACACTATTTATTAAATCTGATAGAATGAAAAAATCTACAAGAGTGTTTTAAGATGGAAAGTTGATTCTAATAAATTACATTCAGATAGTTTTTTTCTAAACAAGGCAATCTAATACATGCAAATTATCAGTCTTGTTTTTTTATATTCTCTGGCTTCTTGATTTTAAGATCATTCCATCTATGAGGGGTTTTTTGCTGGGCTTGGGGTCCAGATGGAATTTGCTTAGACTTTTTGATAATGTAGGGATGACTGAAGTACAGCTTTGCTGCTTTTGAGTTCTCTGCCAGAAAATACTCTTTTTTTTTTCCCCTGGGTGCTTCATTAGACTGTGACTTTTTCAGATTTACAAAGATGTGTGCGTGACTTTCATCAACAGAACACACACACACAAAGTCTATAATATTGATGAGACTGGAATGATTAAATAAGTACAGGGAAGAGAAGTACATCTGGATGGGTCCCACATCAGACATCTGAATGACAACAAATACATGATGACAACAGTAGGAACAGAAAGTGGAGTGTGGGTGAGAAAATCTGGAGGCAAAGAATTGAGTTTAAATGCACCAATCTGTCAGATCATGTATCTTCTGCAATAATTTTCCTCTTCTCTTCTTAACCATGTGACAAAACTGCCTTCATCTAATGCTGAAATTTGTTAAGATAAGGATATCAGTATCCTTAGATAAGGACATCTGTGTCCCCTCCCTCATGCACTCCCCAGCACCATCCTCCCTCCCCACCTCCCCTCCTTGTTTCAAAGGTTAATTCATTGTACAGCTTTTACCCATCACCTTCCCCAACCAAGCCTGGCCTCTGGCGGCAGATGAAAAGCAGCAGCACACACATTCAAGCAAGTCTAGTGGGCTTGCCAAAAAGTTTGTTGAAAAGAACTAAACTTTGAAGTGAAGGCACTAGTGCTGGTGTGATTTTGCAGCTCCAGCTCTCAGCTAGCCTCACTCTTTGTAAATTCAAAGGCTGCTAAAGAGACAGAGAAGGTTTCTGTGAAAAGTAAACATGGTGCAGATATACTGTCTAGCTGACCTATGGTCAAAGACAATCAATGTGTGGCTTTCATTTTTCCTTTCAATTTCTTTCTTTTCTAACAACAGCAAAAAAAAGGGTTTCAGATATGCAAATATTTTAGTTTTGTATATTCTTAGATTAATCAAGAAGGCCTTCTCTGAGACACATGAAAGATATATAATAATGAAATAGTAGCAATAAAAATGTTTGTCCTGTGCTCTGTTTAAAATCTTAAATATTTGAGGACAAACCGCTCTGAATAAATATAATATTCAAAGGATTAAGTTGGAGTTCTTGGGACGAAGGGATCCAGAAAAATGACAACCTTGGTTACTTCAGTTACAGAATATAAAAATTCACAAGCAGGTACAGGAGCAAACAGGAATCTGTGTGCCAGTGATGGGTTGCTGTTCATTGTACTTCCAGAAATCCCTTTTCAAATGCTGATAAGCTGCAGTCTGCTGCTATTGCTCGTGGCATTGGCAGTGTTACACACCAATTACCTGTCAAAGGTATTTTCAAAGCAAATGTGCAGTTTCTTGATTTTTGGCTTTATTCCTCCTACAAGCCCGAAAAAGGAAAGTAATAACAGGGTATGTCTGAACCAAAGTGCATTTTTTTTCAAATGAAGAAAGCTCATATTTGTTATTTTTCACATTGAACAGAAAGTTTAACTGTGCTTGCTTGAAATGTTTAATATCCAGCATTTTACAGGGAGCCAAATGGTTAGAGCATTTTTTGGCATCCACCCCACTTCCATGGAGACACTGGGGACCTTTGCCTCTCCCATGCAGCTGGGTGACAGTAGTATCCTGCTTCTCCTCTTCACTACTTTGGAAATCTGACCGTGGAGAAAAAAATCTGAACCAAGACTGACAATGTAGTTAACATAAAATCCTTATTTTTATTATTGAAGTCAGCTGAAGTCACAGTTTTGGGTACCATGGCATTCATCAAAAATGCTGTACCTGGCTCTAACTATCCTGCAGCTGTCACAACTATTGGTAGCATTTTGCTGTGGAGACAAAGGACCGTTCACTTGCCTCTTGCTGTGATGCCCACTTATAATGACAGCAGAAATCAGACAAGAACACAGTTTAGGTACCACCAGCATGTACCTCTGGATGCTTCAGTGGGACAAAGACAAAGACAACGTCTCACAACATCATAGGGGAACAGCTGTGTCCACTGACTTGTGCTGGGTTTATTCCAGCCTCTGCAATGGTGACCATCTTATGGAAAGAGGGGAAAGAAACAATGGTGGCCCAATATGCTGAGCTTCTATCCAGACTGCCTAGACAGGGGTGGGGTAATTTTGGTTCTCTCCTTCCCTCCAATTCTGCATGTGCAAAACAGCTAATCATAATCGTAAGGCATGTTATTGAGCCAGGAGGAGAACAAATTAGAATGTTGATATTAGGATCCTAAAGCTGAATTTTGTGTAAAATTTTCCTGTGTATGTAATTAATATGCCTCCTGGGGAAGTGCAGCTGGAAATTTCTATGTGGAAAACTCTTCAAGACACACAGAACTGTGATATGATAATCTAATTCAGAATTAAAGACTGAAATATAGGTAAATTGATAATTATAGCTGTATAAATAACACAGTTTTAATCCCAACTGGCATGTGAGATGCAGACTACTGCCAGTTTTTAATTTCCAATGGAATCAGCTCCAGCTATGATTCCTACTGTGAAAATTTGTGTGTTACTGAATATGTATTTTTAATGAACCCAGTAGTCATCCAGTCAACAAAAAATAATAAGCTTAATCCTGTTGTATGAGGTTTGTGAAGAACTAAGTTTGGCATCCTGCGTGCTATATTAAAGGAAACAACTGAGAGATTCGAAATATTTGTTTACCGTATCACAGTTTGGTGGTTTCTGCCTTTTTGGACAGATAATGTGGCAAAAGTCCCAATTCTGGTACCAGATCAATCTGGCTGAATGTGCTTGGTCAAAGAGACTTTGAAGTGTTCAGTGCACCTCTCATTAATGTGCTCAGCATAGCACAAAGTTACTGCTAAATGGCTGCACTTTGACTTGTTTTCAGACTTCTAGTGGTGTATTTTGATATTAATCAGTCCTTAAAAAGGTCTTTAATAAAAATTGGGAATAAATATAGTGTCACATGCAAATTAGATGCCTCTTTTCATATGTCTAGTGCCATATTGAGTTAGACAGTTTTGGAAATCCCAATAACTGTCCTTTTATTTGTGTATCTGATTTTACATATATCGCCCAAAATTAAGAAAAAAAATCCAACATGGATACTGGAGAATTAATGTTTTTAGCAGAAAGACCTTGAATAAGTTCTGTTCTTAGCAGATTGCATGGCTTTGCATCATGCTGCACTCTTAGGGGAAGTCTACCACATATGGTGGCTGCTATCTACCTCAGAAATGGTCATTCATCCTGTTTCTCTGAGGCACACACCCCAGTGTCCTTGAGGCTGGGATACCCAAGGCTTTTGTGATATTTTCTGATGAGTTGAGGAGAGAGAAGTTCTGGGACTGGTGCACAGGCAGGGAGCAACAATGTAACCGCAGGGACTGATCTCTATGTTGGCAGCTGGATGTGAACTGGGTTCTGGAGCACCCAGCCTCCATAGTCAGAACTGTCTTTTTTCTTGCCATGTGTAACAGCCTTGGACTGTTACATCTCCTTTGCGGCTTGCTTGGTGTACTTTCTCACAGGAGCTGCACCTGAACTGCCTCACTGTGGCTCCATTTCTTTAAGGTTCAGTTTATCCTCAGACTATATTATATACTCCAGGAACCCCAAGATTATGTTGGACATTCCATTCCTCCTCCTGCTGCTATTTTGCCAGCCCTTTTCACTTGTATTAGCATTATTTTGCCTTCTAACTGGGTATTTTTTAGATTTCTTTTTTTGCCTCTTTTGGATGTTAATTGGATTTAGAGAGAGAAATATTACAACAAAAACATTTTTTTTTATTAGCTAACTATTAATGAGGTTTCTTTGCTGGGTTAGGTACAAAATCTTTTATAAAGAGCCCAGACTACAGCAGGAGAAAGGAACAGTAGCACAAATGACATACACACAGGAATGAAGCGTCAGTGCCCCATAAAAAAGAAATACCTCCTGGAAACTAAAAAGGAAATCATGAAGCTTCAGAGTAAAGGAAATTGTACCAGATTTCCTGAAACATGTCATTTTGTCTGTACTACAGGAAGATGTGAAGTACTTTTTGACCTTAAAATCTGCTTCTGAAGCAGCTATATAACAATGTCATCGTAAAGGGCCCTCTTCACTCACTGCTAATGACTTTCTTATCAAAATTGTGCAGTTTACAAGCCAGAGGATGATTTTTGTAGTGCTTGCACTCCTAACTGCTCTTGGGATCTAGGAATTGAGCTGCTTTTTGTGCCTTTTACATTACCACCAGTAACAAAAAACCTGCAATTCGACACAGCAAAAGTCATTCCACTCTGGGAGCCCTTTGCAGTGCTAACTGAGGCAAAAACCTTGGTTTTATCAGAAAGTTGATAGGACTCTGAAGCTTAGAGGGTACTAATGTGTGAGAATGTGTTACTTAAGAACTTCCTTGTTTTACAATGTTTACATTACCTTTATTTTCCTTCTGTTTATTATTTCTCAGATGCTTATTTAAGATAACTGTCTTCCTTGGAAAGCAAAATGCTATCATCCTAACCAATAATCCTGCAGTCTCTGAAAGAAGGAAGCTTTATAGCAGAAATCTTAACTGTGTATTTGCTATTTTGTGCCAGCTGTTTCTACTTAGGGACTGTTGCATTTTCATGCATGAACCTGTGTCCTGGATTTAGGACATTACTTTTGTTTCAGTTTCAGAAAAGTAACCTGGGAGGCAGTTATCATTTAAAATAAATATTCTGTGAATATACATCAATTGGATTCATTCAAATATACATGTAAGGGCTCCTTTGGTAGTAAAGTCACTTAGCTTCGTATGGAAACTACATTCAACATAAGACCTCTGATGTTTCCTTGTCTGGGTGCATATTCTAAGGACTTAAAAGTTGTAAAGAAGATATATGGTTGGGAATAGACAACACAGCTTGACTACAGGGAGTAAGGGGACACCCAGTCAGGCCTCTATATTTTAGTATCCACCTAGATCTAGAGGGCATTTCTTCTGACAGAATGGAAGGACAAACAACTCCCACTGCAAGAATGGAGCAGAGCTACCACAAGAATTATTGTGACTGCAGCATTGTTGGGCAACATTGACATGTAAGTTGACTTTTTTTGTTTGTTTAGGGATCTTCCCAGCATCCCGTAATTCTGTGCATCATCTTTATGATTCCCATGCTCCAGGAGATACTGCAGTCTATCAGCAATTGCAAGATTTGCTCTCTGCTTACATTCCCACTATGTTATAACTGCAATAAAATGCCATCAGAATGTCTGCAGAGCAATCTGCCTTAAAAGCAGATAAAACATATTTTGCAAACAAGGCTAATGACTTCAGCAGTTGGGGACTAATTGTTCCTAGCTTTTCTGTAAGTTGTCTGATAAAGAGGAGTAGACAAAATGCTTTAGAATTTCCCAAGGCATCCAAATAAATACATTAATAACATCCTCATATGCCCCACACATTTATTGGAAGAGCTTTGTCTGATGGCTTTGATAATCTTCTCATTTCATGATATAGGAATGGATATTACTAAATGTTTGTGTTGTTTGTGTAGTTATAAATCTCAACTAGATAAAAATTCTTGTGTGTTATCACTGGAACTTAATTCTCTTTTGCATATCATGAACTTTTTATGAAGCCTAAATATAATGAAGGACATGAATGTACTTATTGTTCTCTGACCTCACTCACAATGTGTTTTTTGCTTTACAATACACCAGGAAGATAAAGGCAATGTATTTTTGCACAAAGTAGTATTTTATATGTGTGTATATATATATATATGTAGTCATTATGAAATATGTCCAGTGGTGACTTGTAAAATTTATCATTAAACAGTTCATTTTCTTACCTGAGCGAAACTAACATTTGGGGTGTGTATGAGGGAAGATAATCTGAACTTTAGATAAAACTTCTGTTCTATCTTCCAGTATTAAAGGTTTTCTCTGCCACTGAAAGCAAAATCACTCCTTTTGAAAACAAAAAATGGATTTCACTTGAGTGAGGCCATTATTTCTAGTTAAAGTGAGTACCTCAGAAATATAATTCGATTTTGAAAGGTGTAGGAAGATTTTTTTTCCAAAGTCTCTCCCTCTGGTTTAATTGTGATAATGGCTGAATTTCTCTGTCCCATTTCTGGTCATGTGTTCTGCCAATAGATGCACCTCCTGTCATAGGTTTATATTAACTGTTCTGCTGGCTGGTAAATGTTGTGTTTGCTCTTACATACTGGGAGGTGATGGCCTGAAATGATGCCTTGTATAATGGATTCCCTACATTAGAGTCAAACACCAGAGGCAGTTTTAAGTGTCTGAACCATAAAGACCTTATTCTTCTGAATACTTGAGGAGCAGTGTTGGAAAAGATAATGTGATGCATATATAACACCTGTCATTTTGAGGAATGTGAAAGTGCTTGAGAAACTAGTTCAGGTCTTGAGTTTGATTTACACTCTATGAAATGCAGTTTTCTCAGGGCAGGAATTTGGAAAAAAACCTGTTTAACAATGCACAGCATTATTTGGCAATGTTTTAGGAAATAATTAGGGTGCACGTGATTAAACGTGAGTGTTGTAATGGCTCAAATCCATATGAACAAGACCATTTTTTAACCAGCTTTTTTCCTGGCTGGTTGTCCATTTTGTTGTTCCACTTTGATTTGTCAAATACCCCAAAAGAAGTGAGGATACACCAAACAATGCTAATTCCTGAAATGAGGCATAAAGGACCTACTCATTATTTTGGGCCTGTCTCAACACCATGAAGCTTTGGAATATTCTGAGACCTATTGCCACAGTAGCACATTTTTCAGTAATATTCAAGGAAGGTGACTGCATGCCCTGTGCCACACATGTGCATTTGGGTGATGCTGTAGAGGCTTCTGTTCATCTGCGCTGCTCATCTCTAGCCATCAGTACACAAAAGCTTACCTGCTTTGTGCCACTGGTTCTTACAATCTGCTGGAGCTGAGCTAAGCCATTCACCCAGACTGTGACCTTGAGTATACAAGGACTTCTAACCCCTCTTAGACACTGCTGTTTACTTGTTCTGTTTATGACAACCAGATAGAAAATTGCTCCATTGTACTGCTGAAGAATGGATTGGTTTCAAATTATTCTGAAAGGCAGCCAAAAGAACAGCTAACACCATGGGGCCAAGGTTTTAATGGTCTTCAGTCTGGCTCTTGAGTTTGTGTTCCCAGGTTTGCACTCTCAATCAATTGTAGAAAAAAGTAATTTCAGGCCCAATTAGATGTGACTCACCATTTACCAGGTTCAGAGAAAACTGAATACATTTTTATTGAAAGGATAGTGGGAAAAATAGATAGCACTTGAACTTCCTCTAGTGCAATTGGTTTTACTGTTCTTTTGTTTTACTCAGGTTGTGTGGTCTTTTCTTTATAAGTTACAACAGTACTGCATGCTGGTTGCAGCACTCATCACTGCTTCTTTAACAATGAAAAACATTAACAGAGAATGTAGTAATGGAGCAAACTCTGTCAGAGACTGAGTGTTGAAGAAACTTCCCAGTCTGACCATCCAGGAGCAACTCTGTTGGTCACTCTTGTACCATCTGATGCCCTTTTGAAGCAACACAACCCACACACAGTCAGAGTTTTAGACGTCAGGATCCTTCAAATATTTAATCATAGTGCAACAAGAGAATAAGCACTTGAGCTGGTGCCTCTGAGGAGGGACCCTGAACAAAGGGATCTCTGGGCTTTTGTACCCTTACAGTCTAAGCATGGGAAAATCTCGGGGTCCTCAGCTTCTGCTGTGTCCGGTCCCCTGGCTGGCACCCCAGGTCCCCATACCCTTTGTTGTGCAAAGGTTGGTTCCAGTTCATGGCCTCTGGTCTGGGGCTCTCACCACTCAGAGCTGAACCTGGAGCTGGCACTGCAGCTGCTCACCGAGCTATTGGCATTGAGTGTATTCCTCAGGATGAGCATGTTTCTTCCTTTTCTGAGTCTATAGTTATATCATGGATTGAAAACCAGGTGTCAGTATAATCTGCCATTTACTTGAGCCAGGGTTTCAATTCCAGATAGTGATAATGGGGGAAAAATTTTGGGTGTGTCACAAAAAAAATGTTGGATGTGTCATGAAAAAATGAGTGTTAATTGTCATAACAACTGTTGGAATCCTGCTTTGTTCTGTGGGATGCTTCAGGTGTAGGACAGAGAACAGTATGCCAACAAGAGAGACAATTTGGTCCAGAGTGTGACAAGTTTAGTTTCCAGGATTTTGTGATTCTCTGACAACAGCAAGATTAATTTTCTTGCCCTTTTCTGTGCATGTCAAGTTATTGCAGCCTCTTCCACTAGAAGAAGAGAAAAAGACTGAGCACAGAAGGAATTGAAAACAGCGTGATTTTCAATACAGTCTGTCACGTAAAATAATATTCCTCCCTGGGATCAATGCTGTCCTAATTAAGGTCATCTTAAGGACTGATGTTCTTGGCAAATTTCCTTTTATAAAGACAGCTTTCTTAAATTAACTTTTTTATGGATCTGTTTTGTCATGATTGCCAGTACTGAATTTCTCACTTGCAACTATGAAAACAACTGTGAAAACTTGTGCTTTCTGATAGAATAGGTTTACAAATAAAAGTAGTATCAAGCTTAACCTCTCATATAGCAAAAAATGCTTGGGAAGTGTTGTATGTATCTTCTTTTCTTACCTTGACAGATCACTGCTTATAGTGAGTCAGTATCTCATGTGAGGAAGTGGCATTTGCTCAACATCAGGAAAAGGGAGTTTCAGTCTAATATTTTGCTGCTCCCCAGAAAATCATGTGAAAGTCATCCAGAAAAGCTGTCACTGCATTGTACAAGAGTTGTTAAATTCTCTTTGGAACAGCTTGGCTTCAAGTCATGCAGTCGTGATAGTTACTGTGTAAAGTGAGGCATGTCTGAAACCTTGAAGGTAGAAATCACATGCTTGGCATTGTACTTCCACCCCTCATCTGTGTAAAGGGGCAAATGTACTTTGCATAGAGCAGATATCTGCTCTCAGGACAGTTGGCTGCCTTCTTAAACTGCAGCATTTCAACATGAGTTGATGCTAGTGAAGGAGCTATCTTTCTCATAAAACTGAAATCAGAGGCTGCCCTCAGGGAATCTATCATTTTCTTAAAATGCACCTCAGTCTTTAATTATGTGTGCCATAAGGCATTTAACTTGTGACAAATATTGTTTGATTTGTTTTTTGTTTTTCTTCTGTAACTGTCAGTTTCTTAGGATTTATAACAAATCAGCAAGCAAACAAAAGCATTTCCTTTGTTAGAGAAGCTTTTTTTCCACTGGAGGAAAGGTACCAACAACTTATTGTAAAATGAAGAAAAAACATATAGAGAGTAAAGATTAACTTTGACATCTGAGTCTTTATGCTGGTGGTTCGAAAGGGTGTGATCTACATTTAATGCATCCCTAAAGTACAAAAAGAGATGTTTCTGTTCCCTAATGTTCTATGATGAATGTTTTTCAGTCTCTCACAGTCATCTTAAAACTGGCAAATCAAAGGAACTTCTTCTTTCATGGGGGTGATGTTTTTGCACAAGACAATGACTGCCCTCACATTTCTAGTGCAAAGTCTTAATTACAGCATCAGGAAACACTTCAAGTAGCCTATAAACATCTCTGCATCCTGAGTTTGGCCGGAGCTTTTTTGGCAGAGGCTGCCAGTGGCCTTACATTGGTCACTTCAGTCCTGAGCTGCTATCTGACAGATGTGCTGGAGGGAACAGCATCAGGCTGTTTGTGCTCCTGGTCTCTGTGGTAGGCTTTCATCTACCAGATGTGTGATGGAACTCACAATCTCTTTAAATCAGAAGAACTTAATAAATAAAGATGAAGTTCCTCCAGTCTCTGATTAGTTTACTATAGAGGGAGAAGAAAACAAGCATTTTTGTAGTGATATTTAAGGTATGAAAAACAGTTCAAAGCAGGCTAACATAAACACTAAGTAGATAAAAAGTTGGAGCTCGTTCGAACTCTCATGGGAAGGAAAAGAAATACCCTTCCTTTCGAATATAGCTACTTTAGGTTGCTTTTTGGTCAGTCCTGCACTGCAACTGTAAAGGATTCTAGATTCCCAGCTCCAAGATGCAATTACTGACAGCTTAAGAGCCACACAGCACGCAGGACTGAGCCATGTCCCCATATCCAGGACACATTAGGGGAATGCAGTTAACCCTGGTTCCCAAGACAAGTTAGAAACAATCCTGTAATTGTATCTGGGGACAGGCAGGTTGGACTGCAAGTTCCCTGACCCAATTATAGCTGTAACTCTGACAAAGCTTAGCTCTCAAAGCAGGTTAATAAGCTAAAGGGACAGATTCATGTTATGTGCAGAGCATGAAAGTTTCTTTGAAGCTGTTCCACAGTGCTCTAACCCGAAGTTCAGCAGGCAGTGTGCCAGTCTCTCTGCTGTGTCTCATGTGAACTTTACATTTGCTTATTAGTGACATTCAGAATGCTTGATGTATTTTTCATCATTCTGACAGTCTTGTGGTATAATGTAAATAATACAGTCCCTTTCTTTAGCAGAGGGGCTGCTTTTTCCAATTTTTAAAAACCATTTGCAAAATACTTTTACCAGTGAAGGCTGAACTTTCTTTTGTAACAAATAAGTTCAGTTTTTCCTGTTTACTTATATGTCTATTGCTCATTCCATTTAAAAGGGGAATTGCTTGAGTCAAAGCCAGATCTTTTGAAGCTATGCCATGTTGAAGGAGAGGATCTAGGACTAAAGTGTGGAGTAGATCTGTCTTTAAAAGACTCAGTCATCTCAATCTTAAGAAAACAGTTGGCGTCTGCTTCAGGAACATTTCTGTAAGTAGGTACATGTACACTTAATATTTTGCAGTTGAGGGGAGCAGGTGTTGAATTTTCAGATTACTGGGCTCTAATGGTTCCTTAAAAAGCCTTGTGTTTCCTTTTGTCTTCATCATGTGAAAATTCTGACTAATCCTAGAATGACACCTCAGGTTTCCTTCAGAAGAATTTGGGCACCACTGGTATTAATCAAGAGTTTTGCCATTGTCTTCAGTGTAACAATTACATACCTGCAGCTCAATAGCCTGACTTTAATGTCCCATATTTTCATGCAAAGCTTTGTGGAGATTTTAATGTCACTACAGAGAAAAGCTTCTGGTTTTCAATTTTTAAAAGTGTTAAATTCTTTGATAATATGTACTCATACAATTAAAAGAAGTGAAAAGTGGAAGAATGGAGACCATAAGGACAGGTACTGTGGAGGTACTCTTCAATGAAAAGACTATTACTTGCACTAAAGATCTTCTAAGTACATGCTTAATTCCAGATGCTGTCATTGACACTGCATGTTGCTAGTGAAAAACGAGGCTAAGCGGGCCAAAAGAAAAAGGCCAGCATGGTAAGAGCACCCTAAGGCATGTTTTGAATGAAAACTCGGGATACTGCAGTCATGAATATGCTTATAGCTAATCTAACTTATAGCTGTATTAAAACTGATATAGCTAGCTTATGTATCAATTACAACAAAAATATGGGCTTTAGGGGACTGCCAAAACCTCTTGATACATGGGCCACTCATCTGCTGTTTGGGCTAATGCACTGTAATTGATACCTGACCTAAGCAGGTTAAAGACAGATAGCATCTATGTAAGAGATTGTACTGTTGTGTACAGACAGCTAAACCATCAAAAATAACTTAGTGTGATCTAGAAACAGCCCTGGAATGTTATATAGAACTCAGGGTGGACTAACTTAAAGGACTAGGAAAAAGAAATATATGTCAATTGAGAAAATAGAAAGCAGTGGGGAAAATAGCAACAACCTAGTACACAGCTGAAATCTTGCAGAGATCATGGTGTGCTAACATAAGGGTCTATAAGAAGAATCCATTTTGGTTGAGAAAGTAAAAAGTAGTGGGGAAACAAAATATAGCACATGACTGAAATCTTATAGAAAGGAATGAGGAAAAAGTAAAAAAAGAGAACAAAAGAAAAAGAAACAAAGATTGAAAAGAAGAATGATATCTACAAGAAACAACACCTGGGAACTAAAAGATCCTGAAGTTATCAGAAATGTGGTATAGAACTATTATTGAAATGGAGGAAGGGAATAGATAGCAGAAAGTGAGAAATATGGAAAGTCCACACAGAACGAAAGAAAATAAGGAGATTTCCAGAACCTTATGAATAGCATTTTCTTGTGAGTATGCTTTTCTGCAGGATCTCTGTTTTGTAACTTATTTTCTGCCTCTGTTGCTGGAGGAGCCAAAGCTTAAGGGCAGGAAAACAGGAAAGCATTCCATTGAAGTCAAATCTAAATCCAGACACAAGCTTGGTTTTCAACTTACGGCCTAACTCTAAATCCCTTTAAAGTTTTCTTGTCACTTAATTGCACTACAAAGCCTTGGCAGCTTCCTCACATCACAATTCTAAGCTGTCAAAGTAAGTAAAAGTAGATATAAAACCCGTCTAGTGTCTGTCAGCTTTTAGAAACCATTTTCTAGCTGCAATTATGCGCAAAGCAATAAGTTTAATGTGTCAGGTCATATGGCCCAACCTACAAATTAGTGTTCATCAAACTCATCTCAAGTTCCACATGTACATATACAAATATTGCATATTTGTTCGAACCGACATACAAAGAAAGAAAAAATGGATTTAAAAAAGCAGGGGATTAAAAAAAGGAAAGTTTTTGTAGTTTTGGTAAAAATGGAATTGAGATTCAGGCTGGCTACATCAATGCCACTTATCAATAAAATGTGGATTCAAATCAAAGTGTTTAATCAATCATCATGTAATTAATGAGCAGCACAGTAGACTGATTCAGATTTCACATACTCACACTGTACCAACAGCACTTAACTGATTTTAATGACATTACTTCTGCTTTGGACTGCTGCTTATGGGACTTGCAGTATGACATTTACCTATACCTAACGTACAGTACACTTGCACCACAAAACAGTCAGTAGTCTTAAAATCATATATTAGCAGTTTGCATGTCTGCTCATAAAGAGTAAGGTCTTATCTTTATAGTAGGAAGAGAGCACAGTTCATTTGGATTTCTAGACGAGTTATTTTTAAAGGGTAGTTTTTTGAACATGGAGAAAAGCAGTGCCAAAATTAAGAATTTATATATAAAATCTTAATATCTTCATAGAAATAGTGGTTTTCTTCCCAATGTGCTTTTGGAAAAAAATATTTACAGGTACTTACATGGGTTGTGTGTTGCTATGGAAATGTCAGGGAGGGGTAAACAAAGAGGAACAATTCTGTTTATAAAGAAAACAGAAAACAGGTGAAGGGAAGAAAATGTAATTATCCTCATTTCATAGCTGAGAAATTTGAACGCAACAAAGATAAAGAGCCCAACTCTTACGGAAATCTATCAACCCTTCCAAGTTCACCTTTCATTTAGGCATTGTTCTGCCTTCAGGGTATTCACAGAACACCAACAAATCATTACCCTCCGCTCACACTCTACATTTTACCTGCTTCTGCAGTCAGATGCAACCCTTCATCATAGTTGTCAGAACTGTCTTTTGCAAAGAGACCTAAGTCACCCCACCACCCCAGCTTCAAAAGAAATATTGGCAAGTCCCAGTGGTCAATAAGAGAGCTCAGAACAGCAATAAAAGAACTGGCACCACCAGCAATGAGACATTGCTTTCTGTCCCACTGAATGTCACAGTGTGGGTGTAGGCCCTCTATTCATAACATGTCACAGTAATTTTGCAGTTTGATAATTTTTTTTGTTTCAGAACTGACCTTGGAGGATGTGAGTGGTCATTCAGTAGTCTGTTCAGTCTTGACAGTAAGTTCTGCACTCTCTCATTGTGAATGGTGCCAGTCAGAAACATCCCCAACCCACCAAGAAGAGGTTAGAACTGAAAACAAGTTCAAATTCAAATATGTAAACAATCTTAGTGACTACAGCCTTCCCACTCCTTCCTTCTGTTGGGCATTTCTGATCCTTGCAGTCTGCAACTGACTGAGCCTGGATTTAAACTGATGTTCAGGATCAGCAGAAGCTGGCTCAGAGACATCAGCTAAGAAATGCACCAGGAGAAGCGAGTGAAGGAGATGCAGGAGAAAGTGACCAGCCCCATTATATGTGCAAGAAAGCAAGCACTTAAAGTACTTAAAGATAATTTGATCCCATGGTTATTTTTTAGAGCAAGGAGCCTGAAAAATAAAATCCCACAAAAAGTCATCTCTGTGTTAGAAGAGAAAATTTTTCCATGAAAACACAGTAAAAGAAACAGAAATTGTTCCTCAAGAACAGAGTAGAAGAGGACCTTCTGAACATGCTTTTTTCAGCTGCTTTGCCAGGCAGCCTATATTGAGGCTGAGAGTACAAGCTGAAGAACTTATACTCTGATCCAGGACTTTGTGATTATAAATGTGGTCATAAAAACTGTAACTTTTGCATAACCAAGCCATGCCATAACTGTGTCTGTACATCCTCCTCTGAATTTTTAGAGTATTAGCTCCTGGTGAAAAAGTTAGTGGGGGAAAACCACCCGACTGAGGATTCTGGAGTAATGCTACAAAATGGGCTACCTCTCTCTTTGGTCACAGAGCTGGATGTCAAGGAGTGTCTAGGAAAAAGGTCACACTGACTCCTCAGTTAAGAGCTGATTCTTGCATGCATCTCACTTCCACCACACTTCCACACCTCAACAAGACAGTCAACCAGCACCTGATATTCTTGGATGTCAACTCTGCACTCCATTGTTCTCTACATGTTGTATATTTCTTTTGTAATAAACGTTTTCTTTTTCTTGAACTTCACTCTGTCATGGTATGTCTGTCTGACTAAAGTTGTGTTCATCTTATCTCTTAGGTGAAAGAGGATGGAATAGTCATCTAGTGAAAGGGATTGCCCAGAAGATGAAGCCGATATCATTTAAATAACCCAGAGTGTGTCTGGACTCAGTCTGGACTGAGAAAAGAAGAATACTTAGAGCCTTCTTCACCTGAAACTTGAGGCATGTGTGGCTTTTTATATCTTCAGCAAGGAGTGCATCACAGAAAAAATGTCAGTGTTCATATGTGAAGTCTAGGAAGCTGGAGCTAGTCGAAGGCTTTTGCTTTTCTCCCAGAACTTGTTAGGTGACATACTTCGCTAGTGTATTGGCTTGCCTCAGAGGCCTATCTCTCATCTTTTGCTACACTCGTGGAAAGAAATACGCAGTACTTTCCTATTCCTGGTCCCAGGTCTGCCCCCACTAAAATCAGAAATCACTATTGCTTCCTTTCTAACTCCTAAAGCTATCTATAGCCTTGCTTTTAGTCATAGTTACCTACATCTTTTGCCAGCCATCCCTATCCTTAGAGCCATTCCATGCTAATCTCATCTGGAAAAATCCTGCACTTGTTAAATCATGTCTCTCACTCTTTACTAATCTATCAACCAAGACAAGACCTGAAGGATTCAGTGCTAACATCTGGTGTTCAAGGCTCCTGTCTGCTTATAGCCTCCTCTTTGCTTCAGGAATGTTGGCTCTAACCTGGTAACAGTAGAGTAACAGTAATCATGTATAACAAAAATGAGGACTTTAAGAACAGCAGTGGAGGAATGTCAATATCTTTAAAGTAGGGGTAAGATCATGCTAGGGCTTGAACGCAAATTTGACTTGTGAAGATTGTCAGAGTTTTATGAACTGAGCATATGTACAGGGTCATGTAAGAGATGCAGGAAACTTTAGACTTCTAAATGAATGTCAACATAAAATAAATGCCAAATGACTGATAGGAGTATGTGAGCATGTGGGGATGGATGCAAACAAAGTTTAGATGCCAGCGCAACCTGAGATGCAGAACAGGGCTAAATCTCACTTGAGATTAAAAACCTGTAATGCCACCAAGAACTGAATCTCTCTCCTGAATTCCAGTCCATCTTCTGCAGCTACAGCCTAACCCAACTTAAAAGTCATCTTTAGACTGTAAGGCCTCTTAAACAAGCCACTATAGCTGATAATCTCTAACAAAAGTTAGTCTAAAGCTGTTGCTTAAAACAACTCTGTATGTGATATATTTTTTTAGTGTTGTCCTTGAAAAAAAAATCAGCAATAGGACGTGTCTATACAGCAAGGTGTAGGCTGCTTAATTCTCTGATTCAGATAAGAAAAATTTATCCTTGAAATTGTCGCAGCCTTGTTGTCTTGGCTGTCGTTAAGCCTGTCTGTTCTGTTGTGAGAAGGCAGGAGGAAGCAGCTCAGGCTTGCAGCAGTGTGGCTTCTGAGCTTGTTTGAGTGATATGCGGGTAGCAGGTGTGCATGTCTGCCTACACCTGCATAAATAGTCTAGCATCACTGGAAGAAAGGCTGTAAGGCTTTGAAGAATAAATCCTGAAGGTGAGTCTGACTCCTAATTCAAAACCTAATCTAATTTTCTGTGTGTGCAAAATTCAGATTCTTAGCTCCAAACACTCCATAATACTGAAGTTAATTATGGGAGCTGCACTTTACACACTTGCTCTAACAATACAGTGATTTAAAATCCAGTTGGAAAATTTCAGGATGTTTGTAATTCTTTTCTAAACTCTTGAGTGTGTTATGCCTTCTGGTTATTACAAGATAGAGAAGAAAAGAATGAAAAATAGAAAGGATGAATAATACCTTGAAAATAATTTTAAAGTATTCTAGAATGTAAAAAAAAATCAATATTTTATTACATTCCATATGCAATACAAACAACAGTCTGTTCAGTACTTCAGCGACATACAGAGTTTTCTCAGTTCAGGCAGTAACAGAATTTAAGATATACTGTCTTGTGATACTTTTTCCTTTTGAGATTGTTGATAAGATACAGGAACTGGTCCAACATCACCAATTGACTAACATCACTAGGAACTGTAATATGAATCAACTGCTTGAACAACTAAAGCTGCAATCACTATAGCAGATGACAGAAAATGCACTAATCTTGGAAGTGTATCTATGTGCATGTATGTGCTTGCACACCTAGACAGGGCAGTCAGAATGCTACTCACTTAGGCAGAGGAGGGGAGATGACTCAGATTTGTTGATTCGTTACAAGAAGGTGTTCTAACTATGATGTTTACATTCGTTTTGAGCAAAACAGGAGATCTTGACAGTTATAATCTTTGATGTGGGTTTGGAGCTTGTGTAAAGTATCAGTCAATCTACAAGAGCCACTAGACATATCAGTTTGGAAAGGTGTCGGTATGAATTTAAATGCTTTGTTTGCAGAAATGGTGTACATTGCTTTATGACTAAACAAAGATGTGGCTTCTTTGGAAAAGTTTACCCGGGCTTAGTTCTACTCTCTGAGGAAAAACCTGGATACAGTAGCAGTCTTTCTGCTAATTCTGGGTACCAAGGTGTGCTAAATAAGACTTGCACAGGCAAGTCAGGAGGAATTTTGGGGTCCTTAACACAAGAAAACTTGGTGATCAGATCTGCTATGTTCATGTTCAAAGGAAAAGAAGTCAGGTAAAGGAGTCTACTTCAGCTTTAGAACTGAGGAAAGATGATCAAACTGAAGTAAATTAAAAAATGATATGGTCATGGCTGCTTAAAGTTAAAAAAAAATCCTTGTCATCCACCCCCTCCTCTTTGTTATCATTCATCTGTGACATAAAAGCAAAGACTGCCAGTTAAAGGAAGCATCTCTGTAAAAGCAGAGGGAGTAGGGATAAGAGTATTTTCTTTTCTACAGCAAAGGAGAATTGAATCCAGTTCTAATATTTAAAAAGATAGCGAGGAAATAAATATTTTACTTAGATATTTACTGAGAGGAGAGAAAAGACTCCTTTTTAGCATTAGCCCAGTTAAGGGAATTTGAAAGATTAAGTAAACATAAATTCCTGAGGTAACAGTGTGATATGGATCTAAAGAGAGGATAGCAACATGAAGCTAGAGTGTTCTCAGCAGTGCTGTTATAGAGTATTTGCTGTGCTAACATTACCTTATACTATAAATTCATGTATCTTTTGCTGTATTTTACTAGGCATTATAGTTTGTATTTGTGTTGTATGCTTCCACTGTGTTCTCCTATTGTATCTTATAATAAGATACATAATTCTGCCACAACAAAAGCAGATGCAATAAAGCTTGACTGATTGATGATGCTTGTATATTTTAGACTGTCATTTGAAATCAGCCTGAATTTCCAAGTTGACACTAAATGAATATTGATACAAAAACTATTCATGTAACACAAAGCTTATTACTCTGTGTTCTAGTAGTGTTTTTATTTGACTGACTGGGTTTGAGATGTCTTTTAACCTATCTAACTGGGAGAATAGGAGTAAACATATTTTTACTTCTGAAAGTTGCATGATACAATGATTTTGATTGATTAAAAATAGAACTAGCACAGGAAAAAGTATTCTTTTAAAGTTCGATGCTTTTGCTCTTCCTGCTTTTTGTCCTTTTGATATCCAATGCTACATGCAAATTCTACCTGACTAGAGAAGACAGAAAGTTTCTGGAAAACACATGCTTCATTCTCTTTTGAGAGAGGAGTGGATTCTATTGAGTTTTGAAAAGTGCCTGTGTCGGGGGGGGACATAGATAGTTTCCTGTTAATAGCAACTGCCTCCTTTGGAACTCCCGTGCTCCTCTTCCTTTCTTGCCCATGTCAAACCTTTCATCAGTTGAGTGCTGAATGAGTAAAATGACTGAAGTAAATAGTACTCCATAATGTACCAGATTTCAAGTTGTTAGGAAAAAGTAGACTGGAGATACAGATAATATTCTTTAAAAGCATGCTGGCTAAAAGTCATTGCTAACACTGCTGTGCCCTCAATAAGTAACAGATCTATGAATAAAAAGATTGGCTATTCCTGAAAAGTGGTCAGTTGCTGCTTCAGCTGATACAGATAAAACTAGCACAGTTGTAACAGTTCTTCATCCATGAATTGAATGAAACCTATATAATTTCTCCCTCCTAAATTAGAAATTCACTAAGAAGTTTCAGGAAAATCTTGCAGTATTTGGAAAGAAAAAGAAAAAATGCATAAGATGCTTTCAAGAATAGGTGAAGATCCACAGAGCACTGCAGCCACTTTTGGAGATCTTTTGAGCACTTCTGGGTTTGATATCTTGCCCATGTCTCAATTTCTTATCAGGGAGAGGCCCACCTAGGAGTCAGTCTCACACTTTCCGCATGAAAACCAGACTTTGATGGGACACATGCCTTTGATACCTTTATAGACTGTATTTTCCCATTAGGTCCTCAATCTGTGTTACTGGACCAACAAAAACTGTTATGACCCAGTCGCGTATTTAAGCAGTTAAAGAGATAGAGAGAATTTTATCAAGTTTTATCTTTCCAACAGTTACGATTTTGCTCAAGGACCAAGAGGAATAGCAAGAGAGGCTCAATAACCTTACCCAGATGTTTGCTTAAAAATGACAGAAAGAGGAAAGAGTTTATAATTGATGAAATCATAGTCCAGAGGTCCAATAATTGAAGAAAACATAGTTCATTTCTGGCACCTGAAATGGAAGGACTGAGAGACTGTATTCTGATAATGGTGGCCATAATATGTCAGAAGGTGACCAATGTTGATTCTCTTTGTTAGCTTCTTTCATGGTTGGTAGCAAGAAGAGATTTGGAAATAAGTATTAAAATCAATACTCAGATTCTTACAAGCTATTTGCAAGTTATGTTGAAAGATGGAAATACTAGATAATCAGAAGTACCACACTTATCTCACAAAAAAACCCCCAACAAAACAAACAAAACCCAAAAAAGAAGAACCATAACAAAAAGGTTTTAAATTTCCTTTAGGCATGATAGGATATCAAATGTTTTCTCATTTAATGAAATATATTTATTGGAGAAAAGCAATCATTGGTAACTTCATAAATTTTAATGGGGCAATTACACATTGGTCAATAATGCTACAAGTAATGATTTCTCTCTCACCTACACTTTAGTGTTGTCAGTTGACCTTTAATAGAGGTTCAGTGATGTAAAACAGCTCTCCCATAGAATCCAAAGTAATGACATTGAGCCTTCTAAAAACTCAAATGACATCCACAAGTTCAGCTAATTAAAAATGATCCTGAATTATCTAGTATCATGTAAATATTAGAAGAGAATTTATTTTATTGCCTACAAAAACCCTAGCTGTTGTCTGTGATTGGCAGATTCCAATCAGTACTGTTCTTATTAATTATCCTCAGGTTTTCTTGTAGAAAAATGGAGCCAAGGAAACATCTGAAGTTTCAACAATGTCTCTGATTGCCATGGTAGGAATAATAGACCTGATAGTTAGATGCTATCAAGATAAAGATTTACAAACTCGATTTTTCACAATGAAGTGAAGAAGCTAATGTGAAGACTGATAAGTGTGGGGGCAAGGATGTGGGCTGCATTTTAATGTTCCTTATCTCATTTACTGTGCTGCCTTAATGTTGCCAAGCTAAGTTCTTGACCAAATTACATATGGTGTATGTCTCATTATAGGGAACATTATACTGCAGAATTAATTACCTCACTATAGGATACCCCCCCATGCAAGGTGGTCTCTATATGCCTATACCTTGGAGTGAACTTCAGTTCACTCCCCAATTCACATTAACAGAGAGTGAAACTGCATTTTGGCAGTTTCGTTTATGCAACTGATCAGAAATATAGCTTGCTTTCCATATAATAAGACACATTTGAGTGGCCTGGAACTGGCTGAATTCTGGGTAGTTCTGTAGCACGTCTCCTTCGTCTTAACTTTTGCTTTATGATTTACTTTTTGAGGTACAAAAGAGGCCAGAACCCCACAAGACTTTCTCCCATTGGCAGGCAGCAGGCCCTGCTATGAAAACTTGAGATATCTGCAGAAACTGTTAGCAGATCTGTAGAGAGCTCCAGAAATATGTGACAGTTTTACAATATTGCAACTGAGTGAATGACAGATACATGTCAGACTGCAGGGTTCTGAAGTGTATTTGCACTATTTAGATTACTTCTTCCTCAGGATATTAACAAAGGCTTTAATACATTGGAAAAATGGCTTTGAGAAAAGAAAATGGTTATACACATAGGTTAAGGCAATGTTTTTACCATCTGTGTCCATTTAATAATAAAAGCTACATTAGAAATTAGAAGCAGATGTATAGAGCGATTAGTTGTCCTGGTGTCCACACAGACTGTGTCACTCTGGACTAGCTTTTGTCTGAATCAACAGACAGAGCATCTTGAGCTGTAGCAGTGCTTTAGATGCTTTCCTCCTGCTCATCTTCTGCTTCATCTTCATCATGGAGGACTCTGATTTGGAAGAATTCTGTGATGCCACAAGTATGAGAAGTTTGAGTTAGTGGAGGGAGTTGCTTCAAAACTACAGATCCAAACTACAAAGCTACTGTGACTGCACGTCTATCTCCAACTCCCCTGTGCAGTTGTATGACCTGCAAAAAGTAAGCAAATCCAGTTATTTCCCACAATAATTTGGTTTCTTAAAATTTTGCTCCATACAGTTGTTAGCTCCCTATTGGTGGTAAGAGGATATGTAAAACATTTGAGTCAAGCAGATTTTTAAAAGTTTGGGTCTGTATTTGTTACATAGTTACACTGATAGCAAGCAGTAGATTTGGATTCACAATTACAGAACCACAGAATGGGTGAAGTTGGAAGGGACCACTGGAAGTCATCTAGGTAGACAATATCCACTACTCTCCCCTCTATCAGCCTATCAAGCTCTATCAGCCTCTATTTATTCAGTCCAGATCCAGCACAGAAGACAATCAGGATGGAAAAGCATAGTTTCACTTTGGCGAATCCATGTTGACTATTCCTCATCACCGTTTGGTCTTCATAAATAAGAATTCATGAATAAGCAAAGAATTTAATGAGAGTTGAAAGACTTTTAAAAAAGACACATGGAATAGTAAAAAATTTTTAAGATGAACATTTTCCATACCATATACTCAAAATCACTTCAACCAGGTACCTCTCAAGGTTGAAACAGAGACACCTAAGAATTTGCTTGACTGTGAATGAAATATTATATGTTTTATCATTCTTTTGTATGTAAGTAATTAATCTCTCTGCATAGTTACCTTCCTTGGTCAATTGGAGAGCTGCAGCATGGGTTAAGTTTGTGATCTGCAACTGAAAAGAGATAAAATAGAGAGTAGTTCTGCTTCATTCTCTCTTGTGTTTCCATGCAAGAGACAGATGCAATCTTTGCAGTCATTCTCTTATCAGACTATGTCTGATCATGCATGAGGAAATTTCTCCTTGAGGATTAGATCCATAATCAATTCAAATGCATATCAATAGATGCATGAACTGATGTTACAAAAAAATGCATCATAACAGGTGGTGTCCAAAACCATCGTTAAGTCCATGAAAGCGGAGTGCAAGACAGCATTTAAATGAAGCTAAAATGCCATAGTGAGCCTACAGGAAAAGTAATCCCATCAACTATAGGCTTTTTCTTCTGCAAAGTGCAGAGGGCTTTTACATCATTCTCAGAACACAGCATATCTACAGGGCATCTTAGCAGTGATAATAACACTACTGTGAATTTACATTGGCTTTTGCTATCTTTGAAGAATAATATTTCATATGAGCTGCGGCAGAGATCTAGTGGCTGTTGTACTTTTGTATACTTATTACACTTTTGGCTTAATGAAGTTAAAGTGGTTTTGCTCAGAAATCACAGGATCTTATAATAGTAAGTCTGTTTGGTTCTGAAGGAAGAATTTTCTTTTTACTGGGTCATGGTCAGTGACTGAAACTATGTTAGGGTTGTGCTGCAAGAAAGAGATCAAATTGCTCAACGTAATTTCTTTCAAGATTCTACTCAGATGTTATATGTCCTTACTTTTCTGTTGACTTGGGAAAGAGACTAATACTGTGCAAACCTTTACTGGATCTGTCTCTGTGTGCTAAAAATGGCTTACTTGGATTTATCTTTTTCTGGTATTTCTAATGCTAACTTCCGTCCTGCTATCATAGCCAGCTTTCCTCTTTGGAGACATGTTACTCAATTATATGAGAAATTCCTCAAAGCTGTGGAACTAATCCCTGCCAGAGGACAGTGAGCTGCAATTTTCATCATCCTTGAGGAAGTATTACTGCCAGTATTTCTGTTTCCCCATTGTTTATTATTAAAATAATACTCATCTATTTACAGACAGGCTGGATACAAATTCTGTGGCTTGGCCAGCCTTCCAAAGTGGTTTCTGACTTTGACTTGTCAATGGAAACCAAAGGAAAGGATTATGCCTCTAAAATGCTATGCTATTGTATTTTGACTGGGCTGAAGTAAAGGATTTGTGAAGTATCTGAATGTTGCTGATAGAAATGTCCTCTTTCTAGTTTGTTACTCATTTAGCCACTGTTTAAATAATTTTGGTTTGGGCCTTTGGTTATGTGTTTCTTCAGTGATTTGACAAACAAATTCTAATGCACTTTTTCAAATAAAATTAAACTCCTTTAGAATAAATGGTCTTTCCATTTAATAGGATGGAAAAGAAAATCAAAATCAATTCCCTAAGACCAAATTACACCCCTACTCTCATCCCACCCCTCCCTGCAAGCCCCACAGATGAAATAATTCTGCTATTTCAGGTGTCATACTGTGGAGCATCCTATACAGCCCTGAAACAGATGTGCTAAGTAGAAGGATTAACCTTACTGATTCCATCTTTCCAACTTCTTCCACCCCTACTTTGCAAGATAGAGGCTTGTTTGACTACAATGGCTGTAGCAAGGTTAATTAAATTGTCAGCTGATCTTCCTTACTGAAAAACCTATCCTGGATTGGCTTAGAAAAGCTGTCAAGGTCCTTCAAAAGGTAATATTGGGAATCTGAGTATGAAGGCAAGTTACAATTTGGATGTATGTCAGAGTCTGCTGAGGTCTAGATTTTCAAGTGCAAGTGTCGTAGGGGAAAGGAGACATCTACAGCTTTTATTGTTTGGTTTTGTTTTCTTTGGTGTTTGTGATGTGTTGGGGGTTTTTGTGTATTTGGGGTTTTTTGGGGGTGCTAATGAGGTAGGACACTGGGTTGATATGCTGTTTGGCTTATTCTCTGATATCCTGAAAAAGGTTCCTGTAGCCAGATTTGGAGTTCAGTCAGCTCCCCAGATCTGGGTGTTAAAGATTTCTGTGTATCACATTGACAGTTCCTGCCAGGTACCCATTGGGAAATTACTTCATAAAGTGTATATATAATGCATAATTAAAATCTTGTCAAGTTATTTCCTTTCTGTGTAATCTGGAAGAGCAATTAAGCAGTCAAAAATGAAGAACAGAAAGTACTGCTACCACATAGGAGGCATATGCCCAGTTTTTATATACTGAGTTATTTACAGTAGGAAAAGGAACCTGACAGTTCCCTGACCACACCAGCAGTGATTTTCTTCCTTTCTGATGGGCTTTTACAGTCTTTTACAGAAGGTAGAAAAGCCTCAGGAAGAACCATTTGCTAGTTAGATGACACTGCTGAGTGATTAGTACAAGCTACTATTTTTCTTTTTCTAATGAGGTAAGTAGTTAACTCAGGGTGAAGACTCACAGCTCTATGAAAAATTTTGAGGTCTTGCCCCCCCCCCCCGTTCAGCATCAAATATACAGCTCTTTCTGAGGACCTAAAAAATCTAGTTTTCTGAGTGACTTTTACAGGGAAAGTGGGTATACTTTAAACAGGTCTGGAAATCACAGAATTTATCTGAAATTGTCTTCAAAGTATTTTCCTCTGAAAATGGTGTAGGAGCAGGTCCTTTTATGTAAGTGACAGCAGACTCTTCCTTGCTACTGTGCTCAGTCTTGGCTGTAGTTACATCTTGCTGTCCCCAAGGAAGTCCCAAACTGGCTGCTGTCAGCCCTCAGCTGTGGTGATACTGTGTGAATTTGCATTAAGTTTTAATACTTACCAGGAGTAAGAAAGAGAAAGCACTTGACAATATCCCAGTCAATACAATCAGTCACATGGAATTCAAAAATTTACACAGCATTTCTATTTCAGAGGCTGTTTATACATTTTATATTCTATAGTTGCTAGGTAAGCATACAGCACATAGCTAGTCCTTGACACATGGTCAGAACTCAGGTATTTGTCCAAATTTAAAGCAGTTGGATCATATGTATATTTCTGGTCTATGTTAATGAAATTTTGAAGTCTCTTCTTTAAAAATGTCCTACACTAACAGTAAGAAAAAATTGTTCCCTGAGTCTCTTTTGGTTGCCAAATATCTACAGTTCACAGTTGCTAGATAACAGATACTTCAGTGAGGGAAAGATGGGATTAAATCTCACTAAAGATCCAGTTCGAGGCAACAGTTTTTTTGGATGAGATTATAAACAGCATTCTTCCTCTCTACTATGATTTCTGGATGCCTATTCTAATTGTCATATACTCCTTTCACATGCTTCTTAATTTGAGCACTGTAATTCATTCTAACTTTAAAATTTATTCCACTTCTCACACATTTTATTGTTGACTTTTCATTATGTATGTCAAAATTTAAGAAACATTTAAAGAATTAAAGAATTGAAGACAGTCATAGATTACAATGAAATGTGTTTACAAGGAAGGGACACATGAAGTGGTTTTCTGAGAAATAGTTTATTTGTGAGTTATTTGCTCATCCTTGATTTTGGTCTGCCTCAAGTATTGCATTATGCATTTTATGCCTTTGAGTGTAGGGTGCTGGAAACAGCTGTGTGCATGTGTATGAACACATCTTCAAACGAGAATCATACTCTGTAGAAAAGATGACAGAAATTCATAAAACATCCTGTCTGATTCAGAGTGGATGACAACAGCTGTTTGACAGTGCACAAGAGAAGTTAACAAGTGTTAAGTGCAGAAAGATACTTGTGTTTGATAGAATATATTTTGGTTCTGCTATGCGTAATTCCCACTGCCTCATTCAGTGCTCAATCTCAAAATATATATTTAAGTCTTCAATCTTTAAAGTAAGTAGCACAAACCATTAGATACACTTTTAAAAAACAAATTGTTTGGAAATAACTAGTAATAAAAATAAGATCCAAGTGTTTATTGTAAAATGTAGGGTTAAAATTTACTTTGGAAATGTTTTGCTCCCATGATAATTGGTCAGACAATGGCTCCCACTGATATTTGCCATTGTTATGGTAATAATACTTATCAGAATGTTGCCAAAGCTGTGTCTGTGTAAGTATTTCCTAGGAAATGACATGAGGGAGGATTTTGTTCAGGCTTTGGTCTGTAGAATACATAAAGCTCATAAATCAGAAGCACAGTGTTCTTTCCTACTACTGTTGAAGCAACATGACCCAATGAAATTCAATTGACTGCTCCAGGGGAAAAGCCTTCATTTTAACCTCCTGAACATGTTAATTCATGCTTGGAAAAAAAGGTCACACCAAGAATTTTCTATTGAAAGAAAGCAAAAAGATAGCTACCTAACTATTTATTGTTGGTCAGTGAGTGCACAATCCAAACACAATTCAATTTTGGGGCAAGCACTAGTTTCTGCAAAATTACAAAGGGTATGGATAGCCCTTGGGCTGTCATTAAGCTGGTCCCTTGGTCACATTAATGAACTACAGTGATATGTCATTCAGTAGCATACATTTGGAAACAAGCCAGGGTTCAATACCTTGGTACCCTCATGATATACTTCTATCTATTTTAATGAAAAATATTTTCACAGTTAGACAAGAGGCCATAATAAAAATGAAATCTAAACACAACTTTTTCACATAATTTCCAATAGAACTCCTCCATGGTATTGAATGTACTTCTCATAGGATCTGGAAAATAAGCATTATTATTGTTGTTTCAGTATTATGTTAACTACTTGTTAGTTATCAAAATAGGATCATCATGCTATTTATTTCAGACCTGGTACAAATGTGAATAAACAGTTAACATTAGTCCCACTAAAAAATCACAGTACCTATACATGTTTTCACCCTGAAAACTGTGCTATTGTATAGCAATTTTTATTCTAGAAAGCTGCCTAAATTCTAAAAGTTACTTTTTAGGCATCTTTGCACTTTTCAGAAGCTATGAATCATAAAATCATAGAATGGTTTGCACTGAAAGGGACCTTAAAGCTCATCTTGTTCTAGCTTCCTGTCATGGGTACCAGATTGAGTTGCTTAGAGCTCCATCCTACCTGGCATTGAACACTTCCAGGGATGGGACATCTGGGCAACTTGTTCCACTGTCTGACCACTCTCACAGTAAACAGTTTCTTCCTAACATCTAAACTTGACCTTTGTGCCTAGGAGAGTGTCAAAATACTGTACAGTTGCTCAACATGATATAGAAAAGTAGAGGCAGAACACAGCAGCCTGAGAATTGTGGCTGTAGTGCTACTGCTACAAAAAATATTGCCATTCATAAAGACCATGTCTCTCCATGTCTCCTGTTTCATTTTGGATTAGCAGTAAATTTCTAAGTGGATAATGAGAGGAAAACAAAAGAAGGATTAGGAAAGAGGAGTTAAAGGCAAAAGCTATTTGTGCAGTTTAATTGTCAGAACATCTGAACTACAGGTTTAGGTCTAATTGCAAACCAAGTGGAATAGGCTATCAGGCCTGTTACCTATAAATGCATGCTGTTGTAATTGGAATCTTATTTAGATATTAAAAACATGTTTCTAAAACTATCTTTTTCTTCCTGAAAAAGGATGTTCTGGTTTAGGAGAGTAATCCTAGGAGAGAGTTCAATCTTGAAAATCTTATAGAGGTTTAATTTCTTTATTATGTCTGGGTGATGGGATTTTTTGAATTTTCACTTCCTGATGGTGGTTTGAAATTCAGCTTGTTGGATGCTTTGAATACTGCTGCTGGGTGCCTAATTTTCTAGGTGTTTAAAAATTAAACATGGCAGAACTAGTGTCTCCTTCATAAATTTATCCCTATGTGCTCCTAAGAAGTAATGCTGTTCCACATTAACTAAAATCCAGTTATAAATACTTTTGAAAGAAGTGTCTGACTACTGTCTGTACTTTTTTTTCCTTCAATAGCACAGTGGGTCTATGAATTCTGGTTAGAATTCATCTCTCCATGTATTTTTAATATCAACTTCAAGTTTTTCACTGAAGCCAGAGTTATAAGTGCATATTACAAGATTATACATTAGGCAAGCAATCTACCTATATAAATGACTCACTCGGCAATTTGAATGACTTCTCAGTTTCTGAACAATTCCTGTCTCTAGCCCATTTCTATAAATGGTCTTTAACTGATCTGGCTTAGAACTTTTCATTTATGCTTTTACTTTTCCCTTGTGTGTATGCAGAATGAATTACATTTGTGCTTTTCCTGGAAATATGCTATCTCCAGAGATTAGGGAACTGTAATATATTTGCACTTTCAGCCATTTCTTTCCTTGTCTGTTAGATATTTTCATAACTGATGCAAAGACTTGCTGACTAATCTAATTCAATATAAACACATAGAGAAATTCAAGGATATCTAAGACTTTCTCTGACCAAATAGGATACTTAAGGTTGGGAGGATTGACTGAAAAATAGAGAAAACACTTAATCCATAAGTACAAAAAAACCCACAGAACATATTTTTGAGTTGCCTTCAATGAGAAAGGAATCTGGGCCCTGGATCCTATTTGGATTTGTCTGTTTATTTGTTTATTTTCATTCTGAGTGTGTTTTCTGGTTAGTGTCCCCTTCCTACACATGAGAGACTGGCCTTCTGTGTCTGAAGCCAAATGCCTTCATAAGGTTTCCTTGTAGAGAGATCTTTTGGGTTATTTGTTTTTTCTTGATTTACTGCATGGCTTTGCTTATATAGAAGAGGCTGTCTGCAGACAAAAGTTTCTTCAGCTGCAGCATATTTTGCTTGACACAACTGGACTGTCACAGCAACACCTTGGTATCTCACAATTACATTGTTGTTTCACTCTGACCAGAGCCTGGTGTGGAGGAGTTACAAATATATTTCATTAATATTAATACTTTAAATTTTTGGAATTCAGAAGACTTTCAGGGCAAATAGGCCATTTTTGACATAGTAAATAATTATCAAGTAATCTTAAACAGTATTGTTCTTGTGGTAGTCTTAGATACAGGATAAAGCACACATTTAGCAGTGGTGGCCAATTTTTTATCTGAATTATGTCCCATAAAAAGAACTAAGGAAAAAAGTGAACGGCTATGTTACTTTGGCTCTTATTTTCTTTTATAAAGATAAAGCTCTGAAAACAATCTTCTGAGGCAATGTTCACACTATTGTAATTTGTTTTTAGTGAAAGAAAGGCAGTGGAAGAATGCATTTCTGTATACAACTTGTTAGATTTTTCTAAGGTGTGGCCTAAAAAGGTTCCTTGTGGGCCACTATATGTACAGAATTTTAAACTAGATTGCTTGGACTGATATATCTGCATGGCTACTTGTGATCTTTTGTCTGTTTAATCAGACAATGATTCACAGTCCTCTAAAACTAAACTTCCATGGATTTTTTTTATGATATCAAGGTTAAATCTTTTCTTTCTATTTCATGATGCAGTGTCTCTGGTTTTTTTATTGCCTCCCAATGTTTTTCTTCATCTACTCTAAAATCCTAACCGTTTCTATAACATGACAAAAAGCTGGTCTTGCTATTACCTTCACTGTAAGGGTTTTAAGACAGCAGGAAGAAAAACCACCACTGTAGATAGAAATCCTAAAATCTATACTATGATCATTCCTTTTCTTGAAAGGAGACAGAACCTATTAGGTATCATGCTAAACTGGTGAGAAAAATAAAAGATGAAAGAAAAATTGTGCAAGATATTAAAAATATACAGATTTCTGAATCAGAAAGAAACAGGAAATCACTGAAGTAGAAAATAGAGCTTCTAAAAATGAAAGGAAAAAATGTATTGATGCCATAGGGAGATGTTGCTAAAAGTGAAATTAATTCTAGGAAAGATGCCAGTAACATACACCACTTCATGAGAAGAATAAATAATCCTGGAGAACATAATGATTTTCTGGAACAAGTGACCAGTAAATTAAGAAAAATCATAAGGCTGATAAGACTAGAAACAGATGGGAGATAGCCAGGAAATCTAAAGAAAAATGTATTTCGGTCCTAACTATTCATATTTAAAATGCACAGGACCTAGGGGTTCTGAGAATAGACAATGGACAAACTGTCTGAGTACTGTAAGGATTCCTGAGCACTTAAGGAAATTCAAAGTGCCAGAATGGTTTGTGTTTTGACAAGAAATGTATGAATTAAATGAGAACCTATTTTTGTAAAGTCTCTCTTTCTATGAACATGGGTTCCAGCTTCTAAATTTCTAGTAATGATCTCCAGGTATTGCATTAATATGGTTGCTCAAGCCTGGGTAACTGAGAGCTGATTTAATTCATGGGTTGTGCTTTTTGCTATGCTTACACCATGAACATTTTGTGATGTAGAAGGTTTTCTATTTAGAAGTAATTACAAAGCTTCAAATACTAAGCACTCAGTGCATTGGATAAGACCTGACCTATTCCTCTAAACCTGCAATTTATTTTGTGTAATCTCAATTATATTAATGACATAGATATCTTTGCATTCTGTCTGCTCCCCCTCCCCTTTTAGTCCATTAAAATGAGTCGAAAAGAATAGATAGAAGATACCAGAAACTTCAGTGTGTATGAATTGGGTATTTTGTTCATGAACTTCCCCCTGTTACTCTAATTATACTGATTTCAACTGTTAGAAAAATGGAGCTCTGGTTGAAAAAATACTCCTTGCTGAAGCTCTGCTCACTCATATTACAACAGAAAGGAATGGAAGTAGAAGCTTTCTAGTACTCTGCAAATTAGGTCTTACTGTCCAGAACTTTTTAGTGTCTAATTGCTTTTCTATATCAAATCTGATTAAATTTGGCATTTAGCTCTTCCTATAGTGACTGAATGTTTGGTCCTGTGGATTAAAATAAATGATGTAGGAATTCCTTGGACCAACAGAACATTTAGCAATTTATGTCTAATTAAGCAGGTATATATCCATAATACTAAGAATCACAGAATCGTTTAGGCTGGAAATGATCATTGAGCCCAACCATTAACCTGCTGCCAAGTCCACCACTGAACCATGTCCTTAAGTGCCACATCTACACATGTTTTAAATACCTCCAGGGATGGTGACTCAGACACTTCCCTGGGCAGCCTGTTCCTTGACAACCCTTTCCATGAAGAAATTTTTCCTAATATCCAATCTAAACCTCCCCTGGCAAAACTTGAGGCCATTTCCTCTCATGCTATTGCTTGTTACCAGGGAGGAGAGACCACTCCAGTGTTTTTCCTCAATTTTCTCAATGTTTTTCTTGTAGTGAGGGGCCCAATACCTTTAATTTCTCTTAATATAACCCTTAAAAAAAACCTCAAAAAAACCTTATCTCTTACATTACTGATATAATCTGCCAGCACCTTTAGGTCACAAACCTTCACATCTCCATCTTATATGACTTAATTAATAATAGTATCTCTGCTGATTGTTAGCTGTATCAGTGTGATGAACAGATTTTTAATTATTTGAAAGTAGTCTGAATTAAATGTATTCTAAAATTTGCATCAAGATGACAGAGGGGGAACTTCAGAGATGGAATAAAAAAAGCACTGAAGGCAGAGCTACTAAAGGCAATAAAAAGTTCATTCCAAGTAAGTAATGAACCAATGGTCTTCAGTGTTTTTGTTATAGTCCCGTACAATCCAACAGTAAACAAGCAGACTCTACAGCAAACCAAATAATTTTAGGATTTATTAAAAGCATTTTAGAATATTAGGATGTTACAGGAGAGTCAGGTCATTTCAAGTATATTGATTTGTGTTCAAATCAATGTCACAACTGATTCATGTCTGATGACATTTTCATTTAAAAATCCTTATTTTTTATAAAAGTGTCTAGACCTTTCTATCTGCAAATAATTCACAATTACTTCCACACATGTCCTGAATATAGAACAGCAATGAGTAGATTTTCCATTTCCATGCCATTACTTAATTTGACCTATGTCACCACAGGACTCTGTTCCATAGTCGGTAAAAATTGTTTGCAAAAATTCTGGAATGTTTTACCTAATGCCATGATTTATTTAACTGCATTTTAAAGAAAATAAGGGCTTAAAAATTCAAGCAATCTGCATTCTGAATCCTGAAATACAAATACTTTAGAATGTATATTAGGATATCAGGTCTTGTTATACACTTTTAAGAAGTCCTCCAAAAATAGGATAGTCATCAGTTAAGAGCAATAGATCTTCACTAAGACTGTTGTGCTGTAATAATTAATTAAAAATTTACTATGCCTCTCTCTTTCAGTCTTAAGGAGTGAAAATACAGCTATTACTACTTTCTCTGGTGAATTTATTGGGCTACTTTTGTCTGATTTTGAGAAAAATCGGTTCATGGAATGATGTAAAAAAATTAATAGTTTCTTTGTGGCAGCAGTTAAATCCCAAAACCTACAGAGCAATGAAATATCGATAAAAGAATGTATGACCAGAGAAGCATACAGACAAACAGTGACCAAAAATTAGTCTGGTATAGATACAAACCTTAGCAGTATTTTAAAATTCCATGTGGATATATTTGAAGCCTTCACTTATTTCAGCTTTTATAATTCATAGCTTTTCCATCCAGATATTGTATGGAACATTAGTTGCCTTCAGTGGAAACTGTAGGCATGAATGTTAGAACAAACATTTTCCCTTGTCATAGCAGGAACTGAGTGTATTAAACTTCTTGACATATAGTATTTTACTGAGATAGAGAATATAAATTAAGTTCCCTATAATTTATTATCAGCAAATATCTCATATTTTAAAGATTCTTTTTTTGAACATTCATCCCAATTCATATTCTGTTCCTGTTTATCCTTAAAGCAAATGACAGTAATTCCATTGCAGTGACCCAACTTTTAAAAATTATCAAGTAAAACAAATATTCTTTATTTAATTATTGCCAAAATAGCCAGAAAAAGGTCTCTTTGAAAGAAATGTTTAAAATATATTTTTCTTTCCATACTCTTAGTTTTAATAGAGGTTTCATAAAATGAGGCCTCTTAATTGTATTTTGCTGATTAGTTCTTGGACTAAGATTTCTGTCTCTTTCACTGTATTAAAAAATAAAAATGCAATTCTATTCACTTGAAGGATTTTTTTCTAGCACAACATTCTGCATCCAGTGGTGGCCATAAAAAAAAGCATTTGTGCCTTCCTCTATCTGCCACTCTCTTCTTCCCAGATGGTCTGTGCCTGAAAAAATTTCATCTTGCTTTTCTTGAGTACATTAGAGTTTGTTTACTGCTTCACATTATTTGCTTGGTCTTCCCTAGAATGCATGCAACCTTTTTTCATCTTTCTAATATGTTACAAAATCATCTACAACAACATAGATTCCACTGTAGCAGGTGTTACATAACCCCAGACTGGAGGATATTGTATTGATATTTGCTGTACTGAAATGTTCTGTCACCCCAGCAGTAAAATTTCATCACTTTTACTCTGTATTTTAAAAATAAAAAAAAATATGTCTGTTAATAACTCTCTTGATTTGCTGAAATTTTTAAAGTAAATTAAACTCCATTGAGATGTTCTTTCTTTCTCTGTGGTTGGTTGCAAAGTCTTATTTTTCTGCAAATATCTTAATTATTTTGGAAAAAAAGTGAAGGATAGTTGACATTTTCACTAATTTTCAACAACACTTCACAGCACAGTATTAGACTGATTTGTTTCCAAGCTCTTCTCTCCAATATGGGCTTTAGAATGATTAGATAACCATTGCCTTCTGAGGCTGGAAACCTCTCAGGAGTTTTGATGTCAGAGCCATTTGAAAAGTGCAGATTTAGACCCAAAGGCAAGTACAGGTGCTTTTTCTTTGTATTTATGGTAACTTCTTTTGTATTTATAGTGCTGTCCTACGGAGTGCTTGTTGTCTGCTTTGTGAGGAATCAGCATCTATTATGTATCAGTCCAGGGACATAAGCCATTTTCTAGGCTTGAATTATTCAATCCTGAAAGCAGTTTTGCAGAATTTAGCAAGAAGAAATATTTCATAATCAAATAATTGAATTTTCAAAGAACTTTTCAATGCCCTATCAAGAAAATTGCCAATCACATTACCTAACAGATAAAGAGTATGTTATGCTCTTATGATCTACTGAAATTTTGCTTGGCACAAGAAGTTCTCCACAAAAATGTTTATCAAAGGAAAGGACTCCTTATTTCATAAAGAATTCAGAGCCTGCCCATCGTATTTTCAAAATGCCAATAGCTGCTTTTTCATTAGCATTCTTTTGCATCAAGTTTTCTGCCTACATTTACAGTGGATGCTAATAATATCAAGTTGTTAGTCCATTACCTGCCCTCATCTACATAGAGATTTAAAAAGTTGCAGAATGACAGGGCAGCCCAGCATGGTATCAAAGGATTAGGAGTCACCTCAATTGTTATTAATCCACCTCCTTGTTCTAGGGCAGAGATCTAATGTGCCCATGTCCTTCCTGTCAAATGCATGTGAGGTTTTAACTTAACATTCATGAAATCCAGTTCTTGTACTCATTTGCTGTTGAGCACTGGGGAAAAAACTTGTAATTGCTGCTCCATTTTCTCATTCCTCAGCTGTGAAGATGATTGCTTTTGAAGAATGCTAGAGAACTGCAGCTTTTTAAAGAGTCTGTGTGTCTGTTTAATTAGAGAATATTATTAGCATCTTATTTTACAGATGAAGAGATTCATGCATTGAACAGCCTGACCCATTATGAATTGAATGGGTCTGTCCTGAAATAAAGTGTTTCCTTATATTTACATGATAAAACATTTTTGGGAGCTGGATTTCAGTCTGCCTCATTGACACTGGGGAGCAGTGCAGGGAACCAGTGCTAAGCTCAGGCATCCTGAAATGGGGCTGTGGAGTTTGGGACTGCCTCTGGCCATGGCCAGGTGCTCCTTGGCACCTGTGGGGAGACCACAGCCTGTCCTGGCCATCCGAGGCTGCTTCCAGATGAGGCTCTGAATTAACAGACTTGCATCAACAGGGTTCTAACTGCAGATGTAATTCTAAATGAGGATGTCAGATTAAAAGTAAATGAGATGTAGAAGATGAAAAAATAGATTAAGAAATGGCTAAAAATCTCTTTTATGGGTAAAATAAACATCTGGCAGTCATGTCTTCATATAACTAACTGCTGAATAAGGTTCTGGTGTTAGCAGCATTTCTAACCTATAATAAATAAAGTGTATTATTTAGTTTAGATGTAGTTCAATTCTGAAGTATGCCGTTTTCCCTCTCCACCTCCCTCCATCCCCCCAAATTCCCATGGCATATGTTGTTCAAAAAATGCAAAAGTGCTCAGGATTAGTAAATATTATATGCACAGCATCACTGTGGTGATACTTGGCCTGAATAACAAACCCTTACACTTTCTAGTCAAAATACTTGGTCAAAATAAATAAATAATGACTTCTCTTAGATTTAAATACTATATTTGCTACTATATAGAGGAATATTTGGGACAGTGGGATAACTGTTGGTAAAAACCTTGTCATGTGTTGGCAGGAAAAATTAGAATGTTGGACTTTGTTCGTAGTGTAACCCATTTCTCCCTGCTGAGGAACAATTATGTCTGCTGTCATAATTAAAATATTTTTTAAGAACCTGGCTTTGTGTTTTAATTCTTTCCTCACAGTGTATCGTTCAAAAGTAGAAAAATTGGAATGCATAGTTCAAGAGCAGACACTGGTGACAATAAATGAAGAACTTTCCCATACTGCAAGATAGATGAGCAGGTTGTGAGTTTCATTCATCTGGAATAATTGATTTACATCAGTTCTGCAGAGCTTTTGGAAATTGCTATTTCCAATCAATTTGATCCAGTTATAAAGTACAAGACACTTTAACTTATTTTAACTATTATTTGTGAGATGGGTATGAAGATATTTAATAATCTTTGAAATTTTAATTCACTAAATTGTGAAAGTATACAACATCTATTTTAATTATATAATGCAATCTACTGATATGCTGATTGGGGTTTAGATAGCTAAATTATATTTTATGTATTTTGCTACTGCAAATAAAGTAACATGAATCCACAGGATATGAAAGGTCACTTAGGGAATTAAAAAATTTTTCTAAGATTATGGGAGCTATTATCAGTTGAACGTCTTTCTAAAAAGGCATAGATAAAAAATAGCAGATTTGCAAAATAAAGTTGCTAAAAACTTTTAGCTTTTTGAGAAAATGTAAAATGTAATTTTAAGAAATTCTTTTCTATGTCTTAATTATTTATTTTATTTTTTTATTCAAAGAGAAGATTAAAAATAAAAAGGAAGTGCATAAAACATGGTTTCTACAGCAGAATCTCATCACTTTTTTAACAGTGTGCTGTGTTACACTACAGATCTTTGAGCCTGTTTTCCTTCATTCCTTTTGTGGTCAGACTGTTTCTGGGTAAAATGAATGATGGCAATAAATAATTTGGGTGAAATTCTTGGCAACTCATAAAACAATATTCGCCCTATTATGTGAAACAGAAGGTCAAAGTTTGAAGCAAGATATAAAAGGAGAGGTCACCAATGACTTCCCACTCTCCTCTTTTAAAATCCCCAAAGCTGCTGAGTTTGCCTGCAATATGCCAATAGAGCACTAATAGTTAATAACTGCTTCTGCAAATGAACTCTCCCTGCGAGAGTCTCTGGGCTTTAGCTGGTTTAACCTAATCTCATATCTGTCAGGTAAGTAAGTACTACTAACCCTTTTTAACATATAGCAAAACTTAGTCTCTGGGAGACTAGCAACAAGGTTATGCAGGAAGTGTACAGCAGAAGAAGAAATAAAAGGCTTGATTTCCTTAGTCTCATGAGCCTTAGTTATGCTGTGTTTCTTCTATCCATCACCAGCAATGAGTCCTGTGCTGGCTTTCAAAGGCTACAGCAGTTATTTGTTTCTCCACACCTACAGCAGCTACCCCTCTCTGAAGTCTTTGGGCTACAATGGCCACAGATCTTCTGGAGGGATGGGTGAATTCTGTGCTTTCTGTGCTGTATCAGTGGTGATGGATTAGCATCTCTTATGTACACACACACACCCCCACCCCCCATTATTTATATGTAAATATTTAATACCTTTCCAGTGCAGTTAGTCATGTTTACACATGGGTGTGTGTATGGATTTATATGTGTACAAGGGCAGGAAGGGTAGACAAACTGGTTTGGGTTTAAAGCGATTAGACTAGAATAGTCCCTTCTGCTCCTATCTTCCTTTCTCCAGAAGGAAGAGAAACCATGACACTGCCAACACTTAAACTAGCTTGATTAATGAGCTCTGTTCTGCCAGCCTTCCTGCAATCTCTTCTGAAGTTTCAGGTTTGGTTTAATACAGTCTAGTCTGGGGTGAGAAGTTGGCTGAGTTTAATTTTATCTGGATCATTAAACCAGAATCTAATTGGCACTCATAATTGAGGGGGAAGACTTCTTCCCCTTTGAACTGACTCAGATAACAACCAACCAAAATTAGCTAGATGCACAGAAAAGGAGCTGACAGCAGTGTATTCTGCTTTATTCAGATATGCATGAGATTTGCATTTGGAGATGTGATACAGCCAAATGCAGCATCCAGAATTCATCTTTTGTAGTGACTTGTTAAGAAAATGCTTGTGATCAGTAAGTATTAGCAGATAAAAAGATCTGAATATTTCTGTGAATCTTGATGTCAGCTCTTGCTCTTTACTGAGAGATTGTTTTAACTAGAAGTTCCAGAATTTAACATTTGAGATGTTTTCTTACTTTCCTTCACATTGAGTTGTACTCCACTCTGATCCCTGTCTGTAGGTGGCACTGATCCTTCACTGTAACAGTGGCAGGGAAATTATGAATGCAGTGAATTGCAAAAATAAATTTTATTTCTTTAAAAATACAAGATACTTGTACGTGGTTTTGAATCTGGTAGTAACATGAAACATATAAGAGCCTACAAAACTCACAACACTGTAAGAGTGAAGAAGGCATCTTCCTGTCTTTAATTTAACCTATAGAGAATATTTTTATGTAATGTTAGTTTGTATGTTTTGGCATGTTTTCCTTTCAGTTTTCTTTTCTCAAGAGCATTAGAACTTGAAGCAAACAAGAACTGAAAATCTGACCAGCACCTCCTGCATGCTTGATTTACTTGGAGTCAAAAACTGATTTTACTTTTTTTCTGGTTGAATAATTCCTGGAGTGAGGTAATTCTACTAGGAATGGTGCAGGATTCCTAATAGCATACAGCAAGATTTCTAAATATCTAGTATAAACCTATTTTTACATTATTATGTTTTTGGATAAATGCAACAAATCTCTGGTCAGTAATATCCATTCTAACTAAAACAGATACAGTTAGATTCAGAAAGTAATTTAGGTGCTGTAACTCTGAAAATACTACAGGCTTGGGTTGGGCACCCTTACCTGCAATAAGATCCTCTTGTCTGGAGAAAATTAGTTGCCCAAGAGAAAAAAGACAGAAATTTGAAAGCTGAATAACGTAAACTAGACAGACAGAAATACTGAAGAGAGTAATAGAGCCTGTGGCCATTTACTCAAAGACTGGTAAGAAATTAGTTCCACCAGAGAAGCTGAGCTCTAGAGTCTGCTCTCATGTAGTATTCTCTTTAAATCACATTTTCATGCCATCTTCATCCCATCCTTAGACAGTAAGAATTAGTTTACTTTGGTTCACTGTCACAGTAAGCCTGGAGGAATGTCAGAACTGGCAGGCAAGGTATGGTGCAGCAAACACCCATTGTTTTCCAAGCTGTTCCAGTGGTATAGATTAATAAATATTTATTGAAGTAGGGATTTGAACTGAACTCTCCCACAGAAATACCCCGACCAATTCTGTAAGCCTTTGTATCAGTCTATCATCTCTCCCTTTTCCCTCTAGCCTGTAAATATGTATTTACTTGTAGATGGCAGGACATCTCTAAATGTTCTTTCTAGAAGAATCATCAGTGTCTTTGTTATTAGATCCTTCAGCTTACATGAAGGTGTGCTGGATTGAAGTTGAAAATGTAGAATTTGTTTCGGGAGAAATTCATAACTACTTTAATCACTAGGCTGTGGAATGTACTTGGAACTGTGTGCTTCATCAATCTCCTATGAAAAAGGTATATTTATTTGTTGTCAGTGAGAGTGAAACTGGCAAATAAGGTGTGAAGGGGAACACCTAGACTGGGTGTAAGAAGGAATCTTATCTCAAACACCTTGTCAACAGTAGCTCTTAGGTGACAATGCTAAATATTCTCAGCTGGAAAATCAGTTTTCTAGATTTTGCTGCTAGGAATGTTAGGATTTTATATGTGCATTTCTTAAATCTAGAAACCTATTCTGAAGGTTTACTGAAGATTTTGGATGCCTCTGTTCTAGTTCTTGTTCTGGTGTGCTTGTATTATGAAGTGTGTCTGAAATTACTTCAAAGCTGTTTCCAATCAGGAGGTTAACTTTGCCTCCAAGTCAGAGCAGCAGGGTTCATCACAGTGAACCCAAAATGTTGCCTCAAGCCTGACTGGTGTGCCTTAAGCAGATTTCCCTTCATTTAACTGTAGTAAAATTTATTCCAGCATGCACACATGTTTCCTTAAATGAGGATTTGGCACTGAGAAAACTTAGCATTTGGGTTGAATAGGTTTCTTATAGTCTGTTTCTTATGCCAAGACTATTACCGTTCTTTTGGAGAGGAAAGCAAGTGCAAACTGTAAGAAAGTGGGAGGGGAAAACTGCAACTTGGATTGGGTTCTTTCTTTCCCCAGTTTCTTGATCCAGAATTATTTGGGGGAGTTTTTTGTCCTCTGGGGCCTTTATGCTTCATTCAGACCAACTTTCCAGAACTAAAAAATCTAGTTCTGCTCAGGTGAAAGGGAATTAGTAGGTGCTGTGCCCAGAAAAGTTGTCTTTGGGAGCAAAGGGTTCCTGCAAATAATAGCTCTGTCACAAATAGAAAGAAGGAACCTGAAGCACCCAGGGGGTTCTCACAGTTCTCCCTAAATGGTCTTCACAATTTTAATCTAGGACATTGTTTCCCTGTGCTCAGATATTTACTCCAGTTCCTTCCTGTACCTTTCCTCACACTTTTTTTGCTTCAGCTGTGCTCTTGCTTTGCTTTTCTTTCATGTCCTTTCCCAATAATAATTTTTCCATTAACTTGTTTAGGTTCTTGGTAGAATCTGCCAATGACACTTCACATCTTGTCCATAAGGCGGTCGTCAAGCATGGTGAAAGGATAATTTTTAGGTGAGATTCACAGGAGGAAAGAAACAAATAGATACAGTGAGAGGAACCCCGAAGTGCCAATACTGGTTAGTGTGATAATGATGATCTCATCTTCAGAGCTGTGTAGGTCCCACAGACAAAACAATTCAAAAGGAGTATTGGAAGGACAACAAAAAAGCTTTTATTCTATCTTGCTTAGAAAGTTTTCTGAGTGGAAGAGATTGCAAGGAATGTTTGAGAGACCCACAAGCAGGTAAGGGAACCTGGCAGAGAGGGTGCAGGAAATGACAGATTGCTAAGACATAGGAGATGTAGCAGCACACTATGTCTTGGCAAATGTGAAAGGGAAAAATAATAATAGCCATATTCCACATACATAATTTCAGGGCAATGTGAATTTTAATAATGCTCTGCCACATTGCTGAGATTTTCTTTTTCAGAATGTGGTTTAGGCCAGGATGTAATTCGAACATATTTGGATTTTTCCTTAAGACAGTTGATGAAGACTTTAATTTGTTTAATTTTTATTTGCAGAGTTTGCATCAGAGCATGTCTTACCTGCTGTGACTGACAGCAGGATTAAGGGACATGGTTGGTGGAATAAGGGTAAAGGATTAGCCCATATCTAAGAAAGGGTGGTCTCACCTCATGCTTTAGTATGAATGCATATGATGAGACAACATGACAGGATTAATAAAGGAGGCTCAGGATTAATAAAGGAGGCTTTTAAAAAAACATTTTAGTGAAGGAACCCGACCTACTGTCTCTGAACAGAAAATGCAGGGTCTCACATAATAGACGATACTATGGCTGCAAAAGCCAGATGTGGAGAAGTCTTAAAGAGCAGACCAAGAGTAACAAACTTTTAATTAGCTGAAGCATCCTTTCATTGCCCCAGTTCTCTGCCTTCAGGAACTGATGACACCACAGCGGTCATTCTCACACCCACTATTGTGGATGCTCGCTGAAAGATGCCTTGTCATCCTGTACAGTTTGTATCCAATATGAAAAACACTCTCAAAGGATTTTTTACCCCCAAAAGATTGCTTTTTACCAGTTGGTTATGGCTGTTTATTAACAGCTATATAATTTGTGGCTAATTTATTTTTCCCTGCAGCAATGGCAGCAAAGTCCCTTCACAGCTGAGAAGTGAGCAGCTGAATTGCGCCGTATGTTTGCACATCAGGAAAAGTCATATGGAGAAAAACTGAAACATATTTTTCTTCACAGTCAAGAATGACTGTGGAAGCACAGCCTTTCAGAGACAGCCGTTTTAGACACGAATGTATAATGAATGTAGACTGCTTATATACATAAAATGCATATTTGTATGCATAAACCCTGAATGCAAGTAGTCTCATCTTATTCCTGCCCAATTTTTTTTTTATTCTGAAAGCATCATTCTCTTATATCACTATTAGGCTTAGTAAGTTTTTAAAATACTAAATTTAAGTGAAATAATAAAAACTTGTTGCTATTTTTCAAATTAGCATTAATTTCATCTACTGTAAATGTTTCTGCAATTTGTGATACTATTCTACCAAGCTAAACATCAAATGAAGTGTTTGAAAGTTTCAGTAATTTCAGCAGATAATTACACACATTATGTATTTGTTGAATTACATACCTGAAAATATTACTCCAGTGCACTGGCTTGCTGAATAAAGTATTAATAAATTGTATCTCTAACCTGGGCCTTCATTTTTAGTTTTGCCACAAGTCTACACAACCCTAACTTCTCCTGATTTCATTATACTCTCTCTCTTTAGTTAATTTTGATATCAGTGAATTCAAGTTAGTGATTCACTTGTCTGTGAGCTTCTCAGAGAGAGATTTTATTGAAAAGAGGTGATCTGCTTTAGTGGTGATATGATCTAAAAACCTGAAGTTTCCTATACCTGTTGAAGGTTGCAGGAAGCTAATAGGGAACCATACATGTTTCTAAACTACTAATTCTGTTAAATGTGCCATAGAGAATATTGTTATTATGAACTTGATAGTAAATGTCCAGTTAAGTTCATTTACATACCACATGCATGACAATAGGTTAGCTAGGGGAAAACAAAACACTAAACACACAGATGGCTGAACCCTCATTTTCCCACTCAATTTAAAAGTCTTCTTTGAGCTGGTGGAGAACAGTCAGAACATAAAACAGAAACAGTTAGCACCAATCTCTTACTATTTTGAGTAAGTTAATTGAATAATTATCCCCAAGTTCATCTCTCATCTGACACCTCTCTTGCTTCAAGTTAGAAGATGAAAGGGAAGTAGTACCTGGTGAAGTTAATGATTCCCATTACAGGTGTACAGAAAAGGAAGATTTGTACTTGTTTTACTCTCTATGGATTTCTAGATACAACTTGTCTATTGTAAGCAAATATGATGAGATTAAGCTTTGTCTTCAGAACTGCTAAGGTTTGAAGACATATGCACTGGCCATTCAAACTTAAAGGTCAGATAGAGTCAGAATTATTAGCTGGAAACATAGGCATAGTCCTGGAAAATGTAAAATACTAGCTCACAGTGTTATATTTGATTTTCTTATTTTTAAGGCTAGAGGTGCTGTTAGTTAGGGCTGTCTTTGAATGCTGTATGTCCAGAAAAAGAGGCTCTGTTCTTCACAACTTAAATAGGACTCAGAGAAGAAGAGAAGCAGAGGGTACTCTTATTGGAACATAGGGAAAGTATGGATTATGCTTTCATTTATATTGAAGCTATTAATGGCAAAACCAGGAGGTGTCTAACTTAGGGAATTCTGAGGCCACCAGTATGTGAAGAACAGTTACCACATTATGCGGAGGGAATGGTGATAACATGCATTAGGAACACGTGTATGCGTATCTGTGTTTCCCTCAAGGATTTCTCCCATCTAGAGGTTAGTCTATGAAGACACACTTAGACCTCTAGAAAACTTGGCTTAAAACTTTCTGGAGTGCTAATCAAAGAAAAGAGATCTCATAGCAAAAGGAGGAATTTCTCTAAGAGAATGGTGTTCATCCTTATGCAGAAGTCCAGTATAAGATATAAGCAAGACTTAAATGATATATATTAGGCAGTGATTGAATACATAAAGCTCTGTTGAGGAAACTATGCTGAATTTAGTAAAGTCTTATTTTGAAAAATAAGTGGGTTCTTGGATAACGTGTTACAAATCTTCTTTAAAAAAATGTTGCCATCATTAATATAGGTTGCAAATCTTTGACAAGAAGGTGCTAATTTATTCTGGAGCAAACTATTAAAAAAGTTCTGACTTGACAGCAAGTGGCCAGGCTGTGTCACCTGGACATAAATATATGCATGTTGCTTCCTAATGTCTTTTTGTCTAATCTGGAAACTCATAAATTTACTCTCTAGTGCAAGTATGATTATATCTGCAAAAACCATTTTCATAGAGTCAATGGATTTTGGAATATATTTGTGATAATTTTGAGGCATATTATCTCCCTGAAACTGTTCCCTTCTCAGGCCACACTGTGAGATAAAACCACATTGTGGCTTGAGTACCTCTGCAGGTGTCCTCTTTGTGAACCAATGATCCTTAGAATTTGGCTTCTTTTGTTTGCTTTTGCCCTTTGGCTTCTCCGTAGTAATGGACTGAGGCTTCCCTCTCCATTACAGGATGCTGAAAAATATTTCCAGAAAAAATCTGCATTTCTGACTGAATGTTTTTCTTCATTTTTGATCAAGATAAATAAATTATGACTGTGGTATCATAATGTATAGATATATCACTTGAAAGAGTGGTGTTGTTTTAATGGAATAAAAATAATGAATCCTTAATTTTCATGTAAAAAAATTGTGTAGTTGTATGGACAAATAGATGCTAGTGTTCAAAAAGTAAACTATAAGTAGCAGTCTCTTATTGCAAAAATAACTATGTATTTCTTATTTGAATATATCTGCTAGCTACTTACATTGCGAACACCTATTTTTCAAAAACTTGGTTCTCAAGTGTTTTTTCTCTGATTATGCTGAATTTTAAAGCTTAATTAGAAGAATATCCTTAGAGAACAATGTAAATGTGTCATTAGCTGCTTTTTGTAATGGTGGGGTCTCTCATCTGGAACAAAAAACTTGAAATTCATTAATAGTTTTATATTTAATTGCATGTTGGGTAGTTGGTTTTTACCAGACTTTTCTTTATTATGTTTATTAGAACTGGTTGACTTATTCATCATTAATATTCCTAACAGCATTTTCTGGCTTTTTTCACTTACAAATACTTTCTGATTTCATCCTCATTTCTGTCTTTGAGTTAACAGGCTGGATCCAGTCTCAGGAAAGAAGAATATGATTGCTAGTTCTAACAGCACTTCTGTTTGAAATATTGGCTGATGTAACCTAGAGCTCAGGCATGAATGTCTTGACTCAATTTTGTGGATGTTAGGTATTGAAAAGAGATAAACATAAATCTTGCAAAACCAAATCCATACTCATTGTATTTTAGAAGCTTAGATTAGGCATATAAAGTAGGAATCTCTTAGTTTTGTAGGCTCCCTCTGTAGATAGTGAAGAAATACATTTTACGTGGGGGAGTAAATCAGATCACTCAAAAATTAATCTACTTGTACAGTGTAGCCTATCTCTCTGTGTGTACTATAACAGGAATACGGAGTGACTTTGTTCCTTACTTGGACATTTATACATACCATAAAGTTATGAAGCTGAACCTGGATCTAAGCAAAAAATACTGTAAATGGTCAGTAGGAAATTCTGAAGGATGTGTTTAAGTGCTGCCCTCTCTGATGCACAGTTTATAATTCACAGAAGTACCTCTGCCCATTTCTGGCCCACACCTGTAGAATTATCTTGGAGTTAGTTATCACTCATCCCTTTCTCACAAAATTCTATTGAACCTGGAAAATTGCCTTTTCTGTGGCAGATTGCTGCTCAAGATCTTTTCTGAGGTGAAAGAAAGAGATTGTTCTCTGTGTGAGAAGATTTGAACCCATTTTTAACATCCAAGACAGATGGAGTGGGCAGAAAGGAAAGAAATTTGCCCTGTCCTCATGAAGTATATGCGTTGTTAAGAAAGTGGTTGGAGCCCAGTTCTTCAGCTCTGGGGAAATTTCCTAGTTACTAGCTGATTGAAATGGCAACACCACATTTCCTTCTTGCACCTTCTGTTCTCTTTTTGGAAGAGTTTTATAATGTGTCTTATTTCATAGGTATGGTTTTAAGAAATATGCCAAACATAATCCTACAGTTAATAAGTTAGGTAAGGGAAATAATCATGTTCAAAATGAGACATTTGAGCAGTGAGGACATGAGACCTTGAGGAAATCCAAGTGTCTGTGAGGTCACAGATGTGGTAATCTATAGTTTAGACAACTAAATAACATTCAGTCTCCATTGTGTACTTAGATCTGAACAAACTATTCCTTATCTATAAAATATTTTTTATTTTTTCTCTTGTAAAAATTAGGGACACTTTTCTGTTCTATTTAAAAAGTCATCACTTCTATTATATGAGTAGGAAAAGTATGCTTTAGTAGACCCTAGAACCATTCTTGTCTTTCACTGCATTGTTATTATTACTATTATTATAACTATTTTCTCACTAGAGAATGAGAAATGGTAAATAAAAAAGGCATTAGCATGAAACACATTTATATCACGTGAAAACTTGGATGAAAAGTGATTTCTGTGAAAAAAAGTAAAACAGTTTTTGTGGGCCTTTGGTGCTTGAAAATCATCAGTGTTTTAGTTGGTAAGAACACAGGTATATCCCTTCCTGTGAGACAGAAGGATCGAAGTGCATCTGAAATAGAGGAATCCCTGAATTCTTTGTAGCCTGAGGGCTGTGGAGAGCACAGGGCAGACTGCGTGGTTGGCCTCCCTTGTTCTCTGTCAAGTCCTAGTCCAGAGGACTTGTGAGCTTTGATGGCTCTGAAGAGTCCCATGTCACAGACACAGGGATGTTAAATCTGCTTTCTTCACATCAAGTTGCAACTCAGAATAAAAATCAGTATCCCTGCTTTTCAGTTCCATTTATTTTCATGGTATCCTGAGTATTTGGCATTTATAAATAATATAATGCTGATGAAATCCAAATCAGACTTACACTAGGTTTAAGAGCCAATAAAAGTATAAAGATTTTGGGAAGTGTTTCTGACCGTATTACAGATTCACTTCTTGGCTGTATGTTTCTGAGCAATGCTTTGGGGTTCTCCCAGCCTTTTATCCGCCTAAAATAAAATGTCTATTGCAAAAACAAATTTAGGATTCTTCTTTAACTGAAGGGCAAAGTTAATCCCTGTTTGTATGTATTCAATCCTGTGCTAAAGGATTGCAATCATCATGTCCTGAGGTGGGTTTTTTCAGTACCAGGAAATGTTGGTGACAACCTTAGCTTAAATGTATGCCTTTTATACTATAATGTATGTATAGCTGTAAAAAAAACTACAACAAAATACTTCTCAAGGATATACTTACTTCTGTGTGTATATATGTACATACCTGCACACACACACAGATGTGTCTATATTTATGTGGCATCTTTACCATTCAGGAACATTCAGCTTCTACTCAAAACTGGCAGGTTATTAAAAATGAAAAGGTTCATTCATTTACCTTTTTAATTCAGCTTGCATGTACAAAACTATTATCTCAGCATTTGAGTGAGCCCTGCTTGTCAGTAGTTTAAGTAATTAAAGGGTTCAGTGGTTAAATATTGCTACAAGTAGTTCAAAAATAACTTGTTATTTTTAAAGACAGATTGGAAGAGAAGCACAGATGAATAATAAATATGTGGTTACATGCATAGATCTGTAGCTGGAAAAACAGCTGCTGACAGCTTACTATTTTTCATCACTTTTCTTCATTAAAAAAGGCAATTGGTGGAATTATGGTTGAGGGTGGGAAATATGAAGGAATGAAGTGTTAATGACAGTTTCCATTTTGAAATTCAGCAATGATCCTTGTAGCAAAGGAAAATCGATGCAAACATCACACTTGCAGACCAAAACTAATCATGTCTGTTCCATTTGTCAAGCGTTAAATCACAGAGCTGAAATATTTCAATGAGCTATTTTAGTCAATCTGGTCTTTCTGAGATTGTCCACTTAGAGAAAATATTAAACTTAAACCCATCTATCTTGAGATAGCAAATGATTTTGTTTATAACTATCCTTACCTTGCCTCCCTACATTCCTCACCTTTTAATTTTTTGATTTTTTAATAATTAATCTTGTTAGTGAATTATGATTGAAATTCATGGACACCTGTCTGCTGAGGGATTAGTCACAGCCACAGTCTCTAGCTAACATGCTAACCCGAGGAACAATAATATACATCTCAATATTAGAATATTCCACTCTCTGCATGTTTACATTATCAAATGTCAGCAGCTGTCCTTGCTGTGGGTGATTTTGAAGTCCTTCAGGGAAATGGCTATCACACGTTGCTATAGACAGTGGGATGCATGGAAAATGACAATTTAATGGCCAAAGCATTTGTTCTGCATCTCATTTTCTCTATCCTCTTTTCTGATGAATTTCCAACTTGAAACACAAAGATGTTTGGGAACATCTTAAAAAAGTTATAGTATTAATAGACTTTAGTCATAGTCAAAGGCCTTTAGAATTATCTTCAATGTAATTTAAAAGTACATATGTGTATCTGTAGTGACCCTGTTTTCCAATGTCATTTGGAAAAGTATCCAGAGTATCTTAAAGCTTGGTTTGCTACAGCAAGGTGGTTTCCATGACAAGTCTTCAGCATTAGTATGTAAAACATGTAATGAGCAATTTCTGTGCTCACTGTATGGAACACAACATATTTAATTATCTTTACCAAAGAAAAAATACTGCGGCTGTTATTAGACTCAGAAGTACATCACAGGTTCAGACCAGTTCATATGAAGCCTACTATTTCAGGAATTCCAATATGTATTGGTATTTTCAATTACTTTTTTTCCCTGTAGCATAATGCTTTAGCTCTCTCTATCTCATAAATACTAGGACTCAGCAACTATACTTTAAAATGTTTTATATATCATTTTATTATAGTATGGTTATTTACCTTTGGAAGATACATTGCTATCCTACTAGTTTCTGCAATAGCTAAATGTAATGTTTAGTAAAGAATGAATGGACATTATTTTAGATGTTACTAAAATGTTTTCTACTACTGTTGACCTTGGAATTTATTTCTAATTCTGTAGCTGTTGCTACATCTCAAGGCTTCAAATACATATTGTCTAAGGGACACTACCAAGTTCAAATGCAGATTTTTTGATACAAAACGTAGAGCTTTATACTGTGATAATTTCGAATGTTACAAATGCTAGCTTTCAGTATTGCTTGTCATACTATTTTTTTCCCTGGAAATAAGTTCCACTGCCATATGGAGGGAAAAAAGTGACAGTACAGAAAAAATGCAAATTCTGGAAATTTGGTTTCTAATGTGATCAACCAAATTTAAAGAAAACAGAATATACATTTACAAAACAAGACAAAAAATATTCACTTTGTATACTAAATATTCACCCCCCTCAATTCACGTCTTAAAACATTTGACTTTTACTTAGAACAGAAGTGATGATGTTCAGAGACCTATAATACTTTTATATCACTGATGTCCACTTATACTACAATGGCTGCTGGATACAGAAAAAGGAGAAAAAGAAGTGGAAGTGTATTGGGTCTGGCTGAGCTGGAGTCCATTTTCCCACAGCAGCTCTCCCAGTGCTGTGCTCTGCATTGGTAGCTGGAAATGTGCTGATAACACCCCAGTGCTTTGGCCGCTGCTGGGCAGTGCTGGCACAGCATCAGCTGGCACTGTCTCCCCCTCAGTAGGCTGGGGGTGGGCAAGAACCTGGGAGGGGACACAGCTGGGACAGCTGACCCAAAGTGACCACAGGGCATTCCACACCATATGGTGTCTGGTCAACAATAAAAGCTAAGAGAAAGGAGGAAAGGGGAGAGCAAGGAGAATTTCTTACTTATGACTTCTGTCTTCTGGAGCAACTACTACCCGCACTGAAGCCTGGCTTCTAGGGAAGTGGCTGGGCATTGCCTGCTGTTGGGAAGTGAAGAATAAATCTTTTGTTTTACTTTGCTTTCAAACATGACCTTTGCCTTTGCTTTGTTAAACTGCCTTTATCTTGACAATCTTATTTCCATTCTCTTCTCAACTTTTTTTTCTTCTTCTCCTAATGGTAAACAATGGCAGTCTTTTTTTTTTTTCCTTTCTTTTCCCCCATTTGACCGGGATCTGAATAAAAGTACCAGAGTAGCTGGAGCTGTTTCAGCACAATGAGTGGAAAAGGAAAGTTCATAATGTTTTCATATTTAAAACCTCTCTATTCTAGATCTGTCTAGCTTTTACTTCTCCTTATGAGAAATTCAGAAGTAGGAGAGGAAAACAGAGGTGTTGATGGTCCTTTTCTGCAATACTATTTCTCTTGCTCAAAACAATGTCTGAGAATTTGACCCTACTTGAGCAGGGAGGTTGTACAAGATGACCTCCAGAGCTTCCCTCAAACCCAAACCATTCTGTAGTTGTGTGAATTGATTTTGTTGCATCTCAAATAAATGCATTTTTTAAGAGAGCTATTAGAAACAAGGTGCTAACTGAGGTGCCAATGAACTCTGCTCTCAAGGCATTCTCTGGCAATTAATTACAAAGAGAATATTTCTGCTTTGTTTTGAAACCGTGAGAATATTCCCTGGTGACCCTGTCCTGCCTGCTGCCTACCCTCTCCCACAAATGCTAGGTTCCACATCCTAATTATATCCTTTCTATGCAAGGGGACAACTAAATTATATGATCATATTCAGCCAAAACCATGCTTTGGTTTTCATATTAAAGTATACCTTAAATTTTCTTAGGTTTAATGTCTCCTTTGCTACATAAAATGCCATACTTGTCTAAATATAAAAATTTGCCTGCATCAGATAATACATGTTAAAATCATCTTACTGGCTAAAATAACCCCAAAATTATTTATCTGAAATACTAACCTTTAATACTAATTTCATTATTTTTAAAACTATATCCACATTAGAGGAAGACTGAAGGAGTTGTTTTTACCCCTGATGAAACTAAGTAGTAAAAATTAGTCCTGTTTTGGTTTAGTGGAACTCTAATTCATTTTGCTTAATCAAAAAGTCCACAACTTAAATTCTCCAGTCTAGTGATTAATCAGAGAACAGGCTGCAGTTTGCATTTGAACTGTAATGCATTCAAAAGGCAAATTCATAATTTTAGGACATACAAGCCCTTAGGGTAATGGAATAACCTGCCCCTGTTCCTTATATACTCACCTGAGACTTACAATATGAGTATGAGTTAATTGCAAGGACAGATACCTACTAGGAAAAGACCTACTTAATTGCAGTTACTATTCAATAGCTGTTGGTACAGCAATGGATTCTGCATATTATTAATCCAGATTGGATTAAAAAGAAACCTTGAGGGTGCATCTTCTTCCTCTCTCCTCCAAGGTTATAGATTGAAGTAAGAATGTAAGTACTACAAGCATGAACTAACTGAGTCATCCAATTATAGTCACCAGGAGTTAAATTTCACTGTTAAGAGGGAACAATTGAAAAATTCTCCTTATTAAATAAAAACAAGTAAAGAGAATTTTTGAATTTTAAATCTAGCAATAACTGCCTGTGACTGTTCTCTGTAAATGCAGATTTGTGGAAAGTGCAGTTCAAGTTGTGTTTGCAGCTGTAGTGAGTTGGAATGCTGATGTAATCATCTAGAAAATGTCCCAGCTGAACTTTTATTGGTGGGTTCTAAAAGAATGACAATGTGTTTTCATACTGAGAAGACAAAAAAGTGACCTTAAAACTGTGTAGAAAACGTGCCGGGCACTCTACGATCCGCCTGCCGATGGTTGCTCCTAGCTCGCCTGAGTGACCTCGAATGCCCTAACTGCAAGGTGGGCAGACGAGGGAGACACGCAGCCTCATCAGGGACTAGGAGCATTGGTGGGTCGTGAGTTGTTCCCGGAACCGCGGAGAAATTAGGGAGGGCTCGACAGCTGGGTAGCAGAACGGTTTTATTCTTCTGAGTCCCGGAGCTGAAGGGCCCCGAGCTAGCTCAGACAATGACTTATAACAGAACCAGTGGGCCAATAAGGAGAGGGAAGGGAGGCAGAGCTGGGGAGGAGTATGGGGATCACAGTCAATGGGATGGGAGCAGGGGAGGGGATAAGGGTAGGTGACAAATCAAGGGTAACAGAACTAAGAACTCTCTGGAAAAACAGATAGTACAAACTTAAAGGAACAGCTTATAGAACCAATGACTATTGACTAGGAGGAGTCAGGGGGGTGGCCCATACCTGGGCTAAACTATTGATGTTTCAATCCCTGGGGTGGTATTGGGACTCGCCCACTAGGAGCGTCCAAGGAGTTTTTACCACCACTACAAAACTGTGATCCAAATCAGAATAAAAAAGGTACAAAAATCTCAGTGTGTTAAATTTGTTTTATGTTTTCCATAATTGCAACTTACTATTTTTGTTTATGCTTCCTTTTAAAGGATGTCAATCCCAGCAAAAAAAATTAAGTTGAAGTGTCAGCATAAATCATAACTTTAAATTTTTGATACTGCGGGCTTGTTCCTTGGATAGAAGATCAGTACAGAGCCTGCAATCTTAGCAAACAGTGATGCTGGCTTAGAAGATTGTACTGGGTCTGGATGGGATAGAGTTAAATGTCTTCATAGCAGTCAGTGTGCTGCTGTGTTTTGGATTTGTGGCTAAACCAGTGTTGATAAACATTTCTGGACTACCTCTGAGCAGTGGTTTGCACAGTGGCAAAGCATTCTTTTCTTTCTCTCTCTGCTCTGCCTGATTGAGTATTCTGGGGGTGGGCAAGAGACTGGGAGGGGACATAGCCAGGGCAACTTACCTAAGCCAAAAGGATATTCTGTACCATATAATGTCACTTGTGGCAATAAAAACAGGGGCTTAGGGAGGTTGTGAGTGATTTCTTGTGCATGATTTATTTTGGGTTTTTTCCCTTCCTATTTTCTTCACTGATTAATCTGTCTTTATTTTGACCCATGAGTTTTCTTGGTTTTGCTCTTCTTATTTCTTTTCCCAGCCTGCTGGATAGTGTGGGTGAGAGCAGCTATGTGGATGCTTGGCTGCTGGCTGGGGTTACCCATCACACTGGTAAACTAATTTTTAAGTCAATAATCCATCATTACTGGAGCCTAAAGTTAGTACAACTCAGCTTTCTACCATGCTATAAGGCAACTCTAAACCTTTCTAATGGAATCAGTGGAGAGTCTTTTAGGAGGTCTTATGTTTGAGAATTTCTTTAATTTTATTTGACTAAAAATCTGATTCTTCTATGCTGTATTTTAGTACCATCAAAAATACAGTCAAGTTAGAAAGACAAAACGTAAAATTGGAATTTTTATTATGACTACATTATTCTTCTAACCACAAGGATGCTTCAGCATGTTGTGACATGCATCCATATAAAATGATTTTGATGTTTCACCAGTATAATATCCTGTTAAAGATGCAAATTGCCATTCTGTTGGCGTAATGCATCCCTGAGGTCCTTCAGGAATTATTACTGAATTTCATTTTTCATTTAGCCGCTACATGCTGTACATTTATTAACAAAATGGAACTTCGGTAGATCTGCAGTGAACTGTGTTCACCCTTCAGGCAAACAAGCCCCTCAAAGCTCAGGAGTTTTAGCTCACAAGCTGTCTGCATGTCTTGCAAGTTTGCTTCTGTCTGCAAATCTAAAAGCACTCAATAGGCTGACATGGAAGGGGTTGCCTAGAGGAAATGTGAATATTTCAGCAGTGAACCACTGGGAAGCTTCCACAGTTGAAAAGAAAGGCATTGAATAATTCTTTTGAGATGTGTCTTGGAAGGAAATCAGTAATAATGATATTTAAATTACTTTTAGGAGAAGTACAAATGAAGATGAGGTACAGGTTAGTGCCTGGGACAAAAACATCGTTACTGAGAAGTGAGAGAAAAACAAGTGTGGAATACAAAGGGCAGACACTGAAAACAGTGGTCTAATTCTCCAGAGAGACTGAGTTGGAGGAAAACCTTCAATTAAGGGAAAAATTTAAAAAGATGCCCTTGTCACCAAATTCTTGAGCCAGACTTTGTAAAAAATGCTCAGACAAACCAAGAATCTGTTTTTCATAGATGGTAGAAGAAAATAGTAGAGATTTAGTTAGCACTAAGTGACTACAGCCCAACATGATGGGCTGTAATTTTCAATTTCAGAAAGATTCTCATTCTGGGAGTTGAGGATTCTGATGGATAACTCATTTGGACATTAAAGTCATATTCTTAAGGAATATTAAATGAACGTTGTATGACCTGGTGCCCTAGTTTTGGCCAAGGGCAATAGGAGCCATGTAGACATGCCTATATTGTTATTCTATATATTCACACCATCTCTAGGGGTGAAAGTAAGGTACTCTTACTTCTAAGAAGAAGGGGGCATGGCTTGGGGTGGAGAAAAGTGGGATATGGAGCATCCACTGGCACTTTGTCCTTTTTCATGGGAGTGAGTGAAGAATGGAGTGGGGGGATAATGCTGGTCCCATTGTCAGCCATTGTTTTTCATTGCCAGGGGCAAGGGGGAAAGAACTTTCTTATTTCCAAGGAGATGGACATCCCTTTCTGGTTGGGAAAAAAGTGGTGGAGGGAGCAGTGGGGTGGTGCTGCAGTCAGGTTGCCTTGGACTCAGTGAACATTTTGCATGTAATCACTCTCTTTTATATACTGTTACTAATATTGCTGCTGTTACTGCTCATTTTCTTATCTCATTGCTGTTTCCAGTAAATTGTTTTGTCAACCCATAATCTCTGCCTTTTGTCTCTTTCTGAACAGAGGAGGTAGGGACAGAGGAGAGGCTGTGTGGGGCTTTACTTCCAGCTGGGGTTATATCATGATACCTGGCCAGGGCTGACCAGATTTAAATATTAATCTTTTTATTTATCAGTAAATCTGCATCTGCTGATTGTGATCATAGAAAAGTGATCAGGAAGTTATGGAAAGATTTAGGTGCCTCTGTCAGACAGAATAGACTCTGTCATAAGAGCTATAACCCTCAAGATTCCCTATTTCTTGTGACCTGAAGAGCTCACAAGAATACAACAAAAGCAGCATCAGCTGATGCAGGATAGCTGATGCAGTACATAGCAGTTTGAGAAAGATACCTGTGAAATTGCATCACACATGTTGTTAGGTCAGGAGGAGAAGATTTCACGGCAAGCTTAGAAAGAACAGATAGGGAAGACAGTGGCTGAAATCAGCAGGAGGGGAAGATTGTGATCAGTTGGAAACATCCTTAAGTATTGAGAGTGAGATGAAGATAGAGGGGTGAGGGGAGTAAAGTTATTAATTTATTCACAGAAGTGAAGGTGTGAAGATTTCTGGTAAGATTGAAATAATATCACATCTCACTTTGCCTACTTAGAACTGAATCAGTAGTAGCTGTCATATAGCAAACCTTTATCTAATAAATTTTAAATACCTCCCCGCCCTAAACAAACAACTTCAAAATTAAATCATCCAGTCACAGGTTCTACAACCTACAGGTGTACTTTTTAATGTTTACTCATCATGGTGGGGTTTTGTTGGGTTTTTTTTTTTTTTTTTTTTTTTTTTTTTTTTTTTTTTTTTTTTTTTTTTTTTTTTTTTGCCTAGGAATCAAGTGACCCTTTGCAAGAGTTGGGCCTCATCAGGCTTCAGATCATTCAGATGTGGAAACAATTCAGGACTTCCTTTAAAACCCATCTGGCTTGCTCAGGAATGTAGAACAATAAATCTTTAACATGAATGCATTGTCAACTTTAAGTGAAAAGAAAGAGGAGATTCCAGGGCAGTATTTTTAAATGCCTCTTCATGATTTCTTGCTGTACTTAAGGGGATCAAAAAGACTTCTCAAAAGCTAAGGAGAGCATGAAAGATTAAGGTTCCTGTTGGAACACACTGATGGGTAAGACTGAGACTTTTTTCTATTGTTTTCTTTCTTCCTCTTTGTTGTTGCTTTTGTTGTTGCATGGAGAAAAAAATGCACTTAAGGCTCCACAAGAACATTAAAATTTAATGTTCATCACAGTGGCTAAAAACCCTGATATTATTGTCTTCCCCTGGATAGTAATGAAAAGACCAGAGATGCAGATTTTCTGAAACTGACAGATTTAGATTGAAGACACTCAAATCTCTGTGTCTCCTCTTTTGGTGATTTTGATATTAACATATTTTGCCAAACTTTCTATTGCAAGGGAAACAGCAGTATGCACGGTGCAGTTGGTTTTTCTCCCTCAAATTCTATGCTGATCTGTTAACCATTCAGGAAATCAGTAGATGCATATTTTTGCAAGTGAATTGTAACAGTGACAAACTGCAGCAGGTATACTATGTTTCCTTACAAATCATCTGCTTGGCAGAATCACTACTTAAGCCAACAGCCTTTTTTTTTTTTAATTGTTGTAGTTTGTATCCTGCTGTGTAAGCAGTCTCCTTCCTTTAAGCTATAACTTCCTTCATAGAAGCTATTGTCTTAAAAGTATTTGTTTCATCTAGACTGTAATTTTAAGAGAGGGGGTAGCAAAGCAATTTTCTTGTTTATTTCTTACAACAATTAACTACAGTGAAATTTAAGTGAATTACATACTCAGCTACAAACAGCTATCTAGGTCTCATTCAAATCCTGGTGGTCTCATGTCCCAGACTCTTATACATGCAGGGGTACCTTGATAATTAGTTTCAATGATTCCATTCAATTTAAGAAGATTTACTTTGCAGCATTTGTTTCATGTATGATCTGATAAATCCTATAGTTGTAACATTTCCATATTTTCTGTGCATCTTTCATGTCTGATTATGTTTTCAGTAGTAAAACCAAGAAATGTTGTTAATTAACTATAAATTCAATCTTAGGTACTACTTAAAATTAAGTATACTGGTGTACCATTGTGTAAGGAGTTCAATCTGGGCAGTGTAGTTAATATCTCACTTTAATGAGCTTTGCTTTGGGCAGACTTTAACCTGTGACACTCAGTCATGAAGAATCTCGTAGCTGAATGGACAGTAATTTACTAAATCAAGTGACTAGATAGTACTGATTGTGTAGAGGACCAGGGACAAGAATGTTCTATCTCAGCCATTCTGACTGTGGTGACAGGAAAGCAGTGATGGACAGAGAGGGTCCCATGGACCTGGGGCAGTGCTGTTCTCAGCTGACCTCCTTTTCCATTTTGAGACTTGTGCTCAGTGCTGCTGTGACAACTTCCCTGCCCCTGCCAAATAGTTAATGGAGGGCTCAACAGGGCTGATTGCACATTCATCAATGCAATAAAATGAAAAATCTATTTTATATAAAAGGATGAACCAGGAAAACCGTAAAAGGCAGTGGTTCTGTCCCAGTAGTGCTCTTTTTCCTCTCTTTCTCTTTGTTGTCCCTTCTTTATGAACTCGAGATCCAGACCATGCATGTGGCAGGACCAATTCAGGCTCTAAGGTCTGGTGATCTTTCTTCTCTTTCTCCCTTTTTGGTCCTCATTTCTCTCCTCTCCTGCTTTGTCCTGGCAGAGTATGATTATCATATTCTATCCCCTACTTAGTACTGAAGTTTGTTTGAAGAGTTGAGAGCTTGAGACGTGTGTTGTAAAAGCTAAGGGCTTGTTAGCCAACACTTTTGAGACTAAATAGTGGCTGGTCCTGGAGTTCAGGTGATTGTACAAGACAGCATAAGAGCTTCCTGGTGGTTTTGTTCAGCCTGATGAGAATTTATAGCATCACATCTGCCTTGAGTTGTAACAGATTTGCCTTATAATATTACTGTTTCTCAGAGATCAAATGCCTCCTGCTTCCTTAATGCTGCTTTGTGTTTTCCTGTGGCTTCTACATTGCAAACTCAGTTTTTGAGTAGCATTACAGAATTTTGAAATTTTCTTTGCAATAGTTCTAAGACCTGAAGAGAAACTGGAAAAAGACATGGAGCAGGAGTATCAGGATAGTCCAGAAATTGATAATAGTGGCAATAGGAGAATTAATTTAAATCACTGCTTTGTATTCTGTAATGGTTGTCTTGTGCTGCAACAAATGTTAACCCTAGAGATGGAGCAAGAGCCTTTGCTATATTTTATAATACTTAGAGTTCTGGCTTGAAGTATCTAGAGGTATAAAAAATAGCAGAAAAAAAGGGGGAACCATAATTCTTTATAACCTTGAAATATTTTCTTGAACTTTCTCTATCAGTCACATGGATAGGACATGGCATCCTTGTTTTATACATTGAAAATAAGCAGGAATGTTGGCATCTTTTAGTGTAACATTTTCCATCTTAGAAGACTACAGGTCTGATAAGAAAGTAAAATAGTGAGTTTTCTGCTTTAGTGATTCATTGTATAATTTTATGTCTGCAGCTAGAACAGAAACACCCACATCTTCAACTGTGACTCTTTAACCCTAACCATCTAATTGAAACCTTCTGCATCTAAAAATAAATCATAAAACTCTCCCATCCATATTATGAGTTCCTGAAGGCTTCCAAAACTAATTGGCCTTCTGTTGGGAAACACATAAAAATAAGAATGCTAAGTTTTTCCAGCAATGTTTTGGTAAGCCTGTAAGTTGGCTTTGAGAGTGGTGTAATCTCCTCTTATGCATTAGTCAGGAGATTTGGAAGTGGAAACTAGATGACTTAGAAAGGGATATTATTTAACTGAAGAAAATTATAAAGGACTATTGCCAAATAGAAATTCAATTATACAAAGGAGGGGGTGAAATAAAAAGAAGAAAAGAAGATGAAATGTGACTGTAGTATAATCGGTTTGAGAAAAATTGAACAAAAGACTCAAACCATTAAATCTTAATTTAAACTTTCTGGGACAATATCCAGATTTATTACATTTTTTCCAAGAATAATCTCTGGCTTTTCCAAAGTAGGAGTCCAGTCATTAGAAGTTAAAACTGGTATTTTTACTCTAAGTAATAGGAAATTGTAAATGTCATTGTTAGTAACATAGCTATTTGCAGTGGCTGTGTTTCTATAACTTTAATTAAAGTGAGAATTATCACTTAAAAATCCAAATATAAGTCTCCCTGGAAACCTGTTCCAAATTTGCTTACCCTTTCAGTCATATGGTATCAGGTAATACCAGAGTATTGCTTAAAGAAGGACAGATTATTTGAATTGCTGCTCTCACATTTCTCTCTGCATTAAACACAAACTTCAGAATATTTACCAAACATTAGGTTTTGACATTATTGGAGAGAGATTTAAAAAGATTAGTCCTCAAGAGGGTGCAGTCTCTAAATAGTCTCAGTACTTGTGCAGTGAAAGCATTCAAGATGATGTAGGTAACTCCTCTGTGTACCTGTCCCACTTCAGACATAGGGAGAAAGGAAGAGAGCATGTGCCTTGTTTATTGTCCTCCACTTCTGAGAATGACTTTATATTTTACAGATTTTATATTGTGCACAGCTCAGAACTTGTAGACATCCACAGACCCTTCCACTTTGTAGTATTTATTTTAGTCAGGATGAAGGTTCTAACCAACTCTTCAGAGCTAAGTAATAATTTGGAAAATCCTTAGCTCTGCAGGTCCTGATTCTTGTGGGGGGTCTTCAGAAAGCAACAAAGTGGTGCACAAGCAGTTGGAGAGATTTTTGTAGCGTGTTGTGAGTCCTAATGCAACTACTGTGCTGCTCATGAGGAGAAGTGCTCTGCTGAACTGATTGTTTGCAAATAAGGAAGAAGCTTTGAGCTTTTGAGCAACAGCTGCAGAATGAGGTTGGCAAATTAGTAAAAAATTACAGAGAAAAGGACAGACTACTGAAAATTGCTCTTTTTACACTCTTCACAGGGAAGGTCAGCCCAGATCTATGCCAAGAAGAAAAGATGAAGCACACCACTGATAGAATGGTTACAATGATGCCTATAGTCATATGTTGTTGGCAATTTATAGGATGCATCCAATGCTGATAATGGGGTTAAATGCTGTCATTGCAAAGCCACTCCATCATTTTTGGAAGGTTATGGAAGTAAAGAAAAAAATCCAGATGAGAGGAAGAGTGACATTGTTAGCTTCTACACAAAAAAATGATTCAGGAAACTACAGACTAATTGACAAGGTAACTGAGAATCTGGTTGCTTGTTTTCTTGCTGTCTGATGAATGGAAGCAGAACAGAAGTTCTCATTTATTAGATTGTATAACGTATTTATAGCAATATTTTTGTGCAAAAATAGATGTGATGAAGCCAGACCAAAATGTTTACTCTGCTAGTTGAAGACCTACTGAAACCAAAGAAAAGGCTGCAAAAAAGAAGAAATTTTATAGGTGAATTCATCTGAGCAATTATAAGTGTTTAAGAGACATGAGTGTTTTTTTTAAATTCTACCAATATAGCATTTTTGTAGATAATAAAATATTTTTTTATTTTCAGGGTTTACATGTCAGCAGTCCTCAGAAAGGGTTAAACTCATCAATAATTGCTCAGATACCTAAACCAGAGTATAATGCAGAATATATTCTCCATTTTTATTTTTCACTGAGGAAGAAAAATACCCTCTCAGTAACTCATGACATACTGACAAATCGGTTTTCCACTTCATTGGTCTTATATTTAATGTATAGCCTGTGGCAATATATTTATACAGGTGCATCAATTGAATAATTTCATAGTTAAAGATTTAAAATGCATTAGCTACTCTCATAACTTACAGAGTGCTTAAATGTATTTTTTTTGTACTGATCATTTTTGGTACTATCGCAGTTTTAAAGAAAGCCTGACTAAATATGTGAAGGTCTCCTACTCAAACCATCCTATAATTCTATGACATGGAAGAGGGTAGAAGAATAAAGACCCCTTGTCAGTAACCCCTGTTAGCCAAACATAAACCTGCTTTATTCCAGTAGTGGCAATGGTGTTTGTCCCAGCCTTGTGTGCTGGTAAGACAGCTCACAGCAATGGAAAAGTAAGCACATATTTTTTCTACCTGTCTCTGTGGGCTTTCTCAAATTTGAACTGATTGTTTGTAGTTGATACTGTCTGTTTTTAAAAGGTCACAGTATTAAGACATGTCACCAAATCAGACAATAGTTCATGTTGTAAGGAAACAAGAGGGTTTCTCATACAGCCTCCCATCCAGGCAGGGTCAGCTGCAGAATCAGACCACATTTTCCAGAGCCATATCCAGATGGGTATTCAAAATCATTCAAGAATGCAGTGCACAATCTCCCAGGGCAAATTACTCCACTGTACTTGCACTGAAAAAAGCTTCCCCTATGTCCAGTCTGATCTTTTACCATCTTATCACTATTGTCTTATCTTCTTCCCACTCAGTGCTTTCAAGGGCATGGCTCCATATTCTCAGTGTGGTTCCTTTTTTGTTTTTAGATTTCCCTGAAGCCATCTTTCCTCCAGACTCATCAAGACCTGGTCCCTCAGCCTCTCCTTGCAAGGTGAACAACAATCATGATCATTCTGGTGGCCTTCCCCTGAACTCCTGCCTTTATTGTGGGGCGGGGGGTGGGGTCCAAAACTGGATGCAATATTCTACATGTGGTTTAGTGAGTGCAAAGCAGAAGGTGACTATCCCTTCCCTTGACTGCTGCATTTCCTGTAGTTGGCTAGTTGAAGAGTCCTACTGATCAGCTTGCCATTTTAAATAATATTCCTGGTACTCTACCCCTTCCAAGGCCTGGTAAAGTAAACTTAGGTATCTGATGTGGAGACCTTAATTCACAATATATCTAGGACTGTGCTGAACTGATGTGGACAAATTAAAACCTTGACTGAGCAAAACTTCAGTCCATTGTTTACTTTTTGCTTTACTGAACAATTTTTGAGATGTTTGGTGTTTTGGAGATGCCTCTGACATTATGCTGTCACACAAACTTCTAGGGCAGAAAGTAATGCATGCGTCAGATTCTCTGGAGGGTAAAGCTTTGGCACATGGCACTTTGCTCTATTTTATTTGAATAGGAATCTCCTTATAATATGTGTTATTGTTGCTTAAAGATGGCTTATTTATTCCAGTTGCTGACTACATACTAGTTTTGCAACTGAATCAGAATTTAAGGTAATGGGATGCCATTACAACTAGTGATTCCAAATTAAAATAAAATTGCTACTAATTCATGTTTTGGATGTTTAAATGTTTATGCAGTACGAAAGGGAATATCAGAGCATCCTTTACATGTTCTTGCAATTCCAAAGCACTGAAGTAGTTCCATGATTACAGCCAATATTTAATGATACACAGCAGTACAGTACATTAAGGAGACTTTATTGACTTCAATTATAGATAAACTAATCAGCAGATAATGACAGAAAGGAAAGTGAATGTAGTCAAACATTAAACTTGAAACACATATTGCAAATCAGTAATGTTTCAAATTAAACACTTACAGACTAAGCATTCAATGATTAATAAAAAGTACACAACTTAAAATTAATCCACTTCCTGAGAAATGCACAAAATATGTTAATACCACTAAATTGTTATGTCCTTTGCAGTTACTGCTTGGTAACTGGTACTGTTTGCATACAAAAATCTTTAAAGTGTGTGCAAAGTGTAATTTAAATTCAGTAAATATTATACAATTCAAGTACACAACAACTTTACCCTCCTCCTCCAGAATTTGCCAGGAAAAAAAAAAAGAAATATCTTTATAATTTCCCTTTGTTGCAGTTAAATAATACACAATGACACAGTATTATTTCTAAATTATAAATAGCTAGCTCTTTGTCAGCACATAAATGTGCAGTCTGAAACACTTCAGGAGACTAAATTTTTTGTTTGTTTGTTTTCTGCACTTTAAGATTTCCTCTTTACTTCAGTGTCACTATAAATGTGTAACTTCTTGTAGGTCTTGAGTTTAGAGGCATCAGAAAAAGCATCCCAACTATGTTGGTCTGTTTAGATACACCCAAAAATATCCAGGGCATAGTATCTTTAGTCTTTTATGCTGGCAGGCATCTTGGCTGGTCTTTAGCAGCTGCAAAGTGCTTCATTTTGTGATCTCCTTTCTGCAGTGTCTCTTTAAAATCCTCAGAGCCTACTTCCTTTCAGTGAGCTCCAAGTCATTTTTGGAAACTGCAATTTTATTTTTTTGTGCTATCTACCATTAGGGTAAAATGGTGGCCTGGAAGACATCACCAAGTGTTTTTAGTGCCTTAAATCATATGGGAATTGTGCAGTTCTTCAATCTAGAGCCTATCCTGCAGAATTTCTAATCCCAGTAAATCAGTCAATCTCTGTCTCAGATTAAAGGACTCTAAATTTCCAAGGCTTTTGCAGTTATTATTATTTTCCTGCCTTACCCTTTCTAGGATCTTTGGCCACATTTTCAAGCATATCTCAACAACTCTGGAAGTTGGAAACCTGGACTGAAAACTGACTGTTACATAATCCTTTCACTGTGCCATTCAGGATGTCTCCATAATGAGTGTATAGCAAATGTGTGTTGCAAAATTCAGGTTAAAACCACAAAGAGAAAGTGGCACTTGAACTTGCAACTTCCATTTACCAGAATGATATGTCTAAATATTTTTTTAATTGTCTTGCTCTATTTGGTTCACCTAAAAAACCAAACTGGGTCAGGTAAAATTATGCAGGGAAATTCAACTTAATTGTGCCTGATAAAACCTGATTTTTTAGAATGACCTTAAAAATACAAGGAAAAGAGAAACAAAAGGCAGAGGAACAGTGACATTCAGGCTCCTCCCTCCTGCTCTCCCTTTCTTTTTTCCTCTCTCCCATTTGTTTTTTACCAAGCAAGCATTTTTTTTTAAAATTAGCAGAACACGCAGCAGACATTTACAAGAGTTATATTCTTCAATCTACTTAAATAAGTTTAATGACAGAAAGAGCTCCTAGTGGGCAAGAAGAGCAGTAGTTTTTATAGAATGTTTTTTGATAATCTCTAGAACTGTTTTTGTTAATTATTGTGGATCTTCAAGAGAAGATTTCTTTTAAAGGAGAAGGTACGTGCCTGAGCACACATCCAGCTTCTAAAACATAGCAACTTATTTTGTTGGGGGTTTGAAAATCTGCCATATTGCATAAAACTAATTTCTCAGTGTCTTCCTCTCAGTACATTTGGAAAAATATAACCTTTAATGTACTATAAATTTTTATGACATTTGATAAATTACAGATTACAAGACATGGGGACCTAAGGCTGATATTTCTTACTGCCATAAAAATATCCTACTCATTAAGAGGGTCCTTGAGCAAAAATCCCAACAACACAAAACATTCAACAGCAGAAAGGTTTGAATCCTAGAATGAAGCAGTCTTTCATCTTTGCAGTTAGACTCTAATTTCATGGGGCCAGAACAGTTGCACTTTTGCCACAGGAGATTTGCATTCACAAAGGCTTTTGCTTTAGTTTTTGCAGGCTGTGCCACATGCTGCTGGTGCTCCAAAGGTTTCTTATGTTCTGCTTACAAGGCACAGCACTGAGGAACTCAAATGCTAAGGGATTTAATGTAGCTGCACATTGTCTCCCACTTGTATTTCCTTTGATAATCCTGTGACAGTACAGACCACATTAAAACACAGCTCCTTTCTTTTTCATGCCTGAGTAGATGCACTGACTCACTCACTGAATAATGTCATCAGATCACATTCTCTCAATTGTCAGTGTCTGACTCTGTGCAGTTTCTGTCTGGTGCAGCAAAAACATATTCGTGAAAGCCCTGGTGTTCTGTAGTAGAATAAAATACGATTAAAAGTACTGATTTCCTGTTTTAAAAGGACCAAAATCATGGCCTCGACAGCCCAGTTGGAAAGAAGACACTGATCTCTAAAATTTGAGCTGTGTATATAATATACAGAGAAATATTTTGCTGCTGCAGAATGTATTTAATTTCAAGATTCATTTTCACATCACCAGAAACTTGTGATGGTATTGTTTTGGCAAAGTGAGCCAATTCAAAATTATATGTGGCAGGTGGAAGAAAAGAAAATAATTTCTTTACCAATACTGAAAGAACACAGTGTAAAGAGAACAAAAAAATTGTGGAGGAGGAGGAGGAGGAGGAAGAAGAGTCAAGAAATAGAGCTGTTGATGGAAATAAAATTACTTCACTACTTTGGATGCTGCTTGAGTGGAGATTTTTGCTTAATTTCCTGGCACCATACAGAATAATTGCCTAGGGAATCTCCAAGTCTCTCTATCAAAACCATTGAAATTAGCAAGAAAGAAAAGGTTTGTATATTCTATCTTATCTCTATTCCAATATAGATATTGTCATCATGTTATAGTTTCTACATCTTTGTCCAGCTGTACTGGACGCTGTACTTTATTTCACATCAGTTGCTTCTGGGACTTGAAAGTTACACCAGGCAAGAAATTATGGATTATTGGCAGTGTGATTCCTTCCCAGTACAAAGTACATATATAGAGAGAACCATTTACATCCTTTAACACTTTTTTTCTCTGTCTTTCAGCATTTCCTGAAATACTGACAAGTATTTTTCTTCTCATTCAGACAAAGCCAGTTGTAGGTCTTTTGAACAATGCGGTATTTGAGCAGAACTGTAAGAGAAACTTTGCCAACTTTCCAGAAGCTTTCAGCCTTTTCTGAAGCAAAGGTTACCTCCCTTAAGCCTTAACTGACTGGATACAGAAAATGTTGCCTCACCCCAAATCGTGTTACTGTCACTTCCTCATTACAATTCCTTTTGTATCTTGGATGTCCTTGTGCACAGTCACAGTTGCAGAATCTTTGTGTCTCTCAGGCACAAAGATTTAACTCAGGATTTGCTTCTTAATCTTTAATCCCAGGTTAACAACAAGCTATAATCAACTGCTCATTAATCATTCTTGACAAGTATTCAGCTAATTAGAAAAGCAAAGCTGATACAGAGAGCCTTTTGTTATTATAGGTAAACTGTGGATAGGTTGTAGTTTTAACATGTTACCTTTATAAATGTCTCTATTTAATCATTAAAATCTCTATATTAGTGCCTTTCCTTGAATGGTATGTTGTATTTTTCTCCTCGAGACCTGGATGGACACAACCCAATGAACATGCATCTATGAATATTTTAAATACCATGATCAACTCTGTCAAACTTTGAACTTGCATTTGAAATTATGTATGTCCACTGACACTGTAGAATGGAGAACCTAAGTCTGCTTCATTTTCCTTTTGAAATAAAATTCTGCTTGTTTGTCCCATTTTTTTCATTCCTTCCTATTCCTTTGTTAACTGTTCTACTTGTGATGAATAAGCTCTCATAAGACAGTATTTGGCTCCCCTTTGATGACAGGCATTTTGAAGTTCTATGGGCTGTAAGTTGTGAGGAGTTAAAAAGCCACAGAGAGCTGTGAGAGCAGTCACCATCTCCCAAAGGACACAGTGCAGTCTGCTCTCCCTCATGCCTGTCAGTATGGCTCAGTGACTGTGAGCAAAATTATCAGTTGTAGTCTAGCATGCCTTTTGGAGTTAGGCTTAAAAAACCACAAAGCCTAGAGCTCCAGGGACACTGCAACTATAAAAGGCATGCCAAGGGGAGCACAGCACTGCCCCAGCATTGCTCCCCTAACACCTTTCTGCCTGGCACCACCCGTGTGCTGGACACCTCAGCCTCAGCACAAGGCTGCTTTTACTGCTCTGTGTAGGGTTAGGGTTAAGCTTTGGGCTAGGGTTGAGGCATTGTGGAGTAGTTTAAATGAACAGAAGTTTTATGTTCTGTACCTAACAGTGTTGTTTGCACTGCATGGATGGCTTGGCTCAGTTACAGGGGTTACTTTTTTGTGTCCAGATGGAAGCATGACTCTAACATACTCTGATCCTAGCTCTGTCCCTCTTTTGCATGGATTCTGATTCACTTTTACTAGAACAAGAGAATATCCACTTTGTTTGCAATGATTATTCCTTAGAGCTTAATATGTTGCATTTCCAAAACAGTCAGTATTTTGGTAATGTAATCAAAGTGCTTCTAATGCTCTTCATATTTTTATGCTGTGGAATAAGATAATAACTAGACACTCCTCTGGGACATCTTGCTTACATATCCCTGAGTTTATATACATTGTCATTTGTCAGCATGTTTTGTTTGCATTCCACTTGAAATCTTACTTCACATGGCAGTGCTTACTGAGCTAATGTAAGATCTTGCTCAGAGACCTTTATGTAAGCCTATTTAAATCTTGACATAGTTTGGCTACTGTTTCTCCTCACCTATTCTAGTTTTGCATGTAACATCAAAAAGTAGTTCAGTTTCTCTGTCACTATTATTTGTTTTTAAAGTTTTACTTTCTGAGTTTTAAGATTGTTCTCCAGACGTCTGCCTATTTTTAACTCACAATTCTGGCTGAGTTTTTTTAATTAGGATACAAAGAAAATCAGATTATTTAGATTGCAGTATATCAACTCCAAGTTGTTGCTTCCCATTCTTCATATTCCTACTTGGTGTCCAGCTATCTATTAGTCTTTTAAATATATTGGCAGGACTCAGTAAGTTTGTTAATTAGTGTCCTTAAACCTCAGATACTATCAGCTAGTACCTATGATTTGCAGATAACTTTTGTTTCCTTCTGTTTTCTACCTGTTGTACGCAGTTAACCTGTTTACATCCTTGTTGATTTAAGATATTGTTTTTCCTGTGATCTCCGGTTTTGATAACTTCCCTATAATATTACTGTCAATAGCAATGCTTCCCTGTCTTATTTGTTTCATTGTTCTTCTTCCTAAACTTCTGACCTTTCCTGTTCCTTTCAAACAGATTGAACACAAATATCTAAAATTAGTAACCCATATCTGGTAGAAAAGCACTCTCAGAACACCTTCATAGAACCTTCTGGTTTGTAAAATGTGGTTTAAACACCAAACAACAAAAGCACATGTACAGTCACACCTCAGAGGCACGAAGTAACTTTGCTGGTCATGGTCTAGGCAAACTGAATATTCTCTCATTCCAGAACAATATCTCATAGCTGAGCTACATCACTGGTCTCCAGTGAGTCTGACGAAGGCTCAGTGAAACCAAATCTGATTTCAAGCTTCTTACCTATGTTCTTTTAAAGACAGTGCTACATCTGTCCACCACGTCTTCATTTTGATCTGATCAGTGTGCAGCACCAGTTTCAATAACCTTAAGTGATCCCACTTTGCTGTCTCCAGTCAGGCACTGATACTCATATTTGCAATGATTCTTTTCCTGTCTTTACTTTCTAATTTATTGTACTTTCAACATAATAGGGTGATATTCAGCATAAGCTTTGGCTCCTGTGTGTTCACATGGCTTGCCTCATACAGTGGTAGAAGCAAAGTTTCACCTATCCATAAAAATTATTATTTCAATATCACTAGTATTTGGAAAAGTACAAATGATGTGTGACAGTTACATGCTAGTAACTGAAATCAAGACAGTCTCATTATCAGAGGAAAAAAGTAATGAGATGTGTAGCTCTGTCTGTGATTTCTGTCTTGATTTGCTATTTCCATTACATGCTGTATAGTTACGAACACTGTAACACACATACCTACATGGGGAAAGAATAAAAAGTATAGTAAAAAACAGACTAAAAAAATGTTTCTTTCAAAGGCAGGAAATCAAAAACTGCAACAAAGCTCTAATTTACCTTTAAAGTCATTGGACCTAGAGAAATAGTTGCTTGAGAGAGCTCAGTGAAATCCTAAGCAAATTTAGTTCTAAAATTTTGAAGACAGTATTTAATTACTGAAGCTTTCAGCTTTTGTTGTTTGTAGACTGGAATATGGAATATATATCTCTAAAAATATTGTTTGTAGAGATGTATATTCCATACAAATCAATATTTGATCTCAACCAACAGTGAAGACAGAAAAATTATTTTTGGCACCATAACATTAAAATCATTCTGCCTAATGCTATATTTATTACCTCCAAAATTACCTCAACATATTAAAATGGCTTGATGCTTTTCAGAGAGTAAAATCCAAGACAGGCATCTGATTTCTCAAAGATAGAGGAAAATATTGCTGTAAGGACTAGTTACATACATTGTCTGAAGCAGACATTCTCAGGGTTTCTTCACTGATTGGATTTTTGGGGGAGTGGGATTCATGTGGGGAGAGGGTAGATATTTTTCAACAAATACATAGATTCTGGAAGTCTTCACTAGGGATTCCATTTTTGTAGATTGCAGCCTCCACTTAAGCCCCTGAGGAGGCAGGGCTGTCCTCTGCCCTGTAGAGAGATCTTTATTAATTTTATGCAAGCTGCTTATGGGAGTCATTACTATAAGTAGAGAAAAATGTTAATTCTTATCGCCTGTGGACTGATTTTCACCTGATTGTATACAAAGTCAGAATCAGGCTTTTTGTCTCTTTGTCTGAATAAAGAATAAAATATTCCACGGGGGACATTCAATATTAATGACATATTGCATAGCAATAAATACTTACTAAGGATATATTTATTTGCTATTAATCCGTATGTCTTGTCTCAACCAATCTCTCTTGTTACTTAAACCAGAATATATGTGACTCAATGTTGGCTCTTAATAAACAGGTTGCAACAAACCACTGAATCTTGGGGTACATTAATTTGCTTTATTTCATTTACCAAAATCAGATAATGATAAATCTATATTTAGAATTGGAGTTGCAAGAAAGAAGCTAAGGCTATTAGAAAAACCATAACCCAGCAGTTTTAGAATGACCAAGGCCTTGTTAAAAACCTAAAAACATATCATGTCCTTTATTTAACTGGGAAAGTTGGAAATCTGAGGTATCATTTCAAAGGCTGTTTATGCCGTATGTATATATCATTGATAAATCAAATAACCAGTGAACCTTCCAACCTAGGCAGCTAATTAGGGAAATCAAAAGATTTAGATACAGGAAAAGAGAAGCTAATTTTTTTTTCCTTTAATCCTCATAGGTTTGTTAGGATTAATATTAAAAGATCCTGGCTAAAAATAAAGCTGTAGCAGTGGGATCTGATCTGGTTTTCATTCATTAGAAGGTCTTTCCTAATTTCAGCTATAAAACAAATTTAGGCATTGTGTCTTCTCTGCTGGAATCTAAGTCTTACAGCTCAGAAATTGCTGTGAACATTAATGAAGAACAGCAGATACAGAGCAATGATGTCCCCTGATTGCAATCAGAATCATGAATTAGAAATTGATACATGGCAGAATGTAAAAGTAGGTGTTCAGTGGTAAACCACATGAGAGGAAGGCTTTGATGACTGTAGTGATTAGCTTGATTTTTTTTTCCCTGGCTCTTCGATTATAAATCACTGCATTTTAGCAGCCAGATACATTTTCAAATATGTACCTCATATTTGGCTAAATTTAGGATAGTAAGGAAGCTTGTGTTGCTCTTAGTTTTTTTTTTTTTGTTTGTTTATGTGCTTGAAATCTCCCTACTTTTGGATAAAGATCCGTCAAGTGAAAGAGAAATCTGAAGTTACTTGTGAAAACAAAGCAGAAAAGCTTCTTAGTAATTTTGATATTTATTTTTATAAAGCATTGCAATCATACACTGACATTTCCAGATTGGGAAGAGTTATTGAGTTAGAATGGGAAATATGCTTAGCAAGAGCTCCCCAAAATCACATATTTATTTAGAAATCTAAATATAGATGGTAAAATTTCTTTGTGATCAGCATCACATTTTAAGTAGCTATTTTCTTGAAAAAAAAGATTGCCTATTGGGAGAAAGGGAAATGGCTGCAGAAGGGAAAACCATTGCTGCCTGGTCATGCAAGAGTTTGAACGGGGTTGGTGCCATCAGTTTCCATCTTTCATCAGAGGAGTGACAGAGCTCTTGTGGTAGTGACAGTGAGACAGTCTTTGTAGTAGTGATAGCAGTGACAGCTTTTGTAGTACTGCAGTAGTGACGATGGCTCTTGTAGCAGGAGTGACTGAGCACTGCCTCTGCAGCCAGTTTAGCATATACATGGAGGCAGCTCTCAATCACTTTTGTTCAACAGCTAGGTTGCTGGAAAAAAAAAAAAGTAATGAAATTTCAATGTCATGTCACCTGAAACTGGGTTAATAAATTCCTAAATTACAATGGCATGATTAATTTGGACTTAACAGGGATACACTTCCAGAAACAGGCAATTTGCCTTCTGTGTCTTATGAGAACATTTAGTCAGGGTGGCAGTCCTCAAGAAATCCATTTCAAAAGATGAGGGATGTGATATATACATATTTGACTGAAATCAAGTCTATCTAACATACAACTAACTCGGCTTCTATTCTCCATTGTTCCTTTATTCCTGTCTATGAAGAACATTTAAAAATTACTTTTCTTCCTTAATATTGTGTGGTGGAATTACATTATAGAATGTTTTCACCTTTTAAAATTCTTGTAAAGACTAACAGGGTCTAAGGGTCTAGTGAGAGGCATTATGTCTGCAAGTAGATTTAATATTTGACAGCATCCATTTGTGCTGCAGATTTCAGGTGAGTATGGTTTTATAATGTCAGTGTTATCTACAGTGCCTTTATTACTACTCTGAAAAGTGGTGCTGAGTGCACATGCACACAACTGCTGAACTCTTCTATTTCTGGAGTTGTCTAAACAAGACAAAAACTTTATTTGGCCATCTTCATCATGGAAGGATTACACTGGCATAAAAGATCACCATAAATTCTAGTCTCTTTTGAATCAATGTTCAAATACTAAAACTCTGCTGCTAGGTGGAATTAATTATTGCACAGTGTTTGTCATGAGGTTTATGTTCATGTTGTATAATTATACAGATATGAAGTATAAATAGCAGCTATTCAAAACAACTCAAAAATAGCCCATACAGCCAATTTCTTCCTTGTAGGAGAAATGTTAAGTAGTAGATATTTAAGTCTTACTTTTTATCATCTTGTTGTAGTTATATTTGCATTTTGCTGGAATGTGCTTGTGACAGCTTTTGATGGGGGAGGCATATCAGCATTATGAGGATATCAGCATAAAACAGGCTGTCCAATAATTCAAAAGTAAAGAACAAATTTTATATTAAATGAGCTTTGCTTTGTTGGGTGTAAGACAATTCTGCTAGAGCTGTTGCCTTTTCCCCCAGCCTAGAAAAGAAACTTGAGATAATTTTAGCAAGGAGGTAATATAAAAGGGGATCTTTATTTTGAAGGTCTTTGGGAGCAGTTATGGAAAGGTGTCCATAAAAGCCCACCCCCTCCAGGGGTAAGTACATATTTATAGCTTTTAGGAAATTAGCATAATTGATTAAAAGCACCAATTAGGAGAACAAGTGGTGATTCAATTCCCCCCCAGGTCCAGCCCCTTCTCTGGAGCCCCCCTCTCAGCACTAGTTGTACTTTGTTTATGAAAATGCTCCTAGGAGTTGTTCTCGGCCTTGGTTCCCAGGAAGAACCGAGATAGGACAGGGCCTTGCACCCCCCTGGGGCTTGGAGCTCTGGAATTTGTTTTGTCTTTCTGCTTAGGGAAAGGCCATGGAAAAGTACTGGAAAAGCTAGCTATTAATACAGTAGGCTACAGAGCTACAAATATATGTGCAAAGAGTACAGAGAACATACAAAAGAAAAAAGGCATCAGAGCCAGAACTCAACTTCTTACCAGCGTAACACCTGCTAAATGAAAAAGCACAGTCCTGTGGATGTGACAGCTTAACACTGATCTGTGGCATACTAAATACAGAAGAGTTACTTTATAACTCCAGTCCCAAAACCCACTACCAACCAACTTTAACTTAGAGACTACACATTTGTTGTAATCTATAGCTGAAACATTTTGCACTATGAAAACATGAGCTAACGTTACAAAATATTTTTTAAAAAATTAATTGGCTGAAGAAAATAAATTCAAAGCAACTGAACAACAACTACATTTTTATCACAATTAGCTTTAAAATATTGCTTTGACTGACCCTCACTTTAAATAGATACATCCATTCAATGCCTGTCCTTCTTTACCCTTTTCCACCTTATTTTTACCATCCTCTCCAGATACAGTCAAGAAAGGCACCCAAGTGCATTTGAATGCTGAAAACATTATGAATGATAAAAGTGCTGTAAAGATGACTATTTACATAATGCCGGGATCATCTGTGTGTCTGTGCATGGTCAGGACTGGATCTTCCCACTCTTTACAACATACTCTCATGATCTTACAGACTCAGTGCTGTCTGATAAAATAATAACATAAAATTACAATGGGCTTCATGAGGGAGTTTTATTATGAGGAGAAACAGACATATCTATGTTTAAAGATGGTCTTAAATAGACTGAAATATTAAGGCTATTTAGTATGCTGAGTATAAATAGTATAAATACTGTGCTGTGAATAACACTTTGAAGATCACCTACTTTATCAGTATTGTATACTTCAGAAGTTTCATCTACTTCAGTTGTACCTTGTAATGTGAAATAAACAGAGGTTTTAGCTAGAATAGTTGGCTTTACAGGCTATTACAGGATCTCCTGTTAGAGTTGTTATAGCCCAGGATACGTCAACGTTTCCATTTCTAAGGGTTTATAATCAGACTGCAAAAATGGGCTTTAGACCGAAACTGACAGCTTAGGTCTAAACTCAGAACCAAATTGTTTTAAAAGAGGACATTTTCATAGCTATATTCTCTCTTCTGTATTAAAACTGAATGTCTTAGTTTAGCATCCGTAATGAGCTCATCTGATATTTTGTGAACAGGAGCTCTGAGTTGCTAAATAGAACCCTGTTGTCAACATACCAGTGGGAACACATCATTATAGAAGAGGGTAGAAATTTTTTTCAGTTTCCTAAGTAGCACAACAATTATGCATATACTTTTTTTTCTGCTCCTGCATCTGTAGAGGCTGAACTGACCTCAGTTTAGCCCAAAAGACACAGTGCAATGTCAGAATATCCATACTGGAAACTCAGACAGCTGAGCTAGGTCTTAGTCACATGAATTGCTGCCTCAGCTGATGCATTTTGTGCCAAATCTATGCTGCTTTTGAATTTAAGTTTTTAAGTTGTTGTTTTGGGGGTATTCTTGGGGTCTTTTTTGGGGATGGTGGTAGTTTTTTAATTGCACCAATCTGGTTTTAGTGATCCCAAGATAATGCAAAATATATACTACTCAGTTAAATCCTTGGCCACTTTCTATACAGATGTTCCCTAAAAGAGCAGCCAGTTTTTCATCTGCATTATCACCTCATGAAAGCATGCCAGGTAGAGACCGGGTGATCTGCAGGTAAATACCAATCAGGTTACCTCTACAGGGTGGAAGAACTATAAAATAAATCTTATGGTAGAAAGGAAAGATATTCTATCTTATACATGGTATGCTTTTATGAAATATTCTAGATACATAAAATAATGGACTGATTATGCCATTATATTGAACTAATATAATTGGGAAATCTAAGTGTAGTACTGCAGAGAGGGATGTTTCTTTCAGTTCTTTTATGTATGTGGAAGCAACAAAGGCTTTTTAGAATTTCTTGACACACTTGTGTCTTCCACTTATCTATGTGATAGGTTCATTTGTCAAGGATATAATACAGTTTTCTCATCACAGCATTAACAGAGTTAATTTTACATTGCATCCAAAGCTCTGTGAGAGCAAATCAGTATGAGATATGTGAAAACCTGATATAAGGATACATGTCTAATAGTTCGTCATGTTGCTTATTCAATAGTACATATTATAAAATCATTCTGACAGTGGCCTCTAAGGCATTACTCTAACTAATCTTATATTTCCTCTTAATAGTAGAGTTCTTTTTCTGAAATTGGTTGTTTATCATTCTCCACCTGACCCTGAAGAGCTCAGTACACAATCTTTTACTGCATGTCATTGTCCTCTCTCTGTGATGTTGAAAATGAGGATCAAATATGGTGGATTTCAATGGTCATGATATAAAATGGTTTGTAGAAGTACAGGGGAGAACAGGGCATTGAGATATGTTGCCCAAAGGCAAGGATAAAATGCTTTATGTGTACAAACCATACACATATATGTCTGTACAAGGTTTCTCTGTGCTGACAGAGTATTATACATTGGACTCCAGTAGAAGTTATTTTTGGTACTTTTCCCAGGACTGCAGGCATATACACACTGCAGGTATGTAAGACTGGTTTTGCATGCTTGAGGTGTATTGCATTGTTTGAGGCAGAAGCTATTCCAAATGATTCATAATAAAAGGTGACAACCAAAGCTGTCATTCAAGAGTTTTGCTGGCCTGTGGTGGTCATACCCTTTTTTTTGACAATGCCTTAATGCTTTCAAGGCTTTCAAACTGGGAATCATAGCTATGTGTTCTTACCAACCAACTTTTAACCAAAGCAGACCTAAGAATCCCTTTAGATGCAGCAACATGTTTTTTGCTTTACACAGCTGTTTCTGAGTGCTGAAAAGGTCCCAGTACACACGGGGCAAGCAGGTTCTGGAGTCTTGTGTGTGTTTTATAATTTTCCATTATGCTGTTGCTTTCCTGGGTTGAAAGCTCACAAAGAACTCGGTCAGAGTTCACTGTCTGACTTTTGATGTGTAACACTATTGAAGACTTTCTGTAAATAACTCCTGAAAGTAATGAAGCACATGGCAGAGCAAGGCATAGGGTCTGAAATGCTCACAAGAGCTTGGAAGAGTTCTGTCACAGACAGTACAACAACCAGTAAAAATCAATATTTTCAATGGTCAAAAAGTTAGTATAAAAATGTTAATAAAATAATATAGCTTTGTCATATGATGTATACATTTCAGAATGACTCTATATTGGTATTATTGTTGTGAAGATTAATTTCTTCACATGGAAAGCATGCAGATGATAGAAAACTGAAATGTCACTAAATATTTCTATCTAATGAAGAAACATAATTCCTCTTATAAACTGTTTAGTTTCTTTCATAACTACCTAACTTCTGAGTTTCTATTTCATAGAAGATTATATGATATAGTAAAAATGTAAAAAGTAGGTAGTAAAAAGTGTGTGAAGCAGCAGCTAACAGCTTCTGTGATGATGAATTTGCTGGATGTATCACAGCTCAGAGAACAGTGAAGCTGTGAGGTTATACAAAATGCATACATTCCTGAAGAAATTAATAATGTCCTTTTTCACAATTAACCATAACTTCCTTTTAAAAAATGGTAATATTATAGTAGGATCTATCTGTATTAAAACAAGATCAAAATCTGTCATGGATATGATTTTGTCAGTCATTCCCACGTCTGAAAAGCAATTGAACTGGATGTCTTGGCTCATGAAATGTTTACATGGTAGCTTTATGGATGTACTGTAGTTTTATACCTCACTGCCTGTGATCTATGAATAGTATAACATGGTTCTTTCTTTGAAGCTATGAGTAATGGCTGAGATGATGTTCAGTTTATCATTTTATAAAGTCTTCATGCTCACGATCAAGTAGATATCCTTTATTCTCACTACCTTTGAAAGCTGAATTCTGTATTGTAAGGAGAGCTTAAATCACACATGCAAGTCAAAAAACCTGTGACAGAGACTTTTGCTACAGCCATAATGAAGATCACATGGCCATCAGAGAGCAGGTGTCTAGTGTAAGATAGTTGTCCAAACTCCATAGCTGAAGAACACCAGAAAAGACAGACTTTCTCTGTGTTGGAATTCCAATTTTAGGTGTTCCCCCAAGTAGTGTGTGCACATGTTTGGCTAGCAGACACATGATCTTATATTTCTGAAACACTGAAAGTTAGGATTTGGCTAAGGTCTAGACTTTATATGTGTTTTACTGATGATCTTTCCTGCAAGGAAGAAGAATTAGTTCTACATTTAGGGGGATTTTACAATTCTGTCTTTGGAAAAAGACATAAAGAGCTTCCTGATTGCCATGTGAAAAGGGGTTTCCTTGTACTCTCTGTGTTTAATTGGTCTGTCAGTGCCCCAGGAAAGCCAAGCTCCTTGTGCCTGACCAGTCTGTCAGTGCCCTGTTATGGGGACTCCACTGAAAAGTGTTGTGTGTCAGAGGGCAGTTCAAATACTGTTCAGGGACATGCTAGAACAGCATATTCAAGTTGAATCTCTTATTACAAACTAGAAAGAAGTACCCCCTCCCTGATCTTCTCTGTTTCATTGAGTGTGTTTTCTGCTGCCATTGGCTGCTATTGCCCTTGAGGGTCTCATGCTAAAGTGTTCACAGAGTAACAGACTTCATTAATAAACACACTGATAATAGAAAATTGTGACGGGTTAAGTTTTGAAGATGGCTGACTCCAAAAGCAAATTTGAAGCAATATGCAGGTAAGCTCCAATCACCATTGAAAGCCAGCTGGAGTTAACCATTTAGTGCTCATGGAGGAGGATTCTTACCCAATAGATGTCCCTGTGGAATAGAAGACAGATTCAGCAAGTTGACTGATCCCAGAAGTTACTTCTGTAAGTTCTCTCCATCCCTAATTCACTTTTATACTATTTCTTTATTTTTAGTTGGAACTGATTGTCTCCCATCATACATTTGTTACCGATTGGTGTAAAATTCTCTTACTTTGCTGTTAAAGATATGGCCAATAAAATATAGAGTGCATGACTGGTGAAAGGTGGTCATACCATGGGGCAGGTATCTTGGGGACAGGTAATTTTGGGATGGAGGTGTGAATTAGTATTACAATTAGATTATAATTAACTGAGTCCTTCTGAAGAGAGAGATATCCCCACAGTTGCTGGCTCAGCAGCAAGACATCCCCTTGGCTGGCAGCTGCTATGTGGTGGATCAGATACACGGCACCATCTCAGTCCCATCCCTGCAAGGATTACAGCAGAGCCTGGCTGTGGTGTTTCTGCTCTGCTCCATCCTCCGTTTCATCCCTCAGCATGTGCTGAAGGTTACAGGCTGTGGGGAATGTATGTGGGGAATCATCATGGAATAGATTTTGTGCATGCCAACCAGATTCCATCCAGGAAGTAGCAACTGCATTTCACCTTATAATTTCTGTCCTGCTATAACTTCTGTTAGAATGTGAATATAACTTACCAGTTTCCTCTCATTTTACCCCCAGAAATCTTCCCACAAGGAAGCACGGCTCATAGGTCAGTCTGAGATACTGTACCTCCTACAATATTATTGCACATGTGTTCAGTGTTGGCTGAACTCAACCGGGACTCTGTGTGCTCAGTCATGTACTGAGTAGAATTCCAGCTGGCTGAGTTGTTGAAGGGCAAGTTTGTATTTTGTAGCTAGATATACAGAATTGTGAAAACCTCCTTTATTTGTATTTGTAGTGTCAGCCTGGAAGGATATATCAGAGGTCTAAGGATATTTCACATGCAGCATCCTCTTAGAAGTTGGAAGCTGCACAAACAAAAGAGGAGCAGCACAAAGGTTAACACTATATTAAGAGTACGTGAAAGGAAATAGAGAAGTAGCAGCTCAGCAGTTGAACTCTACCCTCATGGCCTTTGCAAAAGGTGGAAGGTTGTCTGGGACACAGTGGTCCCAGATGGGCACTGATATTTTCCACACTGAGTACCAGAATTCTATCTGTTACATAGAAATAAAGAATACAGTGTGTCCAATTCAGCACCTGAAGTGAGGAATTGGAATGACTTGAACTATTTTGTCATATCTAGTTTTATAACTGATAATTCTCTTGCATATCCTGCATTTGCTTAAAACAGAGACACTAAGATGGACCAAAGTCAGCCATCAAAGGCTATGTTATAATCTTGCATTGTCCTTTCATTCCCTAGTATATCCACATTCTTTGGAATGTAAAGGTTGTGATGATATATGTATTCTCTGTGCAGAGAGAAAAAACCTATAAATTCTATTGCATCTTTATGGTGGCATTATAATGCCTAGGAAGAAGTTAAAAAATCAAGTTTACTATGACTACTTTAAGACACTTTGCCTTTCACAGTAAGCAAACTCAGTGCTTGTATCTGATACTATTTACTTTTCTGAAGCTTTGTCTCATTTTACAGAAACTCTAATGATGTGTCATTAGGGAAATGGACCAGTTAAAGTAAAACACCACCCCTAATAATATTTTGCAATTTACCTGGCTTTAAAAAAGCTTTATCTCGTCAGAGACTTCTTAAGTACATAGGTAAATGGGGCCATAAATTTTATTTTCATATTCCACAAGTTTATACTAAAAACTCTGAAACTCTTGTAACAGATGTAATTAGATGGCTAATGATATTACAGCTCATATAAATATAAATTTACATGTTTCTGTTGAATTCCATTTGACAAATATTTTGCACAAAAGCAAGTTTAACAGGATACCTTAGAAATTTTTGACTTCAATGAAAATGAAATGCATCATTTCGAATTAACAGGCAGCAGATAAATCAAAGCAGACCAAAACTGGCCATTTAGTCCAACACATTGCCAACAATAGTGGTAAATACTGAATGTGAATCTTTACTGAAAGCAAGTGAACAGAATTAGAGGAGTGATTTGAGGCACTGAGGAGCCAAAGCTTCCCAAAATGCTCTCCCTGAGTCTCTAATCATGTTTCAGAAGATCACCAAGGCAGAGTCAGTGTCTTTACATTTAGTGGTACTTCAAAGGCTAGTTAATGAAAGAAAAATCTGACATTTACTATCTACAGATGTGTTGCATTGAGTAATTCCAGAATTTATGTACATGACTTTAAAAAAAGCCTGTTTGAGCCTGTTGATTGCTGCTTTTGCTGTAAGAGACAGTGAAAAAACTTTACTTATTCACCATACCAGTGCTGTTCACATCCCTCCCTTTGGTTCTTACAGTACTGAAAAGTCCTACATTTCAGTTACTCTTTGCATGCAGTTATTTCTGTACTTTGAATCAGCCTTGCTTTTCTCCAATTTTTTTTCCTATTTTCTTGAACAGCGCATGGTGTGAATGCACAATGGCAGACTTCAGTTCATTTTCTATCCCTCTCCTAACAATACCTGGCATCCTATTTCCATTATCAGATAATTCTGAACAGTTGCCTAATGTTTTTATTAGAAACCATTATTATAACCCAAATTTTAAATTTCCCAGCAGGTTATATCACAACACTGCATATTTAAAGCTGGGATTGTTTTAACCTATGTGCATTTCTTTTTGTTTATCTATATTTTGTTTTGTCTGACATTTTGTTAGAAGGACTTTCTGCAGTAATCTACAATTGGCTTTTGGGAATTCTCTCCTGAATCACTTAGTACCACCATGCACCCCTCTCTCCCTGTCCAGAGTATATCACGCAGTCCAGGTCCTCTTACACCTCACATCCAGAAGGCAGCCTACCCCCAATGTGAAAGTAGAAAATGTTTTCCACTGTATGTTTTCTACTTTCTACTGCTTCTTTAATAGAGGAAGAAACTGTTATGTAAAAAAAATTTAAAGTGTAATTATCCTGACTAAAATTAAGTTAATTCATTTTAGGCTGAAACAGTGTTGTGTGTTTGTGAGAGACTGGACTATTAGTGTCTAATGACTCGAACGTTCAACCCCTTGCTGTAACCACCCAGGAGCTGTAGGAGACTGGACTATTGGTGCCTGAGGCTCAAAGTATGAGATTGCTGCTTTGCCCCAATGCACAGAGTGGCTTCCCAGGTGCAGGAGGGCAGGCACACCTGAGCCTACAAGAAGGTTCCCAGATAAGGGAAGACACTGACAAGAAGAAAATCATGTAAGTTCTTATCATGCCAGTGTACTCCCTTTCGTAATGACTTATCTGTGAAAACTCCCTTCTGAAATACTGGGGCGTCACATGTGGGATGGAGGTATTAATTTTGGCTAATAGGCCATGATCTATTCAACTAACCCTGACATAAGAGACAGCTGCAACATCTTAGAAGGTATCAAAGACTACAAAATGTCCCGTGATCCAGTATTATCCAGGGGAGCTATGGGGGTGTTTCCACACAGCCTCAGCATAATATAAACCTCATGGGCCTGGTGTTTGCTGGACTCTTTCCTCCCACCCCTCGATGGATACAGTTTGCAGCCCCTGGGAAGAGTACCCATGGGATGTAGCTGCAATCTGTGGAGTAGTGATATTCCTCCTACTTAATCTATTTCTCTGTCGCACTTTTTCTCTCCCTCCCTCTCACTTCCCTAGCTCTCTTTCTACCTCACATTTACTGTTAAATAAAATCCATAGTATTGACTTTGGCATATGGTCTCATTTTCACCTTAATTTGGGCAGAGGCATCTCTAAGAATTGAAATAATTATATCCTAAGAGTGTAACAGAGTTTAATGAAGTTACAGAATATTTCTAAATGAACATTTACTTTGGATATTTCAATATTTTGTACTAGGTTTAAACTCTGCCTCTAACAACTTTTTAATATCATAAAGTCTACATTGTTTTGTAGGTAAATTTTTGTTTTCCAACATTCACTGGGAGTATTCCATGAGAGCACAGTTCATTGTTATATAGATATAAAATATGCACTGTTTTTTTGACAGACTGTCCTAGTTCAAACTGCAACAGTCAAGTTTGCTAATTTAGACAAAACTCCCTCAGACAGATAACCTAACCCCCTCAGATACACACAGAAGTAGAATTTACATTCAGGTACACACATATCTTTGTTCCATTACTTATTTGTTTCCATCATTTGGTATTCCTCAAATGCAGGCTGTTCTGCTTTCAATAAACTCTCATGGTATTTCTTAGAATAATAGAGATTCCTTTTATTTTCCAAATTTCCCTAACTAGATGTGGCAATTTTCTCAAGTGGTAATTGCCTCTGTAATGCTTTGGCTTCCTTAAAATTGTGTCTAGATATGGTTCCACAAAATTGTTTCAGTAATGTACGGTATGTTCTACTCACATACCTTAGGAAAAACAGAAGCTCAACATTGCAAACAGGCAAACTTTTATTTAAGGTCTGAATAAAATACTTCAGATAAACATCATCACATATTTTTGTTTCCCCAAAGTAATAATTTTCTGTTGAGATGTTTGCTTTATATCTTGCAAAGCCCAAATCAGAGGCTGATATAGACCATCTTGTCCATTCATGGTTACTCATGTATTCAAGTAGAGTGAGACTCTAGTAAAACTAGTTAGGTGTCTGGCAATCTCTTTCATTTCCTTGTCAGGAATGTGTTTTACCACAGATTGCTATTTTAATCTTTAACCAGAAATTTGTTTTAAGATATTTTCAAATTTATGGAAACATAGGAAATTAGCCTCTTCAGAGGAAATATTTTTAGAGGGATCCTTAAGAGGAAATCCCATAAATTTGAGACCAAGGACTTGTTTTTAGGGAGTGAATATTGTTTGTCTGGAGTGATAGCAGTTTTCAGAAGTGGTGCCACTAAAGCGATTGAAAATTAAATAGAGTTTCAAGCTCTGATTCTCTTCTATGCAAATTAATGGGAATTGCACAAATTGTGCAACTAAAATCTAGTTTCAAATAGTATAACTGGCTTACAAAATTGAAAATTTGTAACTAATGGCTTGAATAGTACTAACACCACCTAGACAGACACTGAACTATTGATCTTTTAAAAGAAACATGGATTTCATTCCCATCTGGGTTTCTTCCATAGAAGGTTTCTTCAAGGTGTTCTCACCGGCAAACTCTATTCAGGAGTTTTATTTCTAATATACGTATATCTGAAAACCATAAACAAATATTCTATTTAGTGAGAACAACCTTTTAATACTAAATAAAGGCAGTCTTGGATTTTGGTAATTTAAACCTGGGATTGTGTGCTAGATAGAATGTTTCTGACGGGCATTCAAATTTGGTTAGTATATATAAATATATGAATAAGATGATAGATTTTTCTGCAATACATATTTCCCCTTTTACTGTAAATCCAACTACATACAGACAATTTCAATTTGACAAGAGGTTTAATAATATGTATTTTAAACAGCTGAAAAAGTGTTGTTTTTCTTTGCTAATGGCAATTTCCCCAGTAATTTAATACTCAGAAACAGTGGATTCAGTGAATTTTAGAGCAGAATAGGCTCTGAAAGAGATATCCTTTCAGAGGATAGTTACCTTTACATATGACTCAACATTATGATTGCTATGGATTTTTTCCCAGTTCTTTTGTTAGATCCTTAGAAGAAAATAATTTTCATATGCATCTTAAGAATATTTGGTAGCAAAATCCAGTTAAAGAGGTCAGTAATTTAAGACACAGGTTAAATCTCCCACTAGTGGAATAGGAAGATCCATTCCTACTTTTAAAAGTATAACTTAAAGTTTAGTATTATCAAGAGGATAGATACTTTTTTCCTTATAGGATGGGGAATGTGTGTGATGCTGCCGATTCTCCTGCTTATTTCACAAAAATGCAAACTTCACATACCAAGGTAATTGGTTTCTGGATGATGGTTACACCTTGAATAGCAATGAGAAGATACTCTGTTTCCCTGAGTTTGTGTTTTAGCTTTTTCAGCTCAGGTTTACATAGCCTAATTTACAGCTATATCATGTCTCCGCAGAGTAAAAATTTTCTACTAATAGTTCCATTATTTTCTCCGTGACAGAATTTAACAACATCTTCATTTAAATGCTAATATTTTTTCAGTTAACTGCAGAAATAACATGCTTGAAGACAAATATAACAATTCAAGCATTATAAAAAATAATACCAAAATTCATGCAAACCATCCAAATCAGTCAGAAACTTTCCAAGACAGGAGAGACATACCAGAAGTGAGTAGACGGTGAGAAACACCACTGCTGGTTTATCACAGAAACATCACTGCCAACTTACTGCAGATAGATTAAGTGGGATGGAAGGGGGTTTTGTGCCTTTTTTTTTTTTCTCTTTTTTGCTGTACAGGATCAAGTAACAGAGTATAAACATATCAGTTTGGTGTCTTCACAACAGACCTAAGTTTTGTATTCTCAAATTCAGATGTAACCAGTTTTCATGTCCTGGCTCTTCCACTGCCACACTAGCTAACCAATGGCATGACATTTAATCCACCTGGGTTTCTATGGAATTATCTTTCTTATTCTCCATGTCTATGTGCACTTCAATTGTTAGGTAGGCAGAATAGCTATTGCCTTTTTTTGAGCTATACTTTCATCTACAGATGGGATTTGTTGTAGTCCTGTCGAATCTGGGGCAAGGTAAAATCATCCTCTCTTTGAATTTTATACTTTGAGCCCAGTTTTTGGGTTTCTATATAGACAGAAGAAACAGTATTAGGAAATTGGAAATTAATTTGTTCATTAGCTAAGACAAAGACATGCTATAAAACAGTATATTGAAACAGATATACCATATTTAAATCCACATTCATTAAGAAACCCATCAGCAATATTATAGTAGTCATATTTGTCACAGATAATATCAAAGATATTTTAAAAGAAATTTGTGCCATCAGTGTGGTTCATTACTATACCAGGGTCTTAATCCTTTATTATTCATAATTAAAACTAGATTAAGATTTGTTCTGGGTCCCCTGTAGATTTGTCCAAGGTGACAGCTGAGGGGATTGCTCCATATTAGACGATACTGATAGTATTATAAGTTTGAATGAGGCTTCTGAAATATATAATTCACAGTTTTAAAAATTTTATATTTCATTAAAGAGACCACCATCTGAAAAATGGTAGTAACCACTATGGCCAAAGTAAAACCAGTGAAATTTATGGAGCAATGGCCACACTTTTTCACCTTACATTATAAAGTATGCTAGTACTTGAACTGGCTATCTTTCTACCAAGTAAAGGGAAATGCTGTGTAAAAAAACCCTGCCAAAATGTACATCTCAATGCTTTTCAAAGACTCACATCTCTTTCTCTTATTAATAGTCAGTTCTGTGTGGAAAGATCTTGGAGCTGCTTGAAGTGAGGTACTAGTGAGACAGGTTCTTTTCACTTACTTTAACTCCTATAAATGTAAAAAAAAAAGAAAATAAAAGAAATTAAATGAAAATAAATGAAATAAAATAAAATTAAATAGGAAAGAGAGGAAATTTGCATGCTGAAAGGATGGAGGCTTATTGAAATCCAAGAAATACAATTTTAAAAAGAAACTACCAAGAGGAACTTGGAGAATTTTAGACCAATTACTACAGCCATTTAATTCTCATAACAAAATATTTCTTCTCCCATTTTAAAATCAAGTACCATTTGTAACCCAAACTTGGGCAATGTGAAATCAGCACAGCAGAAAATGTAGCTCTTGTTCAGCAAACTCCCAGAATATTTTGGGATGAATCAGGATAGCTGGATGACTTTCCCTACTGGAAACACTGTTCACACTATACCTAATTTCTGTAAATCCATGCAGGCTGGCAAATGCACTCGGTTGTTTCAGTTAATTAGAAAAATGGGCCCTCGATGCAGAATGAAGCTGAATCCAATACCTGATATGTGGACTGCTGAAAGTTTGTAAGTGGTTGCTACTTTTGGCATGTTTTAACAAAAAATGCAGTTATATTTCTATAAATATGCAATTGCTATATTTTGCTGGTCAGCTATTGCTTTTAAAGAGCTGAGTTCTGGTTTACATGGTAAACCTACAGTAGTGATACAGTCAGGTTACATCTAGTAAAAAGCACAGGTCACTATTTTACAGGTGTCATTGCTCAGGACAAAAAGGACATTCAATTTTGTGAGCTATAACTCCCCTTTTTTTGCTAGGGTAACAGCCTTTAAATATATGTCTGGTGGGTGGGATTAGATTCCTTTCAAAACTGATGATCCTAAGTCACTTGATGGAGAACGAAACTAATAAAAATTTGCAAACAAACTAGTCTGAAACACTCTAGACCAGTTTTTAACTGTGGTATTAAGGATAAAAAAGATTCCCCCCTCCCCTTTTCTCAAAATCTAGGGAAGGAAAATGGGGAAGAGTCATCCAAACTTGTTTACAATGAGAAACAGATGTGAATTATTATGGAGTGTTACTATATTTTAAAGAGGAGTTTGGTATCTGTATTATTTCAGATACACATTTCTCAGAACACAGAAAGCTTGGGAGCTCTGCAAGTATTACAGTAAACCTCTGATTACTTTTCATGGGGATGTCATGTCTAGGACTGCAAGTTAGTGGTACAGGAAGGAGACCAAAACAGGTCTCTAGGCAGCTGTTGAGCTTCAGTGGAAGAGAAAGGGAAGTACTTTCACTGCACAAAATCACAAAGGGGTGAGAAATAACTGAGTAGTGACATTTTGATATTGCATTATATTCGCCTTCTGGTCCAACTTCAGTGCTTGCTTGCACTCCTGGCCGAGTACTGTGACAGAAGTGTGAGACAGCACCACAATGCAAAGTCAGGGCATTGCTGCTGTGCAGCTCCGTCAGATAAAGTATTTTGCATGTCTCTCTTACAGAGGGTCACTGACCCATGACGTGCATGTGCCAGCAGAAGTTTTCGTGGTGGTAGTTGAGAAATCAAGTGTCAGAATTGTGAGCAATAGGTCATCTCTGATTTACAAAAGAAATTTAGGAGAACACAGTCTGAACCCATGCATCAAATAACAACTTTCAAATGCACTTGACCATTCAGTAAAGAATTCTCTTACATAGCAGAATGATTTCATATGTGACCAAGTAAATACAAGTCTGATGAAAGAAAAACTGCAGCTATGAGTTCTGAATTATCAACAATGTGGATACGTGGTGATACTGAATACTAGTAGATATACAAAGTATCTACATTATTAACTGGAAGCTAATTTAAATGTATACTTTTTATGTATAATGAGCAGGAGTCTCTAATTCTGAATTTCCATGTATCACTAATAAATTGGAAGACTAATTAATCAAATATTGCTGCAATATTAAATAGCTAATTTACCAAGCAAATTGTTTTTGAACTCCTGTGTGAAGCCGCCTGTGGCTATGTCAGATGATACTCTGTGTAAGTTTTGTACTGAAGTGTATTTTGGCTGCCAGAATATTCTAGTGTAGACCACAGCACTACAAATCCATGTGTACTGCTGATAGTATAACCCCAGAAAAGCTGACACATTTCTTATGCAAAATACTTATTCTCTTTCATGTAAAACAAAATTTTACAGACAAAGAAATTGAAGATATTGCTTTTAAAGTTGTTTGGGGTAACAAAGTACATTTTAGTTTCATCTAATTGGAGTGCCATTTAAAAACAAGAGCTACTAAATAAGAAGCTGGCCAAAGAAATGGGAAAAGTATGATAATCAGTTTAAATATCAAGCTTCGAATTTGGATTTTGAAACTCCCAGTAGGAATAGGATGTAAATTTAATCCTTGTCCCAGAATAAGGACTATTTTAAAAGCTTGATTATAGAAAATGCTCACTACAATTCTTGAATAATATTCAGTATCTTTGAACAGTAAAGAAACAATGATCAATTAAATATGTGTTATATTCTGAACTGGGGTATAAAACTGCTCCTACGTGCAATATTGTAGTTGTGAAAAAAATAGTATCACTAGATAACAGATGATAGAACTCTTTAAACTAGCATACAAGTGGTTTTTTGCCATATTTAAGAGACTTGCTCAGGTAAGGTTTTCTTTATCATGTATAATATTTGAGGGGAATCTTCAGTCAGAAAGTCTAAATAATATCCTTGTATTGGAGGTAGAAGTGAGCCCAAGACAATTGCTCTTTCAGCACTGCTGTAGGTATTTCCAGAACTCCATGGTTCAGAGGTGCTAAGTACAGCAATCAGATTTCACCTAGACTTCTCTATGATTTAATGGTCTTATACTATAAAGTATAAGTAAGCCATAAAGTTTAATGGTGGTGTTTGTGTTTAAGGCCAGAAATATGCTTATATACTTTTCTGGACCAAGACCATTAACACCATCATTGAAATATCTGAACAGCGCAAGTGAGGCAATAAATAGAACGTTTTGTGGAGGCAAGTTCCTATTTGTTTTACCATCCTATTGATCCAAGAGCAAGGGAGGAGGAGACTGAAAATATAATTTTTCTCACTTTCACACAGAGGCATGATGCTTTGCTCCACAAGTAGTTCCAAATGAATCATAGAGAGTATGCTCTAGCTCACTATGATTAAACAAACAATCATAGTTTGGCATGAAACAGATTTCAGTAAAGTCACACAGGAAGTTTGTGTCAGATCCCAACCCTGCATTATCTGACTCTTAGCCAATGCTTTAACTGCAAGACAATCTGAATTGCCTTAGTTTCCAATCTCCCTTTTCAGAATGTTATTATTTCTTTTCATGTGGTGTGAGTTTCAATAATTACTTCAAGAAGATGTAAGCTAGGGGAGTTGTGAGGGGAAAGAAAAAAATCGTTTCAGTGTAATAAAGGCTCAGGACTTTAAGAAATTTCCTTAGCCTACTCACAAACTTCTGAACTATTGCCTTACTTTCCTACTCATAAATTATGAATTTTTAATCTGGTAGCTGTAAAATGGGCAGGTGAAATCAGGTGTTGTAGCAGACTGCATAGATTTTGCAGAGCCAAATTCAAATAAAACAATTTAAGTCTCTGAGATTATTACTGCCATCATGAAATTAATAGACATGTCTATTTTTCATTTAAAAAAATGATGAGTTTTATTAAGCTCTAATTACCTTGTTTGGTGGGACACTGACACAGCAATTGAGTCTTTTATTTCTCGTTGTTGCCCAGCACTTAAAATCTGAAAATTCATCCTTTTATTGTAAGCAGAAATGTGTAAGAGCATGCATGGTTTGTGACCTCATGAGTGGTCCTAATGCCAGGATCATATTGCATCATCCGAATCACAAGAATCCATTCCCCACTCCCTGTGAATATGCTGGCTAGAAGGGGAGCAGTTGGCTGCTCATCTGTGTGGTCACTTATGAATGCAGCCAGTTACAATCACACCCACCCCGATGACAAATTGCAGGATGAGAACTTGATTAAATCTACTTACCAATGAAACCACAGAACTGAAAACTTTTCTTCTCGGGGCCTGAGTCATAGTTATCAGGTTAATTGGAACTGAACAAGGATCTAGTTATGCTACAGACTCAGCTGTTCCAATTTTCAAAAGCTTACACGCTTTCACCATGGAAGATTTTTAAAATTTATTTAACATACATGTAGCATTAACCAGTAAAATAAAGGAAACTGTAGTCTTTCAGAGTGTATTATGATCAGCTAGGAAATTAGGACTGAGGATAAGGATTCTATTCCGATTTCACATTGGCAGGCAGACAACAACTATTGGAATCATAATTTGACTGTGATAATTTGTGATCTACAACCCTTGCAAGTTCCTTGACAAACTCTGCCAAGTACAGTATGGAAAGTGCAAAGGTCTGCTTGAGTTTCCTTGTTTGCAGATTATCTGTCACTGTCCTAATGGGGACTCTAGCTTTGAATGGAAGTGATATAATGGAGTAGCACACTGCCAGCTCACAGCTCAGGCTTTCCTCTGCTTTTCCTCCTACAATGACACTTGGCTCAGTGAATCTGAAATGGCTCTTATGAGCATGACCCACATTGCTTCCTCCAGCAGCAGGAAACTCGCCAAGAGGAGATCTCCTCCCTGTATAACTGTTCAAACTGGGACAGATCTGTGTCCGGTAGTATGTCAGCTGCAAAAGGACCTGAGCATATCAGCAGGTTGGAGACCCTCTTTCTATGTCAGAGTAACAAGACTTTTAGCCACTTTTTATTTTATGAATAATCTTACATAGATTCCTCAAGGCTACATCCCAAAAGAAATTTAATACTAAAGAATTGACAAGCAGAAGCAAACCCTTCTGCGTTCTTTTATGTTTCTGAACTACGTTTTTCACATAAAACATCTGCTTAAGTATCAGTTTGTTATACCATTATGATGAATTTTTTTCTGTACATTATCTATTGTGAGAAAGAATTCTAAACTTGGTAGTACACTATGGGTGTTCTCACTTGTGCCAAATGTATTATACTACCAAAGTCAGTCATAACAAGACATTATTTCTAATGGGAAAGGTAGTTTATGTCTGTAGTGAAACAATATTATTTTTTGTCTGGTCACAATTGACACATCTGTTTTATGTCTTGATTGGAACAGCATAAGTATTATTTTATATTGAATTTCCAATTTTGCTATTTTATCCTGTTTCTCTTCTGTATTGTTCATGTGATAAGGTCCATCTTCTTAGAGGAAAAGCTCTCATTTAAATAGTCAGGAGGGTGTGCTAGCAATCTATCTTTCAGCTGGCAGAATCGAATATTAATATACACCATAAAATGACAATTAAGTATCATCTGAGAAGACAGAAGCATGTCTATTTCTTCTCCTAGCCAGAGAAGAAAAGGGATTACTGTTACCTTTTTTCTAAGAAATATGTTTGGGTGTTTTTACAAAGAAAGTTTTGTATGTTTTCTCAAGGGACCTTTTGAGATTTTTCATACATAAGTAATACCATGCTGTAATCTTAAACATGCCAAATTGCAGTTGCAATATCATAATTGTCACCTAGTCAGGCCCACAATATCATCTTCTATCTTTACAACTGATGTTCTTAAGCCTTCAAAATAAAGACTGTCCTATGTTAGTAGGACTTAATTTTTGTTTAAATGTTTCAGAGTCATAGAGAAAAATGTACACTATGAGCTCAGTGAAGGAAGGTGGAAAATCAGGAATCTGCTGTGTTTTCTTGATCTTCCCCTTCCCACGTACATTTTCCCTTGAAATCTTTCTGATGCCTCATTTTACAGTTTGTTCCATTTAACAGCATATCAATAAGTCATTTTACATTTTTTCAGATTCCATATGTAAGCATAGAAACAAGTAAGGTTTGGGTGAAGATGAGTCAAATATGGACATCAGGCCAGATGATAAGTGACATTTTGTAGTAAGGAAAATCTAAAAGTTTGAAAAGTGTGTTCAGTTGTAGTCAGGGATTCTGACTAGGGATAGCTTTTATCAAGTTAGCATTCTCTGGCTGCACATCAATGAATATGTAAGTGTAGTCTATAAATTATCAGTTCTGTGTTTTGTTTAAACCAGGTAGCTATGCTTTGGACCACAGAACAAAAGAACTCTTTGTAGACTGTTTTGTGTTTAATCTTAGAATTATCACTACTTGCTACTTTTACAGATTAAATTCAAGTCTAAAACTATGTGCAAGATAGCTGAAATTGTATATACCACTACAAGTTGTTGTAAAGTCCTGTGAGAACTTAAATCCCTCTTTCAGAAATCCAAATATTGACTGAAATAATCATAGTTTCTCTTTCGTTGTCACCATCATGTATTTATACCCAGAATGCAAATGAATGAGAATAAAGAACAAGGAGTGGTAGTAACCCATAGTCCCATATTTCCTCTTCAGTCAAGCCCACACATATTTTTTTCATTTCTGCTCTCCAGTACCTGATCCAATTCACTAGTAGTGGGACAAGCTATTCACAGTTTCAGATGTAAAAACAGGGAAAAGAAAATAAAATAAAAAAGGTTATAATAAAGGATAGTACTTAGCTACCAGTAAGCATGATTTCTATGCGTTACTCATGCCAGGAAGGACTTATGTGAGTATAACAAGAATATACACTGGGGGAAATCCCCAGGTGTTCCACAGTTTTGAAATCAGGTCACCTAAGTACATCTGTTTCTGTTTTTAAAAGGTTGGTCTACTATCTAATAATAATGAAGTATTAATAAATAATTCTTTCCCACTGCTACAGCATTTAGTGTGATCATTGATTTCGTCATAATCAACCACAAATACAACAGTCTATTACTTTAAAAATTAATTCAACACTTTACCTTTTTAAAATGATGCATGACAAAAGCTCTTAGAGGTCAAGCATGAAATAATGCTGTGATTTTAACCATATAGTTTATTTTCCTTTGTTGGGTGATTTCCTAAAGCTGATTAAAAGCTGCTTGCAAATCTTTCAAATGCTATTATATATTGTTCCAGTGAAAATGTTATTTAAATTTAAACTGCTCTGAAGCTGTCTAAAACACTTCTTTCCAGAACAGGGAAGAGAAATACATTCAAAAAGTTAGAGAAAAACTTAACAGGAAATGCAGCAGCCTGTTGCTTATCCATATGCAGAACCTCGCCACTGGAGCAAATCAGCACAATACACAGTCTCATCAGCTGCTCGGGGACCTGTTATATGTGTATGAATCCCAGGCTGCTTGGGGATGTGCTGCCTCCTGGGTATCAGACTCATGAGAATGGTGTAAGGGATGTAACCCTAAGGGATATTAACCTGGTTAAGCTGAGTCCGTAGCAGCTGGACCAGAAAATGATAAAATTATGGCAGAAAGGCTTAGGATATGTAAAAATAAGAAAGGCATCTTCTGAATGTTTTTTGGATTACATGTGAAGCCAGGGGGAAGGAATGTTTTCTTCTCTCTCTGCTCAGTGCACAATTCGACTCAGGATCAGAAATTAAAATGACTGAGGATCAGAAATTAAACTGACTGAGGATCTTAAGCAATAGCAGTGTCATAACTGACACAGGCAGATTTGTATCAACCTGGATACGACTGCAAGGCTAATTGGTTGCAGCTGTTTGCAGGTGATATCTCTTTTTTAATCATTATTATTATTTATTTTCTGCAGTAAATTCATGCCTAGTTGCAATGTTAGCAGACATTTAAAACAGAAATTACATTGGTAAAATTATCATCATCAAAATTAGTTTTAAGCTATTTTCATACTGGTTGGTGATTTTAGCAGAACCTTAAAAAACTCACCTGACAGCTTTAACCTAAATAAACCATTTTCAACTGTGTTATTAAGTTACTTTCATGCAGTAAATAGACCCAGCCTTACTTATTTACTTTCCACTGAAAACAAATTCAAAATACTGTAAAAAAATTGTTTAGCGTGATAAGCCACATACAGCCCAGTGAGGGATATGTGAGAAGAGTAAGGGGTACATAAGAAATTTTCAAAAATCTCACTTTTTAAAAAAGAAATGAAGACTCAGCAAGACAGCTGGAATACAACAGTGTCATTATGCACCTGTTTAAGCCTGAACATGAAGAAATTGAGATCTGTTTTAAATTATTAATTAACTAAATGAATAAGCAGGATGAAAATCCATTTCATTCCTAAGGGAGGAAGGACTTTATACTTACATGGACAATTATTCTCTCCAACCTTCTAAATGATGCAGAGGTTTGTGGAAATGTCCTTAAGACAGGACAGAAAATAAATGACTGAAGATTTGGGAATTATTTTCTAGGAATGTTTTTTTTCCTTTTTCTGTTCCTGTCAAAGTAAGATGAACAATACTTTGTAGTATTGCCAAGTGGTTACCATGAATGTAAGTAAGCCTTATTTTGAGATATTTAAAGCACCAGGTTTCCTTAGAAATTAACAAACCAAAGAATCAGTACTTTTTGTTTAAAGACTGCAGACTCTCTTTTGAAAGAACTTCCATTTGATTCTAATTGCACCTGATGTGTCAAGTGTAACTTTACTATTTGTCTATATCTGTCTAACTGCAGATAATGACCTTTCAATTCTTCACACAGTGTAGAAGGTAAAATTAATCTGTTGTGTTGCCTTAAATTGGCAGTGTCTGTGTCTGTACTCAAGGAAGTTATACTCATGAATAAATTAGATTATGGTTTAAGATATACCAGTAATTCTCTTTCTAAGTATAGAATGGCATTGGTTAAAAGAAGCACTGTAAATCTTATTTCCAATTAGCTTAAGCCCTATAAACATTCACTGAAATCCTACCAAATCTGCTTAAATTCAAAGACTGTCCGTGATTTGCCAGCTGGTTGTTCCTGTCTGGGGATTTAGCAACAGATATCTGTGGGATGGGAAAAAGCTGATTAGAGATGAATAATGAAGAGAGACCAGAACCCCGTTAGGCAGGTCTGAAAGCAGAGTCTAACAAAAGACCCCAAGAGATATTTAATAGTGCCCAGTTAGGCAAAGAGCAGCAGGCAATAGAACCTGTTTCTTCTGAAGGAGAGTGCAGAACTGTGTACATTCAGTTTGCTTTGGGTTTCCTGTGGATTCAATGACTTTTAACAGTAGAAAAATACCCCTCACACTTCATCAAACTGATAAATAATTATTTAGTTTATGGAATTATATCAACTAATGACAGGATTCTGGATTTTCATTAAATGGATGTGGTTCCTGAGTTTCACAAACAGTAATAAAAGAAGTTACCCCCTCAAAATGTGAAGGAGAGTTTAAGTAATATGTTCACACTGGAACAAAAAGGATTTTAAAAAAAGGCAAATCTTTGTATTTGCTCTTATATTCAGCATTCTGTCTGTAAAAAAAAAAATCACTGAGGCCTTTGCCAATCTCTCTTTTTCTGGGAATAAATTGAAAAATGTATTGAAGTCAAGAAGGTCCTTTTGTCAGAACTATTCTGCTTTTGCTATAGCAAATTTCTCTACCAATTCTCTTAGGCAGAACAACTCCCCCAGATGACAAAAAGCATCAACCATCCTTTGAGATAAATCTTCTCTTTGACATGTGTGACATGGGGAAGCTGAGTAATATGTTAGTATTCAAACTTACTCTGTTCAAGTCATCGTGTCTTGCTAAGTATTTAGATCCTTCTGCTCAGGCTTTTTTTTCTTAAAACATCAATGTCACATTTATTTTGCTATTTCAAAAATCTGTGGTGTATTTCATATTAATGCGCATGTTCAAAGTAAAATTAATCTTTGCCAGAGTAAAAAATCCATAGTTTTTTCTTGTTCTAGGATTACATTCTGAAAGAAGAGGCTCACTGTTGAAATGTAGTGGATTCATACTCCTAAGATAAATGACAAAATGAAATATCATCTCCTTTTCTGATTCTTCTGTCTAGACGCATTTTGTACAGTGGGCAGTTGGGAATGACGAGATTAGAATTCCACTGGGGTGTTCTGCTGACATCATAAACCATACAACTGAAGCTCAAGTGGCTTACCTTTCCATTAGAATCCCAAGATAGAAATGTAAAACTACATAATTCATGATCAGCCTGTTTGTTTTATATAATAATACACAGTCTGAGCTCCTGATTCAGTTCTTAATCCCACTGAGACCACCCCTCCTTTTCCCAAAACAGTTTCCTGACAGCACAATTGAAACAACATTTTGTTATAAAATAAAAGCTATTTTTTAATTGAAAGAAAAGACTGAGCATTTCTTGAGAGAGGGAATATAAAAGTTTTTTGTCTCTACGTCAGTAGAGATAAAAAAGATAAATTTGGGGCTGAAATACTGTTCATCAAAACTGAATCAACACATGGGTTACTAAAGCAGTAGAATGTGACAACTTGGAAGGAACAAGCATCTTAGATGAAAGTACAGATCAAAACTGCTGGTCTGAAGGATATGTAGTTTAAGAGACTCCAATTATTTGAAAACAAGGCAAGATATTTTCTGATTCAAGAAACAATGAGTCTAGAAAAAAAATTCAAATTTGGGTTTTGTCAAAAAAGGCTCTTAAGATTTGAAATGCTTTAAATGGTGTGATGTGTTTTTTTGACTGTGCAAGCTGGCATTAGAAAGAACCATTCTTCCAACATGTCTTCTAACCTTCTTGACCCAAATTTCTCTATTATGGAAGCTTTAATGCTAAGTCAATGCTAAGGAAAAATTCTTGCTGTTGCTTATGCGAAACTGAACGTATGGATAATTTTAAATGCTGATGTTTTTCTTTTTTACTTGCCATGCCAAATGCCACAATTCTGTGGCAAGAGGTTTTACTTTTCTAAGTATTGGATTCTTATGCATCCTGGAGCAAGGAAGGGAAGGTGTCTGAAAATATGAAGCAATTGAGAAAAATGGATATATGCTCAGATGTTAAGTTAGGCTATTTAAATAGCATAACAATATGCAGTGATAATTTAATTTCTGTGTAGCCTTCTCTTAAAAAGTTGAATGAACAATGCATCACAAATCTCCTATGATCTCACCCTCGCAAGAGATATTTTTCATTAAAAACCAAACAACAGAGTACCTCATAACCATCACAGAGGCTGCTTCAGTATATCAAACTATTTTTAGAAGGTAACAGGATTTTAGACTTTCAAATGTGTTGGTCATGATAGGAATCCTTTAGAAATTCTTCTTTTCAAGGAAAGATATCAGCAAACAGCTAAAAGAATAATTTCAAATCCTTAAGTTATACTCTTGATTGTTTAAATCTGTTTTCCTTTTGAAACAGAATTTTGGCAGATGCTATAGATTCTTCTCTAGTTATAGTACTGTGCTTAGATTTTTGGGAAATTCATAGCTCCCACTCTCAGCAGTGATATAACTCAAAGAAAAGATCAGCAGAGAAAAAAATGGAAGACTCTTTTTTATGAAATGGCACCAGATGATCTTTCTTAAGGGAATATTTAAAATAGATGTGTTTACTACAGTTAGGCTTGCATGTCTGATAACAGTAAGCAGATTAAGTATACACAGAAGATCTTTTATGCCTGCTTCACTTGAGTGAAAGGTATTATGTTTGTAAATCAAAGTCTAAATGCTGGTGAAGGGGACAAACTGCATAATCCTATTGAAAGGTCTATATCTTTAAAAAGCATCTTAACAGAAGTGTAACTTGGCCATTCCTCTAGTTCAGCTTCAGAAGCAGACAGAGGAGGACATGCTTCCCAATAACAAATCAGTCACTGCTACTGAAAAAGTTTTTTTTTAAAATCAATATATTTTTACCATTATTTTTACAAACTACAATATGTGTTTACAAGAAACATTTGCATCTCTAAATTCAGATTTTAGCTACAATAAACATTCAATCTTAAATGTGTAGAGTTATGCTAAAATAAATAAAATGTGATTATTTTTTAAGACAGAAGAATACATATAACCTTCTACCTCAAAAAATTGTAGATTAAGCCAAAATCCTCAAGAATTTTGAGCAGAGAGAAAATATTACTTGGAAATGTTTCTTGGACTTTATTTTTTCATTTTTTGCATGCGCATTTGATTTTGATTTTTTTTTTTTTGCCTAAAATTGTAAAGATCTGTTCAGTTTGGAGCTCTGGCAAAACCACCTACAACCGATTGCTGACATGACTCCAAATAAAGCTACCGAAGTGTCTGGCTGTAATATGCACTCTCTAGTCCCAAAATATGAAAAAAAAAAATTCTTTGACTTATGTTACTGGACCAAATATGAGCTTGAGAAATTTCTTATTTTATACTCTTAATTTCTTGCTTATTTAAAAAAAAAAACTATTCAGTAGTAATATATAAAAACCTGTAGAGAAAGATTCAAGAAGTCTTGAGTTCCAACAGGATAGTGGAGAGCACTACACACAGAAAGAACAGAAACAGAGAGGACAGAGGAGAAGAGCTGCAATTTTTGGGGAGGAGAGCAAAAGGCAGAGCTCCTGGAAATCTGAGAAATGGGAGAGAGGTGCCTCAAAAAAAATCTGGTTCTAAAGGCGAAGACTGTGTGATGCAGTGTGGTGAGAAACAAGTTCTGGCCAGGAACATTTCTGAAACAAGGAATAAATGCAGCTGCAAACTCGAAGCAGCCTGGTTACGGGCAATAAATTGGAGTAGAAGAGATTTGGCCAGGGACATTAAGACTTTTCTGTCCAAAATACATCTGAGCCTTTAGCAAGAGACTGAAATAGGAAAACTAGGGCCTTAAAAGTAAAATATATAATGATGAAGGCCAAGTGTAAGAAAACAGATGATACTTCAACAGAGAAAGATTGGACTGAGTAGAATATAAAATAGCAAACACAACAACTTAGAATCAGTAGAGCACATTCTTTACAAGAACTAACATGGAATCCAGTCTCTTAATTTAATCTGTGAAATAGAGTGGCAAATGTCTCAGGACCACAAATGCCGCTGTATTTTGGTAAGCATGTTGAAATGAAAATGTCTGGAGTCAGATGCATCCTACATGCATTTATACACAAGATAAGCAATGTCAAATGTTTTCACATGATCAAGGCTACACAGTCAGTAATTAAACTGTGGAATAAGAAAATATTTAGACAGAAAAATTCAGGCTTATCCATTTCAAACTTAGCTCTGAGTTTTGTAGAGGTATTTTCCCAGCGGTTTACAACAGCTTCTGAAAATATTTTTGTCTAAGAAAATTCTGATTATTAGAAATAGATGGATACTGTACTCAGTGTGGGGCAACAATAAATCATCAGGGACCAAAATAAGATTGAAAAGTGAGAAGATGGCAGGATTATTTTCATTCCTTTTTGTCCTAGACATCTCTGGGATTTATGCAGTTATAATATAAGCAGCCAGGCTCTTTCCTGTACAAATTGTCCTGAATTTTGCATCCAAGTTCTAAAACCCTCTGCTCAGCTTTTCCTTTCAAGTCTAATTTGCGGAACTGTCATTTATAAATTTGCAGTCCAAACTGAAGATGGTTTTGGACTGTGTGTATGGAATGGGTTGTTATCTCATTCTAAGTAGACTGGAATGGAAAATTGCAGCCTATATCAGTGTGTGATCAATGAAATGAAGTTTTTTCTCAATGTGTCACTCAGTTTAGTATGTAATGGAATTTTTTCATGACATTAAGTTTGGGATGCGAACCAATTTTCAGTGTGTGCTACAACTCTAACCTTAACACATTACTAACTGTGTTAGGTGACAGTCATTACTGCAGTTTTGACAATCACAAAAGATATCCCAGGGAACAACACTAACCAACTTGAAATATTGATTTAACATGTGTAATGACAACAACAAAAACAGAAAGTAGCAGTTTTATTAAATCTGATGCTGAAAATCAGTTGTATCTCACTCCCTGATCTAAGGAGGGCTAAGTTTCACTGAAATAACATACACAATTGCTGTAACTTAATTATGACCACCAACTCTCAGGTTTCATTAAGCAGCCAAAAGTTTCTGTAGAAACCTTCTGAAAGAAAAAGACAAGTATTCAGTGGCTGAGGCAATAAGCAGAGAGGATGGCTGTATCCTTAGCAACATTGTCACTAGATAAACACTTAACAGATCTGAGGCCTGAAACACATTTTCAGACTATCTGACACTTGGACTTAAACCTGCTGGAGTGAATTTCCACTCCATTACACTTAAGTACATTTCTCTTTGATACAACGGTGTCACCTATCTCTGTGGCGTTGAAGACTTTGGATAAGGGCATGAGAAGCTAAGCTTACAAGTTTTCAGCAAGTACTGCACAAGAACATCCTGTAAAGTCAAGGATGCCTGAACAGCTTGTGATGGTACATGTAATGTACTTAGCTGTGATTCCAAGGTGAAACCCTGCTGCAATTCTGACCCACGCCATGATAAATTGGTTTGAGTTTACACCTATTCTGGTTTTTGACACCTGTAGTTATTCCATGATGATTGGGTTAAATTTTAGAACAAATTTTAAAAGACAAAGGGGGAATTCTCCCCTCTGCACACAAAACTATAAAATGGTACTGTGAAAGGATTTGTATGAATACACAGAAAATAAAACCAATATTTCTTCTGAGGTAGCGCACGTCTGGGCACAGAGATTTCTAGGCAGCTTTTTTGGAGATCAGATATATCTTGGAAAACAAATATGGTAGGAAATAAGGATCGACAGGTTTCTTTAAAAAATATCCAAAAAATAGAGTAAAGGCAAATTGTGATTATGCTGAGAAAGAGAAAACTGAATGTAAAACCTTCTATTAATAAATATTTTCTGCCTTCAGCTGTTTATACTTATTTTCTCCAAACACACAGCATGTATTTAAATTTGAGTCTGAGAAAAATAACTTCAGACAGCAAGACTAATAATATCACAAAATGAAAGAAATAACTGTACAATAACTTAATTCTTAGTGTGATGTCCATATTATGACTATGCACTAACACAGAAAAAGCTTGTGGTCCTTTCATTTTTCTCCTGTCTACATTTTATTTTCTACATCCCATATTTGTATATGGTCCCTACTTTTTAGATGTTTCTTAGTTATTGATTCCTCCACACAGCTGACACACATAGAATGAAAGGGTGAAGAAGGCCAGTAGAATATATCAGCTTTCAAGTGGACTTAAATACCTCACTGCTGCAGGTGCTTTTAAAGGTCACAAAGGTGAGAACAAAAAAACAGTGAGTGACTGTTGCCATTTTTTTTGCTCGGGGTCAGCAATACATCTGCTCCCATCACTTATCAAAGTACTAACATGATAGTTGAGATAATACTTTAAAAAATGGTATGGATATCAGTTGTTATTTATTTTGTCAGTGTCATGCAGTCATAATGTACACTGTAAATGAGGACCAAAGTAGATGTTCTGGCTTCTGTGTGTTGGAGAGTAGCAGAGAAGTTCACTGGACTGGAGTAGGATTTTTAAATTATCCATTCTGTGAATTTATGGATGGGAACAAGATTAATGACTAAATATTAAATAAGCAGACACTTGGAGAACTTGACTCTGTGGTCCCTGAAGAAACAGTTTACAAGACAAATTAGCTATTTTCTTGTATTAATACCTTAATCCCATTGTTTCCCTGTGGTACATGCAAGTGTAAAACTTGTCTTTCATTATGGCAAGCTTTAGATTAGCTAAAAGTGAGATAGATCCTCAGGCACCAATGCTTGAAAATTCTGTGTCTACTCAGCGTAGTTTTGTTGAGCAGACTGTTGCCCAGATTCATTCCTCAGCATGCAAAACATTTATATTGCTAAGACTGCAGAGAACAATGCCTTGTTAAATGACTTTTACAACTGACTGAATTTAACAGATTTATACATATGGCTCAAGTAGGAAGCTTCTGAAATCTAAAATTTAATACTTGGGAAAACCTCAAATGCACAAAAAGCTTAAGAATGTTTTTAAAAATATGTTTAAAAAGACACAAACACTTTGCTTTAATGACAAACAAGAGCTCCAGTGGCTTGTAATTTAGCCTTTAATTATATCCATATCAGTTAACTTCCCGTGTCTAGAAGCATCCAACCCCTACATTCCAGAGTTACAAGAAAATATGTTTTGGTTTGGGAACTTTCATAACACTTAAAGCTGACTTTATGCACACCCCCTGGTATTTTACCAGCCTTTGTGTTGGCACTGAATACTACTAGGCACTAAAGAGTGGAGTGAAATTTTTCATTTCAGCTCCAATGTTTGGAAAGGCAGCGAATGCTCATAACTCCAGATGAAGTGAGAGGAACATGCAGATCTTTAACACCCATAAAATTCAGCACAGAAGAGCACTTATAGTGGCTGATTGCTGTGAGGATGGAAAGGGACAGCACTGCTGTTCTGACCTTACAACCACAAGTAGATTTGGAGCTAGAGATGAGCAGGAAATATGTTGTCCCTGTTCTGTATCACTGATGTTTCAAAATATTTCCCTCTTCGCATCAGGGTGAACATTAAAATTGTGTGGTAATATAAAGTTTTAAAGAACAGGAAGAGGCAGATCTGGTTCAAAACTCCTTGTACATTCAGTGGAGGTTTGGGAATCAGCCTTCTTCCTCCTGTCCCTGCCTGGACTACAGCAGAAACCAAAACACAGTCTCTATTCAGCAACAGCTAGAGCAGGAAAAGAAATCCAAATCCTAGCTCAACTCAATTATATAATCTCTTCCAGGTTTTCATTTTGAATTTTGGAAATGGTTTCCTGAACAAGAACTAGCCACAAAAATACAGTCCTTCCAAAGTACCATTAAAAAGAACAAAAGAAACAAACACCACCCCTCCCCCCCCCCCCCCAAACCAAAATCAAATTACCAAGATAGGAAAAAAAAAACTTTAAAAAGCCTGGGCTGGGGGAGATACAGGCTGAAAATGTGATCTTTTCAGTCATGACATTTTTCTTGTCTCGACACTAAAAAAAGAAGAAAGCTGAAATTTTGCCTTTTAAATTTAACTAGACTTTTATTAGTTATTGAAAGCATTTGCACTTTTGCAGGTGACATTTTGGTTTCTTTAAAGCATTTCATTTGCTAAGAATGAAACTACCAGGCTCAATCACACTTATGACACCAGCTGTTTCTATTTATTACTGGTTTGCTCATCTTGATTATCTTTATCCTTTTTTATAATAATATAATAGTTTTATTGCACCAATAATTGCACCAGAGTAACCTGTACTAAATATCAGTTGTTACCTACAGAATCAGCAAGGTTATTCCACCTTGTCTGGGATCACTGGGATAAAGATAACAGGCACTTTTGTAGCACCTAATCATCCATGAAACACAGAGTGATAATAAGTACAAATTGAAATCCCTGGCATGCCTAAGGCATTTATCTTTGCTGACAACATTTAGAGTACATTTCTCTAAGAAGATGTTCAGACAGTGAAGCCAGACATCTCAGTAGTGTCACCCCTCTCAAAAATAGCATCAGAAATGTCAGGTCTTTTTGGATCCTTGTTGGCCTTCATATGTCAAACACATTATGTTCATATAAGACTTTGCTCTGTAATCGTTATTTAAAAGAAGAGAAAATAAAATTTCAGACACTTGTATCTTTTTTTGTCCCTCATTTTTTTTTTGTTCTTTATGCAATCAACTCCTGAAAATATCAATGATTATGAAAAGGAAAGAATTCCAGGGATTCTTATTTTCTGAAAACAAATTTCATTTACTGTTAATTTCCATTTTTCTGTGATGAACAAGACACTGAATCAGAAAAATGGAGATGGATTTAATTAAACTGGTCCCTTTGTCTATTATTTCACTTTATTTCTAAATAACTTTAGTTATTTAGAAAAACCCCTCAAACACACTTTTTTTTTTTCAGTGAAGCATAAAAAAGCTGTAGAAGTCGTGCTATTTTTAAAAGATACACAGTGATAACTTTACTAGATGTGAGCAAGTCATTCCCACACTACAAGATTGTCCTTATATATCTAGATAATTCTTTTTTAGCTGTTTCTGTTTCTTGATCTTCCCATGAACATACCTGAGAACTCCATGACTCCACTGCTAAATAAACATCAATCACAGTACACTTTCACAGGAAAGTATTTTCTTAGCAGCACTTTTGATGCTTGTGTCAAAAGTGGGCATTTCCCCCCCTCCTTCCTTTAAGTTGACATGGATCCATATTGCCAAGATTTGCAGGTGTTGAGCTTTAGCTGTAAAGCATTTCATCTGCCCACCCACAAAGAATTCCCCTGAAAACATATAGATATTGCAGCAGTTCTCCAGCTTGCTCTTGAATATAACAGCCACTCAGGGTCACTTCATGATAACAAAGCCAGAAAGGAATCCTGAGGCAAGTTCAGGACTTTATAGGGCCTGTTATAAATTAAGTAGCTCCCTTTTTAGTCTATGCAATTGCTTCAAACTTCTGGATCTGTTATAATGTGAATAAGGCTAATTAGGACTGGTTTGTATTTCAAATAGAGTTTTAAAGATAACTGCACTGAATTAAGCAGAGTAATTCATGGAAACATTTGAAAGAGGATTTATTACAAAAATCTCACGTTTGTTAATTTGCACAGAGGAGCAGCATCTAAATTATAATTTAGCAGGTAATATCTGCTGCACAGCTGGGTCCCTTGTGTCAGCCTACACTGAAGTCTTTTTGACCAGCAGAGCACAGAAATAGGTTGAAATCAGTGATTATGACCTTTGATAACAAAACTGATACGTATGTGATCTTTTTACTCCAACAATTATCAGTGCAGGCATGTAACACTTTGTTGGTTCAGGCAGGTGGCACAAAAACAAACAAGACCTTCAGCTTAGGGAATGCTTTTCATTTCTCATGATTGCTTCTCTCAATTCACATGGGCTCTGATTTCTCATTTGCTACTGTTTTTTTCTGCAATTAAGACCTTTGGTTCATTTCAGCTAAATAAGGATGGTCTCTCTGTGTCTCCTGTGTCCTCACTTAAAGAGCCCCAGTCTGAACTTAACCTAAATGTCCCTCTCTTACCTGTGATAAATGACAGCCCTCCCCTCCCTCTGAGACTGGGAAGCAGACTGAGCCTCAGGTCTGGTTGGGAATGAGGGTTGTTCAATCATCATGAAAACTCCTGAGGTTTTCCTGCTTTCTGTGGGGTCCCAGAACCCAATTGCACAGAAAAGGCAGACAGGAGCTGCAAGAATGCATACAGTATTTTGATAGTTTGATTAATGAACTTGTGTACATAATTTTCAGGTTTCTGTGTCATACTTGTAAGAGTAGATTGTACATATTGCTATATCTTATAGATGGCTACATCTCACAGATCAAAATAATATGTTGTTCTATCTTCTGATATTTAATGGATTTCTATTTCAAACTAAAAAACCCACGGAACCCTTTCTTCTTTTAAATGCTGGCGTACAGCATTGCCTTCTCCCCAACATATGTGAGAAATCTGTCAATAAACTAGTAATTAGGAGATTAAAAAAATCACCATTAAACAATCAAAAGAATTTCACATTACTATTAATATTTCAAACCTGAAAGAGAAAAAGTCTCTTCCTCTACATTAAGACCAACAGAATGTTTCAACATCTCTTTAAAATACCTGATGAATCGGGAGGATTTATCTTTTATAAACAAACATTTAGAAAGCTTCTCTTCCAAATGTAAATACTCTGTTACATGAAGCTAGTAGTATAAAATAAGTTTAAAAACATTTTAAAGGTAGAAGAAATTTATTTTTTCATTTGTCAGTGAAATGTAGACTCCATATGTTCAGATTTTAATAATTAGCATTGTATATGGAAGGCTGACTGGTTCACAAACAAACTACATTTTTTAATCACTGCCCAGTGGTTAACATGTGAATCTTAATTTCAATCATTTTTGAGGGAAAATTTTCCTCCTCTCCCATTTCCTCTATGTAAGCAGATTGCAGGATATAGCTTACTTAATTTTAACAAATATAAAAGATAAAAGTTTGCCGAAAGATCATATAGATTCACTGAGTGGATGGAGAGTAAAAGGCATTTTCCATGCTTTCCAAAGTCTTATTTATCACCTGTTTCTCAATGAAAAATTCCTTTTCCTGTGTATAGTGAAGAGGAAATTGCAGGGAAAATACCACTGTTGTATTAAAGGAAGAAAGTCTCCAAATCTAAAACCCAAACAACTTATTTTGGTTTTATGTGGGGCTTGTTTAACTTCTCTAGCCAGTTTGATGAACACTTTGGCAAAAAAAGTTTTTGTTGAAAAATTCACATGTTAGCTGAGCTAAGACACCTCACATTCTGGTTCTGTCGTACCTCAAAGAAGTCATCCTGAAGGCCAAATCCCATGTTGATAATCATTGTATTGTAAAGGTCAAAAGCAAACAGGAAAAAAAGCCAAAAACCATTTCAGAACTTGTTTACATGTGTGAGAGAAAGCAGGAACAGGAAGGCATTACAATTTGTTTATCATTACAAGTAGCTTTTTAAAATTTGATGTGCTACATACCATCAAAATCAGAGTTTCTAAGGTTAATATATTATGAGTCAGATTGCATTCAAGAATCTTTTAAAATATTATTTGTGTTAATAAATGAAGTCTGGAATGATTACTTTCTCACTATATTCTATGCCTGCTTTATTCAGAAGCAAATTGGCAACATTTCATTAATAGCAAGTGGTAGTTGGATAGTAATCTAAAAACTAGCATAAGAGGAAACTCAGAGGTTACAAAACTAATTATAATACAGCAGAGAAAGGAGAACTAGAGAAATGTTCAGACATCTGCTTTTGAAGTTTACTAAAAGTATTAGGACTTGTTCCAAACAAAAGACAGTTTCTTTTATTTCTTTATTTTCAAATGATCAATTTTTGGTCAATGGAGGAAAGCTAAACATCCATTAATACACACAACATTACAATTTATTTATTTAGATTAATTTTATGACTACAGAATTCATAAAAAGGCAGTTTTCTGTTTAAATTTAAGATAGATTTTATTGCATTCTTATTATGCTACCACTGACAATTAAATAGTAGCAATTTTTTTTTCCAGTTCTTGCACCTGAGAAATTTTACAATAAGCAGCAGCAGAGAAGAAATTAAATATATTGTATGATTATTGCTAACCATTGATTTATGTTCCCAAAAGTTTTAAATACTTGGGTGCAGGCTGAAAGTCTGTGAAAACAGGCTGTATGATAGCAGTAGACCCAGAAAGGACATGGATTATTTTCTATGCAGTAGTTACCATGGTATCTCTACCACAAAGTACATTTACTCCCCTCAAATACTACCTGAATAATCTCTTCCTACTATGGCATTTCCTTCCCACTCCTCTCCACTAAATTTTTTACTGAGAATTGATAAAGTATCATAAAGCTTCAATATCAAGCTAATGAAGCCTCAGGGCATAGATTTCCTAGTAAGTAAAATTCTGCTTGGAGAGACAAGGTCAAATTAAAAAAAGCCCTAAAAGCTTTATTTGTTTCATCAGACGGGGAGATGTGGTGCTCTGAGGTTTCAGTAGAGCTTCTAGAAAAGGTTATCACAGAGTTATTTTACAATACTATGCAATATATGTATCAGCTAGGGCAGTAAATATGTCTTTGTTGAAGGGAAAAGAACTTCTACCCCAACAACATAGTCAACAGGGATCAATAGCCTTAAAATATTGTATAAGTTGCTTTCACCTTGTACAAGGTGAAATCCAAGAACAAAGGCTTTTTGGAAAAACTTTCCAAGGAGGAATAATCTTTGGTGTTGAATTCTCTTTGTTTAGGGTTTCATCTTTATTCCAGTATTTGTCTGGATGGTAAAAGATTGGAGAACTCTCCACAGATCAAGTTTTCATTAAGTTTCACTTTCAGTCTAAGAAAAAAAAATCTGAATCTACTTGGAATGCATTCCAAGTAGAGTGTAATGCAGTATTCGGAGCACCTCTAGACTCAGTGGAATCAGAGGAGGTGAAACAGAAAATAAAGAAAAAAAGGAAGCACATCAGACCCTGAATAAAAACTGAGGCTAGTCCCATGTTAAAGATAAAACATTCATTTCAGCCAATAAAAAAAACAGATTTCAAGGGAAGGAAATATGCCTAGAACATCTTACAACACAGCAGACAATGGGAATGACAAGTGTGAGCTCAGATATTTCAGGGCAAGATGAAAGGGGGCAAAGTTAGATAAATATAGTGACTCACTGTTGAAAGTAACAGTGAGTCAACAACTCCTTGTCATTAGCAGGCTACTGTGAAAGAAAAGTCAATGATTTGGTCAAGCTGGCAGTCTGCACTGCCCACTGCATTGGCCTGGTCAGTTCCCCTTGGATGTTCTGTGCAGGAGGAGTATGGACATTGTAACTGAGCTAAAAGGACTGACTCTGGCTTACTAGTGGACCAAGTAAAATATTTTCAGAACTACTTATAATCCAGTAAAAAGAAGCTAGATCAAGGCATGAGAGGTCTGTTGGTTCTGTTTCTTCAAAGTAATCATATTATGAATGTTGTATCTTGCAGTTTACTCCAACAATGAATTTTGATTTCATTCAGCTCATCTGCTGCTGGTTGCTTCTGTTTCCTTCTCTAATAAGCAGAGTCAATAAGTAATAAAGTCATAGTCAGAATTCATTGTGATTGCCTGCAGATTTTAGGAATGTAAATTGTATTCCTGTTATTTTCTAGTTTTTTTAACATCACTCTGTAGACTGCCTTCACAGATTTTCTTCATTCAGGGCATGCAGTTAATAATAATGTGTTATCTTCTCTTCCTGTTCATTAATTAGGACAGAAATTAAAATTATTCATAATGCCAATCTTTGTCATATTAAAATTGGCAGCTGGAGCTCAGTCCTCAGCAGCTATGCAATGAAGACCTCAAAGTCTTTTCATACCAGCATTCAGCTCTAAATAGATGCACTAAACCTCTCTTTGTACTTTTTTCCCCTTGCCAGTCTGTGCAATAGGAGCCCTCCTTCTCATTTTGAATTGGAAGAGTTTAAAGGGTTATCACACATAAAACTTTCAGTAACAGTCAGAAGTGTTTGTTGTCCCTGTTTAAGTACTGAAATGTGCTATAAGGTCTTTCTGGAGCCTTCTCTTCTCCAAGACTCTCTGTCTGTCTTCATGGGAGAGGTGCTCCAGCCATCTGATAATCTTCGTGACCTCTGGACTAGATCCATCAGTTCCACATGCATCCTATGTTAGTTATTTATGATTTTGCCAATTTTATGACACAGGGAGCATGCTACACTGTCTAGTATCATTTGGGATTTCACTAAATGAGTATGAGTTTTGTTATGATCTTCAGCTCTCTCACAGCACATCATCATCCCAATAAGAAAAGTCACAGCTGTAGGTCTAGTATTGTTATAGGACTGTGGAAATGTTTTTGGCTATAGGAATTGTGAAGACAGTTTGTAGGCCCATGCATCTATTAAGCAGACAAGGAGTGAGGATCCATCTATGAAGCACTAATCTCTTTTCCCACTCATGATTTAGAGTGTACAAGATGCATGTCTCGGCTCCCAAAAAGTTAAAATCCTACTTCTCTTTTTTCATCTTAATGGATCCATTCCTACCTTATTTTTGCTTGAACTGCTTCAATCTGTCAAGTGTATGGATCCCAAGGTGGACAACAAAAGAAAAGTTCAAATAGTCTCTTAGAACTTAATTAAGCATAAAGACTAGAGTTTAAACTTGTAATATGAAGTCAAGCAAGAAAATAAAGGATTTTGTATGGGACAAGACAGGAAATTCCCCCCTAAACCTAATAATAGGTGGTTATAAAGAGAATGAGGTATTTAAGCTGTGTGGTCTCCACTGCACAGAAAATCCCAGAAGGTAACTGCTTATGGTGTGAAGGTAAGTTCTAGAGAAAGCAAGCTGGAGAATCAGTTGCCCCACTCTACAATCTTGCAAGCCAAATGTTCTTGTTTTTGTGAAGTGTTCTTCAAAACAGTGTTCTCAATGCAGTACCACATGGCTGGTTAGTGCATTGATCTACACAAAGGTAATGTAATCTAAGGGTGTCTGAATTGTTGTTAATTGTACTTCAAAACTATAAATACCTTCTTTTTTTTTTCAAGATCTAATACCACTTTCTGCTATTTTTTAAAATTTACTAAGAGTTTTCTTTTTCTCCTCTTCATCCTAAAGTTTTGAGTTCTCAGGGGTATGTCTATGTTTGAAGAGGATGGATTGTTTCACTCTGTAAGAACAGATTCTGTGTAAAAAAAGGTGTACCTCCTTGTGTACCTCTGTGAGACCTTCATGGAGGTAAGTACTTGAGAACGGCAAAAAATGCATGTCTTCAGTTACTTGCAAGTTGTTTGATCTTGAAATCTAACTGTTTATTTAAATTTCACAAATACATTTCAGTAATTCAAGTGCTTTTATCCCACAAAACCCACTGGTTCTGTAATCATGTTTATCCTTCAGAAAGATGATTTATGTTTTGGTGTTTAAGCAAAAAGAATATTATCCTTTATGATTTTCTTCCCTTGATGTATACTTTGTCTACATATTGTTTTTAGACTTCTAATAAGAATTTCATGAATTTCACAAGTGTGGATATTCATCTATTTGTAAATTATGTGTCTGCATCATCTTTTATGTCCTGTCTTCACACAGAAGAACTACACTGATTTCTGGGGGATTGTTTATTTTTTATACTTTAACTGCAGGAAAACTTATTTTCTTGAAATCTGTTGCACTTCATGAAAGCACAACCAAAATCAATAACGTGTGAATCAGTTTAATTTTCTATATACAACCTTCTGAAGTGATTTCACCTCGGTGTGTGATATCCTCCCATTTCCTTTGGGGTTTTTCTATATATAAAAAACCCCAAACAAAGCTGCAAACAAGCAACAAAAAAAGTCAAAACAAGCAAACAAATAAAACCACCACAAACAAAAAACAAAGCAATAAAAAACCTGAAAAAAACCACAAACAAACTAAACCAAACCTAATCAAACCAACAAAAAGCCTTAACTATAATCCCCAAACAGAATATCCACTCAGGAAAGTTAAATGTTTAAATTGTAAATAGGGGTAAAATTATATAAATATATTTATAATTTTTATGTAATAATAATATAACATCAAGACATTATACCTTTGTTTTTATTCTCTCAAATGTCCACATTGGGGTAGGCATATCCTCAAAGGTTCCTTGGTAAAACAATGCTGAGCTCAAAGGCAGGAGGGATTGTTGGACCTCCTTTCACATGTCCTTGAATAGCAGGACAATTCATCATATTTCTTGCAGCATAGAACTTTGAGAGGAAGTATCAAGCAGCAGATCTTGAAACAAATCTCAAAATATTGCATAATTTCTTGTGTATCAGGTCTCTGAAAAAAACCCCCTGTCATTACATTTTTTTGTTCCAATAGAATATGTGATTAAATATGAATATGTTATATTCCACATTAACTTACATACATGTTTATATCTTACTCATTTGCCTCCAAGAATGCATTGTCATAGCCTCACTCTGAAGCTAGTGCTCTGTGACTTTAAACTAACGGATGTTGAAGTGAAGAGTCCAATACTTATGCACTGGAGTTCAAGATCTCCAGACTCTTGATTTGACCTTTGAATAGAGAAACATACAGGTGTATAATTGCTAAGTAGGTTTCTTTCTGCTTATGCTCACTTTTTCCTATTTTATTTGGCCACTTACAATATCTTTAAATGCAGTTTTGAATTGCAGAATATCAAATACATGCTGAGAAAAATGCTTTTTCTTACTAACAAATGTATCAGTTGCAGGTAATATCCTCCTCTAACAGCTATCAAAGCTGTGTGATATGTATTCACACATCACCCTCACCCCCAAAATTCCTCTCCTCAATCTCTTCTACCAAATTTCAAAACAAAGCATGAAAGCCTTTTATCATCTTTCATGTGGAATCCATTTGAACATATTATGTTCTACATGTATATTTTTTCAGGATAGCTGTGCCTTTGCAGGTCTAACCTCTTTAACCTCACAGTTCTGTAATAATTTCCAAAATGTAGCTACTCTCTTGATTAAATAAAGGTATGAGTGATCCCATTACCAGAATGAAAACATATGCATTGTAAACTGTTTGAGAAATTGTTCTGTCTCTGTCTAGATGGCTGTTTAATAAGTAAATAACTGTAATGAATAAATATACTGGAACAAAAAAAGATGTGTTTGTAAGTCCACTGAAACTTTAGCAGTCTGGAATTAGGTTTACTGAATACTCACAAACATTTCAGGCCTGAAATTTTTGTTAGACCTCATGACTGCTGTCAAGGCTCATTAAAATACAAATTCTAGATTTTTCTGCATGGAATCACTGGGTGTTCAATTTTATATATTTTCAAAGGATCTCTAACAACCCTTTTAATATTCCAGGGACTAACTTGTGTCCTTTGGAATACCAAGGTTATATTGGTAAATATGAAAAAGTAACATTTTCTGTGCTTTCTGGATCCATTGTGGTTAGATGAAATGGGGGAAAAATCCCAGCAGGCTCTTCCCACTATCTCAACACTTTTGTTTCCAGTAAAAGTTAGTAAATTTAAGTATGAATTAAATAATATAAAGTTGATTATAAAAAATATTAGTTTGAAATGCTATAAAAACAAAGTGTAACTTTTACACTCAATGTTTATTTCTATCGGAACAGAGATTTTGGTTAATTATGAATGGTAATATTCATCCTTACACAGGAAAAAGGGCAAAGTACAAGGACCATTGAACATTGCATTTTTCCAATGTTACCTAATTATAAGAACACCTGTGCTGAATAACTTTCAGCTGATCTATTTGCAAAGCGTTTAATAGTCCTTAAAATTCCTCATTTCTTAGCATTAATGGGCCAGCAATGTTTGCACATTAAGTTGTATCAGAAATACCTTGGCAGAAACTGCTCAAAATACTTGTTTTCCTGCACTATATCTAATCAGTAGTTCCTAGCAGGGTGCTTACTTGAAATTTATGCCAATAGCACATTAAATTTTCATGGATATTCTGGGTCATTTTTGTTAAGGGTGAAGTGTTTTGTCTTTGCTACAAAGAACTCGTTCTAGGGAAAAACCCAGTGACTCACCTAATCTCCTCAGAGAGATTATTTGCATTCCAAAGAGCATGTACACTTCTAAAATGTTAAAATAGAAAGTTTTTGTCTCATTCTCCCTCTCTTACTTGTTCTTCCTGGCTCTTTCATTTTTTCTTTAGTTGCATGGTACTCCTTACCCTTCAGTGTACCGGGAAAATTTAAACATCTTCAATAGCAAACCTGGTAGGTTCTTCATTACTGTGGTTTCTAGAGAAATCTGGAAATAATTATTTCTAGATTCTGAGTATTTAAGTGTAACAGAAAAATTGATCCTTTTTTTTCTCCCAAGGCTTAGTAGTGAGTGATCATTACAAATCCAGACGTAAATGTTTCTAGTAGCTCTGGAAAAGTCACACTAATGGCTATTAATCATCTTTTGATTGCTCATATCTGTTAAGTTCCTCTGAAACTAAATAAAAAAACTATGTCTAGCAGCTAATTCGATGAAAGTCAGAGAGAGGAAAGGAAGTCAAGAAATGCTTTAAAAATTGTTTAACTGCCACAATTCCACAAAAAATCTTTTGGTTTGGATAACTCTGTAGTTTATGCTGCCAAATCAAGAATTTAGCAGAGGACAACTGTGAAGGGGTTTTGTACTTTTTTAAAGTGTTTATGCAAGGAGAAGGGTAAATAAGATGTTGCAGTGCAGACAGGTGTTGTAAATTCAGAGATAAGGTTATTTCAGAAGTTTCTGCAACCTGCATTATAGAAAAGGTTATGCTACGACCATAATGATCCATTCTGAATTTAAGCTATATTAATTTAAACTCTATTTTCCTCTCACTTTGGAACTTCTTTGACTGCTACTGGAAGCATCCGTGCTCCTCCTTCAAACATGTGGCTATATCCCAGGCTATTCCTACCCATAATCTCTTTCCTTCAGTGGTTTAATGAGATACTGGGTGATCCGGTTTTCTTTGTAAAACTGATGTTTGTCTATTTGGATCAGAGTATTTCCATGGGAAGGCCTCTGTGGAAACAGTCTTAGTGACTTAATTATGAGAAGGTCAGTCTGTTCCTTTATCTTTGTGTTAGGCAGTACTTTAAAAGTCAGACTTGGAAAGAAAGCCATGATGTATCTGTGTAAGAAAAAACCCTAGTTCTGGAATCTTAAACAAATATAAAAATGTGTTCTCTAAAATAAAATGATATAAGGTCATAATAATGAAATGTTTAGGAGGCTCTTTAGTTTCATCTGTTTTAAAGAAGAATGTGAGTGGATCTAAATTTCAAATTAGAATCTCCTAAACTGGAATTCATTGTTGCTCAGGTTTTAACACAGGCTGGACCATAAAAAGATTTTTTTAATGCCTGGAACTTCTCACTGACACCCTTGATAAGAAATTCAGAAAGGTAACATCTTCACTACACAATTGCAGTGTATTTTAGAGGGCAACAGCAAATCTGAACTTGATTTTTAATAGAATTTGTACTATATTTATAAAGTAGGGAGAGCTTCTGATAGCTTAATTTAGTTACCTAATTTCTCAAAAAGGCCGTTTAAAATTTTTATTTTATGTCACTGTGACACAGTAGGAGCTCTTTTTGTGAATTGACATTGATAGATGAAATGTAGTTTTCCATACATAATTCACAATTCTTGGGAAATCTTTGTTCATCTTTTTGTCTTTTGAGCAAATGATACCTGTAATAGCCTTTATCTTGTTTATTTTTTACCAGTTCTCTTGCTGTAATAATTGCTCTTAGAACTGTTACTTACATAGAATAAATATGTATTTTTGTTTTAGATAGGTATAACTTGACAGCTTGAGTTCTTTCTAAAACTGAAGCCTCTGATTGTATACTTTTCCCCCTTTACTCCAATTTTATGTCAAAATGTCACCTATACAGATGTTCATATACTCTAGCCCTTGAAAAATATGTGTGTTTTCTGGTAAAATAGCCTTATTGATGGACATAAACCAAATGGCAGTTTGAAAAAGAGCATATTGGAAAGGAGTGTTGAATATGCACCACGTACATGTGTGCTGTGTGTGTTTAAAGACACATGCCAGACAAGGTAGAGGATTTTTCCCTCCTGTAAGTAGTGGAAAATATTCACTTCATGTATGACGACTGTACTTCTTTAAGTCAATAGAGACATGAAAATTTCTAGTCTCTTTTTTTTTCCTTTTATTTCTGTATCACGAGTGTTTACCTTCTGCTAGTTTTCATTTCTTGCTTTGAGCTTGTCCAGCCATATTCCTAGGGCAAGTGAGACATTCCCGGAGGTGTGACTAATGTAGTAGCTATACTCATTCTGGACATTATCCACTGGATTAAGTACTCCCCTTACCATGTAAGATTTTTCTTTGACTCTCAATTATAACATTTTTGCACAGTTCCAATGAAAGAAAGCTGGTGGTCATACTGAATACCCTTCAAATGGGCACTTTTCCCAGGTAAAATTTTAACAGATGTCTATTTTCATCTTTCACATCTGCATATGCTCAGTTCATGTTGGAGAAAATAATCTTTTACCTTAGTTCAGTCTTACTTCTCTTTCAGTTTAGGTAGCACTGTTCTGGCAACTTGTGGCCTTATATTCTTATTGCCAGCTTCAATTCAATATTTTCTTTTCCTTAAGACTGATACTGCCTCCAAGGCAATAATGCCCATCATTCCCCATGAATGATTTTTCCCACTGTAGTAATTTACTTTCCAGATTTTTCAAACTTGACGGGTGTTTTTGAACACTGCGAAGTAATAATATACACCGTCAGTCTTACCTCTTTCCCCAAATACTCTTTCTTCTCTTACCTTTCTTGTAGTGCAGAGACTGTTTTCTATCTGCTCTGACTTTGAGAAAAAATTCAGATAGCATTTTGGATTCTTTGTTGTGTTTTTTCTTGTCTGTCTTGGTTACAGGCAGCAAAAGTGACCTATTTACATCGGTTTCATTTTGAGTTGGACGTTGTCCCACATTTGGCCTTTTTTACTGCATTGTTAAGCACAAACTATGAGCTTTCCATTCCTCAGGATCTGGGAATAACCACTGTCCCATTGCAGCTTAGATCCTGAAATGGTGTTCTATCTCCCTTTCCTTAAGTTCCTCAAGAAATGCTGATTTTTCATAAAATCATTTGTACTTGCTTCTGTTTCTGCTTTTCTCTTTTTTTATGCCTATCTCTTTTTTTTTTTTTTTACTATCCCTGTCAGAACACAATAGTGTCTGGCTAAAAATAAAGATGTAAAATATGGAGGACAGCTTGAAAATGGCAGAGTGTTTCATGTGTGGTTTTCTCCCTAAATGTATCTGACAATTTTACTGGCCAAATCAAAGTGTTGAATAAAATAATAAAGAGAGAGACTTGGCCATTAGGTCTTTGTCTCAGGGCAGGATGTTTTTGTGGACCTGGTCTCATCCTTAGTTACAGCTTTGTCATCAAGTGCTCTGTTTAGGTATCTTTTTAAGATTCCCTTTTTGTAGTATTTTTTATGTGACTAGTTCTATTTTGGGGCAGGAAGAGTCATTACCCCTCAGATGAATAATATTAGTATAGTCCCAGAAGAGCTTGGCAGATATATTTGCCTGTTTGTTAATTTTTTTTTTTTCTCAGCAGAGATCTCTTATTTTTCTTGTTTGGATTCTATTGGAAGTGTTGATACATAGCCCGTTTCTCTTTTAGGTGTTATACTATAAACTTCCATCTGTCTCTGTGCAATGTTCTTGAAATAAAATAGAGAAGTTTCTTCGGACTTTTTATAGTGAGGGGTGATTGAGCTGTCCTTGTATTCTTTCAAAGCACCTATTTTAAACTAGTGGCTTAAAAATACTTGCAATATTCTTTTGATCCTGCCTCAGGTGATAATGTATCATTTTTGTCTATTTGGATACAGAGTCCCCTGAAAAACCTCAAGGCAGAACTTCATCTGTAGCCAAGTTTGGTGTTGCACATTTCTTATCTATTTCTTCCATTTTCATTCTATCAAGCTGTCTTCTTGCACCACTGTATTCTTCACTTGTATTTCTAGCACCACTGCCTCATAAGATATATATCTAAGACAAGCTTAGAAGATGTGGTGTTGCAGAAAAGTCAAAGCAAAAGTGCATATTAATTAGATTAACTTATTTAATTAAAGCTCAATTAATTACAGATTCATGTTTTCCCCTGCACACTAATTTTGTCCTTGTTCTACAGCAATTTATGATGAGTGAGAAAAATAGTACTCCTACGTGAAATTGTAAATAAATACTGAGAAGTCTCCTTAAATCTCACACCTCAAAAGAACAGTGTTTTGCACCAGGAGGTGCAAATGTTCTGATGTCAAATAAGAAAGGAAATCAGACTCTATGAAGTCTGTATCATTGAAGTATCATTTAAAATACTGTTTTTGAGATCTAGCACAATGATGAAGGGAGAACAGTCTAGACATTCATAGAATCACAGAATTGTTTAGGTTGGAAAAGACCTCAGAGATTATTGATTCCAGCTATTAACCTGATGATAATATCTTCATCACTGAACCACATTCCTAAGCAGCACATTTAGACTTTCTTTGAACACTTCCAAGGCTGTGTGTCCAGGGATGTAATTTCACCATTTCCGTGAACAGCCTGTTACAATCGACTACCCTTTCAGTGAAGAATTTTTTCCTAATATCCAATCTAAACTTCCCCTGGTGCAACTTGAGCTAATTTCTTGTCATCCTGTCAGTTGTTGCTTGGGGGAAAGATCCAACCCTCACCTCACTACAACCACCTTTCAGGTAGCTGTCCTTTCAGACACTTCTCATAAATCTTGTCCTTTCACCAGCTTTATTGCATTTCTTATAATCTTATGTCAGGGTGGGAACCCTGAGCTGTGCAGCACCAAATGTGCCTCCCACCAGCCTGCAGCATATCATGCAGGCCCTGTCTGTAGGAAGGGTTACCCCATTTCAGTCTTCTGAGCTATTATTTGATTCTCTTACTAGAAAATAGTTCTATTAATCATTTTTACAGTTGAACAGAGAGGATGTTTGCATGAGAGCTTCTTGCTGTACTTTTAGATAAAGGCAAGGTGATGCAGGAGGTATAATTGCTGGAACCAAAGGGGAGTTGCCTGCAGAATCCTCCTCTGTAATGAGCAGGCTGAGGTTACCCTGCAGGCAAGAGATTTGTCCAGCACACACTGTCCTGGAGGCTAAACTCCACATGTGGCACAGCACAACACTGCACAGCACAGATCTCATCCTACTCAGGTTGTGTTTTGTGGCTCACTAACTCTTCTATATACAGTGGTCTTCTGCTCAGGATCACTACAGACCGTTATTTTTAGAAACTGTAGACAATTCTGTATGTTCACTATCTTTCTTGCAAATAAAAAGATTGAAAATCACACTGGTTTGCAAGATAAAATTGCCTTTCAGCTACTGAGTGGCTCCCTCCAGGTGAAGGTTGAGGCAGAGAAAAGAAAAAGTGAAAAGTCTTGGCCTCATCCCTTGCCTGTGGTGTTCTTGTTTGGGGAATAAAAGATTCAAGCCATTATATTGTCAATCTGTCAGCTTCTTTGTGCATGAGGGAAGGATTTTGAAACTGCCTAAGTAGGATGTGAGCATTTAAGAAGATCAGGTTCTTTTTAAAATCCCAGCATAAATTCAAATGATTTTGATGCATGTCAACATTTTCTCCCTGCTTTTATGGAAAAAAACCCAAAAAAGGTTTATTTCTACTTTTTTTTTTTTTTTTTTTTTTTTTTTTTTTTTTTTTTTTTTTTTTTTTGGAACAAAGTATCACTGTTGTATTTAAGCTTTTCTTTTTGCTCAGCCCACGAGTTCCTTAACAGTATTAACTGAGGGAAATTTACATTCTGAAATATGTCCATCTCAGAAATAGACATGCCTGACCTACTTTGGTGATGTGTTGCAGGATGACAGCAGGCATTTTAATGGTGCAGTCCTGTAAGACATCTTCAGACTGAGAGCTAACAGTAGTGCATAAACTTGTTTCCTAATTACCATTATTCTATGCTTTGGGCTTAGGAAAATGGTTTAAATATACTGTCACAGCACAGTGTTATGATATTACTATTAATAACACAGTAACATTTAGCTTGTTAGGTAGCTTTAGAGCTCAAGTTCTTTACAGAAAATCTAGGAATGGGAAGACTGAATGAAGAGGAAAGAAAACCTGATTTTGACCCTTTCAAAAATCCCAGTGCACTTCCCTAGCATCTGTTCAAATGGACTAGTTGAAGTTGAAAAGGGAATTTGATTTGAATGGAGGTTTTTTCAAGTCACTTTTCTTATGAAACAACTTGGGAAAAAACTTTTGCCACTATATAGTAGCAGTAGAGGTTCCCAGCTATTCACTAGGAAAAGGTATTGTAGGTAATAGATGCTGCTTCTGAATTAAGATATATTCGGCCAAGTGCTGCCCTCAACACTGCCAGTGGAATTTCCAATACATAAAGTCCAAGAAATGCATGATTTTCCAGTGGTATAACTGAGGACAGATTTTGTCCTGCTGTTAGTGGAGTACATAGGCAGTTTAAGAAAAGCATGAAGTCTTTTGATCTGCTTATAACCTCTAGTAAAAGTATGTGGAGTCATCTGGCAGAATGAAGATTTTCTGCAGGTTATTTCTACATTCTTAGTTGCAAGATCACTGTCCAGCAGATTCTTTAATTCTTTATGCCATGTGCTACATTATTACATTTCATACTGTAGCCCTGAGATCATGTGTCCTCTTAACCTTTATACGGGTTTTAATCTAGAAATTCTTTTCTCAGAGAGGATGCACTGAAAAGCTGTAGAGACTAATAATTACATTAAAAATTGTCCTGGCAGGTTTTGGTATGGTTTGGTTATTTTTGTTTGTTTGTTATTTATGAAAACATAGAAAAATTGCTTTTAATGTTCATAGCAGAAAAATTCATCACTGAATATGACTTTTTTCTATTAAGGTCTCAATAATTCTCTCAGGAGTTAGATGGGAAGGTATTGGTTGAATCTTAAAAGCAGAATCTCTCACAAGCAGAGTTCTTGTGCTGGAGCTGTACTATGTAGTCCACAGCAGGGCCATGGTAATCAAATCCATTCTGGTAATCCAAAATATTGGCAGGAAGAAATCACCTGAATATGCAAACAATTGCTCAAGTCAGCCCTGAAAACCATGGAGCCTGTGGAGAACCTTTCTTACCTGTGAACCACTGCTGGAAATGCTCTCTCCTCTTGCCAACACAAGACGTAATTCTGTGGCTCTTGCCAAAAGTTTTACAGACTTGAGAATGTTGCCTTTGCCTTTCTTTCATCTTCATCTTGCCACTGTAGATTTCCATCATGTATTCTGATGTTGACTGAAATATTTAACAAGGCTGATATTAAAGTATCCTTATTGGTTTCTGGGTGAATGTCACTGGGATCAGGTAAATAGTAAAGCTATTGTTTCAAGCTTTATGATTGATTTGTCAGTTATATTTGCATATGTAAGTCTTGCTTCTTCTTTTAAATCTTTGCATCTAAAGGAGACAACTGTGTTTCAAAATTCTAAATAAACCTGTAAGGCTCTTTCACTGTCACTATACTTCACTATACTTCAGCAAATTTACTTTACATATACTCATCTCAGAGTGTGGTGGGCAAACCACAAACTGTCCTCAGTTTGGGTTTGTTTCATATTCTTGGCCAAGTACAAGTTGGAGATATCTGAGATCTAGTGAAAAGAAAACAAATGAAAACTTTCCCATGTGAACTCTTGCATTCAGCCTCTGGTCTCAGCAGGAAATAGGACAGCAGGAGTTTCCTTCATGGCATCAGGTTTCCTGGCATGCAAATTTTCAACAATTTTCTTACAATTTAGAAGCTCAGTGAAGTATATTATTAAGTGGAGATAGTGGCTTCTCCAACTATATAAGGAGCTGTTTGGATTTGTTGCCTTTCAAATGCATATATGTTGTTCTAAAAACATATGTCAGAAATTATTCTTGCTGTCATTAATCCATTAGGTCAACCTATAAGAATTTATTTGGGTTTTGTTTCTTTCTTTGTCTATGTGAGGTTTTTGTTTGCTTGTTTGCTCTGCTTTTTCTTTTGCTTGGTTGGTTTTAATAGATTTTTCAAGCTAGAGAGTTGATTAAAATTTACTTGTGATTCGTCCTAAGTGTTTTGCGACAGAAAACTTTGCCCAAGTTACCTCCCAAATATGTATATTTCCATAAGAATCACACACAATTCATCAGTCCTTGAAAATTATTTTCATTAGTATGATTCCTGTAAAATAAGACTGAGATAAAATAGGACATATGTAGGGACTTGATACTATAAAGGCATACAGGTGTGCCTAGATCTATGTGGAGATACATTGGAGACACTTTCAGAGCATGGGTTGTCTTTTTCAGTGCAGAACAGTCTCTTTTTGCCTTTAGAGTAAAAAACTCATAAAACTTAATTGGCTCAAAATATTTGGAATTCATAGGATATTGAGAAAAAAACCAAAAAAGGCCAAACTGGCATGGACAGGGACTTCACCATTTCAGGACAGAAACTTCTTAAAATTTTTGGCCCTAGTTTGGATTTCATTGATTAAGACCATTGTATAGTAACATGAACCAGACCATGACATGAGTAACAAAGTGACTTGATTTCTGTCCTGGCAAAGGCTATGAAATATTGTTCAACGTTATCTGTGATAATTTAATTTTAGGAGTTCTTGAAACTGAACTATTTCTATGGCTAAATGGTATGCAGACAAAAGGAACCAATTCCAGTCGGGACTAATCCAGCTAGCATTTCAGAAAACAAAGTGCAACCCAAGTAAAATAGTAAGAGCTAAAAGATTGACTCTGAGTGAGTGCTGCTTAGAAATGAGAATATTCATTATTTGAATGAATCTGAACAGCTTAACATTGGGAAAATCAACTCTGAGAAGCAGAGCAATACCAGCTGTGTATTGAAAATGGGTAGGAAAGAACCCATTTTCAGTGAGAAATCAGTAGGATTCCCAACTTTTAAAATCAAATTTTTTTTCTGGAAGTTCTTTAGATGTGTCTAAATATCTACAAGCCTGTGAAGATCTCCTGTGTGTCTATTTGGCACAAAGCTGGTAGTTTCTGCTTAATGCCAGCCTTTATGCCATTATTTCAGCAATTTTTCAGTTTTTGTCAAACTTTTTCCCTTTTCTAAGACAAAATCTTTGTATTTGAGTGCTATGGACCCCTCAGGAAATATCTGATGAAGGGAGCTGGTCCTCTTCAGTTACTCTGTTGAGGAAGGAAATCTTTCCTACAGAGACTATTTTCTACCTTAAATCAAAATAAATTCTTAAACGGATCTACATGTGTTGCACAATATTTATGCAGTAATTAATAGTGTCTGAGGAAGATTATTGATGGCATAAGTAATACTCTGCACCATTTAATTCTATACGTCAAAGTAATTTTTCCTTGTATTTATGTGAAAATGCATTAAAAATCTTCATTTTCAGGGGGTTTAGCATACTTTTGACAAAACATAACTTTAGCTCAGTTATCTTGGTAGGTATCTCAACGTCTGCCCCTCTCCTTCTCTCAGTTCCATCCCCTGCTCCCAATTTCAGATGTAGTTTCTCTGAACAGGTCTTTATCTGCAGCAAGCACGTACAATCTGTAATAATAACACTGAGAGTCACTTCTATTCCTGGCTGGGCTTTCAGTAAGGACAGTATGGGCACTGCAAACTGACATGGGATGTAAAGACACTTAGTGCACACAGAGAATTAGATTCCTAAAATCTGAATATGTGTAAAGTCTGTCTTTTCAACAGTTTGAAACAGTCAAAAAGGCAGACTGACTTTTCAGAGGAAAACCAGATTGGACTACGTAACAGCTGCTCTCAGGCAAAAATTCACAACCCTGCTTATAAATGGTTAAATAGTGAAACATTGAAAAGTATGCTTTGTCAAAATGTCAAGTTTGAGATTTAACATTACAAAAATGTAATTTCCCCAGCCTAATTTTTTAATGTTCATTCTGACTGTGTTTTCCTGAAAAGCTTGAGACAGCCATCCACCATACAGAATAGCAGCTCAAGTAGTTACATTTTGGGAAAGTTTTCATATAAGCAAATGAAAATGGCTCCTTTCAGAGAGAAAAAATGGTGTCACTGAAAGGAGGCAGGATGAACAACCTGCTTCTGAAACAACCTACCGCAGTACAAGGAGTGCTTAATAACTAATTGCATCATTAGCAGTTAGAACTCAAATAGCTATATAGCATCAGGATTTATGTATATATCACTGCAAATGTTCTTTAACATGAGTAGATGGTTCAGAAAAAAAACACTGTGCTAAGGGACCAATAAATAAATCATGTCAGAGTATGATTTTTCATCTTTAATCCATAAAAATCCTCTATTAATAATAAAAAATCTTTATTGAAATGGCCTACAAAGCAGAGTATAAATTTTTCTGAATCTATCAGGACCATAATTACTCTGCTAGGCAATACAGGGGTTAACTGTTTGTTCTCCTCATTAACAGTTGCAGAAGGAAATGGTCCTTCACTAATTGGCAAATATTGGCTTAACAAAACAAGGCTGGCCTGGGACACTAAACAGCACATGTTAGGTAATCAGAGAAATTAAGAGAAAACTTATATTTGATGGCAATAGAGATGTTACTTATTTCAAATCATGAGGTCAAAACTCAAAGTGATGGAAAGGTATGTATCTAAATTTCCTGGGATTCGTCCCTATTTCTTGTGACTTTTGAACATTTGCAGAGAAAATGACAGAAATTGAAAATACTGCCTGTATTGGTTTAGTGAGTGGGATTTTCCATTTAGTCATGTGTAAAGATGTGTAAAGGGTTCTTTTTTATCTCCTAAATGTAAGGAAGTGAAAGGAAAAATGTAAGTTTGACTGGATGTCAACAAGTCTCTTTCTCAAATAGAATATAAAATAAAGTATAATTGGTGAATTCACCTCAGACATATGAAATGCAATTAGTGTTGCATTGTATCTGGTCCACTGAATACAGGCAAGGATTTGGGTATTGAACACAGTGTCACAGTGCAGTTAATAGCCTTGATGTTATCCAAAATAGTGTATTGGGTTCTTTACCTTTGCTTCTAAAGTTTGTTTTCTGCTACACAAGTGGTACAGTGCTAACTGCCAGAAACACAATAGATCATCCAGGAGACTACAAAAGTTTCTGAAATTGTTACAAAAATATGTATTGCAGGTAAGATGATAAAGTTCAGACTGAAAAGCATGATATATTCTGGTATAAATGGTCAGGCAGATAATGCAGAATCATTTAAAAGATCAGGCATTGCCTCTCAAGAAAAGATTATGGTATGTTGTGTAAGATTAGTAATATTAAACATGTACTGGGATGATGCAAGATGAACTACTAACATCTGCATGACATAATCCAATGGAAACACTCTGGTTCTGTTAATTTCTTAGACTGATTTAGGTGAAGATAGAATAAGAGAAATCAATTGATGTAGACTGCATGGTTATCACCCCACACACTACAAATCGTCTCACAGACCTGCATTTAAGAGCCAGGAGACTTCACTGTGTGGTACTTCTGTCAGACACATGCCCTGCTGACACTGCAGATGAGTGAAACCCTTAGCTGTGTGAGTGTGAATGTTCATGGTTATTCCAGCTGGCTGCAAATGGTAGAAGGAAAATATTACTGCTGCTAATATTCTTGGGACATTGCATTATATGCTTTCTGAGAGGAAACACAGGCAGGGGCTGTTTCACCTCAGTTTTCTCTGTGGAATGGTAAATTACCCTCATGAGATACTCAGTAACACACACAAGATCATCTGTTTATCAGCCTGTTTTAGAAGGGTTAGTGTAATGGATTCTACAGAAATTTTCACTCCTTGTAATTTAAAATATGGCTCCAGGAGCACCAATATATGAGATTCGGTGCAGCAGACTTTAAAGAAGAAAGGAGTGTTACCAGCCAGCAGAGGAGGAAAGGGCAGAACCTTTTCCCTTTAAGTTGCAAAGTTTAGCTAGATTAGAGAATTACATTTCTACCAGCAATCTGCTAAGGAACTGCTGGAAGAGGAAGTAAGGAAGATGGGGATTGTTAGACAGAAGGAAGAGGATCCTTCCTCTGGCTTTATCTATACAGAAGTTGAGAGGGCTTCAGTACAAACATCAGTCTTTCATGACTTCGGCTTCCTCATTTGAGATTGTTTGAAAATTTCTTCCCCATTACTTCCAGTCTTGTGCAGCCAGAATAAGAATGAAGTCTGATGATTTTCTGTCTTGCATATATCAACCTTTCCTTTTTAACAAAATGATAATTATAATCACTGACTTTTATTATGACTGAGAAGAGAGTACCCCTTGTCATTGTATTGATTGTTGTCATTTTCACCCATAGGTAAGATATTTGGTAAGTAAGAAATTACAGGCAGGCAGGCATTCCTGAAAGGGGTTTCAGTCCTCTTCTTAATAGTGTCTGGGAGTGATTTGAGCCAGCAGGCAGCAACAACACTGAGAATATACTGAGCTCCTACAGCCATGTGAAAGGCATTGATTTTCAACCTCATCAGTGCCTCATGCTATGGGAGCAAAGCAGAGTACAAACAACCATCTGGCATCAAATTAAAAGATGGTTGTGCTGGTAGTACTTGCCTGGAATAATCAAATGAAAATTATGCTTTTCTAAAGTCTAGTTCAATACACTACTGTAGTCTCAGGCAAGTCAGCAAATATGTAGATTAATTCAGCCTCACTTCTTGCTTTTTTTTTTCTTGCCTACTTTGAGACAGATTATATTTATTGCATAGGCCAGCAGTACTCTAAACTACAGCAGGTTCATTCCTTAAATGTCAGTTGATTTTATGAGCTCACATTTAACAAAAGAAGATGCAGAGTAAGGGAGTTGTAGGCATTTATATGTAACCCAAACCTTTGTTGAAAATTACAGAGGTAAAACAGGATGTATAATAACTTTCAAAGTACTGGGTTGAGATAAAAGGGAAAAAATAATAAAAGAGGATACTGATCAGCTGTTGCTCCAGATTCAGGGAAAGAAAAAGAACAGGAGATGTTAGCAGAACACACACAAAGCCACGTACACTTTAGTCTGAGAGTAGCAGCATGCAAGGCTGTGAGTCTATGCAGGCAAACTGAAGAAATTCCTTGGAAAAGGACAGATACTTAGCAAACAGGTATTCTGAACACTTCCTTTATTTTTGTTGTCCCATCCAGTATGTAATTATGTGTTGAGCTGGTTTTTTTTGTTGTTCATGGATCCACTATATAAATGGTAAAACAAAAATGTAATAGTTTCTCTCATGCAATAATCAGAAATCTCTCCATTGTGTGATGCTGGGAGAATGGTTCTGTGCCATAAGATTTCAGTGGTGTTATTAAAAAAGGACATTTGTCTGAGTCTCTGAGTTTCCTTATGGGAGCCAGCCTTATCTTTCTGTCTATTTGTTAACATTAGAGAGAAAATCACTTTTTTTCTGATATGACTATGTGTCCAAGACAAATTTCTGCTGCAGCTGAAGTCACGCCAAAGCACGTGCTGCCTGCAGGGCAGAATTCTCATTAACATCTTGGTCCAACACTGTCTTCCAGAAAGGCTCTGCATTTCAGGCTTTGCTTAATATCATGGATACTTTAATACAGACCTACTTTCAATGAAAGGGCTGCCTTAAGAACAGTATTCCTACTGTTACAAAGATTTAATGAGCATTTTCAGGCAAAACCCTATTTATTTTTTCTTTTACTTTTAAAATAATTTTAGGGATGACTTCAGGGTAGACAATTTTTTCACATCAATATTAATTGTCATTATAAATTATTACTTAATGATGGGAAAAGGTGATGAAAGAGAATACAGATATGTATAAAGATTTTTTAAACCTGGTGAAACTCAACAAAACAAATTTCAGCACTGAGAGAAGATTATTTTTCTTATTTGTAATTTTTCTGTTATGATGAAATCTAACTCAAGGGCAGGATTTTTATAATTACCATTGATGCTGAGATAAAATTTGAATTGCTCCTTTAAAAGTTGCCCTTAATCCTCTTCAAACTCCTAGTGGAACTCAGTTATATGTTTTCTAATACAATAATATTTAACACAATCACTGAAATAAGTAGGTGAAATGTCTTAGATAACTTTTTTTTTAGTATTAGGAAATGGAAAGGATAATTATTGTCACATTACCATAATAGAACTTCCATATAATGTAAGCTACAGAGTTTTTACAAGATTATTTCTCTTTACTGAATTAAACTGGAATGTGTCTGTAATGTGGGGAGTTCACTGAGCCTGGAGCAAACAGGCTTTTTACACTAGTACACTAGAAGGAAACCCCCAAAGATTTCTCCTGCTCCTGAGATTAAATGCCATTTCTCCTTCGTTGTGCAGCGGTGCATTGTGCACAAGCACATAACGCCTGCACTGAGCAAGGACAGCCCCACCTACACCATGGTAGATGACTTGGCAGGTCTGGTGCCATATGGTGTCAGCACACAGCAATGACAGGTCAGGCTTCAACATTCCATGGGGTGGCATAGGCAACGTGTCCTTTTCCAAGTCTGCTTAGTACCAAATAGCTCATCCCTGGGTTGCTGCTGTTCTGGGCAGTTTGCCCAGAAGTCTTCCCAAGAAAGACTAAACCCTGACAGCAAGAGGAATCATCATCCATCTGCCTCTCTGTGGGGACAGCAGAAGACTCAGCTGCAAAACTGTGCTCAGTGTCATTCTCTGCAGTGCTTTAAAGAACACACCTGTAAACATGACAAAATGGCAACATCCCTGAAGTACAGCCGGAACATCTGTTGAACTCGGGTGACTGATCTTGCTAACCAGTGATGTGCACAAAGAGTGGGAAAGGAAAGAGTAGGAAAGACCAGTAATATGTAAAACAGAAGTTTGGTATTCATTTTGTCACAGTAAAATTGTCATTTTTGTGCCACTATTGATAAACTGTTACCATGCTTAATAAACCTTGGCCACACGACTGATACAGTTTTGTTTGGATTTTTTTAAGGATGAAGATGACTGGCTTTGGATCTCTCCCATAATGGTGTCATGGCTGGAGTAACTAGGTTTCTTATGCTCGCACTAGAACTTCAGTTTTATATGTTTGCTTCCCCAGTTACCTGCTAGCTCAAAATAAAGGGGAAATTTTAGCACAGAAAGCTTAGGAAGAACTAGCATGTAGAGCTAACTCTTGGGTATATGGTTTTCATTAACATACTGTTTAGCAGATAGGTAATGGAATGGTTGCTCCAGTTAATTTTTGCTGAAAGGAGAGTGAAGAAGAAAACTGTCATGACTGAAAGTGTTGTAAAGGAATCAGAATCTCCTAATTTGAATCTGCTGCTACGTGTGTGCTGAGAAAAAAAACAAAAAAAAACCAGATGTTTAATTTAGATTTTTTATACTTAAAACTGCAGAATTATTCCCATTAACATTCCATTTTCAATACAGGTAACAGCCAGTGGAACATAATTTTGCATTTGTTATATGGAACATAAAGTACCAAAAGGAAATGGCTGAATTAATAGTGTAAGGACTGAATTTATATCTAATGTATCATTGTTCTCTAGTCTACATAAGTAATTAAACTGGAAAATAGGATTGCAAATAAGCCTTTTGATATGACATCAGCAAATCTACTGTAACCAAAGGATGACAGGCTGAACCATGCCTTTCACTAATCTGATTGTCAATTTGTTTTCAAGTCACGATTGTACAGTGAAACTTACTTTTAAATAAATTATAATTTTTATGCAGTAGAATGGATTTTTTGCAGAGGCATTTATTATTTTATAGGTATCAATCAATGATGGCTTAAAGCAGTGACTTGTAAAGCTGATTTTATATGAACATGTGTTTTGCATATCATGCAGAAAGGAACAAAAAACCCATGTAAGGTAATATATAAAATTACATGAAGTATTTCTCCTCTGTCTCATGTTAAAGATCCTCTAGTTTATATCACATTTTGGAATTAAAAGCACTGCATTTGTTCTAATCAGCAAGGGCTGAAATGAGAAAAAGTTCTCTAATGTTTTGAGTTGAGGCTCACAAAATTTTAGGTAGTGCCTTTATATACTGCTCTTTGGTTTTGGAGTTACAAAGTAGCTTACCCAGAAATGGAAGAAGCTACAACCCAGCTGTGTTTCTGTTGTTCAGTTAGGAATTTTCTGCCCTATACCTGCTTGTGAGGACTGAAAGATATCCCCGCTACTGAAAGATGTTTTCTCTTTTGGGGACGTGGTAGTGGTTCTGCATATTTATATTTCAATACTTTTTGTGATCTTGGAATGATATATTGGCAAACTGCACAGTGCCCACTTGTATTGGGTCTGACTGGGGTAAAGCTCACAGCCCTTACAGTGCTGTGCTTTGCTTTGGTAGCTGGTGTTGATAACAGAGCAGTGTTTTGGCTACTGCCAAGCTGTGCTGTCCCTCTGACATTCCTTCCCCCACTGAAGGGGATGGGGGGGTGGGCAAGATCCTGGGAGGGGACACCAGCAGGCCAGCTGACCCCAGTCAGCCAAAGAGATATTCCATACCACATGACATCAGCTCAGATATACAAGGGAAGGAAGAGAGGAGGAGGAGGAGGCACTCAGGGCTGGTCCATGTTTGCCTCCTTGAACAACCGTCACGCGTGCTGAAGCCCTGCTTCCCAGAAAGTGTCCGGACATCGCTGCTGATGGGAAGTAGAGATTGATTGTTTTCCCCTCTGCTCTTGTGCGCACAACTCTCAGCTTGTTTGTTCTATTTTTTCCCCGCTGTAATAAAACTGCCTTTTCTTACCCTGATAGTCTTTTTCAATATTATCCTCTTCCCTCTCCCAGTGGAAGAGGGAGTATAGAGTGACTGAGTGGGCACCTGGCACCTAGCCGGGGTCAACCCACGACACTATGGTATTATGGTTTCAACCTGAAATCTTGCATTTCCTGGCCAGTGAGCAATTAACTTGTACTGTTACTTGCATTTTAATACCTTTGGACTGATCCTGTCACTATTAAAGAAAACATCAAACTGGCACTTGTCTCAAAAATTGGTACCATGTTATGTAACACGTATAATTGTATTTTGTATCATACATCGTGTTTTTATGCTTTCTAGGCTGCTCAAAGATCGGGTTTTGGGATTTTTTTCAGTCTTTCCTGTTTATGTTTAGCATGCTATGCCATTTAATGAAGAAGAAGAGATTTAGCAGAATTATTAATGGACAAATTAAATGTCAATTAGCACTTACATTATAACAACACACTTTTAATCCACAACAGAAATTTGGTTTAGCATACTAATCTCTGTTTACTTGCTTCTATTTGTGACATTACTGTTTATCCACAAATTCAATAGTGAATATGGAAAACTTTTAGATAAAAAATTCTGTAATTCTTGGAAGAGTCTAGGGTCTCTGTAAAATATGTTCCTTGAAAATGTCATTCTACAAGCACAGTCTCAACAGTACTTTTTATTTTATTGTCACAAATGCCATGGATTTCCTTGGAAACTAAGTAAAACCAACAGATTTTCAGCAGCCCCTCTTAAGTACATCTAACACTTTTGGTGTTTATTTGTAGATTTAAATCTCTTTGTAAACTTAAAATTTGCCAATATTTCCATTAAGCAAAGTAGTAACATTAATATCAGTATCTGACTTAAAGAAACAGAAAAATTCAATACTTTATTATAAAAAATCAATTTTAAAAATGGAAGAATATCACACACTATTTGCAAATCATTAGTCCTAAATTTACTGCTCTTTTAAAGAGAAAACCTAGAGTTCTGAACAGTGAATAGTAATTATGTATTAAAAAATTCAAAACAGTTTGCTGATCTTTAATAACTGAATTGCAAACTAGTGATTCTAATACTCATGATTTTTTTTCCCTGGACTTGCTTCAAGTCTAAATTCCTTTCTGAAGTTTGGAAAACATCAGATTCCTACCTGTTAATTGATTTTTCACTTTAACCGTGTGTCATGGATGCAACAACAACAAAAATGTAATTAGTTTAGCTTAAATGTCTCAGTATACTTCATGGATATCATAATGCTCAGATTCTTGTTCGTAAACATATGCATAATTAATAACTAAATAAATATCCAACAAACATGTGTCTTTGTCATTAAAGAAACTGGAACTGTGAAAAATAGGCAGAAAAATGAAGGGACTGCAATGTCTCTGAAATGCTCAGGTAGGGAAACAACACTCATGAATCTGATCTGAAACATATGATTCAATGGATAATTCCATGTTGAAGTACCTCAGTATATGCTTCAAAATTGGCCAGCTACAGATAACTCTTCAGGTCTCAGGTTCCCAACTGACCAACCTGCCACTGTTTTAAATTCTCTCCCATTATTTATACATGTTTTGGAATAAGAACTTGTAGAAGGAAAGACAAAGTGAGAAAATATCACTCACCTAGGTAAGCAGATAATGCTGGCTTTCCTTATAAACACAATTGTCACAACTGCAGTTGTGGCACAAACTTGCATATTATTTTTGGGAAGGTGTCAAGAAGTGAACTGAAACAATTAAGAGATTAAATTAAAACAGAGATAAAGTATTAGGCAAAACCAATTCCCTCAATCTTTATTATGACTAATTGTTACAATAAGTCAAGTCATGATTTGACAGTACTTCTCTGTTGTCAATATGCAATAAGGACTTTAAAGAGTTAGGGGTCTGTAAAGATACCATTGAACAGGACAGACAAAATGCTAAGTACCAAACTCCCTCATTAAGCACTGAAGACTTTAAAAAGTCCTAAGAGTGTGTATGGATCCAATTCTAGGAGATTCAGCCAGTGGGGCATAACTGACTTGGAATAACAGGAATATTTAATTCAGCTGTTGGCTCTCTACATTTGGCTTGCAATTAGAAAAGCACCATACTGGGAGCTAGCAAAGGAAATGAGGTATTGATGTCTTAGAAGAGAGATATTCCTCATAATATTATCTATATGGGACTTTGATCTAGAAATACATCCTCAGAAGTATGTTTTCCTTTTCTCACTAGCTTGATAAAATTTTCACTTGTTTAGTATTTTGTTTAAAATATATTTATGTTTGGTTTGTTAAACATGTTTTTTTTTCATGCAAAGACATTTTGAAACTCAATGTCTCCAGTTCTGGTATACCCAGACAAACAACAGCAGCTGGGATTACTTGAAATGCAGATGTTTACCACAGCAAAAATCAGTCTGAGAAACAAACACACCATATTTACATCAGGATATGGTGTGTTATATTCATTTAATTCGATATTTGAGATACAGTTAGTTTATTACAGTGTGTTATGAATGACAAGAAAGTAATGAATATAAATATTGTGCCTAACACATACTATCACTTTGGCAAATACCTTTAAAGCTAGAAAAACCTTTGTACTTTGATAATGGTAGTTGAAAGACTGATCAAGAAATATATATGGTATGCATTAGTGACCACTTGCTCTGGGAGTTAGTTTTGTCTGGTTTGTTGACTTTATCACGTCCTCCATTTTGAGTAAAACCAGCAATATCATAATTTATTGTATCTTCATATTTCCAAGTAACGGAATGGAATGAGTTATATCTCCTAAGTGTTGGTAATTAAAAAGTAGTTAGCATTCATAGAGCATCTGGAAGAATTGGTATAGTTAGAAATTATATATAGAGATTATATATATAGAGTGAAATGATCTAAGAGCTAAGCTTGTCACAATGTAATTGATATATATCTTTGTAATGATCCTTTCATTTAGCAAATGAAATTTTTCCCTTCTTTATTTGGTGTATCGTTTAAATTAATATTGCATCGTAACTTCCAATTTTCTTGTTATGGTCAATGAATTATATCATTTGTGATGAGTACTTCTATTCAATGTTAAAAAAAACATATTCCTTGATCTGCATTCTGCTGTTATTGATGACAATGGTCACAACTGCAAATTATGCAAGGAACATAGGGAAGAGAAAGGCCCTTAGAGAACATGTAAGCCTTTTAATGATAAATGTAGCTAGAGTTATTTCTGTAATAACAAATAAGTGAAAGAAACCCATAGATAATGTGTTAATTCACTTCTTTCAAGATGTATTTGTGTGTTCTTTCAACACCTATGTCCACACTTTGTGAACGCTCTGACAATGAAACCAACCACATTTCCAGCAGAGAAGACAGAAGATGGTTTTTAGGTTATCAGACTTAAGGTCAAGTGCTTCAACATGAGTGACTGATTAGTATTTTATGGGGTTAGGAGGTGGTTTGCTTTTCACAAAGTGAGAAAAGGGGGAAGGGCTGAATACAAATCTACCCTTCTTTCATCTGCTGTGAATGGTTTTACAGCGACAAATGACAGTTTTGACTTGCCCTGAGAGTTCCTGTGTTCACTAGGAACCTGAACCTGTAACTCTTTAACACCTAAAGTGTTTCCTTTTTAATTTTTTTTGGTTTTTTTCCCAGCCAAATGCAACACTATTTATTTAGCATTTTAAATTATATCTTACTATTTTCAGAACACCACCTTTTTTCTTTCTGAATTTTTTTCATGTTGAAGTTTGTCCTGGAGTTTGAAAAAGGTGGCCTCTCCTCCTTTAATAAGTGTATTTTGATATGTGTAAAAAATATTCAACGTGACTAAAAGATTCTGTTCAATTCCCCAGGTACATTATTCTGCTTCTGCTTTGGGATAGTATAAATATAATGTGCAGTGAACTAACCTAAGGTACTGTATTAATTGAAAATGATCCTGTATAAAATATATGCATTTTCTGTCCACAGTCAAATAAGGGGAATGGTATTTCCTATGACTGTATTGAATTTCTTTAAAGGATCATGCTTGTGTTTAAACCTTTCCATAAAACTACAGAATCCACACCTTCTTAGTTACATATAAAAACACTTCAGATATAACAAGTCCTGACTGAAATGTACATGGCTTTAAAAACAAAAACCTGTAAGACTGTAATTCTTATTAGATACCAGATGCTTTTATTTTCTTTGCAGACCAAAGTTTGCTTTTTCTCTTGTAATTGTATCATCTTTAAAAGGGTCCTTTTTCTTTTAGGAAAAAAATACCAACCCCCAAATTTGCAGTGATTTTTCCCACAAATCTTTGGGTTTCTTATTATTATACTATTCATTTAAAATACTTACCCGTTGTTTCTTATAAGGAAAAGAGCTCTCCAGTATTAAGCTTTGTTTTACTCTCATTTGTTGGAAATGGTTTTATTTTCTCAATAAAGGCCTATTTAAATGAGTTTAATGTCTCTCATAAGCCTCACTGATCAGTGGATGAAGTTAAAGAATCATCCTGCTCTTTTGTTCCTTCTGGTTGTTTTTCTGCTGTCTCAGTTCGCCAGGCTAGTTCATGAAGCAGCTGCAAAAAATTCATCTCAGAGCTAGAAACAGTGTAATAGGAAAAAAGACCCACAGAAGGGAGAGCAGGATCTGCCTTAGACAATGCTCAGATTTATCTTTTATATAAGTTCTGGCTGGAATTCACAGAATAACTCAGACCAGCCAAAAAATAAGGCTGATAAAATCCTGTGATGCTTGTGTGGCTACTGGAATGACACACCAAAATTAAGAACTATTTCAGAGAGCTGATCTGCCTGAAAACCCTCCTACCAAAAGCTTGCTACACAAGCATGCAGGTGAGAGAGAAGGCAAAGGGTTGCTAAATAGCAGCTCTTTATAAAATCCCACAAAGAGCAAGGAGGCAAACCTGAAAACAGCTAATTTGCTTTAAAGAATAGATGGCCTAGAATTTTAATAAGTTGCCACACACATTTCGTGTTCTGCATGATATGGGAAGGAAGCCCATGGCTCTTTATATCAGTATCAGAACTAAAGCAAAACATTTTCATTTCAAATTATTTATTCTTCCATCAAGCTGTCTAACAGGAGAGTTTAGCAAGGTACACATGCTGAACTTTAAACTTGTTTCTAAGCTCAGCAATATGATAAAAAACCTGCACCTTACTCATAGAAAAAAATTCTTCTGCTTCATACAAATTTTACAGAATCACTTGAAAATTGACTCTTTTCTGGCAAAACCACCTGCAATTTTTTTTCAAATTTTATCATAGGGAATTAAAATGTCCTGAGAACTGTGTTAACATTATGAACTTCTAGTGTCATGAGTATGTAATTTTGTAATTTTGTATTTCTCCATATATTTATTATATGGAGAAATATCAAAGTCAAAAGAGATTAAAATAAAATAATAGTCTAATGCTCATTGGCATGCCCGTAGGTAGGCTGATAGGCTGTGTAATTGTGGATACCTATGAATGGGATTTAAGATACAGGAGAAGCCAGTTTCCCTTTAATCATGTTCTTGTTGCCCATAAATGTCAGGCACCTAGATGGGCATGGGTGATTTTAACTGAGAAAGTTTCAGCATTCAGAGCTGTGAAATACAAAGTGATATAAGTTATACAGGCAGTAGATGTGTTTGTGTAAAGTCCTTATAAAAAGGAAAAAATCATAGGCAAAAGAAAACTGAATATATTTTTAAATAATCTTTTCTTAACTTATACCTTCCTGCTATTTCTACCCTTCCAAAAGATCACAATTCTGTTTCTTCAGAGAATAATTTCCACCTAACTATCCTTGTTCCCATCTTAAAACTTCTTGACATGAAAGCATTTCTTGCTTAGTGGGTTACTTATATATCCTCTATCGAATAGTTACCAGAAGGGGCAAATATAATAGCAACAGAACTCCATGGCTCTGTTAAGCTTTAATGAAGATGGTTTATTGATGGAGGAACCGATTAGATGTGGGAAGTCAGAAATCAAATGACTTGTTCATTAGTATTCTTCCACACTTTTGTCTGAAAAGTCAGGAAAGAAGAGTCTAAAGTGAATCTATCAGTACATGCAATCAGTTTGCAATTGTCTTACTGATTGACTTTTGATAATACAGTATTTGCTTTATTTTTGTCCAAAACTCTGATGTATTTTTCTCTAATTTGACAAATTGGCCAAGACCTACAGATGAAAGAAACAATGTACATACTGCAAACAGTGCTGCAAAATCTCTTCTAGGACTGTGATGGGTCAATACCCTTTAAAAAAATCATAGAAAGGTAATTTGAAACTTAAAACACATCAGAAGCTGTATCTATTTTTGGGATTGCCCTCACTTACCTCTGCTTTGGTTCGCATCTTGGGGCACTTGAGTTGTATTCCTTTCTGATGAAACTAGACTAGGAGGTTTGCCCCAGGACTTCAGATGTACTCCACCTGTGAGTGATATTCAGTCATTCAGATTAATTCTACTCCAAAGTAAAATGTCCTCAAAATACATATATGGATATTAGGTCCCCAACACCAATTTATTCTGTTCTGTAAATGCATTCAGACTATGCTGCTTACAAAGGTAGAATAGATCCTATGCAGTAACAATGGTACAATACTAAGATATCACTTGCTCATGGCCTAGATTTATGCCCACAAAAAAGTGCATTGATTCATGGTCCAGCTGGGCTACCTTTACTGCAATCGTAATTTTAATGGTATGGTAGATTTGCATCGTATGTTGCTGTTTGGGTAAATGAGACTAGAAATCCTTGCTGCTCTGGGATCATTACGGTCGAAGATAGGTTGAAAAGTAATTCAAATAAACTTTGGAGTAAATAAGATTGCACCAGTCTCTTTCCTTTCTGATTTTTTTTTTAAATCTCATAAAAAAATTTCTGAATTTATTCAACTGTGCAAAATGGGAATTTCTAAGGCACAAGAGTATTGAGTTCTAGAAAGAGTTCAGATGACGTAGCACAATGGAATTTTATTGTGGGGACCAGTTGTGCAGACTTTCATTCACTCTCTAAGTTTGTCAGTCTGAGAAAAATAGTTTCTCATATAGGAAACAGAATGATATATCATAAAAGGTGTTTCATGTGAATTCCTTCTTTGCTCAGTGTAAGTCTTACCTGGACTTACACGTACTTGAGAGGTTGTCTCTTCTTGCTTGGCAACTTTTTCCCTTTACTAGATGAACATGGAGGCACAATTACGTTAACACCTATAGTTATTCAGAAATCTAAAGGGATACTTAAACTGTGTCTCTTGGAAATTGTGCTTCCTTGTTCCCATAAACTGGAAAAATGTATGCATCCAAGGAGAAAGAAAATACCTGAAGAAAAAGGATACACTGAAAATAGACTCTGCCTCAGACAGATTTATTGGATAGGATTACATTCACAAGCAGAACAAATAGGTTAATTTATTTTTATCCGTAAGTCAGTTAACTGCATGTGGAGTAGGTAATCTAAGTTGAAAGGGACAAAAAATAGTGTTAATTAGATTTTTAAAGGCTATCTCACCCCAGCTGAACTTCTAAACAGAGTTTGTTAAACTTTGAATGAGCAATACACGTGCTTTGAGGTTTACAGAAAATTAGACTGCTGGATACTTAACTAGTGAGATGAAATGTACTCTATTAATGATCGTATCATTTGGTAAATCATAATTATATACATTTCTATTTTTTCCTGGTATTTGTAGCCATAAAATTAACTCAGAGGTTAAGGGATTCAAATAACTGGGAGCTGACATGGTAAAGTGAGTCTGCAAAATGAGTTCAAGCATTTCTTAATTAGTTTTTGTTGGTAATTATTAACGATGAGATTTTGAGAGACACAGTATCAACATTATTTTGAAGGACAAGTTGATTAGTGTATCTTGATATTTTGTCTCTGAACTCCTTTTTTACTTTCCATGTGATGCAAAAGGCAATTTAACCCTTTTTGAATAACTAATTTTAGAATTAAGCAGTCAACTTCACCTTTATATCTCTTCTAAGAAGATGAAGTTTTCTACTTAGAATCATGGTCTTCTTACAGCTCAGAACTACAATTACTTGCTGGTCTCTAAGGCTTCTAAATTGTGATGTTATAGCATATAGGGCTACTTTATGGCATTGCACGTAGGAGTTTTGCATGTGGCTGTGAGGCACACACACTCAAGGAGTATCTGAGTGTGGTAGGAAAAGAGAAAGAATGTGTGTGAAATAGAGTGGCTGAGAGAGCTTCACTTTCCTGTGTGAGTAAAGTGAGGAGAATTATATCTGTCCTTTAGTTTTGTATTGAATAGAATCAAGATCCATGGTGTCAGTTTTGGACCTATTTATTTTCCTACCTTTCCTCTTTTCTTCTACTTCTCTCTCTCTCTATCTTGCTGCATGCAGACCCCATGTATCCAGAAGTCACTTAAATTGATTGTCATGGAATCTTCTTAGATTTAAATGTTTTGCCAAAATAGAATTTTATATTAAAAGCTCTATTTAGGGCATCAGGGCAAAGAATAAAAGATTGTTAATCCTGGCCTGAATTGGGGAGTGTTCTTCTGGCAACAGTCAGAAGAAATAAATTCCACACAGAATAGAACTAAAAAAAATCTGAAATAATTTAAGTAACATTAATTTCAGTTGTACTATCCTGTTTTAAAAATGGAAGTTATATATACGTTCGTAAGTCTGCCCTTTTGTTGTTGTTAGATTGTTGCATGGTATAGGGATGAATTTGGGATTTTTTCCTCTACTTTGTCTATTTCTGCCTGCTGGAGGAGCTGATATTCATTATCCTGTTTTTCACTGAAAATGAAAAACAAACTTCACAATGCTGCTGTTTTCTGAGACAAAAGCTATGTTTTCTGTTCCCCAGTGCTCCCCAAAGAATGCGTCTGAAACATCTAGCCTGTGCCTTGGACTTGGTTTTAGAGTGTTCTGCTGGAAAGGTATTGCAGGGGCAAAGGTCTCACTCACTTGTTGCATTATAAAGATGCTACCAACTCAGCTACCCTTAAAAGCATTGGGGGTGTAAAATTTGTCTCAGTTTTGCATCACTTGATTGAAGAGTTCATTGAAAAAAGTTAGGTAGGGATGAAGGCAATATCTTCTGATTATGGAGTGTTCTCGGAAGAGGCTGTGTTTGAGGGTGATTGAATTAATGGATTTTTGCTAATGCTGGAGTCTGTATGCCTCTTTCTTGCATGTAAAGTAATAAAACTGAGCTTGTTTTCATGTATTTATTACTATTTCCATAGAATATGTAGAAACAATAATTTTTTTGGCAATAAAGACATTGCAAAAAAACTATTACAAAACCTGTGACATTCAAGCTGTCAGGATGAAAATTTATTGACATTAGACTCCAATGAAAAAAATAAAATAACATCCCTATATTTAAATTTACAATAGCTAATGGAAACTGCAAACTATATAAGTGTGATTGTTGTATTTTCCATGAACTCCATTAACTGTTTCCATGAAGATAATTGAAATAGTTTTCTTCTAATGAAAAGGTAAAAGAATGATTCCACAAACGTCTAGAAAGATCTCAGTTTTCAAAAACATGTCATGTTACAGTGACTGGATGTTTTTAGTTGAGTATTTTAAATGCCTTACTAAAATGCTTTCATTGGCAACATTTGCATTTTCATTTGCATTCATTTGCCTCATTTTTATCTTTCTTTTGGCTTTCAAAACAGAGTAGATTGCTTTTCTTTCAAATTTAGCTATCAAGAAATTTAATTGAGTAGTAGGAGCTTTGTACTCAAGCAATTCATAAACTAGATACTCCATTAAAATGCTGTGAATCTATTTTATCCATTAAAACGGGTGTGAAGTGTATAATTAGTCGTGTCAATAAGTGATATCAAGATTCTCTGAAAAACGCAGTGATAATATCACGGAAGTAAACAGAAGATTTTATTCCCCTCACTTGTCAGTTGAGTACCTTTATGAGTATTGACTAATTTAAACTAGAGTGTTTCTTTTACCCCTGAAAAAAGCAAAGTAAAAAAAGCAATCATAAGATGAATTTAGCTGGTTATCCTTTTGACAGGTGATGTGCTGAAAAAGTCATGTGCTTTGTGTACCTGAAGTGCATTTTTCTATCTGTCAAATAATCACTGTCATGTGATGCTTACTTATCTGTGAATAAAAAATTTGTTACAGCAAATGTATTTCAGAAAATGAATCTTTAAACTACAGCACACATTGCTCAGGATGTGTCAGAGCTGAAACCATTCTGATCGTAAAGCCCCATGGTACTTCTTATCTGTATTTGCTGAACATATTTAAGCAGGCTGCTAAAAAATAGCTTTGGGAAGATGGATTGTATGTTTTTCAGAACATAAAAAATAAACAAGGGTACAGCAGACATATATTGCACAGAAATCTACCTCCTTTTCCTGCCTTTTCTCATTACTATCAGAACCTGAAACTTGAACAGTCATTCCAGTTTACAGTTGCTGACAATTTCTCAAAGAAATCAAAAACTTAGAAACATTTAGTTTCTACCTCCTCTCTATTTACAAACAGATTGAATTTTTAAAAGCAATATAGAAGTATTTTTTTAAGAGACCAGTTTAAAATTGCTTTTAGAAAATTATTTTTCTACAACAATGGAATGAGAATTATATAAACATTGCCTACTGGAAGGACCAGCAGAAGAGACTGTAAAACACTCCTTTGAGATGCGCCATCATTGGAAAGGTGGTATATGGAAATGTTTAAGAAATTTGAGCTATGAATAATTTACTGAAAATCAGATGTGGCATACTGTACCTTAAAAATCCATAAATAACAGCAACTTTGTACAGCACACCTTCTTGTGAATTTATGTGTTTTTTAAATAAATAAATTTCTCTAGAGAAAATAGCTTTCAAATATTAAAGTTCATGTGGATATAGCTGAAGGCAATATAAATCTACCTGCGCTCCTGTTAAGATCCTTATCCCCAAGCCATTCTTCTATTATAATAAAAAAAACTAAACTAACTGTCAAAATCAAGAAGGCTGTATTTGTCAGTAATATAACAGTCACTAATATTATACAGAACGTTTAATTGTTTAGAGATAGATCAGAAGCTTATTTTTGGAAAAACGGAGAAAAACTGACTTTGTTTGAAATATTCTCTCTATAAAGAAAGGGAAGACTACTCTGAAAAGGCATAATGGAAAAAGTGGGTGCTGCAATTAAATTTATTCAGGTGGAAATGGCATTTCCTGTAGCTCAAAACCAGAAGTAATGACTCGTCTACTCAGATTACCAATGACAAAATAAAAAGAGGGTTTTTTGTTTAGTTGTCACAGCAATGGAGCACTGTGTTACTACACCATGCAGATCTGACCCAAAGAGGGCTTAATACAAAAACAATTGTAAAAAACTACTCTTCTAAGGAGCAGAGAAGGCACTTCTTCAGTACTGCCCCAAGCCTTCTGTCAAATTGTCCCTTTATCATCTGGTTCAGAGCCTGTTAATGCAAACAGGGGTGCCACTGCCCAGTCTCTGGACTTCTGTGACCTTGCCCCTTTATTGAAGTCACCTTTTGGAGGCTCCACAGATGGCTCCATTGCCTGGATCTGCTGTGGATGCTGTGTAGGTGTTTGTTGGAAGACAGCTGCCTGAGAAACCCATACCTGTCAGTGGAGGGACTCAGTCATGCCCAGGAGTCAGATGTGAGAATGGGGCTAAGCTGTAAGGCAGTACAGCTGTCACCGTGCGCAGAGCAGTGCAGCAGGGCTGCAAAGGAGTCACACATCCCACCTTTTCTGGCTGCTCACAGCCTCACCCTGAGTGCCTATAGCTATTTCTGTGACAGGGAAGGATGCTGTATCAGCTGCCACCATTCAGTATTCTGACGTGAAGAAAATACTTTGCAAGTAGGCTTGTACGCTCTACTTACAAGGGCCTACAAATAACCCTTAAGAGTGCAGAGGGTGAAATTTTGGCATATTTACTGTCCTGTTGTATTACACATTAGGACATTAGGATGAAGTGGAATTCTTTTTGCATACATGAGGAAAATGTACCTTCTCAGGCAGGACAATAACTTCTGAACATTACAGAAAAACAAAGAAGGGAAAACCCCTCTCTTATTTAGTTTTATTTTCCAGTACCATATTTACACATGAAAAAGATGCTGCTGGTTTATCATTAAACTGGGGACTCAAATTAACAAGACACTTGCTGTTTCAGACTGAATGCTGTGTTGAAGCAGAAATAAATGTTGTTTTATAGCCAATTTCAGACACTGGGGTTGCTGCATGGTGTTGGGATGAGACATTTCCTTATGAGTTTCCTAGCTGGAAACTGAGACTCACTGTGGAATTGTCTTCCTGACTGAGGGGTTGTGTAGGTGGGAAATCCTTCAACGGGTCTTCTGGACATGAGCTTAATCAAAACTCTGGCAGCACCCAAAATGTCAACTCAAGGAGTCTGTTTCTTTTTTCTCTTTCCATCTTTACTCCTTCCATCACTCATAGATCTGTTGCCAGATTCAATTTAGCCTATTTCCAGCTGTTAGCATGCAGATTTTCCATTTGTTATTCAAAATATGGATTAGATATTTCACATGCCATTTGTTTCAAATATTTTAATAATTTCTTTATTAATTTACCAAAGAAACTCCAAATAATAAGAAACCATATGAGCAAGGCCTGTAAGGAAAGAGAAAAAAGGTAGTTAACAAACTCAGAATCACCACATATATTACAGCATGAACACTGAACAAGCAAGTCTTTCAACCACAGCATGCATTCAAAGACCCTCACTCTAGTGAAATTCATATGTTTAAATCAATCTTTTTTCAAATGTATGTAGCCCAAATAGACATGTCTAAATTCCAAACTTCTCTAAAACTAGAGTCTCTCTTTTTCCTTTGTGGCATACTTAGAAGCAAAGCTCTAACAGTTCTTCTCACAAGATTATCATGGTGAAACATTGTATTGATGTGAGCTCAGGTTTTTGCTGTTTGCTCTTCCTTCTTATACTGTTGAATCTTGGAACTAGAGAAAAAAAAATGAAAAAAAGAAAGGTGGTATGATTGTGATTTTATAGATCCATCTATGTTAGATTCTTATTTCATACTGATTCTTATTTGATGTCATGTGGATATATCCTTCTGTTTCCCTTACATTAATAGGTGATGAGTTCCTCACCCAGTCTAGAGAGTTTGACTCTCTGATCTCCATTTTCAGTGTGATATAAGCAAAAGGCATTATTTTGATTTCTTGTGATTCTGTTGAACAAATTATCTGGTGTCACTCCTTCAGGTATGCATGCTTTCAAAGCACTCTGTGACGCCAGGGAATGGCAGACCTGATTTTCATCAACATCAAGAAAGCAGTTATACAGAAGATTAATGATTCCCTGCTGCAGGAATACCATCCAATGGTGGATGCACTTCGCTAACTAACTTCAGATTTCTCTGGCAGCATGAGCTATAGCAAGTTAGCATTTGAATTCAATATGTAACTCTGACTTTATATGCAGTCTAAAAGTAAAAGGTGGCTTGGTCATAGCCTTAGTGGAAGTCCTTAGTTCTATTATATGTTCAGAGAAATTAGAAGAATTTCCTTGCTCAGGGTAAAACAATTTCTCTGTCCTTCTTGTAACTTAGCTTTTACTCTGCACTATATCATTTTAATTTTTACCACTTTGAGTGCAATTGTTTCATTTTAGTTCTCTAAATTCTTTGCAATTTCTGCCTCCATTTTTCTTCTATTTACACTGCTGAAAATGTATGTAAACATTGTTTGAGACCTTAACTCAAGAATTCAAGCTAGTTCTTACACTACATCCACTGCATTTCTGATGCATTTTAATCAAGGAAAGTAAGATTTTTCTCTTCAGTCAGGAAACTGAAAATATTGTAAAGAAAATAAAGAATAAAAACTACTTTGTCAAAAACTCCAACAATACTAACTTTAAATCTGTCAGATTTGAACTACTCAACTAGTAGCTCCTCACCAGCACATTTCTTTCCTCTCTTGTCTGGGAAATTTTTGAGTAATCATTTCATTCAAAATTTGGATAATAACTTTACCTTTTAAAAGATACTGAAATAAAAGTTGCACACTTTCTGCAAAGGAAATTTTATGGTTAAAACATTTTGACCTAGAGGGTTTCCTTCTGTAATGTGGTTAGGACCTTGAATGTGGCCTGTGTGCCTCCTTTGACAATTTTATTGTTCTTGTCCTGAAAGTGTAATAGTTTAATAGCCACAAGTGATTCTATTAATTAAAGCAAAATCTCACTTTATGTACTTTTAAGGAACATGTAAGTTTCAACAAAGTTGCTAGGACAACACTTTTTCCTAGCTCCAGGGTGAAAAGGACAGTTCATTTCATCACAGAAAAGGAAATGTGAGCAGAGTACGAGAACAGAATTAAGAGTACGAGAGTACAAGAACAAGAACTGGTGTTCACCAGTGCTGGTTTTGGCTGGGGTAGAGTTAATTTTCTTTACAGTAGCTAGCAGGGAGGTGTGTTTTGAATTTGTGCTGAAAACTGTAAATAACACGGGAATGTTTTTATTACTGCTGAGCAGCCTGTACACAGAGTCATGGCCTTTTCTGCTTCTTGCACTTGCCAGCAAGGAGGCTGGGAGTGTGCAAGAAATTGGGAGGGAATGCAGCCGAGACAGCTGATCCCAATGGACTCAAGCAATATTCCATACCATATGGAATCGTGTTCAGCATGTAAAGCTGGAGTAAGAAAAAGGAAAGGGGGACACATTCGGAGTGATGGTGTTCTGCATTCCCAGGTCACTGTTAAGCGTGATGGAGCCCTGCTCTACAGGGGATGGCTGAACATCTGCCTGCCCATGGGAAGTTACGAATGAATATTTTGCTTTGGTTGTGCATGCAGCTTTTGCTGTATACATTAAGCTATTTCATCTTAGTTCATGAGTTTTCTCTCTTTTACTCTTCAGATTCTCTCCCCCATCCCATTAGGGGGGAGAGAGTGAGGGGACATCTATTGCTGAATTTCTTACTGAGGTTAAACCACAACATCACCTATATTGTGCAAGCCACAAGCTTTAACCCTACAGAAACAATTTTAGACAACATGACTTTATCATGGATTTTCTATACCCTCTGAGCTTAGGCTAGGTTCATGGTTCTTTACTGCATAAGCCTTTCTTTGCAGCTCAAAAGACTGTGAGAAAATTTAAGAAAAAAGAATGATAGAGAGATTGTGAATCGTGGATTTCTCACTGTGGATTGAGAAAACAATTTTCTCTAAGATCTGATCTCAAACTTCTTTACTTATACAAGATTTGTCTTTGTAGTCTTTTTAAGGTGATTGTCAGCAGTGTCCAAAGAAGTGGAGAGTGGTTTTGTTATTATCTTTTTATTTAGGAAATATAAAATAGTGACACAGATTACAGTGAATTGTGTATTTCCCTAGGGGTGAATCAAACATGACATTGGAAGAATATTTTCAGTAGAGAAATGGATGGATTTTCTCTTTTAGTCAGAGGTTGTATACAGTAAATGTGGGGAAAAAACCATAGCATATCATGGAATTAAAGCAGGAAGAAGATGGTTTTGAGAATGTATTTTGGGCAGGTAGCAGGTTGAGAAAATGGAAGCTGGTGAGGACACAGTCATTACACACTAGTGCTGAAAACTTCAGCACCTATTACAGGCTGAAAGTAACACTGAAGAAGTTTGTAAGGAAAGACCATCTTCAGAGGCAGAAACAAATATGTTTACTGACCCTTGACATGAAAATTGTGGTTTGCTTTCTTTTGATATCTTAGCAGAAGTAAGGCTGGTTTTTACTAACTTGAATTGTGAATATTTTGTGATAACAAGTTGCTTTGGGCCTACTTCTTCAGGCTCTTTGCATTTCCTACTTTTTTTCTTTTTCTGAACCTGGAATAAAAAAGATAGTAACAACTGCCAATGTAAGGTTCTAAACAATGGAGATTTTAATATTTAACTCACATTTTAATGGGTTTGAATGTTTCTGCCATGCTCAGTTTGTGCTGAGTCTTGTCACAGAAAATATTTTCATAATCCTACTTTGTTTGTATTGAAATCAAATACTTGCATTTTTATACTAAATTGACAGTTTTATTGAGATTAAAATGGCAGGAAAAATAGCAAAACTTTGCACTGTGAATTAAATGAAATGTACAGCCGCACACCCATACACCACAATCCAGAATTTTTGCAGAATTGTTTCCCTTATGGTATTTGCAGGATTTTTCTCCCCCAAAATACATCCAATGGAAATGGTGTTTTGTGAGTAGAGTTAAAATTCTTCTAACATTTAGGCAGAATTCAAAAGTAACCAGGGGTCTTGGGACCACCTTATTGGAAATACCTTATTATTGAAAATTACACATGCTTGTTTGGCCTAGGGCTTTCGACAGCACTTTTAAAGAAGGCATAAAAATTAAAGAGAAATACCTTTCAAAGGAAGGCATTCATGCTTAATGGTAAGCAGATACTCCACACGCCAGATTTAGTGCAAACAGTAGTAAGTACACCAAAAATATGGAAACTGCACGGTTTAAATTACTCAGCATAAAAGAAAGAAAGAAAGAAATTATAAGAAGATAAATATTCTTTTTTGTCCTTGTGCCGTATGCAGTAGGAAGAGAAGGAGGTGGAGCGTGAATATCTGTTTTCACAGGTGTGTGTCAGGACTGGACAAGGACCAAAGTATTGAATAGTTACAGCAAATTGTTCAGACTTCTGGGCTCACTTCTGGTTAACACAGTAGAGATGAGGGTGATTGGCATGCCTGGAGAAAGGTAGTCTCAAGTATCATTTTGAACTGTCAGCAAAGACTAAACTCTTCTTTCTCATCTTTAGCCTTAACATCTGTCACTAGATGGGAACAAGCTGACATTTATGTAGCAGTGCTTTCCCACTAATGCAGCTGCAAGCTTTGCTGTGCTCCCTTTGCAGCTCATCCTTTTTTATCTTGTGCTTACACAAGCAATGCTCAGCACCTCTGATGTGTAGGATTAAACCCTTAAAGCTGGCAGATTATATTTGTAAAACATAACTTCTGCAAAGCAGAATATTTGGACTGTGGTAAGCTTATCCCACCATCTTCGGTTTATTGACATATATCCACATAGGAACTTCCAGATTAATATGTCTGTAGGGGTTACCTTCAGAGATATGAGCGACCAGCTCAACCTCACATCTTCCTGTTTCAGCACAATTAGTTGTGAGTGACAGAGTAAGAATTACACGTGCTCTACACTTCATCCAAAGTAGAAGAAAGAAAAAAGTAGCAAAAGATGCAGGAGAAATTCCTGGCATGCTTGCTAAGCAATAGTGTCAAAGTTGAAATATCACTTCTGACCTCTCTACATTATTTGTATTATTAATATGTAACAATGGTAGACATGTCTGACGCTCTTGAGCTTCAAGTCCGTAGATAACTTTGTTTCAGTAATTGTATCTTTAGGTTTTATTCAGAAAATTTAACGTGATTTTATTTTTTGGAGTTGGGCTGCAGTCAGATATATTGTGTGGGCTGTATCCACTTCAGGTAATTCCTAATTAATATATTAGCTTGAGAAAGAAATTAAATAGAAAACAATAAAAATCCTTTGAGTCTGAGAATTGTAAAGCTTTACTTACAATGTGAATGCAACCGGTCTTGTGTTCTGCCCAAATCTTGATGAACCATTCTCAGGGCCTCAGGTCACCGCATACAGGGTGTTTATTACCTACATTTTATCTGCAAATTAATTTGAGACACAGCAGTGGTTTTTTAACAGAAAATTTAAAAAGGGGAAGATCCTAGAAAGACTGTTTTAAAGATGAATTAAGCTGCACATGAATGGTAGGGATATTTACTCAGTGATTTATATCTGAAATGCTTCCTGAAGCTAATACTCAACAGGTATCTTGTTTGCATTTGAGAAAATGGCATAGTGTAAGGACACGTGTAAATCCTGCGACAAAGCAATTATTTATAACTAGGTTAGGCTGTTAAAAATATGTAAGGAGGCTTTCATGAGGCTTTTAAGGGAAGTTATCTTAATCCAAATTGTCTGATTCACATGCATACTAAATTCAAAAAATTATTAATTTACAAAAACATCTAATTTCCCCATTTGAAATATTGGCATTTGAATTAAAATCTTGTGAACTACTCTGATTAATTCATTTACACACACTAAAGGAGACTTGAAAACACTTCTATATAATTTATATATCATATACAGTAGAAAAAATAATAAACATTTCAACATGTCTACTTCATGGTGTATGGGGAACTGTTTCTTTTTAGACTTCTTCCTTCTATGCCATTTCCATTGCTAAAAATATGTGCAGGAAGAGGCTGATGGTTATTTTATAGATGGTCCCTGATACTAATGGTGAATTTTAGAAGTCTCCAGTTCCATTTTTTTATCATTATAATTTTGTCTGGTTGTCATGTGCATGCAAAAAGGCTTCTCATAAGCAATTAACTGCTTCTTCAGGACTGCAGTGTGCTTAAAAATAATAAAATTATGATCTCTGTACACTCTCCTTTCCAGAAAGTCCCAAATTTATTTGTTCCTGTTCAGCATTTTTCACCAACACTTATTCTCCCTGCCCTTCCATGGTCTGTATGGCAGAGTTGAGCTCTCCTCTCTCTTCCCACCTCAGTTCTCTCAGAACTGATCTCTTATCTGTATATTCACTCGGTTAGACTGCTCTCTTTTTCACCTCTCTGATAGACATTTCTGCTCTTGAAGCCTTTGCTTACCAATTTCTCTTTCTATTTAGCTTAAAACTCACAGTCTCTGCAAATTACTTGTGGCCAATTATGTCACTATATGAACATAATTTAGTGCTTTGTAAATGCTTGTGCTGTATCAATCAACATATCATCATGAGTATTTTTTGGTGTAATCTCCTCTTATTTTTCACTATTGTTCCCAGTGCTTAGGTTTTATATTAACTGATTTAGTTGTATTTTTACTTCCTTCTTTAATTATACTTGCAAGAAAAAAGACGTACCAAAAAAGATCCAAAATATGAAGAGAAGAAAGCAGAAGTAATACTTAGGTATTTTTTATGATTTAAAATTTTTAAGATACTTAAAACATAATCAATAAATTAATTTTTAAGTATTGAGCTTCTTGTAATATTTTACCTAGAGAGACTACCAAATCTGTCTACAAAGGAAAAAGTCATTAAGGAAACTCACTGAATATTATGTCATATTCATATCCCATGTTACTTAATTTTGGAGATAGAATGACACAGATGTCTCAATCAGTCATGTTTGCATTTCTTTATTAAGAAAATTTCTGAGCAGCAGATGGGTGAGACCCACTGTTTTTGAAATACAGTGAGCAAGAAGTGATGTATTGAAATTATTTCTGGCTTAGTCTGACAGCAGCACTGTGATTTAGTGTCTGATCCTGCATTCTGACCTCAAGCAAAACCCTGTTGATGCCAATGGGAGTCTTATTTCTCTAGGAACTGCAATATCTGATTCTTCACTATAAGGTAAAATTCTGTGGTATTCTGGATCCATAAATGTTAATACTTAAGTTTTGCACATTTCAGAGCAGCTCTGTGCCTACATTTGTTGGAAAAGATGATTGTTCAGAAAATCTGTCTTTTTGCACTTGTAGTTCTAAGAAAACAACAGATTTTTACGGTCTTCAGCTAAAAAAATTCTGGAATGGGAAATTAAATGGGGGAACAAATAGAAAATAAAATAAACACTCCTCTTCATTGCACAATACTGGAGGCCCTGCTGCCTCCATCTCCATGGTCTCTGTCATTGCAATTTCAGAGGAAGATGGGGGATGTCTGCACTGACATGCCATCTTTCCTGCCTCCTGTTACTCATTTCAGTACTGCTGAATAAATTTTAGGATTCTTGTCTCCCATCTTTATCTCACCCATGCCTACCTCTGAAATGTATACTAACATTTGTGAGGGTTCAAATTTATTGCTTTCATGATAAAAATGTTGGGGTGTCCCTAGGCACAAGATTAAGACTATAAAATATTCAGTTTATGAAAACTCTCAGCAGGAAAACAAGAAAAATACCCAAAACAACCAAAAAGGAAATATTGGCACCTGATTCTGCCTATGATCAATATATTGAACTTTGTGAATTTTCTTTATTTACTTTACAGTTTATTAGACAGCTGTGATATAATCTCAGTCTACATTCATTGCACATCTTCACAAAAAGAATAGACCCCTCCCCATAGTTTTTATCTCTCTCTGTGCATGGTTAGGGAAATGATCAGAACATGACTGAGATCTACAGTGATCTTGTCAAGAAAAAATTTGGATTCCATTTAAAATAAAAAATTAAGTAATTTGGATTCCATTCCTTGGGTCAGGATCCCTTTTCTTCCTACATTCTTTGGTACAGGGATTCTGGATAAATCTGTTGACTCTCGGCTTGTTATTCTGCCCTCTTACACAGGCAATTTACTTATATATAGGTGCATTCTTGATTTCACATCATTAAATTCTAAATGTTAAATGAATGTGTAGATGTGTGAGTGAAAACCATTTGGTTTGGCTCTTTTCTATGAGGCTAACTCATGGAAAAGAATATTACAATGTCCTAGAGTTACTGACTAAACTAAAGAAGGCCAAGGAGGGAGTAATATTCATGTCCTGAGACAGTCAAGGAGATAAGCGTCTTGTGTAGATTTTACTATTACTGGATATTCCATCTTAAAAAAACAATAAAAGACCTTAAAGTACAGAAAAGGTCAAGGAAAAGTATTTGTGGTTTATTTAATTCATCAGACTAACATTTATCTATCAAGTTCCTTACTTCTGTTGCAAATAAGGAAAGAAAATTAGAAGGCAGAAATAAATAGACTGAAAAAAACAATTTTAAAATAAAACAATTGACATCAGGGATAGAAAACAGTCAAATTGTAGATTAAAGAGATATACTGTAATTACAACATTATTGTCAATAATTATTAAAAATTAAAGTAAATACAAGGTTTTATGAAAGATACAAAATGAGATGCTCAAAAGTGCCTATCTTTAATTCTTTGCTCCTACTACCAGAGTACTCAGACACACACAGGCACAGAAAAACCCACAGACACACACAGAGAAATCAACTTTTGCTTTGTTCTTATGTTGAAGACAAAATGGATTAAAAAACCCTAACAACTAAGGCGCTTATTCAGCTACTTGAAAACAGCCAGAGGCCCTGGTAACATGAAGTTTTGTACATGGATATTAATTCACCTTCCAGCCATTTTCCATACAGAGATTTGTTCTGGTTTAAAAATAACAATGCTTCTGTTTTCAGAGTGTGAGGTCTGATACAACGTATGTATGTACTGATTATTGAAATGCTATTCTATTTTAGTTCTCGTATTTTTCAATTACTTTTTCAAGGCTGCAATTTAAAATTATGTGATGTTGAACAAAAGTTTTGCAGACTAACAACCTTTTTCCTTTTTTTACATTTGTCTGAGAATATTTTTTTACATTCATTGCTTTCAAATAATAAGCTGTATGTATTCACTGAAACAGAAAAGCCTTTAGAAATAAAAAAATATATTGCACACAATGTATGTAAGGATGCTTTAGAAGATGATTAGGTAAAGGCAATGAACTTTCTTGTGGACCTTCACAAGAAAATTAATTTAAAAGATCAGTTCTGGCATTTGCACAGGTTTTGCTCAAAAAGGAAATAATTTTTATATTAAAAGGCCTCCCATACTGAGTTCTCTGAACCCTTAGTTTGTATAATAGAGCAAGGCACAATACAGGAGAGCTACATTCTTCCATGTGGGTACAGGCAGAGCAGAGCAGCCTGCTTTGGTTCCTATACATAGCCACTTTCTTTCCGTTGGCCAGGTATTTATGACCATGACTGACAGTGCAACCTCCCCCAGGTCACACTATGATCTGGGAAATGCTCATTAGGCCTTGGCCTTGATGAACAGCACCTGGGCTGAGCTCCTCTTGATCTTATGAGAAGCAGTCGGCTCATGAACTAATGCTGTCCAATGAGCTCCTGTTTTTTTCCTGAAGAGTCTTGGAAACTTATTTTCTTGCCTGAATAACAACCCAAGTGGAGAAACATTTTTTTCTCATCAAACTTTTAAAGAAAGTTACCTACACAAATTGTGGCCAGGATGAAAAGTTAGTATGACTAGAGCCCACTCTCTTACGATGCAATAAAAAGCAGTCCAAAGTGAGACCCTTTGAGCCCTCCTGGACCAGCAAACTCACTCTGAATGGGCACCTCTCAGAGCCAGCAAACCCTCAAGTTTGCTATACTTGGAGGACCGATGTCGAATACTGCTGATGGAGCCTGGGCTGATACCCTCACTCCTCAAGGCTCAACTTTTTTTCTGTTGAGAAGATGCAAAGGCATCCGATGTGAGTAATTCACTGAATTTGAGGGGAGTTTTTCACAAGAGAATCTTGGACATATTCTTTACATCTGTGTGCATGCAAGTGTGATTACACTATAGTAAATGAGTTTTGCTCTCCTAGATTCTTAAGTATTTTAACTTTATTAGTAAGTTAGGCCTTGAGATACTGCTGTGATACAGTAAATTCTATATGAATCTTTTGTTAAACTGTGCAATTTAGCTATTGATTAAGTGTTATTTAGTGCTGTTAAAACTTCAGGTCTAAACAGTTAATCAAGTCTGGAGCTCAGTTTAGCAAAGGGGTCTACTCTGAAATTTGTGACTCAACAGGAGGGTCTTACTCCTTTTCATCCTTACCCTCCCCATACCAATCTCCTTTTCTCCTCCCCCAGCCTCCACACAGGCAGACTTTTGGTTTAGATTGATTGATTTTAGATTTTAGGCTGTTTTTCCTCTATGTGTTTTAAGCATCTCCTAAGTAGTGGAGAGAACCTTTTCAATGAATTTTGTCTTGCTTTCCCTTTTATATTAAACCTGCTTTTGCTGGTATCTTTGAGGTGATTCTTTAAGCAACATTAGAACACTTATTTGTGACACCACAGAGGATGAAATATATGAGAATATTCTTCAAATATAATGGAACACATATAACCAAAGATTGTGACTTGTGTGCATAAAAAACATGTGCAACACTCCTATGGGAAAATGTAAGGAACAAATACTATTTTGTGACAAAAAAAATGTACAGTTTAGCCAGACATATGGGAAAAGTTGCATATTTTCTTAATGATCAACTTGAGGTTGATTAAGCGTTTTCTTGAAAATCTTTCATTGATATTTGATTCTAGGATGCTGATGCAAAACTTAAAACAAAAATGGTTCTTTTTGTGTCTACAAGGTATTTATTACTGTAGTTCCTCTGTTCTGTTGCTACTGTGAATCACATACACCTCTTGTAAATTGTACATTTGTTGTACTTGCTCTTGGCTTTGCTCTGGAGCACAAGGCGTGGAATGGGTTTGAAGGAGACGGCCGTAACATTGACTAATAGCAGTATACGTCCTCCCATCTTGAATAAAGGACAGCTAGCTGGTTCTGTTGTAGTTAAACATATTCCCCAAAGCAAAGGAGGTTTTTGCTGAGTTGATCAATATCTTGCATTAACTATTACAACAAAACTGATCAGATATAGTTAACAGTTAAAAAAAAATACTGTGATTCAAAAAGTAAAAAGCAAGACAATATGTTTTTTCACACTGTTGCGATTTAGAGGTTTGGGGATCAAAGTTAGGTACGAACATAAATTTTGTAGTCTAGATTTTGATTTTGTTGTGAGATAAGGATTAATAGTAGGCAAAAGCAGGCTTATACTTTAAGGAATACAAAAAGTAATTTTATTAACAGACTTAAAATAGGAATAATTAGGCATCAACACCAAACCCTTTAGAACACTCTTTTCCCCTCCCCACCTTTTCTATTTGCTTTATTGCTGAGCCTACAAAAGGTAACACTTCAACTTATAGTTAATCCACCACCTCTGGAACAAAACAGTTTTCTTAATTTATGTAGAGAGAGAAGCTTTCTTTTGTTTTATCATGTTGACTCCCATAGGAAACACAGTTTCTATGGTTATTAGCTTTCTAGTAAGCAATTCTCTCCTTGAAGGGAGGCATTTGCTTTTCCAGATCCCTTCCCATTTCAGTAGCTTTCCCAGGGCCACACCAATGGACATATGATGGTCATTGAGGTGTTCTTTTTGAGAACGAATGTTTCTATTACAGTGACAATGACATCCCCTTACTTTATCACCAGCAACACAAGTCTTCTTCTACTGTTTTCCTGGGGCGAGGAAAAAAACCTTAATACACAAAAGTTTCAGTCTACTGTTTATAACTTAGAACATTACATTCCCTTTTTTTCACCTCTTTTAGACCATTATTCATATATTACAGGGTATATTACCGCTAACTTTATCAACATGTTTTTACAAAAAGAACTTTCAGCATTAAAGCACTCCTCATCTCTTCTTTCTTTGAAAATAAGCTTAGTTATATTTATTAACTTAAAGTCTCTATGTTGTACCTTTCATAGGTGCCTTTATCTTTGTGCTCTTTCTGTGTGGGAGGCGGAAATGAATGCCCTCAAAGTCTCATTTTAATATTAGGAAAGGAACAGTTAATTTGTCTTTCGGCTGGGCAATGGTCATGTGGCTTTCGCCCGCGTGGTTTGAGTGTTGTTAAGTCTGTGCCCAAACCGAAGGAAAGGAGCCTGTCCATGCTGGCTCCCATCCAAGCTGCGTTTGAATCGCAGGGGCCCAGCGGGACCGCGTCCGTGCTGCAGGGGGCTGGTTTAAGCCCCCTTCCGTGTCAGAGTGTGCATGGGTGCCACCCGGCAGGAGCTGCACCCGAGCTGCGAGAGGGGCTCAATTTGAGTCTTTTCTCCTGCGCAGAGTTGCAAGGAGTAAATGAAGCCGCAGCCGAGCTGCGGGATGGGCTCAGTCTGAGCTCCCTCTGTCTCTCGCCTGTGCTGAGTTTGCTGCGGGGCTAATCCGGTGGGGCGCTCCTGAGGTCCACGGACCCGACTCCAAACCCTCTTCCTGCTGGGCCATGCCGTGGAGAGGGGGGGAAACGGGCCTGGCCCAGGCTATGCAAACATAGCTGGCGAAGTTCTTTAGCCAAGGACAGCAAGATGAAGTAGCTTGAGTTTTCTTTCTCTCCTCCCCCTCCCCCCCACACCATGCGGGCCAGCAGCCCCCAGACCATGTGGTCTGGGAGAGACCTTAACCAGTTGGTGCGGAGGGGAGGAGAGCAGCGTCTTTCCTCTGTGAACCAGAAGCCTAAAAGAGAGCTTCTTCAGGTGCTTTCCTGGTTTCATGAGTTTTTTAGGTAGGCGGAGTTTATGCTGGCTACCTCATTTCCGACTCCACCTCCTCTTTTCACACCGGGAATTTTTAACAGCAATTACCCCATGACACACACCTATTAGACACAGCTACAATAGCAGGTTAAACAAAAGCTTATGAATGACCTGCTATTTATAGATGCTCAACACATTTCTGTGCTGAAAAATAAAAAAAAAAAAGCTGCAATAATTTTGACAGAAGTCTGCCTTTCCTCTACACACAGTTATTTAAATTACTGAGTTCTGATGTAGACCATGGATTCTCTCCATCTTCTTATTCTTTGATTCACAGCTTTCTTCTGTCAGCATTTAGCTGACACCATTTAGATATGCTTTACAGGGATTATCTTTACATTTCAGTGGATTTCAAAAGAAAGAAAAAGGAAGTGTTGAGTGGTGGGCTTTGAATTGAAAAATGTTTATTTTTGGACAAAGACAAATCACTGTATAGCTGTCTATCCTACCTACGTATCTGTCTATTTATACACAAATCATCACCACCTTTCCCTTTGTGTTTATATACATACCTGTGTGTGTGCATACATATACACCTCAGTCTTGCCTCATTTTAAATATAGTTGGATCCATGATGATTTAAAAGACTTTTTTGCACTAAAATAGAAATTGTTCTTCACTTCATTGGTGAAAGGTGATCTACACACAGAACTTTTCCCCACAGATATCTCTAGACAGAGACTCTAGCCACCTTCAGCTCCTTGTATTTTACCTACTGGTCCCTGTCTCATCATCTTTTCTTTACAGCTCTCCTTATGTCCTTGGCCTGACTTCATATCTTTCATATGCGAGGTAGCATGTATTTGCTTTTTCTGCCAGAAAGCATCATCATTCTTCTATTCTTAGACGGGGTGCCCATGATAGGTCCAACAGGGCTCAGCATCTGAGATTCTACACTTTAGAAACTTTTGGCAATGATGGCATTCTAAAAATTAAAAAAAAAAAAACAATTGTTAATGATTTGAATAGAGTGCTTGATAAAAGTAATTTTTCATGCTTTGTGTGTGTGTCTCTCTTTACATGTGAACAAGAGGAGAGATTGAGGGAATGCATAAGTCAATCACCCAGTGCCCAAGTATGTCATAGTGACAGTAAGCAGATACTAGAGAACATATGACAAAACAGAAGCCTGGTAGAACTTCCTCCTTGAGTTGTAATTTGTATTATTATATGTAATAGACCATGAAAACCTTTATTCTGTGAATGTCCCCAAACATTTTCAAAATCTATTTATGGTTCAGACCTCCATAATTTCCCATGGAGATCAGAGTGTTCAGTAATACCTAATTTGCTACATGAAAGGTACCTCCTGTTTGTTTTAAACAAATGCCTAATAATTTTTTTGACTATAATTTGCTTCCTCTGATATGAAAAATTATGAATAATTATTCCCCTTCTGTTTCTCATATGGTCCTTAAATTAGCTGATTTCTGTCCATCACCATAATTGAAGATTAAAAAGTGTAGTAGATTTAAAAGAATAACAGTGCTTCTCTTGGCTCATTGCTCCTTTTTAGCTTTTCCCAGCATCTGTTTCCTCTCCACCGTCACATTAGGCACTTTCAATGAACCATTCAAGATCTCTGTCTTTAATCCAGAGTCCTCTCTTCTTTCTGTCCTCACCAATTACTTTTTTTTGAATGTATTTGGTTCTGTATCCTTAGCTTCACCACAAAATCCCCTTTGTGCTTCCTGCAGTACATACAAATACTCTTACTGGTATTAACAATCTCTGTTTCCTCAAAGTTCTCTAACCTCTTCTGAATTCTCGTCCTTCTCAATCTGATGCCCTTAGCTGATCACAGCCTCCTACTGGCAATCTAATTTTCATGAATTAATGCTGTCTACTTCTTCAGTTAATGCTTATCATCTTACTCACTTACTGTCAATATCCTGTGAATTTCTGTCTCAACCTTCAAACTCATTCTAGTCCTATTAATGGGCACTAAAGCTTAAGACTTTCCCTTACTATCACAAGATCCTGGTAGCCTTGTGTAGAAGAGGCTCTTACATAAAGAATATTTTCTCCATGGGCTCTCTCCATAAAATTTCCCCTGAATCATTTGTTGTATTTGGCCTTGTCCATTTTCACTTCAAAGCACTTTATAGACCTGTGCTTGGCCTAATCCAGAGTCTCCATGTAAACTACTTACCACATGACCTCTTCACATTTCTATGAAACTATGTGAGAAAATGCAAAGCTATGCTACAAGCACAGTGCTATTAAAAATGTGTAATGCACGAATTGTCTTGGTAATTTAACTGAACTACTTGTTCTTTATTTACAAAAGTGCACGTTTTTCTTAGGCTAATATCTTAAATGTCAATATTTACTTCTAGATTGCTTTTCTGGTGAATCTAACAGATAGACAGTTGTGTAGAACATGAAAGCAGCACAAAATTCATATGTGTATCACGAAGTCATGTTTGTCAGTGTGCATGGTAAAAAATGTGTGCTATGCTTTTCAGTAGACCTGTAGATACATAGGAGAGTGTATGCGTGAGGTCTTTTAGTAATAAAAATATCATCACAGTGTGCAGAATTTAGTATGCAGTTCATAAGTAAACACAAACTTATTTTTTCCCTTGAAATATGAAATAACATTAAAAAACTTAAATAGCTTCCTTGGGTAACTTGAAATTTAAATGGAAGTTTTATCAAAGGGTTGGCAGAATATATTTAAAAATATCTTCTCAGAGACCTCAGGACATTACTTTTTCTTAAGGGTCTGGTGAAATATTTCATGGCAGTACATGCTTATTTATTTTTACTTGCTGTGTCAAGATAAAAAAAAAAAAAAATCAAACAAACAAGCTCCTCTTATTATACTAATTACACTTATTTTGAATGTGGTCCATGTCAAAATCAGAAGACCTTACCCAGGCAGACTACTGAGTCTGCAGGGTGAAAGTTGTCTCATGCTGAAAATGAACATGCAGGGGCATTCCTCACTGACAGCTTTGGGAGCTGGTTTGTTAATTTAACACTTGAAGAAACACATCGAAGACCACAAGCAATTTGTTGCACTGAAAGTAAGAGGAAGCACGTCTAACTTCAGAGCTTCACATTGGTAGAGAATCAACAGTAGGCAACACAAGCTGTTGTCTTTCCTATTTTTAAAATTAACGACCCCTTCTTTTTTCTCAAATAGATGTTTTAATATATCTTCCACATGTGCATTTTTGATTACTGGATTTTCTGTAATTAAACATTGATCAACAAATCCTGCCAAAGGCCTAGGTCCATTCTATCAGGCAGTGTTTAGTTATCACAGCCAGCATCCCTTTTTTCACATCTTTTCTCCTCAAATTTTACTACTTTATTATTATTTATGTAATTAGTGTGCTCCTTAACATTTTTAAATCTGGAGGTATGTTTTCCCATATGTTTGAGTCATAACGTAACAAAAGTATTTTTGTGTAAAAGAAGACTAGAAATCAAATCTTTATTTATCTGGTGGAAAAAGGGCATGGTAGAGTCTGTGCAAATTCCATTAAAAATTAGCTCAAAGAGTTGAGATTTCTTCAATTTTTGAAAATATTTATATCTTTTATGTTATGTTATTCCTGCTGTGATTTTGATCCTTAAAATGTTGGTCTCTCTGTTGTACAGCCACATGCTGAAAGACAAACCACCTCAAAGATCTTTAAAACATTGTCTGAAGCTATTGATATGCAAATAATTGTATGCCTTTTTATAACCCCACATGAAATCACTTCTTCTCCTAACTGCTTCTATTGGGACCAGCTCTGGCTGTATGTTAGGGTAGATGGGATTACCAATTTCAACTTCCCTCTGTAAACTTCCTAAATCCTCAATAAAATACTTAGAGAAAAAAATTAATCACCCCTGCCAATTTTAACAGGAAACAATTTTTGTTGACAAATCATAAATGTTTCACATTAAAAAATTTGCATTTTTTTGGCACTTGCAGCTTCCTGGAAGTTTAAAGACATTCTTTCCCTGCTTTTAACTAGATGAACAAAGGATTTCTCTAAGTGTTTGAGATTTGGAAAAATGAAAAAAAAGTATAGAAATTGGTAGAAGAAAGAGAATTTTGCCTTCAAAACTTATAAACATTATTAATTTTCAGCAAATGAATTTGCTCTGCATCCAGTGGAATTCACATGCAATTCTATGCTAGTATCAACAGATTATGATTTCTCTTTTAACTTCAAGTTTTAGGTCCTTACTAAGTATTAATAAAATTTTTCACTTTTTTTTTTTTGTTTCACAGATGAAGTTAAGGTTGGCTAAACCTTTGCAGCTGGCAATTAAAGAAAACAAACGTTATGAAATGGGCTATCAAACCTCAAAATAATTATAGCAATAAAAGTATGCACAGTTCTATTAAACTATACATTTTTTTAAAAAATTATCTTCTTGTGCTTTTTGCTTATGTTCACTGAAGTAAAGCAATAGATCAGTAGACATAAAAAGGTGAGCAAGCCTTTAAAAATCAAAGCTAGGCAGAAAAAAAAGATAATATTAAGTTGTTTTACTGAAGTTAATAAACCCTACATTCTGAGACAAATATCCTCAAGCCATTTGTTTAAACAAGCATTAAGTTTAGCAGTACTACACCATAACATGATACTCCAAATTAAACTTTTGCATCTCAAGTGACCTTTATAGGAGTTTTATAGTTCATAAATTCTTTGCAATTGTGCTCTGTAGAGTAGTTTTAATAAATCTTGATTGTGCTGTAAATGTTACAGCACATACTTAAAATGGCATCTCCAGTCCTAGCAAACACAAGTGTGGAATGATTCCCCTATTCCACATGGAGAACTGTTGGGGGTGGGGGGGGAATACCAAAAGTAACCCAATCCTACTGGAGAAGGAAAACATCACTGATAAACATATTTATCAAAGTAGATTGAAAGCACAGATTACTCATATACCAATAGGAAAATCTTCTGCCATTTATAGAGCTCCGAAAGTACTCCAGGATAGTTAGATAGAGACAGGATTATGTTTTCCATTTTCTCTTTTGAGACTTGATTTCTTGGCAGGATATCAGATCCATAGAACTGTAAACTGTGTGGTCGGTTTCAATTGCCCTAGTACACTGGGAAAAGTGCACCTTGATAAAATGTCAGCTTAATCTCATTTATCTGTTTAACATGAATTTTTTTTCTTGGAAAGTGGCATTAAATAATATACTGAAAGCACCCTGGTAATGGGTTAAACCACCTACTTTGCTATTAGATTTTATTTCTGCTCCACCCTTTAATCCAGCTATTTATTTGCTTATTGGCTTCTTAACATCTTTTCATATATTGTAGTTACATTTGATAGAAAAATCTTCAACTGTGAGCCATCATTTTGAGGCAGCCATGAAATCCTCTTTCATAATAACTTCCATCTCTTTAAGAGTTCATTTATAAATGTATTTTCTCATTTGTGTACATATAATTTAATTTCTTGCATACATCTGAGAGCCATTTTCAGAGTTCATAATTTTCACAATTTTTCCTTCTTGATCTCAGCTCAAACTTTTATCCTCGATATATTTTGTTTTTTATTCCTTTTCCCCAGATGCAGAAACATGAAAAAAACCTGTCATTTCTCCCTCATACAGTCTGTTAAAGGTGTTTCTACTCAGATAAATTTAAGCATTTGAAAGGAAAAGTTTTCAAACTTTGCTTTCTCTGTAGATGTTGCTATTGAAAATAAGCCAAGTTTGAAAAAAAATGCCACATTTCCATGGATGTTAAATTATGGATTTTGAAGTTAGAACTCTAAGCCTTTACTTATTTTAAGGATCTTATTCATAAAAAATGCACAAGTTAATGATGAATTAGTTAAAAGATAACTACTGCCACGAATGTTCTGGTCCTTCCCTAAAATAAGCAAAATCTACAAGATCTGTAAAGCTCTGTCTGTTGCTTTAGGGATGAATAATGTGTCTTTGTGAAAGTGTCATTACTGATCAACTAATTTTCTCATATTGAACAATATATATGGTGCTTTGCAATGAAATAAAGATAATATATTGGATAGAGAGATACAATCAAACTCAAATCATAAATGTCAAAGTCTGGTATAAATTATTATTACAGAAAATCTATAAGAAAAAGATTTTTATAAGTCATCCTGTAAGAAAATGTATAATGCAATATTAATGAATCTGGGTTACAGACCCATTATTAGTACTAGAAATGGGGTTTTTTAGCAGTAGTTAAATGTTGATCCTCAAAGACCGTTTAATAATGAATGACAGATTAAAAAATGGTATATTTTTCCTGAGGATAGAAATATGCAGATCAAGGTATCTGAGCAATTTAAAGAAGACAGAGGTTAATAGTCTCTATAATTGCCAGAACCTGTGATGAGTGCTTAAAGCAAACAATCAACTTGCAATGTAGGGTATCTATAAATTACAGCATGGTATTAGGAGTGGGAGTTGTTCTACTACATTATTTTGATGATCTTGCCTATGATTACAGAATGTGATTTTTTTTCCCATCTGCATCAACACTTTACATTTACTCTGTAAACAGCTAAACACAGTTGAAAGGATTGTGGACACAGACAGCAGAACATGATGTTTAGTGAAGGTGAAACAATCAAACTATCCTTATTTTGTTTTCTAGATTCATTTATAGGTTTTTTTGAGTCTTGTAGAGGGAATTTTTGGTATTTAAAAGTTTTTGGTGTTGCACTTTTGATTTTAGGTTATGTTGAGTAAAATTTTTAAGTATATCATCCTTAGAATTTAGCATATTATACATGATGATAATGAATGCTAATCTCAAGCATTTGATTTATGCTTTCTGAAACAAAGATTGTATTGGATTTGGAAGTTTGAGGAAACTTTTAAACTCTTTCATCCTTCTTTGTATTTTATAATTAGAGGACATAATTCAGGGAAAGCTCAAGTGATACTGGACTCTGAATGTGCAAAAGGCTATAGCAAAGGTTCTGAAAATCCCTTCAATGCTGAAACAGGGCAGACAGAAGTGGGAATGGAGGCATGGAGACAATTTGTATGGACGATAAGTATCACTTGAGCTTTTTGTTTAATCTAGGCAAAAATTAGTCAGCTAGAGATGAATTATTACACCACTACAGTGATCAAGCTGGTTGGCCAAAACCACCCCAGAGTTCAGACTCTGAGATGTTTAGCCTTGTGCAAATTTGCATGGTTATGAACCAGTTCTAAAATAATCTCTGAAATAGGAACACCCATAAAAACATGTATTTGGAAATGTAAATGTGGCATCATTTTTCTTAGAGAATATCTTTCACACAGAAAAGCAAAACTCAAGTTGCACTGAGTAGGGTTTTCTGTGAAAAATTGTACTGACTGAATACCATCTGCAAACTGGATAACATCCGGTTAACTCATCCTCTTCTCATTTATAACCATCGCTTGAAAAACACGTTCCAAAACACATGCAAAGATTTATAGCAAAACTAGATCACCTAGAATACTATGTGTTAAGCTTAAATGTAAGCTATTCTCAGCTTGAGTGACAGTCTGCTTTTACTGCCTAAAAATGCAGAACTTGAGATGTGCAGAGTGGCAGATTTTACCTGGCTAATAATAAACAATTGTTCTACTTCATATGGAAAAATATTTTGGAACAGGTTGTTATGAACTTATCTTCTTGGTAACAGAAATTGGTTTAATCTCTCATCAGTAGAGAAATAGCTCAAGGAAGAGTCATCTGAGTGTTCAAATGGAATTGTGCTCAAACAATATGAACTTAGCTTTGTGACAAATAATGACAATCTCAATAAAAGAAGAAAAAAAAGTCCAGTTCCAGTCCAGTTTTCTACTTCTTGCTTCTATCTTATAAATAGGATGCAGCATCATATCCCTCCTTAAGAGACAATGGTTTGCTTTTAAAATTTTTTTGGCACATATTTTAAAATACAAAATGAGAAAGAAACCAATGCATTTTAAATAAATGTTTTCTGATTTTTGCATGTCAACAGAATTTGTTTAGTAGAAGTCCCTCCCACATGAAAAATATTGGACTCTGAAAAACTAGGCCCTAACTCCTGTGTTCCTAAGTTAAACAAGGAGATGCACATCCATGAGCAGCAACAGAGAAGTGACTTACCTATGAATAATTTCATTTGTGTGCAGATGTTCCACAAGAGACTGAGGTTACATAACTCTAGGAAATCTGTCCAGGTTTGGTACACATTCCAAAACACATGCTATATCCTTCACTTCACCATAAAATTTGCAAAAGTCCACTGGAGCTAAGCATAAATATTGCATTGCTGTGTTTTCACTGAGTACTCCATATTCATTGTGACAAGGGGATAATGCAACTTTCTCTGCACGAAAACTACTCCTGACTACATTTCAAGTTCCCTTTTTTCTTCTACCCTAACAGATTTCCAAAACTAAGTTCCTCCAAACACAATCTTCATTCAGAGCTCAGTTTCTGGGAGCTCAGAGAAGATTGGTGCTTACTTCTCTTGCAATTTTTGAGCACTGAAAAGCTAGATGTACTGAAAAGACTTGCATCGTGTTAAACGTGATAGTGGTCTTGAAGTATAGAAAAGATTGCTGCAGAGAGGAAAGGGATAGACTGCTTTCCATATCTGAAATGCGTGTGACGAAAAATAAATTAAAGTAAGGTAGATTAAGGCTGACATACCTCGGAAAACTTTCTATCTTTAAGGACCATATTGCTTTGGAAAAGTGTGGAAGCACCAAGGCTGGATATTAGACAATATCTGTCAGGCATGAACGAGGTGCACTTGATTTTGGCTTGAGGAAAGAAATGGAGTAGATAATTTCCTAATGTTCCTGCCAGCTGTGTTTTCTATTATTCTCAGTGACTAGACATTAGAAAGAAATCATGTGTGATTTATCTATGTGCCAATGGATACACTAGTTTCTTCCCATTTCAGTGATTAATTGTTCTAATGCAAGGCTTCCAAAACTTAATACTAAATCTGGTGAGACTTTTGCACAGCCAAGAATTTGTTAACATCTGACATCCAATTCTACTTTAAAACAGGTTTCAACCAAATGCTTCTAATAAAAGTTTTTCAAGTTTCTCATACAAATTAATTAAGAAGTAAAATTTGATTATTTTTTTGGATAGGTGCAATAAATCCGTCATTTACATGTCAAATTCCATTTTATGTTTTCCTTCAGATTTGATAAAAAAGAGGTTAAATGCTTATGAAAGCTACTGTTACTGTAGATAACAGCATCTCAAGAGACTGATACTTACAGACATGTACAAGTATAGTAAAATATTGTGCCTCATTTATGAGTGATTAGACAAGCTGTTGACTCAAGATAGGACAAAGATAACAACTGCTATTTTTCTAAACAAAATTGTATAACAATATCACTCCTTTTGTAATGTTTTAGAATTTTTAAAATTTTGAATTTTTTTTCTGATACAACAAAACTAGTTTTTTCATTTATTCATTTGTAGAACTTGCACAACATCATATTTTCTATGAAAGTAGCATACATTTACCTGGATAATTAATTTGTAAAAGGGAGGATCTGGTCCAACAAGCAAATTAAACAAAGAGGTAAACCTAAGTAATTCTGGAAGGGATGGAAGGAGGGAAATGAGTGATAATTCAAATTTGCAAGGCAAATTCATGGCAAATGACAACTGAAGGTTACAGCAACCTTGAAGAAAATTACTCATACAAACATATATTGTAAGGATATTTTTCTTGCATTATTTCCTGTCAAACAGTGGGAATGTTCCACTTTTCTGAAAAGTGTTTCTGTGGACAATACGACCTATACATGGGTTCTGGTAGGTCCCCTCTGTAGTGTTGGGGTACCAACAAAAATTTGTTTTTCATTCAAATTCTGATCGTCACTTTCTTCTAGATGTGAACATCCAGTACAGAATGAATCTTTTATTACTGCTAATTTATTCCTCAGTCATAGAATTAAGGGCTACATTAATGTTAAGTGCAATTGGAGCACTTTCTGGAAGAAAGTGTATCTCTAAAGAATCTTGCATTTTCCAACAAGGAAAAATGAAGGTTGTAGTTGATTAGAGAGATGTGAAGATTATACCATTTCTGTTCCTCATTCTTACATCAGGAAGACTGTATTAATTGCTGTTGATGCCCAAAGGATTTTTTGCTCTTTCTCCTAAATACTTTTTACGCAGTTCTCTATATCCACAAGTATTAGCATGCATACTTGTGATGCTTTAGGTGTGATAATTTAGCCTGGTTTCATGGTGTCCAGTAGACCAGGACAGTAAACACCCTAGAAACAGTAGAGTTAGAAGACCAAACACTCTATTGTCATAAGCACTCAAGGTCCCCTAGCAGGACAGATTCTGTAAACTAGAAGTTAGCCCACCCCAGCCCCTTATTGAGGCCTCCTGTTAGATATGCTAATGTGTAAGGTCTTTAATTGCATACTCGACTGGGGGGTGGGAGGAGATTGCGACACTGTCACCTGGGTGAAGCAATGCATCGAATGGGATCCTATTAAAATACCGGGGTAAACTACCCCCAACCCTCTAACTGTGTCTGAGCTTTTATTTGCTAAGACCAGGAAAAAGGTATCACTGTGAGATGCAGAGTCATAGGCTGTAGGAACTACAAACATAGATTTTACTTTGCAAGCTTGATTTTGAATTGGGTTTGTGTGGCAAGGTATTGGTAGTGGGGGGCTACAGGGGTGGCCCTTCTGAGAAGCTGCCAGAAGCCTCCCCTATGTCTGATAGAGGCATTCCCTGGCAGCTCCAGGATAGGCTCACTGCTGGCCAAGGCTGGGCCCATCAGCCAGGGTAGTATTGCATCCATGATAACATATTGAAGAAGGAAAGAAGTTATTGCACAGATGCAATTGCAGCCAGAGGAGAGAGGAGTGAGAATATGTGAGGGCAATAGCTCTGCAGACACCAAGATCAGTGTAAAAGGAAGGGAGAAGGTGTTGCAGGCATGAGAGCAGAAATTCCTCTGCAGCCTGTGGTGTACACCATGGCGAGGCCGCTGAGCCCCTGCTGCCCTTGGAGGTCCATTGGAAAGCACTTGTGGCCCCTGAAGGGCCCCGTGCTGGAGCACGTGGATGCCCAAAAGAGGTTGTGCCCCTTTGGGAAGCCCACTCTGGAACAGGTTTCTGGCAGGACCCATGGACCCATGGAGAGAGGGTTCCACACTGGAGCAGGTTTGCTGTGGGACTTGTGATCCAACAGGGGACCAACACTGGAGCAGCCTGTGCCTGAAGGACTGCAGTCAGTGGAAAGGACCCACATTGGAGAAGTTGGTGGAGACTGTCCCATGCGAGCTTCCCCCACTTTGGAGCAGGGAAAGAGTGTGAGGGGTCCCTCCCCTGATGGGGAGGGAGTGGCAGATACAATATGTGATGAACCTGCCACGGCTTTCATTCCCCACGTTCCTGTGCCACTTGGAGGGAGGTAAAGAATTCTGGACTGACGTTTCGCTTAAGAAGGAAGGAGTAGGGGAAAGATGTTTTAAGATTTGGGTTTGTTTCTTATTATGCTACTCTGATTTGATCGGCAATAAGTTCAAACAATTTCCCCAAATGGAGTCCATTTTGCACATGATGGTAACTGATGAGTGATCCCTCCTCCCTGCCCTTATCTTGTCCCAGGAGCCTTTCATTCTATTTTCTTCCCCCTGTCCAGCTGAGGAGGGGAGTGATAAAGCAGCTTTGGTGGGCATGTGGCATCCAGCCAAGGTCAGCCCACCACAGTCCCTCACTACTTAAAATCTAAAGATCCAGAGAATGCAATTTAACCTGTGACAAAAGGTCTTTTGAATTCAGTCTTTTCCCAGAAAGTACATTTACAAATCCTGTTACTGAAGTAGTTATAGGGCTTGGAAAGTGAGACATTCTGTGTAATTTATTATTTTCCTTTAATGTCCATTGAACTTAAACAATAGGCAAGAAAAAAAATCAGGTAATATGAAATAAAGAAAAATAAAATTTTCAGCTTGAATAGTATTATTTCTTTTTGTCACTGGAAAAATTAAAGTGTTAATTTAAGATTTGGAACAGATTAATTTATTGATATCTACAAGATATAAATAAAAGTGGTGTATTTCTTACTCTAACCAGTAAAATTCTTATGGCTACAAGTAATAATAATTTCAAAACATTGCCAGTGCTTCCTATTCATATTCAAGCTGGAAGAACAACTTGTCTTCCAAAAGAAGGCTTCATAGATTTTTAAAACAATTAAATAAATTTTTAAAAAATTACATAGTTATGTGTTTCTGATATTTAGGGAATATCAGAAAAATATTCTAGAAAAACTGAATTAGTTGACAAAGTTTGCTTTAGGCATTTTGAATTGACTTTTACTCTCCTTTGGGTGGGAGAACACCAACAGAGGTGTGCCTGAAGCAATTTCAGAGGTAAGAGCTATGTGATGGTAGCACCAGGAAGACAATTCTCACACTAGAAGCTCTGAAACATGCAAGATCTAGACACTGATTTGTTTTCAGATATGATTGAAAGTTTTCAGTTAGTGGATGACAGGGATCTCTTTCCAGCTGTAGCTGTGTTAAACTAATGACTTCACTGTCTCCTGCAGTACTGATTTATGGCTATATGACTGGTATTAGATGTATCAAACAGAACTGTCCTCAGCTCTAAAAAGAGCACTGCAGTAGCAAAAAGCTGGAGAAAGTGGACCTGGCTATAAAAGGAACAGCAACAGATAATTGTTTCTTTTATCTTGTGTTTTTCTGAAGAGAAGTATAGTGTATCCCTTTGAGAGATAAAAGATCAGTGTTCAACTTGTGCCAGATGCAGCCTGAGCTATTTAGAGGTAGATTGGAATTAGTTGGGGAACAGGACTGTATCCACTCTATTTGAGCTGGTTTCGCATTGCTGGGCTGGGGAAAAGAAAAATGTACCAAGCAATTATTAATTACCTGGTAATCCTCATCCAGCAGAGACTGTCTTGTTGCTAACATGCAAAAGTGTAAATATGAAATTTCAGAAGACTTCTTCATTGTAAAGATGAATTTTTACAAACTGTCATGCAGTGAATTATTCCATTCTGCATGTATTCCAGACTCAAAAATTTTCTTGCCCAAACTGTTGTCTATTTTCTATGCACAAACTTGCTCCAGTTTTTGCATGGTCAATTATAATTTTTTATAGGTAGTAAATTTTAATCCTATATAAAAATATCACCTCAAATTATTATTCTCATTTTTATCCAGTTGCAGAGAGAATTATGAGAAAAATAAATCAATGTCTGATAATATGCTATAAATCTTGGAGGATTTCTGGTGGGTTTAAGAGTGTCCTTGTAAAATAATATTCTGATTGCACAGAGAAATGTCAGCCTGGGTAAATTATCTGAAGAAAAGTGGCCGATAGATGTTAAGATAGTTATTGAGGTCACCTTGAAAGCTGTACTGGAAACAGGCTACACTCCCAGTTTCACATTAAAACCCAAGAAAGCAGAGATTTAAACATGCCTCCCTTCTGTTTCTTGGCTTTTTTTGGTTTAGGTTTGGTTTTTTTGTTTGTTTGTTTGTTTTGTTTTGCTTTGTTTTTGTGGGGGATTTTTGTGGCCTTTAATTTTTTTTTTTTCTAATTTGAGATTTTTGTGTGGGGTTGTTTATTTGATTGGGTTTTTTATCTGTTTGTTTGTTTTGGATTTTTTTCAAAGGAAAACACTGAAGGGTGAATTTTGACTTCAACATGTACTGTAAGATATTGATAAATTACACTTTCCTTGTGTAACCTTAGGCCTGTCAGTCAGACAGAATTTCTACTTCAGGCCCTAAGGTAAAAACAGTTGGGTTCTGTGAAGGACTGGAAATATGCAAATAAAAAGTATCAGATCAAAATATTAGTAAGTGTGAAATGGGGGGACAGTAGCAGAATACTGTTGGTATTAGATGAATGCAGACAATTTATCATGAAGGTCAAAAATGCAAGCTTCTTCTGCCCAGCTGTGGAATAAGGAATCAGGTCTCCCCTCCTTGCCTCTGCAGCACTGGTCCTGCTGTGGGTTTATCTAAATACGCTTCAAGCCAACCTCTCTTCCTAAACCACTTAGTGTATAATTGATGGTGAAAAAAATGAAAATCCTTAGTATGTCTACTCAATTATCCTTATCAAATCAGAACCTCTTTCACTAATCTTAAGAAAATATGCCTGCAGTGATGAAATCTTCTTCCTACCATTTTCCCTAGCAAATATGCTCTTTGAAGTAACTTTAGATCAGATCTGAGTGCTCTCTTTGTGCATAAGATTCTTCAATCAGATAAGAAATTACAGAGCAATTTTTACAAATATTTTTACACTTTTCAGTATGAAGATGTACAAACCCCTCTTGTTATTCTCTGTTCTGATCATGGATCAATGTACATTTCTTTATATGGCCACATAAAGAAAACAGAGTATGTGTTACATGTAACCATTGTAGTTCTGTAATATGCATGTAAGAAGAGGGATGTTTACATGGTTTCTCCACCAGAGTCTTATTGTTTCCATTAAGCATTGAAAAGTGAAGAAAAAGCAGTGCAAAATTAAATGATGATTAATGCTACAAGAGAAAATGCGACATTTCCTCACTGCATGAAGAATATTTATGGTATTCAGAGTGACAGAAACAGAGTAGTAAATGTGGCCAAAATAAGATGTAGTACACCTTCGTATACTGAGATAGGACCAAGATGAGGTAGACCATCACTATCTATTGTTTAACATGTTTTACCAAACCAGAAAATTACAATAAAATATAAAAACCTTTGAACACTGTCCACAGAAAGTGCTTTCTGACCTAGAATCCAAATTAAAAATATTTTTAGACATTGGGAAAATATATCTACTCTCTGTCTCTGTCTTTTAACCAAATTATCATCTGTAATATACTTGACGAAATGTCCTCTCCCAATTTTTACAGTACCTGAACTTTTAGTTTCTTTACTCACAAATCACGTCTGGCTAATTTTACCTGAGTTTGGTTACAGCTTTATGCCACAGTATTCTAACTAATGAAGATTTGGGCTGTTTCTCCTTTGCCCACAAAGCAAACTTCCCAGTCTGACCATTCATGACACTCTCTGTCAGTCACACTCCCAGTGCCACAGATTATTGTGACCAAAGCCCCTTCACAGCAGGCGGCTCCAGTGGCCAGAGGGGTTCCCATTTGACTCCCCACACACCCCATATTCTCAGTCAGACCAGGTTTCCCATAGCAGAGTCTCAGAAGTCTTGTTCCATAAACCAACTTATTCACCATGCAGGAACACAGAATGAGCCTGAGCTGGTGCCTCTGAGCTGGAGCTGGTCTGAGCTGGAGCTGGTCCAAGCGGGGGTCCCCAACAAAGCCCCCTGGGCTTTTATCCTCTCACAGTCCGAACCGTGCAGAAGTCTTACTCTTCCTTGAGTCCTCTGCTCCTGCTGTATCTCCCTGCATCCATCCACCTGGGTGGCACCACCCATCTTCATGTGTTTTGTTAACCAAATGTTGGCAGTTCATGGCCTTTTTGTCTCAGGCTCCCACCCAGAGATCAAACTGCAGCTTGCAAATAGATCTACCCACACCAAATGTACTCCTCAACACTGGTTACCAGACTAGGAGAATGAATTAATATGATCAGCTCTTAGAAAAACCAAGAAGCTGCTGCTATCTAAACTTCTAGATATTTTAGAATTCAAAAATTCAATTGAGGAAATGAAGAACAATTAATATATGCATTTAAGTGAACAGTTATATGAATGGAAACTACTATAATTATACTATAGTGTCTAACTTTTTATTGCAAGGTTTGCTTTAATTTTGGACATTATAGGCAAATTTGAGGGGATAGTTATTGTTAGTTAGAGATCAGGACCTAATAAAGGTTATATTTTCTAAAGTTATTTTCTTAGTGAAAGCTCAGTCATCTTATTTTCATATTCTTAAATATGTTTCTCCTCTACACTGTTATTTCCTAGTTAAAATTGAATTTATTAAAGATTTTACTCCAGAGAACTTTTACAGATGCAATTTTGTTTCTTTGTTATCAGAAAGACTTGAAAACAGATACTATTGAATACTTCAACCTTTTTTGAGTCTTTCTTAATCTTTTCTACTTCACTGTTAAGCAGCTAGCCCATGTTTTGATTTTCTTTCTGCATTTAGTGAACCTTATCTTGTTTCCTTTTATGTCGCTGTGCTTTTTTGATCTTATCCCTAAGGGTCTTGAGCTGTTCCTTTATATTCACATTAGAACCTATAATCTTCTTTCCATTTTTTGTTTGATTCTTTTTGAATTTTCAGGTCACTGGAGAAATTCTGATGTTTCTACAATAGTTTTTTTTATTCTGCAATCCCTTGCTTCACGTGCAAATAACCTACCACTATGCATTAAATACCTTCTCTTTTAGTAACTTCCAGCTGCGCTGCACTCCCGTGCCCTTTAGCTTTTTTCTCTTCCCAGTAGGTTGTCTCCTGTACTCCAGGAAAAGGTGTAGTTTGCCTTCCCCCTCAGTCGTCACTTTCCTGCTCTTTTACCTTCACACTTCATTACTTCTCACAGCTTTCCTGTAATCTTTCACAATTTCATTTTCTGATTGTGCCTTATGTTTATGTGTTCTATCATTTTAGTTAGCTGAAACACATCCTTTGATCTCTAAAACAAACACTGCCTGCAAAATATTCCATTCACTTACTGTGTCATCCTACTTTGCCATTTTGGTATCTCTGAACAATTACAATCTCCTTTTGCTACAAGGCTTTAATTAAAAAAAAAGTTAACCATTTCTCTTCTAGCTTATGTGGAATATGTGATTTCTTCTCTGCATTAATGTTCCTTTTATAAAATAAAACAATCAAGCAAACTTCTCTCCTTTCCATGAACTTGCGAAAAGTAACACCTTTAGTACATGGTACATCTTTCTCTCTTGTTCTTACAGCTGTCATTCCTAAGGAGATTGCATCTCTGTATCAGTAATGAACCTCTGTGGTTTAGCTCAACAGCTTTTTGGATGATACTTTCATTATTTTGTCTGTGTTTTAACAAATATTTCTCTCTACATACTCCCGTATTGGGGAAGCTGCACACTAACATCCCAAAGGCTAACCTCCTACTTGACCCTCTCATGACTGTGATTCACCTCTGCCTAAATTTACAAAGAAAATGGGCATCTGTGTTTGATTTGTTTTTCTCTTTCCTCACTTCTGAGATTTTATCATAGATCTAGCCTATTTTGAAATCTCCTCCCATGTGTGCACTCGAAGATGTCATTCTTCTTTTTTCCACAGCCCTTAAACCTTTTCTGCCACCTCCTTTGTGTAATGCTGTGCCAGATGTCATGACATCTATTTACTTTCATTAGTTTTCTGAAATGTTCATCTCCAAGTCGTCTGTCTCCATTTCTCTCTATGATCTTTATCACACTTAGCTGCTATCTTCTGTCCCCCCACTCTACCGTCAGATGCTTGAAGTCTCTTTTATACTGCGTAGAATTCAATGTAACAGTAGCAGATGCATCTAAATAAGTAGCGTGGTGAAGTAATCTAGAGGGATAGGGATACGTTGTTTGTCTTTCTGAAATAGCCTTTTTATTATGAGTACAAGCAGGTGCATGTTCCTGAAACAATGTGTCGTCTTCACTTTAAGGTAGCCAAGGGCAGGACCTTCCAAAAGACCTCTAGGTAATGATTTTTCTTTGCAAAGGATCTTTGGTGCCAGTACAGACAAGAAGTTATCTAGGATTGATGTTCCTTTTTTAGACTGTTCCATGTGTGGGCACATTTTCTTTCACTAAGAGGTAATAATGGAAAACTAAGAATAGAATGAGTCAGAACAAAATTAAAATTTAACCTTGACTTTCTTGCCTCTTAGTCCTTCAGGAAATCACATGTGAATTGTACAGATTCTTGGGTATTTTGTACGTTCCTTTACTTTGAGTCCTTTTTGGGAAGTAGAAGTTATGTCTTTTCTGCAGAGACAGGCAGCTGAGTCCTACCCTGGAAGCACTGGAATTAGCAGAACCTCAGGAGAGAATACACCTCTGGGACAGGATAATTATTGGATTTGTAATATGCCTTACTTTCCTTTCTATATTAAATTTATGTTTTTCACAATGTTTGGCCACTGGTCTTCTGGAGTCATGTACTGGGTACAATAAAATAGACAGATGTGGGCCAAGAACAGCATAATTTTAAAATGCATGATTCTGCAGCTGTACAATTTTCTCAGTTTCTTGTGTTTTGGTTTGTTTGTTTTTGTTTCTTTGTTGTTTTTTTTTTGGTTTTTTTTTTTTTTTTACTGAATATGTCACATCATTGTTTTTAATACTGCAGTGTCTTTTAAATTGCAATGAATAACATTTTCTCTTTTTTCTAATGTATAGTGTTATATTTGATTAGGTATTGTTTTTGGCAATGTTTACCTTACTGTGGTCATGTGTTATTCTGACTGGTAAAGTTGTGTCAGCAAGCTCAGTACTTTCAATCTTAATTCCATAAGCCCCATTTTTTTGCAGGTGTGTAACCTGATCACAATACTTTTCTTCAGGCAAAACTTTCTCCTACATTCTCAACACAAAACGTTTTATTTATTTTAATTAAAATAAAACATCAATTTAATTTTTAAACGTTTTTATATTAACCATTCCAAAGTAGAGAGAAATTATCCTTGCTTTTTTTGAAGCTTTTGTAATTTTCCAAAGGTCGTTAAAAAAGGAAAAGCCAGAAAGGGGTTCAAATGACTAGTTTAAACATCTTCACCAGATATTTTAATATTTGCCATTACTTCCATGTTTATAATGCATTATCTCATGCTAATTGGACTGTTTTACATCAAAACTAATATTTTTAATATATCATGGTATTGCTATTCATGCTAATTTTGTTTATATAATTTGACCCATTCGGAAATCAACCTTGCTTGGGCATTTCAGGAGTTGTCACAGCTGTCTAAAAGTGTATTGTGCAGTTTAAGGTGAGTACATTCAAGAATCAGACTCTGGAAGCATCCATGCAGTCTGAGGCCCCACTCTTCAGTCACACATCTGAGACTCCTGCAAGACAGAGGGCTGACTGTATATTTTAGTCCTAACTACCCAGTCCATGACAGTGGCAGAGCAATCACACTGAGCAGCACCTGGAGTACAGTTTGCCTCTGTTACTCGCCCTGAGTGTTATCTGCTTACAGAGAAACCTGTTCCCTGAGAGTGGCAGTGTCTGGTTCCTAATTGCCAGTAATGCCTCAGCTCCTTGTGCTTGTTTCAACTCAGATGCAGTCAACATTACTGCCAGTGTTAGAAGTATTATAAAATCTCCACTATAATTCCTCTTTAATTAGCATCCTATTATCTTAAATTGCTTCAACAATTTTTTTTTCTCTAAATCTCCTGCATTCTTTCAGTAATACCCTTTTTTGTAAAATTGCCTCAGTATTTCCCCACTGGTTGGATCCAGTACAGTTTTTTTGTTGTTTTTTTTTTTTTCCCCACTTTGTCTTTTAATACCTTATTCAAAAGGATAGAAAAGCTCAATGGGCTCCTGGATGAGTGCAGTAATATCAGTGTTTGTGTTCTCAGGGATTTTCTTTCTCTGGAGCATAATGGTTGAACTAAGTCTTGTGGTGAAGAGCAAACCCACTGGGCTAATGGCAATAAACTTGAAAACAGTGAGAGGCTTGTTCACTCAGGTTCAATGTGTGAATAGCTCTGCACAGCTCTAATTAGGACCCTGGATCTCAATAGGTAATTAAATATCAGTTTGCTTATCCAAGTGAAGGGATTAAGGTGAAAATGTACCATTCACATTTATAGTAGAATACAAAGCTCTGCATTTCTGTTGGTTGACTGGCATTATAGTGAACTCTGTCAGAAATATCTTTAAATGTGACTATGTGAGGCAGAAAACTGAAATGTAGCACACTGCCTGCAAGGAATCTCTCATGCAATTATGTGGCCACTGAATGAGTTAGGGCTGACATTTTGTCTTTAAGGAATATATCAGTAAGCCTCTGGAAAAATGACCATCATTGTGTATCAATAAAAATAAAATTAGTGCCATCACTTCACCTGGTAGTTTGTCTGTTTTGACACCCCTCCCTCACTTCCTCACCCTCAATTATTTCATGGATTCAGTGTGCTGAATGCACACTGCAATATGGGGCATATTGGTACTTTAAGGATTGTTATTCAGATAGGTGGAAATGTTTAATTCTAGTAATCTAATCACTTAAAGCAGGTACCTTGGATTCATATATTTTATGAGGTTTTAAACCTGTGGAATACCTTTGGCTAAACCCACCAATTTCTTTGAAGTTTCACTGCTTCCCAAGGCTAAACACCAGTTTGTTTTTTTCCCCTTCACATAAATATTTCAGAATTTAAAATTCTTTTAGAATCTTTTTAGGCATTTCATTTGCATTACTACTTTCTGACAATGCTCATATTGACATAGAAATATAGGTCAGACAAACATTGCAGAATATAAGGCTAGCAAGGTTCAGAAAAAGGAATTAAAACTTGAGGATCATTTTCAAAATTTTAGAATTATGCAGTAGCAAGTATTTCTTATTGTTCTCCAAAGCAGGATTTCATATGTTCTATTCTTTAAAGGATACAAAGCTGTTTGTGCCCTATGCTAGAGTAAAGGTTTAATGATTGTCCTGGTTTAGCTGAAAATTAGAAAGGAGAATAGAATTTCATAGGTGCCAAAAAGTGATTGTTAAGGACAGAGGAAGACCTGAAACAGTTTATTGCCTGAGGCAGTACATTCTCCCAGACATGCTGATGTACCCTTACTTTTACTCTTCCCACTTGTCTGTATGAAAAGCCAACACTATGTTTCTACAGAGCCTTCTCTCCATTTTCTTGCATTCCCTGAAAAAAATTCTGTTACAGTAAACCTCACTCTTTTTTTTTCTTTCTACACCAGTACATAGGGTAGATGAAACATTGCATAAGGTTTTCCCCTAAATTTTCAAGATCTTGACTTCATAATTTCAAGAACAGAAAGGGTTATTGTAACCTAACCTGTTTTCCTTGTTGCACTGATATTTCTATTCCAAGATCATTCAACAATTTATCGTAAAGGGTGACTGACATTGTAAAAAGTCCCCTACTGAAATCATGCCTGCCTGCCTCCTAATCCCTTACAACTTCTTTTTAAAAATTTCTGTACATATTCTACAGTAAGCTAAAATTTATTAACAAATATTTTCAATAATGTGTTTGCTCTGTAAGCATAAATCTGTTTAAGTATTGAGTATAGATTTTTTCCTATATGATTAAAAAGTAATGAAGTGTGTGATTTTATTTATATTCTGTAGGAGAGAAATTGTAGTGTCTTACCTTCTTTTGTGAGTGATCACGCCAAACTTCTAGATCAAGTTCATTTATTCCTACAATATCTAATTCCTACAAGTTTCTAATAGACCACAATTACCCATTGTTTCATTATTTTGTAACATACACTGTTAAAATGATTGCTTCATGAATCACATGCCACATAATTAATCAAATGTAATTGACCAAATTAATTCACATTTAATTAATTTGAAACAGAAGGTACTGCTTGAAGAATGATCTTTTAATACAGGTTGGAATGCGATCTCCTGGCTTTTGACCACAGTTTGGTACTGTTAATATCTGAATTCCTCAGAAAAATCTGTGAAGCTTCACCTTACAGGTGAAGATCAACAGCTGAGATAATGTGATGAAGCCATGATCTAAAACCAACAGAAAAAAAATCCCTGCCTGAGTTGTCCAAACATTTTGAAATATGGATAATACTGCCTGAATTTGGGTAATCTGCAGACACCTTTGACACATCTAGTTTTACTATCAAGCCAGACTTTTGATGTGAACATTAGGAAAGGTCTTTAAAGGCTCATCACCAAGAGCACAGAAGAGCACAGCTAGTAGGGAAACCCTAATTGCACAGGCCCTGCCTCAGCTCCTTCTCCCAGCGCTGTTCCCAGTGAGCCTCAATCCCAAGGCCCAGGGCGATACCCATGAAGAGGAATTATCAGAAAACCTCTCGGGGTCACCTTTTGGTCTGAGAGGGTTGGCAGAGGTATGGCACTGACTATGGGATGTGGAAAAGATATCCTGCGACTGTAGGAGATTTCTTCTAGGGTGTTTCGGGGAAGCATCAAAGGTGGGAAAAGGGAGGGATCAAGATGGTTTGGAAAGAAAATGGAAGGGAAAAAGATAATAAAAGGGGTTGATTGCATATAAGCAGATTGCCAGTCAATACACCTGTGTGGCTGTGTTCTGCACTGATCCCTCCAGACTTATGTCTTCTCATCTAATGCCATTTGTGGCTGATTTTCTGGTAACGGGACTCTATTCTGTGTGTGTATGTGCATGTCTATTAGGAATTCAGTCTTGCTATTTGCTGAACCTGTGGACATGTGGCTGTGGCAGCCTGGCCTCACCTCCATTAGGGTGTTGGATTTGGCAACTCCTAACAAATAAGATTCCTTTTTGAGGCAAAGCTCTCCTTCGTCTTTCTGCTTATTGCCTTTCATAATTCCACGTTCCTAGACTTGTGACTTGAACCAGCAACCTTCTTCAGCTAAATAGTCCTCTGTAGTTCTTTGAAGAGTCCAGAGGGAATAGCTTTGTTAATGAGGCACTTAAACCAAGTGATAGATTAATCGGTGGAAGATGTTATACTTGATCTAGTGAATAAGATGGTCTTCATTTCTCCAATTCCAGATTTTAGAATGAATGTTTCTCTTTGCAATAATTCTGTCCGGAGCCCCAAGCAATTAACTTCAATTGATGCCTGTGAAAGAAAGGCCAAATCTAAAGTCTCAAATAGCAATGTATGCAATTTATGTGTTGTTTATTTTTAAGGTACACAAGTTACCCAATAACCATTGAGCTTCAGTTATTTCAGGAGTCAACCAGATTACTGAATAAGTGTAAGTAAGTGTTAAATAACTGTACTGTGTGCTTATATAGAAGACAAACCTGAATGAAATATGGATTTCTTAAAAAATAAAAGGATAGAGGTGGGGGAGAAGATAGGAGAGGCTAGTTTAGTTGTATCCTATTAAATACTGGAAACAAAGGCCAAGAAACATCCCTTAGTTGTTTCTTCTGTTCCTGTTTTAAGACCAATCACACAAAGGACACATTCCCCTCCTCCTCACGTTACTTGAAATAAGTGACACTAAATCAGACAAATGCAGGCTCTGTGGCTCAGCAGGCAATAATTGAACCCTTATGGATTAGAAGTGCTCTTGTGCCCATTTGCTCTGGGCACAACTCCATTTCAGAATTCAGTTTTTTCCTGATTTAAAAAAAACAACTTGCATTACAAGCTAGCCATGTAATTTGAAATTACATGTGATAGATGCTAAATGGAATCTGATTAAATATGAAGAACATGAGTTCAGCTGAGGAGCAGTAATAGTGAAGAGACTAAAACTGAAGGGGAAACCTAGAAGGCATAAACTAAAAATGGTGGTGCATACCTGAATCTGATCCCCAAAATGAGGTAAAAATTTACCAAGAGATACTTTTAGACATGTGAATATATCTGAATAAAATAATAACAATGCTCCTCTAATACCTCTCTATCTTTGCCCATTTCACCATAGCTTGAATTTTATCTATCTGATCTTTCTGACAGTCTTTGCTTGCTTCTCTTTTTCTTCATTACAGTACTTTCATATTTTATCCTTTCACTCTTCAAGTGTAAATGTGAACTGTTATTTCTAATACTGTCTCTGTAATTCTCCGGAAGAAAAGGAAAATAAGTATCTAATAATTGTTGCATTCTTATACACAGATACTGCTGATCCATGAAAAGGGTAAACAAAAACAACTTTATTAATGGTTTGCACAAAGGTTTCAGTGTACTTACAATCAAATTTTGTTATTAGCACATTCAGAACATTTTGCACTTAAGCAGTTGTTTTTATTCTTTTTATATTAAAAGTCAACCAGGAAAACAATCTGTGTCAAAGTAAACTGGTGCAGAACAGAGAAAATTGTTACTAGGATTACAGAGTAAGTCATTTGCTGAGCTCTTTTGCCATCTTTATGGACTGGATTTTTTTTTCTCCTTCAACTCTGGGAGGCAAAGAATGTAATACAAATTTCTATTTTATGTGGCCTCCTGAGAAGATCTGAGCCAACTGCTTTATTTTCTGTTTTCCAGTAGGGAAATATCAACTCTAATTTGTCAGATTTTTGATAGAATAGCTAATCATGTGATTATGTATATAATGTCCGGGGTCTAATGAGACTCATTCAGTGCTTTGAAGTGCAATTTTTCACTCCTTGATTGGCATATAACTGTCTTGTGTTGAAAATCTGAAGCATCATTACATGATTTCCCAAATTATGCACTTAAATGTATCTCTGCTGTGCATATTCCATACCACATGAATATTTTCTTCATGTGCCAATGAGTGTTTTGGCTATACTGATCCGAACTATATTGGCTACCTCTAGGCTTCTGTGATATGAAACAGCTTTATCCCTAGTAAGAAGCATGAACAGAACTGTTCCTTTTCTACTTCTCCACGCAGACTGGCTTTTCTTTTTTTTTCCCCAAAAGAGACTTGGATGCAGACTCTTTGCCTCTGAAAAGAACTCCACAAACTCTAATATTAGCCTCCTGAGGAAAAATCCATCAAGTCCTCCCTGCTAGGCAGAAATGAATGCCAGAGCACAAGTTCTTATCTCACAAGTGACATGACAAAGACACAGAATTGGGCCAGATAGCTTTGTCACTCAAGAACTATCATTAGTAGAGATAGATTGACCACTTCTGCTCATACTTTGCATTTTTAAATTTTTAATTGATAAAGAAGAGCTGCTGAAATGATCAAGTAAGTTGTAGAAGCCTAAAGGTTTCATGCGCATTGCCAAAATCTCTTTTATCAACATTCAAAGATGCCTTTTACCTGAAAGTTTTTGTATGCCACGAGTTTCTAAATGCGTAGTCCTCAAGCACATTACAGTGAGTCAGGTGAGACAAAAGAAGGCATCAGGTCAGTTGGAAAAGTGAGTGGAAGCATTTTGTCTTCTGTAATGAATCTGTCCAAAGACATTGCTCATCAGGATCACAGAGCTACGCTGCAGACAGTATTAACATCCTTAATATGAAAAAGCCCCCCCCCCCCCAAATAATATCATTCTTACTGGTTCTGTGTTGATCAGAAATCCTTTCCAGAAAGATCTCTGTTGTTTATTTCCATGGTAGTCAATAGCCAGAGGAAGGACTTATGTTTTCCAGAGACAATTCTCTTGGGAAAAGAGAGACAATCCCCATAAAATGTGAAAAGATGGTGTGGTCCTAATTGAAAGGAAACAGAACAGAAAAATCCTGTTAATAGCCCTTGGGAAATCTGACAGGCTGAAGGGTGGTTTTGTGTTGTTCTTAATCTACTCAAGACTAAAACATGCAATGTTTTTACCAATGACTGTGCAGTTTTAATTCCTGATAAGTCTACAGAATTTTTATTCTTTTGCCTGGTGATTTTTAGGATCTTGCCATCTTTTGCCATCTTCTCTATGGACTTGAAAAATTCCACTCAGATTATTGCAATGCTCTTCACCCCCTTCTCTTGATAGCATGCTCAGCGTTATTGCCCTTGAATCATTTCACTGGTGAATAAAGCAGCATCATCTGTCTTGACATGAAGGACACCTCATACATACAGTGGACTTCCCTTAAAAATAATTTCCAGCCTCAGAATCACACAAAATATCCTTCCTGCTGGAAGATAAATCACACTTTTGTTCTTTGTATCAGTGTAATGGCCAGCTCGATGTCTCTGCCTGATAAAAATTAAATTGCTCTTGGTGTTGCTAAGGTTATATTCCCTGCAGCTCTTTCTCTTTCTTACTATAGACATTTCCATCATTCATTTTGTTTCCAAACATCTCTAATTTCTAATCGCAGATCAGATGCTCCGGTATCAGCACATCCTTTTTTCTTTCTTTTCTCAGGGTTCTGAGTAGTCCTCAGCAGTCCTGACTAATCTCCCTGGGGCCACACACTGCCCATGGCCCCCTACCCCATTTCAGCCCAGCCTGAGGCATCGGCCCCTGTCCCAGGGATGCTGTTGGAGTGCAGATCTCCATCCCTGTCTCTCTGCGGCCGAAACAGAGCTTTGTTGTGCCCCGTGGGTAGCTTGTATCCTGGATAGCCCCTTTCAATGTACATTGTGGCTTGTCTTCAGTCTTGCCTTTTCCCTTCCCAGTTTGTTCCTGACCTGGGTGGATTCTGACTGCACTTAGCAAACATAATTGAAAGAAGTGACCAAAACCAAAGGAAAATTAAATATTTTTTTCCAGCAAGAGCTATGGGGAGGCAGTTTTTACTGCTTTTTTTAATAAGTGTTTATAAGAATATTTATGCTTTCATGATGATGTTTTTCCTTTTTTTGCTGACCTTACTTGTTCTTGAACCATTAGTTTTATACCTGTATTTGTTTGTCTTTGTGTTACTAGGAGTCAGTAGCAATATGTTCAGTGAAAGTCACTCAGCTTAAATGCCCATTCACCTGAGATATCTCAGGCCTTGTTAACATATAACTGCCATTTAGATTTCATTAACTTAGGCAAATGGGTCCATTATCTATTTGGACAAGATAGACCATAGCTTGATCTTTCCTTCAGATGTTAAGTCCTTTTTATTTGACCCTTTCTGTGACTTGTCAACTAGTTGTAATTAAATTATTTGTCATAAAGGGTGTGGTTTACAGGCTTATTTTCAGATATTTTCTTAGCCATTTATTTGCTCTCTAAAGAATTATGAAATGTTTTTTATTGTTGTTTTAAACAAAATTAATTTTGTTGTTCATATTTTAATGTATTTATCATCTAGTGGATTTTAGAACAAATTTCGAACCTAGGGGAAACAGATAAAATAAAGTATATGAATAAAGCTCAAATTACACATGTGATTAAAAGAGGCTTCTCACTGTGTGATTATATATTTGTATAAAAAAGAAACATACCAAAATTTGCAATCCAAAGAAATGCAATGAAAAAAATGTACAAGAGGGATAAACGGTGCTTAAGTAAATTAATTAAAACTTTAAGAAAGCTTTTAGAATAAAAGCTGAGATGAAAAACAAGTAACCTCTTGCAGTTTTAGACAGGCTACATAAACTTGGAGTGGTATGGGAACTTAAAATGGTCTTCAGTGGTATAAGTGAAAAAGGATTAAGGGGAAGAATAGTCATCTTTGTATGGTGAGAATAAGGTGCAAACTAAATATTTTAGAAATAGTATTCGGTCTTTTTGCCTTAAAATGAACTATGGTTAGTAATTCTGCAAGGGAGAGGGATGGAGTATTATCACACCAAGATGGAAACAAAACCAAGGTGGTTGTGACCAGCTCGGGCACAACAGTGAACTAATGCTATAAAATTATAAAAGATTCACGCATAAACCTGAAGATGAACAAGAGCAGTAGTAGATCAAATTGAAAACTAGGGAAGTGCAGTGCCTGTGGTTCTGAAATAAAGTTGTAGATACATCAATTTATCTGGTGATTATGCAGAGGTTGAAACATTTTTTTGAAAGAGATATTACTATGAACATTAACATAAGATCAGAGACATTTGAACTGTAATTCACAAAAATTCAAATTAGCCTGTTATATTTTTATATGAATTTTGAATTTAAAACCATCGTTTTGTAGAGATGAAAAGGGACATTTGATAGCTATGGGAGACACCGGTACAGTGATTAATGCACTATTCTTGTGAAACTACCCCTAAACTGATAAAGATTGTCCTTAGTACCAGTGAAAGGTAGTTGGTGTAAGTATCTAGTCAGCTTTGGATAAACCATCTAGAAACTGTATTTTTTATGAAGATGCCATACCTCAATCTAAGCTGCTTTTCGTCTGGCTCATTAGCTTTGACATAGTACCATGGTTGTATGGTTCATGAAACAGAGATACTTCACTCTGAACTGCTGAAAAACTATTGGAGCAGCACATTAATCAGTCATTCAAGCATCTCTACTTTGCTGTAATCAGAGTGAAAAGAAAAATAACGCTATTTTTATTCCTTATATTTCAAAGCAATTAATGCCACAAGCTGAGTTTCTCTGAATGAAACTGATAAAACTCAGAGATGGTAACATTAAGCTAGCTTAATTTTGAAGGGAAGTTGATTTAACCTGTCTGAGTTTTGGATTTAGGTCTGTATTCCTGATTGCATTGGTGTAAATGAAAAGCAAAGTAGGCCCAAAGTGTTATATCAGAATAGAATCAATTTACTTCTATTCTGCATTTCTATTAAAATAAAGCTAAAGATGCCATTCAAAGACAGGGAATTATAATTTACAAGCCAATAGAGAATTAAGTCTGTTGATTTTCATTATTTTCTATTGGATCATATGTCAGAGGTAGTTTGCTTTTAGCAAAATTACAGAAAATACTATCAAAAGAAAAGCTTCTTTTAGGAGCAGACATACTGTATTGCAGATGATTTGGGAAGCCACTAAAACTATCAAATTCAGGTAAAAACAAGTGTTTACTTACTCTTTGTCACTCTAGTTTTACTCTGTCTTTAAAGCAGTAACAGTAGGGCTTTCTTTTTTTCTTTTTTTTTTTCTGGGGTGAGGTCTGCTGTGATATCTAGGTGTTTAGAATGTCCCTACTATGGAAAACAGTTTGAGAAGATAAGTTTGATTTTTCTTTTGGTGCTACCTAAGTACTTGAAGGTTTCCCATTGCTAGTACATTTTGTTTTTCAAGGAATGTAACGGAAGAAACCCTACCTATTAATTAAAATAAGCAAAAATAGAAAAATAGGTTAACACGTCTTCCTTATCCATCAACTTGGATATTGGCAAAATCAATGAAAAACTGACATAAACTGGAATTTTAGGAAAACCATTACAGTTTCCTAAAATGATCATCTTAACCTAAACTCTAACTGAGGTAGTCATATCTCAACTCCAGTAGCTGACTGTAAATGTTTCTAATGTAAGGCACAATGTACCTGATCAGGGTATTATTGCACACTGCAAAAGACACTGCATTCAATGGCCTGGAATGACCAGATAATTTCCTGACCTTTGAAATATGAGGTTGTTGTCTACCTTATCTTCTTTATTAGTCCAAAATCTGGAAGTTAATTGGCCTAACTCTGATCACTACTAGCCTAGTAAAGCCTAATAAGAATGAATCCATATGATGTTGCACATCAATTTAAGGGCATAGAAAAATCACTAAACATTATTTCTTCCTACAATCAAGTTATTGAGGCTCTTCAATATATATAATGGCAAAATACTATGTCACTAGAATAAATATAGTATTTTGCTGTAACTACAGGAAACAAATATGAAAGACAATAAGTAATGATTTTTGAGGGTAAATAGTACCTTTCAGCTATCTTCTGTTCCTGACCTGCAGGGGAAATTACTGAATGTAGAAACTGTGCCTTGCTGTCTGGTGCAGTCTGCACAAGAATAGAAGTATTGGTGGTACCTTGCCCCACAGCACAAGATTTTACCTACAATAGCTATGAACTCAGCACTTCACAGTTCTTGGTGGACTCATAAGGGATATTAATGTCAGTTTGGCTGTGGTTTTCTCTCAGAAATTAAACATGGGTCAATAACTATGTTTTCACTGCAAAGTTGTTCAGGGAAAGCTTTTTGATTATAGAAAAAAATTAACTATGAATGCTTTATAGAAAAATAATAATATCACAATTTCTTCATGTGTTGTTGTTTTATACAGCAAGAAAGAAAGTTATGCTCAGTCTGATTGTATCACCTAACTCAAACAATCAAGGTTAATTCCTCAGCCAGGAGTTTGTCATTCCTTACACAGCTGAAGCTTAAAACCCTGGTTTTAAAATTTCTGTTCCCTCATAATATTTTTAGTCTTCTTTTTGTCATCTTCACATTCATGTGAAGGCTTTGATTTTGAAAGTCAGTTAACTGGGGTGTAAAGGAAAGAAAGGATGAAGAGTTTGATGGTATTTTTGCTACCAGTACTTTCCACCAGACAGTGTCTAATTGCTGTTGTAGATGAGTCACGTGTGCCAGAAACAAGCAGAGGTTTGCAAGCACCAGTTTCAATATTGATGTGATTCAGTTTAAACTTATTTTGCTTTGCAACTCCCATTACACATCTCCTGCAGCAAAATAAAAAAAAACAAAAACTCTATCAAATGTCTGCAACATTTTCTTGGTGTACATACCCCCAAGAGTAGGTGATCCTTCACTGAGAGTGGCTTTCTCAAATAGTTTTCAGTTCATAGCTCCACTGACTCATATTATCCCTTTCTTCCAGAACTCACATCTGTTGCTACAATTTTTTTCTTTTTAGCTTTAAAATATATTCTGGCTATTTCAATGTGGTTGTGGTAAAGCTAGCACTTTCTGGGGGTTTGCTTGTTTGTGTGCTTGTTTGTTTTTAATGGCCCTCTTTCAAGTCATGGCATTAGTGTCTGAGTACAGAAATGAGCTGTGTAATACAGGAACTACTGTAACAGGAACACATGAACCAATGGAGGAGAAGCCTTACAAGGAGCAGTGCAAGTGCAGCAGTGACCTGACCTGAGCTGCCTCTGGTCCCCTCCAGGCCCGAGTGTTCACCTGAACAGATGGAGCCCAAAGTCATGGACTAAATGAACTCTGCTGTCATTGTGCAGTCACTGGTGGACATTTTACAGACTTTTAAAACAGAGGTGGTCCATAGTCTAGGGGAATGATCTCTGGGTATTCTATCAAAGGATGAGAAGAAGGGATTAATATCTTCAGGTTTATGTGTGAATGTCCTGGTACTTCTTCGGAAGGAAGTTTTCACACCCAAGCCACTTGTGTGAGACCTTGCAGGATCTGCTTCTTATTGGCCTCTTCGCTTATCTTGTTCAATGCCCAGCTTGTGGCCTCCAGTGCTGGGTGTGCACCCCTCAGCACCTGGGCTCTTACTGTGTGCATGGTCACCCACTGCCTTTGCAAAAGGCTTTGAGTATGAACCATTAGCATTCCAGTCTCAGCTCATTAATGTGGAGATGTTGGATAATGTTGGATTTGAGCATGACATAAATGGTGTGGAACAAGGAGTGGAGAATGTGCTTCTTTTGGCTGGGATAAATTATTTTCTTCAGAGTAGCTGTCTGGGGTGCTGTTTTGGAGAGAAGGCTGTGAGAAGGCTGTGGGGGAAGAGCTGGGAGGGGACACAGCTGGGACAGCTGACCCCAACTGATCAAAGGGATATTCCAGATCATATGGCATCATGTTCAGCATATAAACCTGGGAGAAGAAGAAAGGAGATGATGTTCTGAGCAATGGTGTTTGTCTTCCCTTGTCTGTCACCCATGATAAAGCTCTACTTTCCTGGGAATGGCTGAACATCTGCCTGCCCATCAGAAGCTGTGAATTAATCCCTTGTTTTGCTTTCCTTCCACATCTTTTGCTTTACCTCAATCTACAAGCTTTATCCCTTTTACTCTTCTGATTCTCTCCCCATTCCACTGAGGTGAGTTATCAAGTAGTTGCATGGTGCTGAGTTGACATCTAGAATCTTTGGGTTCTTTGAATGAGATATATGAGTGTGATCACAGAAACTGTTTTAACAGTAAGCTTAGATGGAGAAGAATATACCCTATAGAATACAGAAGAATATACCCTATAGGTTACATAAATTTGAAGTTTATTTGGTTAGATAACGAGTATAATATGAGGCTAACCAGGTTAGCTTATTATAAATGGCTTTTTTTCCACTTTGAATTTTCTTATCCAGCAAAATTATTTTTAACAATATTTCAACTAATTTAGGATAGTAATCTCTTTTCTTTTTTAAGTTTTGCATGAATAGTGGGCAACTTTATGACCCAAGAAAGGTTTTACATTTCAAAGAACCAAAGACAGAGTAGTATCTATGAATGTTTTTTGTGATTTTGGGTGTTTTTGTTGATACAGACACAAAGATATTGAACTTGAAATTTGCTGTTCCTATTCAGCTTACATTAGAAACAAGTGTGGCAAGTGCTATTGCCAAGATCTGGAACGTGAAAATTTTTATCATTACTTCATATATATGAGAATATTAAGAAAATCAGCTTTTAATGGTATTTTCCCTCTTTTCTGTCATGAAAACCTCTAAAATTCCCACCCGGTAAATCTATTTTATATATTTTTTCCTGAAGATTAAGAACATTAGTCTTAGTTCCATCTTTATAACTCTAGGATCACAAAATGAAAGACTGACTGCTTTGCTTTGGGCTTACTTCCCTCAAACTTCAGTAAGAATTCTGTTTTTTCATTATAGCTAGCATAGACTGTTGTACTCTTCTTTTGTTCTACACAAAGTGTGATGAACATGTATTTGACATAAAATACACGTATCCTTTGTTTCTGTGAGCTAAAGTATCTAACATGAACTTGGATGTCTCTTTTCTGCAGGCTGACAGCAATGAATTACTGAAAGTGAGAATGCAAAGAGAATTTGATCTCACAAAACTATAGCAATTACTTTACATAATGCCTCAGAAGTGACTGTGCTTTATGTTGATGGCCCTGGGCCAGCTTTGAATTGTCCCTTGTACAAGCCAATTCACACTGAATAAGGGAAATTTTTTGAGCTGATATTATTAGAAACTTAATTTTCAGTCTGGAAGGATATCAGGAACTACATAGTCCATGCATGATATCCTTGAACTATTCAATTTTATTAGAAATATGTAATTTATTTTAGATTAACTGGAATTTTCTTTGCATACTAAACTTGGATATATTTATGTAATGTGTAATTGTACATTGTGGCACTGTAGTGGAAGTAATGTAGTTATATTAGTTGGGGTATTGCAAAAACAGAGTTGTACTTCTTATGGCATCTGTGCCTGCCTAGATATCGCTACAAAGCATTGTGCTGGGTATAATGGCAGTCTACTGCAAAAGAGACGTGTCAGCTGCATGAAGAATGCTTGCTCTCATTCTAATCTTGACTTTTTGAGCTTATAGTAAGGTGAATTGGGAGAGAAAGGAGAAGGCATATTCATTAAAATAGCTCACTAGAGATTTGTATTGCAGTTTTGGAGTGTCCCAATGAAACTGAACTATAGATTTAAAAATAGAAATTAAAAATACCACACATTTCCTGGAACTAAATTTACAAAAGCAACTGTATATGAGTACTTAGGACTTCTACAATGCCCTTTCATGACTAAGTTTCTTCAGTCAAGTGTAAAATCATGTTTAAATCCCCTGCAATGATTTGGTTAAATGAATGAGCTCTCATTCATTGAACAAGATTTTTAAAAATCTAGAGTAAAATTTATATTTCAAGAAACTCAAAGTGTAACAGTAGTGGAAACAGATGGAACAACCCCCATGAAATTCTGGTGATGTAGTAATTGAATTTCAGTCTGCCACCCAGAAAATTCTCTGGGTATGACAACTTTTCAGGGAACCTAACTGCTTTTTTTTCTGTTACTGATTACAAAGTGAGAACAGTTCAGACCTAAGTTGCACAGTAGCATCAACCAGCCTAGTGCAGGCAGCCCCTTGTGAAACTAGAGTCCATGTGACAGCCAGCAAAACTGTTGGGGATCCAATCATAGCATGCAGTCTCATACACAAGTAGTACCCTTTCAACTAACAGGGAGACAGACTACAGCCTGCCTGGTGAAGTCTGGGCTTTTTTGTGCATAATAATGTGCATTACATGTTAACAACTAATACTGTAATTGACCAGAGACTACCTTACTAAACCTGCAGCTCTTCTGTGTCAAAATCCAGAGATCACCAAACTCATTATTTCAGTCCCCACTTGCCATCAACCAGGAAAATCTGAATTTTATTTATGCTGTTATTATGATTAGACTTCATTGCCAAGTGGATTCATGTGATGGTCTTTTTAACTACTTATTTCTTGATCTCACTGTTGTTTGCCAAATACATGGCCCATAAATTAGCTCTGAAATCCCAAGAATAGAAGAAAAACTCATATCCAATATTTTAAATTTGAACAGACAGAGATATCACTTCAGTGCTACACACACTTACCAATATTATTTTATTGCATTTTTTGGAGTATTAGTACCAATGTTTGTTTGTTACACTAAAACCAAGGTTTGTGTTTCCCCCCATTTAGTGTATATTAGTATACAGTTTTAAGAAGTACTGAAAGTACATTTTGGTTGAACATGGGGGTTCAGTATGAACCTAATCTGTTGTCTATACAAGCATATAAACTTTCTACTAGGGAGATAATAGTTTCTATAATTTCCACAAAAATGGCAATGTGGAATACAGTAGATTACTTTAATAGCAGCACATTTTTATACAGGTGCTGGCATTCCTAGCCTTATCAAGAATTAGCATAATAATTTATCCTCCTCAGTATTGACTGTGGCTTTGTGGCAAACAGGGTCCTGTTAGTAAAGGAATTGAATAATTTTCAAATTTCACAGTAAAACAGACTTTCTGAGTCACGACTGAAATACTGTTGAGCAACATTCAAAACTAAATTGTCACTGTTGTATTACATTTAACCATACCGGAAATAATATATTGGAAATATGATTACAAAGAATGCAGTCCCTAAGAAAGGCCAATAAAACCAAAGGAAAGAAGATAGCTTAAGTGTGATGCACTCATATTGCTTTCTTCAAGTGATTTATGTGTAGCATAAAGATTAATAAGAATTCATAAGGTGCATGGAAGGAAAGTTTGAAACAACATAAAAAATATATAGGCTATTTTCTTGAGTAACTAGTTTTACTAAAAATGCATTCAATGTGGAAACAGCTCAGTAGATTTCAATATATAAGCTTGGAATTATTTTTTTACTTAGGGAACATGAAAAAGAGTGAATGTAAATATGTGATTTTTGGATTTATTTTTTGATGTTTGATGTATTGTTTTGCTGTGAAAAAGTAAAGCTTTTGATTCCACTTGTTCCAAACTTATATGGATAAAAACCCCTGAATCTTGTAAGCTGTTACAAGAGCAGTCTGATTCTGCAGCCTTTGCCTCTGCAAATACACGGACTGACAGATAGCTTCCACATGAGAAGGCATATTAATGACATTTTTTGACTAGCCAAAAATTAGTACATGAGATATGGTTCTAGTGATGTTTGATATTTGTTAGCTAAAAAATTCCACTTTCCTATGAAAGAGCTTAGAGCTGAAAGCCAGAAAAAAACAAAGACTATGTGTCTGCCCTGTGAGGTGCATGATTAGAGATTCTACATTTTACAAGCTACTTAAATGATACTGCATAGAATTTTTTTCAATATTAAACATAATTGCACATGCTCAGAGGTGACAGAATTAAACTTATATAAGGCATATAAAAATAGATATAGCACAGAAGTCCCTAGTTTTCAAATAATCAGAAAGAGACTGCAATGAGGAATATAATCTGCTTGCTGCAATGTCTCAGTTTGAAGGATGTTATGAAAATGGAAGGAATTTTTCAGTTTTGTTCAACATCACTGTAGTGCTAAGAGAAACTACAGCAGTCGTCTTGTGGTTGAAACAATAAATAATATTCTTTGGAGTGGAAGGGGAAATTAAAGAAACTATCTTCTATATAGTGATGTTTTCAATGTGCTAGCAAACAAAAAAAGTCTGTCTTCAAAAAATGTTCTTAGAAATTCAACCTGTGCCCCTTGGAAATAGTTATGCTTTGCAGAGAGCAGTGTTCAATTTACTTTACAGGTAAGTTTGACTGAATGTGGTTTAAACTGACTGTTCTTTCTCTGGTAAAACTATGAATGACTGATTGCTTTTTCCAGTTTGCCATCTGAATAGGAAACATAAAATGGGCAAACTGCTCTTGAAGTGAACAAGAAATGCTTCCCTTTAAGATGAACAGACAAAATGGAGACTAGGACTTACTGCCTGAATGGCATTATCAGTGTCTCCTATTCTCTTCTGGAAGCATTAATGTTTACCTATAGAAAAACTGCAGTACATGCACCAAACAGTCAGGTAGGTATTCCAGTAGGCAGCATTGTATCTATGAATTAAAAGATCATGCAGACTAGTGGACAGATATCTGGTGACACTACTCAGAGGCATGTGAAATATTCTAGTCTACTTGGCCTACCTGAAGCCTTTTGGTTATTACAGTGGGATATTCAAGGGAGAAACATAGTCAATACTGTGAAACTTAGAGTTGTTTAGACCCATCTTGGTCAATGTGTTGCACATATAAACTGTTTTTAACTTGACTGGGGAGCCCATGATGCCAAACCCTTTCCTTTAGTGTGGTTTGATTATATTCAACTTTAACATTTGTCTGAGAGATCTTATTAGGCAACTAATAGCCCTGACTTTGGTAGATTTTTATGAATTAAAATTCATCTACTAAAGTAATTGGCTGTTCTAACAATTCTTTAGGAGAAAGCAAATAGCAGTCTTTGACAGTATTTTTGTAACTCTGATCTCCTTCCTTTATTTATTTTTATTTTTTCAGTACTACCCCAAGTTTCTATTTAGCTACACTTACATTCCCCAGTGAATATATTTTATTATATTTCTGTACCAATATTTCAGAGCCTGGCAATACAAATTTATACCAGAATAGGTACTGTGGAATAAAGACAGGCTTTGTTACTAAAGGTAATGGAGAATCTCAATTCCTCATGTAACCTGAACAAAGATATGAGGGTTTAGAAGCAATTAAATAATTCTTATTAGCTGTAATACATTTCCCAGGTCAATAGAGCTGGACAGATGAAGCTTGAGAGACAGAAATTTATTTTTTAATAAATACTGGTACATCTTTAGAAATACTGTACAAGAAACTAATACAATTTTATTTCAATATCTATGACTCAGGTATCAGATATAGCGCCGTATTTATACAGCCCTTTTGTACTGATAATCCATGAATACTTTAGAAAACAAAAACCTTCAACCTAAAATACTGACACTGATAGAGTGAATTTAATAATTGGACAGTATTCACTGTCCATATAGGCAGTGAATGTTAAGGGTCTTACTGGACTAGTTCAGGTACTCACAAGTTTAAAATCAAATACATATAGAAATGAAAGTGAAAATTGTTGAGAAAAGAAAGTAAAACAAACCCCAAAACCCCAGATCAGTCTAATTCAGACAGAGGAAAGACAGAAATGAGCCATATCAGTTGGGCAGTGTCAAACAGGGATCAACAAGCCTTTAGTGAAAGGCTTTTATCCTCCAAAAACGTTCTGATGTTGACAAATTACACAATACCTGCAAAATTTGAGCGATTTTGTCCTTTTCAAATGAGTTGCAATGTGACTCATATGACATAAGTGTGAAATGAAAGAGACACCTGTAAGGAATATAAGGATACATGTAAATAATGGTCATGTCTATTCATGGGCATATAAATCAAGTTCTTCTGCCAAAATGGCAATAAGGTATCTTTCATTCCATAGCAAAAGTTATGTTCATTTCCATTTATTTCAAACTAAAAAACAGTATATACACTGACACTTTAATGTGCATTCTGTCTCTTGCTGTTCCTCTTGGTTGATCAAAGCTAATTTATAGCTCTTTTCCATAACTCCCAGCAAAGTATGGAGTTATCAATAAGGAAGGAAAATACCATTTTTCCATGTAGATGATATGAGCTAAAATCTCTTACACCATGGGGTTTATTTACTGAATTATAGCTGATTGGTAGCACTCAGTATAAGACACTCCACAATCATTTGTAAAACTTACAGTGAAAAAGAATCGCTCCTTCAAAAAAAGTAAATTTCAGAGTTTAGAAAAAGAAATTGATGTGGAGATACCGTTTTAAGGAGCTAAAATGGTAACATTTCATAATCCAGACCATCAATAACTTTGATTATGCATCTCAATGTTAAAATATATGTTTGTCTCTTATCTGGAGATAACATAAATTAAGAGTTTACAGTGTAGTGTGTGTGCACATGTATATGAATGTATAAATATGTATACACTCATACAATAGAGACAAAACCCAATCAATTTCCAGAAGTAATCATATGAAAATCCTGTTCAGCCAAGTTTATCATATAGTTCAAACTCTGTTCAGCTTTTTGGGGAACACCCTTTTAGCTGTCAATGGCCTGTTTCTATACACATAATTTTCTCACCCCTAAAATGCTAAGAAAATCATGATACTCCCTTTCCTTCCTCTCAAGTAAAATCCTCCTGAAGCAAGGAAATAAGTAATCCACTTTTGACAGCCTGGTTTGTTGGTGCCTGCAATCACCTTGCAACCTCTGTGTGGGTCAGCAGCTGACCTGTCATGAACAGCTTAGCTTGCAGCGCTTGGGGGAAGTGCTGTGGGCAGTCTGTGGGAGCTCAGGGGGTGCCTTCTTTCTGACTTGTAGACTGATGGGTTGTAAGGAGCAGCACAGGTACTCACAAAGCACCTGCCCTTACTTCCAGCTGGAGGTTTGTGAAACATGGGAACCTGTACTCCTCAGAGAGGTGGGAGGGTGTTTGTAGCTGTGTGAATGAATTTTTCTAGCAAGGTGTTGAGAAATTTATGGGTGTTTATTAACATTTTGTAAGTTTGCAAAGTTGTAATTTATGTATGTTTTACTGCTGATATTGATCCTGACTGTATAGTTCACTGATTATGAGTTAATTAGTGCCATTTCTGAATCAATACATGGTTTAAATCCTGATTTGAAATATGTGAAGTGAGCAGTTTTTCCTTGAGGCTCTATTCCAGCTCCAACTTTTTGGACACTAAATATGTAAGTGTGCCAAAAACTGTAGTGTGTGAGTTGTCACTAGCCTATTTTACACATGAAGGATTATGATTTTGCAGTAAGTAATGACAGTACTCTATCTTAGAGTATCCCTGTCTAGAATACCAGCCAAGTATTATACATATATATTCATAAGACCCAAAAGAAAAACCACTCACTGAAATACTAGTCTATTTCTGCCTATTGTCAGTGGGATAAATCTCTCTCTCTCTCTCTCTTTGCATCTCTCCCCAAATACTATCCAGAACATTATTATCTAATCTGCATATTTGCCCAAAAAAACAGCTACTAAATCTTGCAATTGCTTCTCTATCTACAATAATAAATTTTAAGATTGCCTTGAGTAGCAATCCAGCTGGGCCTGCTGAATGTTATTAATCTCGGTCCAATTAATTGTTGAAGATCAAGCTGCAAAATGGTTCTAACCCTCTTTCTTGGGCATTGAACCTTCGTGGCAAACACCTGCAAACTTTTCTTTGGTTGGATAGTTTTTCATTAGTCAGAACAGAGAGTCTGGCTTCTCCAGCTTTTGATAAAGTGTAGGTAGATAACTTTAGGTGCTCTGTATCACTCATTGAAGGCATCTCTTCTCCACTGAGTATGATAAATGATGCTTGACATCTAATAGCAGGGTTGTATCAAGAAGCAGCCAGACCCAATCACACCTAAGATAAGAAGACACACACATGGCAGCAAAGAAAGACCATCATTTTATTGATCTTCAGGAACATTATTTCTTTTCAAAAGCCTAATTTATGGTGAGAGTCATACCATTTTTACCAGGAATTGTTTCACTATACTTTTTTCTAATATTTTGGATAACATATTGTTCTATCATGTGATGTTGAACGTTACTCTTTTATTTTCCCAGAATGGTAGTATATTAAAAAAACTAAAATCAATTATTGTTAGCATTTATACTTTTTTTATTTAATAAAACAATTATTTCAAATCGCAATATGTATAAGATATAATTAATGTTGTCTGTATAGAAAGTTAAAAGTAGAGTAAATCATGTTTAATAGTATTTACAAAAACTGTGCTTTTAAAGGGCTGTTTTTATGATATTAATAATTGCGTCCATATCGGAAAATGATGAAAAATTCCAGCTTGATTAAAAGTTAACAGCAAGTAACCTGATTGAGAGAGCATGTGAGACTACTTTTCCAGAGGCTGGAAATTGCTATATTTTGAGTGAAAGTCCTAGTTCAGTCCCTGAATTCCTCCTTTCTTGCAGGGAAAAGCAACATGAGGGAGTTCATTAACTACTGCAGAATTACTTCAACTTTTTGTAGATGACAGACCAAGTTGTAGTGACCTAAGCAGTGGGGATTGTCCTGACTACCAGCCACTGTCCTATATGGAAAGGAGAGTGGTGAGGTTAGAACTGCTGTGAATAGAGGTCTTGCAGAGGTGACAAAAATATCTGCTCTATTTTGCATACAAACCCCACTTTCTTTTGTTCTTCAGGACTTACATGAAGAAAAGTTAAACATTTTATACTTGAATCAGTTGTCAGGAATGATAAACTTACTTTTCATAAAGCTTTTCTGTTTTGAAACTGTAAACTTCTTATGAAAGAAACTGAAGTCCTTTTCCATCTCTGAAATCTGAGTTGAGTTCAACATGTGGTTTAAAGTAGAAAGAGACAGTGACTTTTAGCTTTTTCTCTAGGGTCTAGTAATCCATGTGAAGGAAATCTGGGTTAACTGCTATAGAATTTCCTCTGGGAGAAGCTTTACAATACCACAATTTCTTCTTTAGCTTTGCAAGACAGCATACTCTGTGGAAGTCTCAGAAACAAGCTTAAAAAACAATGAATTCAGCTGAATACTAAAGATGAGAGTTTTGCTTAGTGAGCATGGGTTTACAGAAGACTATAAATTTAATCTCTCGTAGTCTGGGTTAATGCAACAAGATATCTTAGATCCACAAGAATATGAAATTTAGAGTTGTCTTTTTCTAACACCAGAGTAGATAACCATATTCTATTTGTGTTTTCCATATTTCTCATCATATTTCTGATCGTTTCTGTGACTCTGACAGTAAAAAACTATAATTTATATCTGCTTGTTTAAGTTCCTACTGCAGTCTAGATTAAATGCTCATCAATACGGCAAAACAATGCCCCCAGCCATACAATATTGATATCAACAAATCAAAATAATATTTTCTGACAAGAATAACATTTCATTTTATAGAATACCTTTCTGGAACAAAGTGGCCTCATTTTCTAATACAGATATCTATCAGATTTTCTTTAGGCTGTAGCATTTTCCTTTGAAATAAAACTTATGGTACTATTTAAAAGAGTTCCCATTTTTCTTTTAATCTGTTCCTTTGAATTAATTTTTAGAAGATGGTTTCATAATATGAAAAATATAATGGAAAAATTACATATCCTTATACAATATCTTTACATATGGGAACAGAGAACTTTGGTTTACACAGCTTTAACTCTTATAAGAAGTGATTTATCTTCTCAGTGACAGCAAAACGTTCTTTCATTAGGTAACCATGAAAGAAACTTACCCTTAACAGCAGAACTGAACATGGTCTTGAAAAAATTTTTCACATGGTAGGTTAAGGAAGGGAGTTGAATCGAAAGCAGGAAATGAAAGTTCCCCAGGAACTTACAGATATGCTGGTCTGCATCAGATAATTAGGATAGAACAACCCTGTGCTTGCTAATATCAAAATCATTTGATCTCGTTTGAGCTTCAGAGATTTTCCATATTCCAGCCAAAGGATATATTTTTTGTCTATTAGGCAAGGATGAAATAAATGTCCTTGACATTTATGAAACAACAGCAATTATCCACAGGTAAATCTATCTCTTAAACAGATTTTATAATTCTGGAACATTAAATAATAAAGAGGAGAAACAATGCCAAAATGTGTATCAAAAAGCGAACCAATTAGCTTCAGTTCAGTTCTCTTCAGTCTAAGAGGAGTTTATGAGAAAAGATCGAAAAGTGTATTGGACTGCTTTGTAACACAAATCTGTGGAAAAAAAGGCTTAAAACAGATCCTGTCCCTGTGGTAAGGAAGAACCAGGAAGGGGCTGTTACTAGAGTTAAGACAAAGTAATCACCACTGTTATCTATCCCCATGCCCTTTAAGAGCTCTTCCTGATGTCCACCTCTATGCTCCATTGTGTATTCCCACCACATTGCCTAAATACCAAGTTTGGTTAAATCATTCTGAAGTGCTTAATGAGGCTGAAAACTTGCAGGATTTAATAGAATTTGCAGTTGTTATCACCTCATTGCTCAACATTTTCATGTCATTAATAAACACTCTAAGTACTGGTAGTTCTTTTCAGATGATTAGCTCCTTCATCTTAGATCTGGCCTTTTCCTCTGTGTGTTGCAGCTAAAAAACAGATGAAATAAATACAATCTCTGATCTTAGGGTCTGGGTTTTTTAGAATTGAACCAGAGTGAAATGTGGTACAAGGAAAGGGAATCAGACAATTGAGGGACATTTCATAGTGCTCATATAAAATGTGCAGAACAGCAAATAAGTTGTTGACGTTCTTAGAGATGTGCTTCTAAACTTAACATAGGGATGCCTTTTTCCAGATCAAAGTATTGCTTTTTTTTGAAGCAGTGATGGATTATTTGACTTGACCTTGATAATACTGACAAATCACAGACCAGGTTTCTTTCTAAGTATGACTAGGTCATGGGAACATTCTGATTCTCTTTTTTTTTTTCATAAAGAAAGGTAAAAGCTGAGAAAACTGAGGGAATTGAAGGATTTGTGAGTAGTTTAGAAAACTTTTTGGTACCTTATAGGTGGCTTCCATTGTGGGTAGCTTGTTTCACATCAAATGCGTTGTAAAACAACTAGTAAAATAGACTGGTATTTTCAGTACAAGAAACATTTTCTTCTTCTTGTCTTCAGATCCAAATCAAGTGTAATTTAATTTAAGTTTCCTACTTGTAGCATCAGAAAATACCAACAAGATTATGTAAAGTGTCTAATTTTGTTGTATGAGCCTGTAAACACTGCAAGAGGGTTTCTCAGCAGATATTTCTTTAGAAATTATTTGGTAATGCTGTAGCATTTTATGAATCTTCCATAACAAAAATCTCTGATGAGACATACAGAATACAGTATTAAAAATTAATATAGCATAAATACCACCAAAATACCACTCTATAAGCAATTTGAATGCCAAGCTGCACTCTCCTTACTCAAATACATCTTTGTGGAGATAAGTGATAAAAATGAATGTCAGCTGCCATAGATGTATGTTGTTGACTTTTCCATTTCCACATTTGACCCTTCTGCAAGCAATACAATGTAATTTTAGTGGTACAAAGCATTTCTATTTGTTTTAATAAACGTTATGTAAATATTGTACTACAGAAAACACAGAACATTTCCTTGAATAATTTTCAGTTCCTAATCTATTATTTATGTGAATTGTAAAAAGAACCCATATCTTCTTGTAAAAATCTAAATTTAATAAGACACAAAATTCTTAACAGAAAATGAAACAGAAAATTATCAAGATGTAAAACAGGTTAATACAATTAAAATTTAGAAGGAAAAAGCTTCTTTGTTTATGAAATTGTAGATACGATATACAACTGTTGGAAAAGTAGTGTGAAAGCAAATAAGCATCTAACTGGTTGCAGAACATATTAAGCTACTGTGAGAACCTTACTCAGGCTCGTCAATCAGCACAGGAATTGTCCTCCATGTGCACCATCTCTGCATCTTGTAGGGTCACATTACTTTGCAAAGACGCAGTCATGGTTGTGATTTTGGAAAACTACACTGAAGCACTGTGGAAGTGGGAGCTGGAATATCATGGACCATTTAATATCTTCAGCTAATCAAAAAGCCACAAATTTCCTCTCAAAAAATTAACCATAATTAACACTGATCTCATCAACACTTTGGTTTGTTTAAAGTTCTTGTCAGAGTTTTTAGATAAGATATTTTAATACATTAAACATTGAAAATATGTCCTTTGACCACTCTTACTCCATATTTTGTTTTTATATAGCAGCTGTTGCCTTATCAGATTTTATGAGTCAGTAGAAAACTGCTATAAATTCCTTATAAATTGGAATGCAAAGGGCATTTTAAAATTATTTTTGAAGTTTCTTGGACTTTTTCAGTATTGAATTTGAACATTTTAAAAGTAGACTAAGTTCCTTGAAATTTTACTTATGCATAAGGCCCTGTTTCCTATTTGTGCCATTTTGAATTGAAAATATTGGAATTTTGATTTAAAAATGAGTTTTCAGAATATCTTTTCTTGTATCATTCACATAGGAAACCCCACATTTTAAAGGAAAAAATCAGACTTCAAGTAATTTTATGTTTTCTAATGAACACAAACCAATTATTGATTAATCCAAAATTAGTTTGATTGGAACACATTTCAGAGCATAGATTTAAGCCTGCTTGTTTAAGGGTATTTTGTTCAATTTATTGCTATACTCTCTTCCTCCTGAGCCCCCTTGTAAGAGCAACCTTTCTTAATTCTCAAAAGCTTTGGTGTCCAGGACTCCACTAATAGAAATGAAAGTGTCTTCCTGAATTGACTTCTGTAAGATATGCCAATTTATGCCAGCTGTTTCCTTGGCCTTGTACCTTTTTATTTGGATAAACCCAGTTGATTTTCTGTATCTCTGCTCCCAATTTGTTTCCAAATAAGCATCCACACTCCAAGGTCCATCTGCTGTTGGTTCTGAGTTAATGGGTGTGCTTTAGTGCTAATGTCCTTGGAAGGAGATGCCACGCTGTCACTTTGTGAAACTGGACTCCTGTTTTCTTATGAAATTTAATTTCTAACCCTAATGAATTAACAAGTTTAAATATTTTTCCCCCACCATGTTCACAAATGTGAATCATAAGGGCACAGAGAATGCTATACAGATCCACAGTACTGTCTTGTGATCTAGGCTTAATGATCCCTGTTCAAACAAAGATACAGACCCATTAAGCAGGGGGACATCTGTTCAATGCTCAGACTTAAAGTGCATTGAAAATAAAAGCTTTTTTGCCTGTGATGGGTTATGGGGAACCAGTGTCTTCACCAAAGCGAAAAAAACATATTAATAGAACTATCTGTAGTAGGCCCCACGTAAGTATTGTAAATATCTCGTGGAATTTCAAATGAAAGCTTTTTTTCCAGATGTTCTTAAAAAATATCCTTTTGGTTGATTTTTTAAATATAGATCCTTCCTATTTACCTCAGTTATATGCTTTGGCTTTAAAGACTGTAATTCTTTAAGAGAAAGCTGTCCATAAGAACCTCATAGGTTATTTGGTGCACTAGGTCTGTATTTAGACAACTGTATTTAGTTATCATCCTCTGAAAGCTGCTAGGATGGTTATAATAATGTGTCTTCTGCCTTTTCATTGATAGGTAAAAGCAAAAGAACCATCAGTGCTGTTCAGCAGAGAAGTAGCACTCTGTGCTTGCAAGTGTAGAGATGATCTTTTTGTGTAGAGATGATTGTAACGCGAGGCTGGAATTACCATAGTTTAAGGCTAGCTTTAGTCAGGGCATTTCTCAGATTGCAATTCATGATTATTCTTTTGAAATTTTCTCATGAAATTCTTTTGAGTTAGAGCTGGGATTTAGGCTAGAAACCACCAGTTTGTATGCCATTATTCAACAGCACAATATATCCCCCAGGTGATCGGGGTAAAAATGCACAAATACTCTGGACACGCAATCTAGAGCACCCAGGATATTTTTCCATTTAGAATTTGTTTCTTTTAGGGGTTAGCTAAATTTTGACTAGTCAGACTTCACTATGGAGGTAACAGTGCCACTCCAATATGAACAAGACTACCATGGTAGTCTAAATTTAGTGAAAATTTAATGATGTGTCATGGCCAATATAATAAATAAGTCCATACCTGGTCCAGAGCAAATGTCTGCCTTTGGGCAAGCTGTTTGTGCATAGGCTTGGTAAAATCAGCTGAAACCCACAGTTTCAGCAGTATCTACATACAGGGCACAAATCCAAGGAGAAATAGTGCTTTAACTTGGAAAGAGGGAAGAGGGAACTGCCTCCTAGTATCCTACTTGCTTTGCTATTAGGTACTTCTCAGAAGAAAAAGTTTCAGATAACCTTTTGCTTCCTTCTTCTTGGTCTTATGGAAGGCATTTTTCTTTTCTAGTTTGATTAAGTAATCTCAGCCTTTACACACCCACAGCTCTTACCCTGATGACTAGCGCTTCATAAATTTTATTTGAGGATGTAGCTTTTTTCAGTAGACTGTGCAGTTAATGGAGTTCTCCTTCATACACAGGAAGGAATGGAGCTTGAATGACCCCACATGCCTACATTTTGTGCTGTATTAGTTCTGCCTAGAATATTCTAATGAAAAAATTGGATGCTATGAACACTTTTGCAGACTGTACTCCACAGAAGGATTCAGCAGTGTAAGAAGCTTTGGAAAGAAACGCAGTTAATGAATCACTATTACGTAAGGTACTTATCTCAAGAATAATTTGTTTTGGTATTTCTGTAACTGCCAGATTCTCTGCTAGTAATGGAATAAAAGATACAGATGAGGAGAAGCCCTTTTAAGTTATCTTAATTACTGGAAGTCAAATGTTGCCCTTTTGAAGATATATATTATTAAAAGTGAATATTTTATTGTGAATACCAGAAGGTCAATTAAATTAATTTGTGATGTTCGATGTTATTTTTTCTTTTACATCAATTCATTTCAAGGCACTCTGCTGCTTGTTGTAGAAGAAGGAGCAACTTTTTGCTGGAGAACCAAACTGGTACATGTGTAGATCTTAACCTCATTTCATACTCTTATTGTGCTTGGTCTACTTTAGAGTCTCTCAAATTTTCTGGGAGACCAATATAAGAATAGAAATGATGCTAATAAAGATTTATGTACTGATATTTTTACAACAACAATCCATCAGTAAAAACAGGACAATAATTAGGGGAAATGTAAGGCTCCGTTTGCCTTAAGGCATTTTATTATTGTTAAATGGACGTAAGGGGTAGTCAGGTCCATTTGTATGTTAGTAGAATTACTCTCAATGGTTCAGTCAGTGACAGGTCTAACAGATACAGGTAACTATGACTGGCAGGTCATGCTTTCTCTTAGTTAATTGGTTAAAATACAACTTGATTTATTTCTGTATGTGAGATGAAAAGAGAAAAAACCATCCCATGTATTCTCTTTTTCTAGCTAACCTTCTAATGAAAGCCTACTGTGAACCATCCTTTAATTCAGACATTAAAAATGTGTCTGAATCTTTTAACACTAGGAGCTGCATAACTTAAAAAAAAACCCATACTCTATCTTAAAATGTATCCTTTCTCCTGTTTTACATGATTTTGCATGGGGATTAGTGGAAATTCACATTTATTTTTCACTTCTTCAAGTGTTAAGGCAGATTGCATAGCAAGTGATTAACTAGCAGGGAAAGCATCTACACATTCTCCTTTCTTTTGTGTTCTGTTAATTACATGAAGCAAAAAGATATTTACTGGAATCAGATTGCTATAGTACATCAAAATTCAATTACATTTTGAATTTAGAGAAAATTAACAAATTTGTCATTGAAACAAGTAGCAAAATATAAAATATAAGTAAAAAGAAACCAGTGGGAAACTTCAAAATATCTGAAAAATTTGACATTAACAGCATATTAGAAATATTCAGAATTTCAAACATTGAACATGAGAAAGGAAGGAAAAAGTATATCTTCAACCAAACTGGAAATTCATCAACTGGAATGAGTTAAATTTATTGCCTTAATGCTTAGATGGGCTATTAGGCTCATATAAGGAGAAGAGTGCATCTAATAAATCTTTTTACAAAACTGCATGAACTGAATGAAACTATGAGAATGACATGCCTTTTCTTCATTTGGTATCAGCCCTTCAGAAAGAAAATTTGTTTTCTTTTTTCACAAAAGAAGCATTAAACCCGAAATTTCCATTTTCAAATATTACTATTGTATTTCAGACATAACACAAGAGGAAAACATTTTACCTAAGAACTCCAGCAGGCTTGCAGAAAAAAACAAGATTTATTGAAGTGAGTGATAAAATATCTAGTTAACTCTACAAATAAAATGTAAAAAAGGTAAAAATGAAGAAAACCACTATGACTTTGTATTTTTCCTCCAAAGAAGGCAAGGCTTTCTATGAGACAGAATATAAGAATCATTACTTTGAAACCATCAGTACAGTCCTTTTGTACCGTTCAGTTCAATGAAAGCACTCCTTCTTGAACTTTGTATCTTCCATATTTTCTTCAGTACAAATTTGCCAGTTCATAAACTACCACAAAGAAGAAATTTAATGCACCTGCACTAAGATAAACTGAGTCAAAACTGTTTTCTTTAACTTAGTAAATTCAGTGGAGTTGCAAGAAGCAGTTTATTGATCAAATGTTGAGTGGAGTCTCTGAGCCAACTGATGGCTAGTTACATCCTTTGACTTCCTCCTTTTTCATGTCCAGTGTCTTAGAGCAAACAGTGGTGAATGGAAAACATCAAAATCATATTGTTCACAGGTGGAAGAAGGTTAGATACTGAGATTCCATATTTTATAAATTTCATGTGATGAAAACAATACTGCCTCTCAGAAAAGGGAAGTCATCTCCCCACATCTTTAGTTATTTTATGCCAGTTAAAAATACATAAAAAACTATTTCCAAAACAGCTCTGCAACTAACAACCTACATGAAATAAACTGGAGTATTGTTTGTTCCCATCGGGAGCATCTCCAAATATTTGAACAAAAACCTCATAGGATGGAAATATAAATCTCTGAGGTCAGAATGTTTCAAACCATTTTTTGTAAAGATACACCACAATAATGTAGTTCCTGATAACTGTGCAGTTAGAGCTCTGCAGAGTTCAATATGTACTGCTTCACAGGTACTTGACTGAAGTAGCCCTTGTGGGCTAGCTTGAGCATGGTGTAAATTGCAATTATGTTTGTGTATTACAAATGTGTAAACAAGAGGATGCAAGTGCTGAAGGCAGGCCAGGATATAATTTCCTGTCTTAACTTCAGAGATGTCAGAAGGCAGAGGCATTTTTAGACAGCAGAGTTGCCTTTTTTTTTATCTTCAGCAGGTAGGACCCATTGTTTTGTCAAATAGAGGCCAGGTAAAATTCCAAGTATTTTATACAGAAAGCAGTTAAGGTTCCATGTAAATTATGTATAAAACCTCTGTTCTAAGCTACTACTGATTATGATGAAGTTTACATCTACTACATGCATATCATGCAATACTGATACAGCTAAGTAAGATCAGAAAATATTATGCACCCTTTTTGCTGTCACAAAAAGTCCATTATTATGATAAACATATTTCATACATACATATATACATACATAAATATGAAAAAATAATAAAACTATCAGAAATCTAGCCACAGAATATATCAGATATTAAGAACTCAGAACAAAGTAATGAATATTTGCTGAATATTTTTTGATGACCTATTTTTTCAGCTCATTTGCTTTGCAGATAAATGATTCATCCTGTGTATTGCACCTTTGGAAGGCTCTCTTGCTTGTGTATGCCAAGATAAATTAGGAAGGGTAATGAATTCAGAAGTACTTCTGAGTAGAGAAAACTTCCACTGTATGGGTTCAGGAAATGTGTGTTTGGTATAACACATACTCTAAATCTTGTAGAAAACAATATGGCTTCAGTAGCCCAGATAGCCATTCTAAGATATGAATTTTCAAGGTCACAATGTATGTTGCTAGTAGCATTTTAACATGTGAAGAGCCCTTAAAAAATCCAGTTTATAGCTGTGAACTTGCAGTGTATGCTAAAAAGTCCTAGTGTACAGAGAAATGTACCAAAGTGAACAGGGCAAAAGATAGGTTCCATGATCTTCCACTTTTACATCCCTTGTCCAGTGATATGGTGTTTCTAAGTAATGCAGAAACATGAAAGTATGCTTCATGTGAGTACTTCATACTACTAACTATAATATGTACATAATATGTAGGAAAAATATTAATATTGTTATGTTACTGAAGATAAAATAAGCTCAGGTAATAAAAATATTGGAAGATGTATTTGTAGTTCATATTTGTGTTTGAATCTTTAACCTTAATAGTAGTGGAAGTCTAATAATTAAGCACCTACTTCTGCTTCATAAAGCAGCTTTTGATAAAGAATTAGGTCATTGATTTATTTGAAGTCTGGATTTATGCGTTGCATTTTTACTTCATTGTTGGATGAATCGACTTTATCTTATGTAATAGTCCTTTGAAATTTCTGAAAGATGGAGATGGAACTTATTAGACACTTTCTATTCTAGTGGTATTAGAAATCAAAGGATACTTTAAAGAAATTTTAATAACACAGTAATTAAGAATATTTAGCATTAGTGACAGTCAAACCTTGTAGGTATTGTTCTTTGAGCTATAATTAGAATGCAGTATCTGAGTGGGTTTCTCATGAGACATGGCTTGCTTTCCATGACATTTCCTGCCAGTCTGGATTTTGAAGACTGTCATATTTCATGTTATTTAAACAATTCTCTTATTAACTGTTTCACAGCTCTATTCAGAGCTGTTATTATGACTGTTCTACTTCTTACCAGAACACAGAAGTTCAAAGGCAGACAAAAATTGTTTTGCCTATACCAAGTAATAACTTTCTCTTCAACTCATCCACACCCTCATATGAGAATGCAACAGAGCCATTCCATGCATCTTCTACACACTGTTCTTTAACTGGACAGCAAGGGAGAACATACTTTACCATAAAAATTTCATTAAGTGTTTCAGCTCTCAGAAGGCACCTTACTTACTGCTCTGAAACAATACACATACACACACACTTGTTGTATTTACAGCAATTCAAATTTAGCCAAAGACAGCATGCTTATTCCAAGGCTTCCTAACATTTTACTCTCTCTGCAGCCGGAGTTCTGCATATTGTTTAACTCAGCAGAGTCCTCTTCTAATGGCAAAAAGTAGAAAACTCCATGCATTAACATGGCAATCCTAACAACACCAGTGGCAGGTGTGGGCAGAAAAAGCTCACTGCTGCTTCATTTTGTGTGTAGCCACAAATGTTCTTTCCCAATAGCCCTTCAGTACCCCAGCTTAGTCTTAGACTCCTTCCTCTGTCTGTGTTCAGCTGGTCTTGCCTCTTCCTTTTTTTGATGCTAATGATATAAATGATATAAATGAGACAACATGATTCTTCACATCATAACAGTGCAACCTCGCCTGTCACCTGCTTCCAGGAAGGATGTGGTTACAGAAATTACTTGAGGATTTTTATTTCTTATTCACACTTGAAGCCTATCACTTATGAGCTATTGTTAAATTGCAGAGACAAGCTAAGGCCAAGCATTTCTTAAGCTTCCAGTTCTATATTTATTTGGCTGTTGCCAACTTCCTCTCCTTAGGGTCTCATCAGCTCTTTTTTTTCTTTCCTCTGGAATCAAAAATGTCATGCTATCTCTTTTGAGCAGACAGGATATCGATATACATTTTTCCACACTAGGTGTCTTATCATGACATAACTGACAGAAATTCTGCCCTTTTTCTCACCACTCCCTTTTTTATTTAGGTAAACTTTTCCAATTGCCTATATTTGCTTCCCTAATTGTAATTAATACCTCTTCACAATGAAATCCTTCATAGTACTGCATAATATATATTCAAAATCCAAATGGATATATACTCTCATCCTGTTACTTTTACTGTCTTTTATTAATCTTAGAATTAAAGTGCTAGAAGTTTCTGACTTCTTTTACATGCTTGCAGTATAAGTAAAGCATCAAAAAATTAATCATTGTGCCTTTGGAGAAAACTAGTGTCTGAGAGACACACTGACAGGAAGGCATGTCCCAAAATATAGTAATGTAGTCGACTCCAATCAAGTGAAGGAGGAAATTTAATACTGTGTATAACTCCAGAGGTGAACTGAGAATAGTTTGCTTTCCCTAAATCAGAGAACAGTGTTTGGATACAGATAAAAGCAGAGAATGAATGGAAATACTGATGCAAATTGCAACTACAGGTGAGATTTATTGCATCTACGGAAAGTCTTAATCTTTTGGCTGTATGTGAAAAGTTGGATAGGTAAAATACATCTCCTGGTGAGAAAGTTGCTGCTAAACCCTAACTATGTAGCAATCCATCTCTGTGGACTGAAGTGCTCTGTAAATGGAGGGTCCATGTGGAAGCAGATAGATAAGATGCCAGCAGTTATCATGCAGTAACAGGTAACTAAGTCCTTGTGTTTTGCAGTGACAATATGACCTGTTGTGAACTCCAGAGACTTTGTCCATTTCTCAGCTACTCATTACTCTGGCCTTCCACATGTGAACCTATTTCTCAATGCCTTTGCATTTGCATCTTCCCTCACGCTGTTCCTAAACAATGCCGAGGCCATATGGAAATTAATTTCTAAGACTATTCCTTGTTTATGCTTCTCTAATGTCCTTTGTTTTTTAGCACTCCTGGATTGTCTAAATCCTAATACAAAAATGTTCTTCCATAGAAAAGCATTACTGTACTATGATGCTGTTATAATGAAGTAACCAGTCATGTACAAATGAGATCGATGATTTTAATGGGAAAGAAATGAAAAGAGTTGTTCTCTTTCACTTTAAAATGAGAATGAATTTAGAGGGGCTTTTTTCTCTCTCCCTCCTCAGCAGGGAGGAATTCACTTTTAAGCAATATGTGCTTCCTAAGACTTGTATTTACCAATTTTTCATCAGTGTGCATCTAAAGTAAGGCAAATTGTTTGGTTAACCTCTCATAGACTTACAGTATCACTCCTTGTTCTTTGTATTCAGGAGGGCAACTACCTCTTTCTTCAGCTGAATCTTTGGACAACATTTGATAAATCTTAGAGATCCTAGAATGTGCAGAACACCTATTCTACCATTTTAGAAATAAGTTTGGACTTCATCTTAACACTTTAATTCTGAATCTTTCTGTAGTTGCTTAGTTTTAATCTTCTACATAAATTAGCATAAGCATCTTTGTTCATATTCATTTTGGCAGAGCTGGTAGTATGTGATATGTGCCCAGAATTTGCTTTGTCAGTGGTTTCAGTATCTGCACTTTGTCAGAACTGTTTAATTTACAGTTATGAAGGGAACAGCCCAGATTTAATTCATGCTGCATTTTTTTTGCATTTGCCAAAAGTGCTGGAAGGCAGAGTTATTACTAGATGCAATGACTCTGCTTTCATATCTTATTTCAACTAATAATTTTAGACTCAGACATCACATTGTTATCTAAAAAGGAAATTAATTGAAAGAAAAAAAAAAAAAGAAAAAAAAAGAAAAAAGCAGCATTCACCCAAGTATTCCTCTGTGTAACACTATGGTTTGAATTCATATTCGTTACTGATGCCTGAGAATCAAAACAGTTTTGTGTAGCATAAACCACATAAGTTGAAGGATCATTTATGATAGCACTGTCGAAAGAAAAACTGAGATTTTTTCTATATAAAACTCCTATTTAACTAAATCTCATTTCTTTTTGGACTTGTTGGACTTATTTATCCTTAGGAAAAGGTTCTCTAACTTAAGATCTGTAAAGAAGATGAAAATGCATTCTTAGTACAAAGTCATATTTTGCTTTGGGCACATCCTGTTTCACTGATTAGGTCTGAGAAATCCTACTCTCAACAGGGCAAAATAGGTTCTGAGAATTTCTCCACTATGTCTAGTGAACACCTCAATTACCCATCTTCTCAGTACTCTTTAACAGTTTCATTCAAGAATAATTTGAAATGATTTTTTTTTCAAAGATACATAATTCTTGGAGGAAAGGAATTGTGGCTCAGCTGCATTCTAAAGCTTCAGAAATTCTAGACTTGACAATAATTGCTTAGATAAGCATGCTGAAGATACATGCTGAAGTCAGGTATTGAGTGTTTTCTTATTTTACTTTCAGGGCTCTACATACTGTTTATAGTTTTTACTCTGGAGCACAGTTTTGTGCTACTCATAAGATACAGGCTTGTTGCTATCTCCTTTCCAGAGCTAAAGATTCTTTCTGATATCCATACACAAAGATTTTTGTCAATTTAGGTGCCTTCTCATGCAGAGAGAAATGCTAAGCCAACAAATACTTTGAGTCCTCTTTACATTAAATGCTGCATGCTCGTACTAAATGCTGTCATATATCGGCTGTTTTGAGAAGTCTTACATCTTTCAAAGGTGATATTGTTGTTCTCTGACATATTTTATCTGACAGATTCTCTGCGACTGCTTGCTTTATAATCTCCCTATGTCTTGATATATAAGAAAGCACCTAGAAGCATGATTTTGAATTTTAGTCTATCCATGTGGAAAATTATAGTGCAGTATTATCTGAGGATATATGATATTTTACTTTTTAGACGTGACAGTACTAATAAAAAAATCCCAAACAGAATGCTTGAGAAACAGGACTGAAAGTTTTATGTGAATGGTACAGCATAAAGCATCTTGCTTTGGGCTGCCTTTTTCCAAAGCCTTCCATTAAGAAGAAACTCTTCTGAGTTAACTGACTGTTTAAAAATCTTCTTTCTATGGTGTAAACTTATTTCAAAGGAATTTTGTAAAGGAGAGAGTTTTTTCTGACTTTTCCTGGAAGTCATGCTTTAGGATGCATCCAAAACTTTCCTCCTCAAGCTAGAACACTATGGAAAGCTCTTTAGAAAACAAATCCAAATATGTCAACTGGACTAAAGAAGTCAATTGTTAAGGTTTCGGCATTGATAGTTACATGTCATCTACAATGTGTTTCAGTCATTTTAGTGAAGGAATTTGTTTATATCCATAGGTTAAATTGTTGTAGAAAAGTTGCTTTTCACTCTTTCCTTCTCATCAGTTAAAACATAATGGCATATGCTGATGCCCGGGGTACAGATTCTGACCTTGAACATTTCCAAGGATGGAACATCCACAACTTCTATGAGCAGCCTGTTCCAAAGCCTCACCACCCTCACAGCAAAGAATTTCTCCCTAATATCCAGCCTAAACCTCAACTCTTTCACTTTGTAGCCGATCCCCTTTGTTCTGTCGCTACAGATTATTGTTAATAGTCTCCCTCCGTCTTTCCTGTAGACTGTTCAAGTTGTGCAAGGCCACAATTAGGTCACCTCAAAGCCTCTGCAGGCTGAACAATCCCAATTCTCTCATCCTTTCCTCACAGAAGAGGTGCTCAATCCCCCTAATCAATTTGGTGGTCCTCCAACAGCATGAAGTCCTTCCTGAGTTGGGGACCCCAGAGTTGGATGCAGCATTCCAGGTGGGGTCTCACCAGAGCAGAGCAGAGGGGCGGAATCCCCTCCCTGGCCCTGCTGCCCACTCTGTTTGAGTGCAGCCCAGAGCACATTTGGCTTTCTGTGCTACATTGTGCATGTGGCTAGGTCATATCCAGCCTCTCACCCATCAGCATTCCCAAATGCCTCTTGACAGGGCTGCTTTCCCTCTGTTCATCCCCAGCCTGTGTTGATACTTAGAGTTGCCCTGACCCAGGTGCAGCACCTTGCACTTGGGCTTGTAAAACCTCATGAGATTCCTATGGCCCCAGTTCTTCAGCATGTCCAGGTCTCTCTGGATGGCATCCCATCATTCAGGTGTGTCACCTGCACCACTCAGACTGGTGCCATCTGCAAATTTGCTGAGGGTGCACTTAATCACTTCATTTATGTCTTTTATGAAGATATTTATAAGCAGTGGTGCCAAAATGGACCCCTGAGGGACATCACTTGTAACTGATATCTGTTGGAACTCTGAGTTGTTGACCTCTGCCTTCCAGATGTTACCATCCAACCAATTTCTTATCCACCTAACAGCCTACCCATCAAATCCATCTCTCTCCAATGTAGAGAAAAAGATGTTGTGGGGGATGGTCTCAAAGGCTTTACAGAAGTCCAGATAAATTACATCCGTAGCTCTTCCCTTGTTCAGCCAGCAGTTCCTCACTCAGCCATGCCAGTCTCCTGCTTTCCTTGCTTGATTCCTTGCTCCTGGGAATTGCCAATCTTGCTCTCCATGAACAACTTCCTTAAAATCTGCCATCTTTGTTTGACTCCCTTGCTGCCGCAGGCAGTTTCTCAGGGGATCCTATTGACTAATTCCTTGAAAACCTGCAAGTCTGCTTTCTTAAAGTTCAGCAGCATAACTACTCCTTACCTCCCCCATATCCCTCAGAACTGTGAACTCCACCAATATATGATCCAATCTTGATGTTCATGATTAGCTCATTTTGGTTGGTGACCATCAGACCCAGTATCACATTCCCTCTGGTAGAATTATCTATCATCTGGCTCAAGAACTTATCCTCCATGCATTCCAGCAGTCTCCTGGATTTCCTACAGCTATCTGGGATGATTTCCCAGCAGATGTCAGAGTGGTTGAAGGCCTTCAGCAGGACGAGATGCCTCCTGTAGCTGGAGCCAAAAGGCTCCATCAAAAGGCTCCCCATGATCAGGTGGCTGCAGTAGACACCAACCATGAAGTTCCTGATGTTGCTTCAATCTCTGATTCTTACACACAGGCTTTAGATCTGCTTATAGCTACTCTTCAGAGACTATTCTTAAAACTCAATCCACCTCTTGATGTAGAGGGAAACTCTTCCATCTCTCCTTCCTTTCCTGTCTCCTCTGAAGAGCCTCTAGCCAGCAGTAGTTGCATTTCAATCATGAGATTTGTCCCACCAAGTTTCAGTAATGGCAACAGGGTTGAAGCATGAGTTTGCAGCTCCTCCTTTTTGTTGCTGCATGCTTTGGCGTAAAGGCACTCCGCTAGGCTGTCAGCTGTGTCGCCTTCCTAGAGAAACACCCCTTAATTCCTTTGACATATTTTTCTGGTGGCTTCTGCTGCCTCAGGAGTCCCTGACTTGTCCCCATAAAGTCTTGTATATATTATGTATGATATGTCATTATTCATAAAGGATGATGAGATTCTTCTTAAATGATAGGTGAAGAATTGAAATATGATGGCATAATGATTCACTGGCTGAAATTTGACAGATCTTGAAACATGAGGCCACGTTGCTGTGGCACTTGTTGTTACAGTCTATGTGTAGGGAACACATCAGTGCAAGGTTAATGGTTGGACTGGATGAACCTAGAGGTCTATTCCTACCTTAAGGATTCTGTGGATCCTGTGATTCTATGTTCAAGATTTAAATCCTGATGAAGGAAGTACTCCTCTTTGGGAAAGTTGATCAGAACAAATTCAATTTAGGCATATGCTGAATCTCTGTTCTGCAGAGAAATGTTTTTGAAAACATTTTCTAGAATGGGCCCAATTGTTTGTAATGTATTACTCTGCATATGAAAGCTTTTATATCCAAGGAGACACAAAGAAATTACTCAATTTTGATACCTTTTTTTAGCTGTTCTCAAGCTCCAAGGACTGCTTGGGCCAGGCAGTACTATTAGATGAGATAAACACCATGCAAAGATGGATATACTGCTGCTAAAGGCAGCATGTTTGTTGGTGGATTGTTTGTTTTTTGTTTGTCTTTTTTAGTAGGTAGAATGTCTCTGCGCTTCAGAGATATTTCAGTTATTTAGCTTGGAAGGACACCAAGTTCAGGCAGACTTATTTTCTCTAGACATGCTAACTACACAGATCTACTGATCCTTAGTTGCAGGTGGGTTATCAGACTGGCTTAGCCCTGTGGGAACCCCAGGCCCAGGCTACTCTGCTCTACCTAATAAGCTCTGCTGCTGGAGTACTCGGGGGCAGAGCAAGGATCCTCACTGAAGTTTCAGAGCAACCACACTGAGCATAGCAAGGAAAGTGCTGAGCCACAGTTAATAAGCTCAGCTGACCCTGAACTAACTCATTATGGAGAACTGGAAAGTTTCTGCAGTGACCTCCATACCTTAATCATTTGGGGTCAGGAGTACTTCAACTCACTGAATAATGAAGAGCTGAATACATGCATGAAGTCTTGATTCTCTGTTGTATTTTCCTTTTAATACTCTAAATTGTATTTTGGACTTCTTTCTTCTTTACAGAAATCATAGATTCTGAAATTACATTTTTCAGACTTATTTTCTTCTACCTTTCTCTCTCTCCCTTTTTTTTTTTAACTTCTCACCTGTGAAGCAATTTATTTTGTATGTTTGTTCTGTTATAGTTCAGCAAGCTCAAATAGGAGGAGCCCAGTGCAACAAGAAAGAACATTCCACATTTCCCATTTAAAAGTGGTAATCCAAATTAAAAATGTAGATTTTCATCACTTGTATGATCACTTTCATAACATATATCTGTTAGTTTTATTTGTGTCAATTTTTGGTCACTGGTCCTAAGCTTTTATTTTCAGAATATCATGAGACTGTTTTCTGAAAGTTCTGACTTCAAACCTTCCCTTATAAATAAGATGCCATAATTCAATACAATCTCCTCTGGTAATGGCATCATCTGATTTGGAACAAAGGGTCTTTTACAAAATTCTCATATGCATTAACCCCTTCCAATCAGCATATATATCTTGCTGCTCTAATAGGTAGTTTCGTAGGTGCTAGGACAGGTCTTGAGCACCAGCTGACACTGAAGAAAGGGGCAAAGAAACTGCAAGTAAAGGGAAATAAAGGTTTTCTGAAGGAAAGAAAATAACAAAGGAAAGCAATGGTTCTTGTCTCTTCAAATTACCGGTAGCAAGGGTTTCCTGCAGCTAGGTTTTTGCAGCTCTCTCAACACATCAGCCTCACCTCAGCAGCTATAAGATCAGCTTACCTCAGCATCACCTTGCACCAGCCTCTACCTTCTGCAGCAAAGAGCATTTCCCTTTGGACGTTTTAGTCCTCACAAAGTCTCCAGCTAGGCTTTGGTTTCAGAATCTAGAATCTTCATAGATTTGGTAGAGATGTGCCCCAATTCAATTACTTACCTTCTTACAGCAACTTATGAAAAACTTGTTTTCATTCTTTCCCTGTCCCTCAGAGAAACTGAAAACTAGATATAAATGTGGATAACAAGAATAAATACTGAAGCTCCCTGCCCTCTTCATTATTCTTCTTCCTTCATAATTTTGGAGCAGATTTTAAAATGTACCATGAATAGATTTATTTTTAGCATTATGGATCAAATTATTTATCCTGCTTTCTTCAATATGTTTACATTGTTGATATGGGATTTATAGTGGTAGATAAATATGTAGGTACATGTTTTAAGCTAATTTACTTGTCATGTTGAAAATTCTGTCACAAGGTTTGAAAAAAAATGTTACCCTGAGCCTACCAAATAATAGGTATACTCGGGAAGTTTTCAAAAGCTTACAATTACCATATCTATTGCCATTACCATATGTGCCAGTAAAATTTGCCCCAAATATTCAGAATCATTTCAAGGCTAAGATTTTGCACTACAGCTATAACTTCAGTCTTTTGCCCACATAATATATGAGGCAGATACTTTTGTCCTTCAGACGTTCTTCCTATAACTGATAAATGTTGGATATATATCTGGACATCCATACCAATTTATAGATCAAAGCAGACCAAACTAACTTCAAATAAAACTACAAATACAATGATGAGAAAATCTAAGAACTTGTGAGCCTGAGTCTGAGATGTTCAATTCAGTAATCATGATCTACATTCTAATGTGTGCTAAGAGAGGATTTAACAACAGCAAAAAAAAGTAACCAAAAAAACAACCAAAACAATCCATTTCTTTTCTGTTGAAGGGAATGTCACTAGGGAATGAGAAACTTTTAATTGAGTTTTGAAATATTGCCTTTGATATTTTTAATTCTGTAGCAAATAGGTCACTGTCTGATTAAGCCTTGTTAACAACTTCCTGTCCAGGGACTGGAAATTAGTATGTGAAATAAGATTTAAAAAACAATTCCAAGTATTTTATAGCCATATTTTTAGACAGAAAAAGAATGCAAAGAATTAAAAGAAATTATGTAGACCAAGATAGTCTTTCTAGAATACATTAGGTCAATATGTTATGAATTGTTTTTAATTTTCATCTAACATAGCTCTGCTTTCCTCATGTTATGTCTTTTTATTCTTTGCTCTCACCCATTGCATCTGCCACTTTAACCTATGCAAATAACCCTTGTTCTGACACAGTACCTAGGATGTGGGTAAAGCAGGATGAGATGAGGCATCAATATCTACTGGAAAGATTGCTTTGAAACACAGTCTTTTTTTGATAGTTGCTTTTCCCTGAGGGAGAATAGGATGTAGGATCTTTGCATAGTTGGCTTCTCCCTTCCACGTCAGTGGGGACAGACAAATGTGAAAATTAAATTTCTTCTTTGATACTTAGGGATTGGTTATTTGCTCCATTGTTTTTTCTTCTTAAAACCAAAACAAAAAAATAAACCCAAAGCAAAAACTGTTCCATCTTAAGGGCCACAGCTTTTTTTTTTTTTTTTTTTTTTTTTTTTTTTTTTTTGTGAATTATTTAATTACAATATAATTTCCAAATGTGTCCAACAAAGTAGACTATCTCTGCTCCCACTGAAGTCAGCTATTAACTCACTGTGGACACTTGTGAGAATAAGCCATTGTTTAGGGATTTTGAAAAATCCTTTTCTGTTGCAATCCCAAGAAACTACAAGCTCCTGTTAATAAGGTCTATTAGGAACACAAATGTTAAAATAATTTGTCTGTTCTCTCTTTCTATTCACATTTGGATAGTTTAGCAATAGGAAACATACAGAAATCTATTCCCCATATAACATTGCAACAATGATGTTTAAACATATTTTTTCTTCTCACTAGTCTAATATAAATTTGGCTTTCCCTCAGGAAAAAGGGGAAAAAAAAAAAGAAAGAAGAGATTATTTGGAATGAGGACTTCAGAATTAGACCCAGCAAAAGAATGTGAAAATCACAAGAATGGGATTTAGGCATGACTGTATTCATTTGGATAATGTGAGGTTAACAGAAAATAAATTTATCTACATCAGGACAATGACAATTTTGGAAAGTAAAGACAGCCCATTAGGTAATTAACTCTATGAGAGCATAAATATTATCTTAGTCTGCCATGATAGTGTACTAGGGGTAGATATGAAAAGGGCATCTTAAATTGCATAGTTCATTTCAGGGCTAATCTGGTATTCTTACAGAGTAATAACCAAGCTGCTATTACACCATTTGATATTTTTTGCAAGGAAGTTTGGAAATTGAAGCAGTTTTCATAATTTAGAACTGGATTGAATATCATGACTAGTCAAAACACTGCCTAAGATAAAAAACCCCTCTGCTTAAAGAGAAGCTTTCTTTCAATAATGTTTTTTTCCAACAGATATTTCTGTTCAGAAAAAAACCCCCACAAACAAACAAAAATGTACGTATTTCAGGTGGAGGTGAAAGCTGTTTCCAAACAAAGAAATATTTTTTCCTCTTGATGTTACTATTGATATTTAGCGCTATTGACTATAATTTTGATTCACCAAATAGGAACCAAAGCTTTCAAAAACATGATTAGAAACTGACTTATTTGCCCAATGGTGAGTTTTAGTAAATGTAAATATTACACAGTATATTTTCTTTTGATACAGGAACATACACATTTCCAGGCAACACTGAATGGCACAGGGAAAAAGTAGAAGTTATAGTGATGTGAAATGAGAGTAATTTCAGTACTCTGGTGAACACAAAAGTGTGTATAAAAGATTTTAGCAGAAAATATTTAGTTTTTCCTTTCTCTTTTAATCCTACTAGATTTTCTATAGTAAATTCCTATTTATTGATACTGGCTATTTCTTTTCAATTTTTGATGTGTACATGAGCAGACAAATGAATAAGAAAGATAAGAAGATATGACTCAAATTTATATTATCACACATGCTAGCAGAATTTGAAGTATTTCTGTTAAAAACCACCCAGCATCATCCAGGCTCCCCTGTCAAGCAAATTTAGAACCGAACTCTGCTTTTATGTTTGTCTGGAATCTGTGCTATGTCCCTTAGCAGCAGAAAATGACATATTATTGAGATAATATTTTGTTGTATTTGGGATAAATTCTAGAATTAAAAAACTTGAAATTATTACAACAAAAATTAAAGCCAAGACAGGATACTTAACAAAAATGACTAAAAGAGAAAACAGAAAGGGAAATTAGGTCATAAAAACAGGAGAGTACATCAGACATTTGTGATAGCTACTAATAAAGTCTCCTTTACAATAGCAGAGGGTGGAATCTCAGTGTTAGAGCTTTTCATCTGAGTTTTCAACACTTTTCTTTCAGACTTCAGGGACCTTGAAAGTGCCAGAGGAGGTTCAGACATAAAATGATTTCTAGTCTAGGAATCCAAAGATAAAAAACCTGCACCTTTTGATGATCTCTTGTGTGTATTTTAGAGCTCCACAGGCACATTCTTTACTCGCAGAAGTCCTAACACCTCAAGATTTTCATAAGCTTGCACCCAGCTCAAGTCCCTAAGAATACTAAAAAAATCCTATTGGATTTTTCCTTGTACATTTTGACAACAGGGATCATACCTATTACAGGTACATGTGTATGTATGTATGCAAATCCATATAATTAATGAAATGGTTACTTGGTTATAATTTATTAATAAGTGAAAGAAAATCCAAATAAAAACTGAATAGGAGAATATATGTTAAAATAGCATTTTGAACAAGTAACTTGAGAAGAAACAGACACATAAGAATGGAAAGAAGAAAGACTGGGGAGCATTGTGGTGGTGGTTCAGGCCCCCAAAACCCCTTTTTTTCCTTCCTCCTAGGAGGCTCTGGTAGGTCACCCCTGGGGTGGAGCTTTTGTAGTAGGCCCCAGAAGGGGGCTGGGTCTCCTAGGGGTTGACTGCCCTTTCCCCATTTGTCCTGCCACCTGCCCATCTCCTGTCCATCATCCTTGGTTTCTAGATTGTTCTCTGTTGTTTGGTTGATGGTTGGTTTGTACCCCTGCCTGTATTCCCTTCTCCTCTCCTTTCCCTTCCCGGTTGGTCCTTGTTCCCTTGTCCCTCCCTTATTCCTCCCCCTAGCCTGTATGTGATTGGTTTGTGCTCCCCAATAAAGGTCTGGTGCTACGGGAGCTCCGGGTCTTTAGATCCCGGATGCCCAGAGTACTATCTACCTCAAGATTCAGTGTCTCTCTTATTCTGGGCTAAAGATCCCTCCCTAGATACTCCGGCTCTAATCGGAAACAGTGTCTACCCTGCAGGGAGGCACAGCCTGCGGCAAGGGACGGAAAGGGCCCGACGGCAGCGAACCTGGGCCTGCATAGGTCAGGGACACTCGTTCGTAGCTGCCGCTAGGTTGCTGCCCAAAACCCTGGTGGGCAGCTGTCCGACCCTTGCCAGCGGCAACGCTACAGAGCATCAAAGTCGAAAAAGACAAAAGAAAAATTATCAGATTCCTCCTCTATGCCAATCTATCTTTCTAACTACTCTCAGTCAATGGCCAGTATACCTGTTATACCTGAGAAGGAATAATTTCTTGCAGCAGTGTATAGCCCAAGGACTGCTGAGCTGAAGCAGCTCTGTGGAAGAGGCCTTGGGGTTGCTGGAGAGCCAGCAGCATGTGGAAAGGGCCACCAGATTCATTGACTGTGACAGTGACAGGAAACACAAGTGCGTTGAGTATATTTAAGGAAGGGATTGTGCTTAGAGGACCAGTCTTATTAGAGTGCATTATTGCATCCAGTTTGGTGCCCTATGGTGTGTGTGGTTCATAATGGACCATTCAAGAGTCATGACCAAAAGTTGAACAAGACAGAATCAGACTGCATATAAATTTTAAAAATTCCACTGTAAGGAGAGTGCAACAGTGGGTAAGTTTGCTCAAAGGAGATGTGTAATTCCCATCACTGGAGGTTTTCATGATCTCACCTGATAAGGCCTGAGTAACCTGGTCTGATCCCACCACTTGAACAGGCAGTCATACAATGCAATTTCTTGAATTCTCTCAACATGAGTCATCCCATGATCTTACATGCACTGTTGTTGCTCAAAGCCTTCAGATTTAATCCGTAACATATGCTGTTTAAAATCAGTAACCCATGATCCGAACTATCAACTCAAATTGGTATTCAATACTGAAGCAAATTTTGGTGCTTTATTAAATATCGAGTCAAAGGAAGACTGCACTATTCTGTTAGGTCAATAACTTCAGTGGATCAATAAAACTCACTGGGTCAAATTCGTGCCTAAATTTATTCTATTGATTTTGGAGATTTACCACTGGAAATACTATATCAAGTATTTTCTCTAAGTACTCACTGATTCATAGAGAGCAAAGAAACTCCATAACTGAAAAAAGAGAATAAACTTTCTTGTAGAAGAGTTTCTTCCGTAATCCAGGCAATTGGTGCTGGGTATGAAACCTAAAATATGTGTCTGTATAGACAACATATGCTTTCATAACATATGTTATTTATTTACATAAATAACAGTGAAAATTTTCCCTATCTTCATATATCTCTAATCTTTACACAGTCTTGAGGAGCATATCTGGTGCAGGTAGCTCTGTTAGAGGTGCAGTTTGCTCCAGGTGGGAGCCCAAGACAAGAGACCATGAACTGCCAATATTTGGTTAACAAAACGCAAGAAAACTGGTGGTGCCAGCCAGGTGGATGGATGCTGGGAGACACAGAAGGAGCAGAGGACTCAGGAGGAAGAGTGAGGCTTTAGCGCCCTTATGCTGTGAAGGTGTGAAAGCCTGGGGATACTTTTGTTGGGGGTCCCCCCCTTGGAGGCAGCAGCTCAGGCTCTTTCCATGTAACTGTGCTGTGAATAAATTGTTTTATGGAACAAGGCTTCTGAGATTCTGCCACGGGAGATGTGGTCTGACTGTTTGAGTGGAGTGTGGGGGGATCAAGCAGGGAGCCCTCTGGCCACTGGAGCTGCCCACTGTGAAAGGGTTTGGTCACTGTAGTGGAAGTCTCTGGTGTTGGGAGTGTAACTGCCAGAGATTCTCCTGAACACTCAGACTGGGAAATTTCCTTAAAAATAGATGTACTAAAGCCTTAACTTCAATAATGTTTTGAAGATATTGATGACAAACTTTCCAAGATTAAGTGTGGATTTTTTTCATGACCAATGAACATCACGTAGATTACAGTTCAATTTATAATTTAGGTTGTACTTTTTAGTTAAATTATTGTAATAGGAAATTATTAAATAGGAAATTAGGCACATAAATCTCCATTTGAATTGTGAAGCATGAACTTGGTACAAAATTAATTTATATTTACTTTTAAGATTTAGCAATATTTCTTCCGTCATTATTTAAGTAATCTATAGATCTCAATGGTGAAAATCACCTCTGAGTAGAGGATATCAGCAAAAAAAACCTTAAAAATAATTTTTTCAATACTTACGTTCAATGTAGGACTGTGAAGTACTTTGCACAAAACTGAAATAATTGTTCTTTGCTCATGATTCAAAATATAGAAATTGTGAATTATTGTCTCACACTCTCAGAGTGATCCTCTTATTTGGACTAGTTCTTGTTATCCTCCTGTTCTAGAATCCAGAGACAGAGGTAGATTTATACATCTGATTTTATTTAGATCAATTCCACATGTATTCACAAAGTTCTTCTTTCAGTCCCAGCACTTTCCAAAAACTTTCAGAGGTGCATTCTGCATTTGCAGTGTTACGAAGTTTGTTGAAAATGGTGTGCTGTTTATTTCTGTTTCTTCTGAAGTCTAAAACAAGAAGTCTTGGCAGATAGTAAAACTTGTCATAAAATATTTTCTCAAATAAAAAAATTTACATTCAAAAGTACCTGCAGTTTAGCAAGACTTGCACTGTGACATGCTTTTTGTATATTTTCACACGCATTCTTTCATGAAGTTTTTAGTAGTTTTACATGATTTATTAAATATGAAGGAAAGTTACATGATGACTGACTTGAATCACTTCAGGGTGCACATGAAGCACATAGCTACTCTTCTGGTAGAACAATGAAAAAAAAAATATTATTTTCCTAACCATTCAGACTTTTTGAGACATTAAGAAGATTATCTGAATTTAAGAAATTAAATATTTAAATAGTTCATATGCTTAACATAGGATAAATATACTTGTATCTTGTTGTGTTTACCAACCATGGTTCAGTTACCTAAATCCAGTTCCAACACACTGAAATTACTTGAATTCACAGTGAATTCCTAAAACTTTCATCCAGTATGACCAGCCTGATGCATCTGTGATATCCAGTAGTTATTTTGAAACATTACAGTAATATAGAAGGATCATATGATGGCATCAGAAAAGCAATGTAAATTCATCTGTTTCAATGCTTCTAGAATGGAAGCAGGAGAAGAATACTAATGTTTGAAAAAAAAAAGATTAAAAGAGGATCAAAATGAGTGTGGGATGCAGCCTACTAAACAATTAAATGATAAAATTTTCAGTAGGTGGGTAGACAAGTGTTCTCTACACATTTCCTTCCCTCCTAAGTGTTGGTGAAGACAAGTCCTCAATTCTCTAGGGAAAATTGAAAATATTTGTTAAAATTCATGGGATCAAACAATCTTTGATGCCTTCAGGTCTCTCACTTACAATTCATTGGGCAATATCTTAGAATGTAATTGTTTCTGTCTTTCAGTGCAATAAATGGTTTGTCATGAAAGTATTAAAGCATCAATAATTATACTGAATGTGATGAAGTCTTATTAAAAACATTGGCCCTCTAGAGCTAAAATCATAATATAAAATGCTGACACTATAAAATGCAACATTTTGGTAAAATGTAAGGTGACACTCAGCGGTGATAATACTGCACAGCTCCTTGCTCAGCTGTCACATTAATAAAGCACAATAAAAAGACTATACTATTCCATGTCACCTAGGCTCTTCCACACCTCTTCCCTGAAAAGGAAGGACTGCTATATTTACTTATTTTAAAAGTTGGTTCTCCTTAAAGGGAATATTTTATAGCAAATTGTTTTATACTGTAATCATGACGAGCTTATGTCAACTTTCTGTAAAACCATAAAGATATACATTATGAATAATCAGGTATTTGAATGCAAGTTTAATATTCTAGAAAGTAGAGCTCTACTGATATTCAAATGTTAATATGACTTTGAAAGGAAAAAACTTACACTGGTTTTGTTATGAGCTATTATTGATCTGTGTTGTTTTCTGATAAAATTATTAATTGCTTTACTCTGGTCTTTATAAAACAAATCACGAAGAGCTAACCCAAAAAAGAAACCAAGGAGACTGCAGATTTATTGTTAGTCTTCTTATTGCCACTAATATAGTCTTTAGAGGTTTCAATTTAAGGCTACTTCTTCTTTTTCCAAACCTTGCCTATATTTCAATGTATTGTAATTAGTATAAGAGATAGTGTTGCGTTCCCTGCTTCGGTCCCACCCTGGTACCGGCAGCGGAGTCCCAGCGCTACCCTGGGAAGTCGTTCGCGATCGGGAAGACTTCCTCGGAGTGCCGACAACGAGCACAGCTGGTCCGCGTTCGGTCCGGGGAGGTGTTGCCCCTGGAGCGTGGTGAAACAGCAAGGAGGTCTCTTGGTATGTGATTTCGGTAGGTTTATTGCCTCCAAAGGGAGCACATGAACCAAGAGCCAAGAGCAGCTTATTACATCGGTATTTAAGGGAGGAACAACACCCAATAGGATGAGGGCAGGGGACAATACAGGGGAGGGGCTGGGGTACATGATCAAATGGGGGTTAGGGGGGGGAGGGGAACAGAGAGAACAACGAATGAACTATGGAGTGACAGGGAATTTCCCAGAGCGGGAATACATAACAGACAAGTCCAGTAACCAATAGCAGGAGCTTGGGGTCCGTGGATTGGTGGTCCAACTGCTGCCCCTGGGAGCTCTGGGGGGAAACCCTCTGTCCGTGGAACCTGTCCGGAAGTCCTCTGGTTCCAAACCACCGCAACGAGATAGTATCTGCTACATGCAGCTCCTTTTGCTCTTTTAGGATTATAGTTAACAGCACTCAGCCAAATTCTCTTATCTTTGAACAAATGGGCTAAATGAAGTCACCTACACAAGAGGCAACCACAATTTGTCTGGGTGTGTGCCCAGAGCCCAAACAGGAGGTGGAAGAAGAGAAACCCTTAACTGCAGTTCTCCTCAACACTGTAGCTAATTTTAATATTCTGGAACATGTTGTGGTTATACTCACATAGTCATTTACATGCATTTAAAATTAGAGGACAGTATTTGTTGGTTTTGTTTGCCCTTTATGGATCTGTATGATACTGTTCCAGTTGAGCACCTACAATTCAGACCCTGCATCTTGAGCCTGAACCTGCAGATCTGCAATCTAAGAATTTACATAAACACTTATAACAATGGCATTGCAGTATCTGAAATTCATTGTTTGATCTTACCTCTTTCTGAAGGAACCAGAGCTAAGTTTCTTGGCAATACAGAAGTTATTTTGCCTCTAAATGCTAGTTCATGTGATTAGCCATTTGGGCATCTCCCTACTGTAGTCATGTACTAAGGGTAAGAACCTGTGGGTTTTCAAATAAGGGTTTCTAAAAAATCAATGCCTAGGTTTTTCTTTCAATAAAAGTTCTCAAACTGAGCAAAACCTGTATTCTCAGAATATTTAATACAATTATATTAATCTCAAGATAAAAGCAGACATAGTCTTGAATTCAGAAACCAAAAACCAGGGCTGCTTTCTCCTGGATTAGTGCTCCTAAATTCCTCAACACAGAATGGCGACTCCTCTGCCTTTTATTATTTCCCCATAAATCTGATATTGATGGCATAAGACAGCCTCACAAAGAAGTAGAAAGGCTCCTATTTTGTTGTCACTATTTCTTTCTCAGACTGCTCTCACCAAGGGCTGCAGAAGCAGGTTTGAACAGCATGAACAGAGAGTAAAGACTGTTTCTCCTACCTTGGGGCAAGTGGAGGGGAAGTGGAATCACATAGTCACAAAACCATGATGTGAGCAGCAGGCAGACCTTTCTGCCACTTCTAGTCTGCCTAGCTTGTCCTGGATGTAGAGTTGTTATGCATGTGCAGAGATTATTGCATGTTCTCAACTGTAGTGGCAGCTTGGGATCCTCTGATTTCTCTCTGGTATCTCCCTGACTCAGGGCAACATCACAGCAGAAGTTCAACAGGGTAAAATGGTTTAAGGTTTTGCTCCTGAAATTGTGCATTGTGCATGAACACACGAATTTACTTGCCTGGGGAGTGCAAAAGTAGATATCAAAATGAACTTGATAATTATGTATAAAAAATACATTTTTGTGACCCTGTTCTAATTTCATTTTATGTACCAAAGCTAATCCTCTAGGTCTGACCCTAAATTTTTCGTGCTGTTGCCACAATAGTAAAACCGTTCCATTGCAGTTTCAACACAGCCTTCATGGAAGGCTGTAGCATTTAAGTCTGGTAGTCATATATCAAAAAGCCAGTTATTAACAAGAGATCCAGTAAATGTCACCTGAGCTGATCTTTCTCCACGTATTCTGAATACAAAACAATTGGGAACTGTGAAGAATTTGCTAACATTTTTGAATTTTTAATGATAAGGACTGTAGCAAGTACAAATTTCGCATTTCCTTTTTTTCCTTTCGGAAACTATTATTATAAGAAAAACTGAAGATGACAGACAGCAATGAGTATAATACTTTAAGGCCACAGAGCACTTAAACTGTTGGTTATTTCACATTGTGATGATCTAGATTAAAAGGAAAAAAATAAGAATTACCTTTTAGATTTATGTTCACTCAGAACTTTCCACGTAGTCTTTTGTCTCTGTACATAGCAGCAAGAATCAAAACATTTTTCAAGTTATATTTTCATGTTCAACTGCATCAAAGGGAAATACAAAATAATAGTATGTTTCATAAATAATCTTAAAGAATCTATGTTTTTGTTACCTACCAGTGTGATTTTTTTCAGAAAATTGCAATGGTTTTCATTTTACGAATATGTTTTGATATTATATTTTTCAGGTTTTGTATTATTTTGACACAAAATAAAAAGTAACATCATTTGTCTATTCTTGCCTAAAATAACAGCTAACAAATAGATTCATCCTGACATTGGTGTTTTAGAATTAAAACAAATTTCTGTGTATTTTGAAGAGGAAATATAAAATTAGTCATCTAAAATGTTAAGAGACCTTCACTAGAAATATTACAACTGCATTTATTCTTCTGTATGAGTCTGATTTTTAGATGTTTTTCTAATGCATTTCAAAAATAAATTCCAAACCTATTCACTCAGAAGTGTCCTCATATTTTATGTATTAGGTTTTCATGTTTCCTTTCCTATTATCTCTCTCACATTCAAGAACCCTGGTTTTTGATGGCCAGGCATGCCAAATGCTGTATTAATGAGTATGTATAGTTGATGACTTCAATCAATCGTTATCTTAATTTCTCTTTATAAATCATCTATTTTTCTGAATTCAAAACTATACATATTAAATTTATTAAGCATTATTACTCTAAGGTTCATTAAAACTATCTAGGCCCATTCTGGTTATATGCAACATTCAGTGAGGCTGTGATTCACCAGCTCACATAGAGAAATGCTTTTCAAGGGATCTTAGAACACAGAAGGACCTATGGTAGATTTTATATTACTGCACAAGTTGTTTCATTGTCATTACCAGACACTTCAAAGAGATTTAATTGCGTGTTTTTACATCTCGTGTGTTTTCAGAGCTATTTGCAGCACCAGCATTTCTCCTCTTATGTCAAAAATAAAATGTAAGCTATGAATATCATTTCATTGCTACTTGCTGTTGAGAAAATCAATGGTACATGACTCCTTTTGACTTCAGTGAAACTGAAAAAAACTTTTTTTAAACCATATTTTCTATTTAAGTAACATGAATAATGATTGCATCTGAAATTATTTTCTAAAAAGAAAGGCTTATGAAGTATATCAAAATGATTTGTTTTGTTGATAGCAGCAGTTACTGAGGTGACAATTTAGGTGTGAAAGACTCACTCTCATTTCTTCCCTTTACTCCAAACAAAACGGATGAAGAAGGAAGTTACCCTAAAAGGCTTGTTTGCAACTGGGAGACTTCTGAGGATGTATTTTGAGGGGAAGGGAAAGGAAGAGGAGGAGCAGGGATTTATCTTAATCAGTTTGTCTGATTATTTTTTCCAAGGCCAGAAAGAAAATGCCTGTTTTCTAATAATTCTGTTATCCACTCTGCCATCCCAAGGAGTCAGTTGTAGTCCTAGAAGGCAACACAGAGTTAACTCTTTGTTTTATTCCCAGGATACAAAGTATCTCCAGAAATGCTGTTTTGGTATTTCTCTATTTCATGCTTTCCCACTTAGCATTGTTCCTGTTCTGCGATGTGCTGGAATAAGGAAACGCTGACAGATCAAATTTTGGCAGTTTCATGAGCTAAATGGGGAACAGGTCCAAATCAAGCCTGAAACCAATGAATGAAACAAAAATAATCTGGACTATCTCCCTCATCTCATCCATTAATTCTCTGCACTGAGAGCTGTGGCAGCAGAGCTGAAGAAGAGACTCAGCCATGTCTGGAGCGGGAGTACAAGAGCCAGAAGCAAGAGTTTCTCTTCCTGAGCATTTTTAAGCTGATATTGTTAGCAAACAAGTTTTATCACTGGAGTGGAGATGGGTGGAGAGGGGAGACAAAGGCACTGTAAGGCAGCAATGGTATTGTGATATCGAGAAACCTGGAAAGACTGCTTTAAGTCAGATTTTTTTTTTCCCCGGGGCTGGATCTCAGGATTAAACTGGTGATTTAAAACCCCAGTAATTTTGTTCCACAATTTTCACAACGCATGTGTGTGTTCCTGTATTTTTCAAAAGCAAGGATGATTACGTCTCCCTACATATTTAACATTTTCTTTCTTATTTACAGGTCATAGGCAGATGAATTTCATATGGCTACAGTATTTTACTGTTACTTTTTGGATAAATTGTGTTTTCCCATTTAAGTTGTGGATGTTGTATCCCTGGAAGTGTTCCAGCCTACATTGGACAGAGCTCTGAGCAACCTGGTCTAGTGAAAGTGTCCCTGTCCATGGCAAGGGGGCTGGAACTGGATGGTCTTAAAGGTCCCTTCCAACCCAAGTCATTCTATGATTCTATGATTCCATGATTTTTCCCCAAACAGAATCACGTTGAATGCAATTCCTCATTCTTTACCTATTATATTTAAATGAAAATAAAATCCCCAAAGGGTGACCTTCCTCAGAGAAAAAAGTAAAGAGTTACTGAAGCTGAATGCACCTCTCAAATTTGGTTCAAAACAACTTCATTTCTTTCTCTTGAAGTAACCAGTTGGGTTGGCCAATCCATATGCACTTATGCTGAAAACACAAATAAAGGGTAGATTTACTGCATGTGTTCATCTTTGAAGACTGTTTCCTGACCACCTTAAGAAATGGAATCTTTCACCTCCAGCAAGTATGCTTGTGTTATAATTACTTGGAAAAATTAATCATTCTTATTTGAAATCACAAAATATGTGTCAGTTTCTATTCACACTGAATTGTGGTATGATTAGTATATAGACTATTTCTGAAATAGGTGGCATTATTTTCATTTATTGAACAGGAAAATTAATGTTTGAGGAGAACAGTAAAGAAAACTGGGATCTAAATATTTCAGCAAAAATATTATTTTATGGAAATACTACCTTAATTCTATAATCTGAGGATTTTAAGGAGTGGATATTGATTATGCAAGTGTCTGTCCACATATGTATTCAGGATAATCCTCTGCTCTAACATATAGTGAATTAGTAGCCTTTCAGATAATTTAAACAGCTGTCTTTACAAGTAGGCAGCCAGTTGTTAGACACTTTCCCAAATGCAGCCATCTTTTTGTGTTTAATAAAAAATACTAGTTTTGTAGGGGGTGTTGTGAGCAGAGCTCTGTAAACCATCCAAGTAAATGGGATGCTGGGTGCTGACACAGAAATGAAAATAGATCAGAAGGAGGTTCATTTGGTTTTCAGAAAAACACTATTAATCAAATCAGAGAAAAGACTGTGCTGTCCCTTGCCATCAATTTATTGGCAGACTATAGCTCCAGTTCAAAGATGTGTGGGTTGCCTTGGCTCTTAGTTGTATGTAAAGGAGGTATATAAAGACTGCGTGGCAGAGGAGATGGACGTGGCTGAGAGTGATAAGGACTGAGGCCCAGTTCAGTTCAGTCCAGTCCAGGTGTGCTTGGATCCTAGTGAGGCTATTCAAGGTCTACAGAGGGCAGATGGATCAAGTTGTACAGCAGAGTGCACTCAAGCACGTCAGAGGTGTGCTAAATAGCACAAGTATAAGTAAGTATAAGTAGCTAAATAAAGATGTAGAGTTGCTGAAGGTTGAGTATTACAGTAGACTGTAATAGCAGGTGGTCATCATCTTTTCAGAAGATATGACCATCCTGAGACCACAAGTGCAGCCCATTAATTCCAAAGCCAGCAGAAAATAAAGGTCTTCACTTTGGAGACATAATTTGTAGTACAAAGAACAATGGTTTTGATTTTTCTTCTGCTCTTTTCTTATTTTCTTAATGCAGTGATTTGAGAGAATTATCATAAAATATTGAAATAATTAAACTGAAGGTTGTATTTGAGGCAATAATAGGAGACTTATGAGACACTTTAGGACATTGAATTTGCCCTTGAAGTTTAGGTCATCCCACCAAAGCTATGAGAAACTCTCAGAAGGCATTAAGGGTAATATGACCTTCAGAAGTCTCTTGTTGCTCTGGTAAGGAGGCTGAAGTCTCTCTCAGGTTTGTCCTGTTTTATATAACTGATGGTATAGAAACTACAGATATGCTTGAATGTTTAAAATAGTCCCTAAGGTTATATCATACATGAAACACTAATTTTTGAGGTTCAATTAGTTCTTTAAGAATTGCTATGAGTCAGTGCCCAATCCCTGACAGTAGCCAGCACCAGTCACTTCAGGGTAAGATGAAGGAGTGTCTGATTTGAGCAACTGCAGAATAAAGTGCTGAAAAGAATAAAGTTTTTGGGTTTTTATGTATTGGGGTTTTTTTCCTTAACAGAAATTTGCTCTCCAATGCTTTGCTTATCCTCTAGGGCACTGCCTCCTTATCAGCAGTAACAACAAAAGACTATCATTGTGTACAGGACATACTTATCTGAGCAACAGCTGATTTTTTTCAGGCCAAAGGGTTACATTTTTATCCAATAGAAGCACTGAGCCTTGAGCTGCTTTTGTAAGATAAAGAATTATCAAAAGACAGTATGTTTGACTTGAAGAATTTTTAGACTCTGGAGTTCACTAATCATTGTAATCTAAAGTATGCTGCATGTAATGACCTAAGGATGTGCCGAAGGTGTACTTCTTAGTCCAAGATAGTTCTAAAACTGAGCTGCCATGAGAAAGAGCTTCAAGGTTAGAAATCTTAAAATGTTTTTTGTTGCACCAGTCATTGCTGACTGATATACTACTGTTAGTTTTGTTTTTCAGACTTAAAAATATTCTAGAAAGTCCTTTTTCCTCTTAGTAATTGCAAGTTACTGATAATATGCTGTGAGAAATGCCTCATCAGATTCTGAATATTTTCCTAAACTTCTGAGCTGTGTATCACTCTGGGACAGCGTGTTTCACACCTGGGTTATGTGACAGCGACAGTACTTTGTACATATTAACTCCTGGCAATAAACACTATTTTAAGGTTCAAATATTGCAGTTAGGAGTGTGAACAATTTATTATCCCACAGCTGTGGAGCACATATTGCTGAAACCTGGAGATGTGTTTCCTGATGTTTTGTTAATTACAATTTGAAATTTTTACAGCAACCCTTTAGGAGAAATTGAAGTAGAAGAATAAAATTTCCCTTTAATATCCTGAAAGAGAAGTTCCTTGACAGAAATCTATTCCAAAGATTTTTGTGCTAAAGATGAATGCAAAGGAAAAATTTAGAGTCAAGCTTTAAAGTCATACAGGGTCCATGGTTTAACATTGAGCACCCATACTGCTACGGCCAACCTGGGCATTTCTCGACTTCCACTCCTTTCTCCATTTTCCCAGGTGTTTTCAGACTCCTGCCAAAGCACTGGTCCTGGCTAGTGCTTCTATCCCTATTTTAAATCTAACCACAGCCCTAGAAGGAGCTGTTCTCACAAGGGCGGAAGTGAGATTTATGCTTGGCAGTGCGAGAAAAGTGGAACTGGATGTTTGGCGTTAGTCTACAATTTTATCTGAAGCTGACTGTAAAATTGTAGAATCTACTTCTTCAGTCCTTTCCATGCTCTCCCTGGGTGCCAAAACAGCTGTTCACATGATGGACCAAGACAAGAGGTGTTCCAAGGCTCTGGATCGATCCCTAAATAAAATGTTTTGTTCTCTGTTTATCCTAAAGAGATGGATTTGTTAATTGGAGTGACTATGGAGTCATACAAATACTAGCACAACATGGAGAGAAGCTTGACACTGGAAGTGATTCAGGAAAAAACAAGAATATGGTCTCCTTGAAAAGAATGTCTCATACATCCTCAGCTTCAGATGAATTAGTGAATATTTATTCCCATTGGTAGTACTGCTAATTTCAGAAGACTGGCCACAGAGTAAGCAAATTACAGTGTAGCCCTTGGTTTCTCTACAGTATGTTATCCTTAATTACAACCCTTATCCTGTGTTGCATCACAGACTTCTATGTGTGCACTGTTGCCAATCTGTTACTCATTAGCATTGGCACAATGAGAAGGGTTGGTTGTTAGGATTTTTCATTACTATTTTTGTAGAAAGAATTTTTAACATAGTTAAAGGATTTGGTCCTGTGAAGTGCTGGGTCTCAGAGGCTCAGTAATTTCATTTGAAGTAGAGTCTGCTGTGCATCTCTCAGGACACTCAGCCTCTTAAAGGATTAGACCATTTTGTAATGCCATCCATTTGTGTCAATATTTTATCAGTAATATAGAGATTATGCATAAGGTTGTCTCTTAGCCTGATTGTACTCCTGTAGTGGAAAGGGATATTGCATATTTATGTCCTTAATAATCTAGAATTCAGTTTTATTTACACAGTATTAAAACACACAGAATAAACACAGACACTCAGAATTCTGAGAATTAGTGCTGTCTGGATATCCTATACCCATGTAATAATTACAATGTACCTTTAAAGGTACACTCTGCTGGAGTGAGTGTCGACAGGGTGGACAGGAGTAGGATAGAAGCTCCCCTCCAGGAGACCAGATGTGTACCCAGGGTCCAAGATATTCTGTTGCCCTACCAGATGCTGTGGATAAGCCAGAAAGTCAAATGGGGAAAATAAAAGGAGGAGCACAGCTGCTGTTTATGGCTACTGTACTCTTGTGAAGGGAGACAAAAATTTTGATCTTGAGGAACCGGAAAGGATCATTCCTTTTCTTAAGGCTATGTTGTCAAGCAGAGAAACAGAGAAGGAAAGATGTGCTATCTACTCCTACAGGCTAGTTCTCTGAAATGACAGAAGCACAAAGAGATGGCATACTATAGAATAAATTTTGTCATTGATTCTTGCATACTGGAATAATATCTACATTTGTTGTGACATGAAATCACAGACAATGTTTTCCCATCAGGGAGTGGTTTCTTCTGCTTTTTTTGGTCTTAGTATTCATTCTTATGTTTTTATTTTCCCTGTCCTTCTATTCTCCCTGATATTCCTCCCTATTTTTCTTTTTTTTTCCCCCCCCAGACCTTCCCTTTGCAACACTGCATCATCCAGTCTCCCAGCATTGATATTACTCCTTTCCCCGTCACCAGACATCCTCATCGGAGGAGCTGCCTGGTTTTCCTTTTCACTTCTTCTTCAAGATCCTTTGCCAGCAGGTACTGGAACTGTAACTGACATGTGGTGACCCTGCTCAGTCTGCTCCCATAGTGACAGTGCAGCAGTCCTGCCTGGAGAGAACCTCTGTGCTGAGTGGTGTGGAGGGACCTGGCCATGCAGGAGAGGCAATGAGCAGCAAGACAGAGCAAAGGGTGTGAGTTGCAGTCCACAGGGTAACTCCAGAGGTGTGAAATCTGATATTGGTTCACAAGAAGAGACAGAAGAGGTATTTCTCACTTTGAGGAACTGAGTGCAGTGCAATGACTCAGGCAGCACCAGATGACACAAATGTGGCTTGGGGCAGTATTCCGCCCTGATCAGAAGACATGGGAGCATTTTGTATGTGATAGAAAAGTGGAAAATATTGCAATATATTTTGGTGAGAAAGAGGACGCATCTTGACAAGCAGAAAAGTACAGATAGCAGAGAACTGGTAGAAATAGCCACTTCTGAGCTTTAATCTATTTTAATCACGTAATGTAGAATGAACTGCACATTTTCTTCTAGATTTCACATTATTTACTAAGTTTCTTCATTGAGCACAGCAAATAACAAAGAAACTTCCGCAGAAGACAATATAATTTGATTTATAATGATTGTGAATTTTATTATAACTTTATTTTCTTGTATGATTCATTTCTAGTCACAGTAATGCCAGTTTATGATGCTGTTTTAAAGTAATCATAATGTCATTTTCACTATCTCTTTTGCAATGTTTGCTGTCTTAGACATATGTCTGGTGACATTTAAATGAATATTCTATTTATGTACAGTACATACATAGGATAAAACTGTAAAACAGATTTTTAATGTGCAAATAAACACTATACTAAGGCACTGATGGTAAGTATTTTCAAGGTTATACAATACATAGATACCATCAGGGCAAACAGATTTTCAATATGGAACAATTTCATATCAGCATTTTTTCTAAAGACAGATACAGAAATTTGAATGCTATACAGTTTACACTATTTAAAGATAAGAAAGATTTAATACTGTTACACGTAAAAATTATCTACCATATTCAGAGAAGGATTTGTGGATGCTCAGCTGTGTTAAAAGTCTGTTTCTTTTGAATGTGAAAATGTTGAAACAGTAGAGGTGCTACTAAATGTTTTCGAGTAAGTCCTGAGAAATACTGAAGACCTCGCTTCACACTTGTTTGAAATTCACAGTGTCTACCAGGACATATTGCTGTCAGTTCAGGGGGTGAAGTTTGCCAAAATGAGCCACATAATTCTTCATCTTCCCTGAAGGAAGTTCTCACAGAACTACACCCTAACTCTGGAAAGTTTGTGTTACCTGTTATCAGGTGAATTCAGAGTTAGTTCAATGGTAGGTGATTGTCTGGGTGATATAAAAATACATGATAAATATAATTTTGAATTTTATTCAAATAATAGAATTTTTTTTCTTCCATTAGAATGGGAGAGCTTTCAATGCTGTGAAAAATTTTGTTTCAATGTTATGAAAAAGCAGATAAAAGTTGATCAAAATTGATTCAAAGCTTTAGACTGTTTTATGCCATTTCCATGTGATGGCCCCACCACTGAAATTTTGGCTCATCTGGTCTCTGAGCTGTCTTATTAACCATTGGGTTATGGATTTTTCTGACCTCTTTCTCTTCTTTTTGTGATGGAATCCATCCTGGATCTAAGCAATTTTCTCAAAAACGCTTGTTAAAACCAATGGTTCTGATTTTAGTGGGTTAGCATGTCTGATGCAGAAGTTTTGTCAAGAATTTACCCAAGAGCTAATTTTAATTTCATTCATGATTCAGATAGCTTGCAGTTGTAATAGTTGCTTGTGTCCCTTCAGTTTAGCTGTCATGTTAAAGTGCCCTTGTCACAGCTCCTTGCTTGTGAAGAACAGTGAGATTTGCATCTCTGTCATACACCAAATTCAGCTAAAAGAGACACATAAGTAATGTGTTGTTACTGGTCTCTGGTTTGTTTATGAGAATCTGCCAAGTCTCTGTAAAACAGCAAATTGCACACAGTTCAAATATGCATAAAAGTAATGCATTATTTGTTTTTATTGGACTACAAGTTCCCTCTGCATCAATGTTGCAGTAAGATTGCCATGAGATAACTTCCTGAGTGCCCCTTTTGCCCATCAGCTCTGGGCCAACTCAGCTGGCTGCAGGCAAGAAAAGTCATTTTAGTTCCCAAATGCAAACATTTTTCAAAATGTCATCCAATGCCAAAAAAAAATAATACTTGCAGAGATTGGGCAACGACTCCATTTTCAATCTCTATTACTTTAGCCATTTGTTTGGAATAGACCTATTATGGCAGGTCATATTACAATGTCAGCTATTTTAAACTCACTATAGTGAAGAGTTGACAGCATTTCATTGGAAGTGTTTTCCGTAATACCTGCAAGATCCTTTATGTTGTCCACAAATTTTATTCATTAATAAATTACTCATTAGTGCCTTATTAATCTTTTGTTCTCAGGGCATGACATAATGTGTTGGATGTAAGCTTTGAAAAATTTAAATGCAAGAGAAAACTATTAATACTTTTAATAGTAAGAAGAATTGCTGGCTATTTCAAACATATAAGGTAGGTCTTTTATAACTTAAAAAAAATATTTGGCACTCCCTCTTGTAAATCTGCAGTCAAATCATACCTTTGGGTGTATCTATAATTGCTTTATATGCATGTTAAAAACTATGATTCAACAGAAACAAAAGGATTTAACATCAAGGGAAATTATGTCCTTGCATGAATGACATCTATTTCCATTTTATTCCTATTTGACAATCCATAACAGGAAATGAGAAATGCTTCTGGATGTCAAGTCTTGAAATCTGAGTTCAGAAACAGTATGATAGTGAATCAAATCTGTAGAAGTTTTTGTTAGCTGGTACATGTTGACTGCTTTTAGCACAAGTTAAAGCAGTTACAGAGGCCAAAATGTTCCACCTTCTGATACATCCTTTCTTAGTAATCTTAAACCTGTTAAAGTGATGAGTTTTTTATTTGTAGTATTTGGGATCCTAGAAATTGAGACAGAAGCTTCTATAACTTCTCTAAAAGAGGTCCTGTGAAAATATGGTTCAAAAATGTACCCCAAAACTTTCACTCATTAGACTGCAAAAGAAACATTTACATGCACACGGTGTTCTTCTGGCATGAAGGAAGCACAAACAACATGATATTATTATTTGGTACTGTAAACTCTTCCGTGTCCTCTGAACCTCCAAAAAGGAGAAGACACATTGATGGCTGGATATAATTTTACTTGTCTGTTTTGCTTGGGGATCAGATAGTATTAAATTGAAGTTTAAAGCCAGAGAGATTCTTGATCTCTAGTTTTATGCATGGCAGATACCCAGAACAAATGGCCAGAAGTTCTTTTTCTACAAAACTTCAGTTCATGTAAGGAATTTCTGTACTCTGAGATAAAGAGAACTTAGAGTTTGTGCCCCCACCTCTTCCCTCACCCCTCCAATCCACCTCTGAATCTGTACATGCTGCATATTTAACAGTAGAGTAATTATTTAGTTTCAGCAAAATTCATATATAGTTTCTCTATGTTCATGATTCTGCAGGCTCAGACAGCTGTAGAGATACATTTTGCTTGCTTGTCTAAAATACCAAAATAAAAAATAACATGGACTTATTTCCAACAAGACAAGCCATCTGCAATTTCCACAGCAGCTTTCCAACCGGAAAGTGGGCAGTAAATAAGCACATTGCAAATATCGACCGACACATGCAGTGAGTAATTACAGCATCAAGGTATCACTGATCTGAGTGGTAAAAGTTATTGTAGTTAACCCACAGGGCAAAAAGAGCCTTGCCTTTCCATTAACACTGCTTGGTACATTATCTGGTTACATTTAGAAACATGACCCCAGCTAGTTCTGGGATCTGTCCCATTTGTTGCAGTTCATCTGAGATATAATGTTCTTTCTGCTACATTGACCTATTCAAAACCATTTTGTTATCTGAGTTTTGTCACCTCAGATGTGACCTTGCAGATGTCTGAGCTCATCATGGGACAGTTTTTCTCCCGGGCATTTTGGCTATGGGAGATACTGTATCTCAGCTACAAGGGAATAAATTTTTCTCCTTTTTTCCCCCCTTACTTGTGAAGAAGTTGGAATTTTAAGGAACAGGAACACAGCAATTTTGTTTCTTACTCTACTTGTTCAGATTTCTTCTTTTCTATCATATCCTTTGAAAGGTGTTCATTAGGTTGCTTTGTTCTATAAATGTATCTGAATTTTCCAAGTAGCTTTGTAACTTGCCTTAGGTTTTCTTCTTTAGCAAACTGCCCATTTGCCATCTTGTTTCAGCAATAAAATGTAACCATCACTGCTGCTGCTAAAAGAGATGCAAAATGAAAATGGAGTTTGAAAATTCCTACTTAATTCTCTTAATTCGCAATTCTCTGTTGGGTTCTAGTTTTATGTAGATTTGCTTTTCTTTGTGAAAAATTCCATATGTCTCACAGATCAGGAAAATTAAGAATATAATCCTGGATTGCACCAATCAAATTCCACTGAATAGGTTAGAGAGAGAGATTATATTAATAATACCTTTAAAAGACAATGTAGATATGAAAATTTGCTGAATGGTTTGCTATTGCCATATACCTTTGCACGAAAAAGAAATATGTTGCCAGCTGGAATAACCTATTTGGCAGATATTTGACCCATGTCTGGATTATTACATAGAATGCAGGCAAATTAAAATTGAGGTTTCTGCTGGAGTTTGCATTTTGTTAGATATGGAAGCTAGACTCTTCAGAAAAACTGTGTATGTCTCTCAGATTCTACTCTAGTACCGTTTTTATTCTGCTCTTCATAAAGTAGATGTATTAATAGAGTTTTTGAGAACAAAGATATTGATAGTTAAAGAACAATGAAAAGTTTTTATTTCTTACAGTGATGGTTTTCTCATTATTCATTTTGAACAGGTTATGTGAAAGAGAACAAGAAAAAACTCATATTGTCATATAAATATATATTATTATATATAAAATATATATATATTTATATGTATTTTTATGTACATAATAAATATATAAAGTAAGAATTAAAAGAGTCCAGTCTTTGGTTAGTCTACTGGCAGACGCGTGAGATCATGCATAAGCATACAAATAAACAGTTACAGTAGGAAACAAAATTTGTTTTCCAAACATTCCACACATATGGACAGCCACTATGAACAATTTTTAAATGTAAGAAGATATTTTTTCTAGGGAGAAGCATTAATGGCTATGCTTTGGAAAAATTGCTATCTTTAGCTACAGGAATTTTCTTAGTTCTGCTGGTTTGGGCTGGGATAGAGTTAATTTTCTTCACAGCTGGTATGGGGCTGTGTTTTGGTTTTGTGCTGAAAACAGTCTTGTCAACACAGAAATGTTTTCATTACTGCTGAGCAGAACTTACACAGAGTCAAGGACTTTTCTGCTCCTCACCTGACCCTACCAGTGAGGAGGCTACAGGTGCATAAGAGGTTGGGATGGGACACAGCTGAGACAGGTGACCCCAGCTGACCAAAGGGATATTCCACACCATGTGGCATCATGGTCAGCCTACAAAGCTGGGGGAAGAAGGAGGAGGGGTGGACATTCAGAGGGATGGTGTTTGTCTTCCTAAGTTACTGTTATGCGTGATGCAGCCTTGCTTCTCTGCAGGTAACTGAATACCTGCCTGCCCATATGATGTGGTGAATGAATTCCTTGTTTTCCTTTGCTTGTGAATGCAGATTTTGCTTTGCCTATTATCCCAACACGTGAGTTTTCTCACTTTTACTCTTCTGATTCTCTCCCCCATCTCACTGGGGAGAGTGAGGGCAGCTGTGGTGCTTAGTTTTTGTCTAGAATTTAACCATGACTGCACCCAATTTTGTGGATATTTGTGGACATGTTATAGACATTTTACAGTGGCAATCCATAAACTAGGGGAATGGTTGGTGTGGAGGCTGCTGCTTGGGGACTGACTGGACACAAGTAGCTTAGTCGCTTTCACTTGCATACCTTGCCTTTCTTGTTTTTTATTTCTTATTCCTCTCTCTTATTTTCATTTTCATGGTAAATTATTATTAATTATTATTATAATTATATATGATGGTGATATTATAATGGTTTTAATGTAATTAATAGAATTAGTGTTATCACTATGTTATTTCTATGATTAAACTGTTCTTATCTCAACTCATGAATTTTCTTACATTTACCTTTTCAATTCTCTTTCCCCAGTCCTGCTGGAGAGGGAGTGAGTGAGCAGCTGTGTGGTGTTATTGACACTTGTGGTTGAACCATACGTTAGTAAATGCCTGACTGTAGCAGTTCTGTAGAAGAATTTCTATTTGTGTTTTTATAACGAATGATCCACTTAATTTTTATTAATTTAAACATCTTTTCAAATGAGGACTGTGCATGTATTTTCAAGGGATTTTTAGTAAATTTTATAGAAACTGCAAAGAATAGCAAGTTATCATTTCAAGTGGCAAAGTGAGCACTTTTTTAAAAGCTTTTCAACAGTTTTAAAATTATATATAATTTCTCAATGGAAGAAAAATTATGCATAACAGTGTTAATATCCCCTGTATATCCAGAGTTGAAAGGTCTCTAAAAGAAAATTCATTAACCTAGTGCTGTCTGTACACTTAAATGCAGATGTGAACATGCATTCATATTCGGGTATAGACTTGAATTTTTTGTCATATTTTCAGTAGATTATTCTAAAATAGTTATTGAATATAGCTTTTTAAGGTGAGTTACAAGAAATGGTTTTTGGAAACTGCATATGCAGTGACCAGGTCCAGTATGTTGGACTGCCATAGCAAATATGCACACAGATGGCCAATGAGAGCTCTAGAACATCATCCAAAGACTGTAGAAGTCAAAAGAAATCTTGGGACTGACATTAATGGATTTTGGATGAAACATCCAGCTAAATTGTCAGAGAAGCAAAGTTAACCTTCCTAAAGCACAAATACTCCCCAGTCATATTAAACAATTTAACAAAAATTTCACTGTGTGATCTCACATAAATTAAGTCAAAGTTCTTTCGGAATCAGTGCTGAATTAGCAAATCTGAATGGTTTGGACAAGGCAGCCTGCACAGTGCTGCTTACTTGGATCAAGGGTGTCTGGCCTGTGCTCTGGTTTGACTCATGAGAATTTCACTGAGGAGAAAGTACCACATAACAAGAAATGGAAACATTGGTATAATTGCCAGATGATGGCAGCTTGATAGGAATTTCTTTCAAAGCAGCGTTCCCGGTAGTGTATTTTATAAAGAAATCCCTGGAGTCCTCACTAACTAATGAGCTAAGGCCTCTAAAGAGCGCAATAAATGGTAGAACTGAACAACAATGAGAACTGAAGTTCCCTCAGATAAGGGTTCTGTTTTAAGCTCTCCTGCAGTGTAGAAGTTAGTCTCTCTGAGAAATGCATCTGTACCCCATAGACAAATCCATGTATGGAGGTGTGTGGCAATTTTAGGTAAGATGTGTTTAAGAAATTCTCAGAACTACAACTGACTTCAAATTTAGCACAGGAGAAGAGGAATAAATAGCCCACCTTCTGGTAACATTAACAAAATGTTGAACAAATTAAATTAAAGAATTATTTTTCCATTTTGAATAGACTCAACTATATAGTGTTAGGTTTTTGCCTTGAAGAGCTAAATACATTGTTTTATTAAAATTTAATTTCTCCAATATTACAAAAAAAGTTAAGGACTCACAATCACATATAATGTATATCCACACAGATTATACCAGGAACAGAACAAGCATGATTAGAATACTTTAAAACGTTTTTAAACTGCTGTTTCTTAACCACATATATTCCAGATAAACTGTGTGCATCCAATAAAAAGGGTAAAATATAAGAATACTACATCCTTATAATAGGAAATATGTTAAAGTTTTGACTCAGTGTTAAAGAATACTAAGCACAAAAGTGGCTTGAAGAGTTTCACATAACAGCCTAACAAGTTATGTCAGATATCTATATTTTCCTGACAGAAGATGCCAGGCTTCACTTAATTGTCTGTCTTGTATACAAAGTTCCTAAGAGGAAATGTATTACTTTTGCAAATCTTCACTGTATATTTTCCAAATAAAAGAAAGATTTGATACAACTGTAGTTATGCATATTCATTCATAACTACTGGGAAATTGAACATTTTGCTTAAAATATGCTAAAGATAAATAAAAATGAAAAAGATGTTACAATTTTATATCTCAGACAAAACACCCCATGCAAAACCAAGTGTCCATGTTTTGGAGAGCTCTGTTTTATTTTATGCTTACAATTTTAACCCTTTTCTTCCAAACACCAGAAATAATTAAGAATCACTATCAATTGAAAGATAAGTAGATATTTTTTACTGTCACATCAGATATTTTAGGTATGCTTCTACAGTTTTAAAATTGTAATTTTTAGGTATGTTTTTACAGTTTTAGAAGGAGGAAACAATAATTAAAATATTTGGAATATACTTGTTAATCTCTATTTTTACAATATCACTCATTCCCTTTACTATAAACTGTAGAAAGACTTTGAGAGGAAAATATTAAGTTTGACAGTCATTTAGTTATATTAAAGATTATAAAAGTCATTCTTTCTGAGTAAAAATTAAAAAATGGCAAAGATGAGTGTAAGCTTTTAGGGTTTGAGGTTTGTATTTTTTGAATCTGAACCTGTTTTCTGACGACAAAAACTACATATGACAGAAACTGGACAGTTCACTTGTCCCTCTGCCACAAACTCACTGCAGCACTGTAGAAGTTGTTTTCCAACTAAAGCTGACATAAGGCTGTGATAATGTCATGTCAGCCTAGTTAAACAAGAAACAGAGAAGGGAAATAGAAATAGGAAGGAATTATGCAGGGAAATAAAAAGACATAGGGAGCCTAACAGGAGGGATATTTGCTTCTATCAGTGCTGAAGCTCAGAGTTCAGTCCAAGACTATGTAAACAGGGACAGTGCAATAGACCAAAGCTGGAGAGATTTTTTTGCATTACTACAGGAGAGATTAATCAGTGGGAAATTAAAAGTTGACATAACTTTGAGAGTACTGGGTCTATAATTACTCTAAATCAGTGTTTCTAGACTTTTTTCAATTTTCAGCTCATGTTGAAATAAGGAATAACCATTCATAACTTTCTCCAGCCTTTAGGTTTAGACTTCTTTTATGGTTGGTTTCTGTCTGAAGGTGAATGTATCTATTCATGGAGGAGAGGTTATTTAGCATGGATGAAGTGAGAGACCACTCTAGACGTTATGAATAATAGACATATGAGATAGTGATTTTCATGTTAATGTTATATCTGACCTACATTCTTGTTTTACATAAAATTGTCAGAATGCTCTGGGTCATAAGCCAGTCACCACGTACTTTTCTAAAATATTCTGGCTCTATGGAACTGTGTGGCTTCTGCAGATTCTAGGACATACCACAGTTTTCTTTGGCATCACAGCTAAATTGATCAGTGAGGCTTCCAAGTGGTGTTAAGAATCAAAATATATTTGTATTGAATTTGAGTATGGGATTACATTTAGCCTCTAATGATACAGGGCTAGGAATGTCCCCTATTTGCAGCTTCCCAACATGTATCATGTGTGTAGACTCGTGAGAACTTCTCTACACAGATTCTTATATTTAGTTATTCTGCAATCAGAAAACCCTCATCACTAATGAATGTACCTCATTTACATTAAAAACACATTTTAGTCTCTGATCATCATCTATCTTTTAATTCTGAGTTAACCATTAATTCTGAGAGAAACTTAAAAGTGATGTATTTCAGTTTCATTTAAATCAGAGGGGAAAATCTAGATCACAGTGCCCTTAACAGTGCTTTAAATAGGGAGCTAGGACAAAAGAACACATTTTGTTTGAGTGTTTCCTTTGTCTAATTCATGACTGTACTGTAAGTGCCGTCCCTATGATGTCCACACATACAACAAATTTTCGAGGTGAGAATAGCACTAAAAAGGGGGATGATGGGGACAGAATAGACGGCCAGACCAGAATTTTTTGCATCAATAGGGGAAATTCTAGACCATTATTTTTCACAGAGAGGCCACAGACAAGCTCAAGCCCCTTTCTCTAACTTTTTCACAGGGAACCCTTACTGAAATGCACTAAGAATTCCACTAAAATGATTTCCTGCTTGAGACAGGATTTAGGCTGCCCTTTTCAAGAACTATTTTCAGAGATGGCTTGAGTAAGGGTAGTGGTGCTGGCAGGGTGCAGAATCAGAGGGACTTTCCTATAAACACTTATTTTAGGGCGAGTTAGTTACCTTTATTTACAAAACCAAGAGGGTGGAAGGAGAAAAATGATAAGGAAGCATGGTTTTAAGTTGAAATAAAAATCAAGAAGTGATAAAATCTGATCATCATGTACTGGTAAAAAAGATAAATTGGAATGCCAACTTCCCTTTTGCACTTTGAACTCTCAACACAATGATCTGTTTGTTTCATTATTAATTTGCCTGACAAACCCTTTGAAGAAACACAGAAGATGAAGACAGAAAAGAAAGGGAATACATTTGAAAATGTAACTGTTATTGAGGACTTGACGTTTATATGTAATGGAGTATTTCCAATGTATTTAGGATTGTTTTCTCACAAGTGGTCTGCATTTTTAGTTATCATGCTATTTCTTTTTTGCAAACATAGGTGTTCATGAAAGACTTTGTTTTTAGGAGGTCCGACTTAAAAAACAGCAAGGTTGCTCTGTAGTTGAAAATCTCTCCTCAGCAGTATCTATCCCTCTCAGCATTTAGTTCCTAAGCAGCAAATTTGTGTGGTGTAACTTTGCTGTCCTGCCCTCAGATCTTCTCTGTGTGTTGATACATTTCAGTCAAATGGGACAAAAGTTTAAAAGCCACAAAGTTGTGCAGTTTCTTCGAGCTTTGTGAGAAGAGGGAAACAAAGGGTAAGACTATGTGTGATACCATTCTTATTTAAGAGCAGGAAATTCCAAGTCTCCACAAACCCAAACTTTATCAGTGCATTTGCAATATATTTAGAGAATTATGTATGCATACATAATAACTGAAGAAATTACAGGTTTTATGTGAATCAATAACCTTGATAAGAGTGAGACATTTGGCCATACACTGCCTTTCACTAAAATATTATTTTTTTGGTAAGCAGTTTAACAGTACTGGGAAACTGTATAAACAGCCATATTAGCCAAAAGATACTTACTCTTCCGATGCATCTTTTTTGACTACAGTGAAATTTCTGACTCTCTGATTCCCTCTGTCTCTGAAGAGTACTATGCAGAACGGAATGCCTGCAAGCATTTCTAGAGAAGACCATTTGTGAACAGAGCTATCTTCACAGCTTTATCTAAATAGTTCCTCAAAATAAGCATGGGAAAAGGAAGTCAAGTTACTTTATATACGAGGTCTCTAAATGTTAATGTGCTCTGCTTCACCATGTTGCAATGCTGCTCCAGTTGACATGTATACCACCACGATTTAAGGCTACATTTAATAGCTTTACTCTGATTCACAATAATTTCAATTAATGATACTAATCTCAAAGTAAGGAATTTTAAGGAACATAGTAGATGGTGATACAATCTAACAGTGAAATTTCAATCTAAAGCACATGCTCACATAGCAAAGTCAATTTGAGGACATAGATCCCTCTGGAAATACGTAGTGCACTCAGTGCTCTGAATTGGGCAAGAAATTCCTGTGACTGTCAAATTAACACCACACCATGAAATGTGTGTATGCACTCTAAGTCTTCCAATGAGTCTTCTGTCTGAGATTCTAGGGAACATAATTCACTAAAGCTGTAAGAATTTTCTTGGGAGAATGAACAACTCTCACAGCTACCATGAGAAAAAGATCCGTTGTTCAATTTAAACTAATCTAATTATTTTTGACCCTTCTTTTTATGCTTTTTAGGATGATCCATATCTATAAGAGGTTGTTTATGTATTCAGATTATTAATCATTCAAAGCTCTCCAATGTGTTGTGGAAACAAGGAAAAGCAGCAAATCTTCAGAAGAAATTTTAGTATGTTTTATCACCACAAATATATTCTATCCCTAAGTTTATTTAATAAATTAAATTATCAGTTCTAACAGCAGAATGGAACACAGATGACAGAATGAAGGACAAGTATAAAATAATGGAGCCCAGAGGCCAGGAATAAAGAACTGTGAAGTATATTTAAAATACACAAATATAGCTTTACACAGTGTAACATGAATAGTGTAACTATTCCGGGGTTTATTTTTTTATTATGGATATCTATATTGACAAGATATTCCTTATATCTAAAGAGGAGAAATCAGTTTAATCATATGGTTCTGAAAGTTCTGTGATTGTGCTGAATGTTAAGACTATGCTACAGTGTACCATGAATATTTTAGTGGCGTATATCAGTATCATTACTTAGACATGCTGTTCTCAAATGAGGCTTAAGAATTACTATTCTGTCTTGATGCAGTGCTTTCACATGTGTGAAAGGTAAACACCAGATGATCATTTAGACACACAGTGATGCTGCAATACAAATATTTAAACAGACTGATAGAGGAGTGTAAAAGAGCAAGGTAAATGTGTTTTTTTTACTCAGGTCAACTAGAAGTCTATTAAAGATTAATCTATTAATATAAAACCAGCAAATACTGATGACAATACAAAGTAGGCTAGTAGCTGCTGTACAAATATTTTTATTACACATTAATACTGAGCAATTAGCATAAAGATGTTTTACCGTAACTACTCCACTCCCTCAACAGTGCTGTTATGCCATCATGCAAGTGAGTATAAAATCTAAATTAGATTCGTCCAACATGTGGCAACCAAACAGTTTAGAGTGGAATGAGAAAGAAACATAAAGGTGAGTTTGAAAAACATTCTCTCGTGCATAAAGCTCTATAAAAATATTGAAATGGCATTTTACTACCTGGTGAATCAAGTTGTTTCGGATATGGAGACTGATTGATAGAAATGCACTCTTTTTAGCATAAAACTAACTCAAATCAATTATCTTGAAGTAGAAAGAGAACGTTAAGTATCTTGTTAAAGTAGATAAGACATGATACATAAGTCAAAAGGCAATAGTGGCAATGATGTGAGTGAGCTGGAATAAGGCTGTAAATCCATAGGAGATAGAAATCAGGGAATAAAACAAAAAAAAAACCTGAACTGAGTAATGAAGAGGTAAAGAATGTGTCTCATGTGTCATCTGCACAGTGTAAGATACTTCTTTCCCAAAATGTATATATATATATGTAGAACTTGGAGTATATGAGGTTGTGTTTGGGCAATGAAAAGTTACAACAGTCCATATTACAGTTTTTCTGTGGTTTTTCCTGTTTCAATTTGGCTTCCCTGACATCTTAGAGGATGCAGCAGGTCAGGAGTGTGAGGAGCTATGCCTGAATTGCAGTCCCAGTGGCAGTCACTGTAGCGTGTGTGCTCAGATTCAGATTTCTTCTGGGGTGCTCTAGGGAATGCATCTTCCTTCCCTCTCCTTCTCCAAATTAAAAGCAAAAAAATGTACCTATTGCACAGGAGGATGTTCTTATGGAATCTCACATTTACCCAATGTGTGAGGGCAGCCAGTTACTTTTATTATTTTCCTTTATTTTGTCCTGTAGACCTTAACAATAGGAATATGCATACTGTGCCAGAAAAATCTGCTTATCTCTAGGCTCTGATGAAGAAAGGCTGAACCTTCAGCATGTTCTCTCAACTTTTCTTTTTTTCACCTTTCATTCTCTCCCTCCTTTAACTGGCTCTGTCTTTGTGGTATGGGCATTTTCTGTTTTATCTCTGTAAGTGCAGAAATATGGACAGAAACTTACCCCAGATGCTCAATTCTTTCAGCTCCATAGTTTCAAATTTCCTGTTGATGCAGAAGCAAGATCTTTTCAGTAGTGGCAATTTGTCAGAAGCACGGATTCATTTGTTCTCAGATAGATAAAAGGTTCAGCCAACCAGCAAACCACAAACAGATTTTTTTGGGGGGGCAGGGGGCTGGTGTGGGTGGCGTGTTGTTTTCAGTTTTGTTTTCTGGAAAATCAGCTGAATTCCCAAAGGAAAGGCTGGTGCTCCAGCCTTCAGGGCTAATGGCTCATGCAGCCCTGTTGCCTCCATCACATATGAACAGGATTGCAGAGGGCAATAGAGCTTGTGAGTGTGAGAGGATGCCGAGAGTTGCATTGCCACACTGTCCCAGGCAGAACATGCTAACCCCAGGGTCTCCAGGCACTCTGCAGACTGCTCAGGACATCTCAGGGCATTTTTCTGCTCTGCTTGGCTTTAGGGAATAGAATGTGTTAAAATACCCAGTCCAATACATTTCTTATGGCCATGTGTATCATCAGTCAGAACATATTCTGAAAGCTTTTGAGAAGTTTATTTATAACAAGAGCTGGTTATGAGTTTTCCATTGGAACTTCACAACAGGAAATGTAGCCTCTGGAAAACTGATTCCTGTGATAAGCCTTTTACAGTGCCAAAAGATATATTTTCTTTTCAAAAATTAGCAAATGCTTAATTTAACTTTTATTTGAGCCAAAGCAGAGAATTTACAAGGAACAAGGAACAAGGACTTCAAAGAGCAGGCTATGTATCCTTACAGCACATGGATTCCCTTATAAAGCAAGAAATCCCTCTATTCCCATTCCTTCATATGGAGCAGCATCCCTGCAGTGCTATGTCTTCTGTAAGGTCCTTTAGAGTGCACAGTCTATTGTGAATATTATCTCACAGGGTAAGGAGGTTTGTGGGCAGTCTGGCACTAGAGAACACATTGCACATGAGGTACACCACAGGAAAACCATTTCAATTCTTAAATGATTCACGTAACTGTGCTTCAGGCCACTCCAGCAAATCAGAATGAAACATTGCAGTTTTAGTAATGCCAAAATACTCATATTCAAAAATGCATTGAACAGTCTGGATCTTATGGGACACTATAATATGAAAAACTACTATTTTTTTCTCTATTGACAGTTCAAAATAAATTTGCATTAATGCAAAACATAAGTAAATGGTTCTCGTTGAAATTTGCTTTGGCTAAAAATCTATTTTTTACTTTGTTTTTTTAAATTTACTTCTATTCATTTATTATTATTCCCTTACAAAATATTTAATTTCAGGATTGGTTAATCCTGTTAAACATTTGTATGAATAGTCTGAATATTCATGTGACAGAAATCAAAATAAACTTTAAAATATATATGAATTTTTTCTGGTAATGGGACATTTTTTTTTCAACATTTCTTCCTGTGCGTCTTTTTAGTCCCACACTCCTGAACTAATAAAACCAAGGAAAAGCAGACTACATATTAGTTAGTGGGTTGGAGAGAAAGAAGATTCTAAACACATATCCTGATTCCTCGTCATTACAAATACTGTAAAAAGTCTGGGCCATGAGCAAATATAGATTCTCTGTGAAATGTCAGCTTGCTTGTTCCTAGTTAATTTGGTGGCTTGCTAATATTTGGTTTGGTTTTTAGTTCTGTTTTCACTTAAATGGTAGGGACATTTAGAGAATTTAGAAAGGATTAGACTCAGTGAAGAAATGAAAGGAAGTGAAATTTAAATAAAGGAAAAAAAATGCTGCCATACTGAGTAAAAATTAGTAGTGTAACAATTCATTTAGGGCATATGGCAAAAAAATATGTTCATATCTCTGTGTTCCAATTTGTTTCTTTTTTGATGTTATTGTAGCAATTACTTCCTTTTCCATGTACACTAGATAATACATTCAATTTTAAACTTACTTTCAGTCATAGCCTGCATTTTAAAACTTATGTTCTAGGTTTGCGTTAAACTAATGTCATTAACATCCTGTGAAGTTCTTTGTCTTATGTTTTTCAACATATTAGGGCATATTAGAAGTATTTTATATATAAATCTCTAGCAACCAACAGAGCAAAATGTCTATAAATTTACTTTTTGGATAATTTGCTAATACATGACAATGAATACACCAGCTAATAAAAATAAGTTTTACAAGTGTTTAAACTACATGTGAAAAAGGTAAAATAAATTATTTCAAAACCTAAATTCTATACTTGTTTTAAGATATCTTTTTCATATTGAGATTTCAGAAAGTGCTGCCAAAGGAAATCTATAGATCAGGACTAAGAGTCTTCTTTCTATTCCATGAACTAACTGTTTAAATACATTTTTCGTTCCTCAAAAGGCCTATTTTCCCATAGCTGAGTTTTATTTGATCTTATTTATTCTAGTAAATTCCAGTCCCTACATATAAGTATTGTCTAACCTTCTAACCTTTCCCTGGAGAGTGTCTCAGCTACTTGATGAGACTGTGGCAGAGGGTGTTTGATGGGCAAAAGCAAGGGGAGCAAGGTGGAGAAGAGCCACAGGGACTGCATACAGTTCCTGGTGTAATAAAGGAGAAATTTAATTAAAATACACCTGCTGTATGTAGTCTGCCAGAATTTAATTATACTAAGTGGCCAATTCTTATGGATGAGAAAGGCTATTCTCCTCATTTTTAACTAGGTAAAGCACAATGACTCAAACCTGTCCATTGTCCTTTAAAGTTCAGAGCCTCACCATTTGTCACAGCCAGGTTTAGTAAAAGTGTTGTGTCACAGTGTGCAGCATTGAGGGAGCTTGATTTAGACCCTTTGTTTTAAGGAGATTCTCAGTTCTTAAAGTACAGACAGGCTGAACACCCATATCTTGAAACAAGATGAATGAAAATGCTGTTTGACTATTCTGAACGTGTAATCAGTCACTTCCATAAAAGAAATCCAAGGATTAACTCATTATTTGACTTTTCCTTTCATAATACCACACACTTTTCTTACTTGTCTGTCTATTCCCTGAAGGTCTGCCGTCTCTGCTTTTTAAGTCAGGCAGTGCAAGTCTAGTGTTGCTTTTAACACTTTTGGTGCTTAAGATTACCCTTGGCTAAATTCAATGTGGCAGTGATAATCAATGCATGTGATAAACTCCAATTTGGCAGATATGACACATGCTGAGCTAAAAACCTTTAAAGCACAAAGGATAAGGAGTGAACAAGGACTGGAAATGACTTTAAAGCATTGTTCACAATCTTCTCCTTCTTAGTGATTTTTCTACCAAATCCTATTGACATCAAAACCAGGAATGAAAATCTTTGGAGTATGACCCATTTCAAGGTTATTTTTATCTAGTATGTCAGAGGACTAGAAAAATAAGAAAAGGTGATGTGTAATAGAAAGTGACACTAAAGTAGATACCAAAAAAACCCTTAGTTACTTGGTAATTGATATTGCTTTACATATAAACTTACCTGGCATAATGCAGGATATGCTAATATATTTCCTCTACAGTTGAATAAGCACCTCTTCAGCAGGTTATATACCTTTGAAAGTAACAAATATCAATTTAAATAGCTAACATTTATATCTGGAAAAAAACAGAGGAGAGAAAAATGCAGTTTAGCTGCAGTAATGTATTAGTAAAGGATAAGTGAATTGTCAGGGCATCGCATATACAATGCTAATGAGGCACAGTACATCTTGCTGTAATACTGGTGGAGTCCAAATATCTTTTACATTAGCATATCAACTGTCACTCCACTCCACTATTTACGTCTAGACAAACCTCAGCCTGTGATAAGTAATGGACTGCTTTGCTCAGTCTCTTCTTAATAACTGCTGGAAAAAGCTATGTTGGAAATAACTCCTCCCTATATTCTCCATGTCTCGTTATAGCAGTGTAGGTCTCTAAAAGAATTATGTACTATAAAAAACCATTAAAAAAACCCAAGCAACCCTTTCAGATTAACAAAAATAATGAAGTTTTCATATGGTTGCCAGTGCCAGGTAAGGTTCATATGTCATATTCTTGCCTCCTGCCCCAACTTCGAATCTATTAGACTTGTCTAATTCAGGTCAGACTTGTATGCTTCCCTGTATAGTAATGCAAGGAAGTGGAGTATTTTCTTCTAAAGAGTGTAGGTGCAGTATTTTCCATCCCACACAGAACCGAAATCTCCTTAGGGTGACAGTTTATCCATTGCAGGAATCTAAACCCCTTGTGTACAAACTATGTTGTTAATCAACTCTCCTTTGCTAAGTAATCCATGACTACTCACCACTCATTGGTCTCACCTGCCATTGTAACTCAAGGGCTAGATCTTGTCATTAAAAGTGACTAACAGTTGCTTTTACACTTCTACTCAGTTCCACTCAACAACTAATATATCTAGATTTAAATTTAAACTTCTTGATTTACAATGTTCTGATACCATGAAAATTTCAGACTAATCTGGTCTCTAAGGATCCTTCAATGAGATGAACAGATAATAATGTTAAGAAGTAGAAACAAAATAATACACTTTAAATTAAATCTTGATACAAGCTCAGCTGTCTACAAAACAAATCCTTTCTAAATAATATAATTTAGTTACTTTTGTATTTTCTATATGGTGGCATTATGCTAACACGAAATACTCCTTTGTGGTTATTATTTTTGTTCAATTATTTCGCTGCAGGCAAAAATCTGCCAGTATCAGGAAAGGCACCCAACGAATTCCCAAAGTAATCCTCATATGATGTAAAGAACAATACCCTCATTGCTCTTAACAGCAAGTTAAATCCAAACTTGAAAAATAAAATGCAGTGAAAGAGGAGATCTCCATGCCCAAATCTCACCCAGCATCCTCTCTTCACAGACAAGTCTCAGATAGCCCAGTTGGACACATGAGGCTCTATGGAGGAGTTAAACCAATATATTCACTGTGCAAGAGTCTAGCAGTCAAGGATTGCTAGGAAAGCAATAAAAACCCAGCCTTTGCTTTAATTTTCTTGTTTTGATACATATCTCCTCTAAGCTCCAGAAAACAGACAGACAAAACAGGCTCACTACTTTCCAGCTGGGACATTTAAAATTGCGTCTCCATATGATACTGAAATTTCATTCAGAGGGTATAGAAGACTATATAAGTTTAATGTGAAAAGCCTAACTATACATTTTAAGATTATGACAAGAAGATACTATAGCAGTTGCTGACATGAGAGGGAACAGGGTTTAGGGCCAGTCTGGAAATCCCTTGTATGACCAAGACCCCTAAATCTGAGGCTATGGGCAGATCTAGAAGTCTGATATTTTTCTTCCCCTGTTCACTGGAATTTGAAAATGCCATTGGAAGCTTTTTTTTCCAAGGGCACATTGCTGGGAAAACAGAAGTTTCAGGACAAATCCCAAAACGTTTGTTATAGACTTAATTTGATGCAAGGTTTTGATCATCTCTTGATTGTCTTAACTGAAATCAGACCTTTGATTAATGCTAACTGAATATTTTTAATGTCTAATAATAATGCAAGGATAAGAGGTGCAAAGCATGTCTCCTAGTTATTCTTAGAGGAGATGAGATTTGAACTGTTCAACAATTGCCCAGCTACCTCTCCAAGGCATGGTACTTCTCAGGCATTCCCTTCTTCTGCAGCCGCCACAGAAACATTCCTGCCTGATTTGCAGGTGCCTGGGTGGTACACTCAGGCGTACCTCATTCTGGTACATGACTTCCACAGGGTGTTCCTCAAGAATTCCTCTGAAAGTCTCAGAACCAGGCTGTCCCTGTGTACCAAGAAATGAGTTGATGTGGAAGAAACCAGCCTGGCTGAACAGAGAACTTTGGCTGGAACTCAGGTCAAAAGACGAGATTGCACTGAACATACAATATTGTTGTTATACTTGTGTACAAAAAGGTAAACAGAATGCTTGCTGTCCTGAGGATCAGGACTATGGAGAACATGCTGAGGACATCACAGTTCCTTTGCATTGTAGGTCCTGAGCTGAGAGACAAATACGGACTTCTGTGTATCAGATGCAGAAGCTGCCTTTAGAACATGGTTGCTGGTGTCAGTCACTCTGTGCAAGCAGCAGTTATCAGGTTTTTAATAGAGGGTGGGAAGCTGAGTGCTGTGCCTGAGAGTAAATCAGGATGAGCAAAACTCATAGTGATAGAGAGAACTGTCTCTGAAGAAAGATTAGGTAGAATTTGACCCCAAGTAATAAATGATTGACAAAAATGTACAAATTTTAGTGGAAGATGCCATTTGGAACAGTTTCTTTAATTCATTGCAGTACTTCTTATGCAAACTTTCTAGCATTCAAAATAGTAACTTAATTTATAGCCTAATCTATATTAATAAAAACAGAATCCTTAAACAGTTCTTTTCTCTTCTCAGAAGAAAACCTTCATATGCTTTTGTTATCACTGATAGGAAATTTCATTTCCTGAGCTGGCCAGAAATCTCTGTTGAATTTTCTGCAGCTGATAACTTGAAACCATTCTTTTCATTGCAATAAGCTTCTTCATGTCTGAGGGGTTTTTTTGCCTGTGTTCACTTGTCTCCTGATGATTTTTTGATAGAAAATCCCCTTTGTTTCCTGAACATATTTGGCACAATGCTCTTGCAGATTATCTTTTGTAAAAATGTATTTAAAAATTCAGTTTCCACAGAAAATAAATCCAAACCTTCCATCTATGAAGTTTATTAAAATAGTCTCCCTTTTCTCCTTCATCCAGAAAAAGAGGTTTTGACTGAGTATTCCAGATTTTTGCTTTTATGTTCCAGGGCCCGTGTTTTCAAAATGCAAGAAATTATTGATGATATTAAAAAAAAGTCTAATAGAATTGCCTCCCCTTTGTCAATATATTGATATATCTCCCTGTGTCTGCATATTTATAATGCTTTATGAAATGTGATGAGAGAGTAATCTGAAATATACTCTTTTTCTTGCTGTATACTAAACCATTCAAACATATGACGGATGCAAACAAGAGAAGAGTTCAGGAAAAGTAGTAATAAATTGTCAGTCAGACTGATAGTGAAAATTATTTATTAAAGGAAAACCAGCATACAAATATTTTCTCAGAGTGATAGTTCCTTGCATGCTTTTTTTCCAGGGTAACTGTATGTGAATATCCTCTTGTATTCAGAGCAGATTTAGTCACTGAAGACTACAGCTTAGTGACAATTAAAAGCAAAATATGTTTTGAAATTGATTATCTGGTACTTAGGGCTGAAGACATAAGGCACATTAGAAATAACTAATATTATTTTAAATACTTAGATAATGACCATTTCTGTGTTCTTCTTATCTATGGAAGAAGTTTCATAGAAAGGAATAATTTGATGGAGAGCATACATTTATTACTTCATATACAGTTGGACCTGTCGATTTTGAGGACCTTTTCCAATGTAAAAGACTTTATAATTCTATTCTATGATTCTGTATGCTCATGTTTTGAGTTTCAGACTCTTCATTTTTGCCTCCTCAAAGAATGAGAAAACCAGCCTGAGACCTCTGTCTTCAAATTGCAGCTGTTTAACTAGTTGCATACTAAAATAATCATTTTACTAATGATGCTTAAAAAAACAGCTGCTTTAACAAGAGACATACCTATTTTTATGATATTGATGCACATCCTGAGAAATCTTGCTGGATTTAACTCTCAGAAAGGATTATTTAACTATTGAAAAGTAACAGTAGTTCAACCCATATGCTTTCCAGCACTGAAGAAAAGCAGCAAGAAAGCCAGAATGGACTCTCTCTTACAGTAAGCTGTTCTTCTAAAGATACCCTCCCATTTTGCCAGGGTGAGTGAGAGGGTGTTTTACACCACTTGTAGATAAACTAAGAATTAGACAATGGCTGTTTTGAGAGGACCTTGCCTCTCATGTTCACTGAAGAGGATGAAATAATCACTTCTTGGCAATGTACAGCTGTGGCATCGAGGCTATATGTTTAAAGATGAGAAAGAATATGTTCCCAGGTAAGATATTTGGATTTCATTGAACATGGCAATGTGGAGCTTTCAATTGGTTTTCTCTTTTAAAGATCAGCCTTGCTTTAAAGCATTGGAAATTTTCCTTGTCCCTTTATATAAATCCTTTTACTGATCTGGAAATAAAAATGTCATTATTTAATCCTATAGCCTCTGCTTTCTTACAAACCAGATTTTCAGATACAGAAAGAGAGCTGCAACTCTCTTTTAACTTATCACACTGAAAAAATTGCAAAATTATATATAAAGGTAAGAAAACCTTTGCCATTTCTTGATTGTGTCTTTTAAGATCAGTGTGGGCAATTAGCTAAACTGTCTGCAAGATATATATAATTGCTAATCACATATGGGACGTGTTATTTGTTTCTATATTGTTTGTGATATGACAGAGAAACATGTCTTATCCAGGGCTTGAAGTGACAGTATTATCTTGCATCAAAAAAGAAATGCATTCTCCTCTCAGATTTTGCAACCCAGTTCTATGGGAAATGAAGGCACATTCTTAAGTGGGCAGACTTTTAGCACAACAACAAAGTATTGCATTCCCTCTTATAAAATGTGACAACTTTTTCATTTTTTAACCAAACATTTTGTGAAAACACCTCATGAACGTGTAAAAGTTCCTTTTGGGCTAAGTAGAGCTAATTTCTTTTATGGTAATGGATTCCTTTATAATAGAATACAGAGGAGAGAACAGAAGGGTTTTTGCAACAATAGCAATAAAACACAATGTACCTATTGTGCCATTAAACAAGGGCATTTGGTGTGAGAGCTGCTAAAAGCCTGAAATCATAATGGAAGCAACTAATTACTTTATTTTAATTAATGTTTCTGAGAAAAACTCCCAGAAAAAATACAGAACTTAGTGAATAAGAAAATGTTTTCTGAGTGTTTTTGTATTAGTCTTTTTCCCATTATGTGGTAATTAATTCTCTTTCTCCTTGAACAAAATCATTCTAATAGTGATACACCGTAAAATTTAGTTAAAAAATCACAAGACTTCAGTTACTATTTATTTGTCCTCTTTTTTCCCTCCTTGAACAACTGAACAAAGTTCAGACTAACTTTTATGTAGATCTGCTATTTGATCATCTGTGCCCGAGTTTTGTGGATTACATGTGTAGTCCAGACTGTGGTCCAAACATCTAAGCTCAACAGGCTGACATTTCTTTATATTTCCTGAAAATTAAGGATTTCTGAAATGTAAAACCACTTGAGAATTCTAGACATATTCAGAACCCCGAAAGTTTTACCCTTCCCAAAACTGGTCCCTTTTTCAGTCTTACACAAGGAAACTATGGAGCAATACATTGTATAACATCAAAAATTTGTTTAAACCTCCAACTGGCCTTGCTACCTTCCTAACTTTAGTGCATCTTGTGCTTATATGGTGCCTGGGTTTCCTGCAAACGAAGGCAACTATCATTTAATCTTGATAAATTTATCAGAAATCGACCTCTTTTGTGTCCATTTTCCTTGTTCCCTCTCCTAGAAAGATACCTTTTCACGAAGGACATTCCTGGGAGATGATCCTTATCTCTAGATGGCTGTAACAAAGCTTATGCTTCTTTCACAGTGAAGGCATTTATATTGATCTATCTTTTTTATTAAGGATGAGGAGCAGGAATCAAATCCTCTTAAATACCATTATTCTGCTATGAAACATAACAACGAGCACATCCTGACTTGCGTTGTGCATGAGAAACTCTCTCAACAGTGCCTGCAGCTGCCCTCCTTTAGCAAGGAGAATTGCTATTGACAGAGCTCCTGCAGCTTTGTGACTTCTCTCTGTTACCATACACTGTTATTAAGCAAGACAGCTCTAGAGAGAGGGAGCTGCACATTGAAACTGATGCAGAGCTAGGATGGAACAGAAAGAGAGATCCCCAGCTGAACTCTTTCTGTGTGAGCCCTAATGAGCCAGGCTGTCCTGCTCACCTGCACTGACTCTTCTAACAGAAAACAAGCTCAATTCTTAAATCCAAGTGCTTAGTGATAATACATGAACAAATCAAACACTGAAAGGCTTGTTTACTCTTTTCTTGTCTCCCACATAAAATATCATGTTCTGAAGTTCTGCTTTTGTGGTAAATTCAATAGAATGTTTGGAGAAATGTGATTTTGGTTGAGTAACCAAAAGGGTGAAGTCATGAAGCACTTGACTGAAAAGGCTCCTTTAAGTGCCCGCCTCTTTAAAAAAAAAAAGTTAGAAGATGGAAAGTAGGTTCGAGAGAAAAATGAAAAAGGGACATAGCATTGAATTTCTGAGAGGGCAGCATAAATGTAAAATAATGTAAAGCAATAATGTAGAATATAGACAGGTAAGTGAAACATTTAAATAAATTCCTTTCTAACATTGTATGACAGGCAGAACATCTCGCATAATTCTGCATTTTTTATATTGTTGTAGTAGAGAAGCGCTTTAGGGTTCGTCTGATTTTGTCTTTCAATGTACTGTATCTCCATTTGGATGCTATCTACAACATATTGAATCAAGTTTTTTTATGTTGCAGTGGTTTAAACTGCATATATATAACAATAAAATCAATAGTTACTTTTTCCTTATTTTAATCTTTCTGCCAGAATGATAGTTTGTTTTCTATTCCAATTTTTTTCTAATACTTTAAAACTTCTTGCTCCTTTTCTTGCTTTCATTCTCAGTCACTGCCATTGGTTTTTGTTCTTCTCGGGTTCCACCTTTGTTGTCTTCCTTTTCAAGTTTCTCCATGTTCCATGTGAGTGACTCATTGTATTTTTGTCCCTGGAAGAAAAATTGTAAGGAGCATTGTGCAAAACAAGTTGTCCATCTTTGTAATGACCTATTTGCTTTCCTCTTTTCTGTTGAAAGAGTATAAAGGGGAGCTTTATTGGGCTGAGTAACTTGGCTTAAGAAGTCTCTTTGGTAGACAAATCAGGGTTTTTCTCATTTCCTCCTGCATTTTGCTGAGGATATTTTCCTGAAAAAGTTCTGAGTTCAAGTTTGTTCTATTAAAGAGTACTCCAGTCCATGCTTAGGAAGAATGTAATTACATCAGATTAGTACTTTTTCAGTTCATATTCCATTAAGAGCAGTCCCAGTATTTAAGTACATTAACCATGTCTTTCCAGTTACATTATTTAGTTTGTATTCCTTTATAGCTTTTAGGTTTTTTTAAGAGATGTGAACATTCTCTGGTACATGGCTATTGCATATGTGCAAGACTGTTCAAACAATGAACTTCTGGACTTCTATTGATTATCTGTATTGATTGTATAGATAACTGCCTACATTTTGGAGATTTTCTTTGAAAAGTGAGCTGTTTGGTGACCAAGAGAGCTTGGATATGTTATAAAAGCAGGGGGAGATTCACTAAATAAAAACTACAGGTGGTATTTGTTTTGTTAGATTTTATAGACTTGTAACACAGAGGAATGGGAATGCTTAGTATTGTTTACTGTGATCCTCAGAGTAGTATATGACACTATTACAATACAGAGAGCAGCTATTTCCCTCTAAAATTTGAATAAAATCATAGGAGGGAAGAATTTTCTGGTATCTTATTCTCTAACCTTTGTATAACACATTGGTTTGGATTACAGCAAATGCTCTCTGCCATAAGTAACATTTACCAGAAGTTACTAAAACCTCATACACCTATGAAACAAAACCCCTAGGAACAAACTAATGGAAAAGACATGTTGGTTGTAGCTTTCCAGAAGCACAAGTGACCATTTGTGCTGTTGTGTGAGCTCTCTGTTAGAAACATATTAAATAGGCCCCATCCCCAAAAAATCTGGATTTCTACAAACCTTAAACTGAACATTTGTACTGCAGTCACTAATGACTTGTGAAAATCGAAAACTTAGGAAACTATAACTCTATTCATGTTAGAAAAGTTCCTTTCCTTTTTTTCCTGAACTCAGGATTTAGCATAAGGATATGCAATTAGAATATTCATAGACAAATAACACTTATATTATTGTTTGAAAAGCAGGATTTGCTTTAAAAAAAGTCTATCCAACTTGTCCTCTCAGGAATCCTTCTGGAAAATAGCTGATATAAAATCTTAAAATACTAGGAAAAATCTCCATCAGATCCCCATTTATTCATATTGGGTGAAAGCCAGTACTAAAGGCAATGGAACTATTATTCCAGAGCTGGATTTGACCCAGATGCCTGTCCTGTTTACACATGTGAAAACCTATTAAACTTATGGTACTTGCAATGATATAATTTGAGGCTAAATCATTGTTCTTGTTGTGGAACTTAAATTGAACTTAATGTAAAATTTGACCATTGTATTAATCTAGGGATAAATCCTATACAGAGGACATATAGTGGGTGTGTGTTAGTACATCTGAACAGGAAATCTTATAAGTGCTTTATTTTTTTTTATTATATTCTGAGTTTGCAGAGGGATGGATTCATGCACAGGGCATAATGATTGGGTTAAAATCACAAATGTGTCAGAGTTGGAATGTACTATTCTCTTACAGTGTATGAGACAAGGGACAGACAGAAAGGATTTAGAGGAAAATGACAGGATGATGAAAAAAGATGATATTAGCAAGACCTTTAATTTTGGTTTACTGAGAAAATCAGATTGATAGAATGACAGTCATGTAGAATGAGTTTGGGTTCATTCAGAGAGGTGAGGGTCAGAGCTTAGGCAGAAACTGGCTGTGCAGACCATAGCGAAAATTCACATCCTGGAGCTTCTTTGCTGAGTAGTTGACATGCTGGATTATTGGTTAAAGAAAAAAATCAAGTTTCTGACATTCTGTTTCAGAAATGATAATGGAAACTGCATAATTACAATAACACATATGGAAAAAAAAAATTTAGCCACTTCTATGTACTGGTATACAATAGGGAGAAAATCCAGAGTTTCTTTGTTCAATCTACACTCATTGTACAAGCTTTTATTACACATAAAATAAGACTATATTATTACTGTCTGCAAAGAATCTACCAAAGTTCTATTTTATCTGAGCAGGTTAGACTTAAGTGCCACTTGATAAAGAAAACTTCGTGAAGCTTTCTCAGTTGAAACAAGACGAGGTATGCTGTAAAGTCTGAATGTAATCCACAAATAGAAAAATATTTCTTTTCCTGACTTTCTGAATATAAACTTGAAAAAGATGACGGGTATCTGTGGTGAAATTTCTTTTGGTGGGAAGTGCTTCTCTGACATGATATGCTTTTGCTATAAACAGACTCCTGCAAAAAGCTTTTCATGACTTGTTGGAAGTAAATCCTCGTTTTGTTCCTGGAGCTGGAACTGGAGTGATATAGATGGCTGTAACAGAAGTCCCTAAAAGGACACATCTTCCTGTTATGTAGACAAGACTGATGACCTCTGCTGACTTACTGGTGGGAGCATCTGCTCTCACATCAGGGGCTCCTCATTACCTGTCCCCACACAGACCAGTAATGATTTTCAGAGGAAATGAAGCTGAGAACAAAAGTAATCTCCCAGAAATGAAACCATTAAGACTAGATAGTGGTAATAACAGCAGATTTCAAGGAGATTAGAAAGATAAAACTCATTTATAAATGAGCTGATTTTCACTGGAAGTGGTATTAGGAGAGAACATAACTCGGATTGTTTTAATCAGAAACTGAAGTTTTCTCTTTCCTCTCTTCCACTCTCCTCTGCAGAAATAACCTTCAATACTTTGGCTTGGGGGAAGTTTGAGCATTGTTGAATACTGTAAATAATCATTTTTGTGTCACTTTGGAATTTGTTTGAGACTAATTCTTTACTGTCAAAGTGCTGTCATGCCTCCCTGCCATCCTGGTTTCCTCATCCTCATAGTCCTGTTCTCCACTGCTACCTCACTAGAGGAACTGGCATGCAGCAGAGAAGCTCTTGCAGGTTCAGATAACGGGAGCCACGCTAAAAGAAATTTCAATTTTTCCTTCAATGCTTTTCTGCTAACAAATTGCTTTCCAAAGCAATATTCAGCTAACACTTCTGTTTTATATGGTAGCTTTCTGAGCAGTGAGAGACTTGAGCACATTTGCAAATGTTTTGTTGAGTCAGAACAACATCTATATCTCCTGTGAACACTGTGAGGATTCTTTCCTATAATTTGAATTTTTATATATAGTACTATTTTCAGAAAAATCTTAGAATATTGTCATTTGTGACATTTTCCTAGTTTAAACTATTTTTTAGATTGCTTCTCATTCTGCCTATGTACTGTGAGAGTATTATCTTCTAACAAGATAAATCTACTGCAAGTCTTGAAATGTCTTTTTGTGGAAAAAAAATTACACCTGACAGTAGAGGGTACTTGTTCTTTGCAAAGAATTATATCTGACTCTGACTCATTAAATTATGTATGGTTCCTCACGTTTTTTAATGTTTTTATTGATTTTCAATAATTAAGGTGATAAGATTATCTAATTGGTGTTTATGTGGCAGACTGTAATGGTCTAGTTTCTGAGTATGGACAGTACCATAGTTGAAAGTATAATGTGGCAAAATGAAGGAGAGTTTATTTTTTCTCTGATTTTTTAATTTTGATGGGATAGAAAGAAGCTGAAATAATGAGGTTAAATTGGTTTAAAATTTGAAGAATCTATTATTAAATTGAATAGTCAGGTTTTCACATCATTAGAGAGAGACATTCTCTCCCTTCTTTAAATCAGTGCTAGTTTTTCATTAGATGTCTAAAAAAATCATGTTGTATTTTTTAGTTGTCATCTATTAAAATTTCCTTCTTCTTTTTAAAAAGCCTTAAGTATATTTGAATTACTTAGAGGTTAAAAGCATGACTCATTGAAGTGCATAGCAAGAATTGCATTGAAATCAATAGGGCTTTGACCAGATCTACTGTACTGCTGTATGAAATGAAACTTGGCTTCTGCCAAGACTTTTAAATAGGAAACAAGTTATAAAAATGTTTTATTAAATTCATCACATAACCTGATTATTTTTTGCTCTGGTCCTCAGCCTGCTATTTTTTTTTTACAGTTGTGTCAATTTAATTTAATTTTTATACATTGATTTGTGGCGCAGAGGTATTAAAAAAATACAAACTCGGTGTTTGTTTTCTATATTCAAGTTCCTTGTCTTTTTTCTTATTTTCTTTGTAGCTGTTATTTCATTTTTGTCTTTTTCAAGCCAAAGTTGATGGTCAATTAAGGCCAATTAAGATATCAGGTACGGAGTATATAAAATTTGAAATATTGGTTTAACAGTCACTCAAAAAAGACTTTAATTTAAAACATTTGATTATTTTTTCCTTCCTCTGCTTTCAATATTAAAATCACTACGAATAAAAGAGGATTAGAAGTGTATGTTTCATATAATCATTTTTGTACTGTGATACATCTGTCCTTGTCATAGGTATAAATCAGATTCTGGAGATCTTTTCTGTGAAACATCAGTTGTGTCAGAAAACAAATTGCTTGTCTGTTTCATTTTAACAAACATAAAGAACACCCTTCTCCCTGTTCTTATTTTATAAAACAAGCAAACACTGATGTTTGGGTATTTTCATTTAAAGTTTTTGCAATGGATGGGGTGGTTTGCAGCAGTCATCCCATCACCAGTGCACCCCACTGTTCACAGAGAATGTATTGCTTAGAGGGGTTTCAGGTTAGGTGTGGTTTGAACACTGCACTGGAGTTGGAAAACAGATTGGCCTGGGAATGGTTGTGGTTTGAATACAGGTTTTAATCTGAATGCCTGCAATCACAGAAGCTCCCTGGACTCAACAATTGTAGAGGGAACGCAACTTCACAGCAGACTGTATCTGTAGACATCAGTTGTCAGACACAAAATTGCAATTCTGAAATGGATTCTATTCAGAAGAATTGTGAACATTTTAATTTTATTTTATTTCTCATTTAAGAAACATTCAAATATTTTTAGGTGTTTTGATACTATTTATATGAAAAAGCATAGAAGTTGTTGGAAAAGTTTTCTTTAGATAGATGCATAAGTTGAGGTCTACAAATCTAAAAAAAACCCCAAATAATCAAGTTAATTGATGCAATTTACCTCTGAGCATGTATGTGTGTACCTGTACATGCATATATATGTGTAGGGGGGTTTGGACTAGGCAATTTCCAGAGGTCCATCACACCTCAACTATTCTATCTGTGTGATTCCTTTTCTCTCACTACTATTTTTCCTGGTATTCAGAGGAATATTTTACATGAAAGACCACTCTTGCTGAGAAAAATAGATAAATGCATATAAAATAAATAACATGTGCTAACAAATAACATTATTTCCAGATTTTTCCACTTGCGTATCTTCCTTAATTTTAACAAATTTAAACAATTCATCAGTCTTACATACTTCTAGGCCTGTTTTTCAATAGTAATTTACTGTTGTCTATTGCACCATTTATTCAGTTTATATTAATATGAACACCTTTGTTATTCAGGGTAATATGTATTCCAAAGCAACTCAGAAAGCAACAGGGTCTCTAGAGAAATCCTGAAAAAATAAATATCATGATTTGCTACCATTAAAATCAGTTTTCTTATGTCTTACAGAGTCCTCTTTCCAGAAATAAACTCTCACTGTTGGCATATAAGACATCCAGATATCTCACATTTTGAATTCCTCTTTTGCTAATCGATATAACAGAAATATAGATATCAAATACATTTGTGTTTGTCTGTTCATTATTGTAAAAAAGGGGATTGAAATATCTTAGGGAATTATGCCAATTTGAAATGCAGTATATTTGGAAAGTTGATAATAAAATGTGTGTACCTTACAAAAAGAAAAACTATTATATAAATATTATAATTAATGAAGAAAATAATTCTAATTACACAGCCAGCTTGAAAAATCATATGGAGAAAAATACACAAAATAGATTCATGTACTATGGGATATTACATACCCCAGCAACTACAGATGTAGAAAGCTATCAAGTATGACATGACACGCTGACAAATTAAATGGCTTGTCACTTTGCAGAAAATCCATGTTGTAAAGGGTATGACTACTGTTCATTCATAAATCTTTTGGTTGAAATGCTAATAAGCTGAATTTCTTTGGTAGCTCTGACAGTCCTGGTAGTTTGGTAGTCCTGGAGATAGCTCTGCGCCATGTTTCATGGATAGAGAATATGGGATTGAACTATGGAGAGTACAAGTAATGAATAAAATGGACTAACAATGTATAATATAGTTAAAAAGGAATGTAAAAATATAAGTATGTTTTCTTAATACAATACAATTTTTGGTGATTTTACATAAAAATAAAACAGAACTAATTTCACATGAAAATTTCCCTATAAGACTGAAAAGAAATCTTTAAAGTTTTAAGTTAAATTGTGGTTATTCTGACAGTATAGTTTTTTGTGGGTTTTTTTGGTTTTTTTTTTTGTTTGTTTGTTTTTTTGGTTTTTTTTGTTTTGTTTTTTTTTTTGTGAACTGGTTTGGGTGACCCATAGATTTTCTCCTTATGACATATACTATTTTAATGACTATTTAGTCTAAAACCCACTGTACTTTCTAGAAAGAGAGTTGTTGTGTCACTCTGTTGTGTCTGAAATTCTCATTTTCAAGTTCATTTTACTACTACTAGTAGAAAAATTCAGAATTAGTTGTGGACTTCAAATTTCAGTTCTACCATTTCTGCCCTGGACTGCTGTCTCTCGTCATTCGTGTGTCTTGTTTTTTACAGGGTTAAGAGTACACAGTGCAGTGTTGTCATCCTCCATGAAGCCGTTGCAGCAAATAATTGAAAAGAACTATAATAAAGGTAGATGTCATTATTATTTACAGAGCTGGACCATACTCAGAATTTTTACTGTTGCTCTACATTATTGTCCCACACATCTGTGTAAGTATTAAACAGTACCTTGGCTCAAAAACTGCAGTTGTGCGGGGAGAAGCAGTTCTGTCTGAGGTTTCTGCACTTACACTACATGGCCCTGGGATTTTTTCAGCTATAGCCCAATGCCTGGACTGAGCATCTCCACTAATAATGTATTTCAAAGCTACTGAAAATTCTCCCTCAGCTTGCACACTTATATTCCCACTAGTTATGAGGCATGTGCTCTGCATTTCAATAAAGCCAGAGGAGATGATCTAGTTTAATTGATTTTGAGGTAACCCTAGCTTGAGTGTAGCAGTGCAGCTGAGCAAAATAGTGACTAAAAAGAAAGAATTATTAATTTTTTTTTTTTTTAATAAAAAATATATATGATTCAGAAAGTATGTGTCGTCCCATTCTATCTGACTACTGATGGATCTATTACTACACCAGTGTGTGGTAATAGATCCATGGCTGAAACATTATGAATAGTACAATCAGTAGTTTCTTCAGAAGTAGTACAATTAGGGGTTTCCTGTTAACAGTTTGAGATTCATGATGAGATTTAAAAATACCTCTGATTAATTTTAAATGCACTCAATGATTCTTTTCACCATATGAGTTAGAATTTACCTGTGATGGTGGTTAATTTTTTAAAGGGAAATCTTTTTGGGTTGAAGCCATTAGAAAAGTAATAAACAAGTTAAAGAAGGGCCATAAAACAGTGGAACATCATACGATGGGATTTACTTACAGCAAATTTTGATCACTCATATAAAAGACAAGCGAAAAGTACAGATGAGGAAAGATGAGATAGAACATTCAACATTCCTGGAGTTAATACATTTTCCAGCAGTATACTGCTTGAATTATACTTCCATGTCTTTATATTTCCCACTTCACTTGTTAGAACTTTATTAGAACTATCTTCTCGTGATATTTCAAACACAGCAAAACACTCCAAAAGATATGAAATATTACAGAAGAGCTTTTTAATATAAGGCACCAAAAGGGTTGAGATTTTTACTTAGGTAGCTAGAAAAGCACTAATACTGCTTTGTCTGCCAAGAGGACCCCTACAAAGGAATCTGTTCTTCCAAAGCTGATACTGGTTTCTTGTCCAATTTTGGGCAAATAGTTTCATCTGGTGGGAAAAAACAAATTTCACTTCCTCATTCCTGCTACTTTATTTCCAGGTATTTTTTAAGGGTATTTTCCAGGATTTTTTTATATTTCTAAGTTTAAAAAGAAATTTACATAAAGAAAAGAAGAAAAGAAGAAAAGAAAAAAAAAGACAAAATCTGTATTTGAATTTTTTTTTAAATAATGTTTTCAATCTGTAATTATAGTCAAATATTGGCTTATTTTTCAACAGCAAAACTTTAGTTTACATGTGGTGTGACTACATCCTGCTGTTCTCTCATAGTATGCATTACAACCACTGAAAAAAATTGTAGCCTTACATGTCATAATATTGTAAGGAAGCTGAAATAAATATCATTTTGATTGTTTTGTCAAGACTGCACCTCAAGTGGAAATTATCTTCTGAGTCCCAGTTGCATTACTGATATAACTAATTCTCAGTAAGACTCCCTAAACAGACTGTGCAATTTAAAATAGATGAACCTGATGGCTCTCGAGTTTTCCATATTATTTTAAATAGTCTCTGACAAGCAAGTTAATAGGCTGCATAACCTCTCATTAATAATTTTGTGAACTTTATTTTCTTTTATCTAACAAAACCTTACATTAGGTATTAAATTAGCTTTTTCCATGTGGTGCCCTTAGAAGCTTCTTAAAGGTTTTCATTTACTTACCAAGTAGGAATAATGATATAATATTGTAGTAAAAACAAGAACTCAAACCTGAATTGCATTGGACTGCATAGCAGTCTCCAAAGAAATCCTTGTTTGGACTATTTACTGCTCAGAAGCCATCAAAGAAAAAATTACTTGGAGAATATCTTGCATTCCTGTTGGGCTGGATCATTTACTATAGTACTACCAGGAGAAATCTCTCTTAGTGATTTTGGCCTTAAAAATAAACAGAGGTATAACACGGTTCTAGAAACTATTTCCTCAGCATAAATATCACACAGGCAATGGAATTAATGAAGGCTGCTATCCCTATTTCCTTTTATGAGAAGACTGATGAAAGTTCAGACGGATTTTGTTGTAATTTTCTCTTAGCATACTCTCTGGTCTCTAACAAGACAAAAGTTCATGCTGCTTCTTTCACATCTTGGAATGCACCTGGAAAAGCCACTCAAAATCTTTCTCTGAAACATCCTACCACTCCTGTTCATTTCTCTGCAGGAACCTGACTCCTTCTGATCCCTATTTCTGTGTAAGGTTTGGATGATGTGTGCCAGTGGGCTCAAAAGCTGTGAGAAAGATTTCATTAAGCTCATTTCCATGACAGCTAGGCTTGGAATGAATGCATCTTTTCACAAACCATTAGAAACGACAGTAGAAATGATGTGCTTCTTTTGATATGTGTACTGTATACAACCAGATGGAAATAGGGAAACAGTAAATGAAGAGAAAGCAAAACCCAAACCGGTTACAGGTACAGCTACCAAAGTTTGCCTGTGTATTGAGCTATTTTAAATATGAGGCAAGCTGCTGTTAGAGAAATATTTCTATTTCTGAACCACAGTTATTTCTTTAAAATTGCATATTTAACCATGTTATTTTTTGCCATACTTGCAGCCTCATTTCATCAAGGGAGTCTCAGATTTTGCTATACACAGATAATCTTTGAGAGCATATTTATTTCAGTCAGATGTATTGGTACATGGCTTTGCACAGATACCTAATGAAATGGGCAAACTGACTTCTGGAAATAAAAGCAATAAAGACATTTTGCTGTTCATTTATCTTTTTGTGGTCACACAAGATTGAAGTATTACTTGCTGTAACATTTTTGTGCAAGCAAAATATGTCTGTAACTGACCTTGCACTTATCTTTTGCGAGACACATCAATAAGTAAGAAATGGCTTTAGTATATGTTTGATGTATACAGAATCCCCCACTCCCAGCAACTGCATTTAAAAAGTGATAAAGCACAACTCCTGAGTCACTATGGCATAAAGTACTGCCGTTAGTTGCTGTAAAAAGCAGTAGATCTAGAATGTTTCAAACAGTAATTGACTGTAATTTCACTCTGAAGTACATATGGGTGTTTGCAGCTCTTCTTAAATAAATCTCTGGGTGAGTTCAGAAGAAGAAAACACTGTTGCCCAGCAGGGTAATTAGGAGGAGACTGAAGAGGTTCATAAGGTTGCAAAAATGTTATTCTTATCATTTTGCCACTTTTAGGGCTGCTGCTAAAGCAGCCCAGATGGTTTTTTCTCTTGCTTTCAGTTATCCTAAAGGGCCTAGAAACAGAAAAGTCTAAGCTGTGCTGGGTTGTCCCATGTCCAGAAATAGGAAAGAAAGGGACAAAAAGATCATCACATAAAACTTCTCCCCAAAAGTTTGTTTATTTTGAAACATGTTTCTTAGGATATTTCCAATCAGATTTTTTTCAATATGAGTGCAAAAGGACCACAGTATGTGGGAGAATCTGCCCCATGGTAGTTCTGGTGCACTTAACATGATCTTTCAGAAAAATCGCAAAAATTACAGCACCACTTGATAATATAATTTATCTGCCTGCAAATACTGTTTGGTTTACATGATGTAAGCAGAGCATGTGGCAAATTGTAATAGAAAGACTAAGATAGTGTGACAGGAGAAGGAAGGAGAAGGTTTGAGAGTGGGAAGCAGCAGAAGGACACAGCAGGGACAGCAGTCTCAGCACTGCCTGCGTCACTGGCAACCACATTAGCATCCAGATCCCACCCCATCCACCTGTGCTTTCACAGGACATGACACTGGACACAAAGGGTGATGAAAGAGCCCTGATGATTCAGGGTTGGGACACAGTGGAGACACAGGTCATCCAAGACGGTCCAAAAAAGCATACCTAAAACCTACATACAGTTGCCAGCCTAAGAATAGCATGAGAGGGTGAGAAGGAATAGTCAGCTATTTACTCTTCTCCAGAGCGTTGCAAAGGACCTCACAGCTGAACACAAGCACTGCAGAACCCGGTGGTAGGTGGGACACTTGAACATCCACTGCTGCCCTGGTGTGTGATAGACCTGTGAACACCATGCTTTTCTGGTGCTTGTGACAATGACACTGTGAGAGAGCAATAAGCAAAATCTATTTTATTTAAGTTTTTGTTTCAAATAAAAGTATCTTCCCCTTCCATAAGTTCACACATTGCTACTGGCTGCATTGCTGATCTAACATTGGAGCAGCACATACCACAGACTCACTTCCTTTACTTTTTATGAGTTGATATGTAACTATGACCAGAAACTAATTATGGAAACAATTACAGTCATATTTCAGTTTGTGCAGTCTGGACCCTAAGCATTAAAAGTAATGTTGTGACTGCTGTGTCTGTGTTCATAATGGGATGAGGTTTAACTGGAAACATCTTGTTTAGTGGGAAAAAACACGAGAATTTTTTTTATATTTGTAATGCTTTCTCCCAACTTGTTTATAGACCAATTTTATTTTAAGAAGCTTATATGAAAGTTACTGAATGAAATTATTTTCATAAGTTACTTACTTTACATCAATTTCTTTTATATTGATTTTTTACGTTGTTTTCTTCCCATATACAAAAACCATGGCATATCTGAATTCTTTCTGGTAAAATTCAATAATTATCTAGAATTTATTAGGCATTGAAATATTCCACATTCAAGTTAAGCTAAACTTATCAATCACCTACAAAATACTTCTTTCCTTTTGAAAAAAACCAGTCTATTATTTGTTATTTATAATTAATTTAAGCCGTCATGAACAGGCATTTTCTAAGCATTCTGGAAATTATCCCTCCAACTGCGAGTAAACCTCCATCCCTCAGTTAAAAACCATGATTGTTATCTTTTGGCTTTGAATGAAACATTCAGGAAGTGTTTATTGTTCATGTTAATCCATGCTGTAGCTGACTTTGCTGTTTCTGTCATCAAACCCAGTTAACAAATAATGCCATTGTCTGAAAAAAATAAAGAAAAGATAAAACATCTCTTGTTATCTCATGTCGCTCTGTAATAAATGGCAATAAAATCATTATGCCATGCAAAGCTATGAATCAGTTTAACAAGCAAGTTCTGTTGAAACTGCTGATTATGTTTGTTGTAAGGGCACTGGTCATCTGTTTTTTCTTGTAAACAAGTGTATAACTCCAGCTACTGTGCCTGTAGACTTCCATGTTTTGACATTTTTGTCCTGTTCTTTCTTAAAAAAAAAAAAAAAAGAGGAGTTTTAGTTTTGATATATGTGAAACAGAAATTTCTTTATAATTTTTTTATAAAGTAGTGAATTTCAGGATGATGGATAGTATGATATCGAGTTTCAGTACAAAACTGGTGTGGGGGAAAATGCAAAGATGTAACAGTGAGAAAGAGAAAAATTAGAGATTCAGATTTTTCTATAAGGCCTCTGAGCATTCTGATTTTCTCTTCTCTGATAGAGCTGTAGTAAAACCTACTGTTAAATGCTTTTGTCCTGTTTTCCTTGCTGTGTCCTTATCCTGTGTTTTCTTCCCTGTGCAGTGAACATATGGTCTTCCTGTGGTTCCTTGGCTGTGCACCATGTAGGATTGCAAGGTACAGCAGACAGTGCTTGATTTTGTAGAGTCAAATTCCACACCAAATTTCTACATTTCACTCTCTAATTTTTGCAGTGGCTTTTCCAGAAACCTGCAAAGTTATTGTGCACACAAAACAATAAACAAGCACTCTATTGGTCTACATAGGAGCGAAGTGACTCCATGTCACAGTGTACCTACAAGTTGCTGCTGGGTGTTTGTCAAAGTGCCCATGATTTCCTCTCTCTGTTTCAATGCTAAGAGTTTGACAGTAAATATAAATGTATATTACATACAAATTTATAATTTTATGTATAAAAATATATTTCTGAATATTTTCTTAGTTTTGCTGGAACAGGAGTGGCTGTGTATATCCTTTCACACCGAAAGTCTGGAAGATATGCAGCTCTTCCTTTCCTTGGAACATTTCAAACTGTGAGTGCTCAAGCGGTGGCAAGGAAAGAGGAGGGAAAGGAGGGCAGCAGATTGCTTCCTGAAAGCTGTGTGGAGATGTCAGTGTACAGGTTCTGTGTGCTCCATCCCAGTTATGGTAACAGACTGTTCATGCACTTGGCCATCACAAACAGGGGAAGTGCATGAGCTCTACCTGTGCAATGACAGTTCCAACCTTCTGCTGACATACTGTGGTAACTTGTGGGATTTGTATTGTAATTCCGAGTCCTAGAGGGGCTGCCAAGTTTCCAGCTTATCCATACAAGATAGGAGTCCCTAATTAATAGCAATGCAAGCTACTGGCTTACCCAAGTTTATTCCATATCCTGTAAAGTTATCTCTTTATACAATGGATTTTCAAGATAAAAATCATTGACTAGTACTCATGCCTGTAAAGTATTTTAAGTCTGGAGTAGATTGATACATGAATAATAATTGAATTTTGTTCTTAGTGCTTGCAAAATGTACAAAGGGTTGTGCATAGGGAAATTAAAGAGAATAAAAAGGGGATGGGAGCTTTTGAAAATGATAACAAAGGATCACTTTAGCATAATAGAATGTAATTCCAGAGTGGATGCTTAACAAATGCTGGATTTTATGGGATTCATAGCAGAAGTAGTTCTTAAAGACAGATTTGAAGAAAGGTGAGCAAACGTAATGATTTAAAAATTCTGTTGTAAACCCAGGCTTTAGAAAAATTGCATGTGGGAGAAATACATATGTAGAAATCCATGGTTATTACAGCTAAAATTCTTAGAGTACCCTTAGCACTTTTGTGGGAAGGTAACAGCTTACTCCCAGTGTAAGAGGGGCATATTGCAATCTTGTAGAAACAGTCCAAATCAAAATATTTTGTTATTGATTTATAAGTCTACTCGAGTTAATAAAATCAGATTTGATATGTTTTTCTTCCTGAAAACATGGCACTGCAAAAAGAAAGGCCAGTTTTGACACTCTTGTGTCCCCATCGGGGAAGCTAAAGGAAACATAATTCTGACATAATCCTGAAGAGGAAAAAATTTTAAGATACTGAAAATTACTGAGATTTTAATGAATCAAAACAGATATTCTCTGAGTTCAGAGTATGATTTTTGTTTTCAATGATTAACAGGTTCTGCTGACTATAAAAATTGAATTAAAATTACAGAAAATAATTGCTAGTATGTGAATATATTTATATATATCTTATTCCTTCTCAGATACAGGAGGAATTTTGCTAGTAATTGCACCTCTAACTACACAGAATGACATAGTGCTGGCTAGAAGTACATGATCCAGTTCTAGCCATGTTAACGCATACATCTGTGATATGACAGCTGTGTTTGCAGAAGCTTAAAAGGACTGTTATTCAGCAAGGCTAATGAGGGTGATCCACCTGCCCTATTACTATGACTGTAATATTTGCGGTGGCAGAGGTAGCTTGTACAGGTAATGCTATACATCACTGCACTGGGACATAGCTCTTGAAAGTGCTACAGCCTTGATGACAGAGAAGACCTCCAGAGAGAAAAAGTCTGAATGACATGCTATCTGGTTTCCTTTCATAGCCCCAGGTAGCAGCAGAGTGATTTTATTTTTTTTTTTTTTCAACCTGCTTCCCCTTACTGGTTCACATTTTTCACTTAAATTTTTACTGTCTTGGGCAGGCACAGTAGATGTAACAGTGCTGCAAAATGGAGCAATGCAGGCTGACTGCTTCAGAATCTGCAGGAGTTGGAGCACAGTCCTGCAAGGGCAAGCTGAGTGATGGCAGTGAGGGTTTCACTTGTCGACACATTGCCTGACGTGGCTGCAGAACCAAGCACAGTTCTTCAGAAAAGAGCTGTGCTGAGCAGTGTGGGCGTGTTGTCCTGGGCTGGCAGAGCCCTGCCCAGAGCCTCTGTGCTGTGCTCTGCCAGCTGAACCAGGCATCCCCTGTGTGCCTCGTGCAGCAACACAGCTCTGAACACAGTGCCACTACTTTGATAACAATGAATGTAGTTATTATTCTTTCCTGTTACGACTATGTTTCATTTCGTTTTTTTTCTTTGATGGGAAAGAAAGCAGATGTGCTTGGGAGATTCCATAAACTTGACAAGGCAGTTAAAAAGAGGAAAGCATAAACAAAATGGAAGATCAGATGAAAGAATGCACAGTAGGGAATTAGAATTTTCAGAGCTTAAGATCTAGTTTCAGATCAGGCTACTGCTTGTCCCCATGTTCCTTCCTGCACTATTAAACACTCAAGAGTAACATCACATTCTCAGTCTATTCCACTGAGGTTTGAGTTGTGCAGCATTTGAAATCAAGTGGTCAAACACAGTGCCTTGCTGCAAAAAAATGTCCCAGAGCTCCAGTCATTTGTTATACTAAGGAAATTTCAAATTAAATACATTTGAATAGAATCTGCCTCAACTTTGTGAGACGTCAGTATATACAGAAATATATACAGGTTAATCATCTGGGGAGCACTCACTAGTAACTTTCCCATACTTTGATGCTATGCTATGGAGATTGGCCCGTTTCACAAAATGAATTGAGGTTACCTGAATTATTTAGACAAAATACATCTAAGTATTATTAGCTGACTTACTGTAAAGGTAGACTTGCTTTTTCAGATTAACTGAGTCAATCAGATTTTATGTTGGTGTAGCATCCACCACACAGAAGGTGACTGTGGAGTAAGGTAAAATACATGCTGGTTTCACAAGGAAAACCACAATAGGACCAAACTAAAATATTTCATTCATCTTCAATAACCCTCTTGGAAATGTGAATGTATGTGAATGGTTTCTCTAGATTTTCTGACTACCACTGAAAAATACAGCAAGACCTGAATAGGAAGATCAAGAACTTGACAGACTGTGCACAATTCAGTGTCTGTCTGGTAAAGCCCATAAGTTGCCACTGTCAAGTAGCAGACTGGCAGGTCTGGTTGTTGTGGCTCTGATAGTCCTGACTCACCCAGACCCTTCAACTTTTCTAGAGCCAGAGTGACATGAGGGGGAGGGGGAGGGAGGATGATAGTGGCTCCAGGGGTCAGGTGGAAGGAGCTGTAAAGCACACTACATCTAGATGATTTAGACCTAGGGTATGTTCGTATGAAGGCACAAGTGCAGACAGGTGGAAATGTACAGTATGCTGACACAGAGAGGTGTGGTATGTCAGATAAAGGAGAAAAATAATCACCCATGTTAGTCTTTAGTCCCAGATCTCTCTTGTGATTCTCCTCAGTGATTATTTTATTAGCTTTGCAACATAGAAAAGCTGGGATAAATACACATCTAATTATGGGACTACGTGCTGGTTTTGGCTGGTGTAGAGTTAATTTTCTTTACAGAAAATTAGCTGATATGGGGCTGTGTTTTGGATTTGTGCTGGAACCGGTGTTAAGAATGCAGGGATTATTTAATTATTGCTAAGTAGTGCTCACACAGAGTCAGGGACTTTTCTGCTTCTCCCACCATCCTGTCAGGGAGGGAGAATGGGGATTCACAAGAAGCTGGGAGGGGACACAGCTGGGACAGCTGACCTCAACTGACCATAGGGTTATTCTATACCATATGGCATTGCTCAGCACATGAAGATGGGGGAAATTTCCTTTAGTAGCTGTACTAAGTTATTGAAAATCTAGTCTTGAAGTGAAATGCCAGATAGGCTCTACAATTGCTAATGAATAAGTAGTGATTGTACATGTCTGCTTTAATTTGACTAGAGTGGAAGTTTCTCATTTTCAATTATTGCAATGTGTCTATTCCACTTTAAAGGTTATTTTAAAAAGCAAAGTGTAATGATGAAAAAAAAAATCAGCTCGACTTAATGTGTTAAGAAAAGGTTGCATATGATCATTAACCAAATGTGTCTCTGTGTGAAACAGATCTTGTAGAAAAAATCTGATTTTTAAAAAATGCTTTTAGACAGAAGCACACCTAACAAAACCCTCAAAAAACCAATTTGAAAACTGAGTTATTAATAGATGCTTGTTACAGCATTTATTTTATGTAAAGGCAATTAGTCTTTACATTTAATATCACATTACTTAGCAATTTGAAAAACCTATCTGTAAATTCATGGCTTCAACCAGCCTATTCTGTGTGGCTTGTGTACAGAAGCACTTGTTCTGTAGCAGCACGCAACACTCAAAACAAGTGTTGTATAAACAGAATGTATTTAAACAGAGCTGGTCTCATGTTGCACCAGATATATTGGTGAGATAAACATCCCAAGTGTGATTGCAGTAGGGGCACTTTTTTAACGTTCCACCTTATCTGCTGTGCCCTTCCACGGGTAAACAAGTGTCTTATCTACAAAAGCTCCTATCTCTGGCTTTATTTGCTTGTGTACAGAAGCACTTGTTCCATAGCAGCACGCAACACTCAAAACAAGTGTTGTATAAACAGAATGTATTTAAACAGAGCTGGTCTCATGTTGCACCAGATATATTGGTGAGATAAACATCCCAAGTGTGATTGCAGTAGGGGCACTTTTTTAACGTTCCACCTTATCTGCTGTGCCCTTCCACGGGTAAACAAGTGTCTATCTACAAAAGCTCAGATCTCTTTATTTGCTTTGCACAGCTTAAGCCCATCTTAGAGAGATATAAACCAAAGCAATATGATTTGACAAATACAAATTCATATATCCTGGTCCTGGCTCCTTTGCTGTTCAAATCAACAGTATTTTGAAATGCAGATGCGTTAAGCTTCAATGCGTATAATTCAATGTGTATAATTTTCTTAATGCTACATTTTGAAGGTTATAACAATCAGTGTCTCTATTTTATATGCAAGTGGAATAGAAATAAGCTCAATTTTTAATGAAAATGCAACATCTGTCACACCCTGAGCAAAGATCCAACTCCTTAGCAAGAGTTTAACGCTATGTCTCCAATTGAGTAAAATTACTTGGAAAGATAATGGTAAATACAGCTAGCTGTTTTTAGACTCACCATTGAGCAGTATTTCATAATACTGAATAGAACTAGTAATAACAGTAGAAGATGAGAACTAGTAATAACAGTAGAAGATACATAATACTGAATTAGTGTCTTCCTGGATGAAGGTCAGGATAACTCTAATAGTATTTATGCAGGACTTATATTTTTATTTATATTAATATATCAACAATAATGTATAAGTACATAATATAACTATGTCAATATAGAGGCCACAGAACTTTCAGTTCTGTGTAAGATGTATCTAATTATTCTCTTAACAGAAAGAGGAAATGTAAAAACACATTTGATAAATTCATGTGGCTTTTTCTCGCATAATAGAACTGATCAATTTTTTTCAGTTTTGTGCCTGCTTTTATTGGCATCTTTTGAGCCATAATAATTGAACATTGCACATGAGTTTGACAGTGTTAAGATTCAGTGGCAGAGCCCATTGTCTATGCTGCTAACTAACAATGACTTACTGTTTCTTTGCATTATCCACCACTGCATTCATCTGCTTAGCTTACATCTGCTGTGCAAATTCCTGTTCAGTGTGTTTCTGGCACAATTCACATTACTATTGATGAACATCTCCCTGAGAGTTTCCATGCTTGACAGAAGTAGGATAGTCACAGAGTCCAAGCAGCCTATCACTTAGACAATGTTATTTACAAATCCCATTCTGAGGGAAAATATTTTTTTTTCAGTCTTGCTGAAGGTAAAGAGAAGTTATCAGTTGTAGTAGAAAACACACAAAATGCAAACACCAGAATATCAGTGCTAGGCATTATATAGATATATAAATACTGTTCCAGATATGAGGACTTTATAACTAACTACAGTACTGAATAAGAACATTATAGTTGTAAAAATCTTTCTTTATGACACGGAATTTAATTTTTGATATCTTCTTAATTATTTTTGTAGTTTCCTTTTACGTGTCAATTTAGTGATCAGAATGTGCTATAAGTACATAGGCATGTTCATAAAATGTTAATCTTCAATAATAAGAAACCCCACAAATGCCCCACCACCGTGGTTGAATTTCTGTATCTGTATTTTTGTGGCTTTTTTTAGCTACTTGAGTTCATATGCAAAAAGGAAATAATGTATGGTGACTTCAGTGTGTACACTGACCAGAACTGGCTAGCTCAGTTCCCTTGACACAAAGGAGGGGAAGTTAAAACTCAGGAACCGATTCCCTAAAAGCCAAGGCAGCAGTTTTATGACACCAAAGAACAGTGCATAGGGGATTCCTGAGGGAAGACATGCCTGAAACTCACTTCCCACTGGACTTTTCCTCTTCTCTGTAGAATTGTTGGATAGTGGCTTATCCCAACATGGACAGCTTGTTTCTTCAGAGGCAAAACCTGCCTTTTAAGTATCCTACTTGCATTCAGGATGCCATGTTTTCCCTTTAGAATGTGCTGATTTAGTGCTGTTCAGTATTTAAATACGTTGATGTGACACAGTGGCCCTTTATAAAGAGTGGTATAGTGCTTAGGTAAGACTGAAGATAGAAGCTCTACATGATATTCTGCATTTCTTGCTAGGGCACCCTGGTATTTGTATTATTTTATTCTGTTAAAACATAATTGGAGAGGGAGGACTTAACTGTCTGTAAAAGGCAAACATTTGATGTTTAGATCCAAAAAGCTGGGTTGCTGACTTCAGCAGCTCCCTCAGCAAGATAATTAAGCCCATTTCTCTGGCTTCCCAAGCTATAAAAAGGGAAAGGATATTCCTGCTTCATTGTTTTCTCTGCAACTATGAAGAGCAAGAAAAAAATAAATAATAAATATTTGTTACTCTCTTTTGAGCAAACTTCTAAGAAGGACAGAGTTCTAGATTTTGGTCCTTGTTCCTAGAAGCAGTTACATAAATTCAATTAATGGGTTGGCTAAAATAAAGGGTGTGGGAGGCTTATACTTTCCTTATTAGTTTATGTATTCCTACTCCACCTCAGACTTTCTTAATGGATTACATTTAAAATTTCTGTTATACTGTTATAATGAAACAGGCAACTATTATTTTTCTAGCCTTAAGAAATCTTATAAACCTGGATCTTGGATGGATCTTTTGGTCAGGAAGGCCAAAGGAGGCATATTTCTTCATTGTTTCCTGTAAGAGAAGTGATGTCTTTTTCTCCTATGCAATATCAGCAGTGAAATACTATTAAATTTGAGGCTCACCTGGATCCTAAAGAAGACTTGAAAGACTAAAATTTCAACAGACATTACATTTTGTCTATGTAATCTGATAGAGGTGGCATTGTATACCAAAAATATCTAATATTTTTTAGGTTGTTAACTGATCTAGATGGATGTCTCATAGTTTAAATTTTAAGGGGGTGTTAGTAGGGTAAAAAAAAAAAAATAAAATCTCTGCTTATCTGCATTGTCAGAAAGCTGATGGCCAACCCATTCCTGCAGACATGTGAATCTGGAGCAACAGCTCCCTGGGGCTTGCCAGGCAAACAAGCATTCTGTTTTAGCAGCATGCTTGGAGTGAAAAGCCAAGGGAAATAGAGACAAGACATCTGTCTCTTGGTAATTGAGCTAGACAGAATGGAACTCCCTCTTCAACCAGAAAGGTTGTTACAGTTTGTACTGTACCAGGGTAAACCAACCGCTTCCTAAAAAATCTTTGTGAAACAATAGATTGAAAATTCCCTCTGGCTTTAGACTAACACATGAAACAGGAGATACTTGTTAAAACGTAAGGCACAACTTTCCTGTATCAAAGTTACCAGCCAGTCTTGAAAAGTTATTTAATTGCTCACTGCATTATCTTCATTTATACTTTATGCAAAACCAGTTACTCTCACAGATTGCATTAAATCATAGAAATCAGTGTTGTGTCCAGCCTGGCAATATTATTGTTTCTGTATGAAGAAATCAGCACAAACCTGTGTTCCTTTCTGGGAAAAAATAAAGATAAAAATTACAGGAATATTCCTGTACAAATAATATTTTATTCATGCTCATTATTGTCTTCAGCTCACCCCTAAAGCGTATTTTCAGAAGAGCAACAAGTAACTGAATGTTGTTCATAAATACAGAAATCCCTACTCTAGCAGAAAACACAATGCTGAATTAGTGTTCTTATCTTGCATGTTTTTCTGGCTAATGTTTTCTAGATAACTAAAGAGTAGTTATATTGTTTCTGAAAATGAGGATTAATGACCAACATTTCAACATCACCAGAATTTTCTTATACGTGTTGTTATCCTAATTGTAGTTCCAGATATGCAAGTTTATTTGCTACTGGCTTCTATTCTCTGACTTAAAATTTTTCAAAGAAAAATATTGGGCAATTGTCCAACTATAAAATGTACCACAAAGGGTCCATAGACTGTTAAAATTGTGAACACTTTTATATAAATTAGTAAATGTTTTACGGTTGAGAATAATTGCACATGGATTTGTGTGGGAAAAGAGAAACTACTTTCAACAAATACATGATTAGTTTAAACACACTTGATTAATCTGACAAGGACACCAAATTTTATGGATATGCAGCCTGTTAAATATCAGAACCTCTCTTTGAGTTTGCTTGCTGCATAGCAATGGACACTATTATCATGCTATTCAAAGTGAGATTAAACCCAGAAAATCAGAACATTTTACTACAGGGGAATTACTTCTGTGCATCTCAACCAGCTTTTGTATAATTTTTTTTCTGTATCTCAGTTTTGCCAAATAGATAAAAAGACATCTGAGTGAAAATAAGTAAAAAAAATGGAGTATGGGAATCAAAAGGTTTTTCTGGTCTCAAATATCTAACTCTTTTAAGGCCGATGTGTGCAGCAAATTCACCAATAATGATGGAAGAAGGTTGGGGCAGAAAAAGCAAAGTGAACGAGGGCAAAAGTAAGGTAAGCTGTAAACTCATAATTCTGGAAAAGAAAAGCACAATCAAAAGCTAAAGGAAAAGGAAAAGCTAAAAGGTTAACATGGTGCATCCTGTGACTGTAGAACAGAGAATGTGTTTAATTTCAAGAAAAAAAATCACCTTACAGTTAAATTTTGCTCTTCTATAATGGAACATTTTAACTCTGCAAGAAGTTCAGAATAAAACTGATGATATTTGTGAGGGAAAGAGGAGTTGACTAATAGGGAAAGATTACAAAAGTAAGTATGTGCACCTGTGATAGATGATGATTAGAGAAGAGAAAGTAAAAGAACTAATATCACCTGAAAGGTATAAAGAGCAAAAAAGGAGTCTTATTTACATTATAACATAATAATACTCAGTGAAATAGAGAGAAATAATAAAATGTGACCTGACAGTTAAGAATCCCATTTTCAAAATAATAACATTTAAATGGGATAAAGTCTTGCTCATTTTCAAACTACATTTATGTTTGTTATTATTACTGTCCAGAAGTAAAATCTCAGCTCCACTAAAGTCACTGGCTTGACAAGAATCATTTACCCAAAGTTTTTGCTGACAGCAGGCTCTTCTAGAGGTAGATTGTGTTTCTGTGCCCCAGATCTGTGCTGCAGATACTAGTAATAGCTGTTAATAGATGCTAATAAAATTCTGGGTTTAGCCAAGAGAAGCCTAATGAAGTCAGTGAAAAGATTCTGGATGTATGTTCATGAAAATTACACTAAGACTTAACTCTTACTTGCTTGTTCTCTTGTGTCTGCTTCAGAAAATTCCATGGTGTGGCTAAATGGTGCCTTGTAACTGAGTAAACTATAAAATCCTAAGGCTTCTGGAAGAGTAAGTTCACAGTCAACATTTTTATCAGAGGCATCCAGCATATGGATAACAGCATGGGGCTTCCAGGAACAGCTTTGAGCAAGACTCATTATGCTGGGTAAATGCTTGCTAACAAGTGTACACTTCTCATATAAGACGTTTTCCTGCCCTGGATTGCTCGCACTTGTAATTAGCGAGAAACAATGTTCATTATCTGATTATTGTTCTCTTTCAGATTTACACTTTGATCATATTTCATCCTACCTAGTATTGGTAAGAGACACTGTGTCTAGAGAATACTTCTTTCCTCCAGCATTCTTCTGTTTCATTATTAATATCTATCTAAAGATCTCACTCTGTGTTTATGTGGACAGGGTGACAGAAACAAGAAACCCACAGAACAAGATCAATGTTGCTACAAATCACTGAAGGCATTGTGCAGACTCTGGTGTGAAGAAATCAGAGCAAGATTTCTATTACAAGGCAAAAAGCTCTGCCTACCAACACTGTGACTTTGACATGCTGCTTCCAAAATACTTTAAATGAACCTAGAAATACCTCTTAGGGTGAGTCTACACTCACAATAGAAAAAGAAATATGATCATTTGGAGTAGTATGATTTTGTGAGTAGTGCCTTAGTCTCTCTGCATTTCAATTTATTTTATGCAAATTAGTTCATGGTTATATTTACTATACTGCTGAATAGACTTACACACAGAATTTTTGGGTCATTTTCCATTTCAGTAGAAGCCTTGGTTATTCACTGTCCATTATTCAGTGAATAAAAGGTGAGCAAAAGAAAACATGAAGTAGTTTGAAAGCGTCTTGCTAACCTCTACAACAGATTGAATCTGTGAGGGACTAACAAACCACAAGGCGTGATGTGCAGTAGCCTGAAGGAATGGAGAAGGTAGCTTGTACTGCTTTCATCTCAGGGCCAGGAAATGTTTGATTTAGTCAATGCAATTATAGTCTTCCTAGAGTCTGTTATGAGAAATGAAAAGTGTCTTTGTAAAAAAGGGCAAAATTATACTTACAGAATTAATTTTTTTTGTTTGTTTTGCAAGATTATTTTTATACCCTGAAATGCAAAATTTTATTCACTATTGTATTTGAGAGGGAAATAGGGGTGATTCTCTGAGAGGCTGCTAGAAGCTTCCCCCAGTCTAAAAGAGCTTCCCCAGTGTCTGAAAGAGCCAATGTCAGACAACTCCAAGACAAATCCACTGCTGGCCAAGGCTGCACCAATCAGTTATGGCAGCAATGCTTCTATGATAACATATTTAAGACTGAAAAAAGTTATTGTGCAGATGTAATTGTGGTCAAAGAGAGGAGTGAGAAAGCTCTGCAGAGACCAAAGTCAGTGCAGACAGAGATTGATGAGGCACTCCAGGAGTCAGCAGAAGAGATTCCTCTGCAGGCTGCAGGCAACACCATGGTGAGGCAGCTGTGCCTCTGCAGCCCATGGAAGTCCACAGAGGACAAAATATCCACCTGCAGCCCATGGAGGAGCAGGTGGGTGCCCAAAAGGAGGTTGTGACCCCATGGAACCCCCCATGGACCAGGGTCCTGGCATTTCATCTAGCTTATTTAGATATTAATGATGGTATGAAATACTCAGTTTGTGATTGAAAATATATTACTTTCTTCCTGTTAAAATCTTTGAAGGTGCAATACGCATGTGTGGACTCCAACCAAAGGATTGAGATTACTATGCTATTAAAGTGTATGATGGGAAATGGTCATATATCCTAGGAAAAGCCCCAGAGATTTCAATTTTCTTGAAAATAACATTTTTGGATGTTTTGAAAGCTCTGCAAAACATTTATGCTCTTGGATAGCTGAGTGGGTTTTCAGCAAATTCCTCAAGATGAGGCACAAAATTATAATACTGGTGATTCACAGGGAAAACTGGGTTGATTTAGAAATATAACCCAAGTTATAGCACTGTGTCTTGTTTACAGATAGGTTTTCAGCAAAGATGAAGCATTGTGTGAATATTTCTTCGTTTTAAATGTTTCATGAAAACAAAACGGTAAAGAACACCTGTCATGCTATTTGGTTTCTTCGTTTATTTAACTGAAAGAAAGCGAAACTCATTTTGTTTACCACCTGCTCATTAATATGTACTGATAAAGAAAATAATTTGAAATTACCAAGAATTGCCTAAAGCTTTTCCTGCAGTATTTTTAATGGTAACTATTGAGTGTTAAGAATCAGACAGAAAAGCAAAAGGTAACTGTTCTTAAAATCCATAATTTCAGTGGTAATCTGCCAGTGAAAGAGTGTAGCACTCTAACCCTAATGTCTTAAAATTGAATATTACATGCAAATGTTAAGGTCTTCTGGCTCTTAATGTCTAAAAATGGGTTGATTTAGAAATATAACCCAAGTTATAGCACTGTGTCTTGTTTACAGATAGGTTTTCAGCAAAGATGAAGCATTGTGTGAATGTTCATGAAAACAAAACGGTAAAGAACACCTGTCATGCTATTTGGTTTCTTCGTTTATTTAACTGAAAGAAAGCGAAACTCATTTTGTTTACCACCTGCTCATTAATATGTACTGATAAAGAAAATAATTAAAAATTACCAAGAATTGCCTAAAGCTTTTCCTGCAGTATTTTTAATGGTAACTATTGAGTGTTAAGAATCAGACAGAAAAGCAAAAGGTAACTGTTCTTAAAATCCATAATTTCAGTGGTAATCTGCCAGTGAAAGAGTGTAGCACTCTAACCCTAATGTCTTAAAATTGAATATTACATGCAAATGTTAAGGTCTTCTGGCTCTTAATGTCTAAAAATTCTGGAGGCAGTTTGTGTTGTTTTTATTAGCTCCTGGCTTAAGGTCCTCTGTGGCTGCCCAGAATTGTCTCAAGTGAGTGGCCTGAGATTTGTTGCACCAGCTTTTCCTTTTCTGATATACTGGCCCTTTTATAGCAGCTTGGAATTAGAGCCAGAAGGAAAATGATGTCTTTTTACAGAGAAGCAGTAACTGTTCTTCCATGAGTGCAATTCTGAGGAGCAAAATCTCACATCATCTCATGCAAATGTGCACAGGTCTGTAAAGACTCTGAAACCACATCTGTGGTATAACTGTTATATTTTAATTTAACCATTTACTTATGGAAAATAACGCTAACTAATGTTTCTTGACACCAGCACTTTAATAAACATTGTATAAAAATTATCTATTAATCCTTATAATGTACCTTTGAAGATAGTTACTTTTGAACAGTGAGCACTGACTCCAATTACCTAAATGTCCTGCTTGATATGGTAAATTTTAATCCTTTGATTTGAATTGCCCTGAGCATTAGGGAAATGCATTTCATTAATGCAACTTTTTCAGCCAAAAATTAGGCCAGTTGGAATGGAAGTTTCATGTAGGCCACTACTCTATGCACAAGGTTCAGTCTACATTTTTCCATTTTTAAATTGGATTATACTGTTTTAGAGACAGTCTTTGCATTCAAAAAATGGTGTAATAGTCAAACAGTTAAAGGAATTTTATTAATTCTGAAAGTTTGCATAAGTGCACCTCAAAAAGAACATTTCAGTGTAATAAAAAAGAAATATTCTCTTGTGACTTTAAATTGGCTTAAAACTTGAACTTCTCAGGGCAGTGACTATGAAGTTAGCTTATGTTTTACCATCTTTTCCTTTTCTTTTTATTTTTTCCTCCCTTATGCTAACTTAGAGACATTAATGTCTCTGTGACAAAGGAGTGAGGGATTTCAAAGCAACACTTCCATAAGTTATCGATGCAAATGGTTTTGAATTCTCAAATAATAAATGGTTGTTTGAAAGCAATATGTATTAAAATAAAGGAGTGAATGTGTGAGAATATTAGGTAACTTCTGAAAAGCCAAACTGAAGATGAGTTAGAAAAGACAAAATGGAAAGCTGTTAAAAACTTTAATCAAATACTGGAGAGCACTACATATGGATGTTGTGTTAATTGTTTTTATAGGTGTATTCATTTCTAGTTTGTATTTATAATGTCTGTTGAGTGTTAAGCCTCATCCCATATTAGAATTTAAGTTAATATTGATAAAAAATAGAGAAGGCAATTACAAAAACATTGCAGAAAACACCTAGTAGTGGAGATTTTAATGCATAGATATTCAGAGTGTTGTAACATTTTCTCTTTTATGGCTTATAGTGGCAAGGGGGGAAGTCTGTAAAAGAATAACCTTTGCAGGAGATGGTATGCCCGTGGTTCTACAATGTCAGTCCTATTGCCCAGACAAAAAGGCAAAGTTTTTAATGTTCTCATGCTGAAGCTGTGATGATGTTCAAATTAGACTTTGCAATGGACAAACATTCAGAGAGTGTTTTGCAGAAGCCAGGTGTGAAATTTATTAGGCATAGCTAGCAGGGTCTGGCTAACAGTGAACTGCCAGGTGCCCTGGGTGGGAGGAAGCTGTTTCTTCCTCTGTGCCACAATCAGCCAGCTCTGACATGGGTGGAGTGATCCATTGCCTACCAAAACTACCATTGGCCAGAGAAGCACATGGTACCTCTGCTCAAACAATTTTCAGGCAGGGCAGGAGAAACATATGGGGAGGCACAAAGGACACATGGAAGGGGATGTTGTGGAGAAACAGATGGAGATGCAATCATGGGGAAAAAAAGTGCACTCTGCTGGGAGACTGCATCCCCTGGAAGTCCCACGTTAGAGCAGGGGAGCAGTAAGAAGCAAGTATCAATGGAAGAAAACAAGTAAGATACTTGGATGGAAAAAATCATTGTGCGCTAACCCCAAACTCCTACACTGCCCATCACCTCACCAAGGGAACTGGGAGGGATGAAGGGTAACTTTTGATGAACGAGTAAAGCTGAGACATGGAAGAGAGGAAAAAAATGTTTCTACAGGCCAAATTATTGGGTTTAACCACATGATTATTGGACATAATTAAAAATCTCAGACCTTGTTGCAGTCCAACACACAGCCCAAAACATCACAGCAATTTTAATATTCATCTATCACAAAGTCAAAACTTTCTATATCCACATGGTTATCATCTCCTTTGCTGGAGCAGCAGGTCGGCCATTGCTTAAGTCCCTCCATTGGCAGATCCCAGAGCCCTCTTACCTGGCACAGGGTCCCAAATTCCCCAGAGTAAAGTTCTCATGTGCCATCAGTTATAGTCCAGTGTCTCATGTTTCCTAGCAATTGATAGCCATAGTGTGGGCATCTCCTTTGGACAGTGCCTGTAGGCAGCCTCAATTTAATTAACATCACTTGCAGTAAAGCATCACTGCATGATGCTTGTATGTGAGATCAAATTTCATAGGTTTCATATCACGCTTTCTGTGAAAATGCTGGGTGATAGAATTATTTTAGATCCAGATATATTTCTGTTTCCCACCACAAACTAGGAAAAGAGGAAAGGAGAGATATCATTTAAAAGACAAAGAGCTTCAAATCCTGGACTCTGTTTAAAAAGAAATATGTTAGTTATGCTTTCACTTGTTTGGGTTGTTTTAATACAAAGCTGATATTGAAAAGAGAGCTGTCAGTTTTAGCTTATCAGTGACTTTAACTATAAAGCACAGAGTTGCACTTATCCATTAAAACCACTGTTTGAGATGAACAAAACTGATGCTCCAATTAAAAAAAATAAAAAATCTATAGGGTAGAAAACAAAATGGTTATCAAAATGGATATCAAAAAAAAGAACCCCCAGCTTCACTTGCTCACATGTGGATGACCTTCCAACTGCAAAATGAAAAAGTCTTGAAAAAATAGCACTGTTTTGCAAAGTTGCCTTTGGGCTGTGTGTTGTAATACGACTTTACAAAGCAGTAGCATCTAAGTGGGCTAGAAAGATACTTAGTTCTATTTACTCTCAGGCTGTGCCTCATAGTTTACTCCAGAGTATGTGGTCTGGCAATAAAAGAGAAAATGGATGATGCCAGAAACTTCTGTTTCAATATTTAATAGATGCTTTCATGGAAGCTGATTATTCAGGGGGATGCTTGGAGAGTGCTTACGAAAAAACTGCCAACAACAACAACCACAAAAAAGCACAGCTGATGCTTTCAGAGTAAGAAAAAGGTATTTTTGTCACCAGAAAGCCATGTGAAATGTCATTAACTTGTCAGGTTCAGAAATCAGTTTGAAAATTACTTAGCAGTGCTACGTTAAAGGCTATAAAACCATCTCTCTGGTGAATGTGGGAAATGAGCCTTACTTCAGCTGTGCAGCTGAACTGTGCTACAAATATTGGATCATATAAGATCTCACGGAAAATGAAACTGCTGGCTGTTCCTGCTTCACCAATGTCACCTGCTATGGCATTTTCTTTAACAAGAACTCCAGAGTTATACCTTGCTCTGACAGAATTTTGTTTTGTCAACCGTTCAGAAATAAATTTAGCTCCCTTTGCACTTTGAAGTTATATTCAGGAATTTCCTTCTGACAAGATAGGTATGTTGTTATGCTGGGACATGAGAGGCTGTTAAAATATCAGGAACTATTTTCATCCACCTAATATATTAAGAAAGGCTTTTATAATTTTCTTTCTTTTTCTCTTTTTATGTGTGCAAGCAAGTCATGTCATTTACCTCAGCTGCTTCAATGTGCTAATTTTTTTATGCCACTTGCAGTCAATGGACGGTATGATAAATTGTAATAAATAAAATTATACTAATAATGACATAAGATTGGTAATGGCTAAAATGGAGGAGTCGTACAAAAAGATAGGGGTATGTCAGACAGAAAAGGAATATTCTAGGAATATTCTACTCTATCAATTAAAACAAGTTCAAAGATACAGAAATTAATCCAACAAGGTAATTTTTTCAGTAACAGGAATAGGAAACAAGGAAGAAACATTTTGCAGTGTCTGAATCTAAAAATAGGACAGTATGGCTTTATTAAATTTCTGGAGAATTTTTTCTTGAAAAAACCTGCCTTCTAAATTAACCACTTAGAAACCAATATGGATAGCTGAACTGATTTTGAGAAATAATCACTACTGAATGAAAGCTTAAATTCAGAAAAGAGTTGTGAGGCCACCTCTTTCCTCACTGATCTCCAACTAACATTTCTGTTCTCTCTGTTGGAGTGCCAAGCCCATACCACATATTTGAGAGACTTGTGATGGTAGCTAGTCTTGAAAATTTACATGCTCAGGCACTTGCACTGTATCATAAGTTTCGAATGTGGTTAGAGGACAGCCTTTTCTTATATGACATATACCATAAAGGAAGCAAATGTAATGGCTTTGATCATGCTAACAAAAGCAACATACACTGAGTGTCTTGGTAAAAAAAGGAAAATTTCAAATTTTTAAAAATTTTGGAAATAACTTAATGATTTTTTTAAAATATAGGTAGAAAAAATATCAATGGTATAAAATGGAATAAAAGTTGATTACGCCACAAAATGACTACACATTATTGATAAAGTATATTCTCTAGAGAGCGTTTGTATACTGCACGTATTATTACCAAGGAGCTTCAGCGATATTAAGAAACATATTATTACATTCTTCTGCAATACATATATTTTACTAGTATATTATTGATACAGAAGAGAAAGAAAGAATTCAACATTGTCAGCAATATCTTATCCAGTATAAATCAGTGGACAAAATTGACTTTATACCACAAAGTTACTGAATATTTGAACATCCACAACTTAATCTTAGGTTAATCTTAGGCTGATGTTTAGCATGACAGGAAACTAAAAATATCCCAGGTTCATGCTCTAGTTCAGAGGCTTCCTAGAACTACTTTTTTTCTGGGTGATTTAAACTACTTTTTTTCTGGGTGAAAAATATTATACAAGGCAGGGTGGTTTGATTTCCTGTGTGTTACATTCTATGTAGAAACCACTAGTAGGTAAAAAAACCCCTATATCATTATTATGTGTTCACAATAAAAAATCTGAATTACTGCAAAATTCACAAGTTTCTTAAAGAGTTTCCTAAAAAGACCCCGACCATATCTTTTGTAGGTGGTTAGACCTTTGTCTGATCCAGAATCTATGAGTTGGTGAGATGAAAATATCACTGTTAATAAAAATGAGTAGAAAGTAGCATATAAGTAACAGCGCAATGAAAGGAGATAAATTACTTCATTAGCCTGTTAGAGTTAATTCACAAGGTATAAACACATCTAACACTGAGGCACGGGGAGAAGCTCTTTACCTTAGGGGGCTGAATGACCTTACAATACCATGACTGTGAAAACCCTCTCAGATGTGCTGAACACAATTTTTTTCTGCCTCTTTTCATATTTTCAATAAATCTTTCTTCAAAGGCCTAGTAACTCTGTGCTCCCTTTTCTGGTATTTGTCATGTGAAAAGTAGCAACTACTGTCCAAAAGATAAGTTAGTTCATATGAGTTTATTTACAATGTAAATTAAATACTTTCAAAGAAATATAGTAATTTTTTCTTCTTGTTGTATTACTTCATAAAATTCCTGCCAAAACTTAGAGTGAATTTGCAAGCAACAAATTTTTTTCTCCAATGAGATATTTGAAATTCAAAGAATTTGCTTTTTTTGCTCTCACGGTAGTGTGGCAGTGGTCATTTAGTAGATAGTTAATGACTTAGTGTATCAAGTACAATAAAATAACAGATCGGATACTAATTATCAGCAAAAAGATTCATTGCCACTAATAAGAAGACATGATCTTGTCACTCAGATCACAAACTGTGCAGTTTGCTCTTTCTAATTGAAACTCTGGAGAATTTTAACTTTAGATTTTTCTCACTTTGGCTCTAAATTTTTGGGATCTCAGTATTCCACCAAAATAAAATTTAGGGCATAGAAGTAAATTGGTGTAATCTGCTTCCAGATCTAGTGAAGATTTTCTGTTTTAGAAATGATGCAGCAGTTTCTGCCTTAGCTCATGGATATGGGATTTAGGGTGTCTGTTTCAGTAATTTATCTACAGTAGAGCACCAGATTTTTTTATGACTAAGACTAGATACAATGTTTTAATTAGTATCTAATATTATATACCTCATGCTTTCTTTTTACAATTTGAGTGCTGCATATTTAGAATAAATTCATTAACAAGGTTAAGAACTCCAGATCTATGTGATCTGATGGTTTATTTTAGCACTTCTGTAGCCTTCAATTTAAAAAAAATAAATATCGCTATTAGTTCATGCTTGAAAGTTCTTCAAAAGCAGTTTCATATAAAAATCAGTCATAATATTGAAGCTCGTATTGTCAGGAAGATTATTTGCACCTGAAATGTTGAAAGCACTGAAATTGTAGGTTTTTGAGACCCACACAATATGCAGGATGCCCTGAAAGAAATTCTGAATTGTCTGAAGTAGCAATACAGTAATCATTACTCTGAAATTTTATAATTCCATAGACAGTTTGGTTCCCACACTTCTTTTGGTTCTGTCAGACTGGATAATTTTGCAGGAGTTAACAGAGGTCTGTGGGGAGAAAACCTTTACAAACATTTTCTAAACACCAGCACACTTTAGATCAGATGTTTTCTGTATGCACAATACCATCCTCATAGGCATTCTGACCTCAACAAATGAATTGTTAGCACATATAAGCACAAACATTATTAACAAAAGTGACAGACAAATGTCCTGTAACTTTATTATTTATTATTTTAACCTTATTAATTTAATTTTTTAAAGAAGTCTGCAAAAAGGTCTGTTGTGTTTTGATTTTCTGGTCATCATCTTTGGGGTTTTTTTTGTTGTTGTTGTTGTTGTTTTTGTGGTCTTTTGGGGTTTTTTTGGGTTTTTTGTGTTTTTGTTTTATTTTTGTTTCTTTTTTTAAATAACAAACTTCTAGTGATCAGCTAGGAAATTATTTGTAGCAAAGTACTAAAAACAAAAATTCACATTTTACAGTGGCTTAACGGCTACATAAAATGCTGTAGGCATTGGAGCCTATGGCTGTAGGGGAAGACTTCAGGAAAAATGACCTTCTAGAGCTGCAGAGTATCAGAAGCACAGTCTGTCACTGGTTTTGAACCCCTGGAGCTACACTCTGATGACTGCCTTCCCGTTTTTTCATCAGCATCCTGGCATCTCTCAGATCCATCATAAAGCCTATATTCTACTCTTAAAAGTTCGAAATCTTGATTTTTCAGACTTGCATTTCTAATCTGATATCAGATATCTCTCAAAAACAAATGCAAAACCTGAATAAAAACACTTCCATGCAGATAAATACCAAGAGGAATCAGATTTTAGGCATCTTGCTGCAGCTCTTCAGTTCCTCTTCGGCAAAAAGGAAACGAGATATTTTGCAAATTTTTTGCACGCCAACATTCATGCTGTCTTTGAACTGCCCCTTTCTAAAAATGTGCTGTGAAGATCTCAGTTCAAAAGCATTCCAGATTTAAAGAACTGCATTCCTTGTTTCTTACCCAGATGTCTGTGTCAGGGAACTGGCAAAGCTTTCACAGTTCTTATTCTGGTGAGCGAATTACACCCATAGCAATTTATTAGTACTTACTAAATTTCAATCTCTTTATTTCCTCCTCTGTTAAAAATAATTTTGTAATAATGATTTTTTCCTTCCCCACTTTCATTTCTTTTCATGGGTTTATTAGTGTATAGCTTCAGAAGGCTTATCTGCCCTGTACTCTGACATCTCCTTAATGTATCTTTAAGCTAGTTTAATGCTTTGCCTGCCTGCTATTCTCAATACACTTATTATCAATGATAGGTGTAATAGAAACAGTGTTACTTTTGAAAAATGGCCGCACATTTCATTACTGTCATTTCACTGAGAAATAGGAATTTGTTTAATGCATATGAAAAATACTACCAGAAATAAAAGATCAAAAGGGATAAAAAATCAAAGCAATTTTTCTTCTTTTCAGATGCCAGATTGAGAATTTTCAGTGTACTTTAAACAATGATTTATTAGCCTTTTGAGATTAGAGAAGTTTGTGTCTTCTTAAGCATAAAGTTTTCTTAGCCTCAAAATAAAAGGGCAATAACATGATGTACTAATTATTCATGGCATTTATATGTCAATGTTTCTATATAGAATTTCTTTTCATAGCTGTTACTAATTCCATGTATACTAATGAAATAGCTTTAATCCAAACAGAAGAGTAAATTCAATGAAAAACATAGTAAAAATATCTCTTTTTTTAGAAAGAAGAAAAGTATTTTTATCATAACAAGTAGAATACTGTTTTACCATATAATATTCCATTTCATTCACTATTTTATTTTTATCTGTAGCCATCAGATTAGGCTTAGTTCTTGAGAAAATGTCCTGCAAGACAAGATAATATCCACCACACAATAAAAACTAAAAAAATCATTGGTCTTCTTATACACAGGCTACAGAGAGCTCAGCCACCTCTATTTAGTCATACAATTAACCCTGGACTGGTTCTTCCATGTTTCTGGATTGGTTTGTTTTTTGGTTAGAGGGGTTTTTTGTGGATTTCCCCCACCCCCATGTTTTCTTGGTTATCTGTTTTTCAGAGAACTAAAGAGTGAGGAAATAGTTAAAATTTTTTAAATGGCAGAAAAGTCTCATTAGTATTCAGCTGAAAGACTAACTAGATAATGACCATTACATGTCGTTAAAGGCTGAAAACTGGTAGAACCAGAAGGCCTCTTATAGTTTGGATTTATCATCAAAGAAGAAATAGAAGAAAAATGAAGAATGATAATATGGGCAGGAACAAACCAATACGTTCCAGTCAACTAAATATCCTATGTATAATTTTCTAAAGATACCTTTTACCTCACAAAAGCTTCTATGTCTGTTTAACCAATGGTATTTGTTTTCTAACAACATTTCTTTGGAAGTCTTATTCTATTAAGGTCTTTGCTGCTGGCTATTTCTGCCCATGAAGAACAGAGACATTTGTTAGTGAATTTGTACTAGTTCATTTTTTGATATTATCGTTGTGAAATAGGAGACAGTCACCAATTTTTATGATTTTTGAGCTGAAGTATTTGTCTGTGAATCATATATCAACAACATTCTGAAATGACAATAAGATAAGAGATTCAAATAAACTCTTGTAAAGCAGAATGAGATCTTTGCCTCTGCAGACTGAACACCAGTAATTATTGGAGAAACCATAGAGCCAGAACCTTAGCAGCTGTAAATCAGTAAAACTTCACTAAGCCCAACAGAACTACCTTAATTTACAGAAGCTGACTACAGCAATATAATTTTAGAAGATTTTATTTGCAAGACACACTCTGCCTAACAGCAGGTGCAAAGTACTTTCTACAGTTTAAGCTATTTGTGAGGAAAAAGACAGACTGACTAGGAGGCAAGGATTTAGTCTAGTTCGTGTGAAAAATATGGTGATTAACTTAAAATGCACTTAAAAAATCTGCAGAGCACTTGAAAAGAACAATGACTTTTCAATTGCCAGTTGTGTGAGGGGCAGCTCATTATGCATTAGAAGCAGAACTTCAATTTATATAAATGTTTCAGCAGTCCTACTTGTATAATGCTTGATCAGGTACTTTCACACTTGTGCTCAATGTTGCATTACAGTCTAAATTCTGCAACAGATACAGGAGTTATGTACTAACCCAAGCATCCCACCAAGGTAAGGATTTTGGAATCTTTGCATAAATAGACAGTGTTCCATGGTAATTTTGTTTTACTCTTCAGACAATTCAGACATAGAACCACAAAAAAGCTCTGTTGCGATGCCTGTCTGTTGATATCCTCTAACGTAACTCAAACTAAGATGCTATGTTGAACTCACAGCCTCGTGTGAAAACAAAAAAGTACCATCAAATAATATACACTCATCATTAAGGAGAAATATTGTTTCATTCAATAGCATAACATTTCGTGTGATATCGAATAGAACTATAAAATATGTACATTTTAAACCAAATAACAATCCAAAATCCCTTTAATACTACAATATTATATTTTTTATTTTTAACTGCCATCCTGGTTTAGTAAATTATTTCTCCATACGTGGTATTATTATATCAAATGGAGGATCACGTTTGCAAAGGTTCCTTTATGTATATCAATCTAAGGGTAAGGGAAAATAATTTACAGAGCTGAAATTTGAGTTGGTACTATAATAAAATATTAATTTCCCAGCTGATGACATGCATTTAAAAAACCCTGCATTTTCTTCTTATACTGATCTGTCCCTGTCAATTCTATAAAAATGACTGTAACTTCTTTAGGGTTTAGTACAAATCCACTTTAAATGCTTACATCCCCTTAGGCTCCCTTTAGTCACCTAAAACAAAGGGTATTCTTTTTCTTCCGTCGGAAAAACTAAAGCATTTCTTCTTTTGTCTTCTCATGTAGCTTTAGCTTGATACTGCAGATCTTGTCTTTTTACATGGTTTTGAAAATTTAAGTATTTAAGGTATTGTCAACTGCAAAACACTGCTATGATTACCTGGAGGTGTCAAAATTGAATTCTTTAGTCCTTTTATCAGGTACATAAATTTTAGGGAAAAATATATATTAAGTGTAGCATAGTGTCTCTCTGAGAATATTTTTCAAGCTTTTTCAATCATTGCGCTAAATCTCTGGTCTCTATTTTTGTGTTTCTTCTCCTTCACAATATTGGAGGACCTGGATTTACGTTCCTGGAATTATTACATAAAATTAAATGGAACACACTTTTCTTGTAGACTTGAGTAAAAAGAATGTTGATTTTTTACAGGTGTTCAGTTAGGTACTTACCCGTAAGGAACAGTAAGCGTTAGATATTTTGTACTTCTGAGCCTTAAAAATAGCTTTGATAAAATTTCATAGATTCCATGTCCCAGAGAGGTTATGGAAAACAATATTCCATTGTAATAATATTATTTGACTTTTGAGTTTGTCAAAATCAGATTCTGCTGCTTAAGAATTGAAAGCTATCTCTCAGAATACAATTTTAAATGACTTTTACTGCAGTGGCTTTGGCTGTATAGCAATGGAACCTCTTCTATTCAATACTTAATTTTGTTCCTTTGTTTTACTTTCTTACGAAAAGCGTTGTATTCTTACAAGCAAATTGCCATGTCTCATTTCTTTCCTATAAGTGACCTTTTTTCAACCAGCATTGTTGGCATGAAATGGCCAGAGATAAATGAGTATGAAAAATCTTTTCTTGCAGTAAATTCAAAGAGGACCATCCACTTTATCTAGTGTGGAAGACTTAGAAAAAAAAATCACCACACTTTTAAAACATTTCCCAGTTTTTAAAGGCCCACTTTATTGAGAATGATATTTTGTACATCAGATTTGAAATATATAAAAATTCAAGCACTTAATCTTTTTTTCCCAGAATTAATTAATTCTTTTGGCACCAAAAAACAAGTAAAACTAATATCTGTTGTTATACTACAGTCTCTATGTATCCTTTTTTCAAATGGCTTAATGAAAAAGAAAGTCATGATGAACAAATTTCTAATGATTAAAATTGGATAAAACAATCTACATAAAGATATGAACCATGTCTGAAAATACTGAACATGCAGCTCTGTTCCTTTTCACCACTCTTATTCACTGAGACATAGGTGTCCCAAGTCTCGTAATAGATACTGGAAAAATTATGTGTACTGTCTGATCTCACATCTTTTGGGTTTCAGTGCATGCATCAGAAAACAGTTCTACCAAGGATACAGTAATTATCTAGAACACTTTTGGAAAACCATGTGTTTATAAGTGTGTCACAAACAGTGCCTCTCAATATGAATTATTGCACTTAAGTCTTTCTCAAGGTGACCAGAAAATATATAGGTATAACAGAAGAATGACTCCAGCTGAAGGAGCAAACTTTGACAGAGTTTCAAAGGCAAGGATGGGGTGATAGGGAACACAATGTGGTTTATCTATGAACAAAGAAAGTCCTTTGAAACTCAAATCTTATTTATAAGTGACTGATTACAATCAATCACCAATTACATCATCATCAATGATGATGTAGAATAATATTGCATTGTTCAGCCTTAAGTTAATGAGATACATACATAAAAAACATGATTCACACATGATGTACTAAAAATCTTACGTTCTTTACATATGGCCTATAACCATTTTTGTAGTTTTATTCAATACATGTTCAGAAACTATATGCCAACTCAAAGCACTGCAAATCTTCTGTAATTGTTGCTTTTCTTCAGTGAAGAAATATGGTCAAATTATGAATTGATTTTAGAGTGACTAGCAAGAATAAACCAACAAATAAGCAGAAAAAAAACCCATGTGACGATTTTACTTCTATTGAATTGTTGAACTTTCTTATTTATTGAATGATTAGGAATTGAATATTTTACATACTGAAAAAAGAAGTCTATCATTTATGGATCTTTATATCTGTATATATTTGCAGGATCCTGATTCAGCCATAATCTCTAATGATATTCACACAAAGAACATGGATTCACAGGAATCAGAGGTGGAAAAGAAAGACTATTGACATCATTGCATTTATTCCCGTGCTAGTGCAGTAAGATGGTTAGGAAGGCATCAGTAATTTAAATGTGGAGAATATTCAGGCACATAGGATTTATGACTTCTCATTTCGAGTTTCCAGAGTATTCCTGCTAGAGGTCTCAGAAAACATTCCCTTTTGTTAAGGCAAGAATGTATTCTCTGATCCAAATCTGGCTTTTGGACTAACCTCAGGAAAATAACCTTTTGTTTACTTATTTGTCTATTTCAGTGCCTTTCGATATTTTTGAGGTAGGCTGTTGTTTGTCTTTTTTCCTGGAAACACCTCAGCTGGTCATCAGTCTTTCATACAAACAGTGACCTAAAGGACCGAGAAAAGCTTGCCTGAAAACCATCATTGTTTACAGATCATCTGTCTTCCCCTTTCACATTTTGTTTGGTTTCCTATGAGTATATGTATGTTCTGAATACTTAGTCATTAATCAGATGTTATATCACCATAATACTACAATAACAGAATAGATTTTTTTTAATTTTCATTAATTTTTTTGAGATGTATATGGTGTCTGTACTTATGTCTATTCAGAAGAGTGGCTATTTCTTCTTAAACATTTTTCCTTCAACAATACATGTTAAAATACATACCCAAAAATTTGCTTTGAGTACAGCAAACAACATGAGTCCAAAAGTGCTGAGGCTTAGACATATTCTAGACACATCAGATTTACTGTGCATGCATGAAGTGTCTGTGTGCAACACTTGCTCTCTTAGACATGGTGGGTCATGAATGAACAAGTGAAGTGTTTATTTGTTTGGGATCTCTTGAAATTCTGAACAAATCAGCCACATTCATAGACAAATGAAAAAAGGAGATGGATATACTAGAAACTCTCCTCAAAATGTTATTGGAAGATACATGTGAAGAATGAATGCTTTGTTTCCTTGAAGTCACATTTCTGGCTGGCTGTCATTGGCTGGCTCTCTGTTGCAAAGTAGTTGTAAGGGAAGGTGAGAATAAAGTCACCCTAAGGGGGGAAAAACACATTATCCTTCAGTTATCAGGACAGCCTTAAGTGTAGAGAAAGCAGTAACATCACAGTCATGGTTCTTAATACCTCTTACTAGGTCTTAGTAATAATAGATGCTGAAAGTTCTTACCAATAAAAATAAAAAGTCAAAATTGCATACAAATATTAAGAAAGCTATAGAGCAACTGTGAAGAATGTAGCCTTCTACATTTATTAATTTATCATAAAGTGTATTTAGTACTTAATAATAGAGATGTTCAGACAATTTGAAGGAACTTGGGGAGTAGTAGTTAAACTATTGAAGGCAAAGCTGGGATCCAATTTTCTATAAAGCAGAAGCCCTGGAAGGCAGCCTTTTGATCTTCCTCTAATATTTTCCTCTATACTATTCTCTAAAATAGTTATATAATAATAAAATGCTGTGATCTGAGATGTAGAGATATCACTTTACATAAAATGAGAGGTCTATTACTGCAAGGCAGAAATAAATTGTGAAAGTTGGCTACAGTCCCTTTAAAATAATATTTTTTTTAAAAAGTGTAAAGATCCCTTATCCAAGACATCTGTTCAGAAAAAAAGATGATCATCAATTCCCTCACACATTAATGCATAGTAATAGAACAATCAGTAACAGAAACTAATCAGAAGACTTCTATTAAAGAAAAAATCTAATTAAAAGGACATAATTTTTGTTGCAAAAAGAAGTACATGTTATCATAGCATATGGTAAGTAAGTCTACTCACAAGGTATTTTCAATTCAAAGTATTGCATTTTCTAAGCCCACTCAGATTTTATAGTTTTAGCAAACACTGGTTTAAATACACTTCAGAGTACTTTAAATTATATCTACTTCATATTTCCTTTCATTGGTGACATCTTCCCCCTTGAAATGACTGTGATTAAACACAAAAGCCCCTCAAATTGTTTGTGTTTAATACAGTGAAGTCATCTGATGCTACAAGTGGTTAAAATAGTACTGAGAAAAATTTGTGAGCATAGGATTTAAATTAATTCCAGAATTAACTGGAATATCCAATTAATTGGATAATTTCAGCAAGAAAACTGGAAGAGACAATTAGATGACAAAAGGTCAATTATATTTAAAATAAATTCTGAAGTTTGAATAATAATCTTTTAAATTGTTCATATTCTCAAAGTATTGTGAGGTGTCTTTAAATTCCTCTTATTAAAAAACAATAAACCAGAACTGTTGCTTTATGAAACAGACTAAACAAAAAAGAATAAAAAAATTAGGCAGCAGTCAATTTAAAGATGCTCTGAGAAATTCCAATTAAAAGACTTAAAACAATTAGAGGTGTGATGCAAGGCATTAAGTGAGGTGAAATGAGCTGAAGATGTTATTAAGAACGATTTATAACAGGTACTAGAACTATAAAGGAAAAAAAGCCTTGTTTTTCCTGTTTTTGGAAAGGAGATATAAAAACTGTATAAACAATGTTTTCTTTCAGCTCTTCCTTCATATACCAAATATCAAAGTTACTTATATTCACCTCTGCACCAAAAATAGCTAAAAAACATGGGGACATTACAGCATAAAAGATTAAGAAAGTTTTCAATTCAGCACTTGAATCTTTCAGCAAATAACTCTAAATGTATAGACTCAGATGAAGTAAACGCTAAATCATTGTTAAAGAATTAAATATAACACCTTTCAATGATTACTTGAATCTAGGATTACTTGAGTCTAGGAGCATTGCACTGTGATTTAAAAAATGTGATCTTTTAGATCTGAAAGAAAATTGTGAAAGTCTTCATAAAAATGTGGCAAATGCATGCTCAATTTCAGCTTTCAGGGAAATGAGTGTCTACCACAAAATTTCTCTATGACTGTCCCTTTTTTCTCTAGTGCTCCACTAGTCCCTCTCTGCTTCAGTCCTCTGCCTAATCTCTTCTCCATCCAGAGGTGCCTTCTGATTTTTCACTCAATTTCCTCCTCTTCCCAATTCATAATTCTCATATTACATTGACTTTTGTCCCTCTTAAGGTACTTCACTGTAGCCAGGTTCTTCATATTTGATGTGAAACAAGGGAGGCCTGGAGGTTTTCATCAAGATTGTTGTACATCCTTTATAGTGCTTTCATTTCTTTCCTCTTCTCAATGGCAATAAAGTGAATACATCACTTGTCATACCATCAGAACTGTTAAACCTGCTTGTGGTGAAACAAAAAATGCTGACAAGTATTTTAAGAGAAGGCTTCTACCAAAACCATCCTCTTTACAATATTAGGGTTAACCAAAATGGTCTTGTAGTTGAAAGCCTCAAGAAACCTTAACTGTAGGTGGCACTACTGGCTGTGTCTGTGGAAAAGGAAAAGGGTGTGGGAAAGCTTCCAAAGGGTCTCATCCTACAGACCTTGCATGTACAGTTCAAATTCTATAGAGCATTCTCAAGAGTAAGGATATACAGCTATATATTTTTTAAAGTGTGTGCTTTAATTCTACTTCTCATACTTAAAAAGGAACTGAATTACCTTGTTGATTACTAAGGAAATAAATGATATACAAAATAATATGCATTCGTATCTGTACAAATTGAGTTAGAATGTAGCAGCTGATCAGAATTAGATGGACTCTTCATACATTTTTTCCTAAGAACTTTGATCTTTTCATCTCAGTTTAGATCATCAATTTCAGACAAAAATAAGTCTGAAAATGTTCATAGTTAATGGTCTAGTATTCAAGTGGTTTTTTTTTTCTTTTTATAGATAATAATTCCAGACAGAATGAAAAAGTGACAAAAAGTGATGAAAATACAAATTTAAAATGGATGCATTTAGCTTCTCTCAGTTTGTTTCAGAATCCCAACCCTATTGTGTGTTGGGTCTGTTTTTTCCTCTAAACTATTTCTAATCTAATGCAAGAAACTACAGGAATAACTTTGTCAAATGTTGTATTGGATGTATACTTTCAGCAAGTACCAATAATATTATTTTGTAGTGCTAAAATATTTGTTAGATAATTCAGTTCTGCACTGTTGGCATCTGCTTCTGCTTTGTATAGTTATGTATTGACATAAAACAAACAATGTCTGGTATGCAAAAAGTAGCATGCTGTCTGATTTTTAGCAAAGAAGTGAGCAGGCTGTTATGTTTTCAAGCTTCACTCGATGAAAAAAGATCAGGCCAACCCAGGTTATACAACACTAAGATCTGTTCCAGATCAGTAAAGCCTTTTTTATTCAATTTAGTTCCATGTTAGAAATATTCATCACATTTTATATTATGCATTTCTAATTTCACAGCTCATGCCATATAATTATTCTGTATAATCAAACCTAACTGCTGGTTTTCTACACCAAGCTAGTGAATGAAAATTCTGTCAGTAAAGCTAGTATTTAACTATTTATTTGAGAAATGTGCAGACCCATAATTTTAGAAATTTGATAAATCTGTAATTACAATGTGAAATTGTATGTATATATCATTAGCATTTACAAACAAGAGCAAAAGAAATAATACACGTCAAGCAACGAAAGGGAACCCCGAAAGAGAATGGCATGTTCTGACAAGTTAGTTTCGTTTTGACAAGAATGCCGAGTCTACTTTCAGTCTGATTATATATAAGATTATAAATCCAATCTCACTGAATCTGCACTTTCCAGGCAGCAACCTTCTAGCTCATTTAATATTTTATTTTATTTTATTTTCCAAAATCAAACAATACGCAGAAAGTTCTAAGCATTATTTGAGCTCCTGCAGTGTGATTTTGATGGGATTTCATATCTTCACTTTTTTTTATTTTTAGCTACCATGACAGGAAATTATTTTAACTCCATGTATACTCTATATTGAAACTGCTGTATAATAAGTTATTTTGTTCAAAGATAAAGAAAATCATCTCTGAAATACATATAGTAAATATTTCTTAAGTATGTAATTTTTAACATTCAGATTATAATACCATAATATATTGCAGTATTTCCAAAAGACAGAGGAATAAATTCTTGTGCAAAACAAAGTGATCATAGTCTTTTATTTCAAATGTCAGGATAAGGAGAATCTGTTTTTCTTCATGATTTATTTTTTAAAATAATATCAATTAAATATATCTTGTCTGATTTTCTAAATGGCTTCAGAATTCTTAGCCTACATACAGATTTGGAGACACTGCAAGAAGATGTAAAAAAAGCTGAGGATGATTTGGAAAGTTTTAACAAATTCAGTGGCCATAGTCATTTGCCAAAGAACATCTGTTGGTGTTTTTAAAATCCATATGTGAAAAAAAGAAGCAAGGAAAACAACTGCAATCAAACTGTTAAAACCCCAAACAAAACCTGATTTCTCTTATGTTAATGTTTCATAGTCCAGCTTGGAACTTGACACATTTTTTTTTCTACAACAACCATTTTCTACAGAATATATTTTTATTTTCTCTAGTTAAAATTCACATGGTAACAACATTGCTAATTAACAGTCAGACATGTCCTCTCTTTTCAATATATAAATGTGGTTTTCATCTTTTTCTTTCTAAGCAAACTTCATTTAAGAAAATTGGTGGTATTCCATCTTTCAACAGGGAAAATGACAGTTGGTATTAATTATTAAAGTAACCAATATTTTGCTTTTGTCAGAGATCTAAATTCCTCAAGATTTTTCCCAATAGTTCCAGAAATTAGAATTCTACTGGAAACCTTGATACAACCTCATAGTGCACTTATGAGGTAGCTACTTTCTCTCAATATTTTAATACAGAGATATTGCAGATCCTGCAGATAACCTGTCCTGCAGGTAACCTGTCCCTTTCTATGATATTGTGCTTATGCTTGGTTTCCCAAAGTAGCAGGGAGATGAGGAGGTGTGGGTGAATGGGCTTATACATTACAAACTTGAACCTGTGCTTTGTAATGCTGGCTTTATATTATATAATTGCACTGTATTAACCATCCTGCCACAAAGCAGGAACTAAACAGCCAAGTGCTGATTACCTTGCTAGGGCAGAACAGATGGATTTGTGTTCAGCAGTGTCTTCTCTTGCACAGATACATCAGGGTTTAATATTAACTCATTTAAGGAGGCAATGTAGCTACTATCAAGCTATCAATTATTCATCAGTAGAATAAGCATTAAGGGACTGTCCTTTCTGCAAACAATGCAAACACATTATCTATCTACCTAAAACGCCCTCATTTTTCTAATTTGTTTTATTAGTACATAGCACAAAAATCATGATGGAAGATATCAGATGGGCACGCTCAGGAAAAATGTTGAAGAGACAGGTTCTGTTTCAGCAACCTACTCTATAAATCTGATAGTGGACCATTGGGTAAGTTTTAAATTGTTCTTGTAAAGTGCACCCAGAAATTAATTCACAGGAATGTCTTAGTTCAAGTTTATAATCTGTTTATAACAATATTACAACATGTGAATTTGATGATATCTGTAGCATATAGGAAAAGTTTGTAGAAAAAAATGCGGAGAGCATTATAAGGAGAGATTTGTCTAGGCAAAGTATAATAAAAATTTATTTGAACCAATGAGCCTAGAGTCTGTTTGAATATTCAATGACTTTTTACATCTGTGGGATTCATTTTTTACAGAATCAATCCTTTGTCTTGGCAAATAACAATCACTGGGTACCACCCAAACTTTCTCCTCCTTGCATGTTTCTCTTCTTGCCTTTCATATATCAGAAATAGAGCTCCTCTGAATAAATAGAGCTCTTCTGAGGTGTGCTGAGCTTCCATGGTGTCAGGAATAGCTTGAAGTGCATTCATTATCAGTATATTTCATAGGAAAGACAAGAGTCATATGCTCACTCTTTGGCTAAAACTTAAACCACTTTGTCTGGCTTTGCAGTAAGGAACTCCTCATGTTTTCCTGCATGGGTATTGCTGTTATAAAATGTCTTAGTTTCTTCCTGAAACAAAGAGTACAAGTGGGGAAAATTAATCTGCTTTCTGTTCTCTTTGATTCAGGAGTGTCAAACATGCTAGACAATATCTGCTGCCTTTTGTGTGCATGAGTGTGTATATATCTGTATATCCTTTTCCTTTTCTAGAAAGGACGTCACTGAGAAGTAATGGATTATGAATCTTACAACATTTTTGCAAGAGATATTTTACCTCAGAGAACCAAAATAGTAAACTGTAAGATGTATAATAGTTTGCAAGTGTATTCTCTGGCAAACTGCTAAACCTGGGACCATCATATTGAGCACATTTATTCAGATGTCATTGCATTGCATTTTGCAGAAACAAAATTGGAAAAGTTCAGTCATGAAATTCAGGCTATGACTGAAATTTCTGCATCTGACTATTTGTTAAATCTTGAATGTCAAGTGAATTCTAGAGAGTAGCTTCTTAAATTTTTATTGAATTTTAACATTGTCAATAAAATATGTGAACTCTACAGTTTAGAACCTATACAACTGAGATTTTTAATCAACATTTTGGATAATTCCTGTCTTCCTAATCTGTATCGCTGGAATAGTCATGCTCAGTATTAAACTTTCCACTGATTTTCAGAAGGGAACAACAAAGAACTTTGTACCATCATATGAAAAAGGTTTGTATTTAAGTTAGATAGCTACAATTGGTACATGCAACAGATAAACTCTGACCACATACCAGGGAGGTCCACGGTCCCAGATAGGATCACAGCAGGAAGTTAGTGATTAATGATCATGCGTAATTTAGAGCCAAGTTTGTTACAAACTCAATAAATCTTAAAGCCGGGGGCATCTTATCTAAGGCTGATAAAATGGAGAAGGAACATTGGCAAGCCAATGGCAGGAAACCTTAAGAATACACCATGAATGAGGAAATCTATGTGGCAATACTTAGATTATAATTCTGTAATAATCAAGATAGCTTTGCAGAGCAGGAAATACATATAGTCTGAGGGAACAATAACAGAAAATGATGTTACACATATTGAAATATTAGTGTAGATAGTCAATGATTTTTTCTAAATTTAATTAATTTGTCACATGTGTAAGAGAATTGGATTAAAAAAAAAAATGTCTAAACCTACCATAAAGCCTCAACCAGTAGCCAGTGGAAACCCCTTTGACTTTAAGAAGCAATTATTCCCTTTGGTATGATGAAAATTCTTTCTATAAGTCACTTCTGGAAATTCACAGGGTGAGCTGAAGTCAAATCAAGGGTTGGAACACTGAATATCTTGTACGACCTGTTGCACCACTAAACTATTAATTTTTCTGAGAGCTTACAGCAATAGCTTCTCTAAAGAAAATATACCATAACTGGGCAAATCAATTCTGCTAACAGCCAGGTTTTGTTTTTCAAAATAATTGCTATATTTGAAAAACATTATCCAATTATTTTTTTCTATTTAACTCAAATAATGATAATATTTGCAATATGACATGAAGAGGTGGAGGATTTTAGACCATTACACAGTGAATTTTTTTACACCAATAGACTTTCAAACTGAGGAAAATGTTCATATTTCACTGCATCATGCACATTTCACTTGTGCCATTTGCACTTTGGTAGGAGTGCTTTCTGACCCATCAGTCCATGCTTGGTTAATTTAAGTACCCGGCAAAATTAAATCCCAAGAAGCACTCTGGCTTTTGAATTTTTTCTGCATCATGTGTGTTTGTCCAGTAAGAATTTTGTATGCAATACAATCAAATGTTCCCAAGATTACCCACAAATCCTACAGTAATGGATTATATGTTATCCACCTATCTCTACTGGATCAATGTTTTCTTACAGTTCTGGAAGTCAAGTGGGAGAATGCAACTGAAAAATGATTGAAAAATAGCTATCAGCTACTGTCACCTAAATAACACGAAGCTGTTCTCATATAAAGTGAAATACAATTTAGAGTTTGTTATATGCAGAAAGAATTTCTTTAACCTTCTTATCCTTTCATGTGTTTTTTGTATTAAAGCTTCTATCTTGTTTCAAGTTTGCTCTGTTGATACATCAATTGATAACCTAAGTAATACAGCTTTTCTTACACAGATTCAAACTGCATAGGGTCTTAAAAGGGATATTTGAAGTTAGCACAGATTTTAGAGAAAGAATAGCCTTCCACAGTGCACTAGACTGGAAATAAATAGTGCCAGGATTGGAACCCAAAACACCTGCAGACCTGCTTTATTACATCTGTTCTTCAGTCTCCATCCTCCAGTTCCATAAACTGCTGCTTTGTGCATGTTTGAGCCTCGATATATGATGGAAACCTTCCTGCATCTATGAACAGAATTCAAGCATTGTGTCAATCCCAGAAATGTTTACAGTTGGAGTAACATTCTGTCCTCATTTTACTGATTTATACTAAATGTTAATCTTTTGTGGCTGCAAAAGGGTGCTGCAAAGGGTATGAAGGAAGAGCACTTGCTTCTCTGTTATGTGATAGTCCTGGCTAATGGAGCAGCATGTTTGGCTATTTTAGAAATAATTTATGAAATTTCTTAAAGCTTGTTTGTGGGAAATATTCACTTTTCTCAGTCTGCACACTAAAACTCACTCATCGTAACTGAGATGTAGTCATATTGTCCTGCCTTAAGACAGGAAAGCTTTTTCATTTTTTCTTAAAATCAAATCAGTGCTGCTATGGTATGAGAATAGCCTGCAGCTGATCACAGGTCCCTCACAGCTGCTGAGGTAGCAAACCAGTTGTAATGTGAAACTTTGCTATCTGTATCAACAGAATAGAAAAAGACTGATGCCTCAAATTCAACAAGTAAAACCGAGACACCAAAAATAAATTAGGGAAGCTCTTACACTAATGTTTTTAAAGTATCAAGGGGTAATAACACTCCTGTCAGCACTTTGAAAACAAGTTCCTAATTCCCTTCATCCATCTTGAAAAATTTACTGTGACTGAATCAGTTACCTGAAGACATGCCCAGACACTAAAGTTTTGTAAAATGTTGTTTTTTAGATTGCCAATGCAGCAGAAGATCAATATGCAAATTCTCAGTGACAAGTAGACATAGTAGACATAAAAAACTACACAGAAATGTGCTTCTTTTACCGTTCAGAGATAAATTCCCTAGATGATTAATCATGAAAGGATTTTTCTGTAGACAAGCCTCTAATGTGAAACAGAAGATTTGCCTGTCTTTTTATGTCTTTTATTTTTCATATATTTTCTGGTGGTTTTTTTTTTGTTTGTTTCTTTTTGTTTGTTTGTTTGTTTTGTTTTGTTTTGTTTTGTTTCATTTTGTTTTAAACCTTGAACAGAAAAATAAAATTTGGGGCTAAGGAATTATAGTAAAGAATGGCTCAGAACTAAATTGTGAATCATGTATATATCAACACAAAATTAAAACTGGGTATAAAGTTCATATATAAATGAAAACACTAAATACCCTGAGTGTGCATATTATAGCAGGCCAAATTCTCTTATGAATGACACAGTAAAGAGGATAATGTCTATAACAATAGCATTTTTGTAATACTGGTAGACCCTGGTTACTAGTTGTCTGAATGAAAAAGGAGGCTTCTTCCAGTAAGTACCCAAAAAGTTGTTAAGCTTTTTCTGAATATTGTCTTTAGCAAAGTACATGCTTTTTGTTATTTTTAAAACAAATATGAGAGTTCAAGGACCAGCATACATTATTGATGTTACCTATTAGGCAACAAAATGCTCCATCAAGCACTAAAGGAAAACAAAATGAAACGAATACTATTTTAATCATCAGCCACACTTTTCAACCGCTATTCTTTCTTGCAATCCAAGTCCTACTGCATTTATCCTTCCATTAACTCTATTTCCTTGCTTTTCTTGGTTCTTCTGATGAATGTGCGTCTCTGTGGGAATAGCATTAATGATAATCTGTTGAATGACTTCTCTTCCTCAAGTATTCATTCAGCAGTTCTATTCTGTTTATTGTATTTAAATGATAGGATTTACTACAGAAGCAAAAAAGTTAACTAAAAAATTAAGATGGTTTTGCTATCCTTAGATAATACTTATATTGATGTAACAGGAATCTTTAAGCAATACGTAGACATACTGCCTGAAATTACAAGGAACAAGTTCAACTAAAAGTTAAGTCACATCTTACAAGATCATCTTGCTTTTGAATTTTCTTGTGGATTTTTAAATTTGTTTATTTTGTTGTTGTTGTTTGTTTTGTTTGTTTTGTTTTGTTTTTAATTATTATTGCTGCTTTTAAGGAAAAAAATTCTCCCCTGTTATTTTTCAGAAAGAAAGAGTAGTAAGTAAAACCAGAATTTCTAATGTGGTAAATATTCAAAGCAGACAGCTTTTAACTAAAGAACCCTAGGAAAACTATGGAACAATACACACAATATTGCAATTTATGAATAACTTACTTTGACAATGCTGACAGAAAAACTTGATTTTTCACTTCAAAATCAAATTTGTGTGTTCTCCTTTGACTTTACAAAAGCAAAAGTTATTATAAAGATTTTATCAGGTTAAGGAAAGAGGAAATTTGGCTGCTAAATCTGAAAAATTCTATTAAGTATAAGGTGATTATACAAATTTTATCAATGTGTATGATCACATTCTTAGATGGATTATTTCTGAGTGATTAGAAGAGTTCTGCCTTTGTTCTGTTTGCCCATGAAATTAAAAAGAAATGTAATGGCATAAAATATTTTTACAGTAACAAAATATGGAGGGATCTACATTTCAATAATTCCTGCTAAAAGAACAGAGTTCACAGTATGAAAAGAAACTTTTTTAAACTGAAGTCATACATTCATCAGTTTTTTAGTTGGATTCATCAATAGCTTATTTGGGGAAATGAGGTATGAAATTGTTTTCCACTGTTCTTTTTAAGCTCTTTAAAAATGTGATAAAACTAAGTTTTAAGGAAAGAGACTACTATTTGTTTGGATTTTATAAGAATATATTAATGACAAAATTATCTTTAATAAAGAGAATGTCTGGAAGCACTGTTCTTGAGTCATCAAACTACTGTGACTTAAACATAAATCTTCCATTAAAGTGTCTTATACTATAGCTTCATCTCTGTGCTGAATATTCCCTAAAGAATATTAACTAATTTTTAGACACAAAGAATATTTTTATAAGGATGAATCTATTTTATTATTCAGAGTGCTTGTGCACTATATGTAATTTGGAAAGTGATGTAGCTGATCCCCATTAATTGTGTATTGTTAAAATTACTCTTTCAGAAATGAGATAAATGTATATTTTCTGATGATTGAGTAAATGTACTTCTACTTGAAAGAAATTATTTCCCTGCTGTGGAAATATGTCTTTCTTTTTCTTTATTCTCCCTACAACAATTGCTGTGTTATAAAATATTTGACTCCAAATAATTTGCTGAAATATTTGAACAAAGAATTCATTTACTTTCTGCAGAGCTGTGTCTACTCAGCTCAGTCTAAAATATAGCTGGTTTCTGGATGCCATTTGTGTCTAATTCACGCAGATATTATCCATCCATATGTTTCTTAGTGGAACAGGGAACTCTTAAAATTAGTTTAATATAATTTTCCTAGAGTAATATAGAAAGCGGTTTACAGACAAAAATTATTTTACTTGAAGGGAATGTGTTTGAGGTCACATCAGTCCCAGATGTTGGAATAACATAGGAGCTATGTGAAGTTGCAATGAAATTAACTCAATGCCAAGAGTGTACCCTGATGCTAAAAAGCCCCAGTTAGTACCATTTTATTCCCTTCACCTGCACCCACGTTCTGTGGTGACACCAGATGCACAATTTCACTGCTTCCATATATTCAGCTACAAGATCAGAACATATTGTGCAAATGAGTCACAGCGTAAGACCACAAAGAGTGTGCTAAAACCAGTAAGCAGTTCCTAGTGCCTGTAGGAAAAGAGGATGCTTGGTGTCTCATCTATCAGGCCCACTCTTAGAGGACTAGACTCTTAGTGAAACTCAGGGATTGCATTAATCCTATATGGTAATGATTTATGAATTAAATAAAGTGTTCTTTTAGAGTGTTCTTTAGAGTGATGAAAATTTGAAATAAAGAATTTCTTCCTGCCATTGCTCATCAGATTTCTACAATACCACTTATCCAGTGTTAATTCACTCTCAAGAATTGTAGTGTTCCTTCATCATTGATCCCCATCAATGAGCATGTAATGGTTTGTATATGGAATACAGGGAATGGTATTCAGTCCCACTGAAGTAGAGGTGGAATTTTCTGAAGCTCTGCACTGTCTTGCACATGAAAAAAGAAATAAAAAAATTTAATGACAATGTAATTTCTATACTACCACTCACAGAAAGGGAATTTAAGTTCATGATTTAAATATGTGTGTAACTCTTGTTCCCTGCATGCATATAACTCGTTCCCTACACTCAGCAAAAATTAATACAATCTGAAACATATGTACAAAATGATTGACTGAAGGAAGAGGAGGGATTGAGGAAACTTCTGACATTTAGCTTAGTGATATTTAAACTGAAGTGACAACTAAAATAATTACTGTCAGTAAACTCAATGAGAAAGAAAGCACCTGGGTGGAACCTAAGGAATATTGCTGGCATGATAACTAATGAGTATAGATGGCCATAAAAAATTAAGGATACCAATACAAAGCTTAGATGCTTTTAGAGAGTGAATATGTTGTTGGTCTCTCTACACAGTGTTGGGTGCACTCATTAAATGAATACTTATCCAGAATATCAGACAATTTTATTCAGTCATCCAGGTAACTTTATTAGTTCTATTATCCCATTTCCTCTTCAAAATTATTTATCCACTGAAAGCTATGATTTTCTTGTGCTTTCCTTCCTCTAGAAGAGTTTACATCAGTGGTGTGAAACTGGACATTAGCACTCCATTTGTATGTAAACAGAAGGTTGGTTTTTTATTAAAGAACACATTAGAACTCTTGAATATGGAGGAGATCTTCTCTCCAAGACTTTAGAGAATATAATCAATTCTAATACACTAGGAAACTAAGTATGGTGTCTGACAGGATCATTGTCCTTAATGCAATTTGATAATATTATATACAGACCAGTTGTTCCTTCTGATCCTATGACTTTAACTGGCATTGACTTGAACTATGTCATTTACTCATTTAGTCTGAAGGAATTGCAAACCACTTTACCAGAGAAACCTCAATGAATTATAATATCGTATACAAAACAAACCTAATATTTTAAAAAATTTTCTTGCCCTCACTTCTGTTAATTTCCGGTTAAATGTCCTGAATTACACATCCATGTATTCCCTAAACGCTATGTCAGTCTGGCTGTCATGCCTTTGACAGAGAAACTGTAATGTTGATTTTGAGATGATTTTGCAGGTATAAAAATTAATTTCTCTGCATCACCAATAAAGCGTCTAAGGTCAAATTAGCCAATCCTGAAGATTTTTGCATCTACTTGATTTGAAGGTAATGAAGTGTTTGCTCTCAGAATTCTCTATTGAGGACACATTTTCTATTTTGTAAATTCGGAAAATCCCGAGATTTCCTGGCTTGATTCCACATTCTCCCACTCTATTAACACTGACTAAAAAAAAAAATCTGCTTTGTGTAATTCAGTTGCTATAAAAAATAAAATAAATTATATATTTCCAAATATGTCAACCTAGTGAGGAACAGAGGTATCTTTTGGTTTCTTTATCTCAAATCTGCTAGTGTACAGTAAAATCTTCAGAAGATGCTTTTTGGTTTATCTTGCTTCGTAAATAGGATACCCATGCAGTGCTGCTGTTATAAAACAGCAGTATCTGTTTTCAGTTGAACTTTGTGAAGTGAAAAGCTTACCAGCATGCTGCTTCTAGCACCAGTCTCTGCTCACACACTGGATACATGTGGCTAATAAGCCTTTTTCATGCAGGTTGCAAATCTGGTATGTTCTACAGCTTCTAATATTATCTTTGTAAAAATGTTACATTTTATGGGCTCATGAGCATAGTGCAAACATCTTAGCTTTTATATTGCTTAGCTATTCTTCTAATTCAGCTGGGAAGTGGGATACAACAGTTAATTGTACTCCTATTCTCTGCTTCTGGCCAAGGTTAAGTTGCTTATCAGAGCTCTGTTTTCATGTCTCAGTTCACAGTTTTTGCTGGGATAATAACACTCTTCTTTTGGAAGACTAAACAAGGCTGCTTAATTGATTTTGAATGTTTGTACAAGACAAAGAATTATCTTACTTTACTATAAAAATGCAGAATTGTTATTCCCTTTTATATACTTCTCTTATTTATGCTTATGTTTGTAAAATTCTCCCATAATTTAGTGTATTGTAAAGTTATCTAGAAAATACTTGCTTTTCAAACCTTTATTCATTAGAATGCCACTGATCAATAATATTTAATTTAAGAAAGTGGCCTGAAGATTTTTCAGAAATGAGGCTTGTTTAGAAAATGTCTTTAAAAAATTTCTTCTTGTTGCTAGCTGCATAATTTAGATAAGAAACTGGATCTGAATTGTGTTCATAAATGAGGATTTTTCAGTGCAAATAATGTTTTTTTCTTATGTGTATTCGGGCTCCTACAAGAACAGGAAACTTTTTACATTATAAGCATATCAAAACCCTGAAAAGCCGGACTATATCAACGTAGCAGAAGGAAGAGGGTCAAAATAAGCCTCTCATGTGCACCTGAATTTACTGGCCTGTTGCACTGATGTTGAAGCTAGAATGGAAATTGCATGTTATGAAAATACTTTAGATTGCTAAAGCTGTACTAATATTTAAGTTGTATTGAAGAGTTTCTCTTGCAGCTTCAGTGTTCTTTTGCCAATGTGGGCGTGCACAGAGAGAATATGAGTGAACATTCTGCTTTTATGGTGGATGCTGCAAAATCAACCCTTCAGTAACTTGCCATTGAGGCAAAGAAGTTGGTATGCAGCTATCCCAAGTTATGGGTTTTCTGGAAAACCAATTTCATGCATGGTGGAGTTCTAATCCTAACACTGAGTTTTGAGTTTGCTTCTGTGTGTATCAGGACTAATCTAACTTCTGATTTCTATTGAAAGACTTGATGTTGCCTGACTAATTGGCTAAATTTTGGGGAAAAAAATGTCAAATGCATCAACACTTTTGTTTAGCTCTTGTTTGGGATATTCTTTTCCAAAGCTTTATTAAAAGCTAAATTCTTTATTGTATTTTAAGGTTTGGGTTTGGAAAACATTGGGTTTTTTTCAAGAGGCATCTCAGAAATTAAACTTGACAGTAGCAAGAAAAAAACAACAGCACACTTACTATCATTTATGAAAATAGCAATGGCAGGTTTCTGGCACAATGGATATTAGAGCTAAATTGTTTCCATTTTCTCCAGAATTCCATTTGTGTGTCTTTTCAAGTTGGTCTCATTGAAGAAGGATGACCTAGATGGAGGTGACTTACTGTGTGATAGACAGAAGACTGTAGAAGGGAATTGCTTTGAAAATTCCCATGCACTGCTAGGTTTTAAATTAACTGTATCTGAGCAAAGTTTGAGTGAAACAAAGCATACAAGCGATGCTCAAGTGGTGTGCATTTTCATCTATTAGGAGGAAAGGACCAGATTCTCTTGCAGAGAAAAAGCTAACTTGGTACTTGAACTGTGAAATATTATATTTTTAGAAGTTTACTTTTCTTGTTACTTTAAATAGAGAAAATTCATATTTTAGGCCATTAAAAATATTTAATATCTCTAATATTGTTGCAAGGTAATAGATGTTTAAATCAAAGTTCTCTGTCTGCATTCTTTTCTTAGATTTCATTTGGATATTATTAAATATCTTGGGAAATCTGCCACTACCTACTCACCACCACGTTAGAAGATGTTTTCTTTTTCACACCCTCTCATTAAAAAATGGACATTAACATTTTAATGAAGTGGTACCCTGGCACAGACAGAATCTTTCATCAATGTTTTGTGTGTGTGTAGCTCGGAGGGAGTTGTGATCCCAGAGAATGTTTCAACAATTACTTCTTGGTGACTTATGAATGCTTTTGATGGATAAATCTTGTAAGAAGAGTATGAGGCAACAAACGTGTAAGAAGAATGTAAGTTAGAAATATTAAGCATTTTACCTGAAACTTGTTGAACCCCTATATATATATATATAAAGTACCTATTGGGATAGATTCCTCATGGTTTTCTTCTGGTTCTGTTGGTGAGAGTGAGGTAACAGATCCAAATTCTATCAGCTTATGTTTAGGTTTTATGCCAAGTAGTTAGTAGTAGCAAGAAACATTTCTTTCCAGTAAAAAGAAAAGAAGATCAACAAGATGATAGAAATTATCATTTTCTCTCATTCTCAGCAATTCTTTTTCTCTCAGCAAGACATGCCAGTGAAGAATTTTTTGCAGGAATTTTTTGGTATTTTTTGCAGTGTGAGCCTATATTTCTGGCTGTGGCCTCCACAGGTGTAAGGGTTTAGTCTTCCTCTAAGGCAGTCAGGGACTGAGATCCAGAGCAGAACTTAACTTTAAAAAATATGATTTTAATACGCTAAAAGACAAATTCTTTTGCCTTCACAAAGTCTCTATTACTACATTTTGACTTGAGTCAGCACATTAGAAACAACGTCCAGGAAAAGGAGTGTCTGTTGTGTCTGGAAGTATGGCACAGAAAATCAGTATAGGTGCTTCTTCACTGTAGGGTTTGTATAACAAAAGTATCTCACTGGGCTATCCTAGTTTAACTTCAGTCAGTCCCATGTCAACCATGGAATAAAAGAATGTCTGGGGTTGGGAGGGACTTCTGGAAATTGTGTAGTCCAACCCCCCTCTTAATACAGATTCACCTACAGAATATTGCACAGGATCACATACAGGTGAATTTTAAATATCTCCACAGAAAGAAAATCCACGAATTCTTTGGGCAGCCTGTCAGTCCTTTGGGGACTGTAAAAGCTTAAAATTTTTTGACCAAATGACACAAGAAGAGGAAAATACCTGTGAAAAACTTTAGAGCTAAGTTTCAAATTTTAAAATTAGTTGAGTTCCTGCTGGCATTTTCATGGAGAAGTCACAAGGCTCTCAGAGGTGTTTTCTAGTCTGTAGCTGACACAGTTACTGGAGCTGTTGAAATGTTCTTCACTCATTCAGTACTCTTCTACAACATTGTGAGTACTCATACATCTTTTTGCGTGTGTTGTCGGGAAATTTCTTTTAATGATTTTCAAGTTAGGGATTTGGTTTGCTGAGAAAATTTGAAGCAGTTTTCCTGATATCTCTGTTATAAATTATATAAAGAATTAACTTTGCCATACTAACTTTGTCATACAGGCTTGAAAAAATAATGAAAATAGATGAGACTATATATATTGAAGACCTTCACACTTTCAGTTCTGATGCTGATTTGCATAGCCAAGAGGACAGTTCCTTGTGTGGTCTGCATGCAGTTGTTGTATCTGAGTTTTGTCAGCTTCTCTAGACTAGGTCTAACTACTGGTAAAGATATTTCTAAGCATAAAAATGCCTAAATCTTTGTATCTGATTTTTGAGACGTAACTGATTTGTGTTAGTCCTCAACAATTACAAAGATAGAAATACTGTTTAATTCATTGCCACTGAAAACATTTAAACCAAATGTTCATAAAAAGTAGCTGAGAATTTAAATAGGAAATGTAACATTTTATTGTGTAATTCAGCTGAATCAGAAATTTTAAGATGATTTACAGCTCTAGGGTTTTTAGATAGTCTCATCATTATCATATTTGAATGGCCCTTTAAAGTAATGGGAGTGGAAATACAGCAATTAATTGTTCCAGTGCAGCAAAATATGTATGAAAAAGTCACTGAATTTCTTTACTCATGCACATGCTGCTTGAAATGGTCCTTTAAATTATTTTTCATTTTCCAAATTACATTAACTTTATAGCTTTTTTTAACACGGTCAGAGTCAATTAATATTCTAGCTTATTTCACAGGTAGATATAGCAGCAGTACATTAATTATTCTGAACATTACCAGAATTTAGATGTGATCCTATTGTTTCATGTACTTTTTCTTAACTAAAAAATACACTTATTCTGAGTGAACCACTAAAGTCCCATACATTTGTTTTTTTGGTTTTTTTTTTACTGTCAGAAATACTCTTAGTCCAATGTCAAAACAAGGAACAGTCAAAATATGCTGTGATTTGTATCTACATTCTGCAGTGGGAGTTGGATAGCTGTGAGTTATCCCAGCTTTTACCTTCAGTCAACAGAGTATACTTTGGGAATGAAAACTTTTGAGAGCATAAAATTCAAGGCCATTACAGATTAAACATTTGTTCCAGTGTGATGCCTGATTTCAAAGAATCCACTTGGATCCTTTCTCTTTCAATCTCTCTGTGCACAAATAAGTACTATGAAAAAAATAAAGCATAATTCCAATCTTCTACCATGAAAAGACCCTTGCTTTGTTTCTACTTTTAATTGAGTTGAATGTAAGTATTGTGTGATTCATTAGAAGAGAAATTGTCAGGTGCTTTAGATGGCCAGCTACTTGGAAAGACAATAAGTGAAAATTTAAAATCACTTCATTAACTCCTTGCCTTGAAAAAAGTATTTCCTGAATGATTAAATATGCTGAACCTATTGAAAAATAATAAATAGACATAAATAGAATATTTTATTTATTTATTTTTAATTTCAAGAAAAATTTCCAAGAAAAAAACGGTTTTTCAATACAAGGGTATATATGAGGTTAGGTTTTGAAAGCATCTGACAGAAGATTTCAGTGAAATAAAAGTGTCTTCTGGTATCAAATGGGACCAAATAAAAATTGACATAAAAATTGTGAAGGGACCAATATATTTTCTAAATCTGTATAGAACAGGAATCTCAAAAGCAAATGGCTGCTGATGTCCTATGTGGAAAAGACTTGACGAATGTTTCAGCTGGTAAATCAGAAAGTTTGCTCATAAATAAGCAAACAGGGAGGTAGAGAAAGACATAGCAATTATGCTTGTGTTGTAAAAGGTGGGTGAAATTTTTATGGCCAAGACAGAACATGGACAGAAACAAATCAGAGAAGATGCTTCTACAGTATGGTTTTCCAGGTACCATTTATATGGCACCAACAGATAAGTGAGGAAATATCAAAGTCAGTATTAGGTAGGAATGGCTATCAGCAGGTGATGGCTGTGACAGGGAGCTTGCTGTATGCAAAATAATTTATTTTGCTATAGGAAGAAGAAAGAAAGTGAATGGACTTTTTTTTTTTAGCTGAGTAAGAGAAAAGCAAAAAAGCCCCAAACCACTATATTAAAGAAAACGTAGTGTACCCCACTTGGTATTTTTTTTGCAAGAATCATTATGAGTACCCTATTTTCTGTCATTTACATGAAATTACAATATTATTAATGAGAATATTTTTTTAATATTTTGGACAAACAAAAAAGTAAATAGATTTTGAAAATTAAAATCAAGATTTCAGGAAAAGGAAGAAGCATGAACTGGGTTTTCTTGTTGATAGAATCAAGGTATTAAGTCAGATACATTTAAAAAACAGAAGACCCTTGATCAGAGGACAAGTGATGATAGTAGGCAAAATTTTGCTAGCTCCAAATAAGGCAGACTAAGTCCTCTTTGTATTAGTTTATACTAATAAAACTTTTTATAGCAATTATAGATTCAAAAAAATTTCTTATAAGATGCTCAAAACACACACACACACAAACCCCACTATGATAAACAGAATTCAGATTAAATTAATGATTCGCTGTTATTTTATAGAAATAGAAATTATGATATATATTTCAAGGTTTTTTATAAGTTCAATTACACTATAATGATGACAACACAAGATATTAAGTGTCAATTTCTATGGTCAGATTACACTATTGTTATTTTTAGTAGTATTTTTGGAGAAATTCAGTGTGATACCAGAGCTGAAAAAAGAGAAATAATTCAATCTCATCTTTAAGTACCTCATGCAAAGAAATTAAAAGGGAAAAAATCCGATTGCAAACAAAATTATGAACTGCAGTATATAACTTATATTTTAAATTTTTTTGTTGCTGACTTCAACTTTTCAAATCAAAGACTTATTTTACACTTTTTATAGTTTTAAAACTGGTTTAAGTAAATTTACTTTTATAAAACTGTCCATTTCTTGAACTGCAAGTGAAGAATTGAACTGAAATATTCCTGCCATGCTAATCAGAATAATTTTCCAGTAGACAATCAGGCCAAAAGAGACACTGAATTCAGGTTTCTCACGGAAAGAGCTTCCATTCCTAAGTGATTGAAGGGTACACACAACCATCTCCATTTCAATTTTAATCAGCTACTGCTGTGATTGCAGTCAAAGCAATTTTACAGCTGTAAAATATTTTGAAAAACACTTGTTAAGCACACATGAGAACACCAGCAGCATCACGGCTCCTTCTGCAATCCAAATAAGCCTTTTGTACGAGGAATGTACAGACCTGCTCAGGGTGAGTTTTACACCTGTAAACTTTCAGGACTCTGAGTTTTCACAGCACTGTGTGAAAGGGAGAGATGTCACGTGAGGGAAGGCTGTGTTAGAAGCTAAGGGGGAAGAGATGTGTATGTGCTTTTGTGACAAGTTCAGACTGGTGTGCTTCAGTTTTATTTAAGCTTTGGTTAGATGCCTAAGCATGCTACTGGAATTGGCTGTATTCACCATAGTCCCACTCTGGACAATTTCCATATCCAAGCAGAGAGCTTTGAAGATAGAGTATCCTAGTACAAAAGATTTCTTTGTTCCCCTTTGAAAAAGACAAAATGCTTACTTGATATAAATAACACAAACAATATGGCTCAGACCATAAAAGTCAGTGACAGCTGTGCAATTAGTAGCCATATAACAATAAATGCCTATGAGAAGCTGGGGAACATGCAAATGTGACTGGTACCAATCTACATATATCACGGTAATTAACAAGAGTCCCTTGTTTGAGTAATAACTGCAACAAAAGTGAAAATTTACAAATTTGTGAGTTTCTTTTGTTTTGAAAATAACCACTTTCAATACATCAGTTGTGTGTATTCAGCTTTATAATGCTCATTCTACTATAGTCAAGTTTCTAGTGCATACATAAAATTATGACATTATAATCTCATTGTGCCCACGTTGTCAGGAGATCCAGAGGCTGCTTTCTCTGCTGCCTTGTGTAGCCACAAAAAGGCCAATAGACTACCAAATTTTTACTTTCATAAACACTAAATCTTCAAAATTACACATTAGTCATGACATGTATCAGATTGTTGAAAATCTGTCAAAGGCAGAAAATAAAAACGCACTACTGGTGAATTGGTAAAATGAATTTATAAAGGGGGAACTATTTTCTAATGGTAGGTTGTGTTGTTATATATGTATGTATTTATTCCAGGATATATGCCAGAAGAGAATTTATTTGTGACATATTTTTGTTCTCTTTGATACATAAAACAAGAATGAAAAGATGAAGGACACCACACTGCTCAGGCTTCTTTTTGAATGTAATGGAACTTTCTGTTTTTCTGATAAAGTGACAATATGAAGTTATTCAAATGGTTAGCAGTCTTACCAAAACACAGACTCTGAAAGAACAGTATTCATATGTATTAAAAATTCCAAACTACTGTAAATTTAATGATGACTACTGTTCACCCTTGTGCCACAGAAGTCAAAAAAAGCTGAAAAAAACCCCCTGTGATTTTCAGTATCATCCCATGAGATAAAAAAGGTAAGGGAGAAATTTCCAGAATTAAAGCACTTAAATCTAATTTCCTAGTACAAAGTTTCTATACATTTATAGTACTGAATATGTCTTCCCTATATGAGCTATTTTGAATATACTTAGTGTTAAAGGAATTAACTGAAGAGAATCTAAATGTGAAGATTTCCTTGAGTTTCTCTGTGCAAAGAGCACTTGCAACCTTGAGCTGGATATTTTCATTTTGGAGTCTTTTAATGAAGAAGTTCATATGTTCCTCTCATGAATTTGTCATGAACTTTGTCTGAAAGTGTTTTTGTGCTGATCTTTTTGAAGAACACAATCAGACTGGCATCTGCTGAATGAACACTTGCTTATCAATGGGCTTCATGTACAACAAATTAATCCAGTTTCAATTCTACTTTAATATCACAGTCCTGGACACAGATGACTTGAGTTTAGTTTAGGTAATTCCCAGGGCAAACTGAAATTACAATTACTGTCGATGGTAGCATACTTTAGGCATCTCTGCTGCTACCAATAGGAAAAGACAGTCTATGCTATACTGAAATTTGAGAATGCATTTTGTTTCAATGGACAAAACCCCTTGGAAATCAGTGCTGATTTATATAATTTTTAAACTTGGTTTCTCATCACACAGTTAACATCTGTATTACTTAGAAAGTTTCTAACTTCTGTAAAACAAGTTATAAGTTTCTACAGAAGTTTAAATTCTCGGGTAGACATGTTTTATTCTATCAAGGACTGCACTCATTAACTACCAGGTGTCTGAAAACGTGTCTGTCAGTAGACTTTAGCAGGCCTTTTCCATCTGGCCACACACACAGTTATACTTTTAGGTAAATGGTTCCAAGACAAAATATGTGTAAGGAATATTTTTTTCTTCTTCCTGCCCCTCAGCTAAAGGCACTCAGAAGCTGTTAAAAAAATGTGAGTACTCTGACTTCATCCTAATCAACTTCAAATACAAATGACTGAGGCTGCAGACTTTCTCAAGCAGAAAGCACAGAAAACTGGTACAAAAAACCCCTTCTGCTTTTTCAGCAATGCCACTGAAAAAAAAGAATAAATTGCATGGATGTTAAATACACTTTGCAGAACACTTTGTTTATTTATACAGTACTGTAATCTCTAGACAATTTAGAGTTTTTATTTGTGTAATTAACCTATTGATCCACACAAAAAAATTACACAAACAACACATATATCTTACTAGTTAGCTAATTCAATGAATGTGAATATTGATTTCATTGTTTGAAATGCTGCACAATGTCTTAAAAAGAAAGGAATAATAATATTTGACAAACATCCAGGAAATCCTTCTCTCTTGTCCTTTTGTTAACCCCCACCTTGCTTCAGTTTTTAATCACAATTTGACAGATTTTGGTGATCACACCAAAAACCTAAATGATAGACACAGATCTGAAGCATCTTAATTATGGAATGTCTCCAGTCTTCATGCCAGCACCATGCCTTTGAAGTTTTCATGTTTATCAGAAAACTACTCTTCAAGATTACACAGGTTGTAATAGCTGTAGTCATAAAATACTTAAAATTTGATTTTTATGTTCCTTCTCAAGAAGGTAATAAAATCAGGGAAACTTTGGCTACACATGCATTTTTATAGAACATAGTTCAAAAATTTCAAAGCTGTTACTAAAAATTTACGTGTTGCATGATTCTGAAACAACTCTTGTGATGATCAGAAAAACAAAGTTTCTGACAGCTTTAGCTTGTTGTCTCCTGGCTGTGGGCTAACTCCTAGCTGGCTCTGACATCTGCTCCTCAGAGCTTGTGCAGCTTTCTGTGCATCTCTTCTGGGGGACAGCTTGATTTATAGTTTCAGACATGATAAAAACAATATTTCTGCCTCTGTAAGGCTGGAAATCCACCATCCAAGATAGTAATGACATATGAACATAAGACATTCATGCTTTTGCTGTCCCTCCTGTCCTATGAAATGGATGTATCATTTCTGAAATGACTGGTTATCTTGGATTGGGATAATTATAGCATTTGTGATATGTATATACTCTTAGATAGCCCTAATGCAAAAAGGTTAAGTAAATTAAGTTATGTGATGACAGATGCACTCTTCTTGTTAATTGATTGACTAAAGAAATTTGCAGCACTAAATTGCTAAAATTGTTCTGTTTTCTGCTATCAGAACTACTAGCCCTTAACTAATAAAAGAGCTTAGCAGAGTGGTTCTCAATTATTTTTTTTCCACGTGGACTGCAATTTGCTAAAAACTACTCTCTCAGAGATCTCCTGTTCTCTTGTTAATAACATTTCTCTAAATTGCTTGCAAAACCTGCTTACATAGGAGAAAAAAAATGGAAAGCAATTTTCTTCTTATTTCTTTTTGTTGCTGCTAAATCCCATGTAAAACTGAAGACTAAGATTTGGGAGGAATGAAGCTTTTAATCCAGCTTTGAAGCAGAACTTTGTGCCTAAAGAGGCATAAACATGCTTATCTCACTAGTCTTAGTAGTTTAAAGATGTTAGCATCAATGCTATGGGGTTTTTAAAGTTTTTAATAATATTATATTTCATAAATGTTAAAGTAATACTTGATCAATGTTGGAAATGAAGCATGAAACTTTCATAATGTTGTTGAAACCTTCATTCCTGTATTTTGTCAGGCTGTAGTCATCCTGAGTGAGGCAAAAGCTGCTTTGTACTCCCTGCAACACCTATCAGAGAAATGCCACAGCACAGGGTTGCTTGTGGAAGCAGTGTATTCACAGATACCTGCATATGCTCTTTCTATGAAGGGGAGGGATTTACTATGGCTATAAAAGAAGCAGTGCTATTCTTAGTCCATGTCAGTCTTTCCTCAGCTACAGGTATCTGCTGGGTAATGTGTCTGGGGAAAGAAGTGGCTGGCACACCCCTGCCCTTTTGCCATCACCTGCACAACCAGAGAGGTCAGACTGAATTGCAGGACATATAGCCCTACAAATTGCTGGGTTTGTTGGAAACACTGTGACAGAAACACTTTTTGTTAGAAACAAGAACTAAAATAGCACAGTTTGATTCCCAGCTCATATATAAACTTCTTCCTTGATTTTGCAACTATTCCCTTTTGTTAGCTGGGAAGTGAGGATAATACTTGTACCAAGTGTACTAAAGATAGTTGCCAGCACTTGTGAAATTTCGTCATCCTCTCTAATGAAAGATTCAATAAAAATATAAACAAATGTACATATCTATATCTAAACAGATTTCTGAAGAGGAAATTACACAAAAGTTGAGCTTACACTGGATTTGCTTTTTTAGGTTGTGTAATTTCTTTAAATATGGCAGCTTATGCTTTTTAAACAGTTTTAAGATAACTAGACCTCTGGAAATCATCTTTCAGAGTATGTGAGGGAGGGATTATTTAAGTAACAGAGTGAAATGGCCAATAATTTCTAATACAAGTTTTGACCCATCTTGAGAAAGAGAGGTTGGCTTTTGGGCAAATGATTTTACCTGTCAGTCATACAGATGTCATTCAAAAAATTATCCCACTGCTCAACCCCTAAGCCACCATGGGAATCATCATTTGCTCCCTGGTCAAAGCAGAAATATAAAACTCAAGCTGCCTCTACAAAAAGCTGACTCTGTGATGGGGAAAGAATGACTAGAATGTAAGGGAGGGAGTTTGTGCTTGAAAAGGCCTCGACATTTAAATTATACAAAGACTTCAAAAAAATCACAGGAAAAAAAACCCACTATATGAAACAATTTATAAAATTGTCAGTTTGCTATCTGTGTCACTTCTTGAAATAGCAGCAAACAAAGCACTATTTTTCCTCAGCTCTTCACAGCAGTAGAGTCCAAATTGGGCCCTTATCTGGTGTAGCAGAATACAGCTTTACAAGACTAGTTCAGCACACCTTAAAACCTACTTTGACTTTGTTTTTCCTTTGCTGGATATTGTAGAGGCTTTGAATATTTAAAATCTGATGAGATTCATGGGATTATGTTATTCCAGGGAAAAAGAAGGCTCTCTGTGAGTGTAGATTTGTCTGAACTCTTAGAAAAACTATGTATACAAGGACAGGTGCTGATGCAAATGTGAGAATTAAATGTGGAAAGGGTCATACCAGTCAGCTGAGTGGACCACGCACTGAACTGAGAAACTTTCTAGCCAAGACAAGCAGGATGGCACTGTCAGCTCATGCACCTTCTTTATGAGATGGATGTGTGTCCTCTTAGCCTACAGATAGAAACTAAAATTCAGTTGCCCTCTTATATATTCACAATCAAGTTCATCTACAGATAATAAATTTCTCAGCGTTTTAAAATTCTAAGTACACATGCTTCACCTTCTTTGGCCTTGACAGACACCATTTTTCTATAAGCAACTAAGAATATGTTACATTATATTAATATGATAAAGCTGGTTGAAAGCAAAAACAATACAATGAAACTCAAAGTATAAATAATAGAACTCATGTAGTATATAATATTAAGGCTGGGATTCTAGAAATAAACTTACCATTGTTCTGTAATGTCATGAAACTTAAAAATAAATGCCATTTCATTAATGCTACCTAATACACAAACTCATACAATAGTAAAGATGCACAAATTTCATTAACATCACAAAATTGCTATGAGTTAAGATTCTATATTAAACCTCAGTAGAGCTTTTTGTTTTCAGAATTGAAGCTAAAATTACATATAGACATGAACTTAAAATATAAAATAATGAAGACTTGAATAAATTGTCCCAGGTCTTTGCCTACACTACTGTAATTCTTTTGTTTTTAGGAAAAAATATCCTCTACCTAAATATGGTAACTCTGTGTAATTTTATAGCAGTTCATTTGTTTCAGCTTTAATCTTTCCTGAGGGCATATTTATCTTTTCCAGAGAGAAGCAAAAGCATATTTTCACTATGTTAGAAAACATAGAAAGAAATAAGTTGGAGAAAAATAAATCTCCTAAGAGCATAATTTTCAGAGAATGATTATAGTGCATATTTAAAGAAAACATCATATGGAAAAGTCTAATTTAAGGGAATGAAAGATAATTGTGAAGATGAACAGCACACTAGACAGTACAAGGAACCGCAAAGGTTGACAGATTCAAAGGACTGATGTCTTCATAGCCCTTTCCAAGGGTGCAGAGCAGGACTGGTTGTCATTTGCTAACTGTCTCTGTGATGGAGGACTATCTTTTAAAGTAGAAGGAGAGCATAACAAGAAAGGATTAAGACATAATTCTAATTTAACTATATCTTCCTTTCTTACACACATGATTCATGTTCCTAATTAATGCCAATTAGAGCTGAACTCAGTACTATGCAGCAATTAATTCTTTTTTGGCATTGCAAAGAGTGTTATAACTGAAGTGCATGTAAGGACATGACTACTACTTATGAATAGCTCTATGCTGAAAGGTAATTTTTTTAATGACAATGTCAGCATTTCCTTCCCTTTGTGAATTTTCAGAAGCAATACATCAGAGTCTTTCTACAATAACACTAGTTCAGATCTTATGCGAGAGGATTAATATTTTTACAAAACCTTGAATTCCTTTTTTCATGCAATGATGTTCATCTTCACAAACACAAGCTTTTAAGAATTCTGACTTTTCATAATCTGTGAATCTTCTGATGAAATCCTTTATCAAAATTACTCATCTATGGGTCAAATTTAAGGTCACTTTCTGTAATTTCTGCACTAATCCACTGTTTGGATACCATATTTAAACCTGACTAAACTTTAATTTACAGGAAAGCACTTAAAAGGCAACTAAAAAGAGGATAGAAGTTCTCTCTTCAAGACAAGTCATATGGAGAAGACCAGAGTCAAGAGGTACAAGTTACAGCATAAGAGGTTTTAAAACTAATCATAAAAAAGGGATTTTTTACAGAGAAAACAGCCATGTATTTGAACAACCTTCCCACAGACATGGCAGAATCCCCATCAATGGAAGTTTTAAAGATGTGATTGGACATAGTGCTAAATAATCTCCTCTGGGCTCCCTTTTCCATAAAAGATTGGACCAGATGACCTTTTAAGGTCCCTTCTAACCTAGACTATATTCTTTCTAATACTTACAGAGTAGGTTGCTTTCATCTTGTGCTGTTGTTGAAAGTTTTCCCAATTCTTTTCTCCTTGTAGTGTCTAGTGGGCCATCACCACTCTAGTCTGGTTATGACAATGTGGTATTTGGTAGACAGAGGTGAGCAATGCCCTGAATCAGCCCCAAGACATTAGACTCAAGTCTTGCTGGGCTACTGTTGCACAACCATTTTTGATCAGCTCATATCTGACACAGCTCGGTCTGCAAAAGACCACATGGACAAGTTTTCTGAGTGCTTGCAATATACATGTGTGGAAGAGAGCTGTATTTTGTAGAACAAATGACTCAAGTGGAGATTTGAGGTGATAAATACCTAGATGACAGATTTCACCACCTGGATGGCAATAAGGCAAATATCGCTGTTTTGTAAACTTCTTGGATATGATAACTCAGATAAAATCTTGAATTTCAGACTGTACTTCGGATATCATTTTGGGTCGTACATATTGAAGGAAGACGTTATCTATAAAAGTAAAAGATGAGAAAATGTGCATCATATAGGAGTACACCTATTGTTTGGTCCTCTGAAGAACGGTGGCATGAGACATAATATTAATGTAAGAAGAAGAAAACCAGTACCAATGCAACTGCTGAAAACCTTTGTATGATGAATAAAAATATACCTCAGAAGAGAATTCCAAAAATGAACAGGAGTTTACAAAAGGAATTAAGAGCCAACAACTTCAATGAGTGGATAATAAAATTTCAGGAAGAGAACTATTGCCAAAGGCAACTGACTTAGTGAGAGGTATGGTGCTGAGTTTTGGGCTATCAAAGGTTATTACAGACTGGATCAAGAACACCCTGGTACAGTAAAAGGGGTAAAACTATCCTGAAAATAGTCCAAATGGACCGACAGAGAGAAAAACTATTCAGTGCTACATCAGACTACTTTTTGCTCATGCATAAGTAAGAAAAGTAGTAGGACAAAACTGAAGATTAATGAGAAAAACAGAGTAGCCAGCAGCATTCATCCACACCTCTCCTGGAGTCATAGAGTCTGTCCCAATGGTGTAAATTATCACACTGCTACTAGCTTCCATATTTTCTTCATTTTTCACATGTTCTGAGGTATTTCTAAACCCATGAAGACTTATGGCTATATAGGAAGATAATTTTATTCTTCATGTTTATTTTGGTCTTAGCTGAATGCTGGAAATCAAGGAATGGTCATCAATATCATGATCAAAATCCTATATGTGGCATAACATTTTATTACATTCTGTGGGGGTTTTTGTTTGTTTATTTGGGGATTTTTGTTTGGGGTTTGTTTTTTTCTTGGTTTTTTTTAACATGATTTATCATCTACTTTAGTGAATTAAAGAAAAAAAAAATCCCATCAAAACACAAACCATACAAAAATAAATCCTTCAAAGAAATATATTTCAAGAAATCCAGGCACACTGGATAAGTCAATTTTCAGCACATACTGATTGCCACAAACAAGATAGTAAGACTTAATATGATTTAGATAGCACATTGAGAAAATAATTTCATGGGGGATTCAGTAGCAAATGGGGATATGGAAAGAAAAGTAGAAACAATTGTTCATATGATGACAGTTAATTATAAAAATCAAACAGTTTGAGATGGGCAAGCCTTAGGAGCATCCAGACTTTCAACTTTGAGGGAAGTCTCACAGTAGTATAGATGGTCCATGAGTATTTTCCCTTGTCCAGTAAGCCATCCCTCTTCTTCCTTTCTGTATCCACCACTTCTTCCTCTACACAGAAATCTCTTTGCTATGATTTTCTATTTTTATGCTTATTCTGAATGAAGAATTTTTCAGCTTTCTCTGTCACTTTATAAATATGCTAAAAGTGGGAAAAAAATGGCTTTGATGAAATGAAAAACAGTAGTCCTGCCACCATGCACCAGTGTGTAGAACGTGACTTGGTCTTCCCAGCAGCTGCCCTGTAGGTACTGAGGGGCTGGCTTTGTATCCCCCATATATATAGAGGGGGATATAGCTTATATCTTCTATGGAAGACATCAATAAGATTTATCTTACATATGCTGTACACTTTGTTCTAGAAATACACATATTTAAATGAAATTATGTTAGACTTTTGATTTAACTAAGCCTTATTTTTATGGAAAATATATAGGAAGTACTTTATAGGAAAAATCATTCCTAAAGATTTATATATCCTAATTCTTCATGTAAAGGGGTGCTACTGCACGTATGTGAGGTCAGACTTTGGTGTCAGAGTGGTATTCTAAATTTTTGAAAGTTAAGTAATGTATGCATGTGCATATATATATTTATGTATATATGAGGATACATGTACAGGTTTGGACCTCTTCTATTCATCACAGATGAAATCACTGACTTTTCACTTTGATTTCTATGTTCAACTTTTGTTAATTCAGATCCTTTAGGCAGAGAGGGAATACAATGCTCTGCATTGGATAATTTGCTTATAAACAAAGACTCCAGAGACTTTGCATCAGAGAACATAAAACCAAGTGAGCTAGCAAATAAAATACATTACAACAAAATATGAGATATACAGGTAGCAGTTCAAGAATGAATGAGTAGTGTATCTGCACAGATGCCCATCCTGAAAGACAAATCAGCAGGGTGCCACCTTTGGTGACACCGTTTACAAAAACACAGCTTCAGGACAATGATATGACCTATTTCACAGCCCATGACATGAGTCATTTATCCTTTTATGTTCATGGCATAGAGCTATATATGCCTTATGTGTGACAAATGGAAATAAATTCCTGTTTTAGAAACAATTTCACAGTCAGTCCAGTATCTGTGTTAAGTAACATGGTTTCTTGCTAGAGTTTGTTTACACAAACAAAATATTTTTAAGCAAGTCTTGCCTCAGAGAGGAAAGAGAAGAGATGGATGAAAATCAGAAATATTCTGAGGACTAGGAAGAGATAAAAAGAGATATAGGCAGAAATAATGTTTAAAGTATGCAAGAGTTAAAAAGATCTCTGAACTTCTTACAGAAAAAATAATAATACAAGTAGCACACAGAAGAAAGATCAGAGCTTCTACAGATGATTGGCAAGCTAAAGAAGGCTTTCACAGATAAGTCATAAGAAAACAAAGTAATATTCTTCTGACAATCATGCTTTAGGAGTATTTTTTTAGTTGTTGATTCATTTCTCCTTATTTGTTAAATCTGTTAACACAAACCTAATCCAGCTGTGCTATTTATCAACGTTTATCACTGGAACAAAGGGATTTGAAAGCCAAAAAGTCTCTACTGCCTTATGCCTATGTTGCTTTGTCCCCAGAATATGAAATCTGTGAAACATTTTATCTGGGCAATATTTTTTCTAGATATATGTGCTCTCATCTATGTTTCATATAATTTGCTGTATTACACACTATATCAGAAATTATGGAGAAGTAATATACAATGTGCATATAAATAAAATGTTATTTAATGCAGTTAAGATGTGGTGGCTTGATCTTCACATTTGTTTCACTTCACTGATAGATGAAAGTAAAAAGAAAACAAGAGGATATGCCTCTTACTGAAAGTTGTTTGCTTGATGATCCTTCTCACCTGGCTGACAGCAAAACTAGTTCTCCTTCCATGTTATCAAAACATCCAAAGTCGAGGTCCTCACTTAGGGCATGAAAGATTGAAAAAGAGTTGCATAGCTTTACCTTAAAACTTCACGAAGTTCACTGCTTCCACTGGAAAGTTGTCTTTGGGAATGTTAAGTGAGGCAAACTCATCACCAGGATTGAGAGGTTATTGCTGATTTTTCCCCTAAAGCTACGCAACAGATAGCAATCTGGAGCTGAATCACCTCAGTTGTTGAATAGATGGAGTGGTGCCTGGCTGGAAGCAACAGCAGCTTGATAATGTGAGACTGTGATTTAGAGAAGTAAAGAAAAAACTAATCCCCTCCCTAGCACTGACTTTTACAGTTTAACTTTTTCAGACTGAATACTGGAAGTTATATACATAAATCCAAAAAACGTTGGAGTAACTGTGTCACCCCACCTTCTTTTCCATTGAGATATAAAGCTGTGTGGTGGCAGCACTTTATTATTAAATAGCTGTAGTTGGCCTGATGTAGCAGGTTATTGTGGGCACCTTCCGGGGCTCTTCTGGGAGATTCTTGATGTTCCAATATGCACAGTAGCTGTCCTATCCATCCATTTGACCTGATAGAAAGAATTTGCAATGTAAGTTTTCTCTGAAGGGGTAGCTTTACTTTGTTGCTTTGTGAATTCAAATTCACTCTAAAATAAATATTCAATTGCATGAATATCATGTAATGTAATATGTGCTATTTGCATTTAGAAATATTATACTTCCATGGTTACTGAATTACTGACTGTGATAACATTTCTTAAAATCATCTCTAAAACAGGCATAAGGGAAGACTAAAGAAAAATAAAATCCCAAACCCTCGGTTATCCATCCTTACTAACTTTAGTTTGTTAGCTCTGCTCACAATGTAACATTTAATACATATCCTTGTCTTAAAAGACAGCTTCAGAAATAATGTGCTGAGACTTCATAGTGTGCTTCATCAAGCCAGTATGTGGCAAGAGACTTATAGATTTGCTGTGGTCTTTCTTCAGTGTATGTAAGCTATTGGCAGCACGCCCAGCTAATTTAAATCTGATTACTGGCATAAATTCACTTGGCTGGCAGAACCTTTTAATAAAGTAGTTCAGGTTCATTTAAGTCAAAAAGATGCTGATTTTTTTTCACATTTCAAAGCACATGAAAAAAAGTCTATTTGAACAGAATTTACCTGTGTGGGCAGCACATTGTTTACATCAAACTTGTCTTATCCACTGGTAATCTCCTTCTGCCTGATACTCACTTAAGTGTAAGAGGATTGTCTTGTACTTTATTAAGAGGTGGACTCTGAACTGATCCTGACTGCCTGTTTTATTGCTGGCCCAGAGAGGACAGAATGCATTTGTCAGTATGAAAGTTAGTGTTTGCTGTCTTCTTTCTCTGTCTTCTCAGATCCCTCTTTTGGACTAAGAAAGACACGTCTCGAGGTTAAAAGACATGAGATGGTGGACAAATTGAACTTCAGAATTGAAAGATCATTTCAAATATATTTTCTATTTTCCCTGTGGTGATCTGTTGCAAATAAATCTTGGTCTAATGTCTGCATTTGCACTAGCCCTGGGTATAAAAGATTAATAGATTTTTAAAGAATCTGAAGCCAGAAGAGACCATTAGGTCATATAGCCTGCCTGTCTCTATATCTCAGATCATTGCATTTCACCAAGTTGCCCTTAACATTGATCTGATAACTTCTGTCAAACAGTCTTCCAAAAAGAAAGACAAATAAGATTGCAAGACGTCTAGACTTGCTGAATTTTATGTTAATAGTGTGTATCTACTACTTAACAGTGGAGGTAAGTGTGGTTTTTCTTTCTTGGGTAATTCCAGTTCTGATGATATCACGGTTATTTGAACTAAAGAGTTTATTTCAACCGTACTTTCTTTTGAGAAAAAATGGCATTTGCATTTTCAAAATGAAAACAAAAGTCTTTTCTCTTTTGTTGACATGAAATAAAGTATGAACTGAAATAAGGGAATCATAGAAAAGTTTGGATTGGGAAGAAACTTAAAGATTACCTAGTTACAGAAGATTTGGACTCACGATTTTGATAGAAAGGAGGAATAATTCCAATTAAATATGTTTGTTCAGTCTGTAGGCTTGATTGGAAATCAAATCTTTATATTTTGGAAATATTCATCATGAAACCTGTTTCCTGATATGTTTTTAGTCAGCCAGATACTCTTGAAAAACAGGGGCCATGATCAGGGGTTACTGCCTCTGGATGGCCTTAATTGAGCAAGGTGTGACTGAGAAAGATATTGAGCAAGATAACCTCCAGAAGTCCCTTCCAACCATACCTGTTCTGTGATTTGGATTCTGATAGTAAACTGGGCTACTTTCAGCAGTAATAAAACCCCCTCACATCAGTCAAAATATGTTGTACAGAAATATCTCTGCATTAATTTAATTAAACAAAATAATATCTCAATTCTTAATTTTCCAGAATGTATTTAAAATAAACTGTCTGTAGGTCATAAAACTTTGGAGTAACCTATTCTAAGATAAAAATATTCTTTAGATTCTCACAGATTAATGGCTGTAATATTTTGCTGTTTAAGTATTATTCCCATTCTTTTCTTTTTCAAGTGCATACCCCGAAGAGTTAATGTCGTCATTCCACTTTGCAAATATAGCACAGAATATTTATTGAAGACTTCTGTTTTCATCACTCATCAGTTTTACCAGCTCTTTCTTTCCTAGGACAATAGTTACTGCTAAAAATCTTAAACTTCTAATTGGCATATAAAAATTACTTCTTTTCCTTAGCCTTATCCCAAGCAGAGTTTCCTTTGATACATTCAGCATCTCTAATAATTTCAGTACATGACAGAAAATTATATCAATTGCAATGCATTTCCCCATTACTACATGCAGCTGTTTTTCTTTGCCCCAAATAGCTGTCTTGAATTCATATCAGAAATAGGATGGACATTTAACTGAAGTGGTGTCCTTTCTTAATAGTGAAACTGTACTTTTTCTGCTGTGAGCATAATATCATACACTCCAAAACAAATAAAATAAAAATATATCTTACCTTGTATTTAATTTCTCCTTACTGCATAGTAATAAATCAACTGCAATAGGACAAATTGCAACCTTCATATTTGTTGCATTATAGAAAATGCACATTAATTTTTATATTAATCTTCCACTACAATATTAATGATAGGTTAAATATATTGGTACTCTCAAATGAGCAACCTACAAACTTGCACTTTCCTAATCTAAGATGGGAAGTACTTTGTTTACAAGGTAAACTGCCAGGGCTTTATTGGGAAATGGTTAGAACTCTGGAATATGAAATGTCTAAAGATCTTTAACAATACAAAATACCCATTTGTATGGACAAGGATTATCATGTCCATACTGGAACATCAAGAAGTAACTTCTACAGCCTCACCATCAATAAAATCAATTATCATACTAATACAGTTTCCTGAAATACCATCTATTTGTCTTCTGGGCAATTGTAGACTATATATCTTGAGAGCTATTGCCTGAAGAATACATAAAGTAATTTGAAAACTTTTCCAGAGATATTGTTCTCCCATTGCTTATTCTCACATTGCTAATCAGATGTAACCCAATTAGTCTGAACTGTCATGGCATGGGAGACAACAGAGTCTATCTCGTGTCCATTCATGTGAATAAATTCAGTATACATTTTTATATGAAAAAAATTAAAATAGAAATTATAAATTCTTATATAAATTAATTTGTTCTCAAGTCAATGCATTACTAATTTTTTCCTTGGTTTATCCTCTACTGAATAATTTTTCCTTTTGCCGCAGTGTGTATCAATCAGATAGCTCTCTTGGTTCTTTATTGTAATAAATTTTTCCAATGTCTACTCTACTTATGCATATACTTGCATGCGAAACCCAAAGAAGAAATAGAATTTAAGAAAATCCAGACTCAAAAGTCTTGTTGTATAATTAAACACATATTACCAAATTTTTGAGAGATTTTCTATTATGGGGCAATCAGACATTTGTTAACTATACTCAAAAACCATTTTAGAAATCACACAATATAATTCCCCTAAAAAGTCGCTTTGCCATGACATGATTCAGTCATTTCTCATTCATGTCTGAACCTTTTCTTTTCCCATCCTTCTACTATCAGGAGTTTGTTTATTCAGAAACAGAAAAATGAAAGCTGGGAGAAGAGCTTTTCAAAAGCACAGTGACAGTGATAATCTGCTAGCAAAGACAGTGAATGAGCACGTAGTTTTGGTTGACTGGATAACGCTCAGCTGTCAAGCTGCAGAGATGATATTTTTATTCAGAATATAAAAGTAACCATGTGTTCCACTTCGCTTCTTGGAATCACTCACCTGGATACCCTCTGTGCAGCCTGCAGCACAGGAGGCCTGCATGTGCTTTCTCAGCCACCAGCTGAGGAATGGGGTTGAACCAACCTCATGGATGTAAAATCACCAACAGGCGATTTTACACCTGCCCCAGAGAGGTAACTGGACTGTCTGGTTTCTGCCCTGTTGAAATTTTGGCGTCCACTGTGCCAGAACTTTGCATTATATTCAAAAGGAGGTTAGAATCAAATACAAGGGAAAGACAGAAGTTTATGCAAGAGGTGCAGGTTGCCAGATCTATTTATGGACTACTACAATATTTAAATGAAATTATAATTATGGCAAGGATCAGGTTTAAAATACTATTACTTTACAAGGAATGACATACAATCCCATGTAAATTCTCACAGCAGATTATAGCAGTCCGCATGTGAAATAATTTTGACTTTTCATTAAAAAAAAAAAAATTCTAGCTCTCCCTTTGACTGTGCATAAATATTAAGAACATCCAGTGATATTTTCCAATAAAATATGAATTTAAATTCCCCCAGGAATTAGTTATGTCTCCAATCAGTGCTAGCTATAATTTTTATAAACAAAAATGTTTTTAGCTTTAATAACTCTTGCAACATCTATTATACTAGAAGATTGACAGATGAAGGAAACTTCATATAGATAATATTTCTGAAAGGTTTAAGAAGACTGAATATGAAATTATTGGTCTAAATAATATAAACTGACATTTTTAGACACATATATAAGCTTGAATACATTTATTGTTTACTAAACAGCATAGTCAATATAAAAGTTATTTTTAAAGAAATATATAATCTAGCATGCCCATTAAAAAGTCTGAGATGCAGCAATCGTGTCCCAGCTGACACAAGTTAATTCAATAAAATAATCAGTTTTGCAAGTAAGACTAGTATTACACAGTGCAAAATGTGCGTCTGAAAACCTATATGAACTGCTTCTTTTTCAGAGAGAAAACCCCATGGTTCATCTAAGGGCTAAAAGTAAAAATGCATTTTTATACTTTATTTTGAATTGTATCTCATTGGTTTCTTAAACTATTATGAGTTTCTTTAATTGAAATGTACGTGCAATTTAAATTTAAGTATTTTGAAATATGTGTTTTCTTTTAGTAATACATATCTTATATAATGTTTTTAAAAAGGGATATAAAATAAAAAATACTGGAAAAATGTTTTAGTCTCTGCACATAACATAAGCAAATCTGTCATCTCCATTTCATCATGCAGTCATAAAAGGTATTACTGCTTAATGGGGTTAATATACAGACATCTTTGAGGGCCAATGGCTATTTTTTACACTGGTCCATAGATTATAGTAGGAGCTTTTTTGTTTGGCCAAGGAATGCAAGTCCAAAAAAAATTTCATAACAGCCTGCATTCATTGACAATGTCAGAGCTAATATCATGCCTGGTATGTGCTCATTAAGTTCATCACTTTGAGTGGCACCTTGACGTTTATAGCCTCTGGAGGTGAACTGGGTGAGGTAATAAGCCCAAGACAGCAGTTTATACCAGTGTCATTTTCCTGTATGGAAGAAGAAAGCCCCAGGCAGCTGAACAGAAGGAAGCACCAGGGACAAAACTGTTGAGGAAAATTAATTTTGTCTACATTTCAGTCTTCAGTGGGATGAAGTCAATGGAATGTTAAGAAGCTTAGTAAATAAGTAATTTGGTGATTCTCACATTAAAAATTTGACCTATAAAGATATACAGGTACATGCTAGCTTCAGTCACTTAAACACTATAATCTAACAGCCAACTCTTTCTGCAACACTAAAGAGTGGGTAGAAGACTGTGCACTATAGTATAGAAAGCTGTTCATAGTTGCACACAGACAACTTCAGATCTATCACTGATGATCTCTATTTGCATGCCTGTATCTAACCATTGAAGGCAAAACAGATTAAAAGACTTATTTATTCATTACTCAATTAATTGACTGCCCAGTTGAATATACCCTGTATATACAACCTGTGTCAACATTTATGTTTACTATTGCAAAACAAAATGACAACAAAGAGTGCCCTTCTGTAGTTTTTTGCTTTACTATAAAATTTATTGCAAAGGCAAGTATGAAGCTCTAGATAACATCTGCACTTTGCTTAAGTTTTTCCTAATTTAGTGAGCTGTAGCTAAAACAGAGTCTCCTAAGGGATTTAAATTACTTTAAAATTACTGTGGTTCTTTGGTATTCCCTCCATCATAACACAAACGAAATAAATTGGACTTAAATGGCATAAAAACATCAAATTGTTAAGAAATCATACATGCCCTTTTTGATCACTAGATACAGCAGGGTCTCAATGGTCCTTCTGAGACTGATTATGCTGAAGAAAAACATTCACATGAAACACCCATGCTTATAAGGTAACAGAATATCCACATCTCTGTGCCGCCAGGTGCTCACTTGATGCTTTCTTTTAATTTCTTCTGATTGAAATAACTTTTATGTAAGATAATAAGAACCACAGGCTATTGTGATTAAAAAACTCTAACCTGAAGCAGATCAGCAGACTGTGTACTAAATAACAGCCTGTTATTTTTCTTTCTCCTCAACAATCATTTGTTTACAGGAATTAAAAAACCTAGTTGTGTCTACCCTCATCTTTTTCATGTTACTAACCTTGCAGAATTTTACAGGATTGTGTGTTGTTAGGATACATGTTCACATACTAATCAGTCAATGTCCTGGAAAGCACTGTTTCTAATAATAAAAAATGCATTAAAAAATTTATTATTTAGAATTTGGTCATCAATATGTATGTGTGTCCAAAGGTTTGTGCTTCATTTTGAGCTTTTATATATATACAGAAGAAAAGCAAGAGAGGAAAGAGAGGAGAAATACCATTCCTCCCAGTCAGAATGTATTGTGGACACAATGTTTATTGATAAACATGAAAATGTCTGTACTGGAATTGTAAGATCTGCCATATCGCAATTTTCTTGAAATGCATCAATAAAAGGGATATTGACCCATTTTATCTGACCAAAGGGCCACCTTAGGAGTCAGTTTTTTTTTCCTTCCACTCATCATTTCCTGTCACCTCCTCTCTTGCATTGACACATTGTACTGACCTGCAGCATTTTCCTTGGTAGCTCGTACAAAATCATGGTCTTCAGAAGTGTTCCTTTTTCTGATATCTCCCCATTTACATTAGCATTTCTAGAAAGATCAGGAAAAAGAGAGCTGTCAGGAAAAAAAAATTAAAAACCCCAATGGAAAATAACCACTAAAGCAACAAAAAACTTTGTGAAAACTATTAACAACCCCTTCCTGTTTTCTTTTGTGCCCAAATTCTTCCCTTAATGCTGTTCACTTATACAATTATGCATTATTACCGCTTGCTCAAAGTGCCTTATGCTTCAAGTCACTTTCTCTCTGAAACCCATCTATTTGGTTTAGTTCATACTGCTATAAATGAAAGAGTGTGACTCAGAGAAGTGTTAAATGAAAACCAGTATTACATTTTTTACTTAAATAACTTTTTCTCCTGGCTAATCAGAAGTTTTTAATTCCAAGACATTCCTTATGGTTTGAAAATTCACCAAAAGAAATTGACTACACACATACTCTATCTTCTGAGTAATTTTTGTTTAATTTACTGAAAAAAGAACAAGTTTTACTATTACCAGTCCTTAGAGTCAATAAATCCATATATTATTCCACCTCATTTATCTTGATGAAAAGTAAGAACTAGAAGGTAAATTCTTACTCAGTGACCAAATCCTCTTTGAAAGGATTTGTCCCCTTAAGAAATCAAACAGTGTCTTACTATTTGATTACTATACTACAGTATTTGTTCTGGGTATGTGGAGAATATAATTTATTCACCCAATGTCAGCTTCTACCTCAAACAAAGTGTGACATTATTGGGTTTGATGACTATCATGATGATATGGGATTTGGTTGGTATATGTAACAGACTTTAGATTGCTTTAAATTTTTAAATGTATTGTCTGTGAGCAAATGTTTGCCCAAGAATTTTATTATGCAGAAAGGAAATAAAAGGTTACTTGTGAAAGGAATGGGACTACTTTAAGAAAATATTTTTTTCCTTTTTCTGAATCTCCTCACTGATCTTTGATAGCTATTCCTTTTTTTTTGGCTCTTGAAGTTCCACATTAACAATGTATGCTAGAAACAAGATACATATAAAATACAGCATTCAGGAATTTTTCTTCCTCTGAAGCAGAGGTGTATTTTCAAATTCATCACTACTGAGACTGTTGAAACAAGTAGAACAGCACCAAATATGCTTTTAAACATATATAACAAACACGGGGTGAAGGGTTTTTAGTCCTTGCTATTTATTGTTTTTGTTTGTAAATTAAGTCAGCTAATGTAAGAGCCTATTTCCCAGTCTTGCAAGAGTAGAGCCATGCTGGCATAATGTGTTGGTCAAGTTCAACACAACTACAGCTACCGCTCAAGATTTTTGAAAACCTCTAGGATTACTGAGAGCCTTAATAAGCTGCCTAACTTGTAATCCTTTATTTATCCAGAGTACCTGATGGGGGGAAGGAGAGAACAATTTTTTAGGAAATTCTCAAAGGCTGGAATTCTATCTTATGTCAAATTAGGGCAAAGAACTTACCAAGAACATCCAAAAATGGGGGTTTGTGCCAGTTGTATGAGTTTAGTTATTTCACTAGGTTGCCATCCCCTCAGTTGAAATTAAGAGTGGTTAAACTTCTAGCTCAGAAGCTTACTGAAGCAGAAATTTGTATTTTGTAAGGAATTATACAATGGTACTCAGTAGGAAATATTATTACTATTTTGTTTGTTAATTTCAAATAAATTTCCTTCCTTTTCACATGATTTTATGCAGAAAGATAAGAGTAAGAATTAGCTTCCACAAATTCCTGGGAAATCAGACTTTGGAAAAAACTTCAAAATTATTATACTTTTATTTTTAATTTAACTGTCTTCTAAAGAAAAAATGTTTTGAAAGTCTTAGTAAAAGCTAACTGCTTGCTGGACAGAATCATCCAAAGTGTAGCTAATGGGCTGTTGCAAATATTTACTTCATTCATATCCAGAGTACTGAGACCTGTTTTGTATTCCTGGGTATGAGATATTTCATCACATCGTGTGCATCTAGTTTATTGGTGGTATTCATGATACATATTTTTTTGTGTCCACTCCTTTATTCAGTCCTATTTAGACAGAGTCTGGTCTTTACATAAGTTTTTTTTTTTTGTGGGTTTTCATTTTGCTTTGGATTTTTTTTCAGATACTGTCTGTAGCAATTTATAAAAATCTGTGACATATCTGAAGACACAGGTAACAAGTACTGTAAATAATTTATGGTTAAATAGAACATGCAGCTTATGAACTAACATTAAATGTGTTGTCCAACATTTAACATTACCATACATATTTATGTCTGAAAAGTCGTTTCAACTATTCATCTGATTTCAATATAAATCCCAGGTAATTTGCAATAAAACAAGTGAATAAGTTTTAGTAGGTTCTATATGTTTTGAAATAAACTTACCTTGGCACAAAACTTTTCTCTGTATGTGCTACAGAAAACGAATGTGTTGGCCTTAAAACTGTATCACCAGCATTAAATCCTAGGGTCTAGAAACAAGAAAAAATATGTGAAGTATTTTATTCTGTGATCTTCATATTTTAGTCCATGATCTGCAGTCAAGGTCAGTTTTCTAGACCAGTCTCTAATATTTTGTCTGGTTGAAAATATTTCACATGGTGGTGTAGTTATCTCTTCTACTCTGTACAGTAATAAAATAATTTGACAGGGTATTTCCTTTATAAACCATTGCCCATTTGCTTCACTGAGGCAGTTGCAGGTTTGTAGCTTCTCAAAAATTAGATGATGTTCTCAGAATATGCTATAAAAATAAATTAATGCATATCTATCAACATACCCATATTTTGTTGCTGCTGTTCTTTCTCTCCTTTCTTTGATTCCTTCCCAAAATGTATGGGCATTGACCTATGCATGAAGTGACCCTTCCTTCCCAAGGGAAGAGTGGCCAATTTTTAGGGAGCTGAAGGAATACTGTAGCATGGAAACACTAATTACTCTCCCTTTCTGTGTATGAGCAGATTAAATATATTAATTCTGTAGTTGTTTTAGGGATACCAAAAATGCTTCAGATGCATGGAATAATAACTTACCTCTTTATTTCCCTTTTCTTTGATGCACTGAGCAAAATCTGAGTCTTTCCAAATGAAGGTTTCATCTACACAAATATTCTGTTTGCATAATGTCAATGAGCATTTTAGATTAACTTGGAGTTTTTCTTTCTTATATTTATATGAAGTTTTACCATTCTGGAAAAATATTTTATTGTTCAGCCCTCTCTTTGACTAGGAATATGGAGGCTATACTGCCATCAGTTTCTTGTGTTTTTTTCCTTGGAAACTTTTCCTGCTTTTTCCAATGTTGGGTAGGGAAACACTGTCTATCTTGACCTAGATATATTGTGAGCATTCCGTAGTTGATTCTCTAAATGAAATTCTAAATTTCTATCCTATTTTTGTTGACCAAGCCTTATCAACAGTATAAAATTCAATTTGAATTTCAAATATTTAATATTTCCTTTAAAAAAAGGAAATGCAATCTACTGCTATTTTAATTAGAACTCTTGCTTTAAATATCCTCCTTTTCTTAGTAATCTGGGGGTTTTATGCCAGCTTCCCTCACCCCTGTATCACTACTTTGTCACTGTCAAAAGTTGCTTTTTACTTGGCACTGGTGAGACTTTCACTTGGATTACTGAGTCCAGTTTTCTTTGGAAGACACTAACAAATCAACAAACAAACAAGCAAACAAAAAACAAACAAACAGGGGCAGGAACTCAACAAATCAGAAAGCTAAGAGTTTTAGAAAGCATTATGTTGTATATTCATCTGAAAGAGGTAATTGTTCACACAAAAGGTCCTGAAGAAAGATATAATGATGTGCCACTACACACAAAAAAGGACAATAGTCTGCTATTTCTACTGAAAAATCAGTAAATGGATAAAGAAAGAATACATTATTAGGGGTGAATTTCTCATAAAGAAGGCCCTCACTGGAAAACTAAAGGAGACTTCTCGTTTATAAAAACAAATATTTGTTTTGAGCATTTTAAATTTAAAAAGTCAAGGAAAAGATTATTCTTGGAGGTACTGAAAAATACCTGGAGGACAATACCGTCATTGGTCACAGTCAATGTGGCTTCATGATAGGAAGGTCCTGTTTGTTAAGCCTTATTTTCTTCTACAATACAGTAACCCACCTAGGAAAGCTAGTAGCTGTAATCTTTTTGGACTCCTGCAAAGACTTTTATATGGTCTCACACAGGGTCCTTCTGGACAAAATATCCAGCACACAACTGGGTAATGGTGTTGCATGATGGGCGAGCTCACAGGCTGTGCACAAAGGCATACAGTGAATGGGGTGACATCAGGCTGGCCACAGTCACTGGTGGGGTTCTGCAGGGACCCATCCTCTGCCCAGTTCTCTTCAGCCTCTTCATTAGCACCTTGGACACAGGACTGGAAGGGATACTAAGTTTCCAGAACACTGTGGAAAGGGACTTGCTGAATCACCAGCTGGGCAAGGGAGGTGAAATATGGTAGCTAGATTTCCTGTTTCATGTTTCACATGTTATTTTGCTATCTTTTTTATAGCCCATAGAAGTAATCACGACAGTAAGCTCAAAGACTTTTACATATGTATATTTAGTGCTCTGCTGAGGATATTTTGTATATAACTGCTGGCAGTTTTACACTGCAGGGTCAAAGAAATAGGAAAAAAATCTGTCCATTTTTAAGGTAGTAGAAAATATGAAGTGTTATAAAATTACTGGACCATATGCAAAAAGGAATTTCAGGCTAATATAACAAGAAGAAATCAAAGAAAAATAGTTGGCCCAGTATGATACCTTGAAAGTCACATTTAATGTATTTACTTTAAATTGTTTTTTTACTTTTAGTGACATTTTTTGGAAGGATTAGAAGTGAGGAAATCCATAATTTAGTATTTAGCAAATGCTATAGAGTTATCCTGAGACTTATAGACTTTATATCAATCCTTTTGACAAGTACTTGCAGTTTCCACTTCAGTGCACGAAAACGATAAACAGTGAATACACAAAGCTGTTTCCTGATATTTTATTAACTATAAAGCTACAAACATAACCAAAAATCTCTCCAAGCCTGATTACTACTGCCAGGTCTTGCTAGCAATTGTATTAATTGTGAGTACTACATCCATATACATGAGCTACACACATATTAAGTAAAATCACCTTTAGCCATACTTTCAGATAGAACCAGAACATAAATGTTTGCACACTTTTCTTTAAATGAAATATAATTTCTAAATAAAAATGCAGTTTTCTTTAAAATCAAATAGAAACTCATGAAACTGAGGGCTATCACTAGTTTTAGAGTTCCTTTGAAAATTTCTCCTTTTAATCTTCTTAAGTATCTATTCACTGTCATGCTTTTGCTTTTGGTTTCTATCTACTTATTTGTTGGACTGACTTGTGAAGTGCTTTGAGATAAGTTTGTGCAATGCACAAAAGAGATTGAAGAATCATATTGTTCTGCAATAGAGACAGATAAGGCGTAGAAAATTGGCAAATTACTGGAATTTCCCTAGGCACATGGTTTGCAGTAAAATGTTTTATGACTCTGCAAACATCAGTCACAGATGTAAGAAGCTGGGGTTTCCCCCTCATAGCCCAGATTTTTCTAATTCTAAAGCTGTCTACCAAGAGTAAACACAACATTGTGTATTCTCTTCAATTTTCCCATGTTTTTGGTTTTGGTATTGCTCCAATTCTTTTGCTTTGTTTAAAAAGAGGGTTCCTGGGCCAGAGCATAGCCTTTATTGCACACTAAATAAAAATGTAAGGGTTCTAAAGTTTAGCTGAAGTGAACCAATCAAATAAATATTAGGGGGAAACAATAGTAAACCTAGGAATAACACATTACATGTAACCTTATAGGTTTTAATGGAAATTTTAAATTTCTGCTTTAAATTGAAACAAATCGATTCTTTAGGATTAGTATCAGATGATTAAGGTAATTATACAGGTTTAAAAGTGCTATTTTTAAAAATGTAATTGGCCAGATTCAGAATCAAAATAGGTTTCTTCATATCCTTAAGACAGAATTTGAACCTACTGACAAGTCCTTGGTTTTTTTTAAGCTTTTCTTTCTGATACCTATACTGATCTCAGAAGAAATTGTTTCATTTTCAACCAGACTGAAGCAAACCTACCTGTAGCTGATGTTTTCATCCAGAACACAAGGTCCAGAGATTTCATGCTGCATAAGATGCACCTGAAGCTTTGAAATTACATCATGCAGAGAGTAGGATGTGCTGTTAATCTTTCTTTACCTCATTGTATTTACTGTAGTGGAAGCAGAGGCTTCTAATGCAGTCAATGTGAGTACTTCACCCTATATTTAGATCTCTTCATACTGGAGTTCTTTTCTTATTTAGAGGACTTCAATTTAAAGGTTAAGATTTACTCTTCTCTCCTTCCACAAATATATGTATATAATATATACAAATTTTTGAGGTAGATTTAAATTTACCCATGTGCAGTGTATATCTGTTTTTGCTCAGAGAAGCTGTCTCTCCCAAACAATCTTCCACTTGTGCCTTTCATCTTCCAAGGAGGGAAAACTTTTCTGCTGCAATGACTTTCCCTCCTGAGCAAACACAGCTGGTCACTGTCCTGAGGCATGATGTCGGTGCAGGGCTGGGTCTGCTCCCCTGGCTCATCTGCCCACCCACTTGGGCAGTCAGGTCACACAGCAAGGGAGTAACCCACTGCTAGTAACTGCTCTTCATGTGGTGAAATATCCATGCAGGCTTATACTTAACAAGGTTTATACAGATTCTTAGTGCTAATTTGCATTCCCACATAGAAGCACAGTATACATCAAAATATTTTTTAAATAATAGAGCAGCTACTTTCTAATTAGAAACATATCTGTATTACTGTTGTTTCCAACTCTTACGTACTCAATTTATTCTCTGAGACTATTACACTTATTTCTACAAGATGTCCTTTCATCTTTCTGTATTTTGCCACCTAAAGAAATCTTCCTTCTCACTTCATGCTTTTAGCATTTGCATTGAAAATCCAGTGTTACAAATGTGAGATTATGCCTCCGGGGCAGAAGTAAAAGACGAGATTCATTCAATATAATGAAATGAAGGCAAGTAAAATATGAAAGAAAAGAGTTTTATCCATTTATATATTTATGAATAAATGTGTGTTTCTGCTATATATAGTCAATACATATTTCTGCATTCCTGTATATAGTTATTATTTGTTTCTAAATATTTTTCTGCAGTTTCATGATACCACATTTTTAATCATTCACTCTGAAATTTTGATATTTCAGAATTAATTACTTTAGACCAATTTTTTTCTTCAATATTCATTAATTTTCTTTCTCTGGAGAAAGACAAAGTGGGTTTTTTTTTAAAAAAGGTGGACATTACAAACCTTTATTCCTTTAGATTAATATAAATTAGGCAGTGGATACTACAGAGCTGAGAGACAAAACAGCTGCTACAACAGGGAGGAATACAGAGAATATGGAAGCAAACAGATGCTCAAATAAGGCGAGATGGAATTTAAAATAGGACCCGTCTGAACTTTCAGTGGCACTGCTTGAAGCTGGGATGCAGTTCAGCTGTGATGGGAATGTGTGTGAGCACAAAGGAGCTTGAAAGGCAAATTATTTTCTTTAGTGCTGAGAACAAGCAGCTCTGGTCCAGTGAATCCTATGCATATTACCTCCTTTAAAATCAAGTAACAATTTGTCTCCCTTATTAGTCTTTATTTGCTGTTAGACTTTATTTTCATCTGATTGCTTCATTTTACTTCAAATAGTTTATGGAACATGAACACGTGTCATTCTAGAAAATAGAACTATACATTACTTTAACTAAGGAAAGTACTTGTTTATGTAAAGTGTACAGATTGTACACTAATCACTGAGTAGATGACTAAAATTTTTTTGTAAATCTAACTTATTAGCTTATTGACATAGCTTCTTTCCTTAAGGGAATGTGTATGTATACAACTTCTTGGTATGCTTAAAAGCATGGCACCTTCCATCAGTTCATGTTAATGAACACCATATGCTTTACCTATGGTTTACCAGTTCCAGATGGATAGATGCTGTTTAGCATATTGTGAGTATCAGCCTGGAGTGGAAAAAAAACCCTCAATAAAGTGATATAAAAATTTAAAATATTAAAAGAAATATAAAAGATAAAATTTCTAAGACAAGACAAAAAAGATAAAATCAAGATTAATCTGGAATAATAGAGAAGATGGAAAGAAATAGGAAAAGAGAAAATTTAACTTGTGGAAAGTGGGTAGCTTGAAAAATAAAATAATAGGTTCTTACGTGATATATGTGAAATACTTTCAACAAAATGTATAAAATGAGATTCATTTACTTATTTATAGGTTATGTATTAAAGAACTGTATAGTCTACATCCTTATTAGAACACTTGAGTATAGTCAAGCAAAATTTATTTCAGGAAATTTCATTCATTGAAAAATATGGTTTGAGATTTCCAAGTAGATCCAATATTGATGACACTGTTCCAGCTTTATAGCAGAACACTTCAATTAAATCTTAGAGTCTTAAATAATGACTGGGGGGGAAAAAGCCCAAAACACCTCAAAAAAATTTTAATCATAGTCCCTTAAACTGCTGAAGGACCATGGCAAGAATAAAGGTAGATCAAAATTTGGAGTAAATAATACAGAATGAATGACATTTACTGAACTTATTTTTCATTAGAAAATGCCCACTTTTATGAAATATTCTGTTAGCTGTGGGGTTATGTTCAAATTCTTGAAAATATTGTATGTGGTGTTTCCTCATTACTTTGCAAGATAGTGACATTTTGGATTTATGTGTTCTTAGAAGACATTAGAACTCTATGCTTAACACCCCAATCTCTGTAAGAAACCTTCCCTTTTATATGTATAAAAGATAAGTAAAATTTTTTAAAAAGGCAAAATCCCAACAACCCAAATCAGCATGAAAGGATGGGAACAATCCATACTTTCTTTGTAAATAAATATTATTTCAATTCTTTCAATTGTTCTTTTATGTACCAGTTTCTATGTATTTACATTGTTATTGGGTCATGGATTGAACCCCTAATCCTTGAATGTTGTGCTTCATCTCTGTTGTCATTAATTTTAGCAATTCCATGATAAAATGAAACAGCAACTCAATTTAAATTATGAGATAGTACAGATTATTATTTCCTTATAGTTTCTCCAAATGCCTTGTTTAGTCCATATATATTTTGGACTGCAAGTTCTGACATGTAGGTAATTTGTATTTCCCAGAACCTTATCATACAAGTCCGTAGAGCTTTACCTAAACAAAAGCAATATGAGAAAGCTCTACAGAGATGAAGTTATAATTTACACAGATGTTTGCACATCCAGTGTGCATACATAGGCATAGGCATACATAGGAATAGGCATAGAACAGCAGATTTAATCAGTCGCTCCTGCTTTTCTAGATCCTTTTCTTGCTTTGAAACCTGAGCTCTCAAGACTGTAAGTAAGAGTAGTTCCTGTAAATATACAAGGAGTAAATATAATAGAAGCCTACTTCTTGTTGGACATTTAACTGGACATTATTTTGAGTTTAAGTAACCATAAGAAGTGGAGAGACTAATGAAACTCTTGATTACATGCACAGTTAAAATTTCTCACCCAGATGTTTAGCCCCAGAGCTTTCATTTAGCACAAAAATATTGTTTTCCTTTAAGACAATGTAATTAGAATTCATTTGAAAAAATATTCTAGCCCAAATTAAATTTTCAATCACCTTGCACTCTGAACAGACATTTATGAAAAATATGAGCAGAAATGACAGGTTATATGAGAGATAGAAAACTTGGTTCATACAGGGAAAAAGAATCCTCCAAGGTGCTGCACTTTAAGGGTTTAGCTACAGACTCCTGGCCTCAGCCCTAGAAAAATGAAGCAGAAAAAAGCAAATGCTTTTCTGTACGAGGAAGAAAAAAAAGGTTGCAATTCAGTGCAAGGTTTTTGCCTAGAGTGTCAAAGAAAATTAATCACAGGAATAGAGGTGTCAGCATACTGTGTAACTTAAGATATTGTGTACAGAATGACAGCTACACTCAAGGTATAGCAAAGCTTTCAGCAAACACTGTTCTAACTGTAATGGGTATTTCTCTGTGTGTGTGTGCATGTAAGTGTGTACAAAGGGGAGAAGCAAGGCTAGACATATATAGAGAATAAAATGTTCTTCCATTGGAAACCTGTGAAGTTTTTCCATTGGAAACCTGTGAAGCAATACGACTAAATAATGTGACTAGCTCAAATTTTTTTATTTAGATTCATAGCACTTTAATTTTTCTTTCAATACGTAGATTGTACATTATGAGTCTCCCAGAGAAACTACAGGAGCTTCATGATGTGTCCGACTCAGCTGCCAGTCTCTGGGTGTTCTGTGGTCGATTGACTTAGTAGTATAATGGAGACAGCAACTGGCACTTTAAATAAAATAGAAATCATAGAAATTTGAGTAGTTTTGCCTCAGATGCCCACTGAATGAGGTTGAACAGGATGATGCACCAGGATAGACAGTGATAATTTTTTTCGGTGTGTAAGAGAGAAGTGGTCAATCGTCAAAGTGGCTATCGTCAATATGGTATCAAAAATGTCTAAAGTGCATAAAAAGTGTTTGGAAAAATTTGATCAAAATAATTACATTTTTTCCAAAAGAATTTTGAAATTAAGTTGTAAACCAACAGATCTCTTTTAAGATTATGAAACAGTCCTTTTTACTCAAAATAATCCAAGTGTTTTCTTCAGTATTCATCCTTTTTCCTGATTTATTCCTTAAATTAGATTTAGTCATCTCTGGTGATTTCTATTTGGACAAGAAAATAATTTTTATTCTTGAACTGTGTTCTACTACATTCTACATTTAAATTGAGATCCCACTTCTAAATCTCTTGCTCTGTTTTATTATGATAAATCATTATTTCCTTTAATGTATCCAGCTTTGTGCTGTTATTTTAAAAATACATATTTGCTGTCCTTGAACATATTTTCCCTCTTTTGGATATTTTCAAGGTCTTGTTTGACCGGTCTGTCTCATTATTGGATTAGTCACACAAATCACATGCTACTGGTATTTTATAGATGTCCGTGTAATACATAGACTACAGCATGCTGAATGTTTGGTTTTAATAAAGCAGAGGACTATTACTTTTCTCTACAGACGTTAGTTCTTTTTAATCAGGTCCAGAGTGAGAAATGTTAAATGTTTGACTTGCAAAATTTTACATTTTTTCACTTTAAGAAGATAAATGTCAACAGGCTATATCAATAAAGGACTTTATATTGGAGTTTTAGGTGTAAGTCAGGGGCAATTGTCATGCTGCCTTACGAGTGACCTCATAGACTGTTTTAGGAGGCAGACCTTTTTAAAGAGACATAAGGGTCTTTTCTCTTTTTTATTATTTCTTTTCCCCTGGGGTCATTTCGTGGTAAATAGAAGTTCAAGTGTCTAGCTGTTCAGTCTTTTCTTGTCAAGCAGTGTTCTTTCAGATACTTTAATGTTTTTTGCTAAAAGAGGGAGAGAGTGTGAACGAATAGAAGTGTTTAGTTAGGATTTCCCTCAATTGCTACTGTCTGAGAGTCTTATGTCTCATATGTAGCCTAGATCAGCGCTATTCATTTGCATTGTGTTTATTTATTTCTTTGACCACCGCAAAGGATGGGTGCTGTGTTTTGTGATGCTTTAGTAATGGGGCCATTACAGGCACTGTGTTAAGCTGAGTTCAAGAAACTCTTTCATTTGACTGATTGCACTGGCAATCCAGAGCCAATGTGCTCTTGTGACAGCAAAATACTAACCAAGCTTCTGTAATACCTTTCATGCAAACTCATGCTCCCTCTGACTTTTGAAGAAATGCCACAGACAAAGTCACTCTGCCAGTTTGAGCTAGGGTTAATTAGAGTTAAAAAAAAGAAAGGGAAAAAAGAAAAGACAGGAAATGGAGTTCAGAGTTTTGTTTTCCTAATTTCCAAGTTTATTGAACCAGCAATGAATGCTGTCTCTGAATGAATTTCCAACTAGTATGGAAGTGAGACACAAATTAAAACTAGATGGGTAATATTGCTTTGTAGTGCAGAACATAAAACTCTTTGCCTGTGAATAGGAAAATCTGGGGTCAGTGAGTCAAATAAACATGTTTCAGAGTATGCTGGAAGATATTGCAATTATAAAATGTAAAAAATGTTTGACAATAGATATTGAACTAACTCCTCAAAGACTATCAGATTAAACTAAGGCTGCTTAGTGTGGCTTAAAATGCTTTCAATAGCTTTTTGTGTTAGTAGGAACACAGACAGCTAATAAAATAAAGCTTTTTGGTAGTCTAACCCAGAGGTCAAAAAGGTGTAGAATGAAGTTATCAACATCAGCCCACGGAAGCCATGACTGAACTATAGTCGGTGACTTAACGTATGAAGTTCCAATGGACATAAAGCAGTTCTGTGGGTGGCCTTGAAAAAGGTAGAAAGGACTCTAAAGGCAAATTTAAATAAATTAAATAAAGCTTTTTCCATTTTTTTTTTAAGCTCAGAAAGCCTAGGCTTAAATTTCCAGAATAACATGTTTCTATAAATGGCTATAAAATCATTCTGAAATTCACTGAGATCTGTATCTATGATCTCTCTCTATCTATCTATCTATCTATCTATCTATCTATCATCTATCTATCATCATCATCATCTATCATCTATCTCCTGTCTGAACTATTGAAGAGGTTGTTTAAAACACATCTTAAATATTTCTTAAGATCCAAGAAGAAAGTTCTAATAGAGACAGACCAACATTAAACTTACAATTGTTCCTTTGATTACCAATCTCAAATTGAAGCAGAGAGCAGACTTTGTGTTAAAACTAGTTAGTATCACAGATAATGCCCTTCCAGATGGTTATTGTCAGCTAGGAACTGAAAAAAGTTTATTTGCAGTTAAAATTGTGTTTCAGATATACTTCATACCACCTGTTACTTTAGAGATTTTTCATGTAGGTACAATTTTAAGAGGTTTTGAGCTGATATAGCTGACAATAACTTTGTAAGCCACCAATCTGTCTTCAAAAAGCTTGAATTTGAGAAAATAGTAGATGTCACTTTGCTCTAAGTTTTAGATTTATAAATATTATTTAATTTCCCATGGAAAATGAGAAGATTTGAAACTGGATGAAGTAGTTTGATAAATGAAATCTGAACTTCAGGAGTTTAGAGCTAAAGCTTTTGAAAGTATTGCTGTTTATCACTGCTGAAGGGGATAGTGAAACTCTTTCTGAAACAAATTTGCTCTCAGATTTTTGGATCAAACGTGCATTCATGTGCATGAATATGCATTCCAAGTATATCAAAATCTTTGAAATATCTTTTGTTTAAAAATAGAATGGAAATATTAAACTTTACTCTAGAATTTCCTTTACAGCTTATTTTCAGAAAAAGCCCAACTGCAGCCCCTTTTAGATTAAATATGTTCTGTCAGCTCCTTAGGGCATGGTTGCTGTTTTTTCTTACTGACAAGTGTTCAGGGACATAATAGCCCTTCTATTATTGTTATGCATTTTTGCTTGTGCAACTCTTTTACAAATCTACCCAAAGTTTTAAGAATGCCCAAGACTTATCAGTAAAATTTATGGAGGTGACGTATTTTATGTTATTTCATTTATTTTTATTTTAATTTTAGGCCATTCTAGAGATGAGAGTTTATTTGTCTTAGAAGACATGAAAAGAAATGAATGCAAAGAATTTCTTACCTAGGTTTTCCTTCTTGTAATTTCAGTATATTTTATGTATTGCTCTATTCATTAATTTTTGCTGAAACATCAATTCTGTAAATGTTATCATTCAAACCTATCTGTAGATATTAGCACACAGAATTCTTTTTTCTCAGGGGGTAAAATATGACCTCAAATGCAACTCAAACAGAGGATGAATTATTAATAATGTAGGAATTTTCATTTGACCATTCATTTCTACAGTGGTTTACCTCTCAAGCATGATAAGTGTGTCAGCAAGTTCCAGTTATATGATTGATCACATATTCAAAGCTAAAATATAGTTCTGGTATTGCATGGCTACTTCAGGAAAAGTGCAAGTGTCACACAATTTTCTGTTTCTGTTTGTGAAAGGAAAAACTTAGTTTTATCTGAGATGGCATTGTCAAGTTTGCAAAGGAATTTGTCAACCCAAAATAGAGCATTAAAAACCCCCACTATAATAAAAGAAAATATTTATTAACCTTATCATCTCCTCATTAGCATCACTTATGTGAGATGGGAGCAATACAAAAATGTCTCATTTGCATTTTGCATATCAAACAAAAGCAGATTACTTTGTTTAAATCATAGCTAATATCATTGTAGTGGTGTTATATATTAGAAATTGATTACCTTGTTTCTTCTCCTGTAACGGTCTCATTATATTTGATTTTTATTCCTCATTTTTTTTCTTATTGAAATAATGAATGTACAACAGTGAAATTATTAATATTTTATACATTTTTTTTTATTTTTTTCAACCTAGTATTTCAATTGAAATACATGGACTAGTCTGACAACAAATAAAAGAAATTTGACTCCAAGCATTGTCTGTCTGTGAATAAAATAAACCTGAGATTTTGACAGCTCAGGTTGGCTATAAAGAGAAAATAATAGTATCCCGTATATTTTCAAAAAAACATAGTAAACTTGTAGGTTTTGTGTATAGAAAGAAACAATTCAGAATAATGAGCTGTGTACATATTTGCAAAGAAACTATGAGTGGGTATAAAACCAGAAAACTGGGGAAAGAAGAATCTAAGGGCAGGATACAGTACAAACTACAGAACCAGAACAGTGAAGTACACTGCTCTTCGTTATGGGAAGGCTACCTTTGGTCAGTTTTAGAAGTCTTTTCTTTGAGTTTTGATATCTTGGTTTGGGTTGATTTGTTTGTTTTCTTCAAGTTAACTTGGATCATCAGTAGATATTTCTTCTGTTCTGATGTCTAGTTTTCTTCATTTTTTTTCTATGATGTATAAAATTGCAAACAATTTTTATATGTGTTGAAATTGATTCTACCTCTGCTGCTTCCTGTGAAGTGTCTTACTCTGAGAAGAACATTGATCTGAGGGGCATGAGCAAAGATTTTACCCTTTTCAAACAGTTATCTATCTTCATTCTTCTGTAGTAGCCTAGTAAGATTTATGAATGTTCTGTAGTATTTTTAAGATATTCATACCACTATCATTACTGTGTATTGGCTCAAATACATTTTAACTCATAAATAAAATCTTCTAGTCATTTTACCATTTCCTCCAATTTCTTGACAAGCTTCTTCTGTTGAGGTGCCCAAAAGTGAGTGTCATATTGCAAATGTGTGGAATTAGTGCTATACCGAAAGGGATCTTTGTCTTCTTTTCAATGATGTAAAAGAACTATGTATTTCACTCTCAGTACTTTTATATGGCAGGTCAAAATACCTTGGTTTAGTTTGTACCTTTCAAGATCAAACTTCTTTTTCTTGCCAAAATTGGGCCTAAGTTTTCTACAATTTAACCTCCTTCAAAATGTTCCCTTCTCATACTTCTGTTAAGTATGAGAAAACATTAAGAATTTACAAATATATTATATTTGATTTCTTTGTTTCCTACCTTTCCTGTGATGTTTTGTTGATGTTCCTCTGATGTCTGCAGCTTTTTCAACACTGGGTACCTCTTAAGGCTCCTATTAATTTGTTTATAACTTTGTATGGGTTTTTTTTCAGTTAAACCCATAGAAATTTGAAAAATACTGAGATTTATGATGATCCTTTATTTTAACTGGATTATATCTAAAAGTAGACTCTTCATTACATAAACCCAAGCCTACAATTATCATTTTCAGCTTTCTTTACATAGATAATCAAAAAGGCGTTGTTCCTTTAATTGGCTTTAGTGATTCTTCATATACAAACCAACTGGAATTACTTTTACTACCTTATTTTCATGGTAGTGAGTATCATTTATTAAAGTCAAAGGAACTTCAAAAGCAATTGGAAGTTGAAATGTTCTGTCAAGGGATGTACTGGGTTACCTATTGTGTAACATTTTCACATCAAGACAAAAAACCGCTCTTGGAAGAGTTAATGCATTTAGTAGGCTGTATACAGAAGGAAGGAAACATTCTGTAGCTAGAGAAATACAGAAGATAGAACTATGTGACCCTAAAGATTGGATTTGCCCCCAGATTTCCTTATGGTTTATAACACAGGAAACTATAAAAGGTCATCTCTTGAAACTGTAGTTACGGTAGTATTAAGACCAAACATATAGCATTTTTTTTTCTATGTTAGGCAAGTTATTTGGTAGCTCTTATCAAAACACAATTTAAAAATGCTGCTAACTTAGATGAGATAGCATTTTCATTATTAGCATTTTGTTGATATTTTAAAATTATAGATTGTGGTCAAATCTATTCCAATTGGTACTTCAGTGCCTTTTTAATTATGTTGAAAAATATCTGCTACTGTTAAATTTTTCAGGCATTTTGTAAAACTGCTTAATGTTTCATGCTACCAAACAGCCACAGTTAAGCAACTACAGTGAGATGGTTCCCAGACCTTTTCATAGCTATGACAGAGCTGAGAAAATTGTCAGTGTCTGACACTAAGTACAGGTTCTCAACCTTCCCTCTGTAAGTACATAAACACTAACTGGCAGTCTCTGTAAAGCTGGGCTTAGACACACCTGAAACAGCTGCACACAGTGCCGTGAAAAGTAAGGCCCAACTTGACTCATTTCATGAAGGACCTATGGGTATATCACTGACATGTCCTTATCTGATTAGGATAGACATAAGGGTGGGGGTTTTTAAAATTAAAATATATTCACATGTTTGTGTATGTTTGTATGGATTTATATTACATCTGTTATCTATCTAAACATTTATATATGCATATATAAAATAAGTGTGATGGTGTCACATATGGGCCATGCAGAGTTCAAAAATTCCTTAATTTGATTCTTGTGCCAAAACATTAATTCACAGATCATGTTGGTAGATATTCTGATACTGCTTATACTGAATCAAAACACTTGGAAGCATGAGGACTACAATTTACTTTACCTCAAATGTTAGAAATTACTGGATTTAGTCACCATGACAAACTCCCTCAGATGCTGGGAAAAAAATTCAAAACTGCATTAACTGCATTTTGTGTATTTCTCTTAAAATCAGACCAGAGAGGTCTTTGTTTTTCCTTCCCACACAGCTTGCTGGGACTTCTCTGCCAGAGACTGCCTTTTCCCATAAATTACACCTCAAGGTGTTTTCATTAGAAAGAGCCACTTTATGAACATTTGCATCGTCTTTAATAAGCTACATGTCCTCTGAAATCTTCCCCATAGTCCTGGCATTTAATCTTTCTTTTGGCAACTTATTTCCTTCTTGTCAAAGAAGTAGTTTTATCCTATTAACTGTGGCCAGCTGACCAGAAAGGTAGATTAATGCTGGTAGATGAATAGAGGAGAAGTGATGGAACTTATCTGTGAGAGCAAGCAAGGGAAAAGGAAAGTAGGATCAGCTCAGTTGCCAGCAGACAGGTATTAGATCATCACAGTTAGCATAGCAAACCAAGTTCTTTTCATACATAGCCCTGTTATACAATCTTTTCTTTCTACTGAATATACTAGAAAATAAGTTGTAGAAATTTTCTACTGAGATTTTGCTTCAGTGTGAACACTAATGAACTTATTTTATACATATTGTTAAATAGGATAAGAAAATATACACAACTCACAATCAAAATCTCACAATAATGACTTTGGGATGATAATGACAAATTACTGTCAAAAACTTTATTCTGAATATAATGCATGCATTCCTAGTGCATGTACATATGTAGCATATAAGGCAACCATAACATGCAAATATATTTAGTATACTATGAATATTTTCATATAATAATTAAAAGTATTATTTTTACTATTAGTATCTTTACTTTTGGAATTTAAAAATTAATTTCCATAACCAGACTTTCTGGATAATGTTCTCTTTTGTTCTGTGAATCAATATCCGTCAAAGTTTAGTGTTCATGTGTATGTAAATATGCAAACATAATTACTGTAACATGCAACTGCAATATATGGATATATGGTACCACTAAAAGAATTGCAAACTACATTTCTTTTAACCTATACCTATAGAGTATTTGCACTGTTAATATTTTAGTGGCAGATGAAAATTTTGTTGCTTTTTTTTTTGGTTGACTGGGATGATTCATACTGGAGTCTGTTTTTGCAGATTTCCCCCTAGCGCTTGAAAATTTTTGTGTTGCACCAATTTATGCAGTAAAAAGCTGAAATAAGCAGAATGATGATGACTGGTGGACTTCAGAGTTAAACATGCATGTGGGTTTTTTCTTCTTTTTCTTTCCTGTTTGTGTAGCACACTTATTTGTCAGAGGAGAAAGGAAAATTTCCCTCTACCTGTTATTGCAGAAATTCCAAAATAAGAGTGTGAGTAGGATTAACTGTTACAGGAAGTTCCACAGAGAAATTTTCTTACAGCTAATGAAAATGTAAGCCTTTAAGTAGCACCTATTCTTTCACCAGCATTTCTTTACACCAAAATATTTATTTCAGAATTCTTTCTCAAGATTTTAATCCATAATGAAATTAAATTCCTTTCATATCCATTTATTTAGAACATAAGCTAATTAATGTGCACATACTGAGAGGAATCACAGTAGTGGTAATAAATATTCTCAATGCTGGTATTATGTTTGTTTTTGCACATAGTAGAAAACAAAAAGATTTCTGTTTTAAGACACAGAACTAGAGAACAAGAAAATGTCAAATGCACTCATTTGGAGGGGAAGGTATTTAAATAGCTGTTTTTCTCTTTTAAAGCAAGTCTTGGTTTATTATGAAGAGGACTCCTCCCTCCCCCAGCTGAGACCACTGCAAGGTGTCTCTTACTGAAGCCTGCTTCTCCCAGGTCGCAGGAGATCAACATTTATCTTTTGCACACAGACATCAAAGGGTCTTCAAATACAGGCAGTAGGAGAAGAGGGAGAAAGGTAAAATAGCTGCCAACTCAGGATATGTCTTTTGAGAAGGAGAAAAAGCCAGGCACTGCAAGGAGCATGTACAGGTAGGAGAGACAACAAACCAGAATAAAGTACATGAAACAGGCCTGAGTGTCTGCAGTTATTTTTTGCTTATGCTGGCGTAACAGCACCACAAAAATACACTGCTGAGCTGGGACTCAGCTGTTCAGTCTGGTTCCAGGAAATTTACCTTTCCAATTCCAGAAGAATGGGGGTTTAATTCCAAGCTGTTTGCCATGCAGTGATTTGGACTGTTCCATTTCTTTTCCTTTTGACAAATTTAATACAGTCTTTTTCAGTGGCCCTCAGCTCCAAGAGAAAATAAAAGGTTTTCTTCACCCACTTTTTCATGCCTATATATATCTGTTAGTTTTATCCTGTGGACAGATCTGTCTAATTAGTGAGAAGTGGACAGAGCTTCATTGAAATGAGGACTAAGGGAAAACTGCAGGTATACTAAGACCTTTGACTTATTACCAGCAAATAAGACTTGATAGGTACAGTAACTGTTCAAAACATTTGACAGTTTCTTCAACATTCATTTTTTTTAGCATACTTCCAGGTTATTCTTTTAAATTTAGGGATTAAAAACTCCATATTATGCAAAACTTCTACTTAAAGACTTTTAAAGAAACCTTCCTTCTTCTATTCTGACTTGTCATTCCCATGCTTTTTTCTGTTCAGTCGAATAGGAAGAACAGGAAGAAAAGGGAAGAGAAAATGAAAAGTGGAAAAGAATCATTGGATTTTCCTGCATGTGCATACCAATTAAAACACAAAATAATGTAAAGAAATTATTTTAAAGTCCATAATTTCAATTGAAAATAAATTAGCATATTCCAGTTACTTGTAGATTCCTTATGCATGAAATAAATGTATGTTGCTTGATCAAATATTAACCTTAAAGATCTTTCTGCTTTTCCCAAGACTGCTTGGTTAGAATTTTATCTTACTGGACAAAATACCACTTTTATAGTACAAAGTAGCATGTTCTAAATCTATGCAAAGTCCAATATTCGGTTTTATAACACAAAGGTTTTGTCCATCCTTCACTGATAGTGATGTCTCCATTGCTTGTTGGTGATCTTTAAAAAGCTGGAGTCTTAATGATTGCTTCTTGTTATTTCCAGCTTTTTTGAAAGAGCCCAACCCTATCCTCATACTAACAGCACAGAAAGAGGAGTCAATATAGATGTCAATGTTACACAATAAAAAGAGTTATCTGTAACAACAGAAATGGGTAGACTATGCAATATTTAGGGAGGATATTTATATAGAAACATATATTACAATAACAAAGTGCTCTAGAGGTTGCAAAAGTAAATTACTTGAATACCAAGAGTAAGAGAATTCAAGGGAAGTCTTGAATCCTTTAAAATTGAGTTTTACTGCAATTAACTCTAATGGGATAAGTGCTTGTGTCCCTAAAACTGTTGCACCCAATTCTCCTGTCCAACCCATATAATCATGCCGTACTCATACTTTATAAGATGTTTTTATCTATTTCTGTAAAGACTAAAAGAATAGAAGACAAAATATTCCTTCTGTTTTCTTGCTGGTAGGTCTTTCCCCACCCCCCCGCCCCAGAATTCCTGTTTTACACATAGACTTGATAGGAGATGGTTGTTTACCTTTAGCTACCAATAATGGATGTTGCAGACACCAGCTAAGGGATTCAAATGGCAAGCAGAAACTGCATTAACATGACTGTATTGTACACAAAATTAGCCATGTACCAGTGTCCCATGTCAAGATATAATTCCAGCAGAACTGTAGGGTGTTTGGAGATACTGATTCTATCTATAATGTCAGTTCCTGACTCACTAACACTCCTGAAAATGCTCATGGATGCCCATTAGCTTTTAGTGATGTATCAGTGGCCTGCAAACTTATTTCCATATGGGTCTTTCCTGAAACCTGGAGTTTAACTATCACACAGCAATAGATACATCAGATGCTGTTACATTTTATGTTATTAAAATGCATATGCCTTCTGTCTGTCTGGGACCTCCCCCCAATGATGCTAAAAGTGGTTTTAGTCCAGTTTTAGTCTCCTATGAAATTCCTTCTTTTTTCATTAAAGTATCAAGGAGTGGAATCCTCACATCTGCTTCATCCATGGGTAGCAGTGTGTCTTCTGATGGTCCTAGTTCATAAGGCATGTTTTATCACATCTTATTTTCCATTCCCCCAGAATTTTCACTTTTACAAAATAACAAGGAAGGGGTGATGATTTTTATGGACAGTCATTCTCTGACCCTGTACAAGCAGCAGATGGCTACTAGCCATATATTTAAATTCCTGAAGGATGCTTGGTTTGCTTTTCTTTTTTTTCTTTTCCTTTCTCCCACTTTTCCTTAAAAGAAAAGCAAAGCCTTGCTTACGACTGCACATTCAAGAACATGAAATAAGGCACATAATTCTAAGAATTCTGGACCTTTACTCAGTCCTGAAAAAATGCAACACAATGAGATCATAGTGGTCATTGTGTTTGGATTGGGCTCAAAAGCCAGGAACAGTCTTCTGTGTCCTATTTAAAAGCACTTCTGTGTTCTATTGATATTATACAGTTGATAAATAGTTTTCACTTGAGCTATGAAACACATTTTCTTTCACCGATGTGGAATCTTTCGTTTTTCCTCTTTATGTATTTTATATTTAAGGCTTTGTAGGATAATTCCCTATTTTGAGTGCTATGAAGCAAAATGCTTCATAGATTTCAGCTTGTGGAAGGTGAAATCAGAAACCATCACGGACATTTTGAATTTTAACCAATTTCTTTTTATAGTAACAGCCACATTCAATTTTGTATTTTACATAAAATAAGTAAATGGGGTAGTTTGATTTGGCAATACAGTTTCTGATCTTTGTTGTTTTACGTAGTTGGCTACCAGAGATCTTGCCCATATTTTTTTATTTTACTTCCTTTTAACTTTCTTAGAAGAAACGAGGAACACCCCCAAATTCTCTGAAGTATATCTGCACATTTCCATAGACATTAGAACAAGAAATTATTTGGTAGATAAAAATATTTTGCTTGCAGCTCATTAGCCATATCAGTAATAGAGAAGGTTTAAGTCATTTTGTTATGCTGTCCTAGATTGCTTTAACCTTGATTTTTCACACACATAATTGTGCTTTTTCTTCTAACAAGAAAGAGTTATAGAACATGTGTTCAGATGTAATGACAATTGATGCTGAAAGAAGGATCTGCTTATAAAACTCTGTAACAGACTCACCACACAATTATAGCACAGTTAGCACTAGGACACTCACTGACTCATATTTTTTCTTTTTATCTAGATGTTTTCTTGTTCATAATGTAGATAACAAATTCCATCGTCCACTTCTCATTTCTCAATGGTGTGGACAGACTAACATTTGAATAAGCAGATAGTTTCTCTTTGCTTTCTTTGAACAGACTGTGGAGTCCAGGCACCTCTAGAGCCTTATTTCCGAATCTGCCTCACAACTGCAGAAGAGTCACAGGCTGTGGGGAAGGCCTTGCACATTCTCATCTGTCTGCTAACAGAATGAATGCCATTAGTTCTCTGAAACTTACATGCATTAGGTTCTTGGATGGATAAATTACAAATATCGTTGTCAGACATACAAATAATATCCTTGCACAGAAAGTACATCACTTTAGTCAAATTTGGCATTTAGGCAGGCGAGATGACATGAGACCTGCTGAGAATGCGCCTAGGCAAGTCTCATGGAATTATACAGCAAATTAGGAAGACTTGCTACAAATAAATTTATTATTTAGTGTTGTTTCTTACTTTATTCTAAGTAAAGTAAAAGAACTGCATTAAGCACAGTAAGCAATGCTAGAACATTTTTACAACTACTTTAAGAGAGAGTGCATTGTGAGCCTGCCCCCTGCCAAGAAACCAAAATTATATATTGATGTACACATCCCTGATTTTGCAGAAGTAGGACTCTGATGAGATAAAACCATCAGTAGCAATGACCTGTGTAGGTAGGAGGACAGTATGTTATTTTTAAATTCTTCTCAGTAAACAACTGCATATGCTTACCAGTATTGTATATGTGAAAAAATATCCAGATCTAAGATATAAAGCGGGACTTCTGTGGAAGCAGAAGCAGGTTTATCGTGGTTATATAATTATTTTAAAGAAATAAATTGCTTTTTTATTTACAAGGTGAGAGGGCAATAAGGGATCTCATGAACTGCTACTTTTTAAAGAACTTCAGGAATCAAGTGGAATGTTTTTTTTTAATTTGTATTAATTCCAGATTGAAATCCCATATATCCAATTTTAGCCTACTGCACATTTTTACAGCTGACTGTACAGTTGGAACTTCTGGAAATGAGAGCTTTTATTATGGAAATGCTGGCATAGTTTTAGCTGGGGTCGGCACACGCAGCATACCTTAATGTGCTTTAAAACTTGAGATGGAGACCAGAAGTCTGAGGCTCAACAGTAGCAAACCCTGTATGTATGAAACACAAGCCTCCCCCAAAAAAGTCACACAAGACTGCTGCTTCTGGCATAACTCTCACTGATTTAAAGGTCAAAATGAACCTTGCTATGTTTGTTTAAAAACAATGTGCTTTGCACACACAGGCTGAAATGCTTGGAATAATAAAAGACAGAGAAGAGCGTAACAAAACTCTGATATGTATGAAATTAAGTGATCAGTAAAAAAAAGGGTTGTGGTAAAATGAATAAATGTTAGTAGTTTGAAATCATGTTAATGTTTTGTTTTGGATACTGACAATCAGAAGCATAATCCTCAGCCAAAAAGTGAATACTGGAATGTCAAATCACTTTAAATTATTCATCTGTATAATTTTAAAGTAACAGGTGAGAGAGAGGCAGTGCTATACCAGACTGAACAGTATGAAACAATAGACTGATACTGCAGCAAATGATGTGAGAAAATGAGTTCTCTTGGCAAGGTCCATAAGGCAAGAGTAAAACAGCCTGATCATCTCACTAATGTGGATTTAAAATAAGAGTTCAGGATTATGAGTATAAAAAGTGTTGTTATCAGATAAATGGAGTCAGATGGACAATGACGTCCTTCCTAATTTTTACTGTGCTTAATAGCAAGTGACTTCAAGTACACATGAATACAGTCCTTTCATTTTCCAGCCTTTCTTATTTCTCACTTTATTTCTTACCTTCCTATTCTTCATTCACCTTCTCCTATGTTTTTAAGCTCAATACAGCTATTCAATACTTCTCACTCTCCCAGTCTCTTCAGACAGGATAAATTCACACTCTAAGCTGTGCATTAACCTGCCATCTCCAGACACATAAATGCTTGCCTAGCTGGGGCTGTGCAAAACACTAGTGCAGTGTGGATGTGGACTAAATTTAGGAGGATAATCCTTGATCTCTCCCACAGCTGTTACAGATGGAGAGGCACGTTTTCTTGTAATTCTGATGTTTGTTGCAACTGATCATTGCACAGAACCATGGAGTGTCTGCTTCCAAATTCAGACATTGGCACTATGAAAAGATGAGAAAAAATACAGAATAATTTTTGTGGAATGCTCTCATGTATGCTAAGTGATGTGTTCAGTATGAAGACTCAGTCACCTATCCACTTAATTCATTTGTCTCTATTTTATTCTACCCAAGTTTTATCCTGTTCTCAAGATGTTTGATTTTCCATGTGCGGAAATTCAGACACTTTGGATTCTCCCAATGATGTCTTTCTTTTATTCCTCTCTTTGTTCTTTCATTCATTCTTGTTTTACTAGTCTGTTTGTTTGTTCCTTTCTTTCTTGGCAATGTAAGGTGCTAGTTCACCTTTCATGAGCAAAATAGATCTGAAAAGTAGTGGCATTCAGGATTTTCCCTGATTTATTGCTGAAAATATAACCACTGTCCTTAATTAGGAATGGAGAAAAGGGAGTTATCCAGAATATCAAAAGGATTTGAAAGTTCTCTACATGGTGCTGATGATTTTCTGTATTCTGCCACATGTCTTCTTAGAAAGTGGTATTTTAGTTACTTTTCTTGAAGTAAATGTGATGATGTTGGCATTGTCAAAATCAAGAGTAGTGCCATTAAAATTCAAGCCATTTGTGCAGATCCAGCTTCTCTAAGAGCACATATGTCTTCTAGGAGCCTCGAAGTTTCCTAGGTAGACTAAAGCTTCTTGAAATTTTTGCATCTGAAAAAGAATATTTGACTATTTTGAAAAATAAAGCTCTTTGGGCTGTTAAAGGAGATTTAGAAATAATTTTGTATCACAGATTTTTGTATCAGAGATTCTAGCAGCATAGAAAATGAAGGTTGTCAACCACTTGTTGAATTAATACTGGTGTCCACTTTGGATGACCATATGTAGGCAACCCTAAATGGATTAAGATAAAGCAAAGAAAGACAGCGTTGTCCTTTTCCTTTGATGGCTCCCAATTAAATAGAAAGTTTTTCTTCAGAAAAAAATAAAAACAAATCCACTTTGAATGAACTCATGATGTGAAGCATTCAGAAGTTTTGGCCTAACAGTTTGAATCACCTCTATTTCATTCTACTACACTTTTTTTTGGAAACAAATCACCACTCAGTAATTGGACTTGACTCTGAGAAACCTGGGTGACTTGAAGATGTCCCTGCTCATTACAGGGGGGTTGAACTAGAGGATCTTTGGGGGTCCCTTCTACCCCAAATTATCCTGATTCTATGTTTCTATGATTCCATGAATCAATATTTCATCAGTTTGACTCTAATTTAGATTTCTTTCTATTAGCACTTTTGCTATTGCCTTCTCCTAATTCTTAATTATGGAATACATTTTAAATTTCTATTAAATTTTCTGAAGTTATTTAAAAATACAAATCTCAAAACACTCTTAAAGGAAAATAAGCTGTCATTACTCAACATTGTTGCTGTCTTTGTAAAATAAAGGTGTGTTTATAAAGGTTTTTTTCCTTCTAATTATACTTAGAAATAATGAGCAAATCACTAGAAGGCGGCTGGAGCCAAAAATTCAGCAGTTATCAGTAGGCCTAACAACAGGAAAAACTCTGTCCGGGTAGGATGTACTTCATGTAAAAAAAAGGATTCTGTACCACTGGTAAGTTTGGGGTTCTCTGCAAATGGTCATCCAATGGGGACACCAGTATTACTGAACAAGTGGATGATAACTTTCATTTTCCATGTTGCTAGAATCTGTGATGCAAAAATGCTACAGTTCTATAGTCAACCTTCTCTTTTTCAAAGTCCCCTCATCAGAACCACAATTTTGACTCTGAATTGATCAGTTATTTCTTCAATAACACTAATCTCTGTGCTTGTTCACAACTTTTTATACCAACATATATGTGCCTGGGCACGTTCTGCATTTCAGGTTCTGTAATGTGTAATTTAGTACTCAGGAATGTATATAATATATTTCAGACATCAGCCATGTTGAAATCTCAAAGTACTCTAGGCTTTCATTATATTTTTAAGTGTTATTAATTATATGTTGAGTTTTATCTGTTTTTTCACTGATTTCAAAGTTCAACACCTATGGCAGGTACCGTGTGGGCCTGGAACAGATACTATTTGGAATAATTTCTGCTACAAATGAACCTTTTTCATTGATTTATGCATTCTCTTTTTGATCAATACTTCCCAGAATCTCCCAGAAACTATAAAATGCAGTTTTAAAAGAAATAATTAGAAAATATTGATGTAAAAATGAAGGTTATGGTTGTATAGAAATTACTAATACTGAAACTATTAAGTGTACGGATTAGATGTTGCAGTTGAAACTCAGTATGAATCACTATGAATAAAGAATTGAAGCCCACTCTTATACACTATAACATAAGAACATAAGTTCTCACTAGGCAATAGTCTTAACAGTAAAAAAAAACAAAACAAATCAACAAAACTCCCTCCAACATCCTAAACTAAGTCAATAAAATTAGTACTATTTCTACAGATTTGAAAATAATGGGTATGGTATCTTTATCATGTCTTTATTATATCTCAAGAGAGATGGACAAGAAAAAAAAATCATGTATAATTTATCCTGTAGGGAGAAATATTTTTAAACAGTGGAGTTTTTACACAGGCAGAATGAAAATAAGGAAAAGGATATGAAGCTGAACTTTAAATATAGTTTTATATAATACACCAGTAAAATCAATGGTATTTGGCAAATGTATGCACTTGTGCACGTGATTGGCCTAAATATATATTCAGATATTTGGGTGAAAAGTCTCATTTGTGCTTGCCAAAAGCCACACCAATCCCAGCTCAGGTAGGTGATGAAGATGGGGGAGCCAGATTTTCCAAGCCAGAAAAGTGGGGCTTATTTTAGCCTGGCATAATTTCAAAAGTGACACTACATCAATGCAGAAAGAATGCAACAGCAGTGTGGCAAGAGTCAACATCTCATCTTGGTTATTTCCAGTTGAAAACTGCACTGATAGAAAAGAAAGGGGAAGTTTCCAATTACCAGATTTTTGTGAGCTATCTCGTACCCATTAATATTTGTAAGTGATCTTGTACCAAGGCTTTTGAAGATAGATTTGACAGTGAATGGATGAATCTCAGAACCCCAAGCTCTGTAAATAAACCTTCTTTGAGTACTTACTCCATGCACATGCATACAACTGATATGTCCTGCAGGTTTGAAGGAAGATATTTAGACTCCCCAGTAAAGACTGGCCTAATTTCTGGAAATCCGTTCATAGTATAAGTCCAAGAGTCCAAACTGCTCTCCAGACTGCTTTGAAGATAGTGAGCCAGATACAAAGCTGAATATATGCAAGTCTATAGATTTTGAATGATTGCACTTCCTCCTTGAATCAATAATGTAAGATTAATGTTTTCTGTTCCTCAAGAATTCAGAAAATCAGATAGAATTTTAAGCCCAGCTCTTATTTATTTAGAATCACATTTATCATATCTGAAGTTAATTCCACTATTTTCTTTCAGTCACTAAGGAAAAAAAATAACTCACATAGGTAAGAAGTGAAGCATATTAAATTATTTTCAAATTTTAAATGTAGTCAGCTTATCTTCAAATGTAAAGATATTTAAATTATATAAAATATTTGTTATACAGATAAGATGGACATTTTCTTGTAGTTAATTGAGATGTGTTTATCATGCATTTTTAATAGATGCGTAGGAACTCTGTTGAGTAATAAAATAGAAATGCTTCTAAAATGCCAAGCTTCTGAGCATCTTTAAAATCATTATAATTTATTTAAGCTACCACCTCAAAGTGTTACTTCACCAATTGGAATCCCCTGATCTCAGTTATCTTGAGCTTGGGATACAAGAGAGACTTCAGTCACAGGTTTCATATTAACAGAAAGATCAAGAACTGACATTTTGTCGACTATCAGTGTTAAAAAATGGTTTGATGACATTAGGTTTGCAGTTGTGCCTCTTGCCTTTAGGATTATACAAATATCAGAACTTAATATCACACCATAAAAAGTCTCTTAGAGCCTCTTGAGCAGTTCCTAAAATTCATGCTTACACATGTGGAGTCTGTGTGAAAGACATTTCATTTTATTTTAGTTTTTTTAACTTCAGATGTCTGTAGTCTGGTTCCAAAGAATGAATGTCTGCTTGCAGCTGGAGTGCATTATGTGATTCCTGGAATCCATCTTCTACTTTATTTTATTTTTAAAAATGTTGAAAATTCAGTTTCTAGTTTTTCAGAAAGCTTCACAATGCAGACTAGAGCACAGTAAATGGGAAACTTGCTTAAATTACTTTGCAATTTCTGTGTCTGACAGCTTAGCTACGTAGAATGCATCTTTTCAGACAGTCCTTTCCCTTTGCAGAGTAAATCCATATTTATTTTAATCTATTATACATATTTTAATTGTTAGTCTGATTGATATATTCTTGTAGGAGGATTTTCTTCTAGGATAAGACACTGGAGTTTTGCAGAAATTGTCTGTGGTTTCTGAGTTTTCCATATCTCTATATATGTATGTTCTTCACTAGGCTGTTACCTGTGTGTAGTGGGTTGATTCTGTCTGTCTGTCCACCAAAGCTGCTCTCACTCCCCTCCAGCTGTACAGGGGAGAGAAAATATAGCAAAGGGTTCATGAGCTGAGATAAGGAGCAGGAGAGATCACTCACCAAATACCATTATGGGCAAAACTGGCTCTAATTAGAGATATTGATTGAATTTATTGCTGACAAAATCAAAACAGGATAAGGAGAAGTAAGATAACACCTTCAAAACAGCTTCCCCCAAGCCACCCCTCCTTCCCAGCTCTACCTCCTTCCCCAGTGGGGGTTATGGTCAGTTCATCATATGTCATTTCTCCAGCTGTTCAGGGAGAGGAGTTCTTCCTGTTTGTCATCAGGGGGTCCTTTCCCATGGGAGATAGCTCTCTATGAACTTCTCTAATGTGAGTCTACATCACATTAGACTCACACGAGCCACAGTTTTCTGTGAACTGCTTCAATGTGAGTCCATCTCACAGGCAACAGTCCTTCCAGAACTGCTGCAGTTTGGATCACTTTTCCATGGAGTGCAGTCTGTTCCAGCATGGGGTTCTCTCTCCATAGGTCTTCCATGGAGTCACAGCCTCCTCTCAGGCATCCACCAGCTCTGGTGTGAGTCTCCTCCACAGGCTACAGGTGGATCCCTGCATCCCCATGGATTTCCATGGTGTGCAGGGGCACAGCTGCCTCAATGGTCTGCATCATGGGCTGCAAGGGAATCTCTGCTCTGGCACCAGGAACACCTCCTTCTCCACCAACCTTGGTGTCTGCAGAGTTGTTCCTCTCAGTTATTCTCACCTCGCTCTTCTCTGGCTGCAATTACATCTGTGCAATACTGTTTTTTCTTCTTAAATATGTTATCACAGGGGCATTACTAACATAACTGGCCCAGCCTCGACCAGCACATCCATGTTTGGATCTGCCTGGAACTGGCTCTGTTGGACATGGAGGAAGCTTCTGGCACCTTCTCATGGAAGCCACCCCTGTAGCCCCCCTGTTTAACAAAGCTTGACCATGCAAAACCAGTACACTGTGGCCCTGATGTTAATATGTATGCAACTGGAAAGAAGGTGTCTAGGGTTAAGTCCTAAAAGTCATTGGGTAGCATTGTGTTAGTGATAGAATAGCCTCTGTACTAGCAAAAACATTTGGTTTTTACCTTTATTTTAGGTGGTGTGAAAAGTGGCTTTTTGAATTGTAGTTAAAAGGTACAAACTTTCCTTGAATGAAATAATTCTTTTGTTGAAAGTATCCAAACTGGTATATGACTGAAAGAAATACCAGAAAAAGTTTAGCTACTTTTCAGGGGTGAAAGACATTCCTTCTAAAGTGTTAACCAAGATTGCATTATATTTTTTTTTAATGGGCTGTAGTTAGTTCCATGAGAGGAAAATATCTGTAGCAAATAGCCAGTATCCCAGATTACAGATCAAATCTGATTAGCTCTGAGTAATTACTTTGAAATCCTTCTTGGGTTTTATCCATTTGGAAAGAGTTTTCATTGGATTTTGACTAGCTACTATTCATAAATAGGAAAAAAAGGTGATTTTACTGGAAATGAACTTTGCTTAAGAGTAGAAAGTAAACTGGAAGATCTACACTTTGTCAGTTGTGCTCACTATAATGTTTTTGCAACTCTTACAGAATAATTATCAACATTACCTTTCTTCCTCTCTACTCCCATTATCTTAAAATAAATATTAGGAAGTATTGTGTGCATTCTTTTTATTTACAAGGACATAAAAATAAAAATTACCTAGATTTTCAGCATTTTTCTTGAATTGTAAATGTTTCTTATACTTTTATCCTCAATTTGGATAGCCACCTATAGACAGCTCTTGCCTTTTGCAATGACACAAAACATCCCACATAATATAAAGTGTCTAATTCAGATATCTGGATTTTCCACAGGTGACATACATGGTCCAGTCCCTTAATCAGTCCTCAGCCTGATATTCTAAGACACCTAAGATACTATTGTACGCTACTGGTCAGCAGCTGAATAAAATTCCTAGTGGTCAATGCAGAAATGGTGGCCAGCAACTGAGTCCTATGCAGGTACAAGTAGAACTTTTCTTTCATCTACCAGACTACATAGAAAAATTGTCTCATATATGTTTGGAATTTGAATCAACCTTTACTTGAGTACAATCCTCATCAAATTCTGATTATAAATATTTTTCTTTATGTTCTTTACCCCATTTTATTGACATGGGCCACAGCAATCCCAGATATGAATACAGACTGGTGGAAGAATTCATTGTGAGCAGCTCTGCAGAGAAGAACTTGGGGATGAGAGGCTGGATATGAACCAGCAGTGTGCATTTGCAGGCCAGAAAGAAAACCACATCCTGGATTGCATGGAAGAAGTGTGAGGAGCAGGTTGAGGGAGGTGAGTCTAATTCTATGCTGCTCTCACAAGACTCCATCTGCAGTGCTGTGTCCAGCCCTGGGGTTCCCTGCACAAGAAAGATGCGGGCTATTTAAGCAGGTCCAAAGGAAAGCCATGGAGATGCTCAGGGGGCTGGAACACCTCTCTCAGGAACACAGGCTGAGAGCTCTGGGATTGTTCAATATGGAAAAGAGAAGGCTCCAGGGAGACCTCATTATGGCCTTGCAGTACTTTAAAGGGGTTTATGGAAACAGCAACTTTTTACACAGGCAGATAGTGATAGGACAAGGAGGAATAGTTTTAAACTAAAAAGGAGAGATCTAGATTAAATGTTAAGAAGAAATTATTTACTTTGAGAGTGGAAAGGCACTGGAACAGATTGCCCAGAGAAGTAGTGGATATTGTATTCCTTGAGGTGTTTAAGGCCAGGTTGGATGGGGCTTTGAGCAATCTGGACTAGTAAAATGTGTCCTTGCCCATGGGACAGGCCAGCTGGAACTAGATGATTTTAAGGTCTCTTCCAACCATTCTATAATTTTGCAATTCTATATATACTGGATATACTTTGAGGTTATGCCTCTATTCACAGAAGGAAAGTTTGGAACTCTCCACTGTGTAATTGTACCCTGCCTTGGGCTTTATTGTGTTATTTAGTGCTTTCAGTTGCCACGTACAAGCATTGACTATGGAAAGTTTTTAAGTATATATATGTCAAACATTTAGTGTAATGTTAAGCAAACAGAAAACCTATTACTTTTTCAGAATAATTTGATGTTTACAAAAGGAAACTAATATCCATGATAGTTTGATTTGATAAATGATGAGTAACTGTATAAGGAATAAGAGATATAATTCCACTAAAAATTAATAGTAACTCAGGAATCTTTTTCCTTAAACACAAGGAACCCAAGTTCTTCAATTTTTAGGAAAAATCTGCAGATTTTTTTGTTTTTACTTCTGTGGAATGTAACAAACAAGGAATGAATATCATCATTAAATGTCTTTCTTTTTTTTTTTGAGTTAACTCAAATTCTATGTTAAAATCAAATTAATATAAAAAAATAACCAATTACTCCAAGAAAGGCAAGAAAGAGCTTCACAACTTTTGGAATATTTTTTTATAAGTTTGCTTATGAGGACTGCTTTAATCAATTTCTCTGCTCCTAACATAGCACCTTCAGAGGATATAAAAAAGAAATTCAAATAATTTTTCCCACAAGACAAAGTCTCCTAGGAAAAAATATTGATAAAATGCATATTTGCTTGTACTTATTTTTTCTGGCCAATGAAATGACATTTTGTGTTCTTTATCTAGAAATGCTCATATTGCTATTTTTTATAAGATATGATTTGCGTGGTGAAAACCATGTGAGATAAGGCAGAGTATTTTATATACTGCTAGTTTTCCAGCCACTACGATGTGTGCTTCATACACAAATACTGAAGAGCATGTTCATTGGCTCCTGTTGGCATAAGTTTTCTTACATCTGATCATGCTGTAAGGATGTCAGTTTTCACCTGTTAGGGGTTTGCACAGTATTCATCCATCTTTCAGTACCGTATGAGCTGACTTTAGCTCAAAATTTCCTGAGCTCTTGTGAGACTCAGCAGAGTTCAATCACAGGAGATGCAATCATTTGGAACAGTAAAACAGGTCAGAGTGCCACCATGCCATCTGGATAATATGCTGAGGATTTGTCTACCATTGCTACTTTATTGCTTTCATATTCATCATTTTTATTGTGTTTTCTTTCTCGAATAAAGTTACATTTATTTTATGACCCTTTGAAAATGTGTCATTAATAATAGTTGAAATGGTGCCACCATAATATAGTAATGGTTTGATTGCTGTTGAAATTCCATTTATTTTTTGTCCATTTCTTCTAGAACTATTAAAGTCTTAAGTGCATAAACTTTGCATAAATGAAGGTTAAGCTGATTGTCATAATGTGGCTATAAATACCATCAGATGTATTTTTTGTTTATTTATATATTTATTTTTTTAACATAAGAAAAACCCTTTTCAAAGCAAAGTCGTTAACATTAAAGTGTAAAGAATTCAAGTAACTGGGTGAGCTTTGCTCACCCAGTTCTGAGAATATGTTTGACAATAAAGACTTATAACAACTTGGTTTTCTTCACTTCCTACTTACATGTCATTCAGGAAATTATAGGATTTGCTTATTATCTAAGAGTTATTTAAACCTTACTGTTATTGAAGTTTAACATATTTTCAATTGGCTAGTATTGCAGTCATGATGAATATAATTTCTAATAAGCTGCCTTAAAAGACATATTCTTTATGAAATTATTAAGCAGGAATCCTGAGTCTTTGCACACTTTCCGGAATCGTGAATGTTTATAAACTGTGACTTAAAACTGCAGTAACTAACCCTCAGTACAAAACAGAAGAAGACCCAAAAGTGAAATAAATCAGAGCAGTGATGGCCTAGTGAAGGTGGTGATTTACACAGAAGTCAAGGTCAGATAAGGGCTGTCCTACATCTCAAAACAAAGTAATTACAAAGAGAATTGGAGTCATAGAATATCGAGAACTGAATGGGACTCACAAGGGTCATTGAAGTTCAGAACACCTCCAAGAGTCACACCGTGTGCCTGGGAGCAGCCCAAGTTTTCTTTAATCTCTGGCAGGCTTGTGCTGTGATCTCTTTCTTGGGGAGTTCTGGAATCTGTTCTGTTAAACACTGAAGGGCCCAGTGACAGGGGAACACAACACAAATGAACAAATTAAGAAGTGTGCACATGCACACATGCACACACACTCAAACATAGACATGGACATGGACATAGACATCCGATTTTCCCTGGAATCTGCCCAGGTATAATGGCAAAATTGGACCAACAGTGATACAATCAAATCCTGAAATATAATCTGGCTACATTTTAAGTCCTTGCAAATATTGTCTTCACTCACAAACTAGAACATAAACTTACATCAATATGCTGTGAAACCAGAATATATTCAGTGGCAGTTCTGTACTTGAACTCCCCTTTCCATGTAATGAATAGTTTGAAATCTATCTTTGTATCAATTCATATCAAGGAGTTGCTAAGAATTTTATCTTCAAGTCTGGTTGAAAGCAATTTTGCTCACAAAAATAGTTCCATTTAAGTACTTGGGATGATAAATGCTGTGGCATTAGAGTCCTAAAATGTGAACTTTTGCATTACTAAGCTCATTGAGAAAGATATAATATTCTTTGAACACAATGTTAACTGTTTTCCTTTTTTTCTCAATCATATAATGAAGTTCTTGTGTCTGTCATAATGTACCCAGTCTTTTAAGCACTCTTTGTGAGTAAAGGGCAGTGGCACTAACTCAGTACAGAGCAGGAATGCTTTGCAAGATTGTTCCAGATAGTAGAAAATTATTCCAGTGCACCTAATAAGAATGTTAATTTAAAGAGAGAATCAAAAGATGTATACACACTTGTCTTCTTCATATGATACTTACTAGCTTCTTCATTCAGGAACAAATATACCTATGCTGAATATTTATTTATCTTTCTTTTCCATATGAAATATTTGTCTGCCCTTGGCCTTGACTTCATCTTGGGGCAGAAATGTGTTAAGCAAAACAAAAAGATAAGATAATATTCATCTCTGCTTGGCAACAGCAGAGAAGCTAGTGAGAAATGCATTCATCTTTGTCTATAGAGCAGTAGGAAGAACAAAATATATTTACGTTTCTTCCCATGTACGTTAATAAGCCTAGGATAAAAAAAAAAAAAAAATTTCTTTGCCCCTGATTCTAGAAATGGCAAGGGCAAAATCACAGATACTTCATTGATAAAGATTAAGATCTGTATAAGAATTGCACATGATAAAAATTATGAAAGCAGATACTTTCAGCATTAATTAGTTTTGGACATTTGAGAATATTTTTTCTCCTACCATCAAACTATTGAGAAGATGTCAAGCATCATGATATTGGCTTGACAGACTGGAGATCTTGGTATCCTAGTCTTCTGGTATGTTCTGAGGATATATTTTTCTAAGTCATTCTGAAGAGCCTTATTTGCCATGTCAGATGCAGTCAGATGCAAGGACTGACTAACTTACCACAGTTAGTGAAAAAAATCCCTGTTTTTCTTCATAATTCTATTTATAGACAAGTCTTTGACAAGAAGCCAGAAACCTACTGCTTAAAACAATACAGATTTTTTTACTTTGTGCAGTCATTTTGATTTTCCCTGCAGCTGTACAAAACACCTGTACAGAGAATGCACAGGAAATTCAGTGCTTTCAGGAAGTAACACACTATGCCATTGGTGTGGCAGCAGCACAGATACTTCAGTGTAGTTATAACTATTTCCAGGTTTCTGAGAACCACATACTATTTTATATATTCTTATGATTCTCCAGCAGAAATTGCACAAACACAAAGGCCACAGAAAGTTTGATCTGTGAAAGCACTAAATCAAGGGGGGAAGACACATAGCAATAGTCATAATCAGGTCCTAATTATGGGAGGGTGGAGTATACTTTTTCTTCAGATTGTAAACCAGTATTCAATATGCATTCCATTAAATCTAGAATTGGAAATATAACTAGAATTTTTTTATTTTATATTGTACCCTACTGCTTCTCTAGAATGTACAAATGTTTGACTGTAATCTTGAATAAAAGGGGGCAAAATATGTTTCTGGTTGTGATCTATGTTGCAAACATTTCAAACTTGTAAAGATTGACTTTTTTGTTTGTTTGGGTTTTTTGTTTGGTTTTTGTTTATTTCTTTTTTGTTTGTTTGTTTTGTTTTGTTTTCAGTTGGAACAAACAAACCAGCGAACTGCTTCCATTTTTTGCTGATTGAAGTAAAAGAGTAGAATTGGAGACAAACATAACTTATCCAAAAATTATAACAGTTTATTTTCTAATACTGGAATATTTTGTCCTAATGTGATAGGTTAATATGATACTCTAAAATCTTGTTGCAATTTTATGTAGTATTTTTCTTTGTTGTTGTTCCTTTTTTGGGTTTTTTGGCTTTTTTTTTGTTGTTGTTGTTTTTCGTTCGCTTGTTTTTTAGTTAATTAGGTTTCTAAGAATATTCTGTTCTTTGGTAAAATCATACTACTGAATATTGGTAAAAAAAAAAAGTCTGTTCCACAGATATCATCCTCAATCTATTATCTAGATTTTTTTGTTTTCTCTAAATTTTTTTTTAAATATGGATTTTATAAAGATATTTTTATAATTTTAGGCCTTTGAACATGGAACAGAAATGCTGACACAATGTAATTGACAGTGATAAAGAGGTGTAATAATGATAAAGTTAAAAAAACTTCTGAAATAATGTCATATTCAACTAAGAAGCCCAGTATGACATGGAGAACACTGAATATTAGTAGATAGAGCTAATTTTCATTTTTTTCTCTGTGTTTTAATTCCTAAGGACAATATATTTTCTGTTTCTTACATTAAAACCAAAATAAATGAGTATTTCTATAAATTTAAAAGGTAAAAGAAGTATTGAGGATTACTCATACTATTTCCAGTGTCTCTGAAATCTTGTGAAACTTTTAAATTGAAAATGCTGTCAAGCCTCAAGTCAGAAAGCAACTTAGTTAATAACAATTGTAGAATCAAATTCATCAAAAAGATGATAATTTGGTTATGAATACAAAAGATTTTATGTCATGATTAATGAACAGGAAGTATTTTCTGACTGTTATAAGGACAATTTGTTCTTAGGACTCTTGTTCTTGACAATTTTATCAGGACAACTTTTTCACAGACAAAAATACTGATCCAATATGAACCAATTATGACCCCATTTTGAGCATATGTGTGAATGAGAGACATTGAAATTGGTCAGAAATTTAAGGACGAACTGGTCCCTCGGCATGCAACTACAGATGGAATACACTGTAGCCTAGTGAATCTTTGCTTTAAAATTTTTGAGGATGATTCATTGCTTTGAAGTTCCATTTTTACTGAAGGGGTTTTCTTTCTGTTTTCTTCTTTATTTATTATCTGCATCTGCTAACTGGACCCAGCCAGTACAAAGGTAAATTGGCTGATTGACAGCTACTTCAAGAACAAATTAAAGTACCAAAATAGAGCATTATCTAAACCTAAAGTACGAAAATGAATGCCATTTTAAAAACTGAACCTGAGATTACTGAGATTGTGTTCCTATTGCTATAGATAGGGGAGTTATTAGTGTAATAAGAAGTTAAATGATAATAAATTCAGGCAGGGCGATGAGAAACGTTTAGTTGCTGAATTATGAATGTGAGAAGTCCCCACAGGGCAAAGCTGTGAACTCAGAAAACACTAGGGTCATTGAAATAATGATTGTATATGTCTTGGGAAAATAATATACAAGAAAAGGATGAACCTCGTGTGCTACATGGCCTTTTTCATTCTCAGTATTCAAGCATCACAGCTGTCACGCCGCAAGGTGTGTTAAAAAGGAGAGACTGCGTGTTGATAGTAGAGATCCCTTAATCCAAAACTCAACTCCATGCGTGTCTGGTTGAAGAGCTTCTGTTACTTGACACCCACTGAGCCTAGTTACAATTTAGCCTTTCCAGGAACTTTATTACCTAGCTCATTATTTATTTTTACTAAAATAGAAATAGCAACACAATGCACAGGAGATTCCAGTATAAGTGCAGACCAAGTATCTTTAGGACAAAACTGACATTCTATCACCAGTTCTGAATGGCTGTGGGCCGTAAGAAGGCAGCATTTCTAAAGCAGGAGTGATCCATATGATTTGCTTGTCTGAACAAAGTGGTGAGAGGACCATGCTATAAACCCTTCTGTGAATAACACTCTTATGGACACACAAAGAGCTTTTTACCTTATAGCCTGTGCCTGATGAGTTACAATATATTAGCTTTCAATCCTAAAACAGGATCTCAAACTCAGTAGTAGAGGGTTATTTGGCCCATCTAAGAACTTAGAAATCCTTGTACACTTTAAGGTGTGCTTCATAGAAGCTACTCTAAGGAATGTGGAAGAGTAGTTGTCTTTACATCACTGAAAGTAAATTTTTGAAAATCCCTTTCTCTTAGGATTTGTTTCTTAACTGGGATTGAAATGGCTTTAAAACTAATGTCACCTTAATTCAAACTAAGACCAGAAATTAAAAACAACCCAAAAAGCTCTTCCTTGCCAAAGATATAAAAATGTTTAAATATCTAGTATTGAAGTTCTTCAGCATTTGTTTTGAAAGTTTTCTGTTTTGAAACTGGTATCTGTTTCAAGTATGCTTATTTTCCCCACCACTGTGAGAATGTTACACTATTGTATTACCAAATAGAAATGACAAAATGGTTTATGACAGTTCATTGAAATGAAGATATTTTACAAATTCATGGAGCTTTTGTCCTATTTCTGTCCCAAAGGATGATTTCTCTTCTCTGCATTTAATTTTGTCTAGGTTTAGAAGAAAGATTTTGTTCTCTTCAATAGCAATTAAATTGAAATTGAAGTTTTTATTCATTTGTGCTAAGAAGCAGTGGATTTGGAGGGTATAATTTGTGGAGAAAGGAATGCAAATCAAGATGAAATTCTGATTTACTATAAATATATGTTACCTACTTGAAGAATTGGCATATTCCAACAGATTATTCAGAGTTGGAAGGAACCCACAAGGATCATCAAGCCCATCTCCCAAGAGAATGCCTGCACAGGGATCAAAGTCACACTGAGCATTATTAGCCCATTATCAACCAACTGACCTAGTACTTTATTTCACTACATTATTAGTGTTCAAACCCCAAAGTATTTAACATTATATGTATATATATTGGTACTTCATCATTATCCCTATGAGAAAACTACTTCAGAGGTAAATATTCTGACCATTTGGCAATGAGGCACACCAAAAATTTAGATAACTGAATAGCAAAATGCAGTGTCTGTGAGCACTTGCTCAAAAACTTATTGGTTGTGCTGATCAAACATTTCTTCATCCATTTTCATTTGTTTTGCAAATGCTTACAGGTTTATGTGTGCTTAAATGTTTAGGAAATTACTGGGTTTTGTAGGTTTTTAAATAATATGTCATTATCGACAGAATTATTTGGAAAACAAGAAAGCAGTAACCTGTCTGAAATACACTATTTTAAAGATGCAGTCATTGGGAAGTTTCTCAGACACAAGAGACATTATCTCAGAAAGAACTGGTACATGAAATCTGTCCTACAGCCTAATGCCTGTAGGATTCAGTCTATGAGAAGGATAACACAGTCACTCTGAAAGAAATATAAGAGAAAAAAATCACTTGACCTGAAAAGACCAGACTTTTAAAAGACATGAAGATAAAATGAAGAGGTTTTGTATTTACAGGTTGAAAGGAAGATTTTATTTCTGTTCATTTTAAATAAAGACTCTAACTGTCCTTTTGATGTCCTGGTTGCTTCTGTGATGGCTTCTAAAGCATTTGTAAGAGCAATAAGGGAATGGTCTGGAACTGCTGATATTTTAATCTCACCGTATATATTTTATAACACTTTGAAATATAATTGTCTATGAGAAGTCTTCCTTGCAAGCTATATGAAAAGCTATTTGCATCTGAATTAATCTGTGCAAATCAGACTAAATGGAACAGGTTTTTAGCATTTTTAAATGCCTGCTTTAATTTAGCTTTGCAGGGGGGACTTCTGAGGGCTGTATAATGGTTTGTCTGGTGTGATCCGTGTAATTGTTGTTTTCTGTACTGCAATAATATATTAATATGCTTTTGTTTCAAATTTTAAGAGACCATTTTTAACTTGGTTGAACAGCTAGAATGCTTCTTCAGTAAATGATATATTTGGTCTATGATTTGATTTTTATATTGGATTCAGATTTTTGGCTTGGCTACATTGCTTAGACGCTAGAGCAAACAGTTTTCTCATACAAGTCTAAATCAGCTAACTTTATGTGTTTTTCCATGGTTTTAAGAAAACGCAATATATTTAGCTCATCTTCAAAATATATACATATATTATTTATATACTTAGAAATATGTAGTACACTTTCATGTGTGTATTTTTGATAAATATTTGGATCACATCCTAGCTCTTCAGAGAAATATTTAGATTACAGCCTTGTTTACATCAACATTAGACATGTTTAGAGAAAGATTGTAGGAGAGCAATTTTACTTACTCTCTAGGAAAGAGTTAATGTGTTTTGGCTTGGTCTTTATAGAGCTTCTTTGCTATACCAGTAGTAGGTTCTTGACCTCAACTATTCTTTATTGACCTCATAGTATCATTTATTGCACGCATTTTTCTGGCAGGATGCTACTCCATCTATTTTTGTTCACTATAGACATTGATGATATATAGCCCTCAGTTGTCCCAAAGGTACAAAACTTCTTTCTTTCCTCTCAATGCTGCACGGATTTTCTTTTAGTCCTTAGTCCTGACATCCTGTCTTTAATAATCTACAAGCCACCCTTTATACCTTTACCTAATCCATAGTGTTAAAGCTTCAAGTCTTGCTAAATTTTGCCCTTGTCACACACCAAGTGTGCTTCAGAATATTTGAGTTAGAAGTGGTCTACTAGAAAGAAAAAAAGCTTGCATTCTCATGAATGACTGTTGACTGATTTTCAGAAAAAGACATGTATAGACCAAGCAAACTTTGAAAGAAATCACCCACAAGTGATGGTTTTTAAACAAACTAGCTCAAGGAAATGATTGATTTGATACTCAGCCAACTCTCGTTTTTTCAGTGTTGAAACAGAACATATATTGCCCCACCTTGGATCTGGAATGAAAGAAGCTGGTAACATAACCTCGGGCGAGATCAGGTAGCCCTAGTCAAGAGAACAGATGTTTACTATCTGTGTAGAAGCACAGAGCTAAGGCAGCTGCCCATAAGATATGTTTCACAAAGTCAGAGAAAACCAACTGAAAAAAAAAAATGCAGCTTACAGAACTGAATACGGCATTGAATATTATTTGTGTAGTCTGAAGTGCTTGAGGTTTACTACAAGTTTTTTTCCAGCTGTGTAAAATACTATTCCAGGAACAACCAAAGTTATTTAATTTATAAACATATTAGTGGGTGTTAATAATAGTTTAAGCAGGTATATCTTTGGCACTGAAAAATACTAACCATTTTAAGGCTGTCAGCAACAGGATTTTTAGCAAAGTAGGTGGATTACAAGTAACTGTCAGGTGTTTTGAGAAGATAAATGTACTTTTAAAGTCCATATTTCTCACTCTGTTGCAATTTATGTTCCATGTAGCCTGTAGGCATGAGAACTTCATTGTTCTGTTGATAACTTGCTTGCCATATTATCTTTTTTTTTCCCCAAATGAAAGTAATTGACCATATTTAATGTAGCTTTTGGCCACAAATGTTGCGATAAATATCTTTGACTTTTGCACTACAGGACTATAACACACTTCATCTACTGTGTCCCACCAAAGAAAACAAATACAGCTATTAAGAACATAAAGTTCTGTGCAGTAGCTGTGAGCATTATCTTGTTCTGTGAAACAGAGTTTCTCTTTAAAGTTCACAGTAGATTTATACTTGTCACTTATTAGTATTTTCCTACTACAGATTTCTAAAGAGCATTTTTCTTCAAAAGAAACGCACAATATCATCTAAGAACAGTCTTTGTTTTTAGACATATTTATTAACAATTTATTAAAATTTCATTGTTGAAACATGTACTTCAACTGTGCACTTCAACTACATCACTTATGTGGTGATTATTGTTATATTTCAGGGTTTGTTTATTTGTTTTATTTTGTCCAACAACTTTTAGAGCTTGCTATTTTTCTGGATAAAATTTCTCATCTCATCTTTCTAAAGGTATTGGGTTTTGTAATTTGATTTATGTGGTAACCTTGAAACAAGGAGAGACATTAATAAACTGTTCCGTTTTAATGAATGGCTTGTCAGGTACTGGTTGACTACTTCAGTGGCCAGGAACTCTCTTCCTCCAGGCACTGTTTAGAAGGGCAAGGCTTCAGGCTCTCTGTCATATCTGTGCCCAGCCTCATTTAATATTTAATAGCTGTCAAGAATAGCATTGGTTTGAAGGACTTATTTGATAAGTAATGGCTTTGATATTTCTATACTTCTCTTAAACTTGCTTTTAACTTTTTAGATTGAAGGAGGAAGACCTGGCATGGCTTGGAAATACTGAAACTGGCTGAGTGCATGCTGTCAGCTCTCTTGGTCAGAAATACATGATGTGCATGTAGGCATGTGAATAACATACTCAGGTCCTTCAAAGACAAATGTCTCTTTATCTGCTTGATAATCCTGAAATAATGCTTTCTTTCATCCAGACTTTTCATTTATTTTGCCTTTCTCCTGCTGATGTGGCTCAATATGAGCTTGTGTTCCTTTAGTATAAAGAAAAGATATACATATTTCTGTTAATCATAGATTTAAGACTAGTACCCCTTTGTTTGGAAACTCCCTTAAATTACTTGTTTTGAATAAGATTTTCCTGCCATCAACTACAAGATTATCGTGCCACATGATTTTTGGTTTTGATTCATTTTTATGTTAGAGTCTAGGAGTCCAAACCGATTAGAATTAACAAGCAGAAATTTAATGTTTTTGCTACCAGCTCTTCTACCCCGAGCTTTGACTTTGCCTTTCTACCAGTGTGGGCTATGGTTTGATATCAAATTGGTTTAAGCATCCATAATTCCACATAGAACAGAAAATACAGACAGAAATATAGAGCAGTCTATCTTGCTATTGAATTTTGTTAACTGACCTAAGAAAAAGCACCATCAGATTTAGAGAAAAATCTAAGATGTAGTGAGTCTCTCTCTGTTTACACAGACAGATATCTATCTATACTTCCAAACAAGTAAAACCAGAGGGACATAGTGATGTATTCATTCAAGCTGGCAGTAATAAGTGAACTGGGAGCAGAGAGAGATTGTTAAATACACTTTGGGAGACATTGTGCTGAAGGAGATAAGAATCATTAGGAAAAAGGGAAGCTGGGGACTGTCTCTTTTACAACCAAGTAGTATGGAACTAAAAAATAGGTGATGGCCGTCAGTTTGATAGTTCTGTGGGGATTTTGGGGTATATATATATATATATATATATATATATATATATTTCTTCTTCTTACAGATCCAGACATAATAAGGTTTGATACTATAAAGGAGCCTTTGAGCAAAACTGCAGTGAAAACTGTAAATAGTAATAAACCAGTAAAATACCACGACATGGCTGAGATCAACATTGCTCAGTTCTTTTGTTGCTCTGCTGTGATTTTCAATATCTTGCTGAGTGTGATTGATTCTTAGCTGGGGATTGAAGTTTACACATACTACCAAAATAACACAGACCTGAGTCAGTAAGCATTTACACCCTATTTCTATCCAAGGGTACGTTGATAATACAACTGAGATAGAAAGACGCTACAACACACTGTCGTCTGGGAATCCTGATTGCTTCTTCACACTCACATTAAAAATAAGCTTCTTGGAAGAATGTCCAGAAGTACTATGGCAGAAGAAACTTGATCTAGAGCCAGATACTTTCCCTCTTTGCTTCTATGGACAGAGGGAAGTAAATCGAAGGCCTGAAACATGAATGAAATGAGGAAGGAACATAGATTTTTGGGGCTTGATTTTCATTTCATCCCTGTAATCTAGCAGAAAAAAAACCAAACCAGTGCTCCAGAGACTTTTTTTTTAAAGGCAAGGATTCGGGTTTAGAAATGGCCATCCACTGATCACAATAATTAAGCCCTTTGTCACCCATTAACACCTGATTTTTTCAGGTTGAGGGATCATGAGTCTATTTTTTCTCCCGTAGGTCACAGCCATGCAGGAGTCTGCAGAGACTTTCTGCAGTAGTGGAGATCAGGGAGTCATTGATGCCTTTCTCAGAATTCAGACTGCTTATCTCTTTGGATACAGCATTTTTGGAAGGGGTGTTGCTTTTTAGATAATCTGAACCCCACATTTAGTTGTAAATGGTAGACTATTCAATAATAGATTTATCATGAAGCAAATAAATGGATTAATTTTATAGTTCATTTCATGCAACAAGAACCTTCATGATACACTGTGACCTCTTGTGATTACATATGTGGGCAGCAGTATATAAGTCAAAGAAAACCAAACAGGTGTAGAATATTAAGATTTAGTTTTCCATATGAAGATAATGGTGGTTTCAGCTTTTAGTTAAAATTTCTGCTTTTCTAGCTAGATTTCTTACCTCTTCTTTAGTCTTAGTCAGTTAGATAGGGAGTAATCTAGGCTACATATCTATTCTTATTTTGGTTAATATTGTTTTAAAGGGACTTTCACATTTGTTCTATAGCCAACAAATTGACAATAACTGGATCTTTTTTAAAGCAGAGTAGCTTCATTTTAGTCATTACAGTAGCATTGACTGTCCCCAGCAGTAACAGCATAGAAAGTGATGCCTGAAGGATTTTTCTGCTTTTTTTCTGAATATTTCTTACACTGTTCCCTACATTCACAAGTATTAGCATGCATACTTGTGATGCTTTAGGTGATACTTTAGCCTGGTTTCATGGTGTTTAGCAGGCCGGGAGACTAAACACCCCTGAAACCACATAGATTTAGAAGACCAAACACCCTGTTTTCGTGAGCCCTCAAGGTCTCCTAGTAGGACAGATTTTGTAAACTAGAAGTTAGCTCACCCAGGCCCCTTATTGGGCCCTCCTGGTAGATATGCTAATGTGTAGAGTCTTTAATTGTATACTCTATTGGGGGAGGGGGCTTTTGCGGCGTGTTCTACCTGGATGGCAGAAGCCATCGAATGGGATCCTATTAAAATACCGAGGTAAATGACCCCCAACCCTCTGACCGTGTCTGAGCCTTTATTTCCTAAGACCAGAAAAAGGCATCAAAAGACAGAATCATTAAGGTTGGAAAAGATCATTGAAGCTAACCATTAATTTAACACAAAAATCTTCACCACTAAACCATATCCTCAAGTCCATTTCTATACATTTTTGAATACTTGCAGAGATGATTATTCTACCACTTCCATGGGAATCTTTTTCCAATGCCTGACCATTTCAGCACAGAAATTTTCCCTAATACCTAATCTACACCTTCACTGTCAGAACCTTCCCTGGCCTGTGAGGCCATTTCCTGTGGTCTTGGCACTTGTTGCATGGGAAAAGAGACTGGCACCCTGCTGTCTACAGCCTCCTTTCAGGTAGCTGTAGAGAATGATAACATCCCCTCTGAGTCTCTTTTTCTTCACCTCCAGATCCCTCAGCTACTCCTCATAATAACTGTTCTCTAGCCCTTTCACTATCTTCGTTGCCCTAAACTGCCTAAGGTATGTTATAACATAAAATTTCCCCCTAATTCCTTAGGAAAGATTTGCCTAGGCCTCTCATACATAGACACAAAAAATTTCACATATACATATACAAAAAATCTTATAGTCTTAGGGCTGGAGTGAGTCAACTGAATTTTTGAGAGGAACCAAGAACATATACATTTACAGAAGTTCCCCCACAAGTGTTGCATGCATGCATATTAGAAGTTATTTGACCAAATCTGATCAAGTAGTGTTAATGGAAGGTATCACAAATAAACTATGCAAGATACTGACATAATGTGTCCCAGAGGTTGCTGGTGTCACTATCTATAGTGGGCCTGTATGCATACTGGGTGATGCTTTCTATGCCTGGCCACAAATCTGTAGGATTGCCTCAAGTGATCTCAGGTAATGAGATGTGTCTCTAAGGACATCTGCAATGTGTCTAAGAGCAACTGCTGAAGGTTTTGCTCAGGTAAATGCTAAATTTTTCTTCAATAGAAATTCTTATCTGGGTGAAGTCTTAAGAATTTGCTGAAAAAAGATTTGGCAGACATACACCAGAAATACGATGGAGATGTGATACATGTAGTTTTGATGATACATAATGAATAAAAAAGACAGAAAAACAACAGTATGAATAAATTTAATCTTCCATGCACAGCTCTGAGTTCCCAAGTCCATTGATTTATTTGCAATTCCTGCTAGGTTGATGCATTGCTATTGTATTATTTTTGTTAAAACCCGTGGTTTATAATGCTGTTACTGATATCTCCCTTTTTGCATTCAGCAGAAGGGATGCACTTGCTCAGAGCTTCACTGGCATTGGGCATATTATGTAAGTCACTTGGGAAGAATTTCATGCACTCATTACACTTTATCAGCACGAAAGGAAGCACAGAGAATCAAAACAAAAGATTTCACACAGAGCAATAGAAAACAAGATGCGCTCTGTAGAATATTCATGAAAGGCTTGCAGTATAGCTGAGAGGTATCTGAAGATAGAAGATATTGTGACAGCATACACATTTCTCAGTCTTTAAAATTGCATAAGCCCCCAGGTACAATTATTCATCGCCTTGCACATCCTCATTCAGTGCATTAAACACTTGTTTATAAAAGACAGAATTCCCTGGGCCTCATTGATTGTTCTTATGATGCCTTGAAGACAGTGCTAACCATTTAGATTAGTAATACTTGGAAGTCTGTACAAGACAGCTGCATATTTTCTGTGACACACAGCTGTAGGAAACAAAATATCATTGATGAAAAAAAGTTAGAAGAACAAAGAGTTTATTGTAGCCCACATGATGGCTTCAGCTTTCATTCAGCAGTGTTTGAGACACAGGAGAACAATTTTATGAGCTTGAGCAGAGCCAAAGTGCAGTGGTGGAAATTGGTGTAGGAGTCTTTTATGCGTCTTATTTCATTGACATCAAAAGTAACTAAAAATGAAAAAAGAGAGGAGAAGGTTATAATAAAATGCACATGTTAATATTCACTTACTAAATTCTGCTTAAAGTCTTGTAATCTCAAAGCTAATTTAATCCAATTGCCTTTTAGCTACAATGTCTTGCTCCAATTTCCAAATATAATGACTTTTTAATATAACTTGCACTGTTCTGTATCCAAAGTTGGATTTAGTCATGCAATTTATTCAATCATAACCAACATATATTGTAATTAAGCCTCACACCTGCACAATCTCTATACTAATATATTAATAAATCTATCTTAAACCTAGAGGAAAGATAAATTTTGATGCAGCCCTAAACTGCAATTATATTGTGTAAAGCATACTACAGATATGCCATACCACTGCATTCCATTATTTTGGTATTTCATCATATGCTGGGTGAAAAATCTGTTGGTTCTTTATTATTATTATTATTATTATTATTCATACGGTGTTCTACTGCCAAAGACAAAACTAAAGGTTGAAATTGAACTTGTGGAAAATTAGTGTGCAATATTTAGTATATATGGGACATAGACATTAAGAAATTGCCTGAAGAACACATTGTAAAATCATGAAATACAGCAAAGTAGAAAATGTCACTTTTGTCACTGGTTATTAAACTGGTAACTCTAATATGTACATTCTAAACCCAAGAGTTTTTGCATAATCAATGGTGATTTTTGATAGACACTGCTTATAGAAACAAAATGGAAGACATTTGTGGGTATTGAGATAGTTAGAATTTACTCTTAAAAATTAAGGGGGAGTTTAATTACTTCCTAAGTATTTAAATTTTTTTAGCTCTCATTTTTAGGTAACATTCTCCTTCCTGCTGGACAAGGGGTTGCAGAAAAGCCTAATCTAAAAATTTCTTCTTAATTGACAGCATTCTCTCACTGCTTTACCACTCACTATAAAGTGCTATGCATAGGAACTGCTGATTGTTAACCACATGCAATGCACATTGGTGTAAACACCCTATTTTTCATCTCCATGGGCTGCATTACAGACCAGAAATGTTTTGAGGTTTTTTGACAGCCAAAAAAGTAATGTAATGATGTGGGAAATGCAGCCAACCAGACAAATATGTGGAATTTTTCTGATTTGAAAAAAATATTGTAAACATTTTTGTGCATTTTTGCACACTGGTCATATTTCCTCCTTGATTTCTTATTTGCTCTCCTTAATTTCACACCACATTTTGCTTTTGAAATGTGGCTTTGGAGTAGGGGAGAATATGTATGTTGTCTGAAGCAATTTGATAAGTCTGCAAGATCCTATGGGAGGCCAAGTTCCCACAATTTCTTAACTTGCCACTAATGAGACAAAAGTGGATCCCAAGCAGCATATCACTTGGAAATCAGAACAGAAAGCACCTGATATACTTTCTCAGTGAAAACCACACGCAAAAATATGCTTTTAGGTGGAACTAAGTTCTGTTTAAAATCTGAAACCTGGTTTGCAGTTGACTGCACTCATCTCTAAATGCCTGTGTGGTAAATGCCTCCTAGTGAAAATCGCTGTGTGGCTTATATTGTAACTTGATATTTAATCAGGCTATGCAAAAAAAAATTTCCATAGTTCTGCTTTATGTCTGAGAAAGAAAATGCATCTCTAATGATACTGAGATACTATCACAACTCTCTTGCATTGATCCACTTCGCCTGTGTCCCTTTTAGCAGGATGAGAGAATTGGAAAAATATTTTGGAGAATTTCATGCAGAAATAAGCACTGTAGAAATTGTATAGTAAGAGAAAAGTGAAGACAAAAGGAACCCAGAAAGTCAGGTTGATTCCAAATGTAAACCAGGACTAATACTCTCTGTCACACAAATTTTATGTTCTGGATGCATCTTACAACTATGAAGGATTTGGGTTAAAAGAAGACCATGAGGGAGGATAAAAAGCTATAATACTGATATGAGGAGAAAGGGAAAAGATTAAAGTGATCACAGGGAGACCGAAGGAGTGTTTGTGGTGGAGAAACTAGGTAGGAGAGTAAGAGAGACCAAAAAGAAAAGCGTGTCCACAAAGAGAAAACCATAAATTCAAGAAATCAGGTGTCCTGACATATTTTCATTTCCAGTAGTTTCCTATACTCCTTTAACTGCCTCCCACTTCTGGTTTTCTCTCTGAAGTAGAGGGAAGCCTTACTACCTTGATGGCTTCACCCTTGAAAAGTTTCCCTTCCTTATTATAAATTAATGGGGAGGTATGTAAACAGAGTTTGATATCCCAGTAGATTCACACTGCCTAAATAATCTTTTCTTAGAAGAAGAAACTCTCTTTTCTTGAATGTGAAATTAAAAAGGAAGTCCTTCAGAAAACTGAAATTATTCCTCTTCAAGGCTAGGATTCCTTTCACTTGTACAAGAAATGCTCATTTTATCTTAATACCTTTTGTTGCGAGGGAAGGGTTCAAACTGGAAGATTTGGTGAAGAATAAATGGTTTCACTCAAAGTGACCTTGCAGCTGGGAATTCTAAGAATGTTGATGTGGGAAAACTCCATTTACTCTGCCTACTGTTGTTCATCCTCTGTCTATTTTGAGAAGCAGAATTCCTGTGTAGAGATAACACACTCTCATGGACATGCTTGAACCTCCTCTTGGGGGAGAGACAGAGAGATCATAAAGGCACAGCCTTGTGACAAACTGCGTGTGCAATTGATATCTTGGGTCCATAGTGACAGGATGAGCTGAGCTTGAGGAAACTTGTGTCCCTGTGTGCCTCTGCCACCCAGCACTGTTAGCAAGGTAATGAGATAAACCTACTCTGCACTTCAGCTGGGGTTTGGTGGTTGCCCTGTGTACCTACACATGTCAGTACACATGCCTATGTTTCTAAAACCTGGTCTCAAGGAGGAAAAACAACCAGTGTGTGAGCACCTTTGTAAGGGTGCAAAAATGTTCATTGAGTCTTAACATAAAATATTTGAGTATATGTTCCAATTATTTTTTCTTAAATATGGGTTCTTTAGAAGACAGAATGAATATTGTATAGGGGAGATTTATGAAAAACATCACTGTAAATTCATTACGTATGGAGCTTGCGAATATACAACCAATTGTCAGTTGCAGAAGTAAAAATTCTGTTACCTTGGACAATTTGCCCTGTATCCAGTTTACCTATGTTATAGACTATGTCTTTTCTCCATGACCATGAAATATCACTGTTTTTGTAATTGGAAATTAAAATTCACTGCCAGGAAATGCCCTTGTCATTTATGCGCCTATCACACAAGATTGTTTTTCAGAAGGAAAAAAAATAATAATGCAAGACTCCTGCTACTCCTCAGTATAAAAGCTTCTCAACTTTTGCACAGAAAGGACCCTACATATGCAGCTGTTCACTGTTTTTAAGGATTTCATCTTAGCAGGAAATGATCACAATAACAGAAAACAGGGATCAAGGTAATAAATAAAATCTACAAGACTTCTATCTGTGCTTGTTCATACCATATTTTGGTTCAATATATTTGATGAGCTTAGGCTTATTTTAGTAACACAAACTATGAAATATGTTAGTTTTTGTGAGTAGTAAAATGGTATATGTTGTAGAATGGTTGTTCTCAGATGGTGTTCATCAGGTCTCTACCAGTGACATACAGTTATGTCCCATAATCATGTTTCAAAAATAAGATACTGCATTTGATCCTCCCAAAATGTTCATGGTAGTTATGACTGAGAGGTTTCTGTTATTTTGTATGGGATGAATGAATTACTTTACAGGCTTCTAATGTGTATCAGAGTTCTGAAAAACACCCTTCTTTCAGGTTATTTTCAAATCTGATCTTCCATCTTCCCATTTTTTTTTCTTAAAAAAAAAACAGACTTAAAGGTTTGAAATCTGACTAGGAATTTTCCAGCAAACCGTATTGATTGACCTTCATCAAAATAGAGTGACATTAAATATTTCTTGTATATCAAACAACCTAGCTGTCTAATCTAATGGGATCTCATATGCCAATTTGTACAAGATACAGGTACAATAAAAATGAGGCTTAAGAATCAAAAGGCTGTCAATAAAATTTACAACGTTATTGAATTCCAGTTTGCCAAGCTGATAAAATATCATAAAGTTATAGACTAATAAAATAAGGATGATAAATAAGATTCCATAGTTCTTAACTTTCAAAGAGAGAAAAAAAAAGACAGAAAAGAGTTGCATGTATATTCTTTATATAATGGGGTTTTTTTTGCCAGAAACTGTGTGTTTTACTTTGACTACTTGTTATCAGTCATAGAACATTACACTGGCAATATTAACTTGTTTTCTTAATTTCTCTTTAGTGTTAGACGGTCCTTGTTGAAATTGTTTACTTGTCTTCAGGGCTGAGGTGTTTTTTAGAGTTCCGTCAGGAAACCAAGTGAAAGACAAGTGAGGTATCTGTTTGCAATGTTGGTATATGTTATTGGAAGTAAAATATTCAGCTTGTATTTGGCAAATTACACATTTACACATTTGTTCTTTCCTATACCTGTGAATGGCAGAAAATCTGATGATGTTTCTAAAAGTTAAGCTTTTGTGAGACTACACTGGTTTCACTGCAGTGGGTGTAACCCAGTGAACATAAAGAAATGAGGAAATCACTGTTTCATCATGAGACCCATGACGTTAATGAAGGTGAAGATGATGTCATTCCCCACTGGGCAGAAGGTATCAGAGAGGCCAGGAAAGAGTGGAATACAAGCAGGTGGTCTGATGTGTTTTCTTGCATTAGTGTAGGATTATACTATAAGGCTATGAAAATGCACAGGGAAATAAAGCCTCAGATCAATGCTAAGCTGTATCATTTAATGGACCAAAGCAAAAACCAAGACCGAATTTAGGTACCATACTGAGCTCAGACAGAGAAAAAAACCGGCTTCCAGAAAATGTGCTTTTGCTTTTATCTTAGAGACCTCATTTTCAAAAAGCAATTTGATACCTCCAGCCTGAACAAGTAATTTATTTTGCTGAAGACATTTAAGAAGATGATGCATAGGCTCTGTTTCAGAAACTTGCCACCTTGCTTTCTCCAGGCCTCAGACCGTGTAGACAGCCCATCGTGTTTTTCTGCTGTTGCTGGTAAGATAGAGGTAGCAGGGCAACAACTTTCTAAAATAAAAGTGCAGTTTTAAACCCATCCATGCACAGTTCAGATGAGATTTTCACTCTCTGAATCACCCTTCAGGTTTTGCTCTTTTAAGCTCTAAAGCTCAGGAAAGAATATTTGCATGCGGGGGAGAAGGTATGTCCTATCAAAGACTATAGGAGAATTATCAGGGAATGTGAGACGTTTATTACTGCAAAACTTTCCTTATTTTTTTCATCTCAGATATCATTCTAATTTTAAAATACATGTTGTTCTCAAATGCCAGAGTCTATACGCCATAAAAGCTCCTTCTATTGCATTTTTTGTTTTCTGTACAGGGCTGCTAGGTAGAAATAGTAATTGCAGTACAATTTCTGATTTAAAAACACATCAATACACATGGAGAGTCTAGTGAGCATCCTTTTAAGATTTTCAGTGTTGAAGCTGTTCATTCACACCAGAAATTAGATTAAAGTAAAACAATAAATTACTAGGAATTCCTGAAAGTAATTAGAAAGTCTGTGCAGGGCTTGTGCCAACCTGTAGAAATCAGTAACACAAACAAAACAGTTTTCTATGATTTTTCAGCCTCACAGACTAGAGATACTATTCCTCACTGTTGAGTAGGAGGAATTTCAGAGAACACCTGAAGGAGATTTGTGTCTCACCAGTTTTCTAATGAAAATGAATGAGAAACTTGCAAGTTTTCACAAACTCCTCTTGAGTCTCTGCCAGTTTTCAGAACACAGCACTATAGTAATTGCACTGAGCACCGAGATTGATGTCAGGATTAAAGGTTATAAGCTATGAGGGCAGGCTGGGTTTAGATCCATAATGTCTGAGAATGCAGGCTGTTGAAATGCTGTATTGAATGCTAACCTGAAGCTTCAGAAAGGGAACTAGCTTTTGGTTTTTTTTCCCAGCATAACTGTGCTAATTGGACAAGTGGGTGTGAATAGCTATTATAGGAAAAGCAATTTAGGATAGGTACCTGAAATAATTTTTCCATACAGATAACCTGTAGAGTATGGACTGTTACAAGGATGGAGGAAAAAAAGAATCATTAAAAAAAAACAATGCAGAAAACTGATGTCATACAGAACTGGACTATTGCTTATTCATTAGCTGTGGATGTGGGGCCAATTGTTAGCCTAAGCCAAGTTGGCCATATATTGCTTTAGCAGTTCTAAGCAGAATTAAACCTGTTCTGACTAACTGGGGATTTATCCCACATGGGAGAAATTTCTGAGCAGTGTAAAGCTGTCATTGCAGCATCTTGGCAAAGGAAATGCTTATTGGAAATGTACTGGGGCAGGAAGGACTACACTTGGAGCATACCATGCTTCAGTCTTCCCTGCCAATGTAATTGCCTCTAAGGGGTTCTGCCATCTGGTGCAAGTTACAGAAAGCCTGAGGCTATTTGAACTCATACTGGGATTTAACCTATGAGCAGGAGAGTGCTTAACTGGCTTTAGGCCAATTTCACCTTCTTCTCTTCTGCATTAAGCAGAGTATTTCTATAATTATAAAATCTATTTAAAATCCATTGATGTTCAATTAGTTAATATGGAATTGATTCTGACTTCAGGTGGGAAATAGATCTTGGAACCAAATGAACTTCTGTGTTCCATGTTCTTCATGCAAATACTCCTAATAAGAAGAAAAACAGGCAAATGTCAAATGCACAGGGAAAACGTTCTCATAACAGATTGCTTTTTTTTCAGATTGTTTCCATTAAGTCAATTAGAAAGTCTAACTTGCTGAAACACGTCCAAGAGTAATAACGAAAATACCTAAATAAATAAGAGGTGCACATATGCAATTCAATAGGAATGATGTATGGATTCAGACCTGTCATCACTCCCTCACTACATAATTCTGCCTAATCCACACCTGTGGCATATAGTAGCAGTGAAAGAGATAACCAGGTTTAATGTTACACCTGTATACATTTGTCCTTTGGAACCTTTTTTGGAATTGCAATTATTATTCTTTAATCAATGCTCCTACAAATCTGTAATGTCAATTTGTAATGATGTATATTTCAATTCTGTTCAAAATAAAAAGAGACAAAGACATCATCCAGAGCTAATATAACTACGGTTCACAACTATAATACATTTTTTTCTTTCCAGTTATAAGGAAACTTATTTTCTTTCTTTTAATGGATGAAGAAATCAGTTGCAGGGGAATTATTTTGACACTCTTTTCATTTGACTTATTACTTCTGAGGTTGATTTTATTTTTCTTATTTCAGTCATTCATGCTCCTGACATGTTTTTTTGGTGGTGATTTTTTTGCTGCTGTAACTTTTGTTTTGTTTAGGGGGGGTTGTTTGCTTGTTTGGAGTTTTTTGTGTTTGTTTTCTGGGGATGGATAAAACAGATATGCAAACCTTTCTGGAGTAACTTATCTTCATGATTCCCTGTGGCTGTGAGAACTTGATTGCCTTAGTGCTCCTTGATGTTACTATGAATTGACCACTGATGCTAATTGCACTCTCAAGAAATAGATACTTGGACAATGATTTAGACTCTTCAAAATGCCTAGGTACCATTCTTATCTCACTAGCTGCAATCAGAATTTGTACTGTTAATGATTATTTGTGTCATTGTCTTCCCAGTAAGTCTCATTGATTAGAAAACAAAATCTATGCATTGTGGAGCACCATTCCAATCAGGATACTTCAGAGATTTCTTACCTTTGAAGGAAGCAGAACTTTAGAGCTGCTTGTGTGACTCAAACCCACAGTTCCTTTAGCAAAAGTTGTTTTCTTGGTTTAATTTAAAGTATTGCAATTTTTTCTTACACAGTTTTCCACAAGAAGTATTGACTATATATGAACATAAAAAGAGTCAACTAACAGCATATATACTGAGAAAAGGCTCAAGTTTAACAAATGGAGCTTTCTCAGACATTATTAAAAAACTAAAACAAAAATGAGAATTGCATGATATAATTAATATTTTTACACATTTGTGCTCCTCTTGTGTCATTTTTATCATAATGGGAACATCTATTGTTAGAATAAATGAGCACAAAACTTCCATTTATTGGAAAGATTATTTTCCCAAGTCCAAGACAATTTAAGAAAAGAAACTATCCCTAAATTAGGTAGAATAGGCAATAGAAAGGTTAGATTGTGCCACTGGGAACTGTAAAAACATCAGGATTTAATTAAGTCTTTAAAATATTGTTGAAGACTGTTTGCAAGTACATAGTGGAAGCTCAGAGGTGAGCATGCATTTTTTGAGCCTGCACAATATCCGAGGTATCAATATCAAATTCTAGTAAGCAACAAAAATGTTTCAATGAGGATCATAGGTATATTTATTGATCTCATCTATTTATTGACTTACTACTCATGGAGTTTGAAAAGGCAGTCTCTAGACTCTTAAAAGCATATTGGGCCTATGAATTCTGGATTTCTTGCCTAGAAAAAAAATAAGGCAGGGTTACAGTCTGGAATGGTGATCTACTCTTCAAAATAACTGTAAAAATGAGGACAGAAGAGACAAATTGCAAAGATTGGATGAATATTTAGTACAAAATGAACATTGCTCTCTCAGCCAATAGGTCACCAACTGACTGATAGTCATAGGTTTGTCCATAAACACACGAGTTTTCATGGTCAGCTAGGCCCAGTGGCTGATGGTTGTGTCCTCTTTTCACCCCATAGAAAAGGAAACCAAAAAGTGGCCATCATAAATTAGCATAATAGTGCATGAAGCGATGCATGCTTTTATGTTCAGACAGTCTTTAGCACTGAAGGTCTATTGCCATGACATGTCATAAAAACATTGCCAAAGTCAGCAAACAGCCCAGTGTGTGCCTGTCAAATGCTAAATCACTCTGCTCTCACAAGTCTGCCCAGGGTCTTATCCCATGAGTTCACTTTGCATCGTTGCCCATATATGATCCAGTAGCAGTTTGCTACATATTATTTTGTTGGTTGGGCTGCCTAATACCTTTTTTCACAGGATTACTTTGGTTCCCATAAGTGGCATTTTATCATGATTTGCAATATTTAGAGAAATGAAAATATGTCTCAAATAATTGTCAATCTAAACAGAATATAAAAATCAGCATGATTATATTTATGAATGCTGAAAACTTAATTGTCCTCTTTGCATTATCACCTAGAATGTAATTTTTAGGTTGGTTTACTCACAGCTGATTCACAGTTCCTCATACATTCTACCATTGCCAAGTATCCAATGATGTACACATTCTGAACAACTTTGTGGAATACAGAAGTAATATTCTTAATGCACAGCTGCAAATGAAAAAGATTAGATGATTTTAACTCACAGAAATGAATCCTAAGTAGGGCTAAACAAACAGTATGTTTGCTGATGTCTATCAGAAACCATAGTTAGGTGGAACTCAAAGTGATGTTTTACTACCATTTCAATTAATCTACTTTTTGAATTGCTGATTTTGAGCTTTCCTATATTAAGGGAAATTTCATAAAAGTGATTTCAAATACATTTCTGAAATATTTCACTTGAAATTGCTTTTTCGTGCTGGAGTTTTTTTAGGAAAAAATCCCAATAACTCAATGCAAGAAAAATTAGTTTGTGAACATTCTCTTGTTATGAAACTTTCATTTTCTTTCCCACTGAAATATCTTTCAAATTATGCTCTAGTTTTTAGTACCATTCTACTGACGTTCCCCCAATTCCATCATTTGTTATCAAAAGATGTATCTCTTTCTAGCTCTCTGTGAATTCCTTCCCTTACATCTCTGCTGATCGTCTGCATTTAACAAAATCAAAGAATGACATCAATATAAACAATTACACAGACTATTCAAGTATTTTGTACTCTATAAGTGGCACAGAAGCTTTCAGCCCACCATCCACATATCCACTGTCTTCCCACGTTGTTTGCAGTGCAGAGGTACTGGTTTCATCAGGAGACACTCTGCTGCCAGGTTAGTTAAGACTCTGCAAAACTGAACTAATGAACTTGCTTTCAGTGAGGTTAATTGACTTAGACACACGACCAGACATGTATAAATATACTGCTTTCCTTCTTCAGCCAGCTTGATCCTGGCTAATTGCAAGGACTCTGTACAGTGTATTTCATCATGATACCCCAAAGTGGTAAATCAAGACTTTTGTTTCACTTCCATATATATAAGACTTCTTTTCCACATACACTTTTCATCTACTTCTCTGTACATTCATGTTGTTTTAAAAAAAGTAACCAATTTTATCACTGATTTTGTGGTAAAAAAAAATAAATTTTACAATGCAGCAATCCTTTCTGCAGCACAAGAAATATTTTACATACCAGAAAATAGAACTAGCTTAATCATCACCTGAGTTTTCTTTTGTGGAATTTCAGAAAGCAAGAAAATGGATCTTTAAAATCAAAAATTTTATGGAGGTACTAAGACATTAATTAATGATTAAGTAGTCTCACATCTTGTGATAGTGCAATATTAAAATTTAATTTATGTGTGTCCAGTTCCTTGGCTTTTCATGTTAAGAACATGATACCAATACAAATTTGAGCACTGTCTCTCCAAATAATTAAGATATATTTTGCATGACTGAAGTAACTTAAATTTGCACAATATGTATAAAACAGAAAATGTGGTACGATAAGGTGGTGTCATGTGTTATTTCCACTTGTTAATTTATCGCCAGCCTCAAGTTTTCTTAAGGAAACACCACAAGAAGTTTTTCAGGTCCCCTCTCAAATCTTCTGTGCCTGTGATCCCATAACAATTTTTCTTAGAGATCCTGACATCCTAGCAGGGTGCTGAAAAACTGCCAGTTTTTTATTAACAGGTTTTATGGCTCTATTTTCTGTCTGTTCAACTCAGCAGCCTTCTATTTTTTTCAGGACCCTTCTGGGAAATGGCATTTATGGGATCAAAAGGGTTCTCCCTCATGGCTCTGACTATGAAAAGCACAGTTTAGGAGAGATCACAGAGCCCCTGTGCTCTTCCGAATTGTGCTTTCTTCGGAAGCTTTCACCCCTAATTGTACACTTTTCCTGTGTGCTTTTATAGCTTTTTCTGCCAAAACAGAATGTTGCACAGCCTTTTCTTACCAAATCCCATCTGCAGCTATTATCTTGTCTTGGTTTTTAAAATCCCTTATTTGTAAGTGAATAGTTTTCTTATTTTGTTTTATCTATCATGTTTTACTAAAGCTGGCTAAACTGTTTGTTCAGGTGTCTTTCTGTCACTGAGCAAAGACCAGTTAAAGGGATCAGTAAAATGCTACTATAATTCTATGATGCTGCTGAACACAATGTGTGTACTATACTGACAAATGGTCAGTGTATTCATACAAGTGAATGCAAGATTTGTTTGACTAGCTTTTCTTTTCTTTACTTACTTTAACCTAAATATTTAATGTTCTGGGATTTGCAGATATGGGGCTCAGTGCCAAGTGTAGCAATGTAGAAACTGTGGATAAGAATTATTACAAAGACATGGAGAGCTCTGTATATAAAACAATGTCAGGATCAGTTGCAGTAATCAATGGACTTTTTTTCTTTTTGCTTCAGTACTCAATCTGGCATCTGCTCTATCCCCTAACAGAGGATTGGTTTTTTGAAGATGATCACTATGTGTCCAGTGTTATTTGAAAATCTATACTATTGCATGCATTTCTGTGTTTATATGCAATTGGGTTAAGTTACTATGCCCGTTTCCTCCAGCTGGCTTATTTTAAATTGTGAAAACTAATAGCATTAATTGTTGTTGCTAAAAAACCTGCACATGCAGCTAAAATAATTTTTTCAAAACACCTCCTCCTGAGTCACAAAACTAATATGTTCCTATGGGATATATTAGAGTTCTCCATGAAGAAAATTGCATATACACTTGTCCAAGAAGTATAGAACAGAAAAAAACCTCCCTCCTGCTTTTATCTGTTCACTTGTCATTTGTTTTCACAATCTTCCTTGTGCTTTTTGATCTTCACAATTTGCAGAGAAAGCAGCCCAGCTTTGAAAATACCAATACACAACTAGATTTTTGTGCAACATAGACTCTTAATGTAACTTTTACCTTCAGAAAACCTCTGAAAAGAAGAATCAAACTGCAACACTAGAACTTAGATGGAAAAGGGAACTCTGAAAGAAAATTATCCTTCCACAAAAAGAAGCAAGATTTGTAAAATAAAATATCGTATATGTGCAAGTATTAGTTAACACAGTGACTTAATGTTCTGTGCTCTGAAATTAGATTCCTCTCTCCTCATTCTTGGTTCTGGTGAAAAACTGAGAAGTAGTGAACACAGAAGGGCATCGTGGAAAGCTACAATAGCTGTAGTAGACCTCTGACTGAGTTATCTTGGTTTTTGGAATTTCTCCAAAACATGGATATGTCTATGCACCATTTCTGGCACTTAATCTCATTCCTATGGAAGAAAGAATACAAATCCTGCTGAACTCAACAAAAATTTTACATTGTTAAACCCTCTTTTGCTTTCTGCTTTGGAAACATTTTAATAAGATGCCATGATTCAGACATGGCATAATTTTGTCATTATATAGAGAAAAAAACTAAAATAATTTCCTATTTAAAAATGCATCCAAATATTGTGCAAGAAAAATAGGGATTTTTTTTTTGTTTTGTTTTCTTTATTTCTCAGATACTTATAATCCTAGACTTATATGAGAAACCTGTAAAGGTTAGTCCATCAAGATTATTCCTGCCATCATGACTATATTGTAGAAGATATGAGCTGAAAAGGCCTTGTCCCCAGTATTACTCCTTCCATTTACAGAACTGGTTTGAATGATATTGGCAAAAGGAATATACCTAATACAATTGTAACTTAATGAATTGACAAATGCAATACTGATGAACCTTTTTAAATTCTAGCAATTCTTGAGTCATTACGTATCTCAGAATCACAGATATTCAACTATCTATATTTATTAAAACTCTCTTTCAATGGCTTAACTTTGTGCCATTTTCTACTCCTTTTACAGGTGTTATAGAATGAAAAAGGAGCACATCTGAGGATCAGATATTGGACAAATTACAGATAACAATATATGATTCTGACCTCATTAGTATTTGGAATTTTGATCTCGATATTGGAGGTGTCTACATCTCCAGCATCCCATTTTGATGGAAAGGGAAACACATCAAATCACCACTGGAAACACTAAATGATCAGTGTGACATGGCTTTTGTGGTACTCTGTTCCACAAAGAAACAGACTATGCATATTCTCCAAATTCTTAAGATTTCAGTTTGCTCTCTTTCTGAAACAAGAAAATTGTTGAAGTAATTCCAGCTATACCTATGTATTCATTACAGTACAAAAGTAGGAAGTTCATCAAGTTTAGTCCCTCATATGACAATCAAAAACACTGTTTATTCTTTTCTAAGTTCTACTTTTCAGTAAAAGAGGTTTTCTGCTTTTGTGCAGCTTTTTAAACATGGTTACAGATTCAGCCTTTTGGTGGTAACAATTTTTCTATATTTCAAGGGTCAGCTTATACCTACTTGCTCTTTTTACAGATTTTAGATCAAGTATAGATCTCATATGCTCATCTTTTCACTAGATGAATTAAATGCTTCTGTGGAGCTCAAGCAAAGGGAAGTAGTATACATCCTCAATCAAAACAGAGAATTATGCCTAGTATAATGTCATATCATTGTCTTGCTGCGGCCAATGTCATCAGCCTGAAGTATGATAATATTTTGTCTTCGATATTCAGTGAAGGTTTGTCATTTACAGTCCATGACTTATTTTTTTCTTCCCCTTTAGGATTTTTTTTTTTAATAGGCAAGTCTTTGACTCCCTTTTTAAGGGAGGTTAAGAAAACATCTTAAGTGTACTAGAAACTCTGCAGCCACCTATAAGACTTTTGATATCTCCCCATCTCAGCTGAGAAGGGCTCACATGAAGTATGAGAGGGACCTGTACTCTTCAGAGTCTTGCTGTGTTACAGTCTCACAATCACTTACTGGCTAATACACAGATAATTCCTCCTTCTATCCCAGTCAGAAAACTCAAAGTCACTACTTGGCTGGAGCTGCTAATAAAGACTAGCTCATGTCTTACTGTCAGCTCAGACCTTGAATTTGATATGATTATTTTAATCCTATTTCTATTTCCTTATTCCTCAGTCACCCTCATCTTCCTGTCAAATATTCTAACTATTCAGTACTAATGACATCTTCCAACTTTGTGTCAATGGTAAAATTAGTTAACGTATTTTTTCTGCTTTTACGAACTTCGCTAATGAATTTGTTCAATGGCAATCAACCTACACCAGATCATTAAGAAAATGGTATGTTAATTTCTCTTGACACATTATCAGGTTTCAATACAACCAGCTGACTTGTCTTCTCTTTTCAAAGTCTCAGCTGAACCTCATTATCTCCAATCTAATTCCAAACTTCCTAGTGTTCAGTACTTGAGATTCAAATAAAATACAGTTTTAGACAAATAAAATGTAACAAATTAGATTTTTCCAGAAAAAGGAATTATCAGGGTGCTGGTCTACTATGAAATATCCATGGTGAATACTATATATTTTCATTCCTTATCTTGTGTATCTCCAAAATAAAATCAACATTTGCATGATACCACTATAGTTTGAATAGTAGTATGTAAAACATTCACTGGAGAGACCATGACTTTATTGTCAGTTCATTAAGCAATGTGGCACAGAAAACAGCTATATCCTCTTTCATTAGTCTCAGGCCCATTCCTTCTCCTCCTCTCCCAGTTAAAGCCAGGAGAAATCACTTAACAAACTCTGAAAGCGCATTAACAAGGACTTATCATGCTGAGTTTTGTGCAGCCATGCTAGAAACGAATAATTACTTTTAATCTGACTTTTTATCTGTCTTCCTTTCTTCCATTCCTGGACATTGACTTCCAATATCTTCTTATCTCCCTTTCAATGAGTTTGCTTCTGCACTTTCTTCCTTCTGCATGTTTTTTTAACTTCTCATTTATTCTACTCTTGCAGTATAAAATAGTGATGATTGAAAAAGAATCATGGCACTATTTAGAAGTGCAATTAGAGGCAAAATGAAAGCAAAATTTTCTCTTTTCAGATATGAAATACAATTCCAAAAGAAGCATATCAGTGTACCTGAAAATTCCTAAGGATAAGAAATACAGATACAGCTTAAATCTGAGCATCCTTTTTCAGTCTATATTCTTTCACTATCTGGCTATTTGCTTTCCGTGGGGAATTTTTTTCTTTAAAAAGAAAAAAAAAATTAAAAGATATATTTTCTGCCTCCTTATTTTTTTTTTACCTCCCAGATTTTCCACATAATCTCACGCTCTTATTCATCTTAAATATTCCAGTTTGAATGGCTTCCTTATGAAAATAATGAAGAATGTTAAAGATCTTATGTACATATTGTGTACTGAATTGTTTTCCCAGGTTCCCATTAGAAAGACTTGTTATAAAAAACCTTGTAACAATCTAGAACTTCAAAGTTTGAGCCATTTACCACAGATGAATGGGACAATCAGAATAAAACAAACACATGATAAACCTGATGGATATGTTTTTCTCCAAATGTAAGGGAATTCAATCTGCTGAGGAAAGATTAGGGGCAGTATCACTACCACTTTTAACTAAAGAATTAAGAATTCATTTACCAAAGTATATCTGAGAATTTCTCCGGAAAAGTCAGAAAAAAAATATTTTAAAAAGCAGCTAAAATTGCTTGCACCAAAGGTCTGTTCCTAATCATATTCACTTGATCAAGAGTTATTGAGACAGTAAGATAATTTAGAACCACATGAAAAAAGAAGATACTCTGCTCTAGACCAATATAGTGAGAAGGGTCTAACTCATCTCCCATTGATCTCGGAAGTTTAATTCAGTCCTTTCTCATATATCCTTGCTGAATACATATTAATCTACTGATTTATCACCTCTGAAATAATCTTCACATCATCCAGTGAATTAATCAGGAGATGAATTAAATATTTTAATAGCATATGTCTAGTACAGGTAGAATGATTTCCCCTTCTAATTATAATATCTAATTTTCTTCTTACTATTCTTCAGCAGCTGTAGTGTTGGTCACGTTGAGTTTTTTAAATTTAATTTTCTTTCTTATACGCAACCTCTTCACCTTAAAATGATCTTTTATCTCTCATAAAAACAGATGACAAGACTATTTTTCAGTTCAGAACTTTTCCATAATTACATTTTTGGCCTCAAGGGAAAAACTGTATACATTATCAAATCCCTTGGCTTTGCAACTGAGTAGCTTTAACAGTGTTGCACACTGCCTACAGCTATTGTAATTTATTTTTAATATTAGAAAATTCTCAAATTATAAGTTCTAACAAGGTAGAGTCCTGTTCAAATTGAAACTCATTATGTTTCTTACTGCCTTGTAAACTGGTTCTGTGGATTCCTTACAATTGTTTGTTTCTCTTCCATTTCTTACAGTAACCACTAACCATTCATGCTGTGGTGGATCTAACAATTTTTATTTATCAAGATAAAATCCACTGGCCTTTTACTACTTACATCTACAGAAGCATTACAGTGCAATTCAGGAACGCTCCTGAGCAGTGCAGCACTCATTGTAGAAGTGTGAAATGCTTCCTGAAACTAACGCCAAACTCTGTAAAAGAATCATAGAATGTGTAATATTGGAAGGGATCACACTGGGTCATTTGGTCCAACCTTCCTGCTCAAGCAGGGTCACCCTAGAGCACAGGATTGTGTCCAAACAGTTGTGGAGTATCTCATGGAGGGAAATTCTACAGCCACTCTGGGCAATCTGTTCCAGTGCTGTATCAGCTGTTTACATACCATCTCCCTATTTCAAAGTTTTTACTATTAATAATTAGAAATTAGCTTTCAACTACCATCCTTAGGAATACAGAATTGTTTTCTAGTAAAAAAAAATATGAGTTTTACCCTCAGGTCTCTTAGGACACCCATTCATATCTAGAGGACTAAAAGTATTCTTGAATGCTTCAGGTTTAACTTAACTATGCATGTTTATCACTTACCCAGACAGAAGGTAATCGTGCATATAGCAATTGAAGCAAAAATCTCAGTAATACTTGCCTAATTTTTATAATTCTACCTTCATATTTTCCTTCTGACATGGAAAGGAAACCCTGATACTGATTTCAAGTCAGCCTCAAGTCAGCTTCAAGTGCTACCAGTGAATCCAGAGAAATAAACCCATGCAGCCCTCACAACCACAATGAGATCTTCACCAGCTTATGTGCTCACTTACTTCATCAAGTCCTCCTTACTTGATAAAGGGTTTCTTAACTCTGCATCTGGCATTATAACTATTTCTGAAAGTTTCTTACTGAGGTCCGTCCCTGATTGGCTTGATCTGTTTGAAAGCCTTTGATTAGCTAATTAGCACCTTAGATCTAAATAGCAGTGAATTGTGCATTAGCTCTAGGAACTTGTAATTTTTTTGTATAACTTCTTTAGGTATTAGGATGGGCTCTTACTTATGCAAATTTTTGATTCTGATTTTTCTTTCTTTTTTCCTCCTTGTTCTAATTAAGATAAACTCAGAAATTAGATTGAGATAGCAGTTGCAATCCTAATTTTTTAGTGTGGGCACTTGATATGAGAATGGCTGTACATCACAATCAGGTCTGTCCTTGCCAGACTGTAAGCTCAGAGTTCTTCTATTTTTTAAAAATTTTAAATCTTGTTGCAATACTAAACAAGTAAAATAGGTTTTTTATGCAGTTAGCTATATGTTTTTCCTAGAGTGAATGGCACTGAGACCTATGACAATTCTGAGAGCTCTTTTTGAATTTGAAGTCGTTGAAGGAACTCTGTTTGGGTTGTCTTATCCAACACTGGACACTGTTACACTGGACACTGGAAGATTGAACACATTGAGTCTAATATTTTCTAACTGCTTATGTTGATCCAGCTGTGCTTTCTCTATGACACATGGGATAGACTTTCTCAATAAAGTTCTTTGAAGATATTAGAAAGAAACTCATTTAAACTGAGACAGTACAATGAAACATCTTGAGAGAAAAGTATTAATAACTATTTTTTGAAATGCTTTCTTTCTGCTTGTGGAAGTCCAGAAAATATATTAGAGTAGAAAAGGTAACCTATTTTTGCACATATAGGAAAGAAAAAAAAAAAATCCAACAAAAAACCAGGAATACTTACTCACCCCATAATTTATTATTATAAGCAGTATTTCTTTGACTTTTTCCTAGCCCCAGATAATTTCTACTTCATACAAAATAGCTTTCTTTGGATAATTTCAAGTTTGATTGGTACTTCATGAAATTTTAAACACATCTACAAAATCTATTACAGTAAAGCTGGGTAAGGTTTATTGAGGTACATCATAAACACTTGAGATGGAGTAGAATCCTACTTACCAGTAAAAAACAATGTTTATTTTGGGTGTAATGTGGAGTGGTTCACATTCTAACTGTGTATCTTTTCCTTGGCAGCCCAGGGAAATCACTGTATATGTTTCCAAGAAATATAGAATACAAGCCTACGTTTTCCAGTCTCTCATCTGTCCCAAGCACTACTGTCATGCAATAATAAGACAGGATTGTAAATCTCTTGTATTTTCTTTCCTTTCTCAGCAATACATTGCTATGGAAGTGAAAGCTAAATACATTTTATGCTTCTTGTGCTGCCCAATATTTTGACTAAATATTTTGGTGATAACGGCCAGAAAAGAGTCCCGAACAGAAGAATAAAAATCCAAAATATACATATCAACTAGCCATCTCCATATTGGAAGAATGATGTACTGAAAATCCAGCATGCCCCTGAGTACCATTCCAAAGATAAATGAAGAGTTTTAAAGTAATTAAATTTGAAAGAGTCCTACAGCAGCAACATGAAAAAGGAAATAAAATACACAAAAGAAAATAAACTTCTGGTGAAATTATTTAATATAATGGTATGGTTTCTTTATGGTTTTCATAATAAACAAAGGTAATTTGGGAAAGTCTACACTTGCTTCACAATCTAAACATGTATCTATGATACAGTAATGACAGCTACGAACCACTGCATCTGTGGTTCCTCTTACTGAGCAAAAGTTCTGCATGAAAATAAGTCTGCATTTAAATGACAGTGGCTAGAACACGTTCTTTATTCTTTGATAGAAGCAATAAACTGAAGCTGGAATACAAAACTAAGAGTGAGAAGGGTGCTCGAGTGTGTAAGTTTCCTTATTCTTTTATTAGAAAAATAAAAGCAAAAAAGGAAAGAAGGCACAAGGAATTACTAAATGTGCCAGTACACAAATGGGAAAAAGTGTGACTCAGGAGGGAATTTTCCCATGCTGGTATACATATAGGGAGGTAGATGTTTCAAAGCTTTCAGGAGAAACACACATAAATGTAGGGATTCATTTTTGCACCTAGCCAGCTGCTTTCAGTGAAATCAATGAGATCTGAGTTATGGTGTTTGAAACTTTAATGAGTTCACAAAAGTTTCGATTTTCTCTTTGTAGAGTGCCAAAATAATAGCTAAATGTTGTATAGGGCTGAGTTTAGTCCTGATTTGAGCCTTTTCAAGAGTTATTTGAGCTTTTTTAGGTCTTCACTGTAGATTCGCTTCATTCTTCATCTCTAAGTGTAAATGAAACAAGTCTGGTTTTGTAGCTACCCTAGGATTTTACAGTGACAATATTTTCTCAAATGTTTGGTCTTGTTGGTTTCTGAATGTTTTGAAGAAACAAATGCATTTCTATGAAAAGATTTTTAAGTACTACCATATGTTCAAAAAAGACTGAGCACATTAGCTGTTCTAACTAAGACTTAGGGAAAAAATAGTGAAAATGGCCCTTATTGCCTTTCAGAAGCAAACATATTCTAATTCATTTTGTTTCCAAAAAGGTATTTTTGTGGACAGTTGCTGCTTTTCAGTCTGCAGGCTGTACAGTTATAATGAGCTCCTATTGCATGTGAGCAGTGTTTTAAGTTGTTTCATCCACAGAAATATTCCTGCCTTGTTTCCTAAGCATAGACTAAAAGTAGAGGTATTAATATTGTAGCACTTCTAATATTTATTTTTCATTTCAGTGCAAAACACGTACTTGAAACCTGTTAATAATCATGACAGTAAAGTTGAAGCCTATTAATAATCATGCCAGTAAATGACTAAAGAGAATTACATTTAACACTATTATAGATTTCTGTAGTTTTAGTGGCTATCTGTATTTTATTTCCTTTGTTTTAGGAAAGATGCATACCAGCTTCACCCAGGATTTCTGAGTTAAAATTCTGAAGCATTATATAAAAATATATTTCTGTCTCAAAACAATAAAAGGTTTGACTGAAGCAAAAGAGTCATTTCTTAAAAATTATATTAAGAAAATTCCACTTGGTCTCTCCCCCATCCTATAGAGTGTAGCAATACTGCAGCAATCTTCAACTTCTGGAAGAGCAGTCAATAATCCTTGTGTTCCAGTGATTATATGTAATTATTGTCTTCCAAAACAAGGTTTCAATTCTTTCACCACTGCTTCACTGCTAAATGCATTCAAATTACTTCTTACCATTATGTACATTAGATAATGGGTACTTAAAGGAAGCATCAACTTGTACAATGAGAATTTGACAAAAGTATCATAGAAATACAGAAGGGGACAGAAGTCAAATCTAATTCCCGGCTCTGATTACAGTACCCACAGCACTTTCTACAGTAACATCACTTCAGTCCGGACATCCTACCTGCTGGAGGCAAGGATGGCCAGTATAATGATGCACAGAGACAGAATAATCCTAGGATTGCTTTCAGAAATAATGATTAGACCTTGATTTCTGATTCCTTCAGAGAATGGATGTTGCAGTTAGAGAAAGAATTCACCACAGTTTTGGAAAAGAGAAGCAGGATGGAACACAAAACCTCTTTTCAGCTTTGGCTTGATTACATCTCCAAAGTCATGTGAAGGTAGCCAGATTTATCTTCATGGATATATGAAAGAAGTAGTCTGCAACAGGGTTTTCAGAGTTAGATGTAAAAATTTCTTAGTGAAATTACACCTACTGAATATTATAGGACTCCTATAGATGAGTCATGTAATTAATTCATACATAAATGCTTACCACTGTGAGATCTCAATTAACCTAATGATTTTTCTCCCTGCTGTTTTAAACTGTGGATTCATAATAATGGGAATTTTAGTCCTATGTTGCAGTATGCTACATTAGCTGTCCCACTTATCTGAAATTTCCCATTCTAGGCTTTATCTATGTAGTACAAATGTAAAACTAAAATGTCATACTTAAAGGAAAATGTTCGAAACAATTTCATGTTAGTACTGTATAACTATGTCATCATGTAGCCCAAAATATCCTCTCTAAAATTAACTGACACATTGCAGAAAATTGTTCTCTGGGTCGGCAGAAATGAATTTTATTAAAGCTAATGAAAATTGCACATCTGTGGCATAAGACCATATGTCCAGAAGAGAAGCAGTATGTGGAATAACCTTCTTACAAATTTAAACCCAATCAGTAAAGTTTTTCCATCAGGGAGTCAAGCTCACCAGACTTATGAGAGCTCTGAAATAGTCTGTACTCTGGCAAATTTTGAATCAGTAGCCTACATAAAATAGTGATCAAATCAAATTAACTTAAGTATTAGATTATTTTAATATGTCTGGAGTTTGACACATCCTTCACATGCATATATTTAATTTAAAATAATCTGAAAAAATACAATATGTGCACATTAAATAATACAGTGTAAATGTAAAAAAGGGACAAGGAACCCTTTAGTACTATTAAGATCTGTGCTTTTATTAAAAAAGTGTAATGTTGGTATGATAGAAGATGGATTTACTGGCAGAGCTGAGCCAAATATCTGCTTTTCACTATATTATTCTTTTTGTTCCTTTTTCCAAATTAGAAAAACAGGAACTAGTAAAACTGGGTGAAGAACATCAAACTCCTCCAGTCAAATATGGCTAGCTAGTTTTTTTTGTTGATGATGATATTTTTCTTGCCAAGGTAAAAAAAATTCAGCGATGTCTATAGTATAACCATTATTTTTGTGGTGCTTTTTGTGTAATAAAAAAGGTTTCTTGTCATTCCCTGGGACCTGTTCCTGGCAAGTATAATTATCACACAAAAATATTCCTCTCCCTACCCTACATACTCATTATATATATATATATGCCTGAAGGATTTTTTCTGCTTTTCTCCTGAATATTTCTTACACTGTTCCCTACCTTCACAAGTATTAGCATGCATGCTTGTGATGCTTTAGGTGATAGTTTAGCCTGGTTTCATGGTGTTTAGCAGGCTGGTAGACTAAACACCCCTGAAACCACGTAGAGTTAGAAGACCAAACACTCTGTTTTTGTGAACCCTCAAGGTCTCCTAGTAGGACAGATTTTGTAAACTAGAAGTTAGCCCACCCAGGCCCCTTATTGGGCCCTCCTGGTAGATATGCTAATGTGTAGTGTCTTTAATTGTATACTCGACTGGGGGGACGGGGCTTTTGCAGCGTGTTCTACCTGGATGGCAGAAGCCATGGAATGGGATCCTATTAAAATACCGAGGTAAACAACCCCCAACCCTTTCACTGTGTCTGAGCCTTTATTTCCTAAGACCAGAAAAAGGCATCTATATATATATATACATATATATATATATATGTATGTATTATATCACCTCTTTTTTCTTCTATAACTCAGAAGCCTTTGAATTGGCTGAGGTATTGTTTTACCCAGATAAAGGAACAAACTTTGACCCTATGACTGGACCTTGAATTAACTTCTGAATTTATGAGTGTCCTGGTTTAAGACACTGAGGACAATGAGGAAGATATATGCAGATCTTGGAGATTAATCTTGGTCTAAGATGACTTGTAAAATTAATAAAAACAGTGTATTTTTTCACAATTATTTATAAACGTTCTTCTTTAAGCATCAACAAATAGAGAGCTTATGATAAATGGAACAAAATCTGCTCTTCCTGACAGTGCTTAGTAACAACATTCTGAATATGGGATTTCTTTATTATTGTCTCTTCTCTGTATTCATGATTATCCTATTTGTAATTTTCCTAGTTTGGTATCCTCTTAGGAACAAATATGCTAATTTTGGCAGAGGCCAAAAGTGACAGTCAACACTGAATATTCCTTCCTTAAAGATTTCCTTTGCCAAGGTTTCCCACACACTATATTTTCAGCAAAGATTGTATGGCACCTTTCCTTGAATAACAGAAGTGAACCACTTGAAAGACATTTCTTTTTCCTTCTGTCACTATCTTAGATTTTTTCATCCCATGCGTATAAGACTGTGGTGATTTGACCTGGGCAGGATGCCAGATCTGCACTAAAGGGGTTCTACCACTCTGCCAGGGAAGAGAAAGTAAAATGAAAGTATTGTGGGTTGAGACAAGGGCAGGGAGAGGCCACTTACCAGTTACCATCACAGGCAAAATAGGTTCAGCTTGGAAAAAACAACTGAATTTATGGCCAATCAAATCAGAAAAGAATAATGAGTAGTAAAATCAAATCTTAAAATACACCTTCCTCCCATGCCTCCCCTCTTCCCAGGCTTAACTTTATCCCCAAATCTCTACCTACTTTGCCCTGCCCCAGCAACATATTCTGATGGGGAATGGGGGCTGTTCATCATGTATCTCTGCCAGTCTTTAGAAAGAGGATTCACACTCTTCCCCTGCTCCAGAATGGGGTCCCTCCCATGAAAGATAATCCTTCATAGACTTCTCCAACATAAGCCATTCCCACAGGCTGCAGTTCTTTTTTTTAACTTCTTTTTTTCCCCTTAAATTTGCTATGCCCAGTGTGCTCATGGTGTTGACTAGCACTGGGTCTGTCTTAAGAGGAGCCATCTGGCATGGGCCATAAAGGAGACCTCTGGCAGCTTCTCAGAGAGGCCACCACTGTAGTTCATGCCCTACCAAACCCTTGCCCCACAAACCCAATATAAAGACACGTATAATTACGTGCAGAAACTGTGTTTGGGGTCAGTCTTCAGGTCACTTATTTTTACTCTGTCAACCATCACTTTTGGCATCCTAATATGGCTACCTAGTGGCAAAAAGTGCAATTATCTATGTGTCTTCAAATCACAAGATATCCCTTCCAATCACAAGATATCACTTCAGTATAATTTGCACGAAAATATTTGTACTGGCTTTAACTGGGGTAGAGTTAATTTTCTTTAAAGTAGCTGGTATGGGGCTGTTTTTTGGATTTGTTCTGGAAGCATGTGTTGGTAACACAGGGAAGTTTCTGTTATTGCTGAGCAGCCCCTGCACAGAGTCAAGGACATTTCTGCTCCCTCACCTCACACCCCCTGCCAAGGGGCTGGGATGCATAAGAGATTAGGAGAGGACAGACCTGGGACAGCTGACCCCAATTGATCTAGGAGCTATTCCAAGCCATGTGACGCTCAGTATATAAAATGGGGGAAAGAAGGAAGGAGAGGGGATGTTTTGAGCAATGGCATTTGTTTACCCAGGTCACCTTTACAAGTGATGCAGCCTTGCTTTCCTGGAGATGGTTGAAAACCTACTTGCCCATGGGATGTGGTGAATGAATTCCATGTTTTCTTGTGCTTGCTGGTGTGACTTTTGCTTTCCCAATTAAGCTATCTTTATCTAAATTAATGAGTTTGTTTCACTTTTACTCTTCCCATTCTCTTGCCCAACCCATTGACAGGGGAGTTATCAAGAGGCTGTGTGGTATTTAGTTGTCAGCTGGTGTTAAGTCATAACAATAGCAAATATTCAGTTTTTTAAAAAAGAAGACTGGAATACAGGGAAAAGAAAATAGACGCAAAACATACAAAACTTTTTTTCGTAGCAAGCTATTATCTTGCCTTTCTCCTATGACTTTTCTGTTCATTTAATGAGGCAGCTTTGATGAGATTGTATTTGTTTCCATAACCACTCCTTTAGGGACTATTTTTTAATTGTGGGGAAACAGAAATAAGAAGTATACTTTGACAGGCATAGTAGGCATTTGTTGCTCGTGTATTTTGTGTTATTCAGTTCTGAGAAATTTGGGAATTTTTAATAGCAACCATGAAGTTTGTCTTAATTTTGTTAAAATTTAACAGGATTTAAGATTGTACACTTTCAAATCACTTTTAAGACTACAACTGAGACTCTGAAGTCCTGAAAATACTTTGTGTGTTTTACTGCTTGTTGCTTCTGCAATATTAAACAACTTGAACCAAAAGAATTCAATACTGCATTTATTAGCAATCTACTTAAAATATTTTTAGACATTTAAAGAAAAAGTCCATTAATTTTTCTAATAACATTTTAACATATCTGAATAATGGGTAGGCAAGTACTTGAGCTTTCTGAAAACTTTCTGTTTTAAATATGGAAGCAAATAGCACTAATTCTCAATGTTCATGATAGTTTGAGGACTGCTTTGTCATCATAATGTCCTCGAGGTACAGAAAAAATAGATGAAAGAAGGCGTGTCTCCACAGGAAACACATAGTGAGGAAATCTGGGATGCTGAATGCTTCAATAAATCAGCTCTGCCTTTCATACTGTCCTGAATAATACCATTGCTTATTTTTTTCAATAATCTTGTGCTTTACTATATGAACTCAGGAAACTATATAGATGTACTTTGCTATAAAATGTATAAAAATGGATAATGCATAATGAATCATAAATAATTAATACATAAATTAGTATAGAATTATAGTTTATAATATATAGGATACTGTGTGGATATACAGTATAAAGTATGGAGAATTTATGAATTATATGGTATATAAAATACATATGACTTTTATATAAAATATCTTTTAATATATTTTTATAGCTACATTTAATATACATGATATAATAAGTAACATTCAGACTCATCCCTTAAGAATACATTTAAGTTTAGAGTTTCACATCAGCTTCCTAAACAAATATAGGCAGAACACAGTCTGATACTATACCAGACAAATAAACATCAATAAGTGGAGAAAGTTTAGTTGTAATAGAGTCTTTAGCAATTATTTTTTTCACCTTTTAATTTGGTTTCAACTCTTGGAATGTCAGAGTTGGAACTAGATATCACTAGGAAAAATCTGGTTTTCATTGAAAAATAATGACCAGATTACATCAATTTTATATTACTCTTTTTAGTGCCTTGAGCTCAAGTAAGAGAAAAGAAATTGTCCGGAGGAAAGTTATAGCACTAACTTTCAGATTTGTGTAACGTGCTGTGGCTGTTCTCTGGCTGACTACAGAACATGGAAGCACCAATAAAGTTGAAATCTCAGCCAAATAGACAAGTTGTGTTCCTTTCTTCACATGTTTTCACTGCTATAGTATTTCATAATAAAGACTTCTGAATGTGTTCCTTTACTGAAGACTACATAGGTGTAATATGCTTTTTTCACGAAGTACCTTCAGTAAGGTAGGAATACAAATCCATGATTTTAAATGGAGAACAAAGTGCATATAGCTTAAATGCACAACTAAGGGAAAAAAGAATGTACAGAAACCCTGTCTCTAAATACACACAGTTTTTCATAAGTTCTCACTTGGCTATCCAGCTGAAATCTCTGAGAGTTCAAACAAGAGAGTAGTAGTATACTACTCTCTAATTACTAACAAGTAGTAGTAGTATTTATCCTTTACTCATTCCCAAAAGTTTCTTGCTCTTGATGTTCTTCTTGCTGTATCAGTCCTTCATGAAATATTGTTATGCAAGCCTTTGAGGGCTTTAATTAAGTTCTTTATTCTTGGTTATGAAGTTAGATGAAAGGAAAAAAATGTTACCTTATAATTTCTCATTTTATAACAGTGAATTTTTTACTGCTGGGAAAAATACCTGAATAATATTGAAAATACCTTAAAAACCCAAACCTTGAATCACAAGCTCTCATCTTGTTTTATGTTTTCTTTCACCCATGTCAAATATGCACATGAATGAAGTATTATACCTGCTAGAACTATTTTTAACAGGTGCAAAGAAATTGTGTTCCTCGCTGTAATAGACTGTTGGCAATAATATTGAATTGAGTAAGATATATCTCGAGGGGTTTTCCACAGCTATAATCAGTGGGGATTTTTTTTTGCATAGAAAAATTGTATTTCAGAATTGCTTTGTTAATGTCAACAATTTGTATCTATCACTTGCTATTTAAAAAAAGACTGTCTATAGAAATCAATACAAGTTCAGCTATCACCTTCAAAAGGAGAAGGATAATGGCTTCAATGATCCAGTTTCTGTTCTCAGTGGCTTGTTATAAATCAAAAGTAACTTGAAGTAAATTTCCTGTAATTAGAATATGCATATGGTTCTATGTGCTTAAACATCTTTGATGCTGAAGACTCTGTCTTTCAGATCTCTTGCTGAGCTGATTTTGTTGTCTGTAGGGGTTCTGACTGTTTTTATACCTACTATGATTAAATAACTGAAACAGCTAAATATTTTTTAGAAGGGGTTAAGCAGGCCGACACTTACAAGAAATAAATCTGATGCTAAATTCCATCCTCTGTTTTTTATGAGGGCTTTACTAACTATCCAGGGACTTGTCTTAAACTTGTCACTTCTAGGCATTTCTGGGGTTTAGGGGGTACAGAACAACCTAAGCCACTTAAAGAAACTCTTTGGCTTTACTGTCACTAACCTTTCTCCTCTCTGCAAGTTGTGAGTAGTGCAGATGGATTGGCAGATGCAACCAGTATACAAAGAAGAAAAAGGCTCTTCAACACTAGTCAACAACAGGAGTCTGAAGTTTTAAGAAGCCTCTATTCAAAGTGTTTGAACCTTCTTTAAAATAGGCAGAGGAAGAGGAACAGAAAAGTGTCTATCTTCTAGAAATTTGGCAGCTCATCAGAAGCTGATGTTCCTATGCAATATAAGTTCCATAAGAATATTTTGGAGTATTTCCTCTTTATTCCTTTTATACAGCAAAGTCTGTGTCACAGACTTTAAAATACTCTTGTTATTCTTTGTTATCTTTTCGTGTTCATTTTGTTGCCTTTTACTTATTCTTAAACTTTCTAAATCCCACTATTTTTCTTCTTAGGTTCTGATATCATTCAATGAAAGAGAACCCTTGGACAGTATACATTGCCTTCATGAGAAGTAAAAGGTACCCAAAGCCACACAAAGCTCATACTTATGGTCAAAGGCAATTCAGGAAGATTTCTTTACATTATTTTTTGGATAATGACATTGTTGAGTTCTGTCCTTCCAAATCAAGTTAAAACTTTATCAAGTTGTAAAAGAATAAGTGTGCTGTCCTGTTTCATCTGGGACAAAGTTAATTTTCTTCTTGTCATTGCTCAAATATGTGGGGGAATTTGGTAGATAACGATAAAGGGTGGTGTGTGCCTTAAGGGGATTTGATTTTGGTGATGAGGAGGAACTTCTTTATTATGCAGGTGTCTTGAGCACTGGAAGAGATTGCCCAGAGAGGTTGTAGAATCTCCCTCACTGGAGATATTCAAGATCCATCTGGATGCAATCCTGAGCAATGCGATCTAGAATGACTCTACTTGAGCAGAGATGGGACCAGATGACCCATTCTGACCCCTTCCAACCCTGTCCATTCTGTCATGCTGCAACTCTGTAAAACTACATGGGCTATTAGGAAGCGTGGAATCTGGCATGATGTAAATGTTATGGAATACGGGGTGGACACTGTGTTAGTTTTGGCTGGGACTGAGTTTCTTTTCTTCTTAGTAGCTGCTACAGTTTTGAATTCAGTATGAGAATGAGTTGATGTTTGGTTGTTGCTAAGCAGTGCTTGCCCCAAGTCAAGGACTTTTCAGTGTCCCAGGCTCTACCAGTGAGGAAGTACACAAGAAGCTGTGAGGGAGCATGGCCAGGACAGCTGGTCTGAACTGGCCAAAGGGATATTCCACAGCACAGAACATCATGCTAAATATATAAACTGGGGGGAATGTTGGCTGAGAGACACCTGTGGCTGCTGTGAGGGGGAGTGAGTGAGCTGCTGCATGGTATTTAGTTGCTGGCTGGGGGTAAACTACTTGGGAATGGGAGGAACAGAGAGAGACACTGCTGATAGCAGTGATGAACATTAACTTGAAAAGTAATATGGGCTTTACCTGAAGCACAGCTCAAGCGTATGTGTAACTGGTTCTAAATGTTTTTTGCAAACTTCCAAAATTTTTTTTTTCATGTCATTTATCTCTTTATGCTTTTGATCCTTATAGCTTCTCTTCTTATTTTTGCTTCAGGATTTTCACCCCATTTTTCCAGGGCTTTGACATCTCCACTAGAAAATGCTGGGAGAAAAGCTGCTCTTAAAAACACCTTTTAATATTACTCTGAATTTTTACAACTTGTCAAGCAGTTTAGTTCATTTTTTGCTGATGGTGTACAAATGACTGCCAAAAACATTCTTTGTGGGTTGGGTAATGATAAATTTGGATTCCAGTATTTCAAACTCAAACTCATGCTAAAAATAAGTTGAGTGAACATCTGTGACAAGCAGGTAATTTTTAATAATATCAGACAGTTCCTTTCTGTGGAGAATTACTACTCCCTCATCTCTAATCAACCTCTGCTGTAACAGCAGCTGCCAATTAGGGATGTTGTCTCTTGACAGAATGCTCAGCCCATGTTTAATTTATTTTAAATGTGTTGTGTTTTTCCATGGAAGGTGAGGGGTGTTTTTTCAGAATTCTATGCCATCAGAGGCTCATGTCATGTTATACAAAGTGGTGAGATACACAGATCACAGTGGAGCACCTACAGATTCAAGCAGATTCTCAGAGGAAAAATCCTCTCATCTAAGCTCCTGTCAGTGTTTGAGGAGGAATACTTAATTTCCATTTTTTGTATATATAGCAAAACCCACATTCCTTTCTGTTGAGAGACCCTTACTAATTTCCATGAGAATTTTCTCTTTGCTATTACTAAACATATTGATCTAAAAGTTAGCTAGTTGTGTTAGCTACCTACTATATTATAAAAAAAGAGAATCCTGTGGTGAATTACCCTGATTTAGACTACAGATTTGAAGGAGTGGATCTATTAACGTAAATACACCTTATATTGTTGTTGTTAAATTTTAACTGTATATTTTAGAGGATAAAAAATTCTTATAATATGTAGATCATATTTTATTGAATGTCTTCCCTTTGCCTACAATTTTCTTTTTCCACATACAGACACATATATACAGGTTCATTATAATAAATTTCAAGTAACCATTGAAGCTTTGGTGCTTTGATTCAAATACCAATATATATTGCTGGAGGAAATTTTAAGGCATTATCTTATGTTTATCAGATATTAATATTCCTTCAAAGAAGGAAACTCACCACCTTGTCATTCTTCATTCAGTTACTCTTTTATTTCTAAAGGGCATCTTAGGCCTATTGAATAATTTTATAACTGGACAGGCAAAAACTTTTATTTTTGTGAACCAAGTTCCTAATTGCCTTTAGTGGTGTGAGAAACTGAATAGTTAAATAACAACTCCTACTACCTGCACAACAGGACATAAAAATTGGCCTGTAAATCAGGCACTGTGCTCCTAATCTTCAGAAATTATAAGCTTGAAAAGACCATCAGCCAGTATTTAGAGTGACTGTACGGTTCTCATGCTATTTTGATTCTAGACTTTTGTTTGGCTTAAGAACCACATTCATGGCTGCAAGAATGTCTGGATAATTAAGAGACTTGGGAAAAATCTCATCTCCTGGGACTTTAAACAGTGTTTAGCTTGTCTTATTTTGTTGATGAGGAAGGCTTTTTCTAAAAAGAACAAAAGAAAAAGACCCATGACCAGAAAAGTATAAATTTGATCTATTTAGACACTCACAAAATTAATTTATGGCTTGAACTTCTATTTAGAAAACAAGGAATTTACCATTTTGCTGTTTAGTTGTTTTTTCTGTTTTTTTTAGAATTACGTTTGATTTATTGTATTTCTAATTGATGGTTTACTAGATTTGCCACACAATATGGGGAATCAGCAGCCTCTCAAACCATACAGTAAAACACCTTTTTAGGTTTAAATGACTATATATAAGCATGGGCAAACATACATGCATACATGGAGCCTCGTCGAATTTCCACTTTCCTAAAAAAAATGAAGCAAAACCAAAACTCCATAGGACCTTTCTAGAGTTTTATTATAAAGCTTTCTAGCATTTGTGCAGTATTCTCATTCCAGTCTGTATCAGACAATTCAGTATGTGTGAAGTTTATGAAATTGTTAATGTCTGTGTTTTGAACAACATATTCTAAAAAGAAACAAATAAAACAAAAAACAGAAAGAGGAACAATGAGAAATAACTGAATGTGAAGAACCAAAATAAAGAGGTAGCATAGTGGGGAAAAATGGGAAGGGGAAAGCTGAAAAAAAAAAGGAAATTTTGTCTTTTAAGAAAATGATGGATAAGCATTAAGCTACTTTCTCTTCAAGCTGTATCACTTCCTGGAAATACCACAAGGCGTAGGCATAGCTATCAAGATGATATATCTTTTCTTCCCTTAGGCTTGAAGCAAGAACATTTTGTTTTACAGCACACAGTGAACTTTTGCAATTTTACTGTGGCTGTTGATGTTTCCTTTTCTATTTAGTAAAGACTTAGATTTTTATCAAGCAGTCTTGCTCCTTGGAAATAGTTTCCTCTGTTGGTTCATTATTTGTATCATAGTAGTGACCTTCTTGCTTAATTCTTCCAAGAACAAGAAACATTGCATACTGGATAATTGTGAAAAATTAAATACTTCATCTTCAGAACTCCTTTAAGACTGGATCTCTGGGAAATCTTTGACTTCATGTGGTAGAAATATTTATGATGACTTATTGTTATTATTTTGATGACTTGTTGTTATTTTAATATTTCACTCCATGCCTCAGCCTTTTCCAACTATACCACTTCTTTTGACTTGAGCATAGAACTTTTTTACCTTGTTTGGTATACCTGGGTTTTTCCTCAGCTGATAATCATTAAAATGCCTCTAATAACTTTTGGTAGATAAATTAGCAATAGCAAGTTCAAATGAAATAACATATGTTTTATCTCGAATTCTTCTTAATGCAGTTTTGTGTCTAACCAACTCTTTTCACCATTCTGTTACATGCACTTTACTGGTTATTCCAGGGTATAGTTTCAGTATTACTATAGTGTTAAGAGAGATGAGGAATTCAAAATTTTCTCTCACCAAATAATTTCTGTTTAACCTAGTATTGAAAGAAAAATGTTCCTCCAAAACAGAAGACTGGATCAGAAGGAGTGCTTTTTGGGATCATGTATCCAAAATCTGTTCAGGTTCCTACACCAAGCAGCTCTCACAAGTACGCATAACTCCACAGGCTATAGACAGCATCTGAGACCACCCTCCTGGCCTGAAAGTGCCCTGTTTCCCATGCCAGTAGCTCTGCCCTATTCTAGAATATTGCCCTGTTCTTCCTTGTGTTGGCTGCATGGCTCTGTGTGGCAGAGGTCCCATGGTGCTGTTGAAATCAGCAGAAAATAATGCTGTACATGTGTATGTGCACACTCATACACAAATATGCTATATACATTGTCTTTGACCCTCACCCATTTAGCTGACTCTAGAATTCAAAGAAAAAGTGAGCTATTGACTTTCTGCTTCAATCCATGACAGGAAACAACATTTGAAATTTCAAAAATGCCTATACAATAGAAACAGATATTTCCCCTCTCAGCTCCAGATTTCATTCTTCGTCCTTTTTTTTCTTAATTGTTGTACCTTTTGTGCACTGATCCCACAAAAATTGCAGTGATCTGTAGTTTCTGTGTATTTGACCTTCCCTTTGCACTTTTGCAGGAATGTTATTAAATAGAAATACAGTTCAGTAACTAGTGATGTTTCTAGCAGATTCCTCCTTAAGAGTACTTGAGCTAAAACCAACCATTTCTGAAAATGAGAAATATTTTTCCAGTAATGCTCAGTAACCTTTTGTGCTGGACTCATTATGTAACTGAAATTCTCAGGTTGTCACCTAGTCCACTTCAAATGTCCAATGGTGCTCTTAGAGAGATTAGAGCAGATACAATAGAAAGAGGAGGGTTTTTTTCCCCTTTTTAATATATCTAGTCTTCAGTTGTTTAAATGCTTCACATATTCAGAAAGATAATTTTTGAGGGGAAAAAACTGTTGCAACTGTATTTTTGGAAGTCAAAGCTTTGATATAGTGATAGAGACGAGATAAACCCATAGAAACTCAGCTTCATGCCAAGAGGCTTGAGGTTTTTTGCTGAAGTATATCAGCTGTAAAGTCTGTGACCACACACGGCATCTGCAGACTTAAAGGTAAGCTTTCATTTGCTTGTATGCAGATTCTGTAATCCAGATGTATTTGGGAGGGAGGGTGTCCCTACATGTTAAAAAAAAGTATTCGATATAATAACAATACTACCTCTGAGTTTGGCAAAGTATGTGTCTCTGTCCTCACAATCCACTTTTTTCCACAGTAGTTGTTATGATTTGTCTTAATTTAGCTGCTAAAAATTATTGAATAATTTTTAGAAACTGAGCACGTTTCAGAGTCACAGAGCAAAACCCTTGTGAAGAGGATGCGGCACGTTTGTTCCACACCATGATGACAGGCTGAGCAATGGATTAGACACAATGCATTGAGATAAACAGGACCATCTCCATTTTCCTGATCCAAATTCTTATCTAAATTCATAATTTCCAGTTTTCTATAATCAAAAAGGAAAATGTTCTTTTATAGTTCCTGGATTGCAGCTAATTGATTTTTTCTGAAAAGTTTCAGTATTTGAAATGGATTGATCTCAATTTTTTCACCCAACTTCAGATTTGGTAAATAAAAAAAAAAAAAAAAAAAAAAAAAAAAAAAAAATTTACTAAGATTAGATGTTTGTGGCACTTTATTTCACACTTCAGTCACCAGGCAACCCCTTACTTCAGATACTGGGATTAGAATTTACAGTTTGGCACCAAAATATAGACTGCTAACCAGAAGGGGTGACATCTATTTCTGTAAGATGGACTAATCAAGAAAACTGCTTTATATGAGGTAGTCTGACATGGGTATACTAAAGTAAAGGGTAGTGGTCCACATTCATCCATCATATAAAAGTCAACCTTCATGAGGCAGGCTCAATGATTGAGAAAGGATCTTTCTTTATGCCTCACAAAGTTTTCATTTAGACTTTATAGCTTTTACTTCTCACCTTTTCTGTATGAACTTATCTCTTTCATGGCAGGTAAATCATTGAAGAATAATAGATGTGTAGTTGCCCACGGAAGCACGGCATTTTGTGACTTATACTCAGTGAAATTCTCTGCATATAATTAGATCAAAATAACTCCCTATTTTTTGAAATTTTTAATTACATTTAGAAGCTCATACATACTACCTTTACTTTCCCTGACATGTGAGTAAGGCCTGCAAAATCAGGTGCCACCTCTTCTTCCACCACATGTTAGAAAGATTACTAGAAGTCCTACAAATAGGAGTAAATTACTGGAAGTGGTCAGCCCACAAGAGACATAATGCCGTGCAAACTGACTGGATTTTTTATTTTTTAATGTTGCCACGAACAACAGGAAAAATTTTTGAGTACTTCTGAAAGCTTGCTTTAGAAAGTTTCTCAGTTTTATTAGAGATGATACCACTAGTATGTTAGTAGACCTAACATCACAGATTTTTTTATGCTTGTTATGTACGACTGTGGTACAAGGGAATTTATGAGTCAGGAGTTCAAAAAGTATCTGCCTCCTATCTTAGGGAGCCAAAAGTCTTAAAAGGCATTTTGAACAATTGTTTACTTATGAAGTAAATAAAAATATCTCCAGTGTAGGTGTGCTGGTATCAGTAACTGAATTGTTCCTGGAAATCAAAAACAGTTCAAGTCTTGGCAGGGTTTTCTGGTCAAGTTACTCTTTAGTGGCTCAAATTGTTTAACTGTGTGAACCAAAGACAAAAGTCCCTTTTTCCACCCAGAATATCTCTGTTCTGTCTCATTAAATTCAGTCCAGATGAATAGTAAAGGTGTCTTTGATCCAGCAGGGCCAGTGTTTATCTTCAACAGCTCAGTAGCATGTTCAACAAAGCCCCGTACTGCTATTCTATAAGGTTGTGTATACTGGTCCCAAAGATTGATATGTTTTTAATTTCTGTATTAGGTTTCTTAATGCTTCTTCATGTTCTGGGTTTTATTTCCATGGTTTTTTGTTTCACAAAAGTGAGTACAGCAGGTGAGTAATAGATTATATAGGCACAAGTTTTCTCCAATATCTTAAAGTTCACATTAACTGTTGTAATTCTTTCCTACTGCAGCTGTTTGATTTTTCTTATGGTATCTGGAGGAATCACCATGTAGTCTCCTATGCATCAAGTGTCCAAAAATCTTATGTCTTTACTTGGTCATTGATATTTCTCAACTCCTGTTTCATGGGGTGCTTGCCACACAGTTATCACTTCTCCTTCCACCTTTTCAGGGGAATCTCCTTGAATTATTTAACCTATTAATCATAATTTATCATATTGATACAATTTCACATCTTGAGGGAGTGAGACTATGTTTAAAAATTCAGCAAGTGCAGCATGAGCAGTCACAGGTGTGTGTTTATACCCCTGTGGGAGTCTGGGAAATGTATACCTTCACAAGGCAAAGCAAATTTCTTTTTATCTTTATCTTATAAGGCGGCCATAAAGAACATACCTTTTACATTTAGCACTGCCATCCGTGGGTGTACAAGTGCTTGTAATGTGGCTGTTAAGTTTGTAATATTGGGTATTGCAGCTGCTGGTGAGGCTCCATTGGCACTTAAGCTCTGGTAAACCTTGTTAGCTGCCATCTTCAGCCCAGTTTTTAGACTGGCCAAACCAGTGGATATGGGGAATGGATTTTGGAGAGGATTTCATACCCACATATTTCGTATGCTAATTACTAACTTTACAGTGAACTTCCACTGCATAGTCAAAACTCAAGCTGCATGAGCAGCTGCCTGTCTCCTTGTAGTGTTCTGTTCCCTGACCAACTCACCAATGAAGAAGAAACTCATGTGAAAGAAAGAGATTGCTAAACCCTTCAGGGAATAAAGAAGAATACTTAGAAGGGAGTTACACAATATTAGTGAGGATAAATACATACCTATTTAAGGCACTTCAAGCCTTTCAGTTCATCTGTACTACGTAGTTGCCTTCACATTTAGGCCTTAGGGAAAAATACTGAGGTCTATTACCAGGGATTATTGACAAGTTTGAAATTTTACCTTTTCTTTTTCTTTTATCTGATTTCTGTTGGTAAACTACAGTTATTTGAATTGGAGTTATGAGGGGAACAAGTGGTGTTTGAGAAATTCCAGCAGGAAGTTACTTCTCCATGTCTGTTTGGCATGTGTTTGAATACACACGCTGCAGGAGAAAAAAAAGCAAAGCTGTCGCAAAACCTGTTTGTGTTATGTACATATATCAAAGATTATAGAGAAATAAGGAGAATGCATGTGTGAAAACCACTGCATTTTGATTTTCATGTAAGTTATTTAGGATAAGAAAAAATCCACAATTAAATAATACACAGTTGCATAAATAGAAAACTTTAAACAGAGGAGCCTTGTCTTCCACATTGAAGGGGAAATTTAAATTCACAAACGCTCACTTAAAGATACTTGGCTCTTATTTCTTCTTAAACATGCAAATCTTTACATCAAGCACCTCTACTGAATGAATTGTAAAGGGAGAAATAGTTCAGGCAATACTATACAGATTAACATTTAAATATGTCCTTAACCCAGAGCAAGCCTATGGCAATTCTGTCCTTGTGAAAGCAAACCTTTTATATCCCTTTTAAGCATCTTTTCACTCACAACGTCCTCATTTAGTCAGGGATTGTAAATACTAGAAGAAAGCTTCTAATATGTGCTTTTGGGTGCTAGAAGTGACATTGGTACATGATTCAGTGGGGATGTTGTAAAATAATGTGCAGTTATACAGAAATGCCTTATTACCTGAGGAAGTATTTCTCTCTGTGAGAGGAATGTGCTATCTCACAGAAATATAATTACGCTCTCTCTTTCCTACTCTGCACTTCAACAGGACTTGCTGAAAAGTGGTTGTTTTCAACTGTCGTGTATTTTTTGGAAGTTATATCCTTACATAGTTTCAGACATTTAAAGAAAAGCCCACAACACCGATTACAGTTCAGTCAGTGGTATTTCATGAACATTAAAAATGCCAAATCAAACGCGTAATGAGACTTCTCAATTCAAGTGCCCTTATCTTTGTTTTGTCTCTGATTTTTACAGCCTAGAGTGAAGACTGGCCTTTAAAATACACTTTGTGTATGCATACAATGAAACAGCACTGCCCAGATTTAGTGAAGTGCAGTCTGTTAAATTGCATTAAATGACTGAAATTTCACTTCAGTAATTTTTTTTCTTTCTACAGAACATCTTAGTGTTGATTACCCTATTGTGCTATTCACTCAGAGTTATGAAACAATGAAGGTGGATTCTTTCACACAGTCCCATCACTGTCCCCTTTCTTTAATTTCTAAACTGGAAAAAGTGTCTTTAGGAAAGGAGATTCCTTGACCACTGCTGCTGTATTTTTCTTCAGCAGAGCAGCATTCCACCCAGTCATGAAAGCAAAACAGTCCCAAATCAAAACCTTAGTTCAACCTCAAACTGAAGACGAGCCTGAATTTTAACCTCTAACATGTGCTGTCCTTTTTATATACTGGTGTTGCCAGACTGGCACTACAACTTAGGTTGTAAGCAGCTGTAGCAGAAGAACATATTCCACACTGCAAAGAAAATCATATCACAGAAAGCATGAGAGGGACATTGGCTCATTGAAGATAAGCTGATAGGGAGGAAGAGGCAAAAAGGACAGAATGGTAACCAGGGACACCAGCGAAGTGAGTTTTTTGTGGTAAAATGTTATAAGATTAGGAATAAAGATCCCATTTCACAGTAAAACATGGGTCTCATTACAATAATCTAATGCTTGACTTTACCGTGTTACCCTGAATATTTTCCTCTCCTGGTCGTTTAACCACTTTTTTCCCCTGTTCAAATATTTTTGCGGGATGACTCTAGCTTTCCACAATGCTGTAAAGCTCCTGGGACTTGTCTATGGCTTAGTACAACTTCATGCTCCTACAACTCCAAATGCATATTTTCTCCATCTTTTCACCTCTTCTCTTCTGCTGTCCTCTGTAGAGATTATTTGATATAGTTGCTAGTACTTTATTTGACTATTCAGAAGACTTTGACATAAAAGACATGAACGTAGTTGATCAAATAGACAGGGAGAAGTTATTGATCAATGCAAAAATGGTGAAAAATTATCTAAATTGACTAAATAGACTAACATAATGGTATCTCTTCATTACTCCAGTTCTCTGCTCCACTCTGCCTTTTTTTTTGTTTTGTTGCTTTTTTATTTTAATTCATGAACAAACTCCATGATAATCCCAATGCGTAGAATAACTATCAGCAATGTATTTACTATATTTCTACTTAAAGCTTACTACTTCTGCAAAAAATCATCAGCAGCTCCACAGGATAATCTCTGCAAGGTAAATTCACTTGCAGTGAACTTTATGGCTAAACTGTGACCAGTACAAAATGAGAGTAATTTACAACTAGATTAGGAATCTTAAAGTTACTGTGCAGTCACTGAGATTTTGTCACATCCCCATTTTTCTCAGTGGGAAACAAAATCTTGTAAGACTTGTCTGTCCCTTTTATTTTTTGATAACCCTTATGAGACAGACTTTTTCTACATCCTTAGATCTTTTGTTTTACTCTTGCATAACTGGCCCAGTTGATCCAGTTTCACAGAGTATTTCACTGTGGATCACAATGTACACCTTTTGCTGTTGAATTACTAAAACATAGCTGATACCTAGAATATCTAAAAAAGGGATGTGACAAGGATGGTATTCAGGAAGAAGCAGTTAGTGGGGATCCCTAGAATATATAAATCAGGATAGCTCAGCTGTTATCAACAGTTACTCTGATTTACACCAACTGAAGGGATGGTTAGATCTCTTTCAGCTTTATCAGCCTTTGCACTACTCCACTCAGGACCTTGACCTTCCTTCTTAGTTTCAGGGGTATCTTCATGTTTTTACACTCTCATACAATCTGTTGTGTATGGAAGGACTCACTGATGACATCTTGCTACATGCAAGAGCAGGAAGCCTCTTCTCCAAAGCATAAACATCACATTTTCTGTGTCAAACCTTCTCTGCAGTGGCCTTTACTATTGTGATAGTATTAGAACTAGTCTGTGCTGATTTACAGAACTTCTGTCTCCACCCACCCCACACCAATCTGCTGTGCAGTGGCACTGGAGCTGAACTGATTACTCTGGTGGTTACAATACTCCAGAGTTATGATTTGTATTGTAAGTCAAAAGGAGAGCAGTTATCTCGGGCTACTCTGGAGTTGATGTGAAAATTGTGGCCTCTTTGCTGAATATGAAAATGTCAACAATTTCATGTAGATGTATTTCTAATTATCCAGTGGTATCTTTAAAAAAAATAAAAAGAAATCTTTCATCTCTGTATTTTAACTCTCAAAGTGAAGCTTAAAAAAAAAAAAAAAAAAAGAGTGTGTTTGCTATGATAAAATTGAAAGAGAGAATTCCATAAAACCATAGAAGCTAAGAATATATTAGGTGAGATTTTGCCGATACCAAATGTTTGCTTGCAAATAATAAATCCTGCACCAAGGAAACATGTAATGAATTTGCTGGAAAAGTCAATATTTCCATGGATATGTTTTAAGTGCCTGCGTGAAATAAGATCAATTACATAACAAATTAAGGTACAAAAATGAAAGTCTAATTTACGGAACAAAATATGTGTTTGGCTCTTTGTCAAAATTAAATGTTTAAGGAAAATGGAAGCTGCATTTAATATATGACATATCAACACTAGCAATTAGAAAAGTATTATCAGTGTGTAACTAAATTTGACAGTGTTTCAGAATTTGTGGTTCTTACATGCTGTGCATTTACACTGACCAGGAAGAGTAATAGCTTCCTCATACAATGAGGTCTATTGGGAAATTGGGGTGAACCAGGCAGAACAACTAAATTCTGTCCTGGGAAAGTCAGTGTCTTGATTCCAATAAAAGCGGTGTGCAATCACTGTTAACTTTATGGTTAGAAAAGCTGCAACTTAATGAAAACGATTTAGTGGTTTTTGAGACAGCAGTAAATTACATTAAATGAAATGGACTACAACTTCTTTTTTATTATTTCTTGGTTATAAGATTTGAGAGTCATGTCATCATGCGTGTTTGTATAATCCCTATGCGAGCATGTCTTCACTAGTGACTGTGGCTTCTGGACAGTCTTTTGTTAAATGTATAATACTAATACCAGTACTTACACATATCAGAAGAGAAAGCTACATTATCAAGGAAATTTAGTAAGATACCTCCTACTGATTTAAAAGGGTCCATGAAGCTTTAACCCATATTGAAAATATTGTGCACCGTTGTGGAAAAAAAGGAGCCTGCTAAGGCTATTTAGACATGGACTTATCATAACTCTCTGTTGCTATTGTCATTATAATGATTTTAAAGGGAAAATGCTTTATGTGCACCAATGTTTTGATTATCTGGAAGTCTTAAACATTTCTTTAGAAATGGTGAGAAGTAAGGTGAGTTCCTTAATAGAAGGGATATGAGAAAATTGTGCTGCCAGTAGCGATTTGAAAAGGTTCCTACAAATCTTTGAGATAAACCTACAAATGGCATCCCATTTGCTTTATGCTCCAGTTGACATTATAGGTCAAATTTGCCCTGTCCATAAAATATGGCTCAATGCAAGACAGCAGGAATAATTTGTGGCAAGATTTAAACTTTCCTGAAAAAATGTATGAAAGAGTAAATGAGAAAGAGAAGCAAGTGGTGCTGAACAACAGAATACTAAGACAAAGGAAGATAAGAGAATTTTCGAACCAGAAAAGTAAATTGCATGCCAGGCAAACTAGTAAGTGCCCACTCACAAGTTTGAGAATGTTAGATTCTGTATATTTGTCACTGACTTTCCTCTTAAGAGAAATATGCATAGATGGTTAGTTACTCAGTTGAAAAATATTATATTAAAACTAATATATCTAAACTCAAGATAAGTGAGGAGGATGTCAGTCTCATATAATTTTTTTGATTGAATTATTGACTTTAAAAGAAAAGTTTAAGCAGGCAAGAAGCAGACACAATTTATGTTTGTTTGGTACTTTCACCATAGAATCAGAGAGTGTTAGTACTCTGCTTATATTCCAGAGGGTATTATTATTTTTCAGGGTAAATTTTCCTAACTGAAAGGCCATAATGCCAAAACACAGCAACTGTTTTGTTCAATCTATTTTACTGGCAGAGGGGATAATTCAACTAACTTCCTCCTGTGAATTAGAATTTCCAGTCAGCCCATTGCTGGTTCAGAGTGAACCTCTGCAGATCTATAGATGATAGCCAGAGCTTAATGAAATTTGGCAGTTTCATGGAGTTGTATTTTTTTTTTTGTTTTAACTTGTAGTATCTCAAGTAGAAATGAATTATAAACGTTAAGTACAATTCTAACACTGACCACAAACTGTCTCGAAGAAAAATTTTAAATTAATCTGGTAAAAAGCCAAAGCAGATTTCTTTGTACAGTGCTATTTTGGTGGGCTAACTTTTGAATAGAAACTTAGTGTGTCTGATTATTTATAGCATCTCATTTGCATATGCAATCCAGCTAGTTCTGTGTGGAAATGCCTTTCAGAATGTGTTTTTGCAAATGTGCATTTCTTCAAGACCCATGGATATAAGCATTAACTAAAATAGTATCTGTTCTCCGCTCCTGCAATGCTTGCAGTCAGACTTTTATAACAGTCATATTGTCAGAATATTTTTCTAAGTAATTATGGAAAGAAAAATAGAAAGTTCCAACTCTTTAGCAGAATTAAAATTGGAATAAAAAGACCCAGTAGGGATTAGGTAAAAAACGATTAAAATATTCCACATTGCCAGTTTGCTTCTTTAAATGAGACCCTTAGTGAGACTTAAAGGCCTAGAATTTGCCAGCAGTAAGAAAATTCACAGAAAGGTAGAGCAATCTGTTGCTATTTTTGTCATTAGCATTTCTTAAGACTAATTATAAAATTCCTGAGGTAAACCTTGTCTGAACAACAAAGATATGAGTAAGGCATGCTTTGAAAGTAGATTTAGTGGAAGGATTTATCTGTGCTGAAGCCATACATGTAACTTGCAGGATAAGCCATTTCTCTGCTGCTGTACCTGGGTTGTTGCTCAGAGCTAAGTCTGGCTCGAAGAGGCCCAGCTTTGGCATCTCTATAGCATAATTCCATTTATTGCTATGACTACACACAAGTTATCAGCAGTTCAGTTCATATATTTTTTTCAAGATGAGAACAGAAATTTGTCTAAGGTCCATCACTTTCCCATATCTTTGTAGACTGATGCCTGGAGCCTGCTGATCTGCAGGCTTTAAAAGCTGTCCTTTGAGCCTGTCCAAAGCCCGAGGTGAGAGCCAGTAAGACGATATGGTTGGAAATGATCTTACACTTATGCACTTTAGGGCTGAACAAGCTATATAAAAATATCACATTAAATTGCTGGCAATTTGGGGAATTATATAACAAACAGGTACAACTGCTCTGTGTGAGAACAGATGAAATCTCCTCCAGCTTGTACCTGGATAAAAAATAATTATATGAAGGCAGAAAAAGTAAAAGGCAAGTGTTGTTCAGTCATTTCTACTTGTGACTAGGCAGAAACTTAGCAATGGCTAAGAGGTATATGGAGCTGTATCTTCCTTAGACTGACTTGATGCACACCAGTGACTCTCCCTGTGCAGATCCTGGTGGTATCAAGTGATGCAGAAAACCTGTGCGTTGCACAGTCCTGGAAATGGTGCAGCTGTACATATTCCTAGTATCACAAACTAAATAAGTGCATTAAGCATCTCCTGAGCATATCAGCAGACTGTTGTAAAGGCAAAAAATAGTATAATTCATGTTGAAAAACCCTTTTTGTTTGTTTGTTTTAATACAATACCCTAACCAAAAGAGTTTGGAATTAAACTGAAAAGAAAACATGATTTCTGGTTTAGTAATGAAAGTAGTGCTTCAACTGACTCTCTGGTCACAACATAGTTCATCACAGAGCTCCATTTTCCAGAACAAAGAATGCTTTTGGCTGAAAAAGACACAGTTCTGGAACTGAATGGGTATTGAGTGGGTGGCTTTTATTTTTTCTTCGGGGAAGTTCAGTCTCTTTGTTTTATCTGGCAAAAGGAAATTGATATCTGGAAACAGTATCACAATATGACATAATGTCTTGAATGCAAAAATTCCAGGAGATATTTACATGCACTGAAGGAATATATGTTTTATTAAGAAGGGGCTAGATCTACGCTGCTGAGCAAAGAGATTCACATTTAAGTGTCATTGGCTCAGACAGCTTTCTGTACACGACACAACTAGAACATCTTGAACTCCTCAGCCAAAGTCTTATTTAAAAGTTTGTTTGGTTCAATGTTTCTACATAGATCTATATTTTTATATACATGCACAGACACTGACTGTGTTTAAAATTAGTAATTGAATATCAAATACATTCTGTAAGTCATAGACATCCCAGACTTGCATCCTACATAGTAAAATTTAATGACCTATTCATCATTAATTTATTCTCTTGACTCCCTCCCAGCAACTGCATTTGTCACAGTGTTTCTATAAAGTTTGGGATATGAAGGAGATGAAGGGCTTGAAGGCTGAAAATACAGTTTTACAAATTACATGACTGACAGTAGGTAGACACAGGAAATTATGTATATTAAGGGACTACATAAAAGGATCCTTTTGCTCTTTACTTATTCAAATATATTCCCATAGTCAATGTTTCAGCTTGCCATAATTTAATAGGGTTAATGCTTCTATCAAGCAAAGTATTTCAATATTTCAACTCATGTGCTTAAAATTTATTAAAAGCCTTTCAAAAGCATTTAAAAACAAGAATGAAAAAAAGGTGAATACCTATGGTCACTGCTTCTAGTACAGTCTTGCTCTTTCATGTTGACTCTGTCTTGATTCATCTGTCTTTTGTCTATTTGTTCACATGTTTATGTGGGAAGTAGTTCAGGTTTTTTCATGAGTAGTTTTGTGGAGGTCAATGAAAATACTCCAGATGTATGTGTAGTATGAATTAGATGCATTAGAAACAAGTAGAATTTTTCCCTGATCTATGTACTATCATTAGAGCGCTTTTTATTTACAAAGCAAGCAAGGAAAATGGTGCAGAGTTGAGAGTATTTGCGAATTCCTTTGCAGACCATGATTCAATATCCTAAGTAGACCTTTGGGAAAGAAAACAAAACTGATAGCACACCTTATATTCCCAGTAAAAAGTGTTCAGAACCTGGTCTTTACATCTGGATAAACCGGAAAAAGTATTCCTTGTTATTTCTTTTGGACAGTATACACATACATTAAAGGTAGCATAAACAACTTAAACTACTGTCCTGAGTAATGTAACACATCCTGAATATTGCTCCTACATCCTGAAAAATTAACCTGACCTACCAATAAGCTATCTCCAAAACTTGTGTGTAATTTGTTAGCATGACAAAGAAAATAATTTAGAAGTTTAATGCAAGCCAAAACACTTGTTCAGAGATAAGAATTATTCAGTGTTCCATACTGAGATACAAAACATACCCCATGAATTAAAATTATCAGAATTCTAGTGACCAATTCTACTTCAGCACAAAGAGGTTTAGTGTATTTTTCTTATCTAATAACTTTAATCTCATTTGATTGGCCATTGATTATTTTTCAGTTTCTTCAATGGTCCTTACACTCCTACACATGGTTAGATGCTATTTAGATATGTATTAATCGTATAGGATTTTACAAAATTTTACACTTTTGTAAAAAGTTTGAAGTTTGCAACAAAGAAAAAAGAACTTCAACTTTTGGACAATTTTTAGGAGATGCTGAAATAGACTAAAGACAGTCAAATTTTATTCTTGACTTTCATTTGGTATTTTGATGTGGACTTTTCTGAATTGTTCTCTGGCATCATCATGACACATTTTACTGCTGCTTTGTTGGGGTTTTTTTAAGGTGGTAAATACTTGTACTTTCATTACCTTTAGCCACCATTGGTTAGCAATTGTTAATGTACATTTTATATAACTGCTTTGAATGCCATTTTGCAAAATGTGAATCAATTAGTTATAAACAGTTGATTTACCAAATGAAAATATTACCCTCATTTTGAGCTATTTATTTTAGGTAACATTAAGATCTTTTATAATACTGCTACAATAGCTGGAAAGAACCCCAGGCACTTCTATGTGAACTTATAGAATCCCTGGTACTAACAATCTTTTCCCTTTCTTGAGATCAGACAAATCCAGTGCTAAGAGTGTCAAAAAAGTTACCTGAAGGAGGACCGTTTTCAGAGTCACAGGGTAAGTGTACCATCCCTCTAATTATTTTACAACTTGAAATCTTGATCATGAATTACTGTTCTACAATTGCTTCCCTTTATTAGCTTGCATACAGAAAAATTTATTGGCTATATTACAGACTATTCTATTTTAGTTTGGCTGCATAACCTAGCACAAAGTTCATAGAAAAAATGTGCATTGCTTGATACCCTCTTTAAAAATTAATGTGATTTCTGAAAATATTTTGAAGATATGCAGCTATCTAAAACTTGTGTGTAATTTTTGAAAGAAAATTTTATGATCTCTTTATAAACATTTTGCAGAATAAAGAAAAAAGAAACAAGATGTGAAAATTATCTGCTGAGTTATACTTTTTGCCTACATTTTTTGTTTCCTTATAATTTTACTAAATTGTAAAATAACTGTTACATTTTTTCTTACTTGAAAAGTCCAATTTCTGAACTGTTTTGAATTTAAATAGTGCAAGATATCCAGTATATGATTCCCTGAAATAATAATCCCTATGCTATATGAAGCATAAATCCTTGAAAATAAGTAATAATATTAATAATAATAATAATAATTATTATTATTATTATTATTACTTCCATGAATTCTATTTGCTGTCATTATTCTTCAGATAATACATAAAACCAACTCACTAACATACAGTGAAGACCAATAAGGTCATGTATAAGCAGTTCACTGTGCAGTAGTCGTTAGACAAAGTTACTAATTCATTTTTTTCATTGTAGGAAGAGATTTAAGAAATAAAGGACAAATCCTAATTCACCTGAGTGAAGGAACATGCTGTCCTTCTAGGACCAGAACAGAATCATTGGTTTAAAGCACAAAGATAAAACACATTGGAATCTAATCAGGATAGCTTTTGGTGATATGGCCACAAATATGATGGAGGTACCGTGGCCTCTGTACTAAGGAGTGGCACAGCAGCGTTCCCCGGGGATGGCTGCTCTCTCAACAGTGCTCTATGTCTGAGTATCCTCATAGAAATCTCTAGGAAACAAAGGAGAAGTGGGTAAAAGTCTGGGTCAAGAAGTAGCTGAATAATTTTTAAGCAGCTATCACATTGTTTAACTTTCCAAGTGGACAGGCTAATGGGAACTTCTAATATTCCTTAAAAAATTTCAAAGGGGAAACAGTGTTAAAAGTCTTGGTTCTATTTCCCTGTCTGTAAAATGTAATGCCTAACAGATGCAAGCTAGAGGAGGAGAAATGAAGAGGTCAGATTCCATCTTCTAACAAATCTGCAGAACTTTCTACTTTACAGGAGTAAAATATTTCTTTATATTTACAATGTACTCTGTAAGGATGGCTGTGTTTCCGCTTATCCTTTCAACATATTTTCTCCTGAAAAATGTTGTTTCAGCTTGCTACTATTGGAAATACTCCTTCCCCTTTCCTCTCAGATATTCAGTGATGTTGAAGACTCACGTGACTAAAAGCTAGGTTTTTGTGGATGTTGTTGGCAATGGAGTTCAATAATAAGATAAAACTCAGATAGCAGTGATTCACAGTGTGTGTTGCTTCTCCAATTTCCTTGTCTCCTGAGATCCCAACAGCTCCAACAAGGGCCAGTAGCAGTAGACAAGGTGGTGTAAATGCATATGTCTTTCACAGCTCCCCCTGGGACAGTTTGGGTTTTGACTATAGAATGAAAGAGACACTGAAAACTTCATTTGATTTCTTTCTGTAATTGAACTGGCCTGAAGGAGACAATAAGTAGATGTTTACAGTCGTCACGCAATAGAACAGCAGCAATAGCTTGGGAACATATGCTTATTGCTGTGCTTCCTCCACTGAATCTCAAACCTCTAAGCATTAAACCATTAAACAATGGCCTAAACTTGATAAGAACAGAGTAGTGTCTGGTTTTGCTTTTAGATCACTGACTGTACTTCTCTGTGGGAGGGTAAAAAGGGATTAGTGCCTAATCTTATCGATACTTAGATAAGAGGCTGAAATATTTTGAATTATCTGTACTGCACTGGTGAGAAGATGTTAATACATCAGATATGAACATTGATTCAAGAACAGATAGGGTTCTAATTCTTCTCTACAGTGTAGCAGCAAAACAGAAATGTCTTTAAAGACAAAGCAAACATTTTTAGTCTCAGAATCACATGACAGTCATGACTAGGATGTGTCTTGAAAGACTGGACAAAGGAATATGTACCTTCAACATGATGTCAAAATATATTAAAGGTGTAAATTTATGATATGTCATGTACAAAAGTGATACTTATCATCTTAGAAATCATCCAAAGATCTTTTAAATAGTCAAGCAGCCCATCTCAACATACATTTGGTATTATTAACCTTGTAAATAGCTCTCATAATCCTTTTTTTTTTTTTTTTCTTTAGCTCTATTAAAGGTTTTCATTTGTGTCACTAATGTATAAAGATTCTTATGTACTGGCATGCCAAGAACATTGCATGCAAAAATCAGTTTTTGTGGGGAGAAGGTTTAAAGTCACCAGGAATACATTGAAGGTTCCTCAATACGTCAGACATAGAGGTACAGCAACAGCAAAAAAGTACCTTGATTTGTTGATGTCTTGGTTCCAGAGCATAGAGAAATGTCAGATTATCCTTTGGTAAAGTTGTTGAGAAATGCTGGAAGATAGAGACAAAAACTTTCTGAAAGTACTTGCATCATCTCTGATAAGGACACAGAGCAGATGATGATCTCTTTCTAGAACAATTTATAGAGAATGGCTCATATTCAAAAATTGTAAGCTCTCTCCCCTGCAAATGCAAAATCCTTTATTGTCAAAACTGTAGTTAAACTATTGTCTTAAGTAGTTAAGGTGCTCAAAATTAAAAGGCATTTGGGGAGGAATCCTTCATACAGATATAAACAATGCTTATAAAATTAAACAAAAAACCAGGATGGACAATATTAAAAGTTAATACAGTCATGAAGTAAATTGGGAAGATGCAAATTTTAAGTTCATCCATAACAGAAAAAGATCAGATAACTGAAAAATTTTCAGGACTCCCCCACTTTTTGTGTTTTTGTTGTCTTACCTTTCCCTATCTTTTATAAAACTCACAATGTTTCGGGCACCTCCAATAAATATTCTCTGAAAATTCTCAGTAGTAGATACACAGATTAGAGATAGAAATATTTTGAATTATCAATTCTTGCTATATCAGGCAAGCAATCAGGGAATAGAAGCTCCAGAAGATGAAGACAGTATACAAACATCATATTCAGTTGCCATTGAGTGGTTTTTTCTCCATGAATTAATTTCTTGTTGGAAATACATATATTTTCATCTTCACAGTGACCAATGCCAGCAAGGTAATGATTTATTTAGAATTATTAAAAACAGTTCCACCATTTACAGAGAATTTTTCTTTGTGTTCAGTTTCTTTTCTCGATATTCCTTACATTCTATTTTCTTGACTATTCAGAGAACTGTTGTACTAAGCTAATGGCAAACCCTTTTGTCATATAAGTGAATCCTGGTGAGCCCATCATTCTGGAGCACAGTGTTATTAAGCTCTGCAGAGCTGACTAGTTTGGCCTTGTGTAGTTTTTGAATAAAGCTGCAGGTCTCCCTTTCCTGTTAACTATAGGGTTTAGACGTCTGATGATCAAAGTAGCAGAGAGGACATACCATTCTGTTTGCCCTTTCTAGTAAGACTTTAGGTCTCACACTTGATGGTCTCCATTTCCTTTGCAGATTTAGTTTTTCTTGGTTATTTCCTCTGCTCACTTTATTTTCTACCTGGTGCTTCCTGGGAATTCCTCTTTTTCTCACACCATGACTATTACATTGCCTTTGCTTTATGAGCTGAAACAACAGCTAACAAGTTTGCAGCCTATCATCAAAGGCTGTAATTAACAACAAACTTCATACACTTACAGAAGTCACTACAGATTTTCCTACATCCCCACAGTAAAACAAAAAACAAGGCTGAGAATGGTATAGTGGCTTCAGTGAAGCTAATTGCAACCTTCCATAGATTTCAATTAGAGGGCAATTTATCCCTTTGTTCAGCTGTGCGCAATGATTTGCATGGTATATAATGTAGTGTGCCTGGAAAGTGTTGAGTTAAGCACTTTAGAATTTGAATGTGCAGCCACACAGAAATTCTAGATGTTTTCTTTTGACCACAGATCTAAATTTGTGAGCGTTTTAACACAGTCAGGTAGTTTAGAAAGCTATTTATTTATGCCTAGCTGAAACAGCTGGAAGATCTTAGACCTTAGGTTGTATCAAGGTGTATCTTGTTGTTCTATGATGCATAGACTCAAAAGATACACAAAAATTCACAAAAGCAACACCCAGTAACCCAGAAAGTTTGGAGGCTTAGAAAAAATTATAGGTAATAAGATAATTTGTTAGAATGCCTCTGGTCTCCATTTAATGTTTTATATATTCTTTTTAGGTCATTTTAATTAAGAGGGGAAAATAGCAATAAATGTTAACAATCTAATTTAGTTTTACTACAGTAAAACTGAATGCAATTAAATATCTTAAAATAGTTTTAAGCTGAAGGCTGTATAAATGTTCCTATTAAAATATTCCTATTTGAAATCTGATTGAGTGCAATGTGCTTCTTACAGTGGCCAGGATTTGGATAAATTTTATAAAAGTGGCAACAAAAACAAACCACAAATTTTTTAAGTTTAAAACTACTACTGAATTGCTACTATTTATGATCTTGATGGAGTTAAATACCTCTCCCAGCATGTTTTTGGACTATGAAGGAAGTTAAGCAGGAACTTCACTAAACTTCTCCAGAGCCAAAACTCTGTTTCTTAAACAGCTCTAAAGTCTAAAATAAGTACTGGGACACCTTCACTACTAGGTAACTCTTGTCATATGAGATTTCAGTCTTTTTTATTGCTGTTAAGTATTTAATATATAGTTACCCCACTTTATGCCCTACTGTGAGGGCACTATATCACTCACTATATGTCAAGTTTCCATTGCAATGGAATGGTGCAGTTGGGTGCCACTTTGAAAACACTCTTAGCTCACCTCTGTAAGTGTCCATATATTTCTGTAAATATTACTCTAAAATTTATTTTAAACCTGTTAATGGAAGTGTCACTGAATACATTCTAATAGAAATTAAGATTTGAAGTTATTCAGCCACAAGTAGTGTAATCATAAATGTTTTTGATGTATGAAATCAACTGATAAACATAGACTGCATCATCATTGCCTTTCCATTGGCAAAAGTCTCCAGACGCCTTCATTTCCCAGCCATTCAGATCACAGATGACCAAATGAGGTGTATTGTTCCATTTTGGTTTGCTCATATGACATAATGGCATTTCTCCACGATGTTGGTTAGCAGCAGAAGATTTCACATTTGGTTGGTTGTTTTTTGATGTGCAACGTATACTAAATAGGTATAGTCACTGTTCTTTCTTATATCAAATTCAATTTAAAAATTTTAATTTTGTTTTGAATTATGCTGGGAAAGTAAAACATTATCTGTTCTTACTTCCCTTCAACCGATATATGTTAATAAAATAAAAATTCTTTCATGCTTTCAAGACACAGACTTCATATATGAACAGATAATTAAAGCTTATGTACAGCCCACAAAACTTGGAATCATATATCTCTTTCCTCAGCTAAACATTTCCTTTTCTCTCGCTGTGCACATTTCAGCTTAGTATTATCTTAGGGTCATTATATGTCATTGGTCAACAAGCTTTATTTATTATAGCGATATTTTTTGTTATAACTCTTTGTAGGAGAATTGTTCTTCACAAATTTTAAATTATTCTTTTATCACGCTTGCTTCTAAAACTAGGAAAATTCTGTAAATTATAGTGATTATTTATGATTTTCATAAATGGGCATATCTCTTCTTCGATAAAATCAATACAGTAAAAAACTTCCCTGTATTTTCTCTTTGTTGAATGAACACAATTATGTTAAATACTACTGAGGTGTACTTCATTAGTGTGCACTATCCCAGGGCATATTGACCTAGAAGGTTATTGCTTAAAAAAATATATGGATGTCTTGAATTTACTTGATCTGTTCTTATTTGTTTGTTCTGATTTTTTTCATCTTTTTTTCTTTCCCAATGACTACATTCTTATACTTTTCTGCCAATGGGACTTTGAAGAGATAAGAATAGAATGTAGAAATGGAAAGATTCTTTCAGCAAATAAGCTCACTATTACCTCTTCTTTGAAGATTTGTAGTTCTCATAAAATGTAAACCACCTTGATGCATAGCAGTGCCTATCCACTGCCACTGTGTCCTGAATTTTGATTTAAGTCTTCCTATACTGTCTCTGCATCAGAAACATTCTGTATTTAGTCTGAAGTATGAAATTATGTGCTGGAAAATATTCTGCAGGTTTTTATTTGTTCCTGGTCCATCCACACTGAGAAAAGCATTTAAAGCTATCTTGAATGTGGTCCTGTGCAGTACAAGTTATATTCACAATATTTCACTCCAGTTCCCTGATCATGTCTCCCAACCTGCCCCACATCTTAGTGTTTTGGTTTTACCTCTTAAAAAAATCCCTTCTCTTTCTAAAATGCAAGCCTTAAGATGTAGGCAAGAAATATATTAAGGTATCTAGACAAAGGATGGAAAAAACTTATGACAGTAAGTTGCACTGATTATCTCCATTTTGGTACTAGATGATTACTACATCTCTGTCCTAGAGGTCAGACACCCCTCGCAACAACAAAAACTAAAAACCCAACAAAAAACCAGCAAAACAACATATTCTATTTATCAGTCACCAAAACATGCAGAATAGAACAGGTGACATTTCTGCAAAAACAAAGAATTTAAAATCCAATATTTTCCTTAAAAATTAACTTTTCCCCAGACACACAAGCAATCCTGGCATACTGGTGGCCTTTCTTACCACTTAATCTAAACTGCTAAGGCCTATTGTAGTTCTCTATTCCAGATAACAATGACCTACTTTAAGCTACAGATTTCTGTTAAGTAAAAACCCATTAAAAGGAAAAAAAGTTCCCTCCAGGCCATCTGTTGTTTATTTTTCCTATTAGCAGCAAACTGTTCTCTTGGAGAACAAGGGTCAGTCAGCTCTACAAGAAATGGGAACATTTTGCCCTTTCATTTGCTGCTTTGTAAATAGTAGCAGGTATTACTTTTCCCTCACAATGTTTAAACAGGTAGAAGTGGATAATATGATAATGCAGTCTTTGCAACTATTCATATTTGAATTCACTATAACACATCAGCTGAATGTGGATATATGAACTCCTACTCCATGACATTTCTTTTGAAAAAGGGTGCAATTTTCTGATTAAAACTTTTCTTTCATTGCAAGTTTAAGCTTCTGATTTAAGATTATGGCATGGCACATATTATTCTACCAGCATTTCTTATATTTGTATTTTCTCTTTAGTTTAACTGCATTTTGTTTAGCTAAGAATATATTTTCCTGCATAAATTAAAAATACCTCAATTAAGGTAAAAATTAGCAGTTCAGGTATTTTTTTTTCTTTCTGAAAACTCACAACTATTAGCCAGCTGTGGAGAAAAGGATGAGGAAGCTTACCCTTACCCCATGTATTTTTTGTAGCATGAAGAAGAAGAAAATAAGTAGAAATATGCCGGCTTTCTGATGATAATTATATACACTGCAGATATGAATGGATTTATTTTTTTAATTAATGGAAATACAAATATGTACATATCCAACTATTTTTACAAAATCATGTTTTGCAGCCTCCAAAGTTAAGGAAGGGCAAAGCAGTAGGTAGTATTTGAAGATGAGGATAGTGAATCATACAGTTGCAGTGAGTAAAATGTTGAGCTTTTAATGAGACATGTAAATAATTGGTAACACAGCCAATAAGATCTTTTCCCCCTCATTTTAATTTTCTAAAATTGGGACTGTGTGATGAGCAGTAAATTTTTCTTTTCATTTATTGTCACGATTAATAGTAAATTATCTTCATAATCTTCCTCAATCTATTTAGAAACTCGATATGAGTCATAATTCTTGAGGTAAGGAAGAAATATAGATGAAAAATGTGTTACATCTTCTGGTACACTCCCCACATTTGTGTTGATCCACTTTAAATTAACTTTATTAAAAGAAAGCCCTAATTTCTTTAATTCACACTATATGTAATCCAAGTTGAACAATGCATAAGGTGAAAAAGATTCTTCAGAAATAAAATAGGAGACTGACAGCAATCAGTTGTAACTCTGTTCATTTCCATAAGCATTTTGTGATAAGCATATATATATAAAAACCTGGGGAGGTTTGGGGATTTTGGTGGTTGATTCTACCAGTCAGTCAGTGCTAGTACTGATTATAGAGAAGATTATCTCCTCTGAGTAACAGACATTATTTTGAAGGAGTTATGAAACCGCTCTTAGTCAAGCTTTAGTCTTTTACTATCTTTTTTAGTGCCAATACTAACTGATATGCTGTGTAAGAGAAGTATTCAATCATTTCCATATACTGAATTACTGTCCCAGTAAGTATTTGCTTGTTCTGGTTATTTTTATCACATTTTGCTTTTGCAGGATAAGCTGGAACCATTAATGTGACAGTTTCAGATGATTATAGTACACCGATGCCAGCATAATTTATTTAAGCTACTTTTTGCATCTGTTCCATAACACATGCTTCAAAATATTCATCATACTGAAATAAAGAAAGCAGAAAGGTCATTGCTTTTGTTTTGATTTCCTCAGCTTCCCAGCCAAAATGTAAAGTCAAACCACATGGATTCTAGAGGATCATAAACCTATTTCAGAAATTTCATACAGGACTATAAACAGTGCTTCAATGAGCACATTTTAAATAAAGGAACCCTACTTTAGGAAAGACATGCATACAGGTCAGAGAAAAACTATTGTTTGAACATGTGCTACCACTGTTTGGTTTTTTTTATATATATATAACTTTATTGAATATAAAGATTGTGAAAAGGTAGCCTAAAAGTGTAGAAGATTGCCAGTCACCTCCCTATATGCTTTCATTCACCTGGCTCAGGTCTGATGAGCATTCTAGCCTTTCATTGATGCACCACTGACGAGGCAAGGAAGAAAGGCTCTCCTGGCTGAAACGGCTCAGAGATCACCCTGAATGGAATCCTTCCACTGTTGGAATCAGAAGGTATGTTTGCAATTTTTTTACTGGAGCCAGGATAAAACAGCGCTTTGGGTTAAAGTTTACAATCTATTTATAAAATATCATGGTATTTTTTTTTGTTATTGTTCTGAAACTGTTTTTTCTTTATTCATACTATGATCCTGTTTGCTTTGACCACCACTGCATTCTAAGCATAGCTTTTCACTGAGCTCCCCTAATGGCACTCCTGTCACCTTTTATTTTTTCAGCTGAGTTAATATGTAAATTAATGAGAATCATTGAAGTAAGGAAAAAATGTGGTGTAATAAAGAGAAGACAGTCAGTGTAAGTGAGAAGAAGAAAAATATTTCTGATTTTTCCTTAGTCCTAATATTGCAAATAACAAGAAATAATAATGGGCATTCTGTTTGTCAAAATTATAGGTAAATGAAGCAGTTCACTCTAGGATGTTATACAAGACAAACTGAAGAACATCAACAGCTCATCTGTGATAGCACTTCAAATTCTTCTCCATAAAAAGAATTAGGACTTTTAAAACTCTGTTATAATTAAGAGTAGTCTCTCTTTCTTTTTATCAGAGAAAGTGAAAAAAGATGATAAATTATTAATAATTTAGAATTATATATCTCACAGCCAAACAACAAAGCCTACAATTCTTCAATGGAAAACGTTTTTAAGACCAAAGCTATCAACTGGAATATCCAAGCAGACACTAGAAAACTGATGACTGATTTATTTGCATTACTGATTGTTTGCCCCTTCCCTTCTGTCCCCTTCCTGGCTATCCTAGAGGTATGTCTAGCATGTACTTTTTTCATAACTTGAAAATCCACAAAGGATTTTGACTTTTGACTAAAACAGGAGATTTTTTCAGAGATATTCTCAGTAGGCTTTTTGGGGAGACAGAATTGTTTTCAATTTTTATGAAAGAGATGGTATAAAAATATGGATTTTCTATAACTTATGGGGTAAAAGACAAGAGAGTTGTGTGACTAGAAGACCATATTCACAGTATGAAAATAATAGTGTTAACTACGTATCATTTTGACAATTCATTATTTAAGTTGAAAATTTTGGTTTTTTAGTTTAGCTTAATGAAATATTTAACTAAACAGAGTATGATTTTAGAATTAAGTAAAATTCTAAATCTGAGAGAAAAATAGAAGTGAGCAGGGTTTAGAAAATCCTGCTATTACTGTTCTTACAATAGCACTAAACAGATTCAAAGCCAACAAACAGATGTAGTTGCAGTGCCTTTCTGATTGCATTAGTATTCTGTACTCAGACTCAGCATAAAGGTCAAATGCAATTCAATCAGCTGTATTTCACATCTTTCATAGCAGGTAGTACATGAATGAATGTGTGTGACCTATTTATTTTTTTAAATTCAAAACATTAAAAAAAACAGAGCTGAGATGGAATGCTGGATAATGTACAGCACTGTTCAAATGGGGTAGGTGAGAAATTTTATTTTGAACTTTCCATCCTTGGACTTCATCACATTCGTAGTCATTAAAGGTATCAGACAAACATTCCAGATACAAATCAAAATTTGTGTTTACTCTTATATTACTTCTAAAAGTGACTTCAGACATCCTTTTCCCTAAGTACTCTGAGAACAGCTAGCTATTGCTTCAAATTTATGTAATTCCCCTTGGAGAATATAAGCAATGTTCCAGTCTTTACACAGGCTGTGTTTGTGCAGATCTTCAAAGACATTCAGTTTCCTTCTGAGTGAAATGCACAATTCCAGATACTGCTAGCTCCTATTGTCAAAGCAAGCTTTAAGCAAAGCCATGCATGTGGATGACCATATCACAAGTTTTCAGTGCAAGTGGTATTTGCTTTTTGCATGGGAAATGTCAAATAATACCTATACTGGTTCACTGGATGCTTCTCATTTATGCAGTATCTGGTATTTTGCTTTAGGGAATGTTTTCTTCCCTACTCATTCTTTTACTTCTTTAGTTCTCTACCCAATTTTAAGCATTTTAAATTATAGTTTTAAATATTAGTCCATTTTCAATGCTCTGGGAATTCAGGCAATGACATTCAATCTCCTTTCTTAACCTTTCTTTTCATAATATAATCCACCTGTAATAAAGAGTGTCAAAACACTTCTGTAGACAAACATTACAGTGATTCCCATGGAATGAGGAAGCTTTATACTGATTCCAACTCATGACAGTCAATAAGATTAGATGATAAGGGCTTTTACCATAAGGACCATCATGAAAAAAAGAGGGAAGCTGATGATGTTGGGTAGACACTAGGGCTGTTGAACAGCAGGGTTTTCTCTTTTGGATGTCAGATCTCCCCTAGGAAATTTTTTGTTTCTGCTGATGTGGCAAAAATTCAGTCATAAAGAAAAACATGATATCAGAATTTGATCCATTAATTCAGAGAAATCCTCAGGGGGGTTGTATTACCTTTAGTTCTATACCTGTTTTGTTTTGGGTTTTTTTTAGAGATGATATTATTACAGATTTTCATAATATAAGGAGACTGAGATTTCTCAGTTTGATAATATTAATTTCTGTTTACATGAGAGGATGTCAGAACAGACCCTCAGTGGGACAGAAGAATAAAAACCTTATCTTAAATAGAAGCAAAAATTAATTTTCAAGCTCTGGCCAGGAGGTGACTGGATCATTGAAAAAAGTGTGGAAATTATCCAGTGACTAAGTCCGTCTCTCATGTTCAGTTTCATTAACTCCTCGACGTTGGTTCTCAATAGCCACTGCCCTGGCACAGGAAGAACAAGTCTGCCATGCAGGACTGTGCCAAGTGCCCCAGCCAATAGATATTCTGAGGGGTTTGTCTTGACCTGGTAACAGCTGATCCCATGGAGTGAGAATCCATTAGCAATTGGAGAATATTAATTGGAAAATATGAAGCACACCTTCTAGTTTATTGCACTGCTAGAAACCTGGGACATGAGAAAGTTCAACCATGAAAATACATTCTGGTAAATGAGAATAAACAGGATCCATTTTGACAGACTCCTTATCAAAAGTAAAATCCTAATGCAGGTACACCCCATGAGTTTCTTTATCTGTAAGTAACTTAATTATTTTGCCTTATTTTAGAATTAAAAACCAAAAACTAGATCACCTAATAACTGCAAGTATGTATTTATTTCAGTCAGTTATTTGCTACTGGAGAGGTTAAAAATATTTCTGGGAACAGAAAATAGTTTTCACAAGAAGAAAACATCTCTTTTACAAAATGCTATGCTCTTCAATCATGGGTAATTGCTATAAAATATATATCATTGGCCTAACCCTAAATAAAATATAAACCCTGGAACTTCACCTTTTTCACTACATACAAAATGTAAAAAAACCCTGAAAAATATTGATTTACTGACTGAATGCTTTATTTCACTAATTGTCTAAGGCAAAAAAGGTAAGAAAAAACTTGCACAGTATAAAACACAAGTGATCACAATGATCAATGTCACACAACTTAAGTCACGAGTCTATGATCCTTCTGATATAGTTAAGTAAAATCTATTCTTTGGATCTTGTAATAATCTCTTCCTATCTAACAAATGCTTAGAGAAACTTGAACTTGATGCTTGAAATAATAGATATGCACTGAAGGTTCATTATCAGCGATGTAGTTTCTAACTTTAGTTCAGGTGCCATTGTTGCCTCAGTGATGACATTGATTCCCTTGCAAAGGGAGTCATGTTGTTCTTGGAGATACCACTCACATTATAGTGATGCATCTAGCTGCTATACCCTGAGAGTGAATATTTTAATCTCCAAAGAATTTGATTTGTGCCAGAGTAAAGAATCTTCAGCTTGTGAGTTCAGCCCTACAGAACTGATTGCCACCCCTGCGTTGATATTATTGATTCCCCTGGACAACTTACTGATGCAATTCATCTGATGACCAGTGATTGCACCTATGTACATGAGCAAAAATCCTATTCCAAGCAATAGCACCTTTCACCCATGATGAGTTTTAATGCTTGCATGAATGTAAGGCAACATAAAAATGTGTTTTTAGAACAAAAGCACTTTCTTCCAAGCATATCCATTAGCCCAGATACATATGGTATTGCCACTGTTTGGCACAAGTTTGTGCTAGCAAAGCAACATAAGTCATCTAATGCTGAAATGACCAACCTCTGACTTGTGCTAGTTTCAGCTTCACTTTGTGCTATAGGGCAGCGATTATCCCACAAAACCCTATGTTTAGTAAAGATAAGTAATCATTGGATAACTTAAGTTACAGAGTAGTGTTAGCATCAGATTTCTGGAAAATTTTTGAAAGCGTTGGTAAATTAAACAAAGTGGAAGAGCATCCCTACACGCAAATAAATGTCCCATTGGCAGAGTTCTCCTCCTGGTGAGGATGGCTCCCCCAGTACCTGCTGGAAGTAGGAGGGCTGTCAGCTTCAGCCTCTGCCTTTATTGGGAATCAGCAGAGAAGAGGGCAGAAGTTTTTTGCTAGAAGCAATTGTGCTTCAAGTGTAAAGAATTATAAGGTGTGATACTGCCATCATTTTTGCATTAACAGACAATATTAAATGATTGGACTGACACAGACTATGCAGTTATATAAAGGTCTCAGTTTTACACATATAATGACATTGCAGCTTGCAGGAAATGTATTTTAGCTTATCAAGTTCAACCTTTAAGTGATGAAATAAATTAAACTTGTTAATAATTTCTACTTAAATGGCTGTAAGAAATATTTAATATTCCTTTTGTCAATATTAATAATTAACTAGCTTAAAAATAGAACCCAAGAGCTCATTTATCTATGATAATTTCTTAAATCAAAAATGGTTCATATACAAAAAAATCTTCAAAAATCCCTAACAACTGAGTTCCTAATAATGGAGTCTGAAACATCCCGGGTAGCTTCAAAATCCTTTTTTGAAGGTGCTAGGAAGACACATGAACTTAATTTTTTAAAAGCTATTATTGAATTATTAAATTATTAAAATTGAATTAATATAGTTCTTAAAAATATTTATTTTATGTTTAAATACATTAAAACCTCTTTATATTAATGTATATGTGTGTACATGTATAAGAAAGAATACAAGACTAAAAGATATAAGACCCTAAAATTTGTCTTTGCAAATGCTAAAGGGATTGTTTGCTGAAACTAGAAGGAAGCTAACTAAACTGACATGTTAAAAAAAAAGGCACTATATTTACATATTAAAAACATCATTTATATCTTTACAACTGAATGTCAGACAGAACAATTGAAGTTTCACCTTAATGGTAAGATAATTAGTGGGATCAGGATGCCAACAGTTCTGACTTGAGTCTTATGACTAACTGAAAAGGTCTGATCTAATTTTTTCAACTCAGAAATAGGCAACAATTTTAAATCTGTTTTGGGATTATTTATATGTGCTATAAAATTACAGATTAACTGCCTAAGGCATTTCTGGTATAAGCTTTAAGTACTGTATAACTGTAATGCATTAACCAACTGGAAATTAAAAAATGGAGAATTCATTCCAAGTCTTTCCATAAGCACCCAGGTTGTTTTGGGACAAGAAATAACCACAGTTCTTCTGTGCATTTGAGAGCAATGAGAACTAGACTTTTGGATCTTCTTGTGCTCTTTAGATGTCAAAAGCCAAAGCTTTCAGCAAATTTCAATTTCCAAAGGTTAATTTAATTCATTAGAAGGAATCTGCAGGAATAAACATGCCAGATTACTTGCTCTTCTACACCTCTTTCCTAGAATAGCAACACATCAAGAAAAGGCAAAGGAAAAGGGGAAATGTGGTAGAAGAGCACATGGCCATTGCAATCCTATCTTCTAGGGAATACAAAGAACTGTGCATATTTAAAATGACGTTTAGAGTCTTTGAAATTCAGTGACCTCTTAAGAACAACAAGGTTGTACTTGACATAGTTTTGCTCCTTTGAATCTTGCCCATTAATGTTTACATATATAAAAGAGAAGCTGTGATTAATTTCCAAGTATTTAAGGCCAAATGAGGTCAGTTTTTCTAGTCCTCTGAACTGTGAAATCAAAGTACATTAAGTCCTCCTTAAGGCTGTAGGCAGACAAAAACATCTCAGTCTTCAGGATGTTAAACTGTGGCTACAGAAGGAGATGAACAAAATCTAAGTCCTGCCAGTAATCTTAGCTCATAGGAGTCTTAGGAAATTAATTTTTGGAACAAACTCAAGTGGTCTTATTTTCTCAATCCTCACCATAAGCTCCAAAGTGAAAAATAAATATGTAGACCCCTTACTAGTGTAAGGAAGAAAAACATCTGAACATTTAATGAAATATGTTGATATTGCTATAAGAAAAGTATCTAAGAAAGATTTGTGGTTTTATGTTTTTCATCAAAGCTTGTTCTGCTCAATAAAGTATTCCCTATCTATATACAAAAATTTGAGGAAAGAGAAGAGAATAGAAAATAAGAAAGCAAACATTCAATCACCTTTATTTCATAGGTAAAACAACAACAAAAAAATTCTTGTAAACTTTAGGAAAGATAGTGTCCAAACACACTACACTCAAAAGAAGCCAGTTTAGTACTTTCTCCATACTGAGAGCAATGTAAGCAATTCCCCCTTTTACCTGTCCATCCAAAATAAAACGGTGAATGGGCTTTCTCTGGGTGGGACCTAGAATTTACAGAACATATAATTCTATCCCATTCAGTAATAGCAGTACATTGGTAATCTTTTTTTTTCCGAATCTGGGAAACAGAATATTTGCAAAATATCCTGTAAAGTGTGCCATTACGTATTATGAAGCATCATGGTAAGGAGGTGTGTATACCACATCAGTTCAAGTTTTTTAACTGCTTTTGCTGATATATTATTTCTAGACTGCATTAGACTGAGTATAACAACCAAATACCGCATTTTACATTTTCTTTGTAAATTTGGAAATAGTTGCCTTATTGGGTAGCTTTATAAATATCCATGCCATAGGTTATAGAGGTTTTTAAAGTTTTCAAACTTTTCCAACTCCAGTGTGATAAGCCAAATTACTTGAAATGTGTAAGTGCTTATTTTTTCTTCCTCTAGTTGCTTCGTATGGTACCTTTGAGGTCTTTCCAGTGTAAAAATATATTTTGTGAAATGTGATCTTCAAACCTGGAGTATTTTCATATCAATGTTCACAACACTACCAGTAGAGGCAGAATAGCTTTCCTATTTCAAATGGAGGTTCCCCATTTTATTTAACCAAGAAATGCATCAAGCAGGCCTTTTTACTGGAACACTGCATACAAAGGTCATGTAAAGATGATCATTCAGGATGACCTCCTAACTATCTGAATCACTGCTCCACCATCTGGTACGTGTTCCAGATATATGTCCTTGTGTATGACTTTAGTAATTTTGGATTAATAATTATTACGATTTGCTGAATATTTTGAGTATTTTTAAATTCTGAAAGATAAACACTGAATGTATTCTGCAGATCATTCTATTGGACAATGAATTATTAAACATACCCAATATGCTAAACATCTAAACTTTAAAATTTGTAGACATTTCCCTTTTTAGCAAACTACTGTATTTTTGGATGGCTACAAGTCAGTGTAGTGATATTAATAAGTTCATTGCTTTCTAAGAAATTTGACTCTGGATGTTTGAGATAATTCCATTGATGCTAATAAAGTTAAACAGATTAAACAAAATCAAATGAAAAGAATATTATGCTACGGCTCGCTTGTACGATCTTTCACTTGTATTTTAAATACTGGGTTTTACAGGTTTCCCTTAATGTTCCCAAGACTTAGAAGCGTCCGTCAATGGAAACTGGAAGTTGGATTTGATATAGGTACGCATTTTTCTTCACATAATCACTGGGCAGCAAAGTAGCCCCGGAGGTCTTGAAAGAAGTATCCATCACTTATTTTAAACATGCTGACTGTTTTCAGTAAACTGAAGGAAAAGCAGAAGTTAATGCTCTCTTCATCCTTCTTCTCTTGACACTTCACTTCTTTGGAGGAAATGTGTAAATAAAGAATGTTAACAGTGTCTCTGCTGCTGTCCTTGAGTAATCTTTATCCTCATGCACTTCATCATGTTGCTTTACATAATAAGTCAAATGTAGACTGGCATTTTTAATGCATGGACAAATAGGGAAATGTTAAGAATTGCAAGAATTTTAGCTGTGCTGAGCTATGTTCTAGGTACTTCTGGATTTCAGGGCCATATTTATAAAAAAAAAACTTAGTAATGAATATCTCTGAAAGTAAAAATAGAACAGGAAGAAATATAGTCTTGAAAATATTGCAAATTTACATTTCAGGTGATACTCAGGAAAAGTTAAATGACAGTCTATCTCTGCTGTAGCTTGGGACAAATTTTCTTGTCAAGAACCAGAAAAATCACCCTTTTCTATATGATAAAATAGATCTAAACTAAATAGCAGTACTAACCCTGAAGAGTAGAAAAATGCTCATGTTAATACACCAAAAACTGAATTTCTAGGTAGGACAATATGGAATAAATAGTCTTTTGAGTTTAGGGAGTACCTACTGCTCTTAGTATGGAAAACAATTTTGAATAACAAGTAGTGGATTTTCCCCCTCTGATCAGCTCCTAATATTTGTTCCATTCTCTTTTTATATATATTATTCTTTATAATCAATCTTTACTGAAAAAATATTTCCTGAAACCTTGTCCTTAGAATTTTTCAGATCAGTAGACTCATACACTTTCACAAAACAAATGTGAAACAAATAATCAAAAATTCTGAGATCCATATCATCAGGCTCTGTTCTCAAACACTGATCTATGTATTTGGCATTTATATATATAGTGAATATATAATCATCTTGATGATTAAGATTGTCTTTAGTGACTTCTTGCCACTCAGTAAAAAACCACCCAAATCCACTTTATATGGACATGGATTTCAAATAATACTGAATGAAGAATAAATACAGAAATGTGAAAATTCACAACACTGCTTTCTTTAATTTACATAGGCTATAGCAAATTTGTGCATGTTATGCAAATTATATGTAGGGAGAGGAAGTAATGTCTCCACCTATTTTTATAAACACTTTCAAATATTTGTTTCAGACTTTTTCAAAGTTCCCCAAAAGCTTCCTTCTCTCTGCTTCAACTATTTCTTTGATACTTCCTAGCACATCAGACATTTCAGTGGAAAGCCTTATCACATACCATTTTCCCATTTAGTTTTCTGTTGTCACACAGTAAAGAAATACAGCGAGTGGTACAATGAAGTGAATTCTGTTTTCCTCATTTTCCTTCCCTTTGTACAGAGGTATGAGCAAAGTACCATTCATACTTTTTTCTCCAGTTATGTAACTTTGGTATATAACTGGTATAACTTCATTGTATAACACTGGCAAGTTTTTGCTACTCTAGGCAACTGAAATTACTTGTCACACTTCAGTACATTTCCTTTGATCATAGTGATTTGCTGTTATAAAGTATCACAGAGATAGAAGTAAATATGTTTTGTAAGAAAAAACTTGTACTTTTTGTTATGACAAATAAACTATTTTGGACTATCCTCTATGATTTTATATGGATTTTATATCAGGGAGAAAATTCAATGCATATTAAACTTTTCTTTGTTTGTTTCTCCTGCCTTTCTTTTACTCTTCTTACTTGCAGTACAATGTATTCATTAAAATAGCAAACGTTCACAGAGCTGTGACCAAAATTTTGCTAAACCATTCAGTGAGTTTTATTTAAGCAAGTCTTCCAGCACCTTGTGAAACCTTGTTAAACCTTGCCAAAGGTCTTGCTAAAAACTTTTGCATGTTAGCAGTATGATGAAGTTGCAGGGATAGTTGTAGAGTTGGAATTAGGTATATGCTTTCAGACTTTGTTGAGGTACATTGTAATTGTTATATCTTTATTTCTGCAGCCTCATCTGTTTTTGTATTTTCAGTAGTCATTCCGCTGGATGAATCTTTTAAATTAAATCATGTGTCTTCAATCATACTAGCTGGTTAATTATCTATCTACAGCTTATTATTTTAAGTATTTTGACAGTTAAAAGCAATTGTGTGCATTTTATAAATTTATCACTGCATTTCATAAATGTATCACTGCTTTTCAGCAGCGTAAGTGCATTTCAATTAGCTTTCTTAGGAAGTAGTAAATTGCAAGTTCTTGTCAAAATAAAGGCAATTTTCTATCATTTCAACTCATTCTGAGGTGATAAATTCGTGGATTTGACTTAATAAACATGTAAATACAAGTGAACTTGCATATAAAATGCCCCAGGGCCTACAGGACCTAATACGAACAGTTGAGTGTTTTTACCTTCTGGTAGCACAGGGCTTCCATATAACCAGCTATGTGCTGTACAAGGGAAAAGGCTGGAATTCAGCCCTAGTTAAGCACTGAAAAAAAAGGGGTTTGCATTTTGTCCATGCACTCAGCACTGCTGCCCAGTCATTGATACTGCACATCCTGGGATAACCAACAGCAGCGTGTCATTGACACTGTGGATGGCTTCCATTTAAATCCCTTCATTTGGATTTTATTAGAATGGTACTAAAATGGGAGAGCAGTTTAGTTTTAGGAGCATTAATGCCTGTATTTTTTGCCACAGAACTGATATTAACTCTAATGGGAATGGTAAATCCCTTGCATTTTCTTACAAATACCCTCTAGTGATTTCCCGTGACTGCTACTCATGTTTAATATCCATTCACTCTGTTTATTTTCAGATTAGTGTGGTTTGGGGTCTGACATTGATATAGAGACAGTGAGCACACTCTGCAAACAGAGAACATGCTCTGTTTCATGAGAGCTCTGTGGAAAATGCCAGCTCTGCTCTCAGAGCTGGCCAAGTTGAGTCATGTATGGTTCTGTTCAGCACCTCCGGTATCTGATGACATGCGAGAGACAGGTTTTGGAAGTGCAAATCACTTGGCTGGTGCCATAATGAAATCATGGGGTCATGGAGGGGAAAGGAAAGATTGGACTGAAAATGTGAGTGAGGGATACTAAACCCCTACTACTGCTATGCTGATAGGAGCAGTGTCTACAGATTATATTCAGCAGACATCTGGATTCTGTTTTTAGCACAAAGATGTATTTCTTGTGTGACCTTGAAAAAGACATCTTATAAAGTTGTTGCCATATTCAAGCTGACTGTAAAATGTCCATTCATTTCAACGAGTTACACTGAGAATAAGGAGAGCTGCAGTCTGCTTGATTACCTCATGTGCTATACAGACATAATTCCAGTGGGCAAGATAGCGTCAGTACAGCACTAATGTAGCATTATTAATGTTGACAAATATAATAACTTTAGCTGGTGAACAGCAGCTCAGAGTGACTGTAATATTTTTGTTTGCTTCATAATAGCTGACATTTCTCCAATACTGTTTCCTCAATATCCCCTGTATGAATCCATTGTTACTACATTAAAATAATTGTCCTTAACTGAGGCCTTTTGGCATGTGGAATAATGAAATCTGTATGTAAAATGAAGGCTAATTAAATACCATTTTGTACCTGTAAGTTTTGCTGAGTGGCATTTTCATAGTGGATATCTTCATGTTCTTGCAATCACAAATGATTGCAACAAATGATCTCTACAACTCCAGAGGGAGAACCAGCTAGCTGAGGAAGCACACAGATTTTCCTGGCACAAAAACCCCAAACCTGCAACTTGCCAGAATGCACAGAATTGTTGGTAGAGTGCAGGGAGGGGAATGCCAAAATGTATAGAAATTTTAAAGGGATAGATAATGCTAAAATAAATGGTTGAGCTTGATGGTATCAGTGAAATCACCATCGATGCCTTTACTATAATGGTACAGAAGAGAAGTAGGTGCCTCACAGCATCCCCACTGAGGGCCCTGGTGGTGTATTCCTTAAGTCACAATTCCTGGTTTCCTTGTATCTCATGCCAATTCAAGGAGCACACAAAACAAGGTGTTCCTTGGTGTGTTAGGATAGGTAGATATAGATACGGTGTAATGTTGATAGTGCTCTTTAGAACAGTAAAAATAACATATTTTGCTTACTTTTTCTTTGGAAAGAAGTCAAAACAGAAATAGAGTAATCTGTATAAGATTTCCCTACTGAAAGCAGCCCTGTAGTCTGCTTGTCTGCTTTACTGCATTAAGATCATAACATCCTTTCTCTTTTTGTCTGCTTTGAAAAATTCATTCATTCTCTGAAAACCTGCTGGAGAAAGCAGGCTTTCAAACAGTCAGAACTGCTCACACAGTCTGCGTTTTCTACAGATGCAACAGTTTTAGCTCAAGAAAGAAGAGTGCAATCTCCCAAACTGAGCAAGGTATTAATAGAAATACATGCAGACAGAGTCACCAATCAAAATTTTGAATCCCTGAAAATCAAACCATGAGACAATTTGTGTCTCAGTCCAGAGTTGAGGATTTGATTCCATTCCTGTTTCCAAAACAGACTTTCTGACCTTTCGGGTCGTGGCAGTAAGTCTAGTTTCTTTAGTTTCCCTGAAATCTACTTCTTCTTTCAATGAGCACCATCTGAAAAAAAACCCCAAACAAACCAGCTACCAAATCACCTCATTGAACAACTTGTTTCTCAAACATGAAGTATTTCTTCTAGGTTGATATTTAGTGATTATTAACCAGCCTTTTCTTTTCTTTGGCTCTTCCCACAAATATCCATGTTACATTTTCTTATAGAAAAATAGAAGCATGATACAATTAAGTAGCAAATTTTAAACTAAAGAATGGAATTATCCTATCTATTAGACAGAACATCTGTGCACAGTTTCTTCAGAAGGTCAGATGCCTAGTTAAATATTGTGAAGGACTGTTTCTGTCATGCTAGCCAGACACATGTAAACCTAAAAAAGCAAGAATAATCAAATTTCATATTTTAACAAGCAGATTGTATAGGAAGGTTAGGAAATAATTTTATAGGGGAAATATTTCAATTTACTATAGTGGATTCTAAATGAAACCAGCACAGGCAAACCATGTGAAATTGGGTTTATTCCCTCAGTAAACATGTTTTCAGCTTCATAAGTTCACAGTCAATAGCCTGGTCAACCTTAATATTTGTTTGAAATCACCAGCTACACATTACTTCTACATGCATAGAAGGAAAATACTTTGCTTAAATTTAAAGATTACATTTTTCTTTCAGTTTCTCAGCAGTCCTGTGCTGGGACATCAAGCTGGAGTGTTCAAGGGGTATGGACATATGACCAAAGAAGGTGCTCTCTGATGTGTTTACTGAAATTTACTGAGGTGGTGAATTAAACACACTTGAGGATGCATTGATGCCTGCTGAACTACTGTGAGGAGACAGCAGCTTGTGCCAATGTCAGCTACCAGTTGGGAGGGGCAGCAGCATCACAGGGAGGAGATCAGTGCCCTGCAGGGACCAGGGACATGCATCCAGGCTGCATCAGGCACACACAGGAGGGTACAGAGGGAGCTTCTATGAAGGCAAAAACTCACTGTCCACTGCAAGGGGATTCTTCCTTATAGAACTGCAGCTACAAAATACAGCTGCCTTCATAGGTTGGAAGGGCAGCCTAAATGGTAACAAAGTCTTCTGGGATTTTTTTGTTGGTGGTGATAAGGGTGGTATTTTTTTGTGGACTTTGGGGTTGGTTTGTTTAGGTTTTTTCCTTCTTTTTCAGTCTCCTTGGTAGCTGTGAATATTTACTAAGACTTTTAGGAAAAAAGAGGTATATTTGTTGTTATTGTTTTAAACTGACACATATCTTAAAAATTACCTACTAAAAATGAAATAAAGGCATGAATCCAGAAGAAAACTCTTTTTCTACATATTCTCACTCACAATGATTTTCAAGCCATCTTTTGTTTCTGTTATCATAGAGTAATTGGAACCTTAGTATACTGAATCTTTAAAAAGAAGACAGGTTTAGATGCATGAAATGTTTTCTGATTATTATGGTAATACTCACTGCATTTAAGAGACACCTGTGCAATATTCAGTCAGAAAAGTTAGCTCCAGAAGGCTATCCATCTATATCCTCAAATAATTTCATCAAGAAACATGAAGTATGTAATGTGTGAATCTCTGTGCCTCAAGAGAGAAAAAGGGCAATGAGCTATTTTAAAGGCTTTTGTGAAAGCATATTTCCCAGGAATCCTTGTGGAGTTACTTCTATACAAAGTCTACAAACCTAGACATTGAAAATCAGAACCAACCAAATATTATCCATTCAGATGAATATCAGTTTCTTGCTCACAGCGTATCAGTGTGAGATGCCACTGATGACATGATAAAACTCAAAATGACAGCTTCATCTTCAAGAAACTGAATCAAAGTATGATATGCCAGGATAAAATAATTTGCTCTGAGACTTGTGTACAGTTTAATAAGTTAAATACTGGCAGTACATTATTATTTAGAATATAATTTAACCACGTTATTTCTACTGTTTATCATTATATAATTTATGAAAATGTGCATCAAGTAATTATTAATGAAACATTTATGTTTGACTGCATATATACATACATCTATGTAATTCCACATCTAGAAAAAGTATGTGGTTGGTGTAATTAGCATTTGCTACTGCTGCAGTTGAAGCCGGTGATTTGCTTACTTGTCTGTCTATAATTCCTCCATCTATTGCTCATCTGACAGTATATTTCAGCTAATTTCAGTTTTAACTGCTCAACTTTGGCTGCTTGTTCCAATGTATTATATTTTCCATGACAGTTAAATGACTCTTTTCTCAAGATGCAGTTTAGTATTCAGGATGATGATTTGGCAGTTAAATAGTACACCACGATATGTACCAGTCCTGATGAAAGTTTTGGTATGAATTATGCTATGGTGTAAAATCTACCCTAATTACATATCCAAAAGCTGTGGAAAATACAATATGAAGTTTAGATGTAGGGGTTGGGAGGTTTCAGTTTTATTTTTTTTCCCCAAAGAATAAATATCTGCTAGCCTTTTGTTTATTTATCTCCTGTAAAGTAGAGTTGGATTTTGCTCCGTGGGAAATAGGAGATAGTAGTGCATACTTGGCTTTAAAAAAGTTATTACTTTATATGTTCATTAAAGCATAAAATTAAAGTTACAAAGAGTAGCTTATCAAGGACCGTGCTGCTCATCTTAAGTACAGCACTCCTAAATCTTCCCCAAACTCTCTTTAAGGGTTTGCATTTCATTTCAGCTTTTCCCAGGCTGCTACTTGAATTCATTTTCTACACAGATCAGATTCTACAAAAAATACTCTGCTTCTAAAACAAACAACAGATATATATTTAAGAGCTGCAGAACTGTATTATTTTTAAGTGGATCAGAATCTCTCTTAATCCAATAAGCAGACTTTAAAGACCAGTAGGCAGCCTGTGTCCCATTATTGCTGTTTAAAGACTGATTAAAGTGGTAGTGATTTCCAGTATTTTTAGATGTCACCAAGAAAACAGCAACTATCAAAATTTCAGAACCAAAATTTGTTGTGAAAGTAATATTTCCATTTTCAGGTTACAAAATATTTCCAGGGCCTCAACTAATATTTCTTTTCTTTTTAACTTCCTGACTGCCTTCTAAACATCATTGTTTATTGTGATTTTTCTCTGTAGTTCAATTGTAGGTGCTAATTTTCTTTAATGTTCATTATAATTAAAACATAATTTTCCTTATACAAATTAAATGGAGTTCAAAACAGAGCAGAAATAGAAACCTGAAAAACATCACCATAAATCGTTTTCAATATGGATGTTTGCATGTACAAAGTGAGGGGTTTTTAAAATATATATTTCAAGCTTTCTTATCACCTTTTAGAATTAATATAATTTTAAGGAATAGTAAGTATAAATTAAAGGACAGTAATCTCCAGAAGTTACTTTCCTTTTAAGGCTAGCAGTAAAAAACGCAATCAGCTTTAACAATTGGACATTTGATTTCTTTTCTTTTTGAACATGCATAATTTGCTAATAACTAATGATTTTCAAAATATATACCAGACAGCTCAGAATCATCTCTCCAAACAGTGAACTTTTTCTACCATCCTGTCAAACATCCAAGAGTATTGTAGTATACTACCTATTTGCAATTTTTCTTTTTCAATTTAAATGAATAATTCAGTTTAAATTGCTAACCTTTCTGTGATTCTCTTGGTCTTAAACCAATACATGTAACAATTAAAAAGACTAGTCCTTCTCTACCCACAAATACACACTATCGTATTTCTAAGATGACAAAAAGCATTTTGAGAAAAGAAGTGTATAAGCACAGCAATAGAACTATCAGTAATGTCCAATAAAGTTACAGGTTGTTTCTTATGATGACTCATGACAGAGAGATTGAAATACCTATATATATATATGTATATAAAGGCCAAACATTTGGCATAGGTCTCAAGTAAAAATATTGATGGAAGAAGACAGTGTTTAAACTTTACCACTGACAAAAATGGGATTGCAAATCAATTTTCAGTATATTGACTCAGTGTTGCTGCCTTGCAGCTTTGGAGCCATGGGTGAAGACAGCTCAGTATCAGGATAAGAATGTAACAGGAAGAAAACATGATGTGTTGGAAAATCAGAATTATTCCTTTGATGTTAAGTTATCCAATCCTGAAACTGCTCTACAGGTTGAGTGATGAGCTGATTTCAGCTAAATTGTTGAGGTTAAAACTCAATGTTTGTTTTGGGTTTTTTGCTTGGTTAGTTAGTTTGTTTGTTGTTCCGTTTGTTTTTATTTTTATTTTTATTTTTATTTTTATTTTTATTTTTATTTTATTTTTTTTATTTTATTTTTATTTTTATTTTTGTTTGTTTTGGGTTTTTTGTGAATTAATTTAAAAAATCTTGTATTTATTCAAGTATTTTAAATGTGAACTCACTAAGTTTGAAGCTGTTCCATTACCCTTAAATCTAGATCTTCTGCCTTTTGGTTCCTTACCCACCTTTAATTCTGTGTAAAGCCTCAGCTTCAAGACCGCCTGGCTGTACTCTGCCAGCCACAAGCACAGTGCAGAAACGAGCGTATCCCACGTACCTCTGTGGTCTGGTGAGCTAAGCCATAACATGGAAATCGTATACATTAGTTGTCACATTACAAAGCTGAGCCAAAAAATGGTTAGATAAAATAAAACAGATGACTTGCTTAGATCAGTTACATCACCTACAATCCTGCCACTGCCAGATTCGGGAAGTATTATTTTAATTTGTGCAATAACAGCAACGTAGAATGCAATTAAAGTACTACAGCTACAACACCATTATTTTAATTGTTGTGCCATTAACTGTAAAATGCTGTATAGCATACACAGGTGCGAAGGTGAATGAGGAATAATTTCTGCTCAAGACTGTTACTGAGCAGTAAATATATTAGTATATTTAATTGGTACTATGATCACAGTGGATTATGGAGAGAGACTATTTACAAGAGCATGTGACAGGACAAAGGGGAATCTTCTCAGACTGAAAGAGAGTAAGTTTGTATTAGATATTAGTGAAAAATCTTTGACTCACAGGTCAAAAAAGATAGCAAAGACAAATTATTGACAATAATACTGAGACCAGGATCGAGAACTTCGTCATCACAAAGTGATCCTACAGAAACTGGAATAGTTTTCTATAATGCCAAGTATGATCTGCCTTCCTTTTGTAATTTTGGTGCTAACATAGTAGAGGGATTAAAGACATAAAGTAAATAAAGCAATTAATATAGTGCTGGAGAAAGATGAGCCTTTATCAGTGGGACAAACTAAGCTGATATTTAGAGGTGGGTGTTATGGGTGTTAGCTACGATGCTCAATCAGATAAACTTGACACCTTAATATATTTTTCCATTTTGATGCTGAGAAAACATTAAGTATAGATAATGATAAGGATAAAACAAACTTTTAGATACTTTTACTGAGTTTAGTTCTACAACTATGTGTTAGAGAACTTTTACTGTTAAAAACTGGATTGCTTACAAATATTCATAGTGGTAGAGTTGTTTTCAAGTAAAGATACGTTTTGTTTAGATTTACATCCTTCTCCATGTCAATGTCAGTTTTAATACAGAGAATAAAAGAATCTAATATGTACATAGCAGGCTGCTAACAGCATTTTTACTGGCTATTTTCTATTGTTTAGATTGAGGACTACACTGAAGCATGAGGGGAAAATATTATGTAGTTAGAAGACAAATTCTAATGCTCTAACTGAGAATGATCAGAAGATTGCTGTACTTTGCCTTTTCATTCATAAAGCAGGCAAAACTCACCAAGAGTTTGCAAGTTGAAAGTTACTGAACTGCAGTCAGAATATTAACCATGTCCCTAGAAGCTGTCTGCAGCAAGTCACAAATACTATGCTTATGCCACAAAAAAAAGTCTTGACTTCTCTTCCAGTGGATAAGGTTAATGTGCTGGTTGGAGCTGGAGCTTGGTAAGCAAGAATGGAAGTGTGTTCACTCTTTCTATGAGTTTCCAAATTCCTGTTTCATTTACAGGTAACTTCAGCATAAATCCCCAGATGCTTTTAAGTTTTCGCTTGGGATCCACAATCAAGTATCTTCCTCTAATCAGTGTAGAATAAAAAAACCTTTTGGCCCATTGCTTACCATAATTCAAAGTTCAGATCAGCTAGCTGTTACACTGCTGTGTTTTGTATCTGCCAGTACTAGCAGACATAAATGTGCTATGTGTATATATCCAGAAATAGTCGGTTGGGTTTTACATTTACATTGACTTTCCTTAACTCCCTGGCTGGAATTTTGAAAGCAAGCTTTATCCTGCAAGAGACTGATCACTTTTCAAGACAAAGCTGCTCTTTCATATGTATGTGTATGTGTACTGTTCATGTCTTAAGACATTCAACAGTCACAGTGTTTTTCCCTCCATTTTTGTGGAAAATGAAAAATGGTACGAGTCTGGTCCAACAGTGTCACATATCTGGCTAGAAAGTTTGCATGCCTTCCTATTTTTGTATGAATTCCATTAATCTCTTCAGATTGGTGCCAAATAACTGCTAAATTTACACTAACAATGACCTTATTTGTAATGCAGCAGAGCAGACAACGTGGAGGCTGAGAGAGCCTGTCACCATTGGGTGACAAGGGTGTAAGTTTTCAAGCTATGGAAAAGGATATGATTTTGGGAATGGAATGCCGACTGTGTGAAACAGTGTTGTACCAACTCCAAGGACTCCGGTCCTGGAAAATACATGAGAGATGGACAATGGTTCCTCCAGATGAACTGGAATGAATTAGTAAAATAATTAACATGGAGTATGGATGCAAAAGGGCCATGGCCTGGAAAGCTGTGCTCAGTAAAGCACTGGATGAATAGTGCCAGCCTTATATTGTGTGGAAAAATTTCTAAGGTGCATAATACCTTATTAATATGGCATCAGGAAAAGGTGGATTCCATTATGATAGTAGGAGTATTTTAGACAGCAAAATCTGAAATTATGCAGAATTTTTCAGAATAAAGCAGCACTTTGAGTAGATGAGGAATTACTGGAACCGAGAAATAAAGGTAGTTTGATGGGTGACATGAAAGACTGCAGCCATCTGGACTGGAAAAATTAAAATATGGATAAAACAATAAGCATAGGAATCGTAAGAACACCTAAATAGTAGTTACCTCCAAATCTGTAGCATCGGTGAATATGGGGAAGTATCTTTTCATCCTTTCTTCCACTCTAAGAAGTTTTCATTAAAGTCTGTGTTACTTGCTGCTTCATCTGCAGGAGGAACTGCTTTGCACTTTTCCTCAAGACTTCCTTGAAGTCTTTCAAACAATGGTGTTGCGGTCTGAGGTTTGGAAAACCTAGCAGAAACACCAATTGTGTAGTGGTTTTAATTAGTGGTTTTAATTCGCCTGTTTGAGTTTCTGGTTAATGCCAGCACACTTACCAAAATTTACCTGATTTTTGTTCTGAGGTAAGGATTAATAGTAGGTAAAGTTGGCTCACACTTTAAAGGATATAAAGAGAATTTATTAACAGACTTTAAAAAGAGAATAATAAAACCAGGAATCAGAACAAAACCTTTAGAACACCCTTCCTTCCCCCCCCCCCCCTCCCCCCCTTTTCTTTCCCACTGACCATGCAAAAGACAAAATTTAGACTTTTAGTTAGTTTACCACCTCTGGGATAGTCTTTTCTCAGTTCATGTAGGGAGAGAAGTTTTCTTTTGCTTTACCATGTTGATTCCCCATAGGAAATACAGTTCCTTATGCTTTTCAGCCTCAATACAAGCAGCTGCCCAGAAGGAAAAGATCTGCTTGTTTTGGAAAATCCCTCCCACTTCAGTAGCTTTCCCAGGATCACTACAGTGGGCATATGATGATCACTGAGGTACTCTTTGAGGATGAATAGTTCTATTACAGCGGCAATGAAATCCCCTTTTCTCATTATCGGCAACATAAGTCTTCTACTATTCCCGGGGCAAGGAGTCTTTACACAGGAGCCTTAGTTCACTGGCTGTAGCTAGAACATTACATCCCCCCTTTTTCACTCTTTTAGACCATTGTTCATATATTACAGGGCATATTATAGCTGAGTTTATCAACATGTCTTCACAAGAGAAATTGTAGCCTTAAAGTTTAGGCACTCCTCATCTCCTCCTTCTCTGGATATAGGTCTTGCTTCATTCATTAACTTGGAGTCTTTATGTTGTACCTTTTGTAGGTGTCTTCATCCTTTCCTTTTTCTGTGTAGGGGAAAACGGATGTTTCCAAGTCCCATCCTGACATTGAAAAGGTTGATTTGTCTTTTGGCCTGGCAATGGTCACATGACCTCTACCCATGCTGTTTGAGAGTAACACTCCCAGCGCCCGAGCTGCAGGGGAGGAACCTGCCTGTGCCGCTCTCCATCCAAGCCGCGTCTGGGTGGCAGGAGGCCGGCCCAAGCCCTCTTCTGCGCCGGGCTGCGCGTGGAGCGGGGCTGGCAGGGTCGTGTCCGAGCTGCAGGGGGCCAGCCCCAGCTTTTCTCCCACGCTGGACTGTGCGCGGAGCCGGCCAGGCCAGCCATGTGGAGCGGGACCGGCAAGACTGAGTCACTTCGGCCTGGGGCAACAGAATGAAGCCTCTCTCAGCTAGGCCGGAGCCAGGCAGAGCCGACCTGGCTCCCCTTGCATGGAGGGACTGAAAGGCTGGCCCGGGTCCCCCCAGTCTCCCTCCCCCTCCACACTTTATCAGCGTGGCCTAACCGGACCTCACCATGGGCACAGAGAGCGGAGAGTGAGGTCTTCTCTCAGCAAGCTGGAAGTCTAAAAGAGGGTTTCTTCAGTTCCTCTCCTGGTTTTATGAGTTCTGGAGGTGGAAACTGTAATACCTCCTTTTGGGTACCTCATTTCCAGTTCCAGCTCCTTCTTTCTGCACTGGAAATCCCAGCCAAGGCTACCCCCGACAAATGGCTTTAATCTGATGGCCCAGACCAACTCCAGCCCGGACCAGTACAGAGCTTAAGACAAATTCTACCTAAGAAAGTGGCTGAGGTTTCAGAATACTTAAGCAAAGGCCATATATTATGTCATCAATGTGCTTTTGATTATGGTAGACCTTTTTCTTTTCTTTAGGTGGTATTAATTTTAATTGGGGGTGGGAGGGGTGTTGGTTTGGATTTTTTGGTTCATTGGTTTGGGGTTTTTTGTTTGTTTAGACCACTGTATTTTCAGCTGTTAAGTTCAGGCTTTCACCCTTATTTAGTTTTAATGTGGCTATACTTAAGCACATCTGAGTGATTATTTACAGTTTCTAGTAAAGACCAAACCTTTTGAGGCATGTTGTAAATTGGGAAAATAACTTAAAATATCCCTTATGACTGAACTTAGAAAATAGCTTTTGAATTACAAAAACTCATTTCAAGCCTTGCAATTTTGCAGTATTTTTCCCCTCAGTAATGTGCTTTAATTGGTATAAAACTCAAAAATGTCCCAAGAAGACTTTTGAGAATTAATAGTAAGAGTTCAATCAAAACAGCTTTGAACAATTTAATAATTCCTTTACATAGATACAAATTTACATATTTAAAGATAACCATAGGATACAGACTTTCCCATCTTGTGGTACTTTGTTGATAAATTCAGCTGCCAAAGAGCAACTAGCAAAAATAGCAAAGAGCAGTTGCTTTTCTTTTTCTTTTTTTTTTTTTTTACAATCACATTTACATGCATAAAATGTGTGGATTTGTTATCAGTAACTTTCATATTAAATTTAACTATTAAGGCAAAAAGAAGTCCTTATTTTTCATGCTGCTTGATTCTTTCTGACCTTCACAGCTTGTACAGTGAAAGACAGATAGCTCTCCTCTTATAAATAACATTTATAGTGAGTTTATTTTACCTTTTTTGTATGTAAAATTATTGTATAGCTCAGTGCTATATTGTCTAAATTGAATATATTTGTGAATGTGTGAAGTTTATTATTAAGAATGATTAAAGCACCCATTCTCTAATTTTTTTCCTAAAACTGAATTTTTAACCATCCCATATCTCATAAAATTGTGCTGTTTAGTAATACTTCTATGTTTTTTATATTTTTTTTTAATATCCAATATTTGAAATTCTGAGAGACACCTTACAGCCCACTGGGTCTTTTGCAGAATACAAAAATATTTTTCTGCAAGAATAATCTATATTTACACAAGTAACATGATTTGAGTACCTAGATAAATTTAATTTATTTCTGTGACAAATATGTTAATTCAATAGCATAACATCCATTAAGGCAAGCATTACCTAATTCCTAAAATTTAAAAAACAAAGAGAAAACCAGCAAAAGACGAGTTAAAACTTTGTAACAGAATATTAGAATATAAATCTGTGTACATTCTTTATTAAACCAATGAAGTCTTGTAAAGGATCAAATCACCACATGCAGGATGTGCATTCCCGTGGCTTTAAGAGTCTTAATAGTTCACAATAACTGTTGAGTATGTCTTGGTCTTTCCCCTGCCTCCTAGTGGTCCTTGAATCAGGGTATCTTGAAGAAGTGATTGAAATAACTCTTGCAAAGAGCCATTTTCCACCTCTGTCTCATAATGTCTGCCATCTGACCTTGGTATCTAAACATAGGCAGACTGGATTGCCTTTAAATAAAACTGAGTTATTGCATTGGGAATAAAGACATAAGACTGTATGAGGTAGTTTAGTAGCAGGATGAGGGTATGTAAGTTCAAGTATTTTAAAATATTTTGCATTTTAAACATCTAAAGCAGACAGTCAAGAACCTCTCCAGGAAAACTGAAGGACTCCTTGGATCCTCTCATCCAACAGTCTTTGTGCACAAAGACTGTGGAGACACATTAAGCACTGAGGTGAAGAGACTTTAAAAAATGAGCTTCTAGATTTAATACTGGATCATGTCCACTTGAATTATCATGGTTTTCTTGAGAACAGTCAAGCATTCCTGTTTTCCACTTAGCATCCCTCTCTGCCCTTACATATACCCTGTGAGTATTTCCATGAAGTGGAGAGGTCCAGAAGGCTGGAAGCAAGGAATTGCAAAGAGCCACACTGCAAATTGCTCAGAGCAAAGGTCAGAAGGACAGACATCACCAGTGCTACAGGCAAGGTCACTGCAGGCCAGTTAAATCCTTTCCATAATGTCAGCTCGGCTGTAAAATGCAGACATGTTCGGTAGGGCCACCTGGGAAGCAAAAACCAAATTTAGGAAAATAAGTCACTTTTCAATGGTTTAGGTTAATAGGTTGCAGAGTCAGAGTAGTGGTTTCAGTTCGCCTATTCAGGTTTGTGGCTAAATGCCAGCACACTTACCCAAATTTACTTGATGTTTGTTGTGAGATGAGGATTAGGAGTAGGCAAAGCAGGTTCAAACTTTATAAAGTATAAAGAAACTTTATTAATATACCTAAGACAAAGGGAAGAAAAAAAACACCAAGAAAAACCAGAACAAACTCCTCAGACCACCCCTCCTTCCCCACCTCTCCATTTCATTCTCCCTGACAACATACAAAAGACAACGCTTCGACCTCCAGTCAGTTTACCACCTCGGAAACAGCTCTTGTTCCAGTTCATTTAGGGAGAGAAGTCTCTTTTGCTTACACCACGGATTTTCTGTAAGAAAAACACAGTTTTATGGGTCTTCTGCCTCACCATTAGCCGCTGCCCGGAGCAAAGACCAGCTTAATGGTGGATCCCTCCCACACCAGTAGCCTTCCCACAGCCACTATGGTGGGTTATGAACAGTCCACAGGGTACCTGTTTTAAGGATGCACAGTTCAGTTGCAGCAACAAAGAAAATCCCTTCTTCCGTGCTGAGCAGCACAGATTCTCCTGACAACTCAGGTTCTCTAGCATTCCCCCCGGGACCAGGGTTCTGGGTCACAGCCTCTCCTCTCTCTTGGTTCTAGTTTCTCATCAGGCTGTACTTATTTCAACACTTACTTGTCTTTACCCAGGTACTTCAGTTCATTGGCTGCAATTAGAACCTCACATCCCTGCTTTGGACTATATCTTCATATATTACAGGGAATTTATTAGCTCAGTCCCCAACCATGGTTCTCCAAAAGAGTTTCCAGCTTCACTCTCAAAGCACTTCTCATGCTCCTCCTTCTAGGTATCAGTTCTGCTTTCCTCACTGACTGTAAAGTCTCTATGCTGCATTTATGTAGATGTCCTCACTCGTTCCTCTCTCTGTGCAAGGAAGGATGGGTGTCTGTAAGTTTAGTCCAGGCATGGATAGAATTAATTTCTCTCTCTCTCCAGCAGTGTGATGCTCACGTGCTCCCTGCCGGGCTGTTTGAACAGGTCCGAGCTGGATGGCAGAAGCTCTCAGAGTCTCTGTGCCTGGCTCTGTGGAGCTGGCTCGGCCTGCTGGGGCCATCTGGGCCCGGGGTGACAGGGCAGGGCCTGGCCCGAGCTGGATGGAGCCGGCCTGGTCCTTGCCTGGCCCGGTCCAGGGGCCTGGCCCTGTCTCGTGTAGCTGACACACCGGCTGAACTGTATCCCCCTACAATTCCAGGCGGTTCCTCCCCCATGCCCGGTTGCAGCAGCACAGCCACTCAAAACCTCAGAGGGTCTCTGCTTATATATGGTTTTTTCCCCAAAGGCGGATCAACTTTTCAATTGGTTCACCTACACATCAATCCTTAAAACCACCTAGCTACTGGCTCTCTCTCCCAGGAAGGAAGTTATATCCCTTCCTGCAGCATAGGTCACTTCCTAGATTTTGTCCCCTCCTGCCTAACCCAGGACAGCCAGAAAACATCAGTGTGCTCACTGAATGAATCTGTTGCATAATGCTACACAAAAATTGCTTTTAAATGTATTTATATTTGTGTCAGAAATATATTTTAGAAAAATTGTCAAGTCTTAATTTCCAAAATGTTTATAGTGGGAAGCTCTACCATACCTCAAAAGTCTGCACCAAGATCAAGTTTAAATCCTTTGAAATTTTCCAAGAAAAGCCATAATAGATAAACAATTTCATAATCAAGTAGTTTGACAAGCAAAACTCTTTTACGTGGACTGTGGGTTTGATGGTTTCAAGATTTTTCAACAGACTGGGAAAAAGCAGAAGTCTCTGTGCTTACCTTCTTGGTTAGAACTGTAAGGTATATATAAATCTTTCCTGTAAATCACTACTTTGAAAATGAGCAATTGTCTTGATAAATTCCCTTTCTAAATTTTACAGGCATCCAGAAATTTCCATGGATCAAAGGATGAATGCTAAATATTAGATATGTATGGGAAAAAAATTAATCTGTTAAAAGTTAATAAGTTCTGGTAATTAGCAATTCACCAGTCTTCATTGCTAAGGGAGATATTCTTTTCCTTCTCTGATTAATGGGTTATATAAATATTTAAATATATCCCTTTTTTTAGCAAGAATTTTACCTAGTCTGCTAAGATAATGTCATTCCATACAAATAAAATATGTAATTCCTCTTTTGAAATATTTTATAATATTTCAGACTAGTCTGCTTTCTTCTGGATTTCAATACATAAAATATTCTATATTGTACAGCTGTAATACTTCATAGGTGTTAGACAGCGTGTAAAAATACATTGTATTCTTTAAAAAGGCTGGTATTTGATGATTGTTTTCCTGCTGCACCTCACCAGCATAGCATTATTCAGTTGCTCAGATGGCAGGACTCTTCCAGTTTTTTAATGACAACTTTATTTTATTTTATTTGAACAGCAAACATCACTAAATCTCAGCCATAACCTCCTTACCAAAATGTCAGTCACACATTTAACACTTCAGACCTGGCACACGAGGGGTGTTGATCCCAGTGCCAGAGAGTCTCCCAGTACTCTACACCTCACTTGGCACACTGTTTTCAGACCTTCTGGTAAAACAAGGGGAAGTCTGTTTTACTATTATTTGAATATCATTTTGCAAGAAGATAGTTTGGATGTTCAGAGGATACAGTCATGCTAGAACATATGCCAGTGACTTGTGATCCCACAGCACTGGTGGCTGGCAAAAGGGTCATCAGCAAAGCTCATCCCTAGAAAAGTCACTCTGCACCAGGTACTGACCAGCTGGACTGTCTCTCTTAAAATTGTTAGCACACAATAACAAGTCTTCTGAATTTATTTTTCTTTCAATGTATGATTTCTAGGTAACATCAAGCTTTCTGCCTAATTCATAGAGGGTATCATTATTTGATACTATCACTGTGCAATGAGGTGCATCCTGAAAGAAGTGGGAGCTTGCCCTGCCTGTAAAGGGTTTTTTCTCTTCCACGTCAGGTTGGAAAGCATAATGTTGGGGAAGATAGCTCAGAAAAACACATTCATTTTGTTGTGTATATAGGGGGTTTTCTACCTGTCACTTAAGCTTTCATTCTTCGAGTAAAAAATTTTAAGGAAAAAACCCTTCACCTAAAAAAAAAAATCACTTTTAAAATGGACTGAAAACTGTATGCAAATATTAAATTAGCTACCACTTTATCATCAAGTCATGGTGTTTATGAAGTTATGGCTGAGTAAGTTCATTAGTTCACTCTAAACCATTTGCCATTCACATTACAGTATACATTTTTTGTTTCAAGTAGGTAGAACAGCCTATAGTTATCATGTTGATTCTATAAATATAGCCAAAGGGAATATTTTTTTCAAAACAAAGGCTGTTGTTGACATTAGATTGTTCCTTTTAGCAGCATATTTAGCTGAAGTGACATGATTTGGCACTGTCAATGCTTTTGACTCATGATGTAGGATGAAGCATTTTGAAAATAGACTCTTCTCTCTCTAATATATTTAGGAAAAATAGAACATTATCTGAACCTCATTTTAATTGCTAAACACAGCAGTAACCCTCAAAAAATTAGGCACTGTTAAACTGTATTTGCTGATAACAAACTGCTGAACTTCATGTAGTGTACGAAGGACAAATAGAGTAGATGTGGAAGACCTTTTTTACATGGCTTCTTGTGATCCACAGAAATCCATGAACTGCATATTTCTTTTGGCAAGGGCTGCTAAAGTCACAATTCCTGATACAGCTGTGCATATACTAGTGTCAGCATAAAAATGGGGGCAAGAGTAAATAAATCTTGGTGAAACAGAGGATAAGATCTCCTTTGCCATTGAATTAATGCAGAAGTGGAGTTGTCCAGGTTTCTATCTGGTCAATGTAAAAAATAATCAACAGGGAAATAAAGCAACAGTCACAAAGAAAACTATGTATGTTTTCATCACATCTTTTTTGATTTCCATTTTTCTAGACCTTTCTATTAGTCTCCTTTATAATACAAGATCTCTTTCCCATGCCCACAGAAGCAGTTTGTGCTGAAATTAGGATACAGGTTTTGAAAATACGAAGCCAGGAATAAATAAGGAACAAATTTAGACACAAAAGGTGAAAATATTGTTAAAGACAGTATTTTCTGCACTGAATCAGGAAACATTTTGCAACCTTTTTGAATCACTGCCTCTGATAGCTCATCTGCCTCTAGGATAAAGAGCTCTATGCTTTAGGAAAAACAGACACAACATGTCATAGCATAGTAAATTTTTATGACTTAGAAAATTTTGACATTTTGAACGCTTGAAAATGTTTACTCTCTGAGGACTACAAATCACTACCTTTGATCAGTTCACATTGTTTTTCTTAAAAATGTTACTGCAATTTGCTTGGCTTTGGAGAGAGTGTGAAGAGGAGCTCAGCCTGCTCATCCTCATGTCCAAGCAAAGCAATGTAATTGTGATCCCACTTTAATCTTCCCTCAGATGTCTAGAAAAAAGTGCGTGTGGTGTTTCAGCCAAAGGCCCCAAAAGAACACCTTTACACCAGCAGACATCCATATGTTCTCATCCAAGCTCTTGAAAATGCAAAGTAATGTGAGGATAAATTTGTCCATCTGCATCACGTGGTCATTACTTTGAGTGTTGTTCTCCCCAGAACTGAAAGTTGAGTCAAAGTGCTCTATTCTGGTGTGCAAAACTAGCTTATCACACCTTAAGTGCCAGATTTCCGGAGCAACAAAATGTCTAGGCTGCAAACACTTCAGCATAACTGACAAAAATTACTGATATATTACTCATTTGTAAATATTTGTACAATATTCAAATATACCATGCATATGTAGTTCCAAATATCTGGCCCTGAAACTATCCATATTTCGAGGAAACTTCTCCCAAATGTTCTAATGTAATTTCCAGGCAATATAAACGCTCGTTTTATTGGGCAGCTTTCCCAACCCTGGAGAAGAAAGAAGTGTTTCTTCAGTAAGCCTTCATAACTCCTTAATGCTGATTCCTTTTTCTTCTGGAGTACAGAATTCTGCTTTCTGCTCATCATAGTCTTTCTTTTGTTCACTACAGATGTTGAAGGGGAAGCAGTTCAAAGAGGAGATATGTATTTCAGAAGTGACAGCATTTGATTTTAACATGCAGACTGAATTAGATATATTTGTCTTTCTATGATTACAGAAGCTCTGGCCTCCTTTAAGATGTAAACATATATCTATACTGCTTTGTCCTTTCTTAGGACAGCTGTGTGAGAATGCCTCAAATGAGAAAGGAAGATGGAAGGGAGAAGGGAAAGATGAATAGGAGTGAAGGATTTGGGCCAAAAATCCATGGTTGAGTTCATATGTTTCAAATGCTAGTTGTGGCTATGCAACTTTTCTTTGTCAAAGACTTTCTGTAACAGAAAAATCTCTTTAGCCTTACCAGAATGGAGCAATTTTATAAAATTAGTGGATGTTACCATGACATTATGAATAATTCTGTTATCTTATTTTCTCTTATGTCTTGTTGGCTGCAGGTCTCAACACAGATAGTCAGGATAACACAGCAAAGTCTACTTTGTAATAAAAACTGAAAACCATCCAAAGACCCATATAAATACAATTTACTGATATTGTTATTGTTTGAACTGAAGTAGTGTCTAATGGCTGCTGTATTTTTAGTGTCCTTGTTGTATTCTTTACTGCACAAGTATTCTGTGTGTGATTTATATTCTATGTAAGGATCACAGAGGGCCATAGGAAAAAAGATAAAATAAACACAGAAAGAAAAGCAAATAGAAGGTCACAAATATTATTAAATATAAATCCTGACAGTAACATAAGGTTGTCCTTTTTGTTAGTGTTTCTTCCATTGTCATATCAGAGTAAGCAAACAGTTGTTCTGATTTGGTAATTGGACTTTTTTCATTAATGCAGCTGGTGGGACAAAGAGAACTACAATCCACTGTGAAGTCAAAATAAATGAGAAAGGGAACTAAAGCATAATGAAGAGTCTTGTAAAGGAATATAAATTGTTATATTAAAGGTTCAATTAATGTAAAAGTTCACATATGTTATATTTCATCAGCAAAGCAGAAAATGCAGTTTAAAAGTTGAAATTACATTTTTTAAATTTATCTTTAATTAGGCTTGTCACTGATGTTTTCCTTTTTTTCCTAGGTGTATGTGAGAATTAAAAAAATATGCTAGAAAACTTTAATCAACAGGTAGTATCAGAGGTGCTGTTTACTGCTCAAAATTCCAGACCTTTTTCTATGTTCATGCTCCAGAAAATTCTAAGCAGACCTAGTAGATAACTAACAATATTAATCCAAATATGTTTCTCTAAGCTTCATTTTTAGGATTCTTTAGTCCTATTTAAGTTTTTGGGGGAAATTTGTTCTATGTGAGAAACCATCCTTGTTGTGCAATAGCCTCACTAACAATGAAAACAAGAGATTCTGGAGTTTTGAAAATAGCTTCAAATGCCTATTTTTACTAGACTTTAGGATGGTTTTTAAAGTTACATTAATATGACAGAATGAGCTCCCTTTGACTTGGTATGGTGCTTGCTCCAAAGATTTCTAAGTTCGAAACTCTTATTCTCCATTACATTATTTTCACTTCTGTATTTAAAGCAGCATTGCTTTATAACCTACAGGTAGCGTATACAGTTAATCAATAAAAATCTAAAGCAATACAATAGAGATGACAGAATGCTTATGGTCTGCTTTTACTGATCCTCACTATCATTCAGATCCAGGTTGGCATTTTCCAAACTTGAGATGATATCCAAAGAGAACAGATTGACCTATCGACTGTACTCTGCAGTGTTTTGGGCCAGGTCACTTTTCAAAGCGTGCTCTTTCTGCCCCATGTACCACCCAAACAGGTGTTCCACTGAAGTTTGAATGATGGCCAGCTAGCTCAAAAAACAACTAGGGAGTAGAGGTGAAGGGAATCAAGGGACAGAAGGCGGAAATATAGATAGAAGTAAATGAAAAACAGAAAGGAAAAGGTTATACCAAAGTAGATATGGGTTAATAAGTATAAACAAACTTATACTTAAAGAGACAAGGTACAAAATATTACAAGTAAAAAAGAAAGACACAGAAAGTGAGAAAATATAGTAAAAAGAAAAAAAAAACAAAAAGAAAAGAAAAGAAAGAAAAAACAGGCATAAAAAAGATAAAAAGTGTGCAAAAATGAGAATAGGACTTTTATCTTTATTTAAAGGTAAAAAAAAAGGATGATGAAATCATCTATTTATTATTATCTGTAACAGAGAGTCTTTGAGACCGAAGTATATCCGCTAGTTATGTGGATATGCATTATAACTGTGATTTTACTAAACTTAATCCATATAATCCCAATTTAAATCAACACCGGATTCAGATGTATATCACTTAAGTAATTCAAGATAAAATCACACTCTCTATATAGAATATCACTTCTCTCTTTATATGTATAAGAAAGACTGTACATTGAAATCACTGCAAAGATTAAGCTATTGAGGTAATTGGAGCAAAAGACTGAACATGGATAAAATAATAAAAAAACATGAACAAGAAATCAAGAACTATTTTAACTAGAACATATTGCAGTCATTTATCCAAGCAACTCGAGACATTTTAATCTAAATTGGCAGAATTGTTTTGAAACGAATGTGCACTCTTTACACACTCAATAAACAGAAAGTAAGTAAATACAGCATCCTTGAGTAATTTACAGAAAAAGGTAAAGACTGGAGTTGTTAATTAATGTTTAAGTCTAGAGAAAAAAGAAATTAAGCTAACTTTACTCATTTTAAGGCACAAGACTTTTTCTAAATAATAGTTTCAAATTACCCTTGAAACAGTTATGAATTTTATTATAAAACTCTGGGTGCATGTAACTATGTGGCTGGATCTTAGCTTTAGTGAACAATACAGTTCTGATTGGAAGGAAATACATTTCCTCTTCTGAAACTTTTTTATGTCATTTCTGGTCCAAAATATAAAATAATATTCAACCAGCTTTCACCAAATGAAGAAAACACAGGAAAGTACAGGACTCTGCCAGGAATTCACAGTGTCTGGATCTCACCTCTTGTGTAACAAGAGCATACTTACCTTAGGGAAGCTAATTTTTCCTTGTAAAATTGGACTATAATTGTGAAAGCCAAAAATGTAAAATAAGTGAGACAGTTCCCACTAACAGAAAGAAATATGGGAAATCACACTGCCAGGAGCAGTCAGACATGGAGGCAACAGGATTTTTCCTCCACCTCATTTTTATAGCTAGGAACTTAACTAAAATAGTACCATTACTCAGTGATCCTAAGGAATAGGGTTTTTTTAATGTACACTGCTAGGATGAACATCTTGATAACATGTCAGATTCTGTGATATAATTGCACAGGAGGGACACCAGGTGACTTGCCTTAGATATACCACCCATAGAAGACTGGATTTGTTGTGTTCTCTTCAAGCAGAGGACTCATTCTGTTGTTGTTAAATAGCCTTACATAACTTTCTCCAATTCACAGTATATTTTAAACAGTTCCTTGGGTTTTTCCTTAGAAGTCCATAAGACAGAGAGTTTCAATACATGAGTTGGTCAATTATGATATCCTTTATAAAAAACTCAAATCCCTCAGAGTGAAATGGATAGGGTTTTATTGAAAGACTTTTAAGAATGGTGTTGGATATTACACCACCATTATATATTGGGTTTCCTAAATATTAATAAAAACCATAACTGTATGCTCTCTAATTAGGTTCACCATAAAAAATAAAGCTTGCTTAATTTTTTTTTTTTTTTTTAATGTTACTTGTTCCCTTGCTCCAGGATACTTTCACCCTTCACCAAATATGAAAGACACTGGTGCATAGAATAATTAAAATGTGATACTAAAAGATCTGAAGTGACTGAAACTGGACAGAATATTAGTGCATATATACACATATCTAGTTCAAGAAGATATTTGTTAAGCAACTTTTCTTTCAAGCAACAACCAGACTGTATGATCCCAGTGATATTACAACTTGTTGTTTGCCCCAGGAAAGCTAAAACATTCATCTAACTATTAATTCTTTGGGAAAGACAGCATCCTTAAGAGGACTTGAGTTTGAGGAAGGCAAGTATGCGGCAGTAAATTCAAGTTCCTCTCTCAAAAGAAATCACATGACTTACAATTGATGTTACTAATAAATAAAAATTTTGTCTGTTTTTCAAAAGATAACTAGCAGTCCCATTATAGTTCCAAACTAATGTTTAAATACACATCACATATCTTCCTTCTGTGGTAGACATAATTTAAAACAAATTACAGAACTCTTCTTGTAAGATATTACTTTATGCTGTTAAAGCAGAAATCTGATTAATTAACTCTCAGCTTACAAAAACCTGTAAAAATATAAACCTCGTAACTGGTATTTACACAGATCCCAGAATTAAAAACAACTGCCTTTCCATTTAATTTCTTTGGCTATTAGTTTGTTAGACTTACTGCACATTTCTAAAATAACAATATCGCAGCTAGACAACATAGCTTGGAAGCCATGACTGCCAGATGACAGCAGTCAGTTCATCCATTCTGTTTTCTCTTATCATTAATCTAGTCCTGAGATTATCTTAGAAAAATAGACCACTGTTTCCAGTGACTTCATTACTGAATCTGGTGTATGGGTTTTATTAATTTGAGTAAAAATGAGGGAAAATATTAAAATTATATTCTATGTTTTGTTTGAAGCATAATTTTTATTAACAATAAAGCTTAATAATTAATTGTATTTAATTACAATATTCTGTGTGACTTTAAAAATTCTGTTACAATATTGTAACTGCTTTTTCAGGTTTATATTATGGCCTTTGGTTTAAAGATGGAAAATATTCAAATAATGGAACTTAGTAGATATTTTAAACCTTTTTTTCTTATTATATAATATCTTAAGAGTAAGTTTGATCACTACTGAGCTTGTTTTATTATGCTTTTTTTCAGACTTGCTTAAGATCAAAGGATTAGCTATTACTAGATTTTCTAGCAATAAAATATACTCTGCTACACACGTGTTTTAGAAATTCAGTTAAAAATATTGAGACAAATGCCACAAATTGGTGTCACAACTTCACATCTTAGCATTTGCTTCTTAATAAGCCCATCCAGAGAGGAGGTGATAGTCTAAAAAATAATAATTCAGATTTTTCTTTACTTAACAATTAATTTCATCTTCACTGTATAAATCAGACACTGTATACATTCTTACAAATGTAAAGAGATTAAATAGCTAAAAGATTTAAACTAACATGTCTAGGGCAAATAAAAGACTGAAATATTATTCTAAATCATACGTTATAAGTGCTTGCAAGTGTTCCTGTAAAGTGTTTCTCTCCTATTCAAGTCTGGTGTCAGGATGCAAGGAAGAAACAAAAGGAATATTATTTGCAACCTTTTCATGGGAAAAAAGCCCTTTTACAAAAGAAACATTGTACATATTGAAGTGATAGTCAGGGAACATTCCTGATCAGACCTTGTCTTCAACTTTTTTTTCCAGGTTCATGTTATTTTGTGGAGTTTCAACAAAATATTTCTGAAAGTTGTGCTCCTGGAAATGAGAGCTTAACTGGAATTTAATTTTAAATTGGCTAGATGCATTTAGGTACGAAGTTGATCAATTTAATGATCCTTTTGAGGATCAAGAGCAAGTTAAACTTGTCATTCAATGTCCCACAAGTGACCAGAATTAATTTTAAGCCACTAAGAAGAGCAATATAAAAACATTCAGCCCTCTTCTTTTGCCAAATATCACTCACAAATAATAGCACTATGCAAAGGGCTTATAAAAAAATAAAATTATAAAAAGGAAGACACTTCTTCTGCCACTAATGCAAACTGAAGACACCAATTAAGTCCAGGAAACCACCACATGGCGCTAAACTATCCTCTTAAGCAGGAACGAAAAAGTACTTTTTATCAATCTATTTTACTCTAGTGTCACAATATTTCTGTCCTCCCAGCAATATTTTCATTAAAATTTAGGCTTACATTTTCCTACATTGCACAGGGTAGAAGAGTTTTGACCTTGTCAGTATTCCGGAATTTTGACTGGTTGTCTCTGCTACCTTTTGCTTCCACCACCCTGATAAAATTTAAAGAGGAATAAAATTGCCAGCTTACTAAAATACAGAAGATCTGAAAGGCTAACACAGTACATCAAGTGAATAATATATTGTACATGAAAAGTTTAATGTCTTATTCACAGTTCAGGAATTAGTAATAAGGACAGAGAATTGCAGAAAATTAATCAGTCCTCATGATAAGGTTTGTAATAAGAACAGAAAGTGTTACTGAAAAAAAAAAAATATTTTTGAAGTACACAGTTGAAATTGTAATCCAGAGCTTGAGTTATGAAACAGGAGGCTATGGACATCATCAAATAAAGAGCAGATGTAAAAGAAACCAAAACCAAGGAAAAATTCAGTGCTTTGATAAATGTTCATTATAAGTTATGAAACATTTAAAGCTTGGCTTATGGGAGTAATCTGTGATTTTAAAGAACCTTATTCTTTAGGTATTTTTTATAGCTAATCATTAACAAAATGTCTGTATCTAAGTCTGAAGAACCAGATACCATTTTCAAGTAGAAAAGCAGAATACATAGTAGCATTTTCTGTTATTGTTTCTAAATTTGAGTATATGCAGGTACTGTTCTCAATCTTATATATATATTTAAAATTGCAAAAATCTGATGATTTAAGTAATGAACAGAATGTTAGAATTGATTCAAAAGGAACTTTTGTGCTTGATCAAAGTGCTTAGTAGTAGTCCCGTCTTAACATAGTGATTGTCTTTCTCTGACCTGAAGGCAGAATATTCTCCCAAAACTTAACTATCTCATTCTTTTTTTCTTTAGCCTTATTTCCTAAGTAGTTAAGTCTAAAACTGGAAACTATTAACAGCAAAAGAAGGTTGAAACTTGTCCAAATCATTAATTGAACTGGAATTTCTGTAAAATGTAGCAGTTTTCCCGTTCCTGATTTCAGTGGAAAACCATAGTACATGTGAATAACTTAGTCACTAGTTTGTTTCAGCCATTAAAAAAACTTCATCAAATAGTTCCATGGTAACTTCTTATGACACTCTGCTCCCAATGGAGAAATAAAGTGATACTCTGTTCGAGGCTGAATATTCAATTTGGCTTGTGACTTATGAACAACATTATGACAGTTTAACAGTGGGCTCTCCAGCTCTCACATGAAGTGACTGTCAGGGAACAATTTAGCTGCTACTTGGCAGTAAAAGAAAAGAAAACAAAAAAGAAGAAAAAGGCTATGTTACTGGGATATTTGTCTACATCTGCTTTAGTGAACAGTTCAGTTGATGGTGAGGTTCTGACTCAAAGACTCAGAGTACCCATTTCATCATATCATCCTTCTTTTCTTCGTCCTCCACTGTAGATGAATCCCAGCTGTATTCCATGGACTGAATGCCTGTTTGCAAGCAAAGTGCATCAGCTTGACAATACAAACACATCTTCTAGATTACATTAATAAAAAAAGGATTGAGTTCATGAACTCCAAGACCAGTCTAATACATTAATATTGTTCCAGTTCTATCTTCAAAAGAGAACCCAGAGTAGAAATAACTGGAAAAACAGTCTTCTTGGACATCATGGAAGTTATTTAAAATTAATTTTCCATCTATCACTAAGACTGATAGTGGTTATAGCTGGTCTGTATCAATTTCAAAATTATGATAATTTTTAAAACTGAGGTACTACAAAAAAAGGAAATTATTTGGATCTTTGCACGTTAACATCTTAACAAATCAGACTATGGCAATTTTAAAATTACCCACTTCAATTAAAAATATATAGAGTTATATAGAATATGTAGAATTTTTCTGATTAAGATTATATTCAAGGAGTATGCGAATAATTCTATAATAATTTTACTATAAATAACTGTTAGTTAATGCATTTATTATTTAATTATTTAATGATGCAATAAAAGCCAGCAAGAATTTATCTAGCTTCTGCAGGAAAAAATATTTGTCAGTGTTATCTGCCTCCTGCCTGTACATACTGAGGAAAGGACCAAAATACATATTGAGCGTCCAGGTTTTTCTCAAACTGTTAATCAGAGGGTTAAAGAATATTCTTAAATAAGAATAAAGAAGAATGATTGTTTTTTCACAGTTCTGGCCTTGAGTGGGAAATGGATTGAATTATCAAAGTGGAAATAAGAAATCGGAACAAATGTAATTTGCCTGTCTTACCACTCAAGTCCTGCTGCAAAATCACTTTAGCTGCCTTGAGGCAAGAGAGAAGATACAAGCAATTAACTGTTCCTGCAATTCAAGGGAAGACAGAATCTCCTGTTGTTAAGTAAAACTGAAGAAGTAAATTCCTGTAAATTTACAGTTCTAAGCAACTAGTTTAAACGTGTAAACTAGGCTGAATATTACTCTTGTCATATATACTTGGTATAAACCTAATAGCATTATGAAATCTATCTTGCTTTCCAGATATTTAATTACCTACATATCTTCTTTATACAGTTTTGCCAAAAAGTTCAGAGAGTTCCTACAGTAATTTTGACTCTTGTGGAAAGTCAGCTTAAAAATTTCTTATTGTTTACCATGTGACTTTAGACAGAAAATGGCCTGACACATACTAGGGATGTCACCGGTACTTAGTGACTCATGAGATGAGAAAGCTAGTGTGTTGGCCACATAACATAAACAACTCCTATACAGGGTGTAAAATGCTGGTGTGATCCATTAATAAATAATGGTCATTTTTTATTATCCTGTCCATCTGCAATGCATTTTAAAAAAAGCAAAAAACCATGTGAATTAGGTCTTGAAACTGCAAGTTATAATTCAAAATTCCAAGTGTTTGAAAATGGAAAAGTGCTATGGTCCCTATATTTGATGGGTAAATTGAGGTAGATACACAGGAAGAGTTAGATTTGTATAAAATTTTCTTTACAGCATTGCTTCAGTGGCAGTTTGCAGTCACTGCAGCTACCCACCCACACTTTGACTGGTTTTAAAATCAGCATTGGATACTATCTGAAGGATACGACTTGGTGGCACACATGTGCTCTGCTACTTATTCTCTGAGTATCTGCATAGTGATCACTTCAAAAACCTGAGAGTAGAAGAGGGGGGTCTTTAAACTGTCCTAGGCCTGTTCTTTTCATTGTGCTAAGAATAGTGCCTACAGGTTCTGTCTGTCCCTGGCTACTGTTCACAGATGCTTTAGGGCTGTTGAAAGATGTTTTTAAAAATAAGTGACTGAACAGTCAGAGAGACTAGAGTAAGACTCTGGAGTGAAGAGAAACCTTTTCCCCAAGCCCTTTGTAGCTTAAGGGACTTACTAGGCAGCACGTTGGCTTTTGCAAATTCATGATGATCAGTTCTGCCTGTGAAGATTTTTGCCACTCCCTTAGAACAAGAGGTTGTAAGATATTTGAAAGTCACCCATTTTTTGGATATAGCATACATGTGAATAGGGAAACCTTCCCTATTCACATGTATGCTATATCCCTATTCCCTATGTATTTAGGAGCCTCAAAGATTCACCATAAGGGCTTCAAATAGAAGCACGTTAGAGAAACCCGTGATTACTCAGACTGACTAGCGCTCCTGAAGGCAAGAAAACTAACCTGGGCATAGCTGGAAATTGCAGAGTCCTGAATTAATCTTCTCAGTGTCTGTGATTCTGTTGTAGGATCAAAGACAGCAATATGCTGAGTTCTGGCTCAACAAAACATGGCTTACAAAATACCTCTTCAAATGCCTGATGCACCTGACTCAAGGGACTTGCTCTCAGCTGAACACCTTCATACATCATCATCAACCTTATATGTCAGTTCATCTAAGCACTTTCACAGCATCATGGAAATTCAAGCATTCCACTTCAATGAGAAAGTAAAAAAGGTTCTGAAATAACAAAGTGGGACTATTACCTGTCATGAGAAGATATTAAAAAATGCTTTAAGAATTTTTCTTATTATATTTATTATAGTATTATGTATAGCTACATTTATTTAATGTGTATACAATTATTGTTTTATATGTTAAGTCATTGGTACTTTAGCAATATTTAAACAAAATATATTGATCTGTACAGCCCTGGATTTAGTTTTAAAACAAAAGGAAAATATTAGGGATCAATTTAATGGAACTGTTTTTTTTTATTTTTGTGTGACATGAGTAGCATGAAACAATAGAAGACACCTTTTTTTCTTCATTTGCATTTATCCAGATGCAAAATAATCAGCTCTCTTAAAAGAACATAGGCAGTAATCCTGAAATACTTCTTTGCACTAAAATCAAATGCTGTTAAATCCACATGCTTCTGCCAAACCTAAATAGGCTTTTTGAAATTATTTTTCCTCCTGCAATTCTTTATATATTCTGCATTCTGCATGCTTTTTCTGTTGCTGCTTTCATTTCCTGCTTGTCTCTCTTTTTACACTCCCCCTTGTGCTGCCTGTTAAAATTATCTGAATTTTAATAAGTTTTGTTACTGAAATTTTATCTTTGGAATTTCAAGCGTAGATACCACTGAGACTAATGGGATAAAGGTGAGCTTTTGGTTAAGACTGCCAGTTATAAACTATTTGTACAAGTGCCCATGAATAAGACTGTTTAAAAGTAAGATATTCAGAGCAAACTGAACAGATTCTGTGATCAATATAGGTACATATATGGATTATATTTTTGTCACTTCATCTAATTCATCTAATGAATTAGATTCATCCATTGAATTCATTCATCTGATGGCTCACACAATTATAAACTAATAAACACCTGTAGAAAATCAAAAATATCAGAGAAAAACTGATCCTTTCTCAGCAACATTATTATTTCTATATGTTGCAACCAGCAACAATTGCCACCTGACAAACAACTACACATATTTTTTATTCCCTTTAATGACCTTACTTTTTCACAGTTTTTATCCAAAAATCAATTTCAGATTAAAATTTTCAAGTAAATAATTCCTTTGTCTTGCTATAAGAAGACTTTATAATGTTACTTAGAAGCCAGCTGGTTTTCTACTCCCAATTTCTAGCATGTCTTGGGGTTGCTGGCCTAAAGATGAAATGTTACTTCAGATATCTAATTTCTGAAGTATTTTTCTAATATTCTAATTTTGCACTCATTCTGTAAGGACTATGCATCTATAATTCCTTTCAAAAAGTCATAGTACTAAGCATTTTTTGTATGATTTTTGCACAATTAGGTGCTGAGTTATTTATGACCAGTGATGCAAAGTGCTGCTTTCTAGTAAAATTGGCCCTCGTGTGACAAACTCCATTTTCACAAAATACATTTTCCCAAGGTAACCAGTTAACTTTCATCTAAATTTTAGGTTAGACCTTGGGGGAACAAAGTAACAAAGCCATGTTTTTCATTGAAATAAAACTTTTTTTTGCTGTATATAAATTTGAGTCCATTGTCATTTAACATTCTCAAAAAGAACTGACACAATTTTAGCCACATTTCTCTTATTGACACTAATGGGAATTGTACAACCAGTAAAGTTTACAACCCATTAAATATCCAGAGGAAAACATAAAACACTTCTGCTTCCTACTGCTGTACCCTTATTCAGTAAAATTTGCTGAACTTTTGCTATGCTGATGTCAGTGGGAGTTTTGCCACGGGTGTCAGAGGGAGTGAATTTTCCTCGTCATATCAATTACCGTTACAGAAACATTTGCTACATTTTTGGTGAGTTGTTTTGTTCCTTAAAAAGGAACAAACTAAAGCTGCAGACTTTTGGCTCAGGTGGACGATGAGCTAATCCAGCTGCATGGAGGCAAAGTCAGCCTTGATTCTTTGGCAAGGGAAGGTTCAGCAGGGACATGTGTCTGGTAGTGTCAGAAGATGCAGTGAATCCACGGCATGGCATGGGTGCAAACAGAGAAGAAGAAAGTAATTTCTTATTAAATGATTTTGAAGTCAACCTAAATCACACCAAGCCCCAGAAGATACATTTTGGAGGAAAAAAAATGCATTTGTGAAATGAAGATGATTGGCATATTAGATACGTTTTAAAGTGCATGTATTATCTTAGTTTAAACACAAAATAACTCTTTTATCACCTTTTCTCCTTTCAAAAGACAAGGCTTGTTCATCCATCAATATAGGACGTACACTAACACAACTAATTAAATTTTAGATTTCTGTAAGAAAAACATTACATGACAGGCAATCTGTTCAAACATTATCATAAAATATTATGTTATTATATTATTAGGGATAGCTCATAAATAATTCTCTCAGTTTGTTTTCATTTACACATGGCTAACAAATAACCAGTGAAATTCAAACATTAGAGATCAGATGGATCTCAAATGAAATTTTATAATCTAAGGAAAAAAACACTGTGAATTTCACACAGAATTTATTTGTTATTATCCTGGAAAACATTTTATGCTGATTAATTTTGGATTGATTTGAAATAGAAGCAAGAGCTGAAAATGCTGAAATAGTTCTGCAGCTTTCTCAGTTTATAAACTGGTGTGGCAGATAATTTATTAACCAACTTAGGTTGTGGCTCTTTGCTGAATTATTGAGATATGTTTACTCTTTTTCTCCAACTGGAAGTTTTTTCTCTCTTTGGGCAGCATTAATTTCTACTTTTTCTTCTATGATATTTTCCTGCTGGGTCGAAGTTAAAATTTAGGTGAAACAGGTAGGAGAAGCGAACCTTGGAAGTGTTTAGAAATACAATCCAAAGACATTTGAGTTGCAGATTAGAAATACTTTTTAATATTTTCTTCTGTAATATCATGTTTATGTTGAGGAAACTGACTTTTAATATAAAGTCACATTTTGAAAGATTTTGTCCTAGAGGAAACCGGAGATTGCATTGGTTGTGTGCTAGATCACAGTACTGGATGCATATTCTGCCTTTTGTAGCAGTGCCAGAGGAGTAAAGGGAAGAAAATTAACAAGAAATATTTCTGTTACAGGCAAGTTTATTGACTTTGTTTTTAAATCAGCCTGGTGATCCATGGAAAATATACATACTTCAACATTCTCATTCTCCATCAGAGCTACAGTGAAATGTCAGCTGGAGAAAAGTTTGCAATAATAGCACATCTTCAAAACAAATACCAGAAACTTATTTTTTATTATTATTTCCAGCATTTGCTTGAAATTAGAGATTTAAGGGGCCTGTGAGCCATTTGCCATTACGGTTTTGGTCAGGCCAATGACTGGTACCAAGCAGTGGCAGCTACAATGTCTGCACATCCATCTGCCAGGTCTAGGGCATGAGCACAGAGAGCCCAGGCCCAGGGCAGGTGCATTTTGCCCCTTTGTCCCACACCCAAAAGAGAGAAAAGGGTTGGGATATCTTACCACTTACAATCATCACACATGGGGTCTGTAGTAGGTCAGGTCAAAGAAGGAAAATTATTCTGCTTTTGGTTAAAGACCTCTCTGGGAGAAAAAAAAAAAGTAAAACAGAGATAATGTTACGGACTGCTCTTGCCTGTATGGCTGTATGTCTATCCTCTGGCATAGAAATACAATACTGTTACCACTAAGTGAAAATTTTAATGAAGAAAAGTTTTTAAAATATTGTTCTTTTCTCTACATAAGACACCTGCGAGATCCAGCACTGCAGAAAACTATAAATGTTCAAGTGTAGTATTAATTGTTGCCTCTTACCGGGTTCTTATTTCTTAAGACAGAAAGAAAGTGTATATTGCAATACACTATGTGTATTTCAGCTCCATTCTGTTTCCATAACAGGCACACAATAATAGATCAAATGTGTTTTTCATTTACCCCAGATGAATTCACTGCAGTTACCTAAAACTCAGCGTCTAAATAACAATGTCTGAATAGTTGTATTTTAGAGCCTATTTTGCATTATGGGCTAATTTGAATTATTCAAGAATACTCAAGTAGTATAAAATCATATTGCAATATTTGTGTTCTTGAAGTCTTTCTAAAAGTTAAATATGCACACACATACCCATGATTCCTTCACTTGCTGATGCTTTCCTATAAAAATATATATATATACACAGTTATATAGTGTGAACTATGTCTAACTAGGTACACTGGCAATAAAGATACCCACAAATGCAACATATACTACCTACCCATTTATATATTTCTCTAATCCATATTTTTATTTTTTTTACATATATATTAATGAGCATGTATACACATTCAGAAAGAAGTTATCCGTCTGTAAGACCACATGCACACAAACATTGTCTAACAGTAAGAAGATGTTTTAATTATAAGAAAACTGCCTAATGGCATTTTCCAAGAAATCTGGACTGCTTCCTTTTCATTTCTCTAGAACTGACAGTCTAGGTATTACCATCTAGGTTTTGGAATTAAGTGTTGTATTGGGTCTGACTGGGGTAAAGCTCACAGGCCTTACACTGCTGTACTTTGCTTTAGTAGCTAGTGTTGATAACAGAGCAGTGTTTTGGCTACTGCCAAGCTGTGCTGTCCCTCTGACATTCCTTCCCCCACTGAAGGGGATGGGGGGGGCAAGATCCTGGGAGGAGACACCAGCAGGCCAGCTGACCCCAGTCAGCCAAAGGGATATTCCATACCATATGACATCAGCTCAGATATATAAGGGAAGGAAGAGAGGAGGAGGGGGAGGCACTCAGGGCTGGTCCATGTTTGCCTCCTTGAACAACCATCACGCGTGCTGAAGCCCTGCTTCCCAGAAAGTGTCCGGACATCGCTGCTGATGGGAAGTAGAGATTGATTGTTTTCCCTTCTGCTCTTGCGCCCGCAACTTTCAACTTGCTTGTTCTATTTTTTTTTTTTCCCACTGTAATAAAACTGCCTTTTCTTACCCTGATAGTCTTTTTCAATATTATCCTCTCCCCTCTCCCAGCGGGAGGGGGAGTGATAGAGTGACTGAGTGGGCACCTGGCCCCTGGCCGGGGTCAACCCACAACAAGTGTAAATAAATATGGTCTTAGCTTATCACTTAACAGATCATTCTGAATCTCTTAGAAGTCAAATTATTCTGTAATCAAGACTCACATTTTAAAACAATTCATGCAAGTGCATAAATAATGTTTTAAAAGATGAAATAAAAATAATAGTAATTGTATGTTTTTCATTGTTTGCTATTATTTTTCTTCTTGAAAAGATATCCTGGCATTTGTTTATACTTTCCTTTGTATCCTTCCATTTGAGTTTATGGTTGAGAATTTCCAAACATGCAGAATTCCCAGGAGAATGAGTTCATCGGAAGAAATAAGGCCAATTCTGCCTTATGTGAACTATAATCACTTCTTCCCCGCGCAGGAGCAAATTCAGCAATTTTGACTCCAACGCAGTGACAATTCATGGTGCCAAGGTCATACACTGTTTCACAGAGGAATCACAGTTATTGAAGCAGCAGTTCCCTATCACTGAGCTGGTTTGGCTATTGGGAGTAACATTAGAAACTGAACTCTCCTGAAAATGCCTGTGCTTAGCAACTAACTCTATTAAACTCTGCGTGGCCTGCATTTTCCACATACCTTTCATATTTTTCCCTTTTAATATGTTCTACAGCTAAGAAAAGTCTCATCTGCTCAGCCCACAGCTACAAGCTACTAGTCTGGAACCACGATCAAATCTAAAAAATGTCAAATATAATGAAAAAGAGCAGAGGATGAGACTGGGTAGCTTAGTGGAATGGAAATGGTTTATGAAGTCTCTCACCTCTAACTCACTGCTCTGAATCTTCTGCCATCAATAGTTACTGGAACTTTGGAGTATTTGACAATTGTTCAGTGACCTATGCTAAAGAAGTTGTTAGTCTCGGCTGAGCTCCTTGAGACTGCTGTTCACATCCCAGACAAACATAACATCTACACTGAGAGAATTTTACATTGTCATTGGTGATATTAGTAAAGAAATAAAAGGCCAGAGAATGATGTATACTTGTCCAAAAGGAATTCTTACATCCATTTCACTAGGATGTTATTACCAATTGTTGAACATTATTGATATTATTTTGACATTCTTTTCTGTTCTTAACAAATTATCTTATAAAGAGCCAGTAGCCGTTTTGCATTTAATAATAATTCAAGAACTGTGGAGGATGGTGAAACTATATTTGTTTCCCTCTGACTGTCTTTGTAGTCTCAAACAAGACACAAAGGTAGAGGTGGCCATTATCCAGAATTTCTGCAATCTAAAGTTCAATTTGTGTAAAATGATTTATACCATGGAAATGAAAACATTTGCCATCATTTACCATTTACCAGACATTACAATTATTTACACTATTTATTTCAGGTAAGGATGCAACATTCTGAAAAGTTCACTGACTCTGCCTTTTCTGATTTCATCCTTTTTCAGTTAATAAGGTTTATTGTCAATGGAAGAAAAGATTCTTCAGCTTTAAAAGTAACACATTGGAAAGTTTGCATAAACTGGAGTTTAAAAGATTTTCATTTTTAAGGTCTGAGAAGATGCATTTCAATAAAAAAGGAAGTACTTTCATACTAACTTTTACAAAGAAGTACTAGAAATATCCCTTGATTGTATAGAAATTTGGACTTCATTTGGTTACATTAAGGAACAATATAAAAGACCAACACAATCATAACATATTTTTCATATTTTCAGAAACTTTCCAAATATGCAAGGTGTGCAAATATTACATACCCTTTTCTATATTAGTGCTGGTACTTCTGCCTCTGCTCCTCCTCCCAGTGTTCTCTTTCCTGTTTTGGGTGCTCTCTTAAAATGTCAGAATTAATCACGTTCTAAGATTTATAGCTCAGTTAAGATTTACAAGGAAGTTCTCCTAATTCTCTGCCATATGTCCAGGTAAATTTCTTTATTTACCCTGCACTTTTTAGAGGAAGTGTGTAGCAAATCTGTAGCATACAAACAGGAAACATTTCATCAGGGAGTAAGGAGAGTACTTTCATTAAAAGGAAAATTGAAAGAATTTTTTCACTCATATTCTAACAAAAATATACTGTGTGCATTCATCCACTTTAAAGTCTTCTTCCAGTAATTGAAATAAATGCCTGGATATAAGACAAGTATGGAGGCCCTCTTAAGGAAATTAACCTTTAAGTTGCAGTTTTGTCATGTTTTGCTGTCACATCTGATGTGTCAAAGAAAGGAGGAAAAGAAATGCAATTTTTTATTTGTTGACTGTTTCATTTTCATTTAGTTTCTTTGTGAGAGATTTAGTTCATGATAGATGAGAAGTACCTGAAGATCAGGAAGCCAAAAGTAGTACAAACATAATACATTGACTAAATTAAAATAAATACATTATTTAAAGAGTTGTATTTGTATACGTTTTACTAGGACGTGTTGTAATGTAAAAGCTCATAATGTCAAAAACATTGCATAGCATGGAACTATGCTAATATGCCTAATTGGTCTCCAGAGGAAAGGATTTTATATAAAAGGATTTTTCCTGGGGAAAATACTGTCACAAACATAGGCTATCAATTACACCTATAAAGACAATACTTTTTAAAAAACATCATGTCCCAAATCTAACAAAGATTCACAGACACTAATTAAATATATCACATTTCTATCACATAAGATAACTTGTGTAGTTGTAGTTTCACAGTTTGCTAAAGCAACACTGATATCTGAATTATGTACAATCCTGAGGTCTATAAAAGTGATACAGGGTGGGTAGCACAGGTTATGTGCCACTTCAGAATAAAAATAAAATCTTGTTTTTAATCCACAATCCTCCTTTTTACTTTTTATTTTTCCTTTTTCCACTTTTTAAGACAAGAGGCAACAGACATGAACCGGAACACCTGAACGTGAGGGAGATCTTCTTTACTGAGAGGATGACTGAGCCTGGAAACAGACTGCCCACAGAGGTTGTGGAGTCTCCTTCTCCGGAGATAATCAAAAGCTGTCAGGACACAGTCCTGAGTAACGTACTTAGGGGACTCTGTTTGAGCAGTGAGGTAGAACTAGATGACGTCCAGTGATCCCTTCCAATTTATGACCCTTTTCATGATTTTCCATCCTTCCTTCTTCCATTCTGGCTTTCCTTTCCATTTTCCCTTCTTCTTCTCTTCTGTTGATACATTCAACTCCACATCACACCATAAATTGGCAATGGAGAACATCTCCCTGCACCCTGCAACTCTCTCCTAAAATTATCACCCTTGCTGACTCCTGCTGAATCCTTGTTACATTGTGTTAAATCTGCGTGGGATTTCTTAGTTTTGATTGATTTGCTTTTCTTTAGTTCTTTTTTTTTCCTCATTTTTTTCCTTCCTTTTTTCCTTTAGAAGAACTGCAGTTTCATAGCATTACTGCTACCATGTGCATCATGTTATTTTATGGTCTATTGTTTAAAAAAAAGGGGTTGACCCTTGAAGAAGTAGAAAAATGGAAAATATCCATCAAAGAACAACTCTGGTGGACCTAGCCCAGTAACAATAGGAAATACAAGATCTAATGATGATGAAATACTGAAAAACAGACAGAACTTTTTCTCACTCTGAGGAATATTATGTTGGTGACTCCTGAGCCTTGAGACAGCAAACACAGCTCATTGCACAATTGGTGTTACTGATGTGCTTTTTCTTTTCTTGATGATCTGCAGTTTTGTATTTTTTGCATATTGTATTCTATTTCCTATTATAATATTTATATATGTAATTATATATTATTTACATTAATCAGATCCTTAAAAATATGGATCATCCAACCTGAAAAGTATCTGGTTTACAAAGAACTCTGTCTGTCTGGAAAGTGGAATAGACAGGATGAGGTGCCATCAATCATAAATCCACACGTTCACATGTGTGAATATGTGATATTTTTAGACTAGTAAATGATCTTTAAATCATACCTTATGTCATTCTTTTTTGTGTTTCTTCACTCAAACTTATCATTTGTAGAAAATATTTGACTAAGCTTCATTAAGTAGAATATTCAAGGGTCAACATGACAGCTTTGGATAAAATTTGTGAAATGAAGAAGAAGCTTCCTTTTTGAAATAAAAATATGATCAACACTAACAATCAATTCACTATTTCCTATTCCTTGTTCTCTGCACTGCCTCATCACTCTTTTGTGCCATCAAAAGATTCAGAGGTTATTTCAGTCTTGTGATCTGGAAAATCAAAAAAATACTGGATGTCTTGTGTGCATTAAACAGAATATTATTGACAAGACAGGAGTGTGTCTCCATGTTACCCTGCACTAGAGCTGGCATTCAGCATCCCACCAGAAGCAAAATAATCCCTGGACCCAGAGAATTCATACTAACCATTTCAACTTTGTCATGCCTTCTTACATAGAAATGGATTGTTGCATGTTTAGGTTGTTTTATATGCATCAAGTAGCAAATCTTCAAGGGTTTCAAGCTGATATATCAGAGCCAACCATGCTATAGAGCCTAAGAGAAGGAAAAAGTTGAAATTCTAGTTCAGAGCTGGGTAAACACTTCTGTGTGGCCTGACTCCAATATCGGCACTTCATTTTAATGATAACGACAGCTCTGGTGTTCATTCTAAAATCCTTAAATGTACTTAACAACCTGTTTATGCTTGGAGAGCAGTGAGTTTATGAGGACAGCCAAATAAAACAGATAAGAGTATTATGTAAAACCATATTCTGAAATGTTTATTCTAGCAGTTAGTATGCATCTGGAGTAAATTTGTAGACCATTATCCTCAGGTTTCATGCATTTTAAATAGAGCATATTTATTTGAATTCAGAAGCAGACAATTATGTGGGAAATAGAAAGGTTTTGACAGCACTACCACAAATTAGGCATTGTCTGAAAAGGTACAGCCATTGTAGAATCAACATTAATATTTCATGTATCTGAATTTCTCCCACATGCAGGTTGTATGCTGTTTCAGCCATGGATCAGCAGCTGCAGCTATTAAAGCTTTATTTTCATTCAGATATTAATTTTTTTAACACAATGGCATAATTTTCCCCTTTGTCCATAAAAACTTTCTGTAATGAAATCAAGGAATCAGAGTCTGACTTATCCTGAATGTCCATGTGTGCAGCAAGGAATTTATTTATCTTTTTGCCACCATTAGCACTTCCGAAATGTCTACAACCATTTCACTTGAAAATACTCTTTTTAAATGGCTAGTCACTATTAAAGACACTGTCAGTTTGATTTTTATAATTGTGAAATTATTTTTACACAATTTCTAATAATGGTTTGCAACCTCATAAAGAAAATTACTTTACTTTGCCTGTGCTTTCTCCATACAATACATATACTACATGTGGATTTAGTAGATACAATAGCTCTCCTCCTCTAAATACCAGTTAAAATTGTAAAAGGTAGCTAGATTTTTACCAGAAGAGTTTTATAAAGAGACGTAAGGACAGGGACTGGTAGTGTTTGTAACACTTTTTTCCTAGATTTATAGAATTTATTTGAGGAAAAAGAATTAAGTTTAATTAAGTTAGTTCTTTGAGACTTTTTATTCCATCAGAATATTTCAGGCTATATTTTGAGATGAGTAAAGACTGATCTGTACCTTTTGGCATAAACAGCAGATTGAAACTGAGAAGTGTTCCAAGGTAAAAACAAACCAGTCTCCTTTTCCTCACTTCTATCACATTCTGTCCACAACTTACTACTCTCATGTCTATAAATGTCCTTATAGAATAAGCTAAAACTGGCAATGTTTTGAGTTAGAATATTATGCTCTTTAAATGCTGTTATAAATTCATTAATATTTTGTCAATCTATGCTGTCCTGAAGCAAGCAGAAGGAATTTTATTGACTAGATTTTTTTTCTACACAAAACAGATTTATGACCTTCAATGAGGGCTCTGAGAAATCTGAAGAAAGTTTGAATGCAAGTATGCTACCTGGGCCACATATATTTTCATAGTAAATATTGTCAGGAAAACACCCATATCAACTACACAAGCAGCCAGTAGAGAGGACCATGAGAACACAACTTCTGCTTCAAAATTTTTGTTTCCCTATCACAAGAAAATTGTTTCAGGGCAGAACTCAACTTCTCTCCAACACTTTCTCTTTCTGAAGAGCACAGCTTGATTTATGGTACAGAAACTGTGACTTTTACCCCTAAGGCACAAAACAACTTTGATAAAAAAGAGAAAATATGAATACTTAAGGGACAGAACAACTAGTTTCCTTTCATTAAGAAACTGGCATGCATATAATGGAAATCTCCTGTGGTTTTGCAAGCATCTTGTTCTCAATGAGAAAATACTGTGCAAGCTTCTTTAAATGAGGAAAAGAATCAGAAAATAGCATCTGAGGGCAATGGGTAGCAGCTATGGCTCATCAGCCATCCTAAATGACAAGACAGATTCAGAAATTTGTATCAGCCTGTCTTTCTCTTCCAACTGTCAATACAGGATTTATGCTACTCACCACCTGATTCTAAAGTACTAAAAAGAAGAAAAAAAAGAGATATTTACAGTCCTATATATACCTATAGCTTTCATTTGCAAATCAGCCATAGATTTCAGTAAGGTTGCTGTTAAAATAAAATAGCGCCTTGTGGGATTGCGAGCAACTTAAACTGTCCCAAGGCTGAAAGCAAAATCCAAGCCTCCTTAAAATAAAAAATGCTTAATGAAGTAGAATATGAAGTAGATTTGTATTTTAGTTACAGGTGTATAAAATAATTTAAGTGTTCTAATCTAAGAATTTTAATCACAAATCAACACCTAACCTTAAGGAAAATCATAGAGTGGAATTTTTAGACTATAACAGCAGATATCCACACAGGGGCTTTTATGTCAGGCATTGTTATTTTGATAGTCTGCTCAGTTTAAATAATTAAAACTCAGGTCTTCTTTTTAACAGTTGCAGAGGGGAGATGTCAGTTAAGCATAAAAGTTTCAAAAAGGTCTGTAAACCAAAGCTCTTTAATGTTTACTGTTTTCCAAATGTCACAGATTTTAGAATATCTTTTATGAACTCACAAGATGAGCTCAAATTCAGCGAATCCTTTCCTCCATGAATAACTCCCTTGTTGCTTTCCAGAGACGTTGAATTACAAAACATGGTTGTCCACCTGGGGAAGTATCTGTTATGCAAACAGTGAAGAATAACAAGAAAGAAAACTTTGTATGCTGTTGTTGTTCTTTCCAGAAAAATAAAAATCCCCAGCTATTCACCAGTTACCTTACAGATGAACTAGCCACTAAACCATCAGGGAAATTAATTTTCCACTTGTAGGAATAAAGTGCTGGGGGAAAATATACTGCAATATTTCCAGTGGTGAGACAAATCTACCTGCTTCATTAAAGGGAAAATAGACTATTTTCTAGATATTACAGTGTTTGTATAGGATGGGATATTTTCTTTCTACAATAAGGCCAGAGAAAAATTCCTGGCTTTACTCAGAAGATTTTTGCTGTGATTTTCTCTTACCAGCTATCTATAATGGGGCAACAGTTCCACCCAAACATGGTTTCTTATGAAAACTAAAACAGAGTCCCAAAGAACAAAGGAAAATCATACTGGTCCAGAGTATACCTACCTGCCCTGATATCAAGAAAAACTAGATTGAGCATGCAAGTCACAGAAGAAAAAAAATTAATTGGCAATTTAACAGTGACGAAGAAAGCAAAATATCAACAATGAAGAAACCAAGCCTGGTAGAAATTGCTGACATGAATCAAACATCATTAGCAAGTACTTCTGTGACTTTAATCAAATGCTAGGAAATGAGACTGGTCCAAAGTTATTTCTCTAATTTTAATTTTCCTGGAACTAGTTTTGAATTCTTGAAAGTAGGGCACACCTGAGGCACAAAAGGTAGAAATTGAAGATAAGTGTATTTGTGCAGCATTACAATTTTAAAAGAACTATCTTTATCAACATTTTACTACCATTAGAAGGAAGTAGGTTATATTTAAACTATATTAAAAAAAAGCTTTGTATGTTTTTTGCTGTTGCTCCTAACAATTTTTTCCTGCAGTCCTTAGACTTTGTTTTCAATTACTCAGAGAAAACCTATTGATTTAAATTATGAAAACAGGGAGCCACTAGACTGACCATTTCCTTAAAAAATGTCAACTTGTTCACTGAGCTAGGAGAAACACCTTGAAGGGTGTAATTGCTTGAGCCCTTGACTGCATTTGTAACTTCTTGTGCAAGCTTTTCAATGTTTCCAAATAGTCATGAGTAGGGCTGCAACTTCAGCACCTGGCAATGGTGCTGCCCTTGGACTTAGCAAAAATAGGTGTTTGCTTAGAACAACATCCCATAGGGGAGCTATCCTTTACTCCCACTCCCTTACTTTTGTGATGCAAGAAGTGGTACAGACTAGGTAATTTGAAAACAGATAGCTTGGGTAGTGGGGAGGGTAGCGGGTAAGGTAGTGGGGAGGTAGAAGGGTTTCTTTAGGGACTTGTTTTATTTTTGCATTATAAATATTGCTCTCAGCTTTTTCAGTAACAGTCTGATTCCCCAAATGATATCCAGCTGCATAGTGTTAGGAAGGCCTTCAGGAAAGGGGGCCTGCACTTAAGAGATCAGACCAGTTTAGCAAGCAGGATGTAAGATGTACCTTCATTCCCTCAAAATACAGACCTCCCACTGTCCCTCTCTCAGTTTTCAAACCCTGGCATTTCCTTTCCCCCTCATCAAGCATCAAGGTGTCATTGAGTTCTCCCAGTCCCTCTCCTAGTATCCCCAAACTATTCAACCTTTCTGAGTCTGCCTAGAGGCACTCTCCCATCTTAGCTCCATTCTCCATCTCTGATCACTTCCTTCCATAAAATTAATTCTTACCAAACCATGAACACATAATTTTTTCTTGACTTCTGGGATAATGGAATTCAAAATTGGTTACTGGGGACAAGCTTGAGGCCTACTGTAGATAGAAAATACCAAATGACACATTGCATTTAGCAGCAAAATGGGCACAGTTAACTCAACGTGAGTAGGGATGCCCCATGAGTGAAACTGGAATTCATTTGACAGGAAAGATGGGCCCTCTTCTTTGTAAATATCAGAGAAGCTGAGCTTACCAGGGAAGCGTTTGCGAAAGTGAGCTGTAAGGATGTGAGATTATCTTTGCCCAACAAAGCCGATTTTGTATCAGGTGGTATTAGACCTTACTGGTAGTGGATCAAACCATAAATCTTTATTTGAAATGTGTTAGCTGCTTCTGAATATAAGACTAATTGCACCTCAATAAAATAAACCAAAGGCATGATGAGCTTAAGGAGCTCTTAATATTCTATTATTGCTTCTGTTGTTAATGACTGATACCACTAAGGCTAGTGAAAACATAAACTTTTCTTAAGAGACTTACCTAAGCTTTATAAACAGTCAGTATCCCCATTTTATGTCAGAGGAAACTAAGACACAAAGCTGAACCACTGCCAGGGGATTCATGTTATGGTCTATCAATTTGTCTACATTAAATGTTCTATCAAGTTTAGAGTTTAAATTCAAAACACTGGACTACTTGGCAAGCAAGATGTCTGCACGTGGATGGCTGTGTTCAAGTGGCTGAGCCAAGACAGAGTGAATAGGAGCTGACCGTCTGAAAGCTAGCATCAACCTTATTCAGCTAAGTTTCTCCAAAGTTCTCTAGGTAAACTCATGGATTTTCTCATTTGCCTAATATGTCTTTTTAAATATTCTGAGCACAAACTTTATGTGTTCTGGAAACTAACCTCTCTTTGGTCTTATATTACCACGAAAAGTAAAGTACATGGTCTTGAACTTAATGTTCCTATTCAATAGGAACATGAAACAGGCAAAATTCTTTGCTGTTTTAGTTTTCTTTCAGAGAAAAAAAAAGTAATAAAAGGAGAATCTAGTGTTCCAAATAAAATGCTGTAAAACAAACTTCTGTCTCTGAGTCAGTGGAAAACACTGCTTACAGTACAGAACAGAGAAAACATCCTGAAATGACCATCTATCATTGCTTCAGATTGCTGGAGGAAATAGAAATAAAATGAGACAACAGTTGGATTTTATGTTAATTGCAACTTCAAGATGGTCTTACCACAATCAAAATAAGGCCAGTGTGATGGAATTTATAGATAGGTAATATTGAAAACAAATTTGCAGCCTCATTTGATGTCAAGGTACAAAAATCAGATTTCAGATCAATGGTGTAATAAAGTGGGACAAAGTAGCTGATGAAAGCTTATTTGGTTCCAACACAAGAATTCATCATGATAAACATATCTCTCATTTCCACATCTGTCATCCATTTTTAAAACCAATAAATCATTTAAATATGGATTTAACTGTTCCTACAAGTTGTTACAGTGTTGCGCACTGCACTGAAGGAGAACTTTAACAATAATTCACTTTTCTGAATTCAGCATTATAAAAATGAAATAGAAGGTTAAGTTGTGCTCACATAATTACTGTTCCCAAACACAACTTACAGTAAAACAGTTGGATATTTTCTGGCTTGCATGCCTATCTTCCCTGGACTTCAGTTCACCGAATGGATCCTTATTTTGCACAGGAAGGAGTGAATAGTTCAGATTAAAGCCTGCCCAAGTAAGCAAAATGATGGAATCTGAGGACAGAATGTAGATATCTGTGAGCTGAATTGGATTGTCACTCAAATGCTCAGGGCAAGGCTGAGACTTGTTTCATCCTAAGCACAGCTTGAGCCCTGCAAGGCATGGAAGGAATGTCGGCTGCAAGGCCCTTAATGAGAGCTAAAGAATGCCCGGTGGAATGGTCTTAAAGGCCTGTCCAAACCCCCCATGCAAAAACACCTACAACTGTTGGACTGATCTGCTGATTTTTTTCTTGTTTTTGTGATAAAATGGTTGGGTGACAAAGAAAGGACTTTGGAGGAAAGCAAAAAGAGGGAGGCATGGAAGTAATGTTAAAAGCTCATATAATTTTCATCCTTGATCATACTGAAGGAAAGCCTGGTGAAGTCTGAAGGATCACAAGTCCCAACAAACATAATCAGATTCTGATTTCCTTATTAAGCTTTGCACAACCTTGATAAGAGATGATTAGAGTCTCAGTGGTAAGCTCACTCTATGGATCTTTATTTCCTAATTTTTATTCATTTACTCCAGTAAACATTGATGTTTTGCTTCAATGTACATCTATCTAAGAGAAGTTTCTAAGAAATTCTCCAAAACCTCATTCAGAATTATGCCAAAATATAAAAATATTGCGACAATGATTATAAAAGTACTTATAGAAAGTTTTTAATATACATACATAATAATTTGGCAATACAATAGCTGTAATTAAATTGTTTTTAATTTTGCAGTGATTGCATTGTTAACTGTTTAATGTGCTATTCTTACATTGGAATAATGAAGTCAGTGTAACAGTGCAGACAGTATTCATCACTGTAAGAGCTAGTGGAAAAAATCCTACAATATCTCTAGTTGTTACAATAGTGATGTTGGTTTCCTGTTCACTACAAGGGTAATTAATGAAGAATTTGGCTGAACTGCACATACCAGGCAGCTAAGGTAATACTTTATGTACACATTTCACTAGAGCATAACACATAACACTGGGCTTATTTTTTAAATCAATTAGGTCACTAGACAACTAAAATATCAAGCTATAACTATTAGCACTTTGCTGAAGCTGTGTGAAATTACATTAATTCTTCTGCTAGCGCTGTCCATCTGAGATAGTAAAAATTTCATTAGTCACTGAGTTCACTTGCATAATAAATGAACAATCAATTAAACATGATTTTTTAAATTGTTTTTTGTCTCATTTGTCCCTGAACTTTATTAATGTTATAAATGACATTTATTCTTCCCTTCAGATTTTAAGTAATTGTTTGTCTTTTAATACAATTCACCTTTTCCTAGGCTAGAACAAGCTGACAAAGTTAAAATATTACCGGTTATTCCCATGGTATTCTACATGACTTCAAGCTTTGTGATATGCTTAGAGATTTAGGCATCTAGATTCTGTTTTGCTTCTTGTATCTGGTTGCACAGTTACCAAAAACAGCTATTCAAAATGCAAATACTGACTATAGTTAAAACAGAGACAAGTCAAATTTTTGACTGACTCTGGTTGAGAACTAATATGAGTCATTTTGGGTCTTTCTTTTCATATGAGTTCCTGCCGTATTTTTGTCTTGTGTGGAGCATTTCCTTTCTGTTATGCAGTAGCAAGGATCCTCCTTACCCACACTCAGGTCTTATCATGGAAGTGTATCTCCAGCCATAAAGGAGAGCTCCAGGAAGGATATTATTTTCTTACACACCTGCAGATTGCTTGATATGGTTAAAATACCTTTCATGCTTCAGCCTTCTACAGTGCAATACCAGACAGTAAAACACTGAGACTGGCTAACCTGGAAATTAAGGCTCTCCAGTTCTGCAGACTAATAGGTAATGTTGTATCATTCACATATTCATAAGGAGACTGGAAAAAAGTGGAATGGAATACAGAGATAGGAGATTCCTCTTCAGCCTTCTGAAACTCTTTGGGGTTTTTTTTATAAGTACACTATTAACAAGCAAAACTGCCAATTATTTTCAGTATCTGGCACCACATGGATTTACAACTAACCAGGCTCCAAAAGCATTCACCCATAGGATCTAATCAACCATCTTCTGAGAGAGCAGAAAAAGCAAGGATATACTAAGGGAAGGAAGATCCACTTACCATGGACTTATAACTACTAACACTTAGTGAGAAACATTTATAAACCACTTCAAAACGCGTCTGCTGGTGTGCAGAACAAATCAAATAGATGTAATGCAGATGAGCCTGAACAATCTACCAGCAGAATTCACTCAAAATATTGAAATAATGGCTAAGGTTGCATAATGTTTGAGTTCAATCATGCATATACGTATGCAGTACAACCAATATAAAATATGTGCATCTAGAAGAGAGTGAAAGATATAAGCAAATCTTCTCGGTGCAAAACATCATTAAACTCTTTCCATGTAACTTTTTTTGTTTGTCCGATGTACACACTGGTTCAAATTCCCCAGGCTGTAAAAATGGTCTTCATGTGCTACTTGCCATTAATGCCCCATTTCTCATACTTTTTAGGATAGATCGAATACAAAATGTTCCTTGAATTAAAAGAACCCTATGATATCTTCATTTCACACCCCAGGAAAAATGCCGTATAAGGTTCTTCAGTATCGTAAAAGAAAGTTGCCTTTTAAGGAGTTGTTGATTATGAGATTGCTCTGTGTATACATATATTTTTTCATTGTGCCAGAATTTTCTTTCAGAAATTAACTAGTGCTCTCTGTGAGCTGCTTCTAAGAACAGTTTCTATCACCACTGTCACCATCACTACTTTCCGGAAAGCTCTTTGAGACACTGTCTAAAGAAAGAAAAGACAACATGTTTTCATCCTATTCTGGTCTTATTAAAGATAACATGAAATACTTTGTTGCGGCAGTTAATTTATTTCAGGAAATGAGGAAGGGATAGTTTGTTTACTATATTTTATTTTTCTGCTGAAGTGAGGATGGGAAGAAAATGCTGTCTATTTGAACACATTTCACATTTAAGGGAGAAGAGATGAAAAGTTCATTATGTTTACCAAATAAAATGGTAAAAGTGGCATTCTGCAACAGGAAAAGCCTGACAACTGACAGCCCTGAACTATGCTGTCTGTTCTGCAATAGTTTAAACATACAGCTGGCAGATGGGATCAGGGAAAAGGAACACAGACCACGTAGGTGATATAAAGGGTAACAATTCCTAATCACAAGGAAATTAAGAAACCAAGGAAATTTTGTTGTTCATATCTGGGCACAGTGGGAAGGTGGGAGTTGAAACATTTAATCAGAAAACTTGATATAGTCAAAGAAGTAAGCTATTCCCTACATGCTCAAAATTCCTACTGAATTTGATAGGAACTTCTCATGAGCAAGTGATGCAAGTCAAAACATGAATTTACATACTTAGGGTAAACACAAGAGTGTGGGAAAGATTTTATTGTTCCTTGCAAGGCAAAGCAGCCAGTGAGTCACAGCTCCCATATTTACAGTGAGCCTCCTCCCTATCATTAAGAATCAACTTACTCTGAAAGAAGTGTTCGGACATTGTTGCATTTCCCCTGTCTAAGACCACCATCAATTTGTCCCAGTGAGGAAGGACACCACACCTATATCTGTTCCAATTACTTTGTAATATGTGATGAAATGGGTGCGGTATTCGGTGGATAATATAACTTCTCATGACTACTTTTCATTCTACACTATTTTTCACATTGTGAATTTAAATTTAAAGTTATGGTCTCAAATATGCAATTTTAATCAACCGATAATTACTTTTATAAAATATGTGGTTAGTAAAGTTTTAGCTGCATATATTTTATCAGTTCTAAAACTCAGTATTAAACACAGTATCATTATTTCTTTCAGCTGTAACAATTTTGGATGAAATAAAACGTCACATACTGGGATAAAGTATTCATACTTTTTTCCGTCTTAGATTCCTACCCCAAAGGTAATTAAGAGCTGTTATTTTTGTTGTATTCCTCCAAAAATTAAATTGAAGGTGTTCCAAGCAGATCAAATGCAAATGATATATATATCTATGTATATTATGTGAGGGAATTAAAATAGTTTTTTTTCCAGAGGAGAGAATTCCTATGCCTTCCATATTCATACTGTGCCATTTGCTGTAAGAAGTATTCTAGGATCCATAGACTATAGGGAAAATAATTCCTTTGTACTCCCTAATCTTACTATTAAATCCATTTGCAATAAATTTTATATATTATATTTTAAACCCTACATTTGCTAATGGGAGGATAAACATATCTATGTATTTGTGATTAGTTCCTTTTATTTTTCTATTCCCTTACTGATGCAGATGCTTTGTTTTGTTTATGACTCTGCCGTTAAATTATTCTTGTAGTATGACTCCCTGGTTTTACAACTCCAGTTGGCTTAGTCTTATTAGTAATTTTTCACACAGTTCACCAATTTGATCAGTCCAGTTGAAAACATCTACCTCTTAGGTTTGGAGCTAACTTGCTAAGTTATCTACCAAACCTTTTCCAAAAGATTATGCTATTTTTTTAAACATAGAAAACTGATGTGAAAGTGTTGTCATATAACTTGCTAATAAGTGGTAATGTACTAATTTATTAAATTTTCTTAAGGACAAACCAACCCTCTCCCCGTCCTTTAAAGATAATTTTGTGCAGAGAGAGAACAAAGTTTTAAATGCAAAGAGGACATCTGAATAACAGTTACTGAGTCATATTATGTATATATCTAAGATAAGAATAAATTGCTTTTTTACGAACAAGGAAAAGGGGCAATAAAAAAAGGTGTAAGCAAACACTTTCTGAAAGATTTTGGTTGTAGACCTGTTGGCTGGAGCTTGATTTGATGTTACCCCAGGGTAGAACAGCTTGAAGTGATAATATTCTGCATGAACCTCCGCCCAACTCCCATAAGGACACAAAACACAGCAAAAACAGCTGGGGTAGCAGCATGTCACCTGTGAGAGCTAAAGCCTCTGAGCTGGCTACTTCTAGCAGGGACTTTGTACTTTTTAACTAGTGCTGAATAAACCAATGAAGGCCAAAAACGGGCTGGTAGCTGTGCTCATTAATGTTCCCTGACACTTTCCATTATAAAATGCTGATTTTAGTACTTTTCAATTTGCCAATTGGTAAGCATCTGGGCTTAAATATTCCTTAGTGTCTGCTCTGAGGTTGTTAAAATATGTGTTAGAATGCCTTTTTTGCCAAAACAATCCAGTCATTTCTGAGAATGAGGCAAAAGATATGTTGTTTCACTCATGATAGAAAATCAAAAAGGAGGGGAGAGGGTGGAAGATGATAAGGAAAGAAGTTATTTAAATAGTTAATATAATTTAAAGCTGCAGACTGATATTTGGCAGCTGGGGATAACAATGTGTGATGAAAACTGAAATTTGGCTTTCAATGCCACTGTTAATTATAAGGCTGGGAAAAAAAATATTCAGGCTCAGCAAAGATTTCTTGTCTTAAGCAAAGAATATTAGCTAAGCAAGGAGTTGAGGGGTTCAACTTATAGCTATGTGACATTTTTCTTATATATGCAACTCTGTGATATTTTAAAGCCAGAGGCACAAGAAGATAAAGTGAGCAGGGTCTGCTGAGTTCAGTAGTATTAACACCTATTTCAGCCATGAAGTGGCAAAGGAGGATCTGCAGGGAATAGCTGCAGTGACAAACAATGTCCAAGGGAACAGACACTGGGAGACTGGGACTCTATCATGTAAAAAGAGGATAAAAGGTAGGATTTTTCTTGGGGAATGTGTCAGGAATTTAAGGAATAAAGATTGTACTTGATGTGATGTAGAAAATGGGGCTTAGGTGAGAACCTAAATCTTTGCAAGATGATAAGGTCAGCAAGTAAAGTCTTTGAAGAACTGGCAGGACAATCTGTGACAATAAAAATATACTGTCTCGCTGGAACTTAGAAAGGACCCCAGCATTCCTGAACTGCTCCATCACTATATTAGCTGAAGCTATCAGTAGTCTCTAAAATGATTCAATATTTCATTGATAGATATCAGTATTCACAATAAATGCGTGGGACATTTTTCTGGTGTCATATTGCAATTAGTTATGGTGGAAATCCAAATTTGGTAATACTTGAGTAAAAGTGGCTTGAGCAGTCTTAATTGTGCAATCCCTATGAGCATACACTAAGAAAAAAATATTATATAATAACATGCTGTTTTTCTTTCAGGAAGCATATCTCATGGGGGACCAAAAAGAGACTGAGATGCTTGCTGTGGCCTGGATCCCCCCATGTACAGCAGAAATTGAAGTAAAGATTGGGGGGGGGGGGGGAGGGGAGGGGAGGGTGCAGGGGGAAGATTTTTATAGGTGACCACAAGCTATGTGTTTATCAGTATCCTATTGCCTGACTTGAGACCGGTCTGCTTTGCAGAAGTACTTTCAAACTCATCCAGTGGCAGCTGAAAGTAATAGTGGCAGATATTAGAATATAGCAGGAGCTGTACAATGAGAGTTTTAAAAAAATATGCCTCACTTATCTTAAAAAAGCATAACTGAAACTTCAACCTCAAAGAAAACTCAGTTCATCGGTCCTTTTTCTATTTGTACTGTGGCCAGACAGATTATTGGAGTAACTTAATTTATAACTGTGAAGAACTCAGAAGTCAATTTTATGGCCTGTAGATTTTCTATACTATGATTACCCAGAGAATATCAAGCAAAGTGACTAAGATATATCCAGTTTTCTTCCTTTATCTTCCTACAAGAGGAAATGTCTATGGTGTTTTATTTTACATTTTTTAAAAAGACTGAATCTCAATGTATGTGTTAATTTGCTTCAGAGAAGAAAAATTTGAATAGCAGAAAGGGGAGAGCTAGATATTTCTTCAGGTTGTGCTCAGTCTTATTCAAAGCTTAGGACAAGTCTGCCCCAGTTTAAAGAAGTTTCTGTTCTCTACTGAGAATGGACTCAATTTGAAGCAGCAATATTTCACATCTTGTCCATATCTTCACCTAGAACGTTGCGATGTATTTTATCAGTACGCTATGGTGGTGTGCGTCAAGTCATGATATCCCTTCTCCTCTTTGTTCTCTGTCTAGATTGCCATAGATCTTGTCCAGTCATGTTTCTTTCACATCTAAAATTTAGCACTACAGGGAGAAGGAGACTTAGCTTGATGCTGTTAAGAAATCAGACTTAGCTTAAGAGTCTACTCTCCTGAAGAGATACACTGCAAGGGTCACATGTACTTGAAAATCCCAAATGCTGCAGACTGTGAGGCCATATAAATGCCAATTCAACTGGAACAGTTAGAAGATGATTATTTCAGAACAGGGAAATACTCAACTATGTAATCTTGAGTTATATTCTATAGGACTTGGAAAAAAAAAATAGAAGAAATTGAGACAAAGTAAGAGAGATAAATAGAAGCTGGTGCTAGAATGAAAGTTTAGATGTATTTGCCATTTGGAAAATATTCTACTGCTGGATTGATTTTTTTGTTGGCATAAGTTTTCTTTAGTTATTGCCAACACAAGTGATATTAGAATTGTGAGATAAAAATCTTTGAGAATTTTGGAGCAACTCAGTATAACATCTACATAAAGTAGAGTTTTAAATTAGATTTTAAAAAATTGACCAAATATTTGCCAATTAATTAATTGAGTTAATTAATTGTGATCACTAGAAATGAAAACAGTTTTAAAATAATTAATTTTAAATCTTTTACAAATAAATTAATGGATATCTCTACAGAAATGTGAAAAATATAAATTCCAGGATAAGAAATGCAAACATGAGGAACTTAAGATAGTGATGTAGACAATCGATCTGGATAGAAAAAGGGTAATTGAAATGCAGAGAAAAAGAAAACAGAAGACTCATATAAGCTGTCTAGAGCAGGCAGTTTTGTCACATAGAAGATTAAGGCTGCAAGAGCAATGCCATAACTTTAGAATGTGATAGCCTTAAAGATATAAGCAGGAATTACATATGAATTGTCACGCTGATCTTTTAAAAAGATGGAAAATACTACAGTTATTGGAGGGGAAAGGGTGAAAAATGAATGGGGTCCACTGTAAAATCACATGCTCATGTTTGCATATAGAAAGACATCTGGAAATACTACCAGAAACTGTCGCTAAGAGGAATTTGAACATCCCAGAGATATACTGCAGAACAAAGGCTAAATAGAATTTAAGGTTTGTGTTGTCTTGGACTCAGTAACCAACAAATTTATATACCAGAAAAAACGTACTTTGTTATTGCAGACTTTGGTAACTAACAAGCACCTTGCATAAAAACATAGCTGTAGAAAATAACCTTGGGAAGAAAAATAATGAGATAATTCACTTTAAACTAAATAGATGGAAAACCACAAACTAGTCTTTAAAGCTTCTGATTAAAACTGAAGACTTCAATAAAATAATCTTCTCTTAAGTCAAGCTAAGCAGAATGTGAAACTGTTTTTCATTCACAGTTCACCATAGAAGGAACCTGAATACTTAAAAAATTTCAGTCAACAAAAACCTCCAAATGGCAAAGTTGTAGAAACCATAGGGAACAAAGTAAAATAAAGAAGAACGAATGTATAAATAAATAAATTTAAAATGTCTGGGAATAATCAAAGAAGAATGGATAGTCTAAAGGAGTTGAAAATAGACCTGATTAGAAAATTATCATTTAAAGCTTAGTACTTTTAGGATAAGGAAGAATGTTCTAAAGTCAAAGTGGGCTAGTTTTTGCGGTTTTTTGTTTATCTATTTGGTTTTTTTGAATTAAGCATAACGATACCTCTATAAATAAAGGAGAATTCAGATGAAGTGAAAACTGTGTCTAGGGAAGAGGGGATAAGGATTAGGAAAGGTCCATGCTGAAGTTTAATTTTCAGTGAAGTTACAGGGATGAAATGGGACACAAATGACCATTTGATATGGAGAAAAACACACTTACTACTTCATGTATAAAAAATGAGAAGGACTGCTGCTGTCCCAGAATCACAAGAATACCAGCACAGTGTTTCAGCTCCTCTAGCAGAGGAGCAAAGTCCATCAAATTCCATTAAATACCTAAAAAGAGAAAAAATATTAAATGTTACACATATTTAAGACACTAGAATAGGGTTATCCTTACAACCGTGGCTCTGTCTGGGCTATGTTTTACAACAGGAAAGAATGAAGGCACAGAGGTACAGGGAAAATGTTATAAAATGCAGCCTCAGTTTGACAAAGACAAATTGTGCCAGACTAATCTGATAGCCTTCATTGGGGAGATAATTGCCTTTCTAGACAAGGGAAATAGTTCTAATCTAGATATAATCTACTTGAAAGCTGGGAAAATATTTGATGCTTAATAGGAAATTATTAGTTAAACTAGAGAAGATGATTGTTAGGATAGGAACTGAGAAGTGGATAAATAGGAAGCTGATAGATCACTGACAATAGTGTAGTACAGAGAAGCTACAGTGAAATGCATGATCAGTCCTCAGACTAATATTGGTATTTTCAGCTGTGATCTTGGATTAAAAATGAATAAAAAATGCTGATGAATTCCTCTAAAGGCATGAGTCTGAGAAGCTTCACAGGTCCTAAAGAAGAAATGGTCTCACGTACAGGAGGGTTACAGACAGCCTGTTGTATTTCCAGAGGAATTTCAGAATGAGATTCAGAGATCTAAACAATTATCTGTACTTAAACCTACAAGGCCTTTGGTGTTGTACCTCCATGAATATGTACATTTTATATCAGCCAAGCCCATTAACATTGAAAAAAATTGCACCTATAGAAAGTAATTACAGATTAGCATAAGTGCAATTCTGATTACAGAAAATGTCATAAAATAGTTCAGTAGACACATTAGCAATTGTATTTCATTCCAATTCAGTTGGAATTACTGTAAGTAATTTTCTTCCTTGTTTTGGACTTTTTGTACTGTAAGAAATAGCTTTCCTTTCCTTTTTTCTTTTATTCTATATTTGAATTGACACCAATTCTTAAACCAAGAAGGCAGGCCAGTAGCTAACTCAAAAGCAGAAAACAATTAATGACCTATAGGAAACATAACATGATGCTAATAAAAAGATGCAATAGCTAGTCATACTCTTGGAATCTGAATTTATCATCATTCATTTGGCAGTATGCAAAGTCTCCCACTAGGAGTGATGCAGGAATCTGGTGTTTGCTTGAAACCGGAACGCAATTGTACCTGAAGAAACTTCACAGTTCCAGGAGCCAGCTGACTAGTTTCAATAGACCAGCTATTTATGCACACTCTTTAATTTTATCCCAAATATAATATTAAATGGTTTCTATTTAATATTACTTGATATGAGTTTAATAATTTACCTGCTTGCATCTGGCCACTTTGCATGTTTTCTTCTTGCTAGCAATACTATTCCTGATACACTTCCGTTGACTGTGTGATGATTTCATAGGAACAATACTGTCATTATAAAGTCATAATCCATAACAAGTCATTTTGGGAAACAATGTTATGATTCATGACTAATTTAAATAAAATCAAGCTTACTGTTTAACTACCTATCAAGTGCACATAAATATTTTATCTAAACAGGTGTTACATTTATTTTGATCCATCTCATAATCCAGATCCCCTAAGAATGACAATATTGTCCTTTTATTTCCAAATTTTTAAATTTTCTGTATCTAGCTTCCACAAAATTTTAATATTTCTAATCCCTTAAAAATACTTACAGTTAGCAGTCTTTTTTTTTTTTATTTATTTTTTTTGCTATAAACATATGAATGAAACTACTGGTAAGATTAAAATCAAAGGTTAGCTTGAAAGCATTACAATGAAACCACATGCTACTCTAACAAGTGACATTTAGAACAAACCAACAACACTTCACAAATTTGATTAGATAATAAAGAGTGGGCATAACTGTAGCTGAAGTGTCTCACCTGATATATATATATATATTGTTTTAATATGATGCAGAATCCATAGGAAATGCTAGAGCATTTCTATGATTTTTCAATCACAGTCCAAGAAACTTTTTTCAAGTTAGAGGCTACTGTCTGAATATTTTTGAGATGCTTAAACAGTATATAGATAGATTTAGATAAAGATGCAGATATAGATATAAACAAGGATATTACAGACTCCTTGCTGCAGAAAGAAAAATGATAACTTATCAAGTAATCTTTGGAATCAATTTTTTTTTCAGTATATTGAACCAGTTCACATTACAAATAAATTCCAGATATTTAAGATTATTTCTTAATAAAAACCAACCAAAATTGTTAAGTGGATAAAAAAGAACATTGTATAAATCAGTTTTGCTCAATTCTGTGATGATTTTGTGTGTATTCATATCTCTTTTTAAATTAAAGAATAGTTTTCTGCAGGAAAATGGCCTTTATCAAGCAATAAAATCTAAAAACATTTCTTTGATATGGAAGATAAGACACATGCTTATAGATTCATGGAGTTGTAGTGTAACTGACTGTCATAAACAGGTCACTTATATACACTGTAGTAGTGACTTCCAAAGCACTCTAGTAAAGCTAGATGCCCAGTTAATTTTAATGAGTATTAGGCTTCCAGATCCCTTAGGCAGCTTTCAAAATGTCAGCCTATAATTACAAACAGCTTGGACGAAAGCCCATTAAATTTAATGGGAAGTCTCCCATTGATTTCAATGAGCTTTTGGATCATTGACTTTATTCTTTACACAAATATTTCTAAAGGCTTTGGACAGTAAATACCATATACTTTAGAAACACTACAATGCATATAATATCTTCACTTTTCAGTATACTGAACTATTTACAAAGTAAAAAAAAAAAATACTATGAGAAGCCTAGCCATAAAACTGCAGAACTATTATAAAATTTGGTGGGAAATGTAATATTAAAAATAAAGAAAAGCAATTCCACTTCTGAGCTGGTCGGGACTGTTTTACAGAATTGTGCAAGCTGACAAAAGCAAATGAACCAAAACAGAGACTTTTGCAAGGAATGACTGACTTTGAGGAATGTAACTGTTGGTAAGGAGTGTTTTTTAAGGTTCTGAAATTTTAAGACTTGTTCCTTTCAATATTTTCTAAGTAATGAATATTTACTTCAATTTCTTTTACTTGGAACTGTATTCTAATTGTCGATACATGGGTTATTAAAAAGGAATTTTTTTAAATTACTGAAAAAAAGTGACTAGAAAGTGTAAACTTAGCATGAGAGAGGAAGAGTTTCCTTACATAGCACTCATCAAAGTTTATCACTAAGCTGTATTTCAACTACTTACACATCTACCTTTCCATACCTAGACATTCAGGAATCATTTTGCTACAGACACTAAAAGCGTTAGGCATGAATTGTTGGCAAAGTCACAAACAACACAAACAAAGGTTATTACACTGTGGAGGTATTTGTGAGACAGCAATTCAAGCAGGTGGCTCAGCCCCAGGAACACAAAATGAGACCATGACACCTGGTTTATCACCATGCTATAATAAAATGCTGGTAGCCAAAAGCACAGTCCCAAACAGAGGATAGACATGCGGGAGCAGAGAGGGTCCTACCTCCTTTGGGGAAAGAAAAAGGAGTCAAAAAAAGCAGGACAGGGTGAAAACACCACAAATAATAGTTAAATGCAATCAATATAGAAATAAGCTATATGAGAAGAGTAATGAATTTCATATAGTCACAATGAAAAATCACTCATTTGGAAATTACCTTGTACTAGGCAGCATAGTACGTAGTAGTGGGAGGGAGGTAAGAAGAGACAATCTTCCATGTCTCTTCCCTTGACACTGGTAATTCTGAGAGAAGATAATAATTTAAATAATGTACTAGACAAATTTAAACACTGTTTCTAAAACTTAGCCTTATAATTAGCTTTGCTTTATAATTAGCTCATGCAAACCTGTACACGCACATGCACACTAACACATACACACACATGCACAAATACACAAACAGGAGAAACTGCGTTAAAAAGATTTATTGCAATGATACAAGTTGAGCTGCCAAACCTCAGGGATTTAACCAATAGATGTAAGAGACCCTGAAGCCATAGTTCTACCCTACACAAAATGAAATGCAGATCTATTAAAAAACTGAAACTCCGGAATAGAATTTACGTGGAGCATTCCAGGAGTGCAGGAGTGGATGAAGCTGAGCCAAAACTTCTCCCCAGGGTGTGCACAATGAGTTTGAACTGCAAGTGGGCTTTTAGTCCTAGTGACCAGGAATTGAGCCAGTGCAAAATCTGGAAAAATCATAGGCAACTGGATGACTGTTTCTCCACACCAGCTCTTTCAGCCTCTAGACCATCTCCTGATATATCACCCCACTTGCTAGTGTGGGCATGGCCTTGGAAATCCATCCATACAAATCTTAATCTATTGGCAATTAATACATGTTATTGCACTGTGTTGTGTATGAATGTCAATGAAATACTTTTGTCTCTTGGACAGAGGTGCTGGAGTTGGCTTTCAGTTTAATGTTTTCACAATATGTTCATTATGGCTTTGCATCAAGAACAATAAACTAGCAAGAAATAATCTACTCTTGCATTGTTGCATTTTACTGTTCCCTTAAATAAATGAGAGGTTAATTTTGAACATTTAGGCAGTTCAAATACAAATTAATTTAATTTTGAACGTTTCTCTTATTTAATCATCCAAGTATTGATTCTGTTATTTGTCTCTTCAGATGTAAAACAAGTTTCTTTGTCTACACTGTGTGTGTTTATGTGTGAGAAAGATAAGTTTTCCAAGTGATTATTTCCCCTTATTTAGGCAAAGACAGAGGAAGCACCAAACTTAGATTTGTTTTGCAGTATCTTCACTTCCACTATTCAGTCAAGATTATTTCCTCAAAATACAGCAGTTTTTTACCTAATAAAAAGTTGTTAAGGAAAGCAAGTGTAAAATCACCATGACAGATTTGAAAATCTTCCATCTATGCAAAATAAATCATGGGGAGAAAAGTGAAGCCAATTTATTAGAGATTATTTTTCTTCCAAGATAGAAAGTTATAGGTTCACATAATTATTTCTTTGCAGTAAACTGACAATTTTGACATATTTTTGTTAAGAAAATCTGATCAGTATAAAATTGGGAGTTCCAAACACCATAAAATAATATTGTTCTATTTCTATTGAATGGCTGTTTCAAACTTCATAACAGATATTAATAATAAAAGTAAAATATGCAAGTCAGTGATGAAATTTTAATTTACATAAGAATCTAGCATATGGTTACTTAAAAGATATTTTTCCCCAACTAATTCATTAGTAGAAATTGTTCTATTTTTTGCCAGATCAGAGTGAAACGATATATAATAGAATTTTCTACAATACAGTAATTCCAGATTCCTTCAGGCATATATTTAAATTGCTCTCTATTTAAGAATGCGTTGTTTTAAAATACTTACTTGAGAATTTTTTCATGTGTCTCAAAATTATTTAAAGTTTATGTATAGTGTCTTTTTGCAACTATTTTCTTGTCACTAAATTCCTCTCTACCAACTCTTCCCAGTTTAATGATTAATGTTTTCATGAAGCAAAAGTGATTACCTTGGACATGCTATCCTGCAAGAAACAGACATAGGCAATGGACTAACCATCCATACAGGTGATACAATGCAAACAAGTGATTCAACATCTCGCTTCCTGGCTCTTGACATTATTATGTAAAATCAAGTGGAATCACAATATCCCAAATATTATTTTTGATCTAACAATCTTATGGAATGTTAACTGTGGAATTAATATTGTCATACAAATCCAGTTATTCAGTTTATGCAGCTTTTTCTTTTCTCTCTCAGTTATAGAGAGTTGGGTACTCATTTGGTCCTCATCTTGCTCCTTATTTTAGTCATTCTCAAGTGTGATTTTATTTTAGTTATTGTCTGATGACTTTTGCTTACTTTTTAATGTTTAACCTAGGCTTTAACTGTGTAAAGACATACAGAATGTTTTCAAGTTTTCATCATGAATAATTTCAATGAGCTGTATCTCTTCTCAGTTCCATGGCCTAAGTTCAAGGACTGATTTGACTTTGTATCACAGTACCTCCTCATTGCGCAGGCTCCAGTTACTCTAGAAGTTTCTAACAAAAAAAGTTTAAATTCCTATTCCCTTGCAAGTATTTTCTTTTGTTTTTTAACATTATGGACAGGAGGAAAACACCATGGCAGTTTCCTCGGTAAGATTTGAACTCAGTCATTCAAATACCTGGTTGTCATCCCTCTGAACTGCTCTATCGCCAGAGGTGTTATGATCTTGACATCTTTATCAGATACTATTGCTTGTGTTATCTGTTGTATATTATCTATCAAGAGTCCAGCACTCTGTATGTATTACAAATTGTGTGCAGGAGTTTATAAGACCTAGCTGTGAATCTGTTAAATTATATCTTGTTTAAGTGCTGTCGGAGCTCTTGATATGCATTTCAATACTTTTCTGGAGTTGACTTGACTTTTTTCAAAAATATTTCTTGTTTTGTTAGACAACATCCATTATGACCTAATTTCCTTACTCAAATGACATTGGTTGTAATTTTGTAGAATTTAGATCATTTGGTCTTCTTCCCCAATTAAACTGATTGTTTCTCTAATTAGACTGAGTGTATTCCTGGTATAAAATAAAATGTAAAGACCATGCCTGAAGATTTTAAATAAGAGGTAAATCTTTTTTATTGTATTTGCAGGCAGCTTATTTTAATTGATTAATTATTAGAATTCCTGTCTCTGTGTTTTCTAGCTACTGTTATGTGTTAAAGATTCAGGGTGTAATTTTATGTTTTTAGACTTCAAAGGATGAATTTTTATCATTCTGAAGCAAATTCTACATGCAGAGAATAGTGTCGTTATGTGAATTACAAGATATTACAATTTCTTATTCATAAAATTCATACTCTCTCCCCCAAGATAGCTAGACTATATGTATTATCTTGTTTTACTAATGTCCAACCATCTAGAGTTAACTATTTTTCTTTCTTATGAGCCCCCCCAGTTTCCTAGGTCTTCATAATTCATTGTCTTTATCTGTCTATTAACAATTCATAAATGAGGATATCGTTATGTGCAACTTAGAGAAGGGAAAAAGATCTCAATGTCTTTAACTGCTTACTTTTAGTGTTCAGGGTCAGAAAGAAAAAATAGTTTTGATATCAGTGAAACAAATATCAGTAGCCAGAGAAAGAAAATTCTTTCTTCCTCACTGCCATTTCACTGGTGGAAATTTTATGTCTGTTCATTAAGTTACAATTCTCTTACAAGAGAATTCAGGCAGAACAGTGGCATATTAAAAAAAAGTGTCATAGTGCAACATCTGAATATATCATCAAAACATCACTATGTTGTGACTGAACATGTCACTGAACCTTTCTTCAAATCAAACATTTTATGTAGAGCTGATTTTTACTCTACTTTTAAATATTAGATAAACCTATATAATTTGTTTGATGACAAATGTATCTATACAGTGTTGTCATTATTTTTGGGAATACTGCCTTCTAAAAGTTTCTAGCAACAAATAGGGCTAATTTTCCACTGACTTGGTAAAAAAAAAAAAAAAAACACTTCGCTTTGGTAACTAAGTTCCCAGTTCAAAATTCTTGAAAAGCAATGACAACCAAGCTCCAAGGCATGACATCTGCTAAAAACCTATATTCTGCATCAATGAGCTACAGAGACAAAAAAGAGAAGTTGTTCTAATAACACTGTTTGGTGACCATGACGGCAAAAAATATAAGCAACTTTTCAATTCTCTGTACAAACTCAGTTTAGTTTTTAGTCCTATTAAATCAGCCATTTCCTATAGGGAGAATAATGAAATTTTACCATGTGGTTTACGATTCTTCATATGCCATGTGATCTAAATGCTAGTGAGGATTTACAGATCCCATTTCACATAAGAAAATCTGGGAAAACTGGCCATTTAATCCAGCCCACATTCAGAAGGAACTGATAACCTGGGAATATGGGAAGACACCATGGATATCATTGCAATCCCATCTTCCAGTCATGTAGTGGTGTGACATATTTCTTAAGTGAGTAACCTACAATAAGGTCATAATTCATAGATTTAAGTTAAGTAAATCCTAATTTACTGGGATATCTTCAGTGCTGGAGCAGTGAGGAGAAGAAGCGGCTAGGTATGACATTGATTTTTCCTCTGAGGTATCTGATATCTTGCTAGTTAAAATTGAGTTCTGTCCTGAAGCCTGCGTAAATGCATCTGTTGAGCATATACCATTTAATACAGCCAACTAATCCGTCCATGGCAATTTAAGAACTTCCAGCAGTGCAGTCAGTCCTTCAGATGGAGCTTTGGACACACTTCATCTCATCTCAAAGAGGTAGAAAAGGCAGGTTTGTAATTAAGATAAAAGCTTTTGCATTGAAGTTGTTTTGAGATTGTTTTGAGACCAGTCTGGCAATTCTTTCGAGCCTTACTGCTATTTAGTAGTGGCCAAACTTGATGTGACAATTCTGGGTCAGATGAAGTTTCAGAGACACTGTCTATCAAATCCTTTAGGTTTAACAATGAAACAATTGGGTGTACTACACCTGATTGAAGCCAAAACAAGTCTCTTTACAAAGTACTGAGGGATGGAGGGGGGCTATATTCTGTCCAGCAGTGAGAAGAGACTGTTTTCGCTCCACAGGCTGCTGGAGAGCCCAGAATGTGTGAGAGCTGGATTCCTAACCCTTCTTCAGGCAGACATGGAGGACTAGACTCTGAGATCTCCAAAACAATTAGCTAAGCAATGCAGCACCATCTGAGACAACCTGTGTGCATGACTCAAGAGAGAAACGTAAATACATCACCAATTTTAAGGAGTCTTCTGTAGCTGCCAGTGAAATGCATCACGTTCTGAAAATTTACATTGTGAAGGCAAAACCCTTTTCAAAACTTGTCTTTAGCCTTTTTCACTGAATGGCATCACTGATGAAAATGAAAAAAAAAAAAATAAAGCACTGCTTTTAGTTGATGTGCTATATTAAGATTGGTACTAAATTTCTCATCATTCTCAGCTGAGTCTCAGTTACACTTCCTGTGTAATTTCAAAGTCTGCAATGTGTCCTGATCTAGATTTTCATCCACAATTTAATTTTACCTGTATTTACCTGTCTAGAATGAAATATGCTCTAGAAGTATACCTGGAAAATTGCTTCTAGACCAAATTATTGCAAGGTCTGATTTCCACTCTGTAACTAAGGCAATTTCTTGAAAAAAGCACTAGCCCCTTACTTAAATGAAGAGAGGGACAGAGTAATATACTACAAAAATATATATCAGGAAGAAAGTTAAGTAAACAATTTAGAATTCATTGGGAATCTAATCAATTTCTCTACTGGGAGTTATTAGGAGTAAGATTTCTAGGACAGTGTAAGTAAGTTAGCATTTCAAATTAATTGAGAGCCATATCTCATTGCAGTTCTTTTGAAAATCTCAACTATATAAAATAGGAATTATTAAAACCTGAGATAAAATAATAAACTATATTTATAGCATTTTCCTCATACTGTCAAAGAGACTCTGTCAATAAAAACTTTAAAAAACTTTTAGAAATGGATAAATTAGACTGTGTTTTCTATGTTTAAGAAATCAGATACTCAAAATGTCAAGCTGAAGTACAAAACAGTTTGAAAGTGAGCAGAAACACTGACTCTTCATCATCTGTCAAAGATTCAGTCAGGTTGTGCAAAGATCATGCCCATGGTTTGGATGCAGAAATACTGGAGTGACTTGTGGGTAATGCAAATATAGAGCTGGTCACTTTCCTAAGTCATGTGCTGCCCTACACTGACAAACTATTTCTAACAGCAGCTGGATCTAAAAATTGTTACTTTCCCAAAGACTTCGCACCTGATAACTCCAGGTTCTTGGAATTTCTTTCCAGTTTCTCTGCATCTGGCCTTTGGGTGCACTGTATTTACACTAGTTCTAGAGTAGAGTTAGATCTTCTGTGGAAGATACTCATGAATCCTCCCGATTCCAAGCTCCCTCTGTCAAAAGTCACCTGGAAATTCCTGGTAGCAGCCTTGTCACATCTTTTAGATACCTGATTATCTGATTTATCCATTGTCTGATTCATTCTAATTCCCCATTATCTTTAATAAGTAGCAACCTGTATACATTAATTTTCTCTATAAAATACTAGTAGTTTAATTTTAATTAATATATTTTATAGACAAATCTTAAATAACAGATATTTTAACATCCTTAACATTCTTCTCCTACAGAAGGTAATGTTATGTATTTCATGAAGACCATCATGTGTTATTAGAACAAACTACACTTACCTGGGAGCAAAAATCCTGAAATTGCATAAGGTTGTCTGAACAGGGCTGGGATAAAATTAAAATAGTGTATGTAATATGCAGTTTGTGCTCAAAGGTGCTGAGTGATAAATTATTGGGAAATTAATTAAGGGTTAACAATAAAACTGCTTCAGTTTGGGCCAAAAGTCGTTCAAAGCAGCTGGAGCTTTTTCACTGAGGTGAAATAGATCTTTGAACCAAGATCCACTTATGGCAACAAGCATTGTGTTGATCAAGGGAAAGGCAAAGCAGCATGTACAAAAGTCAGTTGAAAGTCAAATCTCCAAGTCACCTGGTCACCTACATTTTGAACTGGGTAACTGCGTATTAGGAAAACATTCATCACTGAGAGTGTGATTTAGTGCTGGAACAAGCTCCCCAGAGGAAGTGGTCATGGCCCCAAGCCTGTCAGTGTTTCAGAGTACAAGAAGAGAGGTAGAAAATTAGAGTAGGCTTGTAGTCAAGTGTCAGAATTCTGGACAGTGGAGTCAGAATTCTCTAGGACAAACTAATCTATCAGTTGCTATAGTTAATGCAACCATTCCTTATGCTTTGTTTTGGATACCCATAAAGTGGCTTAGGCCTGAAATATCTGACAATAAAGAGAAAGAAGATAGAGAGTAACTGCTTAACGAGATGAAATACCATTTCACCATTTCTTACTCACAGGATCAGTCAGAAGCAAAAGAAAATAATGTCGCTGGACAAACTGAACTCTGTGTTTGTGTGCTCACAGCATGGTACTTACTGTTATATACAACAGCACAAGGGTCACTTTTTTTAATATCTTATTTCTGTTTCAGATTTGGGGATAAACTAGACCATTTTTTGAGCTTAATTTTCTAAACAGAGGAAAAATTTCAGACATACCAATATTCGAAGTTCTCAGTCCTGCTATGTAGCTGTAGTCTTCAATTTGTGAATGAACTATTTTGTTATCTAAGGCCCAATAGCCTGTTGTCTACTGGATTAAGTATCAGTGTCATTTATTGTAGACTACTTCCTGCTGTGTGTGCCTGCAGGTGTGCCACCTGCTGAATTGCTGCAGAGACTAGAGGTACTGACCTGTTTCCATCTGCTTTCCCACACACACTCATTTTTACAAAATGGACTTCAGACTCCAGAATATGTAGCCTACAGGGAATTTTTAGATGCTTGTGAATGTACTCTATTCCTTTTGTCAGTAACAGTGAGTGAATTAAAATGGTCTTGAAGTAAAAATCATCCAAGAACAGATGGACACCATTCTTATTGTTTTCTTACTTACAAAGAAGTGTGGGAAAGCACTTAGGAAGCAATGAAAACTACTATGTTAACAGGGATTTGAAGAACTGTTATGATATAGGTTTTCAAATTTGCATGAGATGGAATTCACACGTTGACAATTTAAATTGAAAATACAAGCCTTTTCCAGGATGTATATGGCTCACAGAGAATAAACACAAACACACACCAATCTGTAACGGGTATGATTTACACTGGCAGCTTCTCACAGAAAATATCATCTGTCCACTGGGACTTTTGCCATTTTATTGCTCATATCATATAACTTCTGCAAAAAGAAATAAGATTTTCTCTGGGGGACAGATATGCTAAGATGTTCACTTATTTTATTTTATTGACAGTGTATGTGTACATTTTGTCAATAGGAAATGGTAAGGCCTTTTTTTTAAGATGGTGTTAAACTAGGAAGCATGTTACATCTGCTGACAACTTTTGCTATTTCCTTCAAGGTGTATTTTTTTTACACCTAAGCAATTTTTTACCTGAATGAACATCTTTCCTAAAAATTTTTGTGTCCTGATAATTTTGCTAGCATAATCCTTGAACTTTTCATGCTTCATAAATAGTGGAAACTATTTTTTTGAGACAGTAGTGAATTTTAATATAGACTTTTAATAGGGAATTATAGAATTTACAAGACTTGTGAAGGTTTTTTAATATATGATTGGGTAAAGATGACTTGATATTGCAGGCACTCATGATTTCAATTTCATAACCAAAGAATACGAGAGGCTGAAATGTAATACATCTGCTTGGATGTACTGCAATAATTACAAGGCACACATTTCATACTTACTTTCTTTTTGGTTGTAACGTATATAATGGAATCATATACCTAAAGGTAGTTCTAAGTCAATTTTATCCTTGGACAGTTGCATGTTTTTAATATCTATGAATCTTAAAATCTTTCCTTCCTTTCATTGCATCTATGGGTTTGTAGTGTAATGCTACAATGATGTGCAATAATATAAAGCAGTAACTCTCCTGCCTGTGAAGGACATTATTGACCTCAGTGGTTCTACTTGCATAAGGACTTACCTACTGGGACCTCATTATGAAACTAGTACCATAAACCTCCTCAATAGATGTCACTAACTGATTATTAACTAGTCATTAACAAGCAAATGACATTAATAGATGTGATTAACTAGTTCCATTAACAGCCTGAATGATACTGTGAGGCACATTCTGCTATGACATTCTTGTCTAATAATGATAACCTATGGGACCTATAAATTAGAATTATTTTATAGTTATCCATTAAGGAATTATGGTGCTAATCAAAGTGATGGTCATTATCAGACCCATAAAAAACGACCCAAGACCATCACTGGTAAAGAATTCTACTCCTTGCCCACAAAACTTGTATCTATACCTAACAAAATTCACTCGTGAATAGAAGGATATAAAACTGGTAGTGCTATCAGAAAAATTAATAAGGAGAATAAATGTCAATAGTCTAGAATGACAGTGCTTCAGAGACCTAACAAATATTAGCTAATAAAGTAATGGAGTAAACTTGTCTTGCAAATCTGGGCCAGAGCTTGTTCTCAGCTACAATAAATACTAGAATAAAACTAGAAAATATTCTCACTATTTCTTTAAAGATTTGATACAATTAAACAGTGCTTTGTGACACAAATTTTTAAAGGATTATAGTTGCCTGTGGTTTTTGTTGTTTTCTTGTTGCATCAGTGAAATGGCACCATTTTATTGTTTCATTTTTATATGTGATGCACTCCGGGGTGTAAGAGAGGCAAGAGACACTTGGCAATGAAATGAGAAGTGTTTGAAAAATGCAAATTCCTTTTAGGCAGAAACTGCAGTGCAGTTTGAATAACAAAAAGTGTAACCAGAAATCAAAACATTTCTTAATTGTTTATTTATTATACAAATGTTAATTGCCTTGCGCCTTACACGGTCTGTACAATAGGACAGGTTAATTAGGCTGAGAAATGGCTAGCTCTAAAGGTGCAAGCTTAGAATAATTAAAACTCCTGCATCATGTTAACACAACTCTCCTGTCATTTGGGCTCTAAGGATACTGCTTTGCATTTCCTTTTCTTTTTTTTTCTCTGAAGTAGTATGTGATTTCTACCGTAAATGAAGAAATCCAAGGACAGAGCTTTGGCTGACTACCGATATCATGTGAGACAGATTTTCGTGTGGATTTGACTGTATTGTGGAGAATGAAAGGACTACATCAGTCTGAATGACTTACAATGATCCTTTCAAAGCCTTATTTGCATCTGCCAGTACTAAACCAAACAGCAGGAGCCCTTAATACCGCCAGGAAATAAAGTGGCCTCTAATTGCTTATATGTTGACTGCAAGCTTTTCAGAAACAAATCCATCACATAAAATGTCTCCTAGGTGCTGAGCAGTGCAATGGTCACATGCCTTCTTTAAAGAAGGTCAGCCAAAGAGAAAGATGAGGGTTTACCAGGGGGAGGCTAGGCAGGAAAGAAATAATTTCAAAAGTGGAATCTAATTCTCATTGATCCTTATTCATACCAAGGCTTCTCAGAACACCAGCAGCACAAAAACATATGAAGCAGGTGTAAATTACAGTTATACCCATTGTATGACAATCCAGTGGTGTCAAAGCAGCATAAAAGAGCTTTATTGCCAACAAGGGTTTGATGACTGCTGTTCTTGTAGCTGTTCCTGAACAACCCTGAAACTACCTGCAGCTAAATAGAGCTCAGGGAGGTTAAAACTGGCCACTTACCAGGCAGCATTCTGCTAACACTTTGTAATAGTTCAACTCCTACTAATTCTGGCAAGTTTGTTTAAAACCAATAGAAGCTGCATTGCATAAGCTCTAGTCAATGTTTTTTCCAAAAGTGAAATTCTCTCACTGTACATCAGGACCAGGTCCATTAAGTGACAAAAGATATTTGAGCTGAAGATGCATGGAGAAGAAAATTGAAGAGAACATTGGTTTGGGATCAAAAAATAAAAAGGAATAAAAAGAATAACCTTAAAGAAGTGAGATGCAATTCTCATGAGGAACTGTGGATCAGACAACTGTTTCACATAGGACTCTATCCCCAATGGGACACATTCACCTTGATGGGAGAGCCTCTAGGTATCTGGACATGGCACTCTCTCAGAATGTGAATGGAAACACCCTTGAGAGGTAAGCTGGCATAAGGAATTAAATCAGGAGGTTTTAAACATTTCCTGTCCAATTTTTCCACAAGACAGAGCACTCTATTTTGGTTTCACATAAATCAGGAATAACATCATTCTGTAAAGAACAGAGAGGAAAGCCAGATTTATATGTGGCTGAGAAAAACTACATTTTCTCTTGTCACATTAAGACAAAGGGACACATATTGTGTCCACAAGTTTTTATTCCTTCCTTTATTTCTTCCTACTGAAGGACACAGTTACATAGATTTCTATAGTTCATTTTGTTAATTAGCTCACTGTTTTTCATATTTCTTCTCCAAACATGGAACACTGTGAGGAACCACTAAGTCTAGTGTACACTTCTGTGAATAGTAATATCCCGTTCACAAAGCTATAAACTATGCATTTGCTGATTTGGTTTCTTGATTGTATGCAGAATAATAACTTTCTTGGGTTTATATTCACTTGTGTTTCTGGGCTTGAAAAATGAAGATAATGCTCAAGTATTTTTATTTCAATTTTTGATTAAAGCTGCTTTCTGGTAGATGTACAGAGCTCTTTCTGGACCTTGTTCTTCTTAGTATAAGTAATTTTGTAATCATTCAAAGCTTATCTTTATTTTATGCAAATAGCTTCAAATACACAATCAGAAGAGTAACCCCCAGACATCCCCTCAACTTCCAACTCAATAAAAATAGGGGATAAGGTACAAATCTTCATCACTTTACATGGGCTGGTATTACTCTTCTCCCTTCATGTATAATATTGCTGAATAACTGTCTTCAGGTATGTCTATGATGTTCTCATTACTAAGACCCTTTCAAACTTCCCATACTATCATCAACCAGATTAGAGAAGACCTTTTCTCATTAACTTTTTTAGTTCTGTGGAGTGGAGTTGTTTTCACATGAAAATCAAAATATGGGAGAAAGAATGTTGTTAGTCTGTTTTTTTCCCAGCACAGCACTGTGATCAGGCAAGTGTTTTTACTTTTGGAAACACTAACATTTTCTACAGCTGGACCCTAAAAATAGGCTTGGGTAACTGCAAACTTAAGTATGAAATATCAATATTGAAGTTCTGGAACTTGTAGGTGGCTCCTCTTCTACTCAAGTTTCAAAGACTTTTGGAAGAAAAACATCTTTTTCTGTACATACTTGTGGTCACTGGGAGGTTTCAGTAAAAAGGCAGGTATTTTATGTACATTTTCAATGTAGCATCCAATTCCTTTCTGTTTATTCTAGACAATTAGACAAAGACTAGAAAAAAACATCTTAGGCAAAAACTATTGAGCATCACAGCAGCCACACACTTTTGTCTCCATGGTTAGAAGGTGTGAGCTACTCATTTCCAGAAGCTCCAGACAGTCTGTTAAAGAAATAGCATAGGTGGTGACATCAAATCATATTGCACACAGAGATATTCCAGAAAGGCAGATTTTCTTGTGCACATAGGTCTAATTCCAGGGGAAGAGAATTGCTTGCATATGAAAAGCTAGCTGAAAAACTCGTCTGCGCTTGTAGAGAAGATACTGTCTTGATAAAAAAAAATATACTGACAGTTTTTCTACATTAATACAGTTTTTGCATTTTTAATCTTTCTGTAATCAAGTAGAACACCTCTTTGATTCTTGTTTACATTTTTTCATGGATTCCTGTAGCTTAGCTGTTCCTTGTTCAGCCACTTTCGACTTTTATTTCCCAGCGTAGAGACAATAACCTAGATCAGGGAATGTTTCTCTTATCAATCATGGGTATAAAAAAGAAAAAAAAGTAAAGTTTTCGAGAATATATCTTCAAGAACAGCATTTAAATGAATGATAAAGCATTTTGTCACTTTTGAAATAATGGTGAGGGTTCTTCCTGTTCATTTCATACCAGTACCTATTTTTGAAATAACACGCAAAATGAGTTAGTTAATATGTTTGTAAAATGCTGAATTTAGAACTGTCAAATTAGAACCATAACAGATAATTTCAAATTGGTATCTTTTGACTTTTAAAATATTACTTAAACTCTTTTTTTTTGGTGTACTCTCACAGAAACAAGATAATACTGCAGAGCTTAGAGAATTGAATAGCAAGAACTTGATATCAAGAAAGTACCACTCACTCCTTCAGCAGGTATACTCTCTTACTAGGAAAATCCATGTTGTTCTTTGGATTTCTGAAGTAGCTGCATGAAAGTACCCGTCTGAGATTTCACTGGATTTACTACTTGTCTTGTTTTAATGCAGTCAGCTGTGGAAATGAATTACACATTTGCTTCAAGAAACTTAATATTTTGTTCCACTGTATCAAAGTGACCAATCTGCATGGAAAGCCCCTGACTTCTGCCGTTCCATCACTGTTTCATGTTTCTTCGTATTGTGCAGCAGACAGAAGAGCAGAAAAAATTCTGTGATTTCTCAGCACTGTTAACATTTAATTAACACTTCACTTTGTGAACTACAGTGCTGTTGCTTTGAATTTTACAGTGTGCTGTGTTGATATTTAGTAGAAAAAGTTCTCACAGATTTTATGTAAACACAGTCTATGTTTTGCTAACTAGTTAAAGATTGTTTTGTACTTTTAGTACTGTTTGTTATTTCTTTCTCAAGGGCAGAAAAAGTTGATAGGCTGTCTCTCTTACTTATGAAATTGAAGAGATAGTAACCTCATTGTCTAATCCATGATTATATATGAAAAAGTATAAATATAAGAATAAAGAGAGGCTGGCTCTCTTCAACTGTTCTTCTCTCCAGCCAGCCTTGGTGACTCTGTGACCTGAGTGAGTACCTAGTTCTTTCGTGTCCATCCGTGCAACACAGTGCATCCACACATGTGCAGCCATCTCATTATTTCCATTATCTAGCATTAATTTAGGCTTCACAACATAGCATACAAACATTACAATGCTAATTTTTAAATGAAACCCAAAGGCAAGTTTAATTTTAAACAGCATTAATTTACATGGTGAAAGACTTCAGTGGCTTGTCTTATGCAAGGATGTTGATATTAAATTTGCTATTTAATAAAGACTGATGAACAAATGGAGCGAACTTTGTCAATGAGCATTTGTCAGTTTTGCTTCCTTTCCTCACAAGTTAATGACATTTGCTTCACAGACCGTCCCTAATGATGCAAGGGAGATCTGGCATTGCACAAGTTGCTGCTGCTGTCTTAGTTCAGCAGTATTAGTCAATCACACAAGTGAAGCACATTAGAAAGAGATGAACAAGACTTACTGAACTAAAACACAAAGTTGGCAATTTGTTAAGTAAAATTAAATTAAATTTTAATTTAATTTAATTAATTAATTAATTAAATTAATTTTTAATTTGATTTAATTTAATTTAAATGTCTATGTGAATTTTTCCTCTTTTTGTTCTCTTTTTTTCTTTTTTCCTTTTTTGTTTTTTTTTTTGTGAAGAGTCACACTTCAGGAAGGGTTCTGCATTACAGAGACAGAATAAAAACTCCCAAACATGGGAGAAACATGGAAGCAAAACACTCCATATCAGCTGAATGTGAAAGACCAAAAAGGGTGTCAATGCCACCTGTGTTCCAGTCATAATAGCTCTGAAAATATATATTTATGTTTAAAATCAAATTCATGCAGAGACCTCTTCGGCTTTTTCAGTTTAGGCCTTTGATAATGATACAAAGACTATACTGAAGTGAGTTTGCCTTAGCTGGGGCTCGAAAAACCCCCTCCAACCATATTTAGGTCCTATATCCAAAAAGAAAAAAAAGTGTTTGCTTATTTGCTCTCACATTGTATTCCTCCAAATCAGCTGTCAGTGGGGGAAAAAATGGATAACTATTCCCATGTGAACTTAATCCTAGACAGCTGAGATGTCATAGGAATCTATTCATTGCGTATATCCAGTTTTAGCCATAATTTCATAAAGAATAATTGTGAGTCTCTGATACTCTCAAATACAATGTAAACCATAACCCTAATGTCTCTTGGGACAGATTGTAAACTGGCTTTGAAACTCATTTGATTGATCTCCAGTTAAGCTAATATTCTGCCTGTCTGTACTATAGGTACTTTGATTTACATTTCTTTCCTCTGGGTAGGTAAGATAAGAAGACATCACAGCAAGCCTTTGAATTGAGAATGTTTTGTAAGCAAATTGTATTATTTCAGCTATTGTGTCAGGAGGGCCTGCTAAACACCGCATCTAGTGCTAGACCCATTATTGTGGCTAAGCCCTACCACACACTCATTCCCCTCCAGTGGGATGGAGGAGAAAATTGGAAGAATAAAAGTGAGAAAACCTGTGGGTTGAGACAAAGACAGTTTAAGAGGTAAAGAAAAAGTTGTGCAAGCAAAGCAAAAAAAAGGAATCCATTCACCTCTTGCCATGGGCAGGCAGGTGTTCAGCCAGCTCCAGGAGAACAAGGCTCTATCGCCCATAACAGTGTCTTGGGAAGACAAACTCCATTACTCTGAAAGTTTCTCCCTCCTCTTCTCCTTCCTCCCCAGTTTTTTATGCTGAGCATGATGCCATGGCATGGGACATCCCTTTAATCAGTGGGGGTCAGCTGTTCCAGCTGTGTTCCCTCCCAATTCTTTGTGCACCCTCACTCTCATGGCAGGTAGGGTGAGGTGAGGAGGGGAGAAGTCCTTGACTCTGTGCAAGTGCTGCTCAGCAATAACAAAAACATCCCTGTATTACCAACATTGTTTTCAGATGCCCCATGGCCTCTCCCTTTATTCTAATAAAGTTACAGGACTTCTTTTTCTCCCTTTTGGACAAAAACCTCTGACATCATGGATTAATTTTCCTGACAATTACAACTAAAGACCACAACTCCTTACCAGCTACTGTGAAGTAAATTAACTCTACCCAAGCCAAATCCAGCACACATGAAAACAAATGGCAAGGTTTTACAAACACTTCAAGTGGAATTACAGGATCATATTTTGGACCTTAAAAAGTAATTTTCCCACAGACACAACTGAAGTTTCACCAATGACAGTGGAAAAAATTCACTGATATGGATGCCTGGAATGTTGCTGATTGCTAGCATAACATTTGCTTTCACATTGCTTCCAGAAATGGAGAGGATATTGCAATTTCTTTTCTATGGGGCTTTACTATATGCTGACCTCTTATTTTTCTTTAAATTACCATTGTTACTCTATTCATATAAATTGCTCCTTAAGGCTTTTTGTAGAAACTTCTTTAAAGAAAAAGTAACTAGTTAAACTCAGAGGCCCTGTAAAGAATTTACAATATGACAATTTCCTTCTGTATGGGCATTTATGACCATATTATAAAACCAGAATAAACAAAACCTCTCCTCTGAAATGAAAGAAACATTGATGCTTGCTTTCCCAACCTTAATTATATTACACACAGTCAACTCCATCCAGCCATTAGGTGATATGCTCTTCTCAGATGCCTACAGAACGATGTTCAAGTCTTTAAGAAGAAAATAGACCAATTTGCTCTTGTTTAGACTGTTCTCATGCTACTGGAACCCTATATATTTTGTGAATGTGAGATAGGCAGGGCACACGAGCCTGAGATAAGGGCTGTGAGCTGGAAGTCTGGAAAGAGAGCAATGCTTTAAGCTATTGGGTGGCATAGATAATAACCAGACAGGTCTTATACATTGTACTACTATGGAGGTATAATGTCACAGGACTTTTGCACAACTTCTGAATAATAGAACATTAAGGTGTGCAGATACCTTGCATAAAGAAAAAGAAAGACGAATAGATGAAAGGAAGTTTAAAAATAGGAAATCCGACATTTTTTCCCCTTTCTGTATGAAAGGAAAGCTCCCTGATGCTGAGGTTATTCATTACACCAGGACAGAGGCAATTTATTCAACTATAGCTCAGGTAGTGTCAGCAGTTTCATTAAATCCACTTCTAAGAGGTCCAAAGCCTGACTGCAATAATTTTTTCAGGCCTGAAACATTTCCTTAAAGGTCTTTCCCTGTGCACCAAAAGATATCATAGACTTATGTGTAACTATTTCTCTCATTTTCTGGTTAAAAGAAATCAATTTTAATGATAGCACTTTGCAACATCTAGAAAGTTTCCTTCACTCATTTTTTTAAATTTGTTTTAGCTGACACAAGTTTTTTCTTACTAGGTTTCCCAGTGGCTTTATTTTTTCAAGCAAAAACAGCTTAGAAGCAGAAAGCTGCAGTTGTACTCTATCCTGCTTTCCTCTCTTCCTCCTTTATAACACAGGCTTAGCTTCTTGCAAGCAGGTAGTTTACAATGACTTTTTACCTCTATGATGTGTGTGGTCACTCAGCATCTGCTTCTAACAATTCATAAGCATCTAAGTTAAGTTTTTGGTAATAGCCTGTAGCTTCCTGAGGTTAATAATCAAAGTTATGCTTGCAAAACTCTCAGTATATTTTGTTCTGTCTTCCATGCCACTCTATCTCAAAGATAGTAGAGTCTGTAGTAGAGGTTGAAATTTTATCCCACATGATAACATTTCAAGTTTCTAATGCTTTTTTTTCTTTGGCTATCTTTGCAGACCTAGAGTAATTCAGAATTCTGCACACCTAGAAAAAATTGACAGATATTATTCCTAAACTTATATTGCATTTTCCTTCATTCTACAGCTTTTTTAAAAAAATCTTCGTCAGGCAATTTTGAAATTTGAGTTTGTCACTTATATTTAAAGAAACAGTTTCAACATCCTCTCAGGTAACTGTGTGGTCCATGGATAACAGCAGGTAACTTGCTTTTAAACTGAGGGAGATCTATGTATATATTCTATTTTGCATTGCTTCGCTGAAAAGCAGACATAATACAGTATGCAATTTCACAGCATAACAGAACACTAACATAAAGGATGCATCAGGGTAAAGAATAGTCTTAAAAATGTTCTGTCAGCATAACAGTGTAGTGGACTATTGCTTTATCTTGCTATAGCTCCTGTGACAGCTGAGTCCTACATTATAGTATTGCCACTTAAATTCTCTGCAGCACATATCCTATTTCTAGTGAGTTCTTCCTCTCTTTTGGCCTTAAATCCTTTCATTCTATTTTCACAGTTATGTCAGCTAATGGAAATTGAGATTATGTGCATTAATGGGACACGTATTTGATGATGTTAAAAGTGTAGGTATTGCTTTTTGGAACTTTAAATTAAAATTTTTTTCCACTGCAATTACTTTCAACAGATTATTACTTTAACCTGTCTAGCAGTTAAACAGATTTATACTTAATTAGTTCCCAAGAAACTCAGAAATTAGTGTGGGATTTTTCAGTCAATGAAGTAAAATGGCACAGAAACATGATCTATTTAAGCAAAGACAATCTAGCTAAAGTTATTTAAATTGTGGAGCCACTCAGTATCATTTGACGGTATACTACAGCAGAATACTTTGTGCACCCTTTCATAGAAATGTTAACATTAAAATAAATTTCATCTCTCCAAATATCCCATGTAGAAATAATTGGTCATTAGTATCTTTTCATAGCATTGGACAGAGCAGAATGGTAAAGAAAAAGTTCAGATTATTTACCACAGGATTTCTATTTGAAATTAGTATGAGATGCCTGATGTAATTGGTTTCTTCCTCTAAGAGCCACAAAGCAGCAGCAAGCTGGACTGTCACACCAGGCGTTCTGAGAGATACTGAATGCACTGCAGTATCTTCTGAAAATGCTGACCCCAAAACACTTTTTCAATGAATTAGATCTCTCTTCTTGTTTCAAACTCCCTGAGGCTCACATACCTCTCAAAAATTAGTTTCTTTGCTTTGCAAACTGATTTTCTTCTGAAAGGTCATTAAAAAGCAGTGTTTTGCCTCCTTCTGCAGTTCATAAAAATCTTACTCAGTGCCTCAGAAGCAAGCAAACATTGTGAGTAATTAAGCCCCCCCTCCTTGTTTTTAATTGATGACATTTTAAAATGAAACTCCAGAGGTATGAACTGTGTCAGTTGCTGATACATTGAAGGATTTGGCTGGTGTGCAGATTACCTCCACTACATTAAAATCCTTTAGCACTGCCAAGTATAGCATTAGAAAATTCCAGTGTGGGATCAGATTGGGATTCCTGACTTCTCCTGTCTGGGAACTGAAGGCCAGGTGCCTTTTTTTGTTTGCTTGTCTTCATAAAAGACAGCTCTTATGGGTTGTTACAAAATCATGGCTGACGTATTTCTGTGATTTTCCAGGTGCTTTTAAGCAGCTACCCAGTTAATAGTAGAAAAGTGGTGTAGTCGGTAAAGTGAGTAGAAATGATTTTGTGCATTTCAGAAAATTCTGCAGGTACTGCTGACTTTCACTTCCCTGTTGAGCCATGAACCTGTTCTGCAGTCTCCATTCATGGAGGGAGTTTCCCTTGGAGTTAGCTGGTTTTAGTGACACAAAACATACAATTTAAGTGACTATCTCTCACCTGCTCTGTATATTGAAAACTTGCAAAGCTGTGAGTGTCTGGTGATTTTGAAACATTATCTTCAGTGAACATGATCTGGGATTGAAGCTTACCAGAGAGCACAGAGAAGTCTGATTGCTTCAACTCTGTGTACAGCTACTGCTCTGTGTGCAGATACTGAACTAGATTCTCTGTGTCAGTTATTTCTGTCAGCGAGTCCTAGCGATGACTGTGTGCTCTGTTCCTTAAGGTTACCTATTTCCCCTCGGAAAAAATTTAACTCCTTTAGCTCCTTGCTCAGAGGCAGTTGTACTTGCATTAACACATTATTGTGAAGCCAATAGCAAATATTTAGCTTGTTGGGGTGTTGGCTTGTTTATTACAAGGCAGAAGAGAGACTAGTGATTGCTGATCATTTTGCTTGGAGGAAGGGAAGCTGTGAGTGCTGCCAAATTTTTATCAAGTCAGAACATTTTATCACACTGGAACATTTTATCATCTTATCCATGACTAACTTTCCATTGCCATAAAAGGGTAATCCTGATCTACTGAATACATGAGTGACAGTGGTCTGCTGAAATACCTTTCAGATTACTCTCATTCTCCTCCTGTGACAGTCATCTCATTGTCTGAGTTCATTATAGTAAAGGACATTTGTGGCTCTATGAAACAGTGGCATTCATCTTAATAGTTTAAATACTTGTTTTACCATATAATTTTTAAAATTTTATAAAAATCCAGCATATGCCTAAGATAGAGAAGAAAAAAACTTGTGCCATCATCTGTTAACATAGAAAAAAGGACTTCTGCAATTTGTAGTCCAACATGCTCTGACTAACAGTAATTCAGAGAATGAGAAAGGTCAATTGAAAGTCACTATCTTAATTTGTACCTCCTATAACAGTTTACAGATGTAAATGAGCTCCAGATTTAACATTCCTTCAGTTATTTCTCGTTCTCATTTCCATTGTCTTGTTTTAACCTGCCATTCTGTCAATACCTTTTACTTAAACTCTAGATAAAGAGTGCATGAATTTAAAGTGGGCAACAGCTGGGTTAGGTAGCAATAGGTAACAATATTGCAGAGGTGGACTAAAAAATGAAGAATAAATACTTTGTGTCTTCGGGTTGGTATGTACTAAAAATTCCCTTCATATGTGAATAATACAATCTTACTGATTTATCTAAACCTAAAAATTGGAAACTACTCTTCCTTCTTAACATGGGGAAGACTGATAGGTGTCTGCCTTGAAGTGATGTAAAGAGGCAAGAGGACAGAAAACGCTTGGAAAACATGACATACATGAACAACAATCTTTTTAAAAGAGTCTTAGACCAAGTGGACTAAGGGTATAACAAACTTTGAATACTTAAAAGATTATTGCTGATCAACCATCTCATCTACCCATCTGTGATGGGGGGACAAGAATAGCTTTAAACCCCCATTTGGGGTTGGTCTTTGCAGATCTCTTCAAGAGAAAGGTGAAGAAAACTAAATTTCATTGTCTGGGAGAATTGCAGAGTCAGTATTACTAAGTATGAAAAAGCCTCAAGACGATAGAGTCTGTCAGGAAGCAGAGGAGAGAAGTTGCCCTCCACAGGCAGATCAACCAAATGACCTCTGGCCTTCCTTTCCCTCTACCAGCACTGTTATTCCTGTATTTGCCTTGGTCATTATAAAAGCAGGTTCAAAATCCTGCTTAATGTGCAAAGTAGTTTAGGGTCTTTGCCAGCTTCTCAGCACGTGAGAAAAAGTGCTTGCATTTTCGTGCCTCATGACTGAGGAGTTCCTAGGTGGCCACTGGTCAGGGGACTCCTCTCAGCCACTTGGTACTTCCTGCTTTGGCAAAAGCATTCCCTTCTTTCTTACTGTGTCCTGTCTGGATCTCTGCCTTCTCTTAGAAATGTTTTTGTGGGGTTTTTGGTTGCTTTTTCTGAGGGTGGGATTTTTTTCATTTATTTTGGTTTTGGGTTTTTTGTTTGTTTGTGTTTTTCGTTGTCTTTGTCTTGTTTTGGGGTTTTTTGGGGGGTTTTCTTGTTTGTTTGTTTTGTTTTGGTGTTGTTTTTTTCTTTTTATTTTTGGTGTGGTTTTGTTTTGTTTTGTTGGTTTTTTGGTTTTTTTCTGTATGCCTCAGAAGAACCATTCTTTCAGCTTTAGAATGGGGGTCCTGCTACTTGGGTACTGGTGGTGGGCTAAAGCATGTAAGAAATATTGTCTACCTTACAGTAAAACATTTATTAGCCATTTAGTGGTATTTGTAAAATAATTCAAACTAGTTCACTCTCAATAATCAGTGAAGCCTAAGAATAATTAATCCAACCTAAATGGAACGAAATGACTGATAAATCACAAATACAGGCTGCCTGTAGTGGATGACATTTTCCTCATATTTGTTTTAATGAACACACTGGGAAAACAGAGGGGTTGGCATACATTGCACACTGTCATCTCTGTGCATATATTTTGCTAAATCTTCCCTATAGTGCTATTAAGCTAGTGTTGTTATTTTGGATCCTGCAACAAATAATGAAAGCCTTCCTATCCTAGAGTAGTAACAGTACTGAGAGCCACAAACCACTGAAAATAATGAATTAGATCTTCATAAATCGTTAGCTTGGTTTGTATTACATAAATTTTTTTAAAACTACTCATGATCAAGATTTTCCTGTTGATTTTGTGATTTTTTTTTTGTCATCATTAATGGGATCAATTTTCAAACTTTGGTTTTTTGTAAAAAAAAAAAATACAAACTTGGTTAACTTGGCCTGTTTAATGAAGACTGGGATTTTTGCCTAATACCAAAGTTGTAGCAGCACAGATTTTAAAAAAATAACCTGAAACACATAGCTAACACAAAAGTTGGAACATTTGTATCACTTTTTTTTCCAGTAAAAATAGTAAGATACTGTAGAGAGTTCCTCTAAACAGATTCTATGTTGGCTGAAGTTGGTATTTTTTCCACATATTCAAGCCACATGAATCTGATTGTCATTTGTACTTAAGGCCCCTTTTAGATCTCTTGAGAGGAGTGTACAAAGGCCTGTATGTGAACAGACACTTATTTTATGACCAATTTAATATTTCTTTTCTCTTTCAGGATGAGATAAAGGGTTTAAAAGGGGAATTTCAGTTCCCAAAGAAGGCAATAAACTATTCTTAGCACTAATATTCTTTTTTACTTTTGCTGTTGGCTTGGGGAAAATCTGGAAAGGAATTTCTGGGACTTTCCTGCTAGTTTTCCCTTCCAGAAATGGTTTGTCCTGAGTGGCTTTCTGAAATCTTTATTTCTTTTATTTGTTTGCTTGTTCCCCAAAAGAAGAAAGCAAATAAAGATTTATCCAAATATAGCTGAGATGATTCTCTTTTTTCCTTAGATTCTCTGCATCTCCTTTGAGTAGAGTTTTTGTGGTTTTATTTTGTTTTCAAATATGGATTATTTCCTGCTCTTTCTCAAAATTTTATTGTCTGTCATACTGATTTATAAATCATGTGTTGTTAGATGGACATCTGAAGAACTGTGTCTTGTTTCTTATTTTTCACTTTTCCATGGGGACTGAAAAAAAAAAGCTTACTATATTAATAAGTAAATGTGACAGAAGTGAGATTTACGATGCTTTTTCTAAGTGCACATGCTTTCATTTTATGTCTTATTTTAGTCTGATTCTATTTCTGGTTTTACAGCAGAATAATTAAAGTCTCTGGATTAAAATCTTTGTAACTGTTAGTTTAAACTTAGTAATAATGTCCAAAATATTTGCAGACATTAAGATGAAAGGATTTATTATCAGTACACATTTTCTTTTAGTTTCAGTTTAGATTGACAGAAGTTATTATATCCAGGACTGGAAAATTAGAATTGATTACAGTTTTATCTCTTGTAAAGTTAATATTTTGAGTTTCCCAGTGTTACCTAAGCACTTCAAACACTACTTTCCATTCCATTTATAAACGTGTAAGTTCTGCAAAACAATGAAACACATCTCTCTTTTGGCTTTTGCCAAGGAGTTTAGAGCCCATGACACTGTGATGACTGCAGAGCTGCTTGGTCAAAGAGAGATGACAAATTGCATTAATTATAACAAATGCCAGTTGTTGAAGTGATTTATTGCAAGAACAAGGATTGGTTGGTTATACACAGTAGAGTAAAGGCCGTGCAAGACTGTTTCATATGTATGCAAGCACACTCTATTCACAATCCCAGAAACAGCTATAGGAGCTTTGCTGACCAATTGATAAAGCAGCACAGGTAGCTAACTGAGGTACTGTTAAAATAAGTATCATATTTAGGTAAAGTAAGTGGTATTCAGAGTGGCACATGACTGTGACCATAAATTTTAAGGAATTCTCAGGTTTTGAATACATATGGTTACTGTACTTCATTCCAGTGCGAGAAACTGACATTTAACATGCTGTGTGTGTTTTAAAAGGTACATATGTATATGATGTGTAAAAAGGTACTTAAAAATCAATAAGCACATATTTAATTCCTTTGTTTTTTTTCCCTTGAACTGAGAATTTGTTTCAAATGAAAACAACTTATTTAATAGGTTTGTCCATAGTAGTAATAAGGTATTTTACTTAGAAAAGAGGAACAGGTATTTAAAGTGTGTTTGAAGCTATTGTCTTTACTATTGTTTGAGGTTTCATTTTCTTGAAGACAAAACATGATAAAATATGTACACACAAAAAGAGCTAAATGTAGCTCTGTTGTTTTGATGTGGATTTTTTTGGTGTGTATTTGGGTTTTGTTGATTATTTTTGGGTTTTTTTTCTAACTTACCATACTGCCTTGCTAATGAGGAAAAAGAATTCAGACCATGTCAACTTCTCAAAGGCCTGTCACATTTGTACCCATATCAGATCTCCTAAAACATTTTTTTAGCTATCTGTTCACTCTTAATCTCTCAGAGATGCTGTGAAAATGAAGTGCTGTGCTTAGCTATGCTTAGTTATTTCTAACAGAAGGCAAGGAAATTAAAGATTGGGAAAAAAATGAAAAGTGAGGATGAGAAAGTAAAAGGGAAATTAGGAATAAGGATGTAAGCAGAAGCAAATGTGCGTTAGTGCCCAAAATTTTTTCTCAAAAAATATGAAGAATTTTTCATTCATTCTATTCAGAATACTTGCAGAAAGGGAATGACAAGTGCCCAGTTACATCCAGATGGACACTAGTGCCCCATGTGATTTATGTGTGACATCTATAAGAAGGAACTTATTGTTTCAATTCATTTGAATTTTCAGTAGCAATATCACATTATGAACCTCAATATGTGAGATCTCTTCTATAATTTTACCTCCCAGACAAGTGTAATTCACAGCTCCTAGTGTCTATGTAAACATCAGGATGCAGGATATATGTGATGTCACAGTAACATATATATGTATCCAGTTACTACAGAAGAATGACATGGATTTTCTGCAGGTCCTGCATCAAATCATGAAAGATGGAAATACCAGATAGCTCTAAAGTGACACCCTAGTCCTCTGTTTTGATACCTGGATGTCTCCCATAATTTCCATTCCTTCATGGACATTATTACCATACTGTCTCCCAGTTGGATTAGTGGCAGTTTTGATTCAGCAGAGTCAGGTTTTCCATCTCCATCTTTTCTTTGATTTCTATGAACAACATTTTACAAGGTGAGTTGGGCCCTCTTTGGAGTGAAAATGCTGTAAATTTTTTCTTCTACTCTGAATTCTAGCACCACAGGTTTTTAAATGAGCTCAGAGTGGCATGTTGGAGAGTATTTACTAAGTGTAAGCCTGTATATGACCTTCACCTGTCATTTATGCTTCTGGCTACATTTCATCCCTGGAACAAGCAACACAGGACCAGGATTTTTGTGAACTATTCTAGGAGCTCAAAGAGAGAAATATGATGAATAAGCTAGGGATTTTATTCAGAGACTGTAGTAAAATGAGGCTGATTAATGTCTCTGTTCATACAAATGTAAAGGTACAGTTTCAATGGCTTTGGCTGACATTAAATGTGACTTCTCCCCTTTTCTTAATCTTACAAAAATCTCTTCAAACATTGTTTTGGGAGAGGAACTTGAGAGAAAAGATCAGAAAAAAAGAAATCTATCTTATTGACAACATGGAAGGTATAAAATTTAAGTCTTATCAGTTGTGCCCTCTTTTCTTTATGAATATTGGAGTAGACAAAGAGAGCAGACCAGAAGCTTTTGGGTTGCTAGATGGATTACTTAGAGTTAGTATTCATACTCTGATGAAAATAGTTGAAGCAAAGGAAGTTTTGACCTTAAAAATACCTTTATTAAGTATTTTCTCTGAAAATTCATGGAAATTAAAATGATCCTTATTTTTGCAGGGCTCAAGATAATACGGGGATATGATCTAGTTTTTCATTTTTTTCTGCAATGCCAGTGTCAATAGATGAAAAATCGTTTGCACCTGGGTTAATATAATGCTTATTCTTTAAAAAAACACTGGCCTGTGGATGGAACTGCACAATGCTTATTCAGTAGGAAGAACTGGGAAGCAACCAGCCCAGTTGTGCCAACTTCTACCAGTTCACCAGGTGCTCAGGTATGATTTTGACCACCACCAGAAACCACCACAGAGACCCCCAGGACAGAAGAATGAATCCATAAAAGGGATGGAATGTATGTTAATGATTTCAGGAAAGTTATATGTATGTTTATTCTGTGAAAATCAATGAACATGTATGTAAAACATAGTATATGCATCACAGTTAAGGACTTTTAATTTTAACAATTTTTGATAACACCAGAAATTGTTAGAATAAAGAAGCAGCAAAAATTATTGCTCCAACACTTAAATTCCCAGTCTCCTTTTGCTTTACAAAATGGTTTTAGATGGCCATTAGCATTTCACAAAACTCACCTCCTGTGCTGAGATTATTTATTTCTTGTTAGAATGGTAACTCACATAATTAAGATAAACTGTTTCTAGTTAATTGAAACCTGGCGTTTTTAGACTGAATTCTAAATGTCTGCAAAGAGCACAGGAATTGGAGTCAGATAAGTGATATTGATTTTGCAAGTGTCTGATTTATAGTTTTGGATATGCATTACACATATGCACATCTATGTAAAAAGGCTCAGAAACCTAGCAGAAAGTGAAAAAATCACTTGCTAACTATTAGTGTAGCTGCAAATTAGGGATTAGTGGGACTACACACTAAAGAGGGCTATCAGTTATGTGAACATGCTTCAGGAAGATTAATTTTCAGTTGATGATGGTTATTTATTTGACTGCAAAAGGACACAGCTATTGCCACATACAGGAAAAAGTCACAATAAATTAATGGAGCTCATGTTGAAATAAGCTCTTACTATCTTCCCTTTGACCATTTGAATCTTGATGTGGTATTTCAAGCTGAAGAACATTTTTATGGTCTGCCAGGGAGGTTTATTATAACTCCAATTTATCCACGTAATATCTCATTAGAGCTCTCTGTCATGGAATTAAAATTCACAAACCCTAGCCCTTAAAATCAAACACTGTCCAGGGCAGGGTTGGAGACTGAATGTTTTGTTCCGAAAGTAATGGCTAATCAGTATTTACCTTGCACATATCTTTGTGACAACGGAAGGATATACACTCTTTCAAATTCGGCACCTCATCTTTTTCAGACTGTGAGATGACACTAGGGAAGGAGGGTGTCTTACTCAAGGGTACTTTTTTTCTCACCAGGCAAAGTGGAGACAGGAATTAATCAGCAACATGCCCGTTGACTCATTCACTTTCAAAAGCAGGAAAATAAACAATAAATGCTTAGCAACCAAAGTCATGCACAGTGACTCTGACTCATGAAAACATATACCACAGCTGTGGTTCTCACTGTTTTCCTCCCACTATTAGTTTCAGTAACCCATTCCATGTTTTTTTTCAGGAATGACTTAATGGCTCCAACACTGCCATAAAAGATGAGTCTAAAGTCATGCTTTATGTGGTTATCATAACCTAGATGACAAATGGCAGGTTAAGTGATGTTAACGTAAAACACCAAACAGTGGCACTCAGCACCTCTTTTTATTTCTCACTACCTTTTCTCCTAGCTTACCTGGTGAGCTAAAACCATCAAGCCCTCCAATTATTCAGATTGATAGGGCTAAGAAAGCACAAGGGAAAAGTGAGCTTGAATTCAAAAAATCAGCTCAAATGTCGTTCTCTGAAGTGAAGAGTTAAAGAAAATTATTTGCCTGTCTGTGATGCAGTTCCCTCTCTGGGTCTTTCCTGAGGCACACACAAGCAGCTGAATCCATGATGATATTTAAGTTCTCTTTGAACTTGGCGTCAAGTCTGTAAACACCATTTCTCTGCTGCAGTGCCTGCTTTTACAACCTGTCAGCAATCTGAACTATCCCTAGAGAATAATGAGGTTGCCAAATTGACCCTGCAGGCACCAAGCTCCCAAGTATGTTGTATGTTTGAGAATATCCCTGGTTTTCATGCCTCAAGCACAGGCATCTCTCTGGTGGCATTGTCCAGGGCCAGAGGTCCTCCCTTGCCTTCCTCCCTGCTACTCCCTGGTAGATGGGAGACAGAGAGCATGTAAAAAACTCCAAGAAGGGACACAGTTCCCACAGCACAAGGGTTGCACCATGACTGAAAAACAGTAATACATGCTTGCGGGGGTGGCTTTTGAGTGGGTTTCATGTTGTAGAGTAGGTGGGAGAAATGTTACTCATGAGTGCAGCAACGATCTCAAGAAATGAAATGAAAAATTTGAACTCAGTCTATTTCCTAAGAAAATGATGGGTTTGTTGATGCAGTTCATAAAGTAATAGGAACTCATTCTTTTTGAATAGCAGGATTGATGTAGGTCTGAAGGAGCCACTAAGCCCTGATGTTACAAGAGGCACTTTCTCCCAGTTCCCTTTGTTATAGAGGTTTAAGGAAAGGATATAACCATAATCTACTTCATCCACTTTAAATGAGGCTGAGTCTATGATGGCACTTAGTCTGCTGAGCTCAGTACATAACATTTGGGTTTTTTATTTTTTCCTTCTCTGAAGTGTTTCTTTTTCCAAGAATGTGCTGTAGGGTCACTCGTTTGACAGAGGTCAATTCAGCTCCTTCTCTCAGTAGAATAGTTTGATTTCTTTAAGAGCTACAAAGAACGAGCTCTTTTATAAGTTAGATAAGCATGAATGAAGAAGAAACCACAGAAAACCTTGATTGAATAGAGAAGTATGCACAGTTTTAAGTTGTTACTACAAATAGTAGTCATTTGAGCTCCGTTGTTCTGGTAGTTAATGTCCATTGAGATGACTATCAAAAAGAACTGTACTTCTTTATAGAAGTAACCTTGTAATACTCCTGCAAATAAATTATTAAAGAAAGGTTGCCTGAATAGTCTCCAGTATCTAAGCTCTCATTTTAGATAGCAGAATCAAATAAAGCATCACATAGACACAGAATGAACAGTGTTTCTTTAAACACATGACAGATAAATAAATAATAGGAAACATATCTGAAGGCTTCTTATGCACATAGCTAGGGATAACAATTCAACCATGTGTATCATAAGTTATTTATTACAACATGGAGCAAATATATATTTATTTCAGACACCAATTTACAAAGGAGATAAATATGGACAAAATAAACTTTTATTTTGCCAAGATAAGATTCATCATGAACTGAGCTCTTCAAAACCTAAATCAAATTCCATTGAAGAAATAAAAGAATGTCATTAATATCTCATCCTACATATACTGTAAATATTTCATCTTATAGCACAGAAGTGTTCCTTTTTATGTCATGTAGCATATAAAAAAAAAGAGACAAACAAACCCACAAAATCAACTTCCACTTTTCTTTTCTTTCTGGACAAGTTAAATATTTCTTCTGCGGTTTGTTTATTTGCTTGATTTGATTTTGCTTTTTAACCCAAAAGTGGAAATTTTGAACTCTAAATGAAATGAAAGACAATTAAAACAGACTAATCCGCTTAAGGATCAGTTCAGGCTTTCTGAAGTCCATTGCAAGAGCAGCAAACTGTGCAGCCTGCTAAAAGTAAGATATTTATTGAGAAAGCTTGGAAAAATGCAACTCTAAAGCACGTTTTTTGTCTCAGCTGTACATAGGATTCATTCAGTTAGTCAGTAATGAACTATCAGATGACCTCACACAGGAGTGTAAGGGATTACATGCCTTCTGTTACACCCTTGGGGCACTTTTCTGTAATGAGTAACTCCCATTTTTTGCAGATGACAAAATATTTGCTCTTCCTTTGGTGTGCAGGGTTTGATTAACAAAAACCTCTACAAAAATGCCAAAGCAAAAGAGCAATTTTCAGAACTAGAACCAGGCGTTTAAAATTCTCATTTACACAAAGAAAGAGCATGCCTTTACATTAATAGTTAAAGAAACTGGGGTGCCTGTAGTCAGGCCCAAGTACAGTTGCAATTTCCCCACTTACAGGATGCAGCCTGAGAGCTCAATCTTTGGGCTCTTTTGCTACTCAGAAAGAGTAACTCAGAAAGAGCACAGGAAATCTGGAGTCCTCCTTCACCCCTTGTGCTATCCGAGTTTCTGCAGGTCAGAGAGATCACTCTGCACTGTGGAAGTGGCATAAGAGCATCAGCCCTGAGAGGGCCCAAGGATTCTTGTCACATGTGTGAGAGACTCAAGTTTGGTTTGTTATCACCAGTTTAAATCAACCTCAGTTAAATCTTCAGTCTTTAGAAATTGTCTGTAATTTTGCTGTAATCCTAAAACACTCATTGGAGAATTTAGTAAGTGAAATGTAACAAAAATACCATGCCAGTGCTTGAAATATAGTAATGTCATTTTTGTTCTCAAAAAAAGTAACATAATCTAATGGATTCAAAAGTATGTTTTCCCTTTAGTAGACTTCCAAATACAGGAACTCCATAATGTTAAATCCATGTTTTAAGTCATTGTGTGGTATAAATAACTTCTTGTTTAAAATAGGCATATATTTTTAAGTGATACTTTAAGTCTCCATAGCAAATGTGAACCATGGGAAAGATATAAACTTCTTCTACATTCTCTGGCTTGAAAAAATGTTTTACTGTAAATGCACTAGCAATGAAATAAGTATTTGCTTAAATTGGAACATGGAAGTACCAGTTAATCTGAGAAACGATTGCTGTGGAAAAAAATATCCCCTTCTTAGATAAGATCTAAATTACTTCTGCCTACTACTCTCCTCAAGTTAAGGAGCAAATCAGTAAAAAGCAGAGGAAAAGCTATAATCCAAGACTAAAAGGAACAAACCAATTATTGAAACACTTTGTTTCTTGTTTCCTGAGGTGTCATAATCTAATTTTTTAAATTTCAGCACTTCCAAATATCAATTTTATCTTCATTCCTTTTTGTTATTCAGATATCAAGCAAATGTGGATTCTACACAATATTTTACTAGAGTAAAATGCACATAAATGATAGTTGAGTCCCAAAATGCTGAAAGGAGAGACCCCAAGTATGTAGAGTATATGACTTAAAACTGTAAGAAGCCATTTTTCAAGTGCCTTTCTACTGCAGAAAAATACAAACTGTGTCTGAGAATTTGCAATGCGTCAAAATACCATTCTTCCTCAGAAGATTACATCAATTTCTGACATTTCTGTAATAGTTTATTAATAAAAATACATACTAGACATATATTAATCCTGATGCTGTCCAATTATGCAGATTCTGAGTATAATTGTGTGCCATTACTGGGCTGATTCCTTTTTAAAACATCCATGGGAGCTGAAATTTGTGGTGTTCACAGACCTGAAAATGACACAGGGTTCTCAAATTAGCTACGGTCACTTGGCAGATCTTTAGAGGTGACTTGCTATTTTCAGTACTCAGGTGTCTGGCAGAAAACAATGAACAAAAGCAAGCACTGCCTAAAAACATTTGTCATTATAAACCAATCCTGAGACAGCCTTTCTAAAGGTATGCTTTTATTAGTGTATAAGGGCAATAAAGAATAACCAAAAATAAAACCAGCAGATGCTAAAATATAAACAGAAACTTGCAAATACATGCTTATTATTTATTACAATTTATTTTTTAAGATCGCTCTTTGAAAAACATACTAGAAGTCACTTCAAGAAGGTATCCATTTAGTAATATTTGTTTTCTCTTAAAATCAGAGGTGAAATAGTGTTTCCAAAGTTACTGTTTTGCCTGTTTTTCATAAATAAAGCTGATGGCTTATTTCCAAGCAAACCTTTTAGGCATCAGACTAGCAAGGATGATCATCCTCCTAGACTTCTAGAGTTATGGAAATTTGGGGTATTCTTGTGAAATGTTCTCATGTTAGTCACGCCTTTTTTCTCACTAGAATTGCTATCACCAGGAAACTCTGTTGGGCATATTTGGGATGGGCAAAATGCAGGTAACATTCATGTTACCAATTTCCATCGTAAAAGTAACAAGCAGCAGCAGTAGGGAAGAGTTATTAATTCAAATGCTCCACTTTCATTCCTAGTGAAGGATCAATCACAATAAATCTGCCAGAAACATCTCTCTCTGTTTCTGGGATGGTGCCTTAGAGAATAACAAGGAATAGATTTCTTTTACACACAGAAGAATCTGGACTTAAAAGCAAACAAAAAGGTGTCTCCAGTATACACATCTATATATATGTTTTTAATTTTTTTATGTAGTTCTGGCATGGGAAATTGAGGAAGACTTTGGCAGGCTTTCAAGTGAAATATTTAAGTGCTATCTCTATGTCTTCAACTGTTTTAAAATGTCAGTAACCTATTCTTGTACTCAATCCACAAAGGAAATTTTTCCAAGTAAAATTTAATGTCCCAGCTGTACATACAGAGACAGTATACATGTATGTATATTAAGAAAAGAGGAAAGTAATTAATTTGAATACATGTTAAATGATAATGTCAACATTTTTTCCTCAAAGAAGGCTGCTGTATATTTTTAAAACATTTTTGCCTCAGTTGTTCTTTTCCTATATACACTTTTAATTGGAAACAAAGAATGTAAGATCTAAATTATGTAGTCAACCATTAAATCATTTGTTATAAATCTGTTTTTCAACTGAGAAGAAAATAATCGCTTCATGATTCCTCTTATTTAATTGCTTTTCTCTATTTTTAATACAATGTATATAGGATGATAGCAGAAAGCAATTACTGTGACAGTACTTCAGTAGTTCTTATTACTATTTTGGAGTAGATGAAGTCACACAGGTCTCTTGCCTAGTCATAATACAACCAACATTTGAAGTAACACACCGTAAAAACCCTGATTTTTATCTCTTTTTACTTAGTTCATCAGATTTTTACTGCACTAACACCAGAAAAACCCCACAATAATCTACATATTGTGTCCTGAAATTAAGCAATTATTTCCTAGAAAAATAAAAATAGCAGCCACCTCTTACAGACCTTTTTCTCAATCATATGATGTTAAATCTGAAAAGATCTACAAAGACAAGTCATGTAAGTGGTAATTATTGCAAATAAGATATGGTGCTTAGATTTCCTTTCATCAAACTTAGTCTTTGGCAAGGAGGAAATGATCAAACTTTCTTAGACTGGAACTGTGAAAATTTTAACAAATAACACATTTTGTAACTGAAGATATTTTCAAAGGTTCTATGTAATATTGTTAGTACTTGGGATTTTTTTTCTGTTTATAAGCAGATAAACTGAGCAAATTATTATAATTATATATAATTATAAATTATATCTATATAAAATGTTATTGATTATAATTATTTTATTGTTTTCAGTTTAGGATTATGCATTTCTATCAGAAATTATAAATTGGAAGTCAGACTGGTACATTTTTCAACCATATTCATTTGAAAGTGGGTTTAAAGACAAAAATATTGATGTTTAACCATCAAACTGTCCTTGGTCCTTTCACCAATGTTCCTTTTCAAAACACCTTACTCTTGTCTAATTAAAAAAGATAAAGTGTTTAAATATCGTGCTGAATACTCCAGAATTTTGGCTTAGAGGTTCAAATTGTGTCATTTAATAGAAATTTTATAACATTAATAAAAGATTAATAATTGCAATGAGTCCTACTGAAAAATTATTTGAAATTATAAAAACAAAGTCACTGAATTACCTAGATTTTCTCACAGTGTCTGAGGAACTGCGTTATACAGAAATAAAGGGTGAAAACTTGAGTCCAGGAGAAACTCCTAAAAAGTTCTAATAATCAGCAGTAGTACCAGAAGAATTGCTCAGATATCACCTTTATCAAAACAACCCAAACAGAGTTGTTGCAGTGCCAAAAGTCTTCTGTCTCCTAGACCTGAGAAATGAGTGCTTGAAGATCAGTTATGATGTGTCCAGAGTGATGTTTGTGTACACACAGATTTTTAAACTCGCTGGTGACTGATGCTGAAGTTACACATGCTGAAAAAGGAACATAGTTCGTATAGCATCAAGATATTACAATACATTCTGGATTGAAAAAGTCATAGTTTACAAAACAATTCTGAAAATGTTAAGTGTTTAAGTGTTTAAAGTCTGTGGATCAGTTACACTGAAATACTTCCTGTTCAAAATGAAACTAAGATTGCCTAAATGTGAGGATTAATTTGCCGGTTGTTTTCCTGGTTTCAAAATTACCATGAAAACCTCAAAAGTAATGTGACCAAGTTAAAAAATTCAGATGTTTGCTATACCTGTGAACACGGTCAGTGTGAAAGACGTGGTGTTAGGGACCAGGGTCTAATTGGACGCTGTACAATGTACAGTATTCTGCTAACATTTCGCTTGGAAACCTTACTATTTTGTTGTACATATGAAAAATTATTTTTCTAGTTTCTATATGTTCATAAAACATTGAACAAGCTTATGATTTGATAATGACACTTTACTAAATTCTTTTTCCCCTGTATAACTTTTTGAGGGAGATGATTGCAGGAGTTGGAAATTGCCAGCCTGTGTTTGGAGTGTTCCCAGAGCTTACTGTCACTGTGATTTAAAACTGAAGTAAATCCTGCAAACTGACTTAAATCATATATCCACAAAGCCTTAACTGCACTCTGTTCATTGTAAGCAGGTTTAACTTTATACTGAAATTATTTTAAAAATAGACTGTTTTCAAAAAGCCTAAGAAGTACGTATAACACATTCACTTTCTCTCTGTGATTCTTACATGTCTATTTTTGGGAAAAGAATCCTTTAAACATATTTGCCTGAACACTCACTGGTACTTACCTGCTCTGTGCAACCTGAATGGTGGAACCACCCTGAGCAGGAATGGTGCCTGCAGGCAGCGCCTGTGCATGCTCCTCAGGAGACAGGACTCAAAATTCCTAAGACTATATTCACATTTTTTTTTCCTGAAACTCGCTACCAGCTGAAGATTCTTTCCTTGGTCTCAGCAAAAGTGATAAATCCTCTTCTTTAGACTTAAGAGCCAGAAAAATTAATTTAAATTTAAATAATGTTTTAGCAAAATCTGAAACCAACTGGTGAATTAATGTTTGATTATTTCTATTTTTGGGGTGATTTTGTATTTCCATTTTTAAAGATGATAAAGGAATAACATTTTGTCCAATTATTTCATCTATTGCATGAAGATTTGGTTGCTCTTGCTTTTTCCCCTTCACATGTCATGTGTGTGTGTGTGTGTGTGTGTGTGTGTGTATCAACAAGTTCTTTCTCTCTCTAAGGGATTTGCGTGAAAATAATACACGCATTACCTTTGTCTTGCTGCAATGTTTGAATTCTATGGAATTCTCACAAGATTGCAAGAGTTAACATATAGCATATTCTTAAACTTGTGGCAAGTATTAAAAGTTCTCATGACTTAAGTTCATAATTAACATAATGTAAATGTTCACCAAAAAATACCAGTGCAACTGTCAGGTATTGCAATAAGTTTGAAAATTATGTTTGAACAAAAAGTGACACACAATCAAGGCTGACAAAATGTGTCCACACAGTCAAAACCGGTTAAAGGAAAATGCGTAAGTTGTGCATGGACGTTAATAGCTATTCCCCCACTCCCCTTGACTATTTATATGACAAGTCATGCTGATAATACTGTATTATGGCACACTCATGGAAATGATCATGTAAATAAAAGCATAAAATAAAGAAATTCCTCTCATCTTTGACACCCAGCTCTACTAGTCGGGACATGTACCTGTTACTATTTATGTGGTATGAGGAGTGCACTCAGCTCTAAACAGAACTGATATAGAGTACTGTCTAATAATTAGAGCACTAAATTACCCTATTCTGCAAACGGAGTCCCAAATAATTTCTGCTACTTGCTTTGATTGAGCATTATTTTGCTCAGAGTGAAAAACTTGATTTTTTTCCAAAGAAATACATAACAATTTTTAAAAAATATGATTAAATATGGCAAAGATCAAGAATTCATGCCAGTTCCACACTAAATTGTTGTATTTAAGTGGATAATGTTTCTTGGAAAGAAGTAAATGTGTTTTTAAAAAATATTTTTTATATTTGCAAGGTGACTTTAAAGGCTGAAAATGTGTTTGCATTCAGTTTTCTTAGAATTTCTTTCACAAAAATGTTAGACAACTAGTCATACATCAGATATAGAGGTTATTAATATTCAGCTAATATGTGTGGCTCTTTCATTCTAATAGTATTAAAATATAGTCTCTTCTACAACTTCCAGTGCACATTTATCTGGAAGATAAACCTAAGTTCCTTTCCAAACTATGGGTCGCCATTCAGGGTAAATGGCCACTGCACAAAAGTTATAAAATTTTGTGCTAGATCTGAATTAGAACTTATTCTACACTGCCTACTTCTTTTTCATGTTCTATTTATGATGGTAAACTCCATTTATCTTATTCACTCTGATACAACATTAGTTATTGTAATACATCTAGTACAGTCTCCTGAAAGTTGTAAGTTTAAAAATTTGATAGCCTATTTCTAGAGATTGCAGAGAAGCATAAGTTTCAGTTATGTCTTAAAAAACCCCAAACTGTATTTTTCAGGGCTGAAGATATGTGAGATAACAAAACCAAACACAGAACTTTAAATAAATGGGAATATATTATTATTAATTGAATCATTCAGGTTATAAAATAAGTGCTGAACCTGTATTGTCTTTTTAGAAAGGGTTAGGGCTAGGGTAAACCCTTAAAAAAAAAGTTTTGTTCTGCTGGGAGAGACTAAGGGGAAGTGCACAAGCAGTACCTGTTTTAGAGAGTCTCAGTGGGAGCACTAAACTGGGGAGTACCATTCCTAAACCCCAACACTGAGCTTACACTAGCACAAACTATTTCTGTCTAGCCCTTGTGAACCAGCAGCGCAAATGAAACAAAGCATTGAATTTTTTGCAATTCCAAAATTTACCTCTGTGCATATACCTGTTACGCATAATGCAAGTTGACACACTTCAGGTCAAGAACAGATAGTTCACTTGATATTATGTTAACAAGGACCAAGAACTAGGATAAAAAAGGACAAATTATTAGTCACTTAACAAGAAATTTGATTATGAGAACACAGATTAAAATGGTCCTGTCATTGTATGAAATGACAGTTCTATGTTCCTGTAAGTAGTGCCTGTTATATCTACCCATGTGAAACCAGTGAATCTCATGTGCTGTTTACCTATACATTCACCTTCCTCTTCTCCCTTCCCACCCTTCCTCCCCAGTTTTGATTAGGTGCTCTCGCTAAAAGTTTTTAAAGGGCAGTTTCCTTACAGCCTGAACACTTTTAAACATCTCTCAATTTAAAAAAAATCTGCTGAAGAGCGTCCTATCTCTTGATCTTCAGCTCATTCAATAGCAGCATTGCCCTTTACTCTTCATAGATCACTGCCAGCCTTTTTTCTTTGTCATACACTTTTTTTGACCTGTGACAAAATCTGGTCTGACGTATTACCCTGAGAGTGACAGTTCTTCAAACTACACTTTATATGGCTATGGGGAAGAGGAGAATACACTGTCCAATTCTATATCCATGAACATTTTTGCTTCATTCATTGTTTCTTTTATGTTTCTATATACTGTTGTAAAAAAGGAGTGCATTCTTCCATGTGAATTATTTTTCTGAGAAGAGTTTTCATTACTTTTATTTGAAGTCTTTTCTTATTTGTCTGCTGGAATTACTTTCATTTTTCTGCAACAGTCTGTGCTTTCTTTTGCTTATTGTTAATACAACACTATTTTTTTAACTTAAATCTGATTAATTTGACCCATCTCTAGGCATTTGGACATTTCACATTTTCCTAATAGCGTGGTGCTTTACAAAACAAATAATTCAGTATTGGTTTTTTTCCCAGAAACAGTGGGAAGACACACATTCTGGTTTTAACTACAGAATTAGAAGCATGAACTCTAGTTGGAGGCCAGTAACTGCCTAGCAGTGTAGCCAGGGATCATGGTTGCCCAGAGGTCAGTCCTCTTCAATATCTTTATTAATGAGCTGGATGATGGAGCAGAACATAGTCTCATCAAGTTTGCAGATGACACAAATCCGGGAAGAGGGATATACCAGAGGATCATGCTGCTATCCAGAAAAACCTCAACCGCAACAAGATGAAGAAATGGGCTGACAGGAATCTCATGAAGTTCAACAAAGGACAGACGTAGAGTCCGGTGCGTGGAAAGGAACAACCCACAGTACCAGTATATACAGGAGCTGCCTATCCCCTGTTTACCAAGTGGCTTGGTAAAAAAGGACCTGGCAGCCCTGGCTCCCATGGCTCCAAGTCAAGCATGAGCCAGCTAAGTGCCCTTGTGGCAAAGAGTATCTGTGTGCTGCAGGTTGGGGTACTATGTCCAGTTCCAGGCTCCACAGTACAAGAAATATTGGTACACTGGACAGAGTCCAAAAGAGACTGTGAAGATTTTATGAGCCTAGAGAATTTCTTCTACCAGGAAAAGCTGAGAGCAGGGATGTTGGGTGCACTGGGTGATGAACAGGTGAAGGACAGAGCTCAAAGTGTTGTGGTGAGTGTGGATACATCTGGCTGGTGTTCTGCAGTGTTCAGTTCTAGGAACAATTCTGCTCAATACTTTTATCAATGATCTGAGTGCAAGAGTTGAAAGAACCATTAGCAAGTTTGGTGATGATACCAAAGTGGAAAGTGCTGTTGCCTGTATTGAGGGACAGGGGGTCTTGCAGATAGACGTAAGTAGATTGGAGTTTTGGTAATGATTAATGGGATGAAAATTACCAAGCCAAAATGCTGGATTCTGCATATAGGATGATTTAACACCCTACATACGTTATAAATTGGAAAAGAAATGGCTGGAGAGCACTCTGGCTGAAAGGGATCTGGGCATGCTGATTGACAGCAGGCTCAGTGTAAGTCATCAGCAGGTCTTGGAGCCAAGAGGTCAAACTGCAGCTTGGGGTGCAGTGAACACGGTGTAATCAATTTGCCAAAAGGAGATTATTATTCTGCTGTATTCAGTATTAATATGGCTTCACCTTGAGTATTGTGTGAACTTCTTGGCCCCACAATTTAAGAAGGATGCGATGGTTCTTTAATTCATCTAGAGGAGAGCAACAAAGCTGGTGAAAGGGCTGGAAACTGTGAGGAATGGCTGAGCACTTTGGGCTTATGCAGTTTGGAGAAAAGGAGGCTGTGGTACAACTTCCTTAGGAAAGGAAGTGAAAAGGGAGATGTTTGCCTCTTTTCCCTGGTATCCAGTGGTAGGAGGTGTGTAAGAATGGTTCAAAGTTGCACATGGGGAGGTTTAGACTGGACATTAGGAAGTATTTCTTTACTGAAGTGGGCAAGCACTGAAACAGGCTTCTTAGAGATGTAGTCGATGCTCCAAGCCTATCAATGTTTAAGAGACATTTGGACTATGCCTTTGAATGACATGTTTGAGCTTTTGGTCAGACCTGAAGAGGTCAAGTAGTTAGACTAGAGGACCATTGTAGGTGATTGTGTGTATTTTAAATGAAAAATTCTATTATATATATTTTATTCTTCAGTCATTTTACTACTTTGATTTTGGAGTCATGAGTGTGTTCACACGCTTCACACAGTCTCCTGATACCACAGAGAGTAGACTTTTTATGTATTCACTTTCACTGCAGATATGTACAGCTACAAGCTTGCTTTAATTTACAGAATTTCCTTTTGAAATTTCACTCCCTTCGCACGTAGCTCTTTTCTTCTGCGCTCATTTTCACCATGCCCTATAAAGTCATAAAACCAGCTTTCTGTTGGTGTCACCCTGGAGAAGGGAGCTCTGTCATATGATTCCACTGCCTAAAAAGCCTAATTTTATTCCTTGATATCTCATGTATCCAGGCAAAGGTAATTGAGATGATACAGGCAGTATCTCAGACTCTTATAAAACATCAGGACTTTTCTAAAGGTATTTGAATGCTAATTCCAGTTCCTGGCCTTACACTTTAAAACCTGTTTTGCTTTTATTTTCTTAATTTTCCCTTTGTTTTGATTTATTTTTATTTTAATTCCTACCTGCCACTCAGTACTGGAAGAAGAAAACTTTTCATTCTAAGGGGTCACATCAACACTCCAGTAATATTAAATAGGTCAAACTCACACTCAGGTTAAATTGATGTAGCCTAGCAAAACAAGGCAAGATTCTGATTGCCTAGAAGCAGAGAATAAATTAGCCTTTAGAGGTTTAACTATCCTAACTACACTAAACAGGAGTAGATTTTGAAGGTTAATACAGCTGACAAAAGTGATTAAGAAAACTACCTGGCCTTATAGAAAAGGGAGCACAGAGCCATTTAAAAACGTTTTATGTTTCAGTGTGTCAAAACCTTATAAAATTGCACTATGTTTTATCATACATCAGTAGTAATTAGGGGAAAGATTATACTCTTACCTGCAGAGTCTTGAACAGCAGAGCTATCTTGGTTTCATGTAAGCTGCTAGGCTCATCAGACGGATGAAGGAATGTAAAGCATCTGCTAAAAATAATCTTCAAAATAATGAGTTTAAAAAGTTATCTCCTTGCTGCAGTTCTTGGGAAGAAATCACATGGCACTTTGTAAACACAGGATTTGAATTTCTGATGACGATGGGAAATATTTTTTTTTATATACATATATCCAAAAAAGTAAATAATTTTTTTTTTCATTCCAAAAGAAAGAAATTCTTTCCTCTGGGAAAATCAAAGAGAAGAGACAAGAAAATTAATTTTATTAATTATGGTGTTACAATGAAGGCTGTGATTTTTCTACCTTTTTTTTAACCTATAAATGCCTGCTGTTATTTTGTAAACTTAGGTGTAATTTCCTCTGATCATGAAGGTCTAGAAGGCTTGATTGTATGTTCAGGGTAATTACTTACAGCTTCATCTAAAACATGTGGATTAATTTATATTATTATTATTATTATTATTATTGTTATCGTTAATAGCTTCATTAAGAAAGAGGTTCTGTACTACCAATTGCAGACTTCGCCAATTTTCAGGTGTTTCAATGATGGTAGTGTACTGCATGCACGGCCAAGAGGAGAGAAATGGACATGATGGTAACATTTCTACAAGGAAACATTTGTGACCATAAAATGAAGAAATCACTCAGGGCTTCTAACTAATCATCGAACCTGGAGAAGCTGTGAGTTACCCTTTGCCGATGCTCAGACAAAATAAATGACATGCAAAGTTTCATGGACTGTCCTTGGAAATGTATATAATTACAAAAACCTTTTTAATTCCAGTCTTATTAATTTAATTTTTCAAGACAGTTTTCATTTTTTTTAAGCTGAGCACACTCTAGAATCTCTAGTAGGGAATCTATAATTTGCTGTACAAAGCGAATAAGATCCTGTTTATTGTTCATATAGTTTAGTAAAGCAATAAATATTTAAACAAATTTTACTTTGGCTTTCCATGGTCTGATTCTTCATTATGATACAGGGTCTTTATTTTTATTTTATTGTTACAAATAGTCTTTAAAAAGAAATTTGGTTTGTTTTCCAAACATACGAATTGTAGGGTCTAGACTATTAACCATATCTGGACCTAAACCTGATTCCAGACTTTCTCCCTTATTTTCAGCACCATTTGAAATTTAGATCTCAAGTATTGGAAGAATTGCACATTTTGAACAATGAATTTAGTATTCATTAGGAAATAAGAATTCAGTAATTAGACTTAAATATCAAATCTTTTTGTGTATAAACATAATACCTTAGGATGACTCAACTTGGACTTGGTGGAAATTTTTGGAAGAGAGAGAGCCCGTATCTACATCCATGTGTTTTGTGATGATCCTGCTACCAAAAGTGCTACCTCAATATAACACAGACATCTGTTTCTGTGATATCTATAACCACTGTCTAACACTGAAAGAGACAAATTACAATTATGTGGTAATTGTAACGTTTCCTTTCCAAATCACCTCCTTCTGACAGTTTTTGTCATTCTGAAGGACATTCTGTAAACAGAATATACACAACTGAGAGTGCAATATATCTAAGAGATGTGTTAAAACACAAGGAATGCCAAACTCCTCAGCTAAGCATTAATACGTTCACCATCCTTGATGAGTGTCTGCAAGCTGGGCAGCCAGAGTCAGGAAAAATTGCCAAGGGCTCTGATCTCTTGCCTCCTGATTCTTTGACCTTATCCTTGGGATTTTGGTAAACTTTCACATCAGTATTTCTTTTTGTGAACCGTTGTGTTGCTAATACTGTCTCAGCAATTGTATTTTTGTCTGTGCTTTTACTTGTTTTATATCTCTTCCTTTCACAGACTTTGTCACAGCTTAACAACCGTTAGTAAGACTGGGTCAAGGTCACAGAGCAATATGGCACCAAACTAGGGCATAAATTACAGACATCAGAGCCCTAGGGAGGAGGGTTTCAGAAAAATGAGACTACTCTGAACCAATTTTCTGAAAAGAAACCTATTGCCAACTCTGGGATTGCTGTGCAAATTATGGATAATTATGAATAATATATTCTCCAATTGTAAAAAAATTAAAATATAGTGACATAATTGTGCACAAAATTGAAAATTATTTTTGTTATATTCCTAGTAGGATAACAGTTTAATTTAGAGGAAAAGATTGAATGTATATTTCACATAGTTTCAGAAAGTGGTAAACACATAGATTTAAAATTAAAATTCTAGAAATCTAAAAATACTAGTTTAAATAATCAACTATTTAAAAAAAATAAATAAACATCCTGATAGGGAAAAGATCAAAATGTGTGGTGTTTGTGTGGGTTTTATTAAGATGAATCAACTCAGCCAGTGGTGCATGAAATCACAGAGATTGACATAAACCTCCAAATGGAAGTAAATGGAAAGCCTGATTATTGAAAGAATGAGAAAAGACAACATTGGTCAGCAGCCCTGGCAGTCCAACAGTCTGGCTGATGATAACGTTTTGCTTTTTGGTTCTTAATGACTGATCTAAAATCCTTAAAACCTACTGAGAAATTTTACTTAAAGAAAAATGAGGCTGTACAACTATCGAGTCTTTGACCAACTTAATCTCTTATTTTGGAATAGAAAAATATACATTCTTACCTGTACTCTGGACACTACTATATTTCATCCTTGAAGAATACCAATATTATTGTTAATTATTAGTCCAGACAGACTGCTTTATTTACTTGTCACTTTAATTCCAAACAAGCTGTTTTCCAGAATTAAACAGGACAAAAGGAAGAAAGATATCGGCCATTCCCCAACTTGTGTACAAAAGCAGAGAAAAGCATGGCAGTTCTGAGGGGATTTGGTGTACAAACTGTTCTGATAATGTGTCTTGGGTTTGGTTTATTTGTTTGTTTGTTTGTTTGTTTGTTTTTTCTTGTCTGAGGCTTTTTCTTTGTTTTGGGGATTTGTTTGTTTCTGTTTTATTTTTTTTCATTTGTTTTTTTTTTTAATACTTATCACTAACCTCATAAAATTTACCATTAAAATCTCATTTTGTTTTCTTGGATCAGATAATTTCTTATTTGTTACTTGCCATATTTATAGACAGAGTTAATACATTTTTAGACCAATAAGTATATTATGTCATAAATATTTCATATTTACAGCCTAGAAATGAGTAAAACTCTAGCACAGATGAACAAAGGTTTACTACAGCCTTCTGGAAAAAGATCTCTGCCTAGCTTCATTTCTGAATATAGTGTCATCTTACTTTTTACAGACACTCAAACACAGATTGGATGTTCAGATCTCTGCTCTTCTAGGATGTGCCTTTTACTTTTCCCAATCATACTGAATTGAAAATTATTATTCTAGAAATATACTACCTAAATATTGCCATCCCACCGAAACTCACCTGAGAACTATGCTCCACTTATACTCAAGGTCACGCAATAAGTAGTTCATCTGAAATACCTGAAACATTCTTTTTAAGATGGGATGAGTCTCATCAAAGGTTTGCCTGTTTCTATTGCCAATGCAGAGAGATTCACATGTATAAGGTATAAATACAAAAACCAAGGTAAATATATATATATGAACTAAGATAATACAGTTTTAGTTAAATCAATATAATGGTATACCTTTCAGATTCCTTTAATGTCTCATTTCTCATCCTAGGTCCCTTTTTAAAAAATCTTTATTACATAAATAGTATTCTGATATTAATACACATATACAAATATGTGTATTAAGTTTACAGTAATAGGTATGATTTCTTCCCTCTTCCTAGTTTACTAAACTTTTTTTTAATTTATATACTCAGCAAGTGCACAGATCAGCAATGCTTTATAAATGTTTCACTTAACACATGTTTAAGTTTAGTGCAACTTAATGTATTATTAAAAAGAATCTTGAATAAAAAAGATTTAATACATGACTGTGCTTCCTGTTGGCACCCAATATTGTATCATCAAAATTGTTTGTTAAAAAGAAATAATTTAGGGATTTTAAGAATTTCTATTCCAGCAGTAAATCTTCTGATTTGATTTTAAACTAATTAGCTCAATTTGTCTAAGCTTCTGTAAAAAATATGAAACGGCAAAAAAGAAAATAATATGTCACATAGGCATAAAATTTTGTGACTACATCGAAAAAGCTAAATATTTTTCATTATATGTCTGATTTTTCCAGAATATGCGGCATCAGACCTTAAGCTGGTGCCAGTACATATCAGGAAATGAGCGTATTGTGGAGAAAAATAACATAATTCAGAAGTGACTGAGTCTTGTAGAAAATTAAAATCCAACTGCCAGTTCAGAAAGCACTAGAAGTTTAAAAATAAAATTTCATGTTCTCATAATTCTGCAAAGTGTTCTATTATTATAGCTCAAGAGGTTGAGATAATGACAACAGTGAAAAACTGGTAAATACAAGTGGGATTGAGTGATCTCTGCTTCCATTTTAAATTGATTCCTGGTTGTTTATACGTGCTGCAGTTTTCTGCCTGTGGACATGTTGTACTTCTCCTGGTCTGTTCAGCTCCAAACTGTCTAGAGTCAGATGAAAATATGAAGAAGACCACGACCACAAAAGAAATTAATGTGTGGAGATGATGATAATTGGAATTTCATTGACTATCAGAAGTGGTGGGCATATGAAAGTGCAGGTTCCTTAAAATAAAAGCATTGTTCAAAAAAACCCCAAAATATAAGAACCCTTCATGATAGTTTTAATATCCATTAGAGTTTTATTACTTGAACTAGAGGAGATATTAATGAAAAATGCCTATAATAAAAGCATTTTCAGGACTATGAAAATGGTAGTAGTGTTCCTTGATGTGTCACTGCTTTCTCTCCTATCAACAAGGTCTTTTATACACCTTACAATTTGCAATTTCACAAATTATCAGTAAGTAGATTTCCACTGATGAGGTGGAATTGATTCTGCTGCACTTTGGCAATTACCATGACAATGCTACTGAGTACCTTTCATAGTGGTAAAGCAGAAAGGTCATTAGATAACAGCTGAGGAGCTGACAGCATGCTCTTCATATTGTCACACAACAGTGAAGTAGCAACCAGAATATTGGCTGACCACTGTTTTGATGCACTTCTTCTCCTTTATGATTTTCCTCTTGCCCTTGTCTCTTCTGTATTATTCCACTGCCAGTACAGAGACTATAAATATATACTAGAATCCCAACTGTGCCTTTAAACTGGTAGACAAATGTACAGTTTCATTGAGATTTTTCCCTCATCAAGAGTCAGAAGGACACTTACCAAAACAGTGGATGTTTTTTGTTTTATTCTGTGGAAAATTTATGATGTAATAAGCTCTTGTCTGTAAGAAGAATGCATCTAATTCCACAGCCTTCTATGCTGTCCCCATTGTTTCCAGGTTCTGAGTTAAGTTCAGGTATCTGTGAGTAGATTCTAACAGAGAGCAAAGGCATTTGCCATCCACCAGCTGTAGGGTCTGCAGTCTCTCTTTCTGTCTCTGCCTGCATACACATAAGAAGCCTTTTCCAAACAAAATATAATTTTCTCACAAAAATTAATTCCCAAAAAAGTTACAGCAACATTAAACTTGACTTGGTTTTTCAAGGTTAGATGCACTTTGGTGAACCTCTGTAAGGCTGTATGAGGATCATTTTTTGCCACATTACCATTAATAATTACCATATATATCCTGAGGGGTGCCATGTATCAAAACAGCTATTTTAAGAAACCAAATAATATGTGCATGCACACATGCAAGAACACATGCACATACAGCAAATGTGATTTTAATTTCTCTAAAGATATTTCAAAATTGTAATGCTATCTAATGCTGTCTTCTCCTTGCAGGTGAAAATCAAAGTCTTATATGAAGATAATGTTCATTTATGTGTTTTAAGCTTTAAACTTATGATTTTGTCTGTTATGTTGGTCATTGAGTGAGTTAGGAAGGCTGTTCTCTAAAACTGAGCCTGACAGTACATAAATTAAATAGTACCTCTGCTTCTCAGTCTGTAAATCTTGTATCTACACATAAATACTTGAACTGGCTCCTGAGTGCAAGTGCCATAGCTACCCACAGACAAGTATACACACATGCACTCCATCTGAGTACCTGGGCACTAAGCAATTGACTAAGCTCCATCACAATTCACAAATCAACTGGAAAAGGACTAAATGACACCTAAATTCATGGTAGTTACAATCTGGTAGTCATGCTCAGGCTGTGAATAAGCTCTGAGTTTTCTTTGAATCACAGCAGTTCCATTGGTTTTATTCAAAAACTTCCTGGGAAGATCAACTCAGAGGCCCAAACTCATTATTCTTCTTAGTACCAGAGGATTCAAAAGCCAAAAAGAATGCTATATGAGCAAGATTAACTTGGAATGCTTCCATGCTTCACTCAGCATGGAAATACCCATCCAAAGTTGTCTAAGGTGTATATAATCACATAATCACAAACCATATAGCATTTATCATGGAAAATTTCTTTTTGCTGGGTTATATTTTAAGAGAGGAAGGAAGGCTACTGTGTACTTAGGAAAAGTAGGCAAAACGATTCTTACATTTCAAAGTCTTCTAAACAGCAAAAGTGAGTACATCTCTTACAGAGAGAAGAATTTCTTGTTAGTCCCATTAATGTTTCAACATCTTAATAGTCCAGGTTATTAATGCAGAAAAACCTCTTTAACAATATAACTAAAATTTTCATTAAAAAAAAAAGCACTTAGTCACTCCTAGTAGCTCTCCCTGTTCCCTGGTGTGGTAGTCACATCTAAGAAATATCCCTCAGGATCTGGAAGTCAACACTTAGTGCTTCGTTGAGAAAAAGAATGATGGTAAGGATATCGTGCTAAGCTGACAGTGCTCTGCCCTCTCTGTTTGTCTCAAGGATGAAGAAAATGTGTTCAGACATAGACCTAACAATAAGCATCCACTCCCATACAGAATAATCTAAATGCTTTACAGAAAGCACTCACTGCTCTTACCATCTGGGAGATGGGCAGGAAATATCAAAGTGTTCATTAACTGTCTTATATCATGCATTTTGGGATATTTGAAAATGGAAATAGATCTTCAACAAGGAAAGGTTCCACAGTTTATATTGGAGCGAGTGCTAGCAAGTTGAGAATAGGCTTAACTCTTTATTCAGGATGTTGACTAGAGCAGAACACATTCAGAACTCTAATTTCTTGGAAAATAATTTTGAAATTATGTGTTGAAATTATGTGTCAAAAAAAGACGTAAAATATTTCTTTACCTCTGCAGGCTTTTGTAAGACTTGAATCCAAGTTGTTGAAGGGAAAAACTATTGGAGCAATTCTCTATATTGAGCATAACATGATATTTTTTGTATTTAAATAATCCATAATTACCATTCCATTATATTGCTTTTTGTGATAATCTGGGATAGGTCAAAAGATATTTGTATTTACACTGAAGCAGCCATAACTTCTCCTTTTTTGTTACATGCTTTGTTTCAGTTTGGGAGGTGATGCTACTTCTGGTGTTCATAAAGGAGCTCTTCCACTCACAGAGTAATAATTCTCTCTTGCCTTTTTGGTTGTTACTACAATTTTATGATTATTCTAGTTTAGTTTCATTCATTTGTTTTATATTAATATAAATTATATTTATATTACGATAAATTAAAGCTTCATTTCTGATTCTAATTCTACCAAAGTAAAAGCAATAAAAGATAAATCCAGATCTTTCTAAAATAAAAGTGCCTTTTGGTAAACAGGATAATCCTCTTTGCACCCCACTCCCTGTTTTTTTTTAGCTGCCAGTTATTTAGATCTGGCGTCCTTCCAAAACGGAGAGTCATAGATGCATTATGCTAAATTCAGCTGCAGCACACATTTCATCTTATGTTTCCCTATATCCTAAGCCCTCATTTGAGGAAGAACAAGAAGTTTAATTAAATATGTATTGAGACTTTCCTCCACAATGTCAGCCCAGGATGATGATAAATGTGAGTGGCTTGCCAGCAGTACAACTACTCCTTTTATCTCGCTCTATTTTTCAGCTGCCAAGAGAAAAGTCCCTCAATCTAAAGTTTATAAGCAGCAAATGGTACAATTAAACCATCCTATGACCTTTCATGTACCTTAAAATTACATATATATATATATATATATATATAATTATACATTTAATTCTTGACTTTTATGGGCATATTCAAATATAAGTCTGTATATATTTCTATGTACATATCTAAAAGTTCGAGGAAGATTTGTTTCATTGAAAATAATAAAACCTACTTGTAGCAGCCTTCAATACACTGAAATGTCTTTCCTGTATTGGGGAAATGAACAACAAGCTATGGTTTCAGTAGAGGAAAATTCTATACAGCTTAGACACTGCAGAAAGGGAGTTGTTAAATATATAAAAGGTATAAAGAATTTCAAAAGATATATTTTCCATACTGTGCTTTTACTCTTCTACCTTTATGTTGTTTAAAAGTTTGAATGTTTGTTCTTTTGTTTTGAGACTCTTACTTACAATTAATCCATCAGAAAGTTCAAATTCAGCATACTTACCTTTCTTTATAATCACTGAAACAGTTATACTCTGCCATTAGACCAGCTGCTGTTTCAAAGATGATTTTTATAAGTCTCACCATTACAGAGTAAGAGAAAAGGCTTCAGGTTGGTGGATAGTCTTTTCCATGCCTCTGTCTCCCACTTTTCAGTTTGTCTCCTGCTATCAAAGAAGGAACGAATCACCCTTCAGAAAGGATGAACTATTCACATCCTGCTCTTATGACTGAAAGGAACCTAGATACCCAGTATAAATTGTTTATTTTTTTAGATGATATAAGCAAGAACTAAATGAAGATCTGTTTCAAGTAAGTAGGTCATTCCATCTTCAGCCATAACCACTTCTGGCAAAAAGGTGGAACTTTTTTATTAATCCCCATTTAGATATTAAACAGGGAGCAGGAGTGTTTTCAAACTAAAATGTTTATTCTTCTGTAGAGTTGTATTATTAATGTTACATGTATTATTTAACTACACTTTTACACAAAAGAAAGAGATTAAATATGAATGTTTATTTCCTTTACTTGGTAAGTACACATATCCTCAAAACACCAAAGAAAACAATAATTTAAATGATCATACTATGCATTTCTTTGTTTTAAAATCCCACATATTACACAGTTAATCTTCATAACAGTGTTAGAAAGAAACAATGTTCCTATCAGTGTAATGGTATATTATAGCTGTACATTGGCAATTTTGTAAGAATTCACTGGTATAAAACCATGGAAGTCCTAAAACTATTTACACATACATTCTTTCTCAGCCCACCACAAATTTTTCATTCTAGTTTGTGCACAAGGAATGTATGTATCAATATTCTATTCATTTTCTTGTGACTGAAATTGCAATTCAGGCATATTGAGGAAAAGCAACAATTAAAAAAATATGAATACCTAAAAAAAAGGAAAGATATTAGTAGTACAGTTTGAGCCTGTAATCAGTAATATCACAAGTTATCTGAGAGATGCGAGAAAAGTTTATGTCACTCTAGTTTACCTCAGGGCTCAACCACTCAAGCTGCCAATATTTATAAATAAGGTTGTTCTGAACTGCAGTCAAGCCTAGTTCAAAAGTAATTATGACTCAATAGCATGAACTGCAAGAGCCTTGGACACAAGGTAAGGAAGCTTCTGTCAAAGTGCATGAAAAATGAGGGGTATAATTACTTAAACTTCACAAAAACTACCATAAGACTGTTACCGAAAGAAGCTTTTTGGGTTAGTGGAGCTTCTTCAGTTGCTATACAACAATCCAAACTTGAGCCCCTGCAAAGCAGCAAACTTTTCTGTACAACAGAGGCCTCTGGCCCCTGCAGCAGGGAGTCATTCACTGCTATCCGCTGTTGCTTTCTCCTGCTGCTCCTTTGTGGTCCAGTGTTCAGATGCCCTGCATGAAAGCACAGTCAGCTTCTCCTCTGCTTGAGGGCAGTGAACCAATTCAGTAGCTGCAAATGTTCAGGTGCGGCAGGAGCCTTCTTCCTGGTGTTGCCTTTTCCCCAAGCCTGGAAAAGAAACTTGAGATAATTTTAGCAAGGAGGTAATATAAAAGGGGATCTTTATTTTGAAGGTCTTTGGGAGCAATTATGGGAAGGTGTCCATAAAAGCCCACCCCCTCCAGGGGTGAGGACATATTTATAGCTTTTAGGAAATAAGCATAATTGATTAAAAGCACCAATTAGGAGGACTAGTGGTGATTCAATTCCCCCTCAGGTCCAGCCCCTTCTCTGGAGCCCCCCTCTCAGCACTGGCTCTACTTTGTTTATGAAAATGCTCCTAGGAGTTGTTCTCGGCCTTGGTTCCCAGGAAGAACCAAGATAGGACAGGGCCTTGCACTCCCCTGGGGCTTGGAGCTCTGGAATTTGTTTTGTCTTTCTGCTTAGGGAAAGGCCATGGGAAAATACTGGGAAAACTAACTATTAATACAATAGGCTACAGAGAACGTATAAAAGAAAAAAGGCAGAAACCGAATGGCATCACTGGTACCAGGAGGCACCTGCTTCCAGCCTTCACCCGCCTTCCTCCTTCCAGCTTCCTCTTGCCATTCTTCTAGGGTCAGGTTCCATATCTGAGCTCATGGAAGGAGCAGAGTGGCACAAACTTCACAGACTTTTGCCGTACATAGATCTCTTCAGATATTTGCACACCAGTGACTCTGTGGCCATTCCTTACTGACTAATGAGAATCACTATGCAAGCCTAACTTAAGTAATAGGCCAGTAGACCATGTTGTTCTAATTACTTTCTCAGTTCTGTAATTTAAATGTCATTGAGGGTAAAAAAACCAAGAGGCCTGTTTTTAAGCTCACAAGTTTTCTACATAGCTCGATTTGCAAATAAGAACAACTAAAATTATACTTAAAGCTACAGATCACAAAATTTGAAAAGTAAACCACTAATGAAATAAAAAATTCCTGTAGAATTTCCAAATCAGTTAAGTCTCCACCATTAAACTGTAGAAAAAACTAGGTATTAAGTATCTTAAGTAATATATTTTCAGACTAACTGTTTAACAAATGTACACTAAGATATTTATTGGCAAGTACTTCTTGTACTTATGTATTTGAACTGAAACAAGTACAAAACTAATGGCTGCAGTGTATCCGTCGAGCTGAAATTATGTCTCCCCACGACATGAAATAGTTTCCAAACAGTTCCCTACTTTCCATGGTTAAAAAATCGCTGTATTTATACCAAGTGGGATATGAATGAAGAAAAAAAGTAAAAATTCCAACATCAGTGTGTTTATTATTTCAGCTCCCTGACATCCTCTTTGCTGATCTTCCAGGCCGCAGTGACTTTTTCCATTCTAAATATGCAGACAAATCCTCATGGGCACACTTGCGTTCAAGTTTCAGAGAAAATAAGGATCACACATATTGATGCTCTATATATGGAAATATTTCTTGTCACACAAAATGGATCTTTTCACTGTCTGACTGTCAACTCCTTCCTGATCAAACCAGACAACAGCAGCTTCTGCTGCTTTTCCAGACTCTTGGCAGCCTCTCCTGACATCTGCACATCTTGCATTTACAAGTACACAGATTCCAGAGCTGTCAGTGGATGGAAATAATTTTGAAATCCAGAGTGAATACAAATGGATTCCCTGTAAAAGGCTTTTATTTCTGTGTCAAGTTGTAGAGTTGCTACAACAGAAGCTTCCATTTTACACTTCCCCATTTCCAACAACATCACAGAAAACTGGAAATGTCCCAACAGCAAATGGATGTAAGATTTTTCTTTTAAGTTCTTTGTGTATCAAATAAGTAAGTGAAAAAAAAACCTCAATTTCTTTTCCGTTGGATATTTTGCTACGTACAAATAAATATAAGGGGGGATCTCTTGTACTACTCTTTCTTCTTTTGCAAAGAAAAATTTCAAACAAAAAATGGTTTCTGATTTGTTTTTAACACAGTGTCATATAGGAGTCCTTTGAGTAGCTACAGATTGCCGTGTACAGTATTGACAAGGTAATATAATCCATCCATTCCCTATTATATCTCTCTTTAAAAAAAAGTTATATTATTAAAGACCAGTATTAGTTTCTTTTGGAACTCATTAGCGTGAACTAGTTGTTTATTTTGGATGCTGCAAAACTGTGATCTCATATTTCTGATGTGAGATTGACATCTTGATAATTGAGCAGAACTTCATAACTTTTCCACCACAATGGAGCTTTTTAAATGAAACCAGATCTCCCTTAGAATAAATTTATTTGAGGTAAAATTTAACAACTCCCAAATTTTTGCACAGAAAAATAAACAAAATTGCCAGACTTTTAACTGCTACTTAAAAAAAATTACAACAACCAAATAAACCAAAAGAGCTAGGAAGGTATAAATAATTTCTAGTTTTGCCAACACTAGGAAACACATAATAATATTTCTGTCCTTCAATACTTAAAGAGGGCATATAAGAAAGGTGGGAGCAGATGTTTTAGCAGGGATTGTTGTGATGGGACAAGGGGTAATGGTTTGAGACTAAGAGTTGATTTAGATTATATATAAGGAAGAAAGCTTTCAGAATAAGGGTGGTGAAACACTGAAACCATTGCCCAGAGAGGTAGTAGATGCACCATGCCTGGAAATATTCAGGGTTAGGTTGGACAGGGCTCTGAGCAATGTGGTCTAGTTGAAGGTATCCTACTCAGTGAAGGGGGGTTGGAGTAAGTGGCACAGTTCCCTTCCACCCCAAACCATTTTATGATTCTCAGATTCTGCCTTTCTTTTTTTCTCAGCAGTTGGACAAAAAGCTTTGTCAGAGAGGAAAAAGCCACTTCTGCTTGATCCTTTTGAGTGCAGCCCTACTAACCACTGAATGCAGGACTGGAGTCTTCGAAAGCTGTTCCTGGCCAAAAGCAGCCATTCTGGGAGTCAAATGCACTGGAGCCCTTTAAATGATCAGCAAACATTTGGTAGTACATTGACCCTGACTTCAGTGACAAAACTTGACCATTTTGTTTAGTTGTGAGGCAGACTGGAATGAAATGCCAAACTATACTATATACCTTGAGTATGCAAATCCCTTGGAACATTATCATAGAGATAGATATGTCAGCAGAGCTTTTCTGGATTAAGCATTTTGCTGCAGGAAGAACAAGTGCATTCATTAATGAGAAGGCATTACAGGACTGTGAGGAAAACAGCTTTTGCTTAAAGCCTGGAGCGTGGCAAGTGTCAGCCAAACTCTCACCCCAGTCTGAACTACTGAATGTTGTCTGCATGAAAAAAAGGCTGCTTGACCTACTTTTATCTTCTGGATGAAAAATAGAGGCTTCTATCAGCTGACAGTTGTTGCACTTCCAAAATAGCAGTAATCAAGTGACTTTTTTTCCTTCTAAAAATAACTGAGCCAAATCTGTACTGGATAATGAAGGTTGAATTAAGATTTATCCTGAGGAAATGATGAGTTATCCATTGATCACTGATTGGGAAAAAGCACAAGTTACTCAGCCACCATGTGGCAGAAGGTGAGCATGAGAAACAAGTGTGTTCTCTAAGAGACCCATGTCTATAATCATAATAATATATTTGTAAAACTCTACAGAAACTACATGTTGGGCATTTTATGACATTTTCTCATTTTAGCTAGAATGCAGTAATGACTGGCAGTGAGTGCTGGGAGTATCCTGTGTATATGGACGGTAGGCTCAAAAAGGAGTTCAGTTGTAAAATACTTTATGACTTGGCCATCATAGTTATTATTAATTGTCTTAATTGCCCTTTACATACCCTATATTTACTTCTTTTCTTCATGATAAATGTGGGGTCTTTTTTCTTTAAAGCAAAATATCATGGTAGAGTAGTAATGGCATAACAAAACAGTTTATATTCTTAAGAGAAGAATATAATTTAGATGTCTTTTCCTGTATGATCCATTCAAGCATGAATAAAAAGTATGAAACCTTCAAGATTCTTATTTAAGGATCTCTGACATGTCACGATGCTTGTTGATGGAGATGATACTACTCAAGGCTCAGGGTCTCTTTGGGAAGCTCAGTGGGGTGACACACAGATTGACTGTAGATGAACTTCTATAAACATTGAAAGTAAAACTTGCAATGACAGATTTAGTTTCAACTTCTAGTCCAAAACAGAAAAAGTTCATCTGGAAATCATATTTACATTTACATTGTTTAATAGGCCGTGTTGTTTAATAATCACAACAATAGTATTCCTTGGATACTCCAACAGTGAACCAGTAAAATTTTACAGAAAAAGACAATTTATTCCTCTTAATACCTTACGGTCCTCAGAACATGATGAGTTGTAGTGTGAAACAAAATCAAAACAAGAAGAGAAGAGGAGAGGAGAGGAGAGGAGAGGAGAGGAGAGGAGAGGAGAGGAGAGGAGAGGAGAGGAGAGGAGAGGAGAGGAGAGGAGAGGAGAGGAGAGGAGATGGGAAAAAAGAAATAAGAAAAACACAATCAAAGTAATAACAGCATTATTTTACTCAGGACATAATAACATCACATATACAGCTTTGGACAAAAACCAATTTCCACTACGTTAAAAAAAAAAAAAGAAACAAACCCAAAACTAACAACAGAAATTAAACCGTAGATACCATAGATATGGCAATGACTTTTGACCCACTTTTTCTGACTCTGCATCCTTGTAGCCTAAGATAAAGAGTTTTTTCAAATACATTAATGTCAAAAGGCAGTGTAAAAATAACATTGGCCTTTTACAGGATGAGGATGGTCACCTCCCAAACATGGACAGGGACAAGGCAGAGGTGTTTAGCACATTCTTTGTCTCTGTCTTCAGTACAGATGACTGATCAAGTGAGTTTCAGTGCCCTGAGCTGGAAGATCAGGGCTATCAGAACAAACCTTGAAATTGTGTGGGATCTGTTGCTCCAGCTCCATCCCAACAAAACTATGGGGCTTGACAGGATTTATCCAAGACTCCTCAAGGATCTGGCTGATGTCATTGCAAAACCTCTCTCAATGATTTTTGAATGATCTTGGAAATCTGTAGAGGTCCTAGCTGACTATAAGCTGGTGAAGGTTTTTCAAGTTTTCAAGAAGGGAAAAGAGAAATATGGAAACTACAGTCCTGTCAGTCTTTAGTGCCCAGTTTAAAAATGGAAAAGATTATTCTGGGAAATATTGAAAAACACCTGAAGAACAGCGCAGCTGTCAGTCACAGCCAGCACTTCATGAAGGGAAAGTTCTGCTTATCAAACCTGATTTCCTTTTACAGCAAGGTAACCCACCAGCTGATCAAGGGAAACCAGTTGATGTAATCCTTTTGGACTTCAGCAAAGCTTTTGATATGATTGCACAAAGTGTCCTTCTGGAACAAAATATCCAGCATACAGCTGGGTAACTGTGTACATGGTGGGTGAGCAACTGGTTCACAGGTCAGGCACAGGACATCAGGCTGGTGTCCAGCCACTAATGGGGTCCCACATGGCTTCATCTTTGTCCCAATTATCTTCAGCATCTTCATTAATGACTTGGACACAGGACTCAAAGGATTACTAAGTCTGGTGACAACACTAAGTTGGGAGGAGCTGTCAACCTTTTCAAGGGCAGAGTGGCCCTTCAGAGACACCTTGACAATTTAGAGTACTGGGCAATCACCAACCATATGAAGTCTTACAAGGGCAAATTCTGGATTCTGTACCTGGGATAGCCAGCCCTGGTTGTGTGTATAGACTGGGAAATGAGAATGCTGGACAGCAGAACTGTGGAAAGGGACCTGGGGGTCCTGGTTGATGGCAAGTTGAACATGAGTCAGCAGGGCCCTGGCAGCCAGGAGGGCCAACCCTGTCCAGGGGGCATCAGGCACAGCATCACCAGCCGGGCAAGAGAGGGGATTGTCCCACTCTGCTCTGCACTGGGACAGCCTCACCTCAAGTGCTGGGGGCAGTTTTGGGTACTACAATATAAGAAGGATATAAAGCTATTAGAGAGTCCAAAGAAAGGCCACAGGGATGGTGAAGGACCTTAACGGGAAGACGTGTGGGGAGTGACAGAGATCACTTAGTCAGTTCAGCCTGCAGAAGAGGAGACTGAGGGGAGATCTCATTGCAGGCTTCAACATCCTCATGAGGGCAACAAGAAGACCAGTGACAGGACTCGAGAAAGTGGCATGAAGCTGAGTTGAGGGAGGTTTATATTGGATGTCTAGAAAGTTTTTCACCTGGGGAGTGGCTGGACAGGCTCCCCAGGCAAGTGGTCACAGCACCAAACCTGACAGAGTTTAAAAGAAGCATTTAGTCAACACTGTCTGTCACATGGTGTGACTCTTGGGACTGTCCTTTGTAGGGCCAGGAGCTGGACTTGATGGTCCTGATGGCTCCCTTCCAACTCAGCACATTCTATGATTCTATGATTCATAGAGAGAGGATAGGCTCACTCTAGAAATTCAACATTTTATCTAGATCTTAGTCACAACCTCTTTGTATCATTTTTCCTAACTTTAAAAGTGCAACATGGAAAATCAGAGAAGCTTATCTGAGCTATCTGCAGCAATTACAAAAGATGCTTCAAAGACTATCTGTCTATTCCTACAACTCTTTGTGTGAATGTGTTTTCTCATTCACAACAAAGACTCACTTCCCTGTACAACTTAGAGGATTGCTGTTTATAAAAATAAAACTTTAATTGAAGACTGTCCCAATTCAGAAGAAAAAAAAGATGCTCAGACAGAAATGTAGAGCTCAGATTCCTCAATCTTGTGTTGCTGAACCAAATAGGACACCAGTTTTTACCCTGGGGCATAGACTTTCTTTCCTTCTAGCCTTTGCTCCTCAAAAAAAGCATTATAAAACTATAATATAGTTCCGCCTTGCCAAGGGATTTGGCACATTATATCACAATTAAAAAAATGCAATAAACCCATGAGGCAATAAAAATGCTGTAGAATCTTCTATAAACTAAGCTAACAAGCAGTAAAACAAATCAAGTTTAAGTGTAAGAAACGGTTTTTGCTGCCAGTAGAGGTAGAATTTTATTGAAAAGTATATATAGTCATCTGTGCATTCATACTGTTGAAATAGTGAATATTCTTTAAAGGGCAGTACTGCTGTTTAATTTGGTGTTTGAGATCAGCACATATACTGGAAAGATTTTTGAACTGCAGGTAACCAATACAGCTGCCCTTAGGCAGCACAAATATCCCCAGTTAAATGTAATGATTTGGTTAGAAGCTGAACTGATTCTTTTCCTTAACACACCACAAAACTGCAGCAATAGAGAAAAGAGATAAGGCTACATAAGCAAGTACTTTAGAAGTCCCATTTTAAATAGCAAACAGGCACACAAAAAGGCACACTTCAATGTTCCTTTAGCCTGAAAAAAATCCTCCCATTTAGAATATCTGTACCAAAGTTAATACTTCTGCTTCTTACCTCTCTCTTTACTATAGGAAACAGGGAGATACATGTTGGCTCCCTTTTGTGGTGCCAGCATTACATGCTAGGGGCAAACTGAAGCCAGTGTCTGGATTTAGAAATGTTTGTCACCAGCTTGAAGGTGGCATTGGGCTCGGCTGAGCTGGCAGAGCCTCTGGACTTGAATCTGCTCCCTGACACGCTTCCAATTCTCCAACCTCAAGCTGACTGCTGGCACCAACAACCTGAGAATAGGCTACAGTGCACAAAGAGATGGAGACGGACATAAAATTTATTTTTTGTTATTGGTTTGTACTGCCCTTTCAGCCTAGATAAAGATTTATATAACTGTTTTGCAGTAGAGTCGAAATAGTATGCAATTTCCTCCTCAGCTCTTTCTCTTGAATTTACCTCTATATTAAAGGCTAATGGTTACTCAAAGATACACAAGCAATACCTAAGATTCACATAAGATTCACTATTAATACTCTATCAATTTTTAATGGAAATATTTTAAAAATATTGTCATACCAACTAAGACCTGAAAACACTTAACATTACATAAAAAGAAGGGAAACAAACGCTTAAATTGGAAAGCATCTATGTTTGATTCAGATTATTTGACTGTATCACCCTAATATCATTGCTATACAATTTATGCTCCTTTTATGCTTTTTGAGTAGAGAGGACTTTGAAACGGCTTTCTTTACCCCAGCTTAATTGGGTAGATGCCCAGTTCTTTAATAAGGGCACTGAGTACTGTTTCTGCAGTCAGTTCTTTATGTCTAGAACATCCCTGTGCAGCTCACTTTGCCTTCAGAGACACAAACCTTCATTGTAAGTCAGCAACTGTCTACACTGGAGTATGAAACGCTCTTACTTTTAGGAGCTGAAAAATTCTGCAAATAAACTAGTAACCTCCACCTAATAACAAAGGGAATAATTTTTTCTTTTTCTTTCCCACTTCTTTTGACAGTGAAAATATTCTGAGAATACATGCTTTGCCAGAAATGCCATAAAAACTCCTACTGGGGCAACAGTCTGAGCAAGGGCCTGCTCTCCTCACTGTCAGTGAGCCCATAATTGGATGAAAACCAAGCTTTGAGTAAACAACCTCCAAATCAGTAGAGATGCCTTGAATTTTATTCCAGATTGTGGAGGAGAAGTTCTTCTGTGTATCCATCACCATTCTGTCAAGCAAAACCAGTCTCACTCCCAACAGCATGACACTGTACTGTTATTTTTGTGACTCTGCACGTGTGTTTGACAGTGTATGCACAGGCATAGCTATGTATGAATTACTTTACCATCAGTCATATTTCTAAGGAGATTCATGACCATGTACAGCTATCAGTTTGAGATGAGCTCATCTAACTATACTAGCAGATGCCAATACATAAAGAATTACATGGTCATAATGGTAATCTTGTATTTTCAATCACAGTGCTACTTGTTACATCCTGTGCTGTCTGTGGCAGTTAGCCTGCTTTCTCAAGTAGGCTTACAATCATGATGAGGAGGAGAGCAGAGTGTTGAATCTGAGTGGTCTTGATGAAAAGCACTAATTACTCTTTCCGTTTTTTAAAATTCTGTGTCTTCAGCAGTTTGGTATGTAATCCTAAAATAAAAAACTGGAAGGAGCATTGAAAGATAGCCTTGGTTCTGTGTCTTCAGGAACTCAAGGACATTTTTCTGATACGATTAAGGAATAGGTAAATAGGAAATTTCCCTCAGGTACAGGTCTGTTGGTATTAACTCATGCCAGATACTGTCATTTCTATGTATATACTCCTGTCCATATATAAATAAAATACACCCAGGTAATACAACAGGTAATAACAGAAAACTAAGAATCCATTTATTTATCATACAGGCTAAGTGAAAGAAGTTGGCACCGACACTTGTCTCATTCATCTGCTTATGCCCCTTTGATGTTTTTTGAGATCTGTGAATGCCTTCAGTCTAAATTTGTGGAAAGCAGAATACAGATGCCTAAAGGCTATCTGAGATTGAAATTTGACTGATAAATGATGGTCCTGGCTCTGTTTTGAGCAGAGATTAATTGCTTCTGATTTTATTTTTTTATTTATGTTTTAAGAAATTACACTAACTGCACTCTCAGCTGTTGAAAACCTCTGTCATAGTTTAAACACAGCTATCAACAACGTATCACATGGTTGCTCCCTCCTCAGCCCCTCCATCCCCCCAAAATGTGGGATGGGAAGAAGAATCAGGAAAAGATCAAATCCATGGGTTGAAATAAAAACAGTTTAATAACTGAAATACAGTAAAATACTACTACTACTACTACTACTACTACTACTAAAAGTAACAAAAGGAAGATAACAAAAAAGAGAGACATAAATTTCAAGTTAAAAAAAAAAAGTAATGCACAATACAATTGGTCACCACTTGCTGAGAAACTACCCTGCTTCCATTTATATACTGGGGATGATGTTCTGGGGTGTGGAATATCCCTTTGGTCACCTGCCCTGGCCATGCTCCCTCCAGCTTCTTGTGCACTTCCTGGCTGGCAGAGGATGAGACACTGAAAAATCCTTTACTTAGGGTAAGCACTACGCAGCAACAAGTAAAACATCAGCATGTTATTAGCAATAGCCTCACACTGAATCCAAAACACAGAACTATACCAGCTACTAGGAAGAAAATCAGCTCTATCCCAGGTGAAATCAGGACAATCACAACAAAAATCGTATCACCAGCACCACTTGGCTGTTCAATAGGTGTATTCATTGCTGTTTGGTTGGCTTTACTAAGAATGCAGAGATTATTAATAGTGGTTATGATACAAACCTGAAGGCTTTTGCCAAAAGAACACTATAAAATTCAGCCGAATATAAAGTGTTTCAGCCAGAAGTTTAGGAAGTCTTCATAACTTCCTGAATGAGATGATAAGAGAGCATGTTTCTGGACTGTAAATTGTTTTTATTATTTGGGTTCTTTCTACTTGCAGCGTGCATTTTAATTTGAGCTCACCATTTGGAAGAAGATTGCCAAAATTGTAAGTGAATCTGACCTGAAGAACTCTGAGATAGAACTTTGAGAAATACCATTTCCATTGAACAGCAAAGATAATAAAACAACTTTTCATATTCATGGTCTTGCATTTCAAACCACTTGGAGATTTAAATTATTATATCTAAGAAATAGTAGAGAAAATGCATCAGATTTTCTACCTTCCCTTTTCTTGATTCCATTCCAAGGACTTTTCACTTATTTTAAATAGGAATATCATGTCAACTGGGTTATGAAAAGATAATACCCTAGCATTAATACAGAGGTTAGAGCAATTTTAATTTAACATGACACACTTTCATGTTTGCATTACTGAGTATCAAATCTTGATGAAAAATATAATATTCTCAAAGCATCTTCCACCCTCCCAGCCCTCCTCCCCCCACAGCCCCCCAAAAAGGCCAAAACCAATCTGATTTTGAACAATTTTTCATTTATGCTGCAGTCTTTCTGCAAAAAGACACAGCTTCTGGTTTACAAAGAATCACCCACCAGAGAATATGGTTTACAGAGAATCGCACATCATCTCAAGATGTGAGATATATTGAATTTGGGAGATTATCATGGGAACAAACACTGTACGTTTAAAGTGTCCTCTGTTCAGCACTAATTTAAGTGGATCTTTATCACCATCTAGTAGAACTATTCTTACATTCTTGAGTGACAGACAGAACAAGCAATAGGATGTACAAAATGAAAAGAAAAAAATGTTCAGAAAAATAAAAGCTATAGCAATTACCACGAAGAGAATGGAGAAAGGAAAGTAACAAGGGAAGTGCATTAGTGAGTCAGATACTGAGGGAAAAATCTTAAGTATGAATGGATGTATTCTTTGTACTCTTGAAGGAAGCATAGGTAAGGAGTTATATTTAGTAGTAAGAATACTGAGAAGATGAAGAGATTGCAGGACACTGGGAAAAGGAAGGATAAGTCAGGGAAACTCAGTCAGCACAAGAAAGGGAGATGAGAAAAATGTGCATCATGTAACTGCTCACATCAAAGCACCTAAGATCTTAGTCTTAGGAGCCAAATAAAGACTTATGCTGGAATGAAGACATTTAGGAATTTAAATTGTATTCTTTCTCTATTCTGATGTTTTGAGAAACCTTTCATGCTAAAAAGGAAATCATAGACTTTGCTTTTGAATAGAGGCCATTATGATGTGCTGATCCATACTCTTAGGGTAATTAATAAAATTCTAACATAGGACCAATAAAATCTGTTGCTTTTGCAACTTGTTTTTTAACCAAGTGGGATTAATAAAATACAATATCTTTTTATCTTCCAAATGTTATAACTAAGGGAAGTGAAATATATTTTCTTTTTCCCAGTATTGCAATTTCTTTCAGGAACGGTAAAAATTAAGAAATGACAGCCGGAAACACAGTGATTAAACAACATCTTGTTTTTCTCTCTGCAGAGATAAATGATGGTAATATGTGAAAGAATCTAGTACAAGATCTCAGATCTAGTAATAGAACTTTATTGTACATACTGCATCTTGGTCATATCATCTAAATACTTGAACACATTCAGCAACATATATCATGTCTTCATGTTCTTGAAGCTGTTGCATGGGAGCATTTTGTGTCTGATGCCACTATGGGGCCTTAGTAAAAATTCTCTTAAGTTCTTCTTATTTGTTTGGGTTTTGGGGGCTTTTCGTTGGTTTTTTTGGGTTTTTTGGTTTGGTTTGGTTTGTTTGTTTTGGTTTTTTGCTATTGTTATTAGTTGGTTTGTTTTTGAGTTTGCTAGTTTTTGTTTGTTTATTTCACTAATGCCAATAGGAGCTCTGTTGAAGAGTTCTGGTATTATTCAGATGGCATTTTTTCATGAGACTGAAACTCTCTTAGCTTCAAGTTGGTGAGAGACAAACCTTCCTGGAATTTGTGTACAGGAGTATTTAATTGTGATAAAATCATCTTTGGCATTTATACAGTCTGTATAGTAATATCTTCAATCTTTAACTGATCATGAAAAATAAGTCCTCGTCCAAGTTTGTTTTCATTTTTTCCATGGGCTTTGATGCTTCCAAATCACTATTAATTGCAGGCTGCACTTCTAGATTTCTAAAAAATTGTCTGCAAAAATAATACCAAATTCAGGTGGTTTTCCTTTTGCTGTATTTCAAGGTTTTGTTTTTTTCCCTGGTGGATCACCTCTGTTTTCTTGTTTATTTAGTAGACTAGTATAGAAATAGAAATTTAATTATTTTTCCACATAAGGGTGCTCTTCTCTCTTGTTTCTAGTTTACTCTAAATCTTCTCAAGCTCTTTTAGTGAATATGCTCCCAAGGGAGTTTCAAAATCTCACTATTTCAATATGCAAAATCAGTACTAAAAGTCGTTAGAAGTATCTCATGATCTTTTGAAATAATCTCTCAGCTGTGGCTAGCTGACTGAAAGGCAGGTCAATCAGTTTTAGCTTCCTAACCAGATATGCAAAATATAGAACAAGCTATCTGTTTATCTTTTGGTCATGAAGGATCTTGTGACAGCAGTCCTGCTCTAATGACAGGTTATATATTCCAGTTTCTCTGGAAATATATATATATTTCTCTGTTACTGTGTGTAATGCTCTGTGTATGCTGTATTTTACTACCATACATACCTACAGAAGCTGCAAGGGTCACGGACTACACCTGCTGTCGTGTCCTTAGTGTTTTCATTTTACCAAGGCACACTGATCTCCTGAATGATGCTTTAGCTTTTCAGATAATCCCCTTGACTCCTGTCTGGCATGCTTCCACATTCTGTGTTAATTACAGTGAAAGGTCTACTGGGCCTTTTGGGGCACTCCCGTACTGAGCACAACATGTTTGAAAAGTGCTAAAAGCCCATGTAACATAAATGGTTTGGTTAATTGCTCCAATTGCCTTTATATCATTATACAGCCTTGTACACTGAACTATATGTTACACTTAAACATATTTAGCAGTTGTGTCAGTTACTAAGAAAATCCAGAAAAAAAACCCATGAGGTCTCTGTTTATATTCTAAAGCTTTGAGACTTGAAAGATCAATTAACACCTCACAAGAAAGAAAAGCAATTGGGACAATATATTGACAGAAAACTGCATATACCCCTGTTCAGAATGGGACTGAATGTCACAGGTCCATAGATATACAAGGAGTCTCAGAGAAGGAGGTTGTGGAGGCCAAAAATGTTTTCAGACTCATTCTTCTCCATCAGCCAAAGGACATATTCAGCACATAATTTTAGGACATTTATTTTGTAGGACCAAAACGATATAAACCATAAGAACACATTTCACATGTTCATGTCTTCATTTTCCAGTTCAAAGTCACCTTCTCTCCCTAAAGTTTTTAAACTTTTTAAAACACTTCCAGAAGCTGAGATTAAGGAAGCTGGATATGTGTAGCTTAGAAAAGTCTGCACTCATTTTATCAGGTCTGTGTTCCTTTATTGCAAATATGCCTGACAGAATTAGACTCTGAGCACCCAAGCAGTTCAAAATAATACTCCTGAGCAATGTGAACTACTTCTTTCATATAAATGAGATGTTAAACTCCAAGAACATGCTGCCAGAAGATTCTATATGACAGAAGAGATTGGTTAGATATTTCCAAATAGAAAGGTCCAAAAGAATTGTCCTCTGTGTGTCAAGCATATATTCCAAGTTCATAAATCTTGAAGTGAAAATGGCAAATATTATGTGTAGAGCAACTATTTTTGTTTATAAAAGAATTGGACTTTTGTTATTTCATGTTTTGGAAGTTAACCTTCACTTATCAACCAACAGGGAACCATACCAAAAAGTCTGGGAGTAAGAAACACATTTAGGTAAGATTTTGTTCTATATAAACCCACCGTTGAAATTAAATACTGATCATATACTTCTGGTAACGGTGAAACAGCTGAAGTTGGGAGGGGTAATGTACCCTTTCTGGACAGTATTGTACACTAATGTGGTAAAGACCTTGTTGTCTTAACACATTCACAAAACAGTTCCATACTGTGCCAAGCAGGTCATGTCTTACTAAATGATACTTGAAAGAAACAGCATGCACAGAAGTTAGCTTTCAACACTAGGATGACAGAAGTGCTGTTCTCACACATACTATTTAATTAGATATCATACACTCACCAAAGTATTGTCACTCTCTTAGGTCTGATGTATTAATCAATTCTTAAGGCTAGATTAATTCAAATGGCTATGATATAACATAGTCTCTCTGGCCTGTGCTGATACTCCCCCATGAATGGGAGGGCTCTGTTGGTCTTCCAGGAAGTTGCTGCAATTATTTTCATAATTTATTGTTTTGACCATTTTATTAGTGTGATTATCTCTCCACTGTCTCCCACTCTTTTATCACTTTGAGCATAAAGCTACTCAATTTCAGTCTCAGTGATTCTCATAGCTAACTCAGCTATTTCCTATCATTCAACTTGTAAAGGCTGACTTGTTTCTATCTGACTTGAGATTTCAACCTTTCTCAAACATTTCACAGATTTTCAAAGAAATTTTTTGCTTTGCTATGCTGATTCCTGTGGAGATGCAGTATATAAATATGTGCAAACCCTTATCACCTTCCCTTCTTTCAAATCCCTTCTTAGAATCACTACATATTTAATAAATTTGACAGCTGTGCACCTTCTGCTAATCATGTAAAAATATTCTTAAATTATTTCCCTCATTCTTGATAGTCTGCCCTCATAAAATCTTGTGTTCAAACCCCACACTGGTTCAGGCAGAAACTGCCATATTTGCTGTGTTTGTATATTTGGGGCTGTCTTGAACTCACACTATCATTAGTAAATGCTGAAGAATTAACAAACAAAAGCTTTGCTATTACAGAGTTAGGCTGTAAGAGGGGATGGTGAAAGGGGATATAAGACAAGGAAAATTTCTTGGAATTATTTATCTTTCTAAAAAAGTTTTAAATACCCTGTCATTTTACAGGTCAACTCTCTCAGCGGCACTGACATTAAAAAGTCCCAAACAAAAGATATTAAAATAGAAAAAGTGTTTTATAGGAGCTAAAATTCAAACTCTGTTGAAATAACCACCCCCAGGAATTTGATGTCAATGTCATTTGAGTCAGGTCTTACCTTCTAAATTAGTAGAAGGATAATAAGGTCTAAAATACTTAGAAAGTAATGAAGCATTTAAAGTAATCAAGCAATCATTCTATAATGATGGGAGGTTGCTCACAAAACCAGATCCTGACAGACTACAAGTACTTGAAAGGAAGAGCAGGAGCAGAGATCTTAATTTAGGAGGCATTGTGAATTACAACAATTATTTAAATTACATTTTTAGTTGTATTTTAGGTGCATATACATACATGTATGTTAATTTAGATTACAGAATATTATGAGGCTTGCAGGTGTAAGTACACATTGTACAACTAAAAGAGTTTAAAATAATCTAATTTATATCTTTTCAACCAGGTGAGGAGGGATACCGGACATATTTGTCTCATCTAGACCCTTTTTCTCCTCCACTTCTTTCCACCTAGTTCTACAGCCTTTCAGACTGCATCCTTGCTTGTATGTATTACATCTAGCTGCAAAAGACTGGTGTATCTTACTTTATTGTAATTGCTTACTGAGGTTGGTCAGAAGTCAAATAGTTGCACCTCTATGCTAAAGTAGGAGTGTAAAGTTTCCATTATTTATTTTTCTATTATTTATTTTCTATTATTTATTATTTATTTTCTGCATGTTTTTTAAAATTTTTCCTGTGATTGAAACGCAAAGACAAACAACTATAGAAACAATATGAGAAATTATAGAATGATTTATTGGTACAACAAGAACATTCCTTGTTCTTGCAAGAGATTATCAAAGTAAGCAATGACAGTTGTTCAGAGATTCCTTTAAACATTAAATTTCTAGTTTGCTTCTTTGACAAAGTACAGACACAGCCACAGATTAATTTGATTTGGCAAAGTGTGGAGTTTTTGATTCAGCAACTGATCATATTCAGAAGCAAGCTAGAAAGTGAATGACTGAATCCTCTAAGATCCTTACAGTCCTAGCTGTAAATCCCTTAGAGTTGAGTATAACACATTCCAGTTTAAATACATATCTAATGTTTTCACATTTACTTCTGTGTTTAGGTGCTTGTCATACTGATGTGCTTCAGCCCTCCTTAAATGCTCTTCTGAAGCTGAGCCCAAATGAACCCTGTGTTCTGGAAAACCCCTTCAGGAGAGTTCAGACCCATAAGCACACCTGAAACGCCACCTGAAAATCAGTGCCTTATTGCAGCAAACTTCTTTTTTGAGTTATTTTCGTGGAGACAGAATTAAGTCAGTTTCATGAGAGATTACTTGAAGATTTATTTCAAGGATAGCTGGAGTATACTTTTTTTCCACTTATTGACGTTCTAATACAAAAAGTGGAAAAAATAAAACTGCTGGGTGACAGCATCATATTTACTAGAGCTCTGCAAACCTGGGGACACCCTGCACAAAATTTCTATTTTGCTTGCAGAAAGACAAAAGATGAAAATGCAGAAAGTACAATTGAGTGCACACTTTTAAATGGAATTTTGTTTCAGGGGAATAAAATGGAAAATTTTTTACATTTCTAGGAGGGGAGGCAGGGATGCCAAGAAGCTGGCTACGTGTGTTACCACCAGAGACACAGAGTTGTTGAAAAGCAACCTGGTACAAGGGGCAAGTGATCAGCCTAGATACTTGCTTGCTCAAGAGCCCGTTCAATGGAGAGAGAGAGTAAGATAAGTTCTTTGGAGTTATCTAACTAAGAAACTTGTGATGTCAGAGAAATAAGTGTTTTCTTCTGAGATAAATTGTCCTGGAAATTAAAAGGACTCCTTTGGAAGACTATCATTACCACATTGCCTGAAGAAAGCAAGCATTTATACTGTCTAGGTAAAATTATAAAGAACACTTTAAAATATTTTTCTTGAGAAATTATGAGTATGGCTATCTTTAGGTCAGTCTACATTTTGTTGTTAAAAGATGGAAGGATTATTGCCAATGGGATTGGTTCATAACTTAGATATTAATTTGTAAAATAGGTCAGGATACTGTCTAAAGAAAAGATCAGTACCCTCAATATTAAGCGACTGCTGTGATTAATTAGAGAAAAACATATTCCTAATCTTATCAAAATCAGAGGAAGGTCCATATAGCTTTTTATTCAGTCTGAGAGTTTAATGTTTTCCAAAAGGAAAAAGGATGGAATATGAAATGAAAGGAAAATGTCTGAAGCATTCTTTGTGTAGCATTAGTCGCTTGCCTTTATGGAAATTTCTGTGACTTTATTTGCCTGCAAATGTAACAATTATCAAACTCAAAAAAGCAGAATAGAAGTAGCTACATATTCCATTTAAGCAAGAACACAGAGGGCTAGACAGGAGCAGTTTACAGAAAAGAACACTGTTTGCCTTTTTTATTGCTTGCAAAATGCCAGGAGAGTTTCAAAGTAATAGCATTTATTTTAAAAAAAAGAGATAGAGAATGAGAGAGAGAAAAAATAGGAAAAAAAGTATTGCCTCAGAATAGACCGAATTTTAAATGTCTTCACCTTTTCATCCTGATATATAAGCCTTCTGTCTGCTTTAACACTGCAAAAGTTGTACTTATTTATTTGTTTATGAGACCTGGGGTGTTTTTTGTGCTTTTGAAAGCTGTATGAGAATGTTTTTAGCTTCCTTTTTAAAAACTGCTTAGAGTTTTTACATCTAGAGAAGACACACCTTGTCTTATATGCATTTGATGTTGTTTTTAATGGAAATTTCTGAAATGTTTAAATAATTTTTCCATGGTTCTGTGTTATCTTTTTTATTTTTTTGACCAGAATCTCATTTCTCTTTCAAATGCTCAGTGTTGTTACGAATGCAATGTTATGTTGTTATGGTATAAACAGGGTTTCTACAATTGGACAGACTGAAAAGGTAAAAATAGAGAAAAAATTTCCACTCAAGCCATCTTTGTTAGAAAAAACTTTATTTCTGTGTTTTGAAAGTTCCAGTAAATTCATTATTGTTCTTTGCAAGCTGCGTGTTTTGGAGAAACTGGAGTTTCAAAAGATTGCAAAATTCATTTCTTCTGTTGACAGCAAATATTGAACTTTGTTTCCTGAAAAAGATAAAACTTTCTGAGATTTACTTTACTTTTAACACAAGAATAGCTTATGTTTACCGAAACATGAGGCTGAATAAAGTAATGCAATATGTTCCGGCAAGGAAAGAGCAGGAGTAATTTGTGTTCCACTCGGGATGATAAAGCGTCATTTGAGTAGTGATCAGGTATTTGGTGCAGATTTCTAAAACTCTTTTGAGTATTTCCCATCTCTAATACCTAGACTGGCTGCATATCCAAACCCAGTGAGTTTCATGCCACCTTGCACTGTACTTCCCACGCCACCATGCCAGGAGAGATGCAGGGCTGCAGCTCCTCAGGTCTTCCTCTGGCACTGTCCACCTCCCAAGTCTACGACTCATGTCCTTATGCTGCCTCCTTTCTATTCCCAGTCCTTTACTCGTGATGCGCACGGGACACTGAAGACTCGCATTCCGCCAAAGCAAACAGACCTGCACAGCCCGTTTTGCCCTGTGGCTACAGGCAGCTGCAGCAGACAGGGCTGGGAGCCAGGAGCGGCCGCCGCACCTTGGGTGCTTTGATCTCGCAGCGCTTCCCCCGCCCCTGCCCGGACTCCGCCTGTCGGCAGGGCCCGCACTCAGCTGCACCTGGCCCCGCACCGCGCTGCTCCCACAGGGAAGGGGCCTCGCTGCCAGGCGGAGCCTCCCCGCTGGAAGAGCCTGGATGAGCCTTTTTCTTGGGCTGTGCTTTGAACTCCCATCATCTTGCTGCCTCCCACATCTGGAGCCTGAGGTGAAGGAAGATGAAAGCGCGCTGGGAGTGCAGAGGCTTGTGAGGCACGCGGGGAATGCTCCCAGCCTGCGAGCCGGGCTCCCGACTTGGCCATTCCCCAACCTGGGCTGTTACATCTCATGGCTAGAGGAGCTATCGCTGTGTGTGCAAACTACCAGGGCTGCACTTGGTGTACGCTGGAGTGTTTGTACATAAGCCAGGGGTATTAATAGGTGCTTGCATTTATACTTGCAAACAGTGGCTCTGATACTATTCAGAGATCATGCCTGGATCAATCTTAATACTTTTCAGAGTTACTGGTGGTGATCAAACACTGTAAGAGTCCAAAGTATTTAACATTTACAAACCTTGCTTGATAACTTATCCATTGCATGCTCTCATTGATTTTCACCAGTTTTACATCATGCCTTTAAAAAATTGAAAGGAAGAAAAAAGGAGAAAAATTTCCAACAAATATTGCTTTCCAATTCTGCTAGGCTTTGTAGCAGATCTACTGAAAGAAAGGGCAAGCCAATATGAAATGCACCTGGCCTGTTACACTGAAAATGAGCACTGTCTCCAGCTCATGCAACCCTCATGAGCATTAGCCTCATAGTATTCTGCAAAACTAAGGCACTTGCTGGGCTAGTTTTTCTAAATAAAGATGTTTTTCTGAATGGACAATTTCAGGTGCACATTTTACATTAGTAGCAAAGCATAAAGTGTATTTCTTCTGACCTGTAAATTTTATTGCGTTTATCCCTTGTGACATCATAACATTCCTTGAATGTTAGTGTTAGAGGAGGCAGAGAAAACTGCCCTTGCAAATATATAATCGTGTAAATCTTAGTCTCCCTGGTCTTTTTAGAATAACAAACAATGATACATAATTAATTGTAATTTTGCTGGAAGTGACATTATCGCCATACTCATAAATACCCACAAGGCAAGGACTCTCCCAGGGGAGATAACTTTATTTCAGTGGTGTGATAAAATGTTCTCATCACAGACAGTATTTATTGCCTGTGTCTCTTGAGAGATTATTAAAACAGGAGAAGAGCAAATAAGCAGACACAAAGCATCCCCACTATGCTCATATCATAGGCTTGCTTCTACTTGTTTAAAACACAGTGCATTAATATGGGATCTGAGAATGAACATTTTTCCTCCTTCTGCTTTCTTACTGGGGTTTTATTATTGTTTTGGAGAAAAATGACGAGAGAAATATCTGAAATCTTAATATACTTTAAAAACTCCTACAATGAGCTACAATCCCTGCTGCAATAAACTGCACACAATCTCATAATTTAGTTTCCTCTAGCTAGCTTTCATGCCCCTTTTTGAGCACAAAAAAAAAGGCATGTCATTACATTCCCTTTTCTTACAAGGTAAAACAGCAGAAATGAAAATAAAATAATGACATTACAATTATACATGATTTACTTCATTTAAATAAAGAATGAGCTATGGTAAAGTCATGCTTTGGGGTTCTTTAGATTAACAAAATGCCCTTTTTGATTGATTGCTAGTCTTTCAGAAAGGCAGGTGAAATTTCCTGCAACACTGGCTGCAGCTCACAATCCCCTTTTGGAAAAGCTAAGGAGAGTTACTGTTTGAAAAATTTTCAAAGTTACGCGCTCAGCTAGGATGAAACATTGTGGATAGGTTCACTTCAGCCAAGTTGGTGAAAAACTCTCATTGCCAACTTTTCCTTTGTTTTTTGAAGTTGCTCTCTCAGTGTATATTTGATTTATACCACCTAAAAATAAATGTGCAAAGCAGAAAATTTATCTTTGCCGTCATGGTATCATGACATGGTGTCATTCTCACTTTTTGTTCAGAGATAACTTAAGATCCTAATTTGAGTTCTTGCTTCTTTTTTAAAAGGCCTTGCTTTTTGCTTTTCTTTTTATGTAGACATCTTTTTGCATTAATGACGTAGCAATTGTTCAATATCTCTTTATATGACATTGTTTAAATCTTCCATGAGTAACATCAGCTACTTGCTTCAGAAAATACGATGCAAAGTTATATAGAGGGTCAAAATGTCACTGACCATGAATATCTGACAGTGCATTCAAGATTCATTAAGGTTCAGATGCAACATTAATTAAATGCACCTCTAAGTCAAATAAACTATAAGGTATCCTACTCCTTAGACTATTACGGTAGTCTGGAAACTAATATTTAGTCATAGGATGCCAAAAATTTGAAATTTTGCCTTTAATTTGCTGAAGTTGGAACTTCCTATATTGCTGTGCCATCCAGTAATCTTTAACGCTAAATTTATGCCTAAGGTTTTAGTTAATTTCTGTCTACAAGGAAACCCATTTTAATATTAGTGAAGTATATGAACTAGAAAATGAAATATTAAAAGACAAAAATTCCTTTCCCATAAATTTCTGTTATGGAGGAAAACACTTTAGAGAATTGAAAGCATTCAGGTTCACTTCCTATTAATTCTCCAAAGTTTATGTGGATGTCTTATTAGATCTCGATAACCATTTTGAGCTGCAAATATGATCTATCAGAACCCTTTCTTCTTGACAAGTATCAGCCATTTATGATGAGATGAAAAGACATTTAGACAAAGACAAAAAATGTGTTCTTCAAAACTGCAAGATACGTTTGCTTGTTTGACAGTTTTGCTTACCTTGAAGGTCTTACATTTGATATAACATATTTCAGCACCATAAATAACATTCTAGCAGACATAATGTAGTGGTCAGTTTGTATTGCCTCGTTCTTCTCATGATTTGAAATGAGTAAACAAGCAATGTCTCCATATAAACCAGTTCAATGGAATTTGTTTTTAACAGCAATTTCCTTTGCTCCTGCAGTCTTCAAAACACATGGCAAGAAATCATTTTTCCCTGTTTTTTCACAAGAAAACCTTATCTTGCTGTTTTTCCACACCGCGATTGTGGTGCAGTACACATTATATAGCATGATTAGAAACATAATGACTCATGATACTATTGAATTTAAACAATACATTGAAACTTTTTTTAAATTTAAACTTTTGTGGAACTCACCAAAAAACGAAGTAGTGGTGGTGCAATTAATGCTGCTATATAAGAAAGAATTCAATTTCCTGTAATTTGTGAAATATGAGTGGTTCTGTAAATACTCAATGATAGCTTAACTCCAAAATGAGCTAACATCTGCTCAGTTTTAGGTGAATAAAGTACTAGAGATGATTTATGTTGTTTTTCTTCATTGTTAGTTTTCTTTTTTTTTCTCTCCCTAAATAATGGGAATCTTTCATAGTAAAGTCTTACTTTTCCTGTAACTTCAGCAACACTTTCACTACTCACTCCTCTAATTATTTGAAAGGAAAAATATTACAAGGTTTTGCAACGGATTCTAATTTTTTCATTAGCATTTGATTTTAAACTATGATAGGTATTAGCATGATACCAGTGCAATTTTATAGTGAAGTCATTCATCCAAGTGTCTTGACATGAGAATTAAACTACCAGATGTTGCTAAAAAAATAAGAATAAATTTTATTTGTTACTAGAAGAAACAGTAACCACTTCTCTTCGAATTTCAAGAGTTCTGCATTCAAAATAAGTGATTTTAATAAGCTGGTAGTTGTTTTGGTTCAGTGTCCTTAAACGGGAAAGATATACAGAACAAAGTTAAATTAAGGAAAAGTCAACAGGCCAAATAATTACCTATTGTCTGTGAATGGGAGATGGCAAATCTGGAAACATAACAGGACTCAAAATAAGTTAGGAAAGTGATAAAGATTTTTTTACTTATGAGAGAAGAATCCTACTTATGAAGAAAAAAAATTGCCATAAATGAAAAAACACATGACAATAATAATCCTTATTATTAGAATTATTAGAAATGTACCTAGACTGTGAAATTTAATTCTTATTTAAGCTTGGGTTTAAGCTCCGGTTTCTAACCTAATATGAAAGCTTCAAGGATCTTGGATTCTAGTTGCCTCATCATACAACACAAGAGTCATCTTCAAAAGGATGTAGTTACACTCATGCAAAGATGGAAGTTCTTCCAGCTTCTGCTGTGACCATATCAAACAACGCAAGACAATATTGCAGAATCACAGAATGGGTGAGGTTGGAAGGGACCACAGAGGGCCACCCGGTCCAACCTCCCAGTTCAAGCAGGGTCATCCTAGAGCACGTGGCACAGGATTGTTTTCAGACAGTTCTTGATTATCTCCAGTGGGAGAGATTCCACAACATGTCTGGGGAACTTGTTCCAGTGCTTTGATACCCACATAGCAAAGAAGTTCTTCCTCATGCTCAGGTGGTACTTTCTGTGCATCAATTTTTACCCATTGCCTCTTGCCTTGTTGCTTGGCACCACTGAGAAATCCTGGCTCCATTCTCTTGACACCTAACTTTCAGATAGTTATTCATGAGGTGGCCTGTCAGTCATCTCTTCTCAAGGCTGAACAGACCTTGCTCCCTCAGCCTGCCCTCGTAAGGACAACTACCTTTGTTGCTCCCCCCTCCTTGCTCCAGGAGCTTCATGTATCTCTTGTCCTGGGGAGCCCAGAACTGGACACAGCACTCCTGATGTGGCCTCACCAGGGCTGAGTAGAGGGGAAGGATCACCTCCCTCAACCTGCTGGCAGTGCCCTTCCTAATGCACCTCAGGATGCCATTGACCTTGGCCACAAGGGCACTCTGCTGGCTCATGGACAGGCTGTTGTCCTACTCTGCAGAGCTGCTTTCCAGTAGGTCAGTCCCCAAGCTGTGCTGGTGCAGGGGGCTATTTCTCCCCAGGTGCAGACCCCTGCATTTGCCATTCTTGGATTTCAGATGGTTCTTCTCTGCCCAACTTTCCAGCCTGTTGAGGTCCTTCTGAAGGGCTGCACCTCAGGGGTATCATCTGCTCCTCCCAGCTTTGTGTCATCAGTGAATGTGCTGAGGAGGCATCTGCCCCTTCATCCAAGTCATTGATGAACAATGTGCCCAGTATTGAGCCTTGGGGACACCTTTAGTGACAGGCCTCCAAACAGACTGTGTGCTGCTGATTGTGATCCTTTGGGATCTGCCATTCAGACAGTTCCCAATCCCCAGTCATTCAGTCCACACATCCTGACTTTATCATTTGATGTGAGAGACAGTGTCGAAGGCCTTGGTGAAGTCAAGGTGGACAATATCCACTTTTCTGCACTCATCCATCCAGGTAGTTTCATCATAGAAAGCAAACATGTGGGTCATGCATGATTTAGTGTATCCATGCTGACTAGTCCTCATCACCTTGTCATTCATGTGGATAAAGATGGCCTCCAGAATGAGATGCTCTATCACCTTTTCAGGGATTGAAGTGAGAACAACTGGCTAGTAGTTCCCCGAATCCTCCTTGCCTTCAAAGGGACATTTTCTGTCTTCCAGTCCTCAGGTACTGCCCTATCTTCACGACCTTCCTAAGAGGATTGTGAACCACCTTGTGGTGTCCACCAGCACTCTCAGTGCTCTTGGATTAATTATGTCAGGGCCCTTGGACTTGTGGATGTCAAGTCTCTCTAGGTGTTCTCTTAACCCAATCCTTCTTGACCAAGGGAAAGTCTTCCTTCCAACATCCTTTTACCCTGGTATCTTGGGCCCAAGATTCATGAGGACTGATCCTTACAGCGAAGATGTTCTTTGAACAAATCCTGAAGGAACCTTTCCAAACAAGGCTGCTTCTTTTCTGTCTTCCCTTCTTTCACTTTTCAATCCTCTGTCTCATATTCACATTCCTAACCACTACTTTGTTCTAAAGTGAATGCTAGACACTGTAGTTTCTGAGTTACAGGACATCAACACATTAAAAATTTTGCTCCTCCTTGTACTATTACAGAATTGCTGTACAAACAGAACGTTTAGAGTTTTTATATCTTCCCTTCTGTAAATACTGTTTTTGATTTAATTTTCAAGTATTTTTAAGGTTTTGGGGTGAAGGTTCTGACCTGTAAAACTGGCCTTGACTTTATGAAGAAGTCTCAGAATTCTTTTAGTACCTTGCAATTTCTCTTTGAAGTATTTTTCCTATGTAAGTATGCTAAAAGTACAATATTTGATTGTGAGAATTTTCATGCCGAGTTCCAGTCCGAAGTGAATTTTACAGCTAGAGCGTAAATCCTGGAGAGCAGAAGTTTATAATGGAAATGTTTCTAAGTCTGCCCACTGAACTGCTGCTGGAATGATTTTCTACACAGTGTAAAGGCCACTTGAAAGTTTTCTATTTTCCCCCTCTTAAGACAAATAGATCTATTTCAGAAGGTGGAACTTTTGAATAAAACAAAAATTGTTCTTATAGTATACTATCATTCAGTCTATTCAGCTATTAATTTTCTCCTAAAAATCATATTGCCTTTCTGAGCATTAGGTTTTGCTTATTGAAACTGACAACAGGCAAAGCAAAGGCAGAGCCACATGAATAATCAAGCGTATTTATGCATTTCCTTAGTTTTAAACACATTGTGTGATCTCAAAATGTTCCATTGACAACTAGTCTGATAAAACCATCTTAAAACCCAGATAGTTTTCTTTTCTTTTTAATGTGGTTGAGCACAGAGGCAAGCAGCTCCAAATCAGAATTCTTTATGTTATGTATTTTGCCCTTTTTCTTAGGGAAAGAATCATGCATAAAGAGTTGGGGAGTCTATGTTAGTAAAAGCAATGACACTTCACTAATGACAAATTTAATTAATTTCAAGAACATTCATCAAATTCCTGTTGGTTTAGGTTTTTAAGTTTTCTTCAGTATGTAAAATATTTGAAAAGGGCATAGGCCTGTATATTTCTGCTATTCTAAGAATCTGTTTAATGCCTAAACTTCATAGCTGATTCCTGACTACAGGTTTTATCCATTATAATCTTCTGAAGAATTTATGTGCTACATAAACTACCAATAAAGATAATAAACCAAAGTAGAATACCTTGGAATGTATTTTTCCAAACCACTTATTAAAATCTGCTTGATGGAATATATAGGAAATACAATTTCTGTAGAAGCAGATTGAAATTGTAATAAGTAATTCTGGTCTTTCCCATTTATCCACAGATTAATCTTCACATTTTTACATATGATGGCTACAAATATTTTAGATTATATAGAGCAAATACACCTTTAACCAATCCCTTTGATCAGTGTGAGAGACTAGGAGAGTTTTCCATCATCAGTCATACATCTACGAGTATAATAATCATACATATCTATGCCTTGTTTATAAATACAAACTAGCACAATGTATTAGGGTATTAATTTACTATTAGATAAAAAATGTTTTAATTTAGATGACAAAAAGCTTTCTGTACACATCTCTTGTCACCTAATATATTTAGAAGTTTGCAAATCAGACTTGTAGAATTCATCCACGCTGAATGAATACGCTGTAATCCACCATGAAATGTGTAAGCAGTGATGAAAATACATGACATTTCCAGAAGAGCTCACCATTGGTCTACTGTTACAGTTGAAATCAATATATATTAATGATATTAATAAACTTTTTTGATACAAGAAACATACATAGAAGATACATAAAGTGCTGTGTCCACAGACTTCATTGCTTGGGTTACTAACAGGTGCAAGAGTCATTTCACTATGATACATAGTACATCCTATTATATGAGGATTATGTAAATAATAGAATGTGACAGAGACATGCACCATGCTAATCATCTAAAAGTTTGGTAATATAGCCTGGTCTTTTTTGCTATTTCTGTGATGTAAAATTTTACTTGTTTTCCAATTAACATAGGTTCTCTTAATTTAATTGTAACTTGATTTAGAATTACACCTGCAGTTTTTGCACATTCTATACTTCTATTTCTCATTGAATGTGTTGAAAACTAAAACATACTACAGCATTATGGTACAAAGTGTTATTGAAGAGAATGTTTTGACTAACCTATATAGATTAAATATGGGAAAAGAAAATGCTACCTGATTGTTCAATCACAAACACCAATTGAAATGGGTTACCTTACAGTCATCTTTGTTACACGAAAAAAACATAATATTTGTGATTTAATTTTTCAAATTTGCAACTTCCATGAAGTCATTCTAGCAGGAAAAAGCAGTTGAAATTTTAAAACATCTAATGTAGTAAGGATAGAAAGCAACCCTTTAGAATTCATAATCTGCACCATCACATTTACAAATTTCATCCAAGAAATGAGAGATTGGGTTTATGTTTGATTGTTTGCTTAAAATTTCTAAGCTGAAGAACATTCTGCAAAATTCTCAACATTGCAGACACCAAGACAAAATAGTAGTTCAACATGACAGGTAGACAAATGGAACAGAGACTTTCATTAAATCTTCCTTTATTCATTGCAAAGCAGCACATTAGAAGTCATCATTCTTACTATCAAATCTTCCCTACATAAATGTCTGAGCATCAAACACCAGTAAGAGAAACAGGGACAGAGTATTTGATTTTAAGCATGACTCGTTATGCCATTTTGCAGACATGGAAAGAAGAGCAAAGAATGTAAGAGATTTTCATTTAAATATAGAACTTAGTGTTGTGTTTATGTATGATCCAGATATTAGAAAAAAATATGGATTGTCATTATATAGCCTGCTGACATGCGTGTACTGTGTACACTATATACTTCATTTAAATTATTATTTACAAGAACCCAAAAGGTAATATATCAGTTTCTCAGCCTTTAACTAATGCTGGAATAAAAGGCAATATTATCAAACTGTGACATAAGAAATTTACCTTTTCTAATTGTGTGCTGTTTGAATTTCAACATTCTGAAGCTAGCTACATGTGCAAAGCAAACCAGGAAAGCTGTTAGAGTGTTTGAGCACCATGTTCAGCACATTAAAATACGCAGTAATGTTTTCCACCACTTCTGTCTCCCATTCATCATTATTTATTGCATTGTATTTAAGTGAAATCTAGCCATTCCCTTAAAAATCCAAAAACAATTAAAAAATGCAAATCAAACAAAAATCCCACAAACTCCAACCCAAGACAAAAAAAAATCAACACGACAAATCACAAACAATCAAAAAACAAAACCAGAAAACAGTGATAAATAGTTGTAGTTCTTGGGAACCGAAGTCATTGTTCAATTTATAGTGGCAAGCCAGGTGTCAGCATTGGGAAAAAAAAAATATACCAAATATTCTGGCCAAAATTCTATGCCAAATATTTTTTTTACCTAAATTTATGTACATATTTGTTGGCTTTGTTGATTAGAGACAAAAAAGTCTGACTAGATTTTGGCTATTTGTTGCTCTGTCCGTGCTGTTGAAAAAAATTCTATTTTACATTGCATATTTATGAAAATGTCATCAGTCTCAGAATGCTCATAGTTGTACAAATATAGCTAAAATAGTCTACTTCATTTTGTTGTCAATATTCCAGTCATCTGGAAAGAACAAGCAGCACTGTTACTGAAGTGATTATCATAGATGAAGTAACAGACACAAGTAATTACTTTTTCTATGAAAATAGTTTACTGATATCCATAAATAATGTATATAGTCAAACAAGATAAGCAAAGAAGCTCAACAATTTATTAGCACAAGTGAACTTCTTATAGAACTATTTTTATGTATGTAAACAGCAGCACAGATAATTTTGGGGTTTATTTCATAGAGTATATAATTTTGGTTCTTTTATTTTTCTTCAACTATTGTGAGTGGAACTTGGTCATTCTGTGATTCTGCAAGGGAAAAAAGTCATTTTTTGCATTGTGTGGCAAGCTGTGGCAAGCTGGCTTGAGATGGTTCAGGCTGATATTTGGTTGAATGATGGTTTGAATATAAGAAAATGTGGAAACTAGAAAAATTTTAAAAAGAATCCAAAAAGAAATAGTTTCTCATATATTCAAAGACAAAATAGCCCATTGCTGCAAAGAGATGTTACAAAGTTGATTTATTCTGAGTAAATAGGAATTTTATAGAAATATTCAAGAATACAATGCTAGTGTACTTGTATGCAAGGCAAAGCCTCTAAATGTTTTAAATGCTTGAAAATGTTTTTAAAAACAATTATAAATCATTAAGTTACTACTTTTTAAAAAATGAAAACTACTTTTCAGCCTCTCATAGTTTTGTTTGCTTTATACTGTGCAAAAAGAGAGAAATAAGTGTAAACTACGTATGACAAAGAATGAGATTAATATAAGGCGGCATTAATATTCTCTTAAGTTTTCCGTTAACTTTCAAAATAGTTCTAAACACATAAGAATGGTACATTCACTACAAGAAACACAAAGAAAAATTTTTTTTTATTTTGATAAGAAGAAAGAACAATTGCATGCTGATCGCCATGACCTGATCATATGAAGTAAGAGACATATGTGTCAGTTTATTGAATGCAGCATACATAGGACAAAGTGTTTAATATTCTCAAGATAATGAATACACTATTCTGATCCTCCTTCAATTACTGTCTCTTCTAACTTTCTTCCATGATGTCCTGACAAGGAGTCCGAGGGAAGCTTTCTTAGAACCACTATTTATGATTACTTCTTTTTCCAGCAGGATAGGAAGCAAGAATGTGTGAAAAAAAGTTTGAAATAGTCAGAATACAGAAACAGTGTTTGACAACTGTTTGTTGTATATCTCAGTTGTTGAGAAATATTTATATCTATTAGTCTATTGTTCTTCTGATATCTTTGTTCCTTTAGATTTACTCATCAGTTCTGATGGACAAAAAACCTTACAGGCTATGAAAGCTTACAGGCTAAGATGTGGGAGCACTTCCAAAATTCCAGCTCTATGTTCATACCTTGACTGCACATGGTGTCCACACCCCTTTTCTCTTGTCTTCTGAAATAACGGGTGTGCTCACACATTCACACACATTGCTGTCTACACTGTCATTCTTTATTTTATTTTAATGTTTAAATATTGAGGACATAAGTGTTTTTCTTGATCTTCCTCCTCTGGACAGATAGATAGTTATGATTGTACCCTAATTTATCAAAGATTCTTAATTAATTAAGAATCAATCAAGTGTCAGTATGATTTCTAAGACTGTAGATTTTTACATTATGCAATAGTCTTCTCAATTTAAAAAAATCTCAAAACACAACCTTCCTTATTGTATATTACAATTTTATTTCTTGGTGTAGAATTTGGTATCTACATTGCATCTAACATGTCTATATATTCAGCTGACATGCCAGGCTGTGCTAATATAATATGTTATCAAAACATATTGCATGCAAAATGGCATGCTGGGTACAAAATGAAAAAAGATATTACCAACTACATCCCTTATATAACACAACGTGAGCATCAAAGCGTGAAAGTGCAGAATGAGGAATCTTAATAATTAATAAGTTTAGTAATTCAAAGTTTAGTATTTAAAAGCAGAAATACAAAATATTATTTTTGAATTTTCCTGTTTATTTTTTATTTTCCACATGCTTGCATTTTGTAAGTATAAATCACTGAATAACTTTACAAAATCACATCTTGAACTTTTTTCAAAACTTCCATCTTTCCTATAGCACCCAAGAGTAGCACGTACTAGCTATTTTAAAATCCATTTAAAACAATAATTGATCTTTAATTTTCGGGGAAGAAAAAAAGATTAAATAGAAATCCTACATTTCAGTTATTTCTGAGAGAGGTGCAGTACAAACAGGCAGATTTACCAAGTGAGGTACTTGTAATGCACTTGAAGGTGAGATAATCATTAACTTATTAGCCTAAATGTCTGGGTGGCAAAGACCATGAAAATGAGAAAACATCTGTGAATTTGGAGAAATAAAAATAAAAATCCACTCATATCTTAAGTGGAATTTCTCAGCTGCATGTCTGCAGTAGCGTTACATAACTCTGTTCTGCAGTAGAAAATGAAAATAACTGTTCAGGCTGAAGCTCCAAGACAATTTTTGTTTTGTCTTATTATTACTCTGTGACCCTGGAAAACCATTAAGGTCTAAACGACAAAGGAGGATTGGATCATCTATTTCCTAGCTCTGAATTAAAAACCCAAGTTAAGTGCCTCGAATTGAAATGCAGTAGTTTGACAGACTCCATACAGCTAGGCAGACTTTTTAGATGGACATTATTGATCCAGTAAGAAAATGAAAGAGATGGCAAAATTTCTTATCCTCCACCTCAATATTACAAGCATTTTCATACGTTATCAAGAATTGCAGGTCATGATCTTATCATACAAGTAAATGTCTTTACCTACTTTAAGAAAAACTTCATCACTTTATTCCCTGCAAAATTTTAAGCAAAGAATGCATTTGTAGAAAAGTATCTTGATCTTTTCTTTTAGGATGGCAGTTTTCTTAAAAGTATGCAACAAGTCATTTAGTGCAGGCCTCTGCTTGGGATGTGAAGTTTTAAGTTTAGTTCCTTCTTCCGCTTCAGGACAGCTGAGTCTATTATCTTTCACTTGTGCACTGCCATGATTGCTTGTAGGTCTTTTGAGTTGTACTGGCCTCATGACTCTCATTTTTGGAGTTCCACAGCTCATAATCCAACCAACCAACCAGACAAGCAAGAGCTTCTTTCAATAGGGAAAGAAAAGAGCAGGACATCAAAGTGCAGTGATTAGAGCTCTCATCTAGATGGAAAGGGTGAAGATCTGTTTACGTTTGTTTTTTACACAAGAGAGTAGACTGAAATCTTCCCCTTCTCCTTTATTTTCAATTCCAGCTGGGTACCAGTCTGGTCTTCCTTGATGTCCAGTCTGAGACTTCTGTAGCCTGCTCAGTAGCAGGTTTAATATATAAAAATCAGGTACATATGAAGTTTTTATTTATTAGCTAAGTGCCTAGTGCTCTTTTAAAGCCTGAAATTTTAATCATATAAGCCTCAATCCTGCTTAAATACTGCTGAAGAACCTAACTCATTTTAGAGGAGCTAGATCTTCTACTGCATGCCTGAGGCAGGCACTTCACCCTGCCCCTCCCCCCCCCCCCCCATCTCCCACTCCTTTACCATATTTTTGTGCTTGAAGGCATGATAAAGGTGATTACATTCAGTAGAAGACTTAGAATACAGATATTTTGTTCAGAACTCCTCCACGTGGTCTGTGTTTTTACCTCCTCTATCTATGTGTAATGCTATAGTAAACTTCCCATTTGAATAGCACCTGGGCATCTTTGAGTGAAAAATGTCTTTTTGGTCCATAAAGAAACGGAGCAAGATTTTTACCTAAATCATTGAATTTCACATACTGGAGAAAGCAGCTGGGGAGGGGGCAGGACAGAGGCCTTAAGAATCTTGTGGTCCTTATATTACTTCTTGGTTTTGTCTTAAATAAGAAGGTTAAACTCAATGTCCTTACCTGAAGAACTACTTTTCTGTTTAGCATTTAATAACATAATTTAAAATGTGCATATGTTAAACATAACTTGATAGCAAAAATGACATTCCCAGACAGTGCAGTGAAGTATAAAGGATAAGGCTCAGTAAGAGTTTGTGACTATCCTGTGAGGAGCAGATAAAATATCCTTTTCTTGCAAGTGCCCTCATCCTTTCCTCCCTCCAAGCCCTTCAGCTGTAAAGCTGCAGTCTGATTTAATAACTTTTCCTGCAACTTAAAATAAGTGGTTTAAGTATTTAATATGTTGTAGAACTGCTATTTTGTTTTCTGTCATTTAGTCAAGTTCTTCACATTCTGACACAAAGACCAAACAGGCAATGAAGAAAAACAATACAATTATATTCTTTACAACACAAAATCCCAAAAAACAACCAACCAACCAAAAAACCCAAACAAAGGAACAACCAAAAAACCCCCCCAGACGCCCAAAAACCAAGAAACCTCACAAAACTCTGACTCAAATCTATCACTGTAGAAAAATATAATGTCCCAAATGCTGACAAAGGCCAAATTTATCAGCTCCTCTGGTGTAAAATAACTAAGCAAAAATTCTCAAAAGAGCTAGGAAAGAATCTTTTTCCCCAAAAACATCTTTCCATTGTCCTTTATTAACACCATTTTCACGCACAGCATCTTACTTAACATGCAGAGTAAAATCCCTTTCTGTTAGAGAAGCCCGAAAATACTTCCCATTAGAATAAATAGCTGAAATTGTTGCCAGGGTCCAAGCATTCTGCAGAGTAGTTCCTTGGTCCTCAGAAACACTGTCCATATAGAAAATATGTGGATCACATCTCACTCCTTTTATCACCTGAACTAGTAGTCACGTGTACAAAGTTGATTTGCAATATTTCTTTTTAATTGTATTAAATTTATAAATATATTTCACAAGTTAGAGACTGCATATAAAAGATTCCTTTCATACGACATAAATAACTGCAGTTCTTTACGCTAGCTCTTTTCTTTAAAGTCAGTATTAGTTTGAATCGTTCTATATTAGTCTTTCTCAACTTCTATTTTGGATAAAACATTTTGGAAACAAGAGGGGTCATGGAACTGCTATTAAGAAACAGACTGGAGAACAATTTTTGTTTCTGTAGGATGCTTCATTCACAGTACCGTGACACTCTAGAACCAAATTTCCTCAGGTTAGTGGTGTAAGAGCTAAATATATAATGTATGCACTTAACAACGCAATATATGTAAAAACAACCAAACCAAAACCACTTAAAAGTAGAAATAAATCAAATTAAAATACAGAAGTATGTGTATGTAGATTGATAGCCAATTAGTTTCCCTGAGAACATTTGACTTGGTGACTGAAGATGACAAAGGATATATATTTAAATATTTTAAGTATTTCAGAACTTTATAAAAAGTTGTAACACTAAGTAAAGAAATTGCAAACATTGACAAGAGAGAAAGATTAAGAAGAACATATCTTTTTCAAAAAGCATGATTTTTAGAATTAAATTGGAGTTTGCAATTTTGTGTTTCACTGCACTCAAGGCATCTATGGTAGTTCTTATGGCATTAGTACACACAAAAAAATCACATATACTCAAATACAATTTGAATGTATGTGTCAGAGGACCAGATTCAACCAGCAGTAAGGGAGAGTGTAGTGGATTCACTCAGGAATATAAATCCAGATAATTGCATTTTCTTTGTTATAGTCCTTTTTGATTTGTCTGTTTAAATTGTTGCAGGAATTACCTGGGCATGGAATTCTTATGATGTGACACTGGAACTCAGTCTTCTGTAGCCAATATTCCTCAAACACAGAATATTTATCCTTTTGGTCTCTGCATCAAAGAAAAACCTAATATATTAAATCATACTAGTATATCAGAATTTTAATATTTCTCCTTTGTGAGAGCAAAATTCTAAACTTCAATTTATGAAGGAACTTGATCCTATGAGTTTTAAGGGAAGAAAAGCAGAAAGGAAATTAAAAGGATTGTGATATATTTCTTAGAATGAAGACTTTAATTAAGTCTTTAATGTTGGGGTTTTTTTTACCTAATATTACATTGGTTTAATTATTATTTTATTTAGCTGATTCATGCACATTTCTTAAATGCAGCTGTGTGAGATTATTATAATAATTCTAGATACAGATAAAATTGTATAGTCAAGATTTATCTGCCCTTAAGTAAAACAGAACTGGCCATGGGATAGAATACATTGATGTATAACATTAATGATAAGGATAAAGAGTTACTTAAATTAAAAATGTCAGGAGACTTTCCTGAAACAAATCCAGTCAGAAATAAAACAACTTTGGAAAAAACCCCCCACTTTGCCTTGAAGTAAAGATTTGAAGAAACACTGGAAGTTCTTTCTAATTTTTTTCTTCTTTTTCTTTGAAAAAAGAAGAAAAGGAAAAAAAAACAAAGAAAAGAAAAGAAGAAAGCCTTATTTGAAACATACTTTTTGATCCTGTCAACCTCATTAAAATTTGTTACACAGGCAAAAACCTGTTTCTGTTCTCTATGCCAGTATTCCCAATCTGTGACAAAATTACCCAACCCCCATTTATTCCTCTGAGAAGCCTGCATTGTTCACTAAAGGCATATATAATTAAGCATAATTTGCAATCCTTTGATCACTTTCATGGTTCTTCTTTGAATTAGAAAATTATTTCGATACCCTTCTTAGCTGCAGAAATCTGAACACCAAGATCTAGCAATAAAAAGCAGTGACAAATGCATACCATCTGCTATATGATATTATCGTTTGTATCCACCCAGCCATTAATTTATCAACATATTATGCACAATCTATTTAAATTTTAAAATTTAAAACGATGCATGCTGCTTGTATCCCAAAATATTCTAATAATGCTTTATTAAGGTTATCTGCTTCTTATTTTCTACTTTCTCTTTTTGTCATCTGTAGATATGTTCAATAATTATTTTGTGTTTTTATTTTCACTTTTTGTTCTCAGACCATTTTTTGACAGAAATGTTGAATAGACACAATGGAGATCTGATCTCAGAAACACACTAGAAACACCATTTTTCATTTAATGAAAATTTCCCATTTATGTTTGTCCTGGTTTCAGCTGGGTTTCAGAGTTAGTTTTCTTACTAGCTGGTGCAGTGCTGTGTTTTGGATTCAATAATACGGTGATGTTTGGTTGTTGCTAAGCAGTGCTTACCACAAATCAAGGACTTTTCAGTGTCCCAGGCTGTGCCAGTGAAGAAGTGCATAAGAAGCTGAGAGGGAGCATGGCCAGGACAGCTGGCCTGAACTGGCCAAAGTTCAAAGTTCAAAACTCAATGCCACATTCCATATCATAGAAAGGCATACCCAGTACATAAAGGAAGGGCAGTTGGCCAGGAGCCACTGGTGGCTGCCCAAGGATGAGCTGGACACTGATCAGCAACCAGTGAGCAACTGTGTTGTGCATCACTCGTTTTTCATGTGTTTTATTCCCCTTTCTCTCTAATTTTTATTACTATTATCATTAGTAATAGCAATATATTATTATATTTTGTTTAAATTATTAAACTGCTCTTACCTCAAGATTTACTTTTTTTTTTTTCTGATTCTCATCTCCACAGGGGTGGGGCAGGGAGTCAACAAGCAGCTATGTGGTACTTCGTTGCCAGCTGGGGTTAAACTCAGATCTAACTTATAATTTTAAATCTTTTTAACATAGAATTAAAATATCATGTGATATGAAGCTGCACGAAAATCCAAGTACATTAAAACACTATTATCTTTATCAACAAAACCTCTTATTTCAAGTTAATATTAAAAAGTTCCATTTTCCTCAGACTAATGCCAATTGGCTTTGATTCTGTGCCTCAAGCCTGTTCTCACCAATTTGTTACATCACTTAGAACGGGTATCACATGAGCAGATTTGTAATCTATGATAATGCTCCCTTCCCAGAATGCCTCTAAAAACCAGAACTATCTCATCACTGCAATATGCTTAGGATCCAAAAGGTAAGAATTTTGTATGTATTACCCTCTCCCACATTTACATTTATAAAAGAAAAAAATATTAAAAGAATAAACTAAAACACATAATATGGTAACCCAAATACAGATGTTCTAAACTGCATGCTTTGCTCCGTGGAGAAAAGATGGAGGGATGAAGAGTATGTGACAGTCCTGTAATTTTGCTTGATCAGCAGCACAATGAATGCAGCTGAGAATATATAGAGACTGCTACTGTCAGAATCATATATTTTTAGTACTGTCAAACATTAACTTTACCTCTGTTCTATAGACTTCCAAGATTAACAGAAAGTCAGCACTACTGATCTATGAAATTCCTTGCTAAACTAAGATCATTATCTGCTTGCTTTTGCCAGTTAAAATGGCCAAATTTTCTGTGGTTTCTGGATTTACTTTCTTTATAAAGTTAGATTTTAAATCACGTGAGCGACATTCATTTCCCCATCAGATGACTGATTTTTCAGAATCTGAAATATCATTTTAGGCAGAAAGCCTTTGTAATTTTAAAAACATGCTAAAATATTACTTAGATCTCCTCCCTGTATTTTTTCAGATTAAATCATTTTGCTCGCATAACACAACTGCAAACCTGCCCCTTAAAATGTATGCATTTCTGATAGAGATGTTTTTGAAGCTACATCCTTGCTGAGTTTTTTGGAGTTCATTTACCCATTCTTGAAGCTAGTATAACTGAGACAATGAACACATGGATGCAATGACGCTACATAATTTGTACCTTGATAAAGTACTTCCCTGACAGTCCAATGTATAGCTGTGCAGAGTAAAAATATAAACTGTAATACCAATGTTTAACTATAATTATTACTACTGAGTTTTGTATATGTAACCAGAGCTGTTCAAAAGCAGACATTTTTTTTCCAAAGAACTGTGGTGAGAAAACTGCAACGCAACTCAAAACAAAAGTGCTACTCACAGAAGGGAGGTCATATAAAGACAACATTCTGGTGTTGCTGGATGCCCTAAAAATACTTCACTGTCTTGAAAAAAAAATTAAGGAATTGTTATTAAGAGAAACATACTTTCATTTTGAGGAAAAAACCAAGAAAGTGACAACCAGAGAGGTGCCTGTGCAACTGAGATTATCTTTTTATTCAGTCATTTGATTTCAAATCTGTGGCCATTTCCTCCTCCTCTTCATCCAAATTCCAGACTGATTAGGGCAAAGACAGAATTTTCTCTCAAAACCCCAAACATCAGACAGTTATTTCAAAGTATTTCTAATATCCTTTATTTTTCCTGTGGAGAGAAGTGTAACAGTATGAAAGTTTTCTTCCTTCCCCTGGTTATGGTGCCAGACTGGTATTTACTGTAATCCACAATTTCCATGGTGCAGCAATTCGGATGCCAAGTCACTGCCCACTCCAGGCCTTTTCAGTTAATATGGAGCGTGACTTCCAGTGAATGAAAAGTTATTGCAGTTTTTGCATGGCACTGACAGAGGGAGGAAGGAAGTAACATTTTCACAGCATGACATGTAAAGTTAAGCTCTCTCACTCTGCCAGTGAGAAGAACCACTACCCTTGTTAAGACTATTCTTGTTAAGAATTGTTCACTGATTTTATAGTATACCTTTAAGAACTTTGCATATAGAGAGGTTTTACTGAGGAACTGCTGTTTGCGTTAAGGAACTAAGGCCAGCAGCAGTGGGAGTGTTAGTTTTCACTTCAATAGCTCAGAAACACAAGGGGCCGGGCTGCCCTTCTGTCTTTTGAGACTTACTTGTTCTGTGACATGGAACTTGTATAAAAATCCTTTCATCTATTTTTCCTATTTGATTATATAATAACAAAAGATGTTCACACCTATAATTATGTAAAGCATATGCACTCCCTTTAGAGTTGTTTCAGCGTACCAGCCTAATGTGCTCACAAATCACCATAATGACTGATTCCTAATCCTCTACCTACTGTGGGTAAAAACAAGGGGAGAAAAGGGCAATACTCTGGCCCTAATATCAATAATATCCCACAAGTATTAGGACTTCATTTACCCATATATTTCTGCATCACCAGGGACCTAGTTAATACCAAACTATCTGTCTCCTACACAATTTCTTAAGCAGCCAGAATGTGGACAGGACTGGCTATAAATAGAGCATTAACTAAACACAGGCATGGAATATTTCTTCTCTGACTATGCATGAAGATAAGCAAATCTGTGTATCCCCATCTTGAGCTTGATATTTGTATGTTTCTTACAGCTGTAGCAGGAAAATAATTACAGTACTTGCCTCTATGTTTAGTCTAAGTGAGGAGAAGCAACTGTGTCCTGTCTCACACGTGATTTTGTTGGTTCAATGATTAAAACACAGTTCAAAAAAGAGCAGGTCTAACTTCAGCTAATAAATAGAAAGCATGCAAAAAATAACTGGTCTGTTTATGAGCTGTCAATTATTTGAATCAGGAAACAGGAAAATGCTTTCAGATTTCAAGGAATAGAACTCACTATTATGTATTAGCCCAAATGTGAATCTGGGACTGGTGAAGCAGGAATGTTTATATCCAAATGAACATTTTCATATGAGTAAGACTGATTAAAAGTTAATAACATTTTAAAGAAAACAGAATTGAAGTAAATATTGAATTTAGATTATGTATATAGAGAGAGTCCTTGTACATTGGAAATCTACACAGGTTTTCATTAAGCATGTTACCTGAGGTTCCAAAACCATCATATGTGTGTCATCCTAAAAGTTTGAAAGACTAATATAGCTTAGAGCTTTTCTGTAAGACAAAGTAGATCACACTGTGTTCCATATTGCTAGGTTTTTTTCTGCTGCTCAAAATTGCATTAGTTGCAGTGCATTATTCCAACAATGCAAATTGCAATGTAGTAATTTTAATCACTGAAAAAGTGGCCAGACTTATCCCTTTCTATTCAAAATGTAGAGAGCTTCCATAAATAAAATCAAAATATTACTTTCTATTGCTTCTATTATTGCAAAGGCAACACTTGCACAAAGTAAGCCAGAATTTTTCATGGTTTATTCATTACTCTGAGAACTAAGTTTTGCAGTCAAAATTCATACAGCTGGTTCTTATTTTAGAAGACTAGTGGTTTGCCCTAATGTTTAGCTTCCAGATTTTTATCTGTAGTGGCTCATAATTATAGAAAAAAAAAAATTTATAAATATATATATGTTTTTACTTCTGAGTTAACAAATTTCAGCCAATTTTAAACATATTGCAATGCTGTGTTGTGGGTACCTCAACTTTCAATAAATCCACTTAAATAATGCTTATATAAAAATGTCATTTATTTATTTGCATTTGTTCATGAATAGTCAAATACTTATACAGTAAATTTTTTCATGACTCAATATTATTCAGCATAACCACTCATAAGGTTTTTTGCTGGTAGTGTGTTCTTAACTCCCTGCCCTACACAGGTGTTGTTAGTTGTATATAATCTTTGAAAGATTTGTTCAAAGGAAACCAAATTGCAATCAATATGTTTAAGTTCAGTCCAGAGTCCAATAGAGTCAAGGCACAAAACAATTTTCAGTGTTTCCACTATACACTGTAATTGTCCCTTGAGAAATGTGCATTAATAAAGTAGCAGTAACTTGACTTTATTAAGTCATATTATTGAAGTAAATTTTGACATTGCTTCCTCATATTGCTGTTTATTTTTTTATTTTAGCCCTTAGTGAAGGAAACAAATCCCTTAAAGTCATGAAAATCTGGCAGGTGACTAAGTTTCCGAATATGTGTTGTACAGCGGACACCTCTTCTGCAGTGCCTGCAGGTATCTCCCGAGAGTTGTTAACCTCTCAAATCAGGGGCTACTAGGACAATAAACACACTAGAATAGAACAGTTTTTAGGACATCAGTAACTTTTGCAGCCTGTACTGTGTTCAGCACTGACATGATTTTGCTGTTAGCAGAGAACTGCCCTAGGGAGTTTTAAATAGTTCAGATAAGTCTACATGAACTGAAGATACCCCAGCAGCTCTGGTGTAGTTTCTTCTCACAAGAAGGAAGGATAATGGTGCCTTGCAAAATTGTTTCATTATTTTATGAAACAGGTTCAGTTAAGTACCTTTTATATTCAAGTGTTCAGAAGGAACTTTTCAGTATTTGCACAGACAGAGAAATCAGAGAAAAAGAGATTTCTGTGAGTAAGACTTTTTTTGAAATTATAAAGAGATAATTAACGCATAAAGTGAGACTATGGGTCTGGTGTAGAGCTGGAATGAAATTATAAGTAGGATTTATAAACCACTGAAATAGGGGTTCATCACATAAGTGCTGACACAGCAGTAGTAAGGGTCAAATGGAGCAGGATTTCCATGAGGCAAAGCTGCTGGAGGTGCTATATGATGTTAAAGAACAATATTAGCAACATATTCCTTGATGCATCTAAATCCCTCTAATTCTAAGACCATCCCCTATATATGTCTTCTGCACACAGTGAAAAAGTCATTGTGATACTTTTGCAGGCATCAGGGGAGTATCTTCAGCTGCTGACTTAAACACTCATTAGCAAAGTCTATCAAAGGAGTTTTTGCAGTCTTTGTCTAATAATATTTTTTGAGAACTCATTCTATGCTTTTATCTGTCATGATACTTTAGCACCATGGTCCAAAATCAAAGAAACTGATATTATGGAGATCGAGAGATTTTGAAGGTACGCACTCCACAAAATTTCATGTCTGAAGCAAAGTCATGAAATTGCAAAAATGACAGATTTGTCTCAAAGTGTTTATCACCTCTTAAACTTTTATCATAATGAAATTATTTTTACTCTTTGGTATAAATTTTTAGAATTTTAACAACTCTGTTTCTTCCTTCACAATTGTAAGGAAAACAATCCTTTATTATATATTTGTACCCAAAACTAGGCCTTGAGAGCTCAGTATTGGTGTAATATGACGCAGAACATGGGAGATCAAACATCATAATCAAAGGTCTTTTTTTAATTATGGCAAGAATAATGAAGTGAGCTGCATCTGACAGACCCCTTGGAACCCATTACTGTGCTGTACAGCAGCTCATGCTGACACCACTGAGGCACAAAACTTCAGACATTGACAAAGACCTTTAAAAGGCTCTGAAGACCATGTTCTAGTTGCCTGTTGGGATACTTAATACCATCTTATTTCCCTGATAACATTTAGAAATGAGTTTCTCTATAATCAAGAAATTTCAAACAGTAAAGGCAGTGCAGCACCTAAAATAAGTTGTTCAAGAGGTGATTTACATTGTCTCAGGTAAAAAGCAGCCCAAGACAGCCTAGTTAAATGAATAGGCTTTTATATGTGTAACCATTAAAAAAGGGTCCAGTTTTATTAGTGCAGTTAAACTCTCTCTCTGAAATGAGTGAAAATCCAAGCTTCACTTTATCAGCCAAGATACATGTGTAAGCATTCATTAATGGAACAAAAGGATCTTTATAAACGATACCTAAAATCTCATGAGTACTGAGCAAAAAATATATTTATTCCAAGTACATGATTTAAAAAAAATGTGGTTTGGGGAATATGAATGACTTGCATATGGTCATTGAAAAGGCCAAAATAGGATGAGATATTCCATTGTAGAGGCTAAATTCTGCTTCATTTTCCTCAGTTATTGGTAATGTAATTCAAAAGCAAGAAAGAAGTAAAAAATACTGCTTGGGGACATTGAGACACGGTAAAAGAAAGAATGTCCTACATGGAGACATAATGAACAATCCACAGTTTTGTAATCCATAATAACAATCCAAGATTACGTTCATAATGATTTATATTTCAGTATCTATCAATAAAAAAGGAAATTAACATGGACAATATCACTTTTTTACTTATCTGACTGTTACATATAACTGTACAATGTAACTACTTGAATTACAGAGCTACTATAAACTTTCCTTTGAAATTACTGGCCTAAAATTGTTTTGCAAAAATCCGAGGTTTCTCAAAATGAAATTCTTAATTTCATTAGGGCATCTTCAAAAATTGTAATTTCAGAAATGAATGTTTATGCATTTTACAGTGTTTAAAATCCAGTGTTTATATTTTGTTTTCTAACTTTTTACCATGACCCCCACTCTAATCTGTGTGACATCTATCATTTTGCTTTAAAAAGAGCTACAATGTCTACAATACGTCCACATTAAAACTTGAATTTGGCATGGTTATATTTTATGCTTCCCTCATGAATGAAGGAGAGAAATTGCATTAAAAAACTCATTCACAGTGAACTAAATTTTAAAACTATTTTATGAAGTATCTTAGGTCAGACTTTTAGAATAACTCTTAAATTTATAAATATTATCTATTTGTATACATAAAAGCCAACCATTGTTTATTGTTATGAATACAAAAATAAGAAAATATGTCCACAACTCCTCAACTGCTCCTTGCAGATTTGGATTTTCACCCAAAGGGATGAAAGTTCTCACAGAAATTTCCAGATTCAGGGAAAAATATTCTGTGAAAATATTGTTTGAGTTCAGTGTCTTCTGCTTCATGTCCGTGGTATAAGAAACAAAAACTATAAAAAAATAAGAGATTTAAAATATTTGCAATTCTAACTTGATAGCATTACACAGCAAAAGAGAAAGGTAGAGAAAATAGTCACAGAAACAAGAATAATATCAGATGGAAAATACTTTTAAGATTACAGAATCCAACCATAGGTTGGCATATAAATTATGAGTAGGCCATGCCCTGGCAGCGAAGAGGGTCACCTGTGCCTGGGGGGCAGCAGGCACAGCATCATCAGCCAGGCAAGGGAGGGGATTGTCTTCTCTCTTCTCTTTGGTGGCCAGTGACAGGACCAAGGGAATGGCCTGAGGTTGTTTCAGGGGAGGTTTTCGTAGAATTCAGGAAAAGGCTCTTCACCCAGAGGGTGGCTGAGCACTGGAACAGACTCCCCATGGAAGCGGTCACAGCACCAAGCCTGACGAAGTTCAAGAAGTGTTTGGACACTGTTCTCAGGCACATGGTGTGGTTCTTGGGGATGGTGCTGTGCAGGCCCAGGATTTGGATTCAGTTATGCTTGTGGGTCCCTTCCAACTCAGCATATCCTGTGACTCTGTGTTTCTGTGAACCATTAACCCAGCATTGTAACGCCCACCATGAAACCATGTACCCAGATGCCACATCTACATGTGTTTTAAATCCTTCTAGAACTGGTGACTCAACCACTTCCCTGGGCAGCTTGCTCCAATGCTTGACAACCCTTTACACTGAGAAATTTTTCCATATCCAATCTAAACCCCACTTGGTGCAACTAGAGGCCATTTTCATGTGTCCTATCACTGGTTGCCTGCACCTCACCACAACCTCCTTCCAGGCAGTTATAGAATGATAAAATCCCCCAAACCACTTCTTCTCCAGGCTAAACCACCCCATTTCATCAGCTGTTTCTCACAGGACAATTCACCAGTATTGTTATCCTTCTCTGGACATGTGCCTGTGCCTCAGTGTCTTTCTTGTAGTGAGGGGCCCAGAACTGGATTTGCATGTGCACACACATGGTGCAAACATCTTACAAAATATTCAGTGTAATAGCATCATTAAAAAAAAAGAATCATCCAGTTATTAATAATCCAAATACCTCCCTGCAAATTAAATATATTTGCCACCTAAAATCTCTCTTGATTAAATATTATGTGATTTCATATGCATTAACTCTTCCTAACAATAGTGCTTCTCTGACTCTCTTACTGTATTGCCATTAAAGTCTAAGTGTCTAATAAAATGCAGTTTATGCTTTACTATATGCCTTCTTTGTTTCTGCTGTTCTTTACTCAACCTCTGTGCCAGATGAGTGTAAGATTAATGTGCATTCTTTATAACCTCGGACAATTACAGAACTGTTAAAACAAAGTGGTTGATCTAAACTCCTGAAAATCATTTCCTCAATTAGTAAAATTCTTTACAGACATGGGAAAGACTCATTTTCAAAATTATGTAATCTCTTACCGGTGCTGGCAATGGTTTTAGAGCACAGAAAGAGGTTAACTATCAAACTCAATTTTAAATATATTGATTTAAAAAGATCTGTTGATTAAAACAAATATATTCATTTTTTAATATATCCTGTAGGTGATATATTCTATTCTGTCTACTCCAAGCCTTGTGTAAAGGGAGATTATAGTATTGGTTTAGTCTTTGGTAAGAAATGTCTATATAACAATCGTAGAAATCACAGCTGATAATAATTATGGCAGTCTCAGTAGGGAAGCTAAAGATGGATTTATCATAAGATGAACCATTTTTAGCGGAGTTTGGTTCCTTTTGAAGAAGACCACACAGAAAATCTTGAAGGCTCTTGAAATGATGCATTTGTATGAGCTAAGCTTTTAATTTGTGATCTGCCTGTCATGAGGAGTGGCACATAGCTGTGCCACCTGAGGAGCAGAGAATAATTCAGAACATCACTGTTTTCTCCTCCCCCATGGGAAATATAAGTTACTTTGAACTTTCTCTTGCGTAGCAGTAACTTGTCTTGGATGTCTGTCCAGATGCTCTAGGAAGCCTCAGAGGAGAAAAAGTCTGCCTGCTTCCAACTCAATTCCTAGCTTCTTATTTGAGGCTTCAGTACAGACCTTTGTGAACGAAATCAGGCAGCCCATGAAGACAGGGTTATTAATGTCACTCCTTTCACAAACACTAAATGACTAAGTCTGAAATGCTTCCTCTTGTTGAGTAGCACTTCATTTCAGGAATAATTCAGGACTCATTCCAAACAGGAAAATTCATGTCTGCTGATGTTGTCATTTCTCCCTCTGTTCTGTGAGTTTTGTGTATTTTGTCCACTTATAACTGGTCCTGAAAACTGCTGAAATTCTCTTGTATTGTATTACTTTCTTTATGTATAAGTAGTTTTAGTTCGTGGCCAATTTAACTTTGAGAATCAAGAAATATGTAAGTATCTTTTCAAATTCTGTCCTTGTTTGATTCCTTATAGAGGTAGTAAATGGAATTTGTGTTAGTTCTGTAAACCTCTACAGCTAGTGAATAGCAAGAACTTCCTTGAATTTGATAGCGTTTTGTGTTGAATTGGTTAGCTGTGTCAAATTGTTAAAATGTTGTACCTACACAAAAAAACCCCAATCCACAAAAAATAAAACAATCAATCAAACAAAAATGGCCAAAAATATATCTGAGCTAAGGAGAATATTAATGAATAGGTATGAAGAATTGGTGTAAAAACCTCTAGGAAAAACTATTGCATGTGACTGTAATCAAGGATTTATTCTCATGGCTTTTGCCAATAAGAACAAAAAAAAAAAAAGAAATTTCATTCGCTAAAATGATAGCAATCAGGTTTTCTGAACAAAAGAGAAAGGAAAAGAGATTAACTGAATGATGAAACAATCCCCTGCAAACTGTTTATTTGTAGCCCAGTTGTTAAAGCAAATTCTGAGAAGACAGAGGCAACAGCAGGTTTAGTATCAGATGTGTCACCTGTTCTCACACTGAAATCACAAAATAAGCCACAGGCCTTACCTGTCCCATTTATGCTACATGGTGTGCAGGAAAGGAATCCTAAGCTTTATTTGCTGATGACATCATAAAGGTCATTGCATAAGGATACTGATAATGACTTTGGGCTTATGGAGGAAACCTAAATTTAAAGGTTTTTTAAACCTTTAATTTTAAACCTAATTTTATGAAACACATAACTTATGCTACATATTCATATATAATTATACTTTCCAGGGATAATTTTAATGGGTTTTTTTTTTACCATAATATCTGACTTATTGAAGCTGGAGATCCTTAAAGCAGAAAAGAGAAACAAGATGCCTTTATCAAACTGAAAATCCTGAATAAACAAATGATTGTCTGGCATCTACAAAATTTGTGTGAAGTAACAAACCTCCAGCTACACACTCATGTTGTCAGAACTGGCAGCAGTAGAGAATGGGATTCTGTAGGGCTGAGGTGTCAATGAGGAGAAAAAGCTACCCACATCATAAAACACCAGAGTCATTTAGAGAGATGGAAGAGAAAAGGACTAGTATCTCCAATAGCGAAATTAAAATGGAGAGTCCTATGTCCTGATCTGCCAACAACTCACTTGGCGATCACCTCTAGAGGAATTTTATGAATACAATGTCTCAGAAGGCATCTCAAGCAGTGCTCACACATGTGTGACTGTAAATGTAAGAAATATTAATAAATCCTTATATTTTAAAATAAATGTCTTTTAAGGTAGATTCAAATATATGAGTGTATTAGCCAAAGTTTTGAGAGCATTTAACATTATTTAAAATTAAATTAAGTGAAGTGAAATGATAAAATCTCCATTTTAAGACAAAAGGAGTTTCTCCTTTTCTAAAGTTCATCTGCTCTGAGCATTTTTCTTTGTCTTCTCTTTCTTTCAGAAAGGATTTTTGCTTTTTTAATCAGCTGATGTGATCATTAACCACAATCTTGAGCACACCCAGTTCCTTTGTATGATCATGTCTCTGTTGAGATCTGTCTTAAACTTCATTCATCATTATTTGCCAAATATGAGAAAGTGTAACAAAATGTCATTGTAAGAAAATATTGGTCTTAAAGACTAATTACACAGTTTGTAAGCTGGGAAAGATACCTACAGTAGGTGGTATGTCTCAGATGAGGAATAAGGTTGGCCCAAGGAATGAATCACAGTATACAAAAATACATCATTGAACAGTGTTGATAACATATATCACCTACACCATAAAGCCCAGGAAGAACCATTTATGTAGAATTTACTGACATGTGAACCAGATATATGCATTGTTAGATCAGTGCTTCTTTTCTGCCCTTATTTTCTTTTCTCATTTATTATGTTTTTTCTAAATATGATCCTGATTATTGCCACCAGCTAGCTTGTGCCATTTCTGATTTGAACACACGGCCCAGAGATTCATGGTTTTGACAGCTAAAAACCTGTTTTAACCTTCCCACCTCTCTGCTGGTACAGGCCAGTGGACAAATGGTAATAGTGGAGTTGGCCAAGGACATACCCAACTGCACCTTCACTGACAGAGATAAGGAGATGTAATATTTAGCAGTAAGTGAATTTCCCAGTATTGTCTTAGGTATGTGCCAGGGCCCTCAGCTCTCCCTTTTTGTCCAAATCCCAGTGTTTGGAGGCTTTTCTTTTTAAAATAACAGTAATTTTATATTCTGTAATTGGTTCCCAGTTTTTAATCATTCAAAACATAATTTCTTTTCACAAGTTACTATAATACATTGAAGCCAGGAATTCGAAAGCCCACCTTCTTAGGGAAAAAGTAGAGTGTTCCATTTTTGCAGTGTGATAAAGGAGAAATGCCCTTTGTAAGTCCATGAAGCATTTTGAACTCCCTACTATTATTCATGTTCTGTTTCTTTTTATATTTCTAGTCTTTGCCCAATTTTTAAGAGAGCTGCATATGAGTATATATTCAAGCAACACACATAAGCCTCAGGATAGACAGCAAATTATCTACATAACTCTTTAGATGTGTTTCAGAGAAACATGACTTATCATTTTGCTGTCTACAATCAATGTGACTCATGGCATCTAGACTTTTGTGAAAGAATACTAACAAAAATGCCTAGTACATGAGAAAAACAACATGATCTAATTGTGTTTTGCATCCAAATAACAGCCTAACTCAACCAATATTGAGGGTAAATTGCTGGTATTTTTATTAACATGTATTTTAATCCTGTCTCAGCTACCATTAATCAGCCCTTATGAAGCTGTTAGTTTTTTATAAACAGAAACTTTTTCAATGGTTATTTTAGCCATGTGTCTCCTGCAGCAGTCTCATTCAGGAGTGGAATCTTGCAGTCTCTTGGGAGTGGAATCCCAAGGGTTGTGCAGGAAAAAAGAACCTTTTACTCTAATGTTTGACCATATATCCATGCAGACTTTATCCATTTGAAAAGACAGCAGGAAAGGAAGCTAGATTTTTTTGTTGTGGAGTTGAAAGACAATTCTTTGTAAGTGCTGGTTTTTATTATAGGAGTAATTATAAACTTGTTAAGTAAGCCGTGTAAGTCTTTTGACTCAGATTCCATTTTCGCTACTATAAAATAGGAATTAAATACTGTTCTGACAACCAATGGAATCATGCAGAGCTTTGGGATTTTCTTGTGAAGAGGGCTATGTAAAAGCCGGCGTATTTTCTGTTATTATTCTCATGGAAGGAAAGCTGTTACTGGGATGTCAGTAGAAGGCAATCATAAAAGGGACAGACATGGAGAAGAATATTTGATTTTAAAACTCAGCTAATACTGTCAGAGTGACAGTTTGTCTATCAAAATTCTGGTTTTACAATGTATTCTATACAAATGTCTTAATGTCAGTGGAATGTGTTTATGCCAGACTGGCCCTTGTGTAAAAATCCATTTTCCCTGGATTACAAATTTTTTCCACAGTAGTCAGCATTTGATTAACTGGAAATACTTTTTTTTGCTTATGTGAAGGGGCTCTTTTCCTATTCTTTATAATATTTAGTTTAACTCTAGTTTCTCATACTAAGTTTATTATTGTACAGGAAGTGTTATGTTTTCACATGTGTATTTTTTATCTATTAAAGCTGTCTCTGGTCATTATAAACTGCCCTTATGAAATAGACAATGTCTTCATAGTATGTGATTATATTCTCTTGCTAATCTTCCATAACACAATCCTGCCTGGTTCTGTCTTAAGCAAGACTAATTCAGTTGCATCAATCAATTCAGTACATAACTAGGACTGAATTAAATGTTGACTAAGTCTGTGGTTCTGTTTGAGATCAGTATACCAGTTTGGTCAGAAAACAAATATACCATTAAGGGTAAACATTTATAAAATATATATATTTAATGAAGAATAATATGTAGTGTGTAAATGGCTTTTCCTATCTTTTTTTAAAGTATTTAAGCACATATATAGAATTGACAAAATAAGGCAATGTCTCTTTAAATCATGTGCTAGTAACCTGACCCCATTCTATTTTGGAAGCTTTTGCACTAAGGAAAATATGTTCTACATAAGAAATTAGTATTTTGTCCTGAAAGAACACTTAATTTCCCATTACTAAATGTGCAGGTTTTGATAATGAAAAAAATTTTTATTTATTTATTCAAAACAAAAGTGAATTTAAGGCTTATTTTTGTACTCAGATATCTGAGATTATTAGTACAATTCAGTATGTTTGGAAAATTTTACCTTTTCAGATACTAAAAACCTGAAATTGATTTATGTCTTGGATGAGAAAGCTTACTTCCAAATGAAACACAGTTTGTTTCCATAAAACATAATGTAACTTCTTATGTGATGAATAGACTTTCACTATTCAAACTGATTACTCAATTTAGCAGAAAACTATAAGTTTAATGAGACATTGAATTAAAATGTTCAGGAAAAAAGAATCTGATTTTCTTCTACTTTATGACAAATGTTCTCCAAACACAACATAAGCAACAATATTGTCAGATCTGCAGTGCTGATGTGCTGATGAATTTTACTGTACTATGAACACAGTTAGGAATTTTACATTTGTTGTACGTATGGAGCCATGTCAGTGGTGGTAATTTAGTTTTTGATCTGGGAAATGGGGAAATAAGAATGAGAAGTGTGCCATTTTTTTCCCATCAAGCACAGATCTAAAAAACTCTCAGACTCTCAGAACTGTCTCCAAACTGGGTATAGAGTAGCTGACAATAAACACAATTCTGTTTCTGGAGGTGATGTTGTTTAATTCCCTGATCCTTATCATTCTTCATTTCTTATAGGTTGAACCTTGTTTCTGCTGGAGAAAAAAAAATCCCATTCATGTTGTACAGAAATTTTCTTAAGAGAAATTCTGGCCTTTTTATATGCAGTACCCAGTAAAGACTCAAAGTAACAAACACACATAAGTCAGGAAAAGAACAGAGAGAAAGGGCCAAATTCATAGCAAATGTTTTTTGCAATTACTAATTTGGCCTATGCCCCCTTTTCTTCACCTGTTATGTTCCTGCAATCATGTGAAGCTCTGGAGGTATCAGTGTGATTAAACCCAGGCAGCGCTCCTTCTCAAGAGGAGCTGTGACCTTCTCTCTTTGTGCTTCATAGCCTGCCAGCAATGGTGGTGCTTAACAGAAATCTAAGATTAATTGCCGACCTCCCATACTGGGAATGTCTGTCACCTTTTCCTACCCAAGAATAAATACATCTCTCTCTCTTTTGCTTTGTGGTTTGACTGTTTTTTATTTATTTCCCCGGCTATGGCTTCCTCAGAAGCTGCAAGCTGGTTAAGTCGCTCCACATTCTTATCTCAATATATTTGCTGCTATAATGTTATTTTAACATCTCAGTTGCAGCACCATTTATTCTCCTGTTGTTTTATAACTCCTTCTGAGATACAGTTCTTCTCAACTTTCATCTACTTAGCACAGGCCATGTGTCAGCTTTGCCAGCTTCATCAGAAGTACCTGATTAGCCTCTCAGTGAGCTCAAGGTTAAGTATCTTGATCCCAGAGTTTGAAATTCTGAATTGCACCATATCTCTTTCACCTCTAAGTCAAAGATAAGGGTTTGAAATCCCTTGCGGAAGATGAAGATGGAAGATTGTTGTTTAAACTCAAAGATACACATTTTTCTTATCTTATTCAGATCAATTTGATTTCTAGCTGCTGCAATTTCTGTTGGCTTTTGTAGCAGATTGTCTCTCTGTTTAGCTCTTACCCAGCAACATTTCTGACTCAAGTGCTGTGAAAAGCAAATAGATTTCATCACAGAGACCAGAAGAAAACAGTGATTAAAAAATAGGAGATGCATAATATGTGATAGATTTCACTTCCAATTTAAAAGAATTTTTATGAATGCTACTTTATAAGATTCAGCCAGCTCTAAATTATATCCTTTATAAAAACATTTAAAAACAGCAACCAAAAGTATGAAAAAATCTTCACTATAACAGGTAATAGAAAGGAGAATGTAAAAACCCAATTTATGGGAAATATGTCTTTTATATTGCTCTTTATGATGAACACTTTTGGTGCAATTTTCTGTGCAAAAATTCAGCCATATTAGAAGGGCGTTTTGTGAATGTGATTGTGATTTTACACCTTAAAAAAAACCAAAAAACAATCATCTACATTGATGTATAAACAATCAACATGCATCTTGAAAACTAGTTAGTAGTGTCTGGGTAAGTAACAGTAGCAAGGCAAAGTATAAGGATGAAAGTGTAATTTGTCCATGTCATTGCCCTGAGTGCCACCATCTATGTAAATACAAAATCAAAACTGTTTTTCTTTAAAATTCAATTATTTTTTTAGGCCTAACATTTTATAAATATTGAATTTTATTTTATTCTTTTCCCCAACATACTTCCAAAAATTCTATATAAATTTTAAGTTTTTGTGATTTTCTAAAATATTTGATAGTTCAGAGGATTAAAAGACATTTTCAAAAATAAAGACAATAATATTCTTTTTATATTATCTTTCACCATGTAGGAATTATGAGTTATTTTTCACTTCACTAGAAATCAGGGACTGGTCTAGAAGGAGATGTCCCTGCCCATGGCAGGTGAGGTTGGAAGAAGATGATCTTTAAGCTCCCTTCCAAACCAAACCAAACCAAACCAAACCAAACCACACCAAACCAAACCAAACCATTCAATGAGACTATGAATATAAGACAATACTTTCCATTACTATGTCCTGTGCATAATTTTCTATGTTATACTTTCCACATGAGTCTAATTATGAAAAATATTCAGATGATTTAAAAAGATATTAAAGTGCTCTCAGTAGAAATACATTTCAGTGTGACCTGCTTGGATGCCATAGGAGACACATTCAAAATAATCAATAATTATTTGCAGCATCAAATTTTAAAAGGGCTTGTAGCCAAAAAGGGAGTGAAACCCAAAAAGAGGACAGTTTTCCTCAGTTTTATTACTTTTCTTTATTATCTTTGTTTTCTTGAACTATCACCGTTATTAAAACTTTTATCTTAGTTGTTCTTAAAAATATTAAAACTGGAGATTTGAAAATATAAAGACTTGAACTTCATCCTTCAGTCTTTAAACCAGCTCATTTTCCATCCTTTTGTTTTAATTTGGCTGCTTTTCCAGGGGTGGTGTTTTATTTTAATGGTGGAATGCATGTTGCTACACTGCAGTGGAGCATACCTTGATGGTATGAAGTCGTCAAGAATTGCAGCAGTACTTTCAGTGCCGCACAAAAGGAGGCAGTGACACTTTCAACAAAGAGCTGACAATGTTGGGACTTGTTTAGGCAAAATCAAACTCCAGTTCTTACTGGATGTCTTTCAAGTTTCTCTCCCTAAGTTCTCTTTCATGGTCCTTAATATTAAGTGTTTTATATTATGTACTGTACGTAACAATCTTTCAAAACCAGATTTTACAGAACAGAAATATACACCAATAAACTGCTATATTAAGCTGTGTAGAAAAACATGGTTTCCTTTAAGAAATCAGGATTGGTTTTCAAAGGAAGGTCCACATTTGCTTTGCATCATCGTTCAGCTCATACTGGAAAGATCACAATGTAGCCAAGTCTTTGGATTCTTCTCAGCAATTTCCAAAGAGAAATAACAACTGATGTCAAAATGCTCATTTGGCCACCACATGATGTCTTTCTTCTTGAGAACCTTCCAAACAGCTCCTCTGAGCTATTTCAGAGCAGCAATTACCACCTGTCCTGGTGATTTTATAAAGGTACAAATGGCAAAATTTCACCTGAGAGAAAACATCCATACAATAAAAGTAGCATAACATGCTATACTCTTTAAGAACAGAAAACTGCAGCTGTTTCACACAGATTTTCTTTGCATTAAGTAAGGCACAAATATATATGCCTAAATGTGATAGATATTACATCCATAGATTAGTAAAGTGGGTTCTTGTGAAGACAGAATAGAATATAGATTGTATATGTGTACCTATATTACTATATTCATCATAGAATCTGCTACTTAATCTGTGTTTATATTATTAAAAGTATACTTATTAATATTTCTAAGTACATATATATGTATATGTATTAATATCTCAAGGAAAACACATAATTTATGAAAAAGAAAAGGAACAGATTAACTGACAATGCCTTCTCCCTTCTTATCAGATATCACAACTCTCCCCTGAAAATTCAGTTTTCAAGTTCACTTTCCTTGACTAATTTTTGGCAGTCTAAGGGCTATTTTTTTCAGACAGTAAAATTTGGAGTTTAGATCAGACTAGTTCCAAGTGGCGATCAGTCCTGACACAATGATCAGTACAGAAAGGGACAACATATATGTTTTTGAGATATAACACAATCCTCTTCTGTGTAACATTTTAATTTTTTGTGCTGTTCTCTTCCAGTTTTTCTACATCTTTGTTATATCTACCTTGTGTTCAAAATTTACAAATAGAACCTGTGGAAAATAGTCCTATCTGTGGAAACCCAAAAATAGACAAGGAATAAAATTACTGCAGACAATTAACCAAGGAAACATGAATATAAGTTATTTCAGCTTTTCTGAAAAATCAGAAAAATAAATATGAACTTCTTTTAGACATCAAAATTTTGACTACTGGAAATTTATATTTTACATTGAATTTGGTGTTGTAAATTTATGACTTTTTTTTCTTGTAATATATTTAATTTTTCCCTCTTTTGTTCAGAATAAGAAAATTAGCTGAATAGCTCCAGTACTCTAGGGTTTTGGAAACCCCCTATATTTTCAGTAATGAAACTTGCAAGTTCATTGCTCCAGGCCCTAGGCAAAGGACTCTGTTCCAATGGTCTTTCTCTTTCTTCATGTAGAGTTTAACAGGTCTGAAGAACTATTTCTCCAACTAAAATAACCTTTGTTTAACTTTCTTGAGCATATGTGAAACTATCAACATGGAATGTTTATAAGCCCCAGGCCTGTAAGGATTAGGCAAATAAGACTTTTTTGCTTTCTGCTCTGCTTCAAAAGCAGCTAAGGGTTATGCATTCCAGTTTCACAAAGCACCTCATTCAGACCTAGTTTTAGGTGCTCAAGTCCAAGAGGAGGGAAAATTTCCTGAGTATCTCTCTTCAGAGATATCTGTTGCCTATTTAGCCTGAAGTGTTGTAAACCTCATGCCCAGATCTGTTGATGGAGAGTACCTGTCTCCTAGAGATATCTTGCTTATGAGTTACAGTTCTGAAATAGGTACTATGCTGTAATTGTCAAATTTCTGTCTTGAGCACTTCACTCATGGTCATCACCAAAACAAAATGCAATATTGCTATTACTGTAGAAGCAGGTATAAGAAGCAGGGCACAGTTAAAGTTTTGCTTAATTTAGATCTATCTGTGTCATTCTTTATGTATCTTTTCCAGAGCTCAGATTACTCAGAATCCAATTTTGAAACATAACCTCTTCTGGAAGAAATTGGCATTGCTTGATGTTAACTTCAAATGAATTTAGGGAAAGTGATTCAGTTTTGATCCTACCTGAACCAAATCTCAACAGAATCCATAAGACATGAAAAATATTCAAAATGCCTTAAATACCCAGGAAAAATGTTACCATTTATTTAAACTCTTATAATTCACCGGTTGTTTACCTTTTTCAATGATCTTAATAAAACATTTTCATTACCAAATGGAAAAATACCATGCAAAACACGCATGTATATGTTTTCTAGAAGGAAGCGAAATGAAACTGTAATTCAAACACTGTATATACATCTGCTTCTTGTCAGCAGATGTGAGATGTGCCTTTTTGAAAATGTTAAATCTGATACAAATATAGTTTTAATTGTGTAGGTCCAAAATCATCGCCATAAAGTTAAGCATAAGTCAAAAGCACAGACTTCTGGAAAACACATTCTCAGGGAAAATATTTCTATGGTTCCATTGATCCTGCTAAAACTTTAGTGTAATGCCCAGAAGAGTCACATTGTTGGTTTTTTTTCTTTTACTCAGGACACTGCAAACTCTGTTTTTAGATTATTTATTAATTTTATTTGTTTTCCATTTCCCAAAATGTCATCTGACTTTTCATCAGCAAATCAAATTTTTCTGCTAAAAACCCCAAATTCTTTATTATTTAAACTATTCCCATCCAATAGCAACAAATCAGTTGTGAAACACTTGATGTGTTCTACTAAAACTAGGAATTACATAGAAATTCATGGGGGTTTTATTAATGTTGTTTGGTACAACTGACAATGCCTTCTCACATCTAAATTTAACAGTTTTCTAGATCAGATTAAAAACTTCTGTCAAATTTACCTTGCAGTCATTTCAACTTCAACTTAATTTTTGTTTGTTTTTAATGTTAACATTCTCACAAAGCTGCCATCAAACTTTTACACAACATAGTCTTTTTAGGTTTATTGCACCTGGCCTTCTGTATGCAAATCAGACAATTACAAATTTATAATGTAAATGTAAATATGAACAATAGGAGAACCCCTTTGAAAATGATCAAAGGTGTCTTCTTCAGTGTTAGAAATCAGAAGATAATGAACCAACAAAACTGTCTTTCTGTCTTTCACCTTCACAAATTATCTGAGGGGATTTCTTCTGCTAAAAGATGAACACGTAAAACAAAAATCTGTGGAAATGTTTGAAAAATTTCCTGAGGATTTTGAATGAATGACGCAGACTCACAGAAAGATTTTCTAAACACTCCAGTCTCTCATTAAGGAGGTCTCTGTGAGCAATATATTTCTTGGCCAAGTCTGAGTTCTTCTCTTCCCTGACACATTCTCTTATACATGAAATATTACATTCTCTTATACATTTCATATTACATGAAAAAATCCCTGAATGCCAAGACAGAAGTGAAATTCATATTATTTAAACAATTGGTGTAGCTAGAGAAGGTTGGAGAAGCTAGTGAGACTCAAGCCTGATGGAAGAGCACAAAAGAAAAAGAAGGAGCCTGAGAATTTTGTTTTGTGTTATCGTAGATCTCCATCAAAACTGTCTTGCAAGAAAAGGTCACTTGCATTATAAGTGGGACTGGTATTCCACAAATTTACCAAATGGCTAGACAGACTTCACAAGAACTTCATCTCCCCTTGTAACATGTCCTACACCTTCTCCAGTAAGCAAAAAACAGACTCATAGATCTCATATTTGCATCCATTGTTGCATCCAGTCTTAACAACTTTGTGACTGTATGTTTAATGGTTAGGTTACAATACTGCATCACAGGGCTTTCAGCTATGTATTTGCTGTTTCTTATGAAACCCACCTCAGCAGCCACTACAGCTTTTGAAATTCATACAGTGAATGACTTCTGTTTTGAAATATATATGGTTAATTACTGACTTTACTCTTTGCAGCTGCTTCCACCTGATATATCCTGTGTCACCAGAAGTATCCAAGACGTAATCATAACTTACAAAGATAGCCTCTGAATTGCCATACAACATTCAAACAGAATTCAAAATCAATAAGCTAATAGAGCAAGAATACGATATTTATGCAATCCTGACATTTTTCTCAATGCAGATCTCTTGATCATTGATGAATCTTTGTTTCACCAGGCAAAAAAATAATAATGCAGAGATTTAATTTTTGAAACAAGAAGAAAAGGAGAAGATTTATTATAGTTTTGGTCTGAAGGTTCTGTATTGCCCAAGCGCTTTTCATACTGCCATTTCCAATGTATTGCTCTGACAGAAAAGGTCACAACATTTTATGCTGCAAAATAAAGGATAAAATAGAAAAGGAGAAATATAATTGTTTTGGTTGAAAAGTTCAGAAAGGTCTAGACACGTTGGACAGTTGGACACTGATTTTATTTTACTACAGGGTCACACATTTCAATGACAGCACAGTCAATGCAGTACTGCAGCTGATTCAATTTCCTGCGCCTTGCATGAGAAGAAAAGTAACTTTCTAAAAAGACAGTATATTTTCAATAATCTTTCAAATCATTTGTCTGTAGCAACTGCTTAGAAGGCTGACATTGAAAACCATTTGCTTATCAAAATGTTTTCTTCTCCACAGTGTGTAAAGCTTCATGCTGGTTATTGTAAACGTGCCATTGATTTTCCAAACAGTTGCAGAGAGCTGGGGTAAAAGGAAGGTCACATTTTGAAGAAATATGGATAGCTGAAAGGTCTAATAAGTAAAATAGATGACAGACAGTATTTTTGTAGGTTGCAAGCTTTTCGTTTTCAAGGCATGTTGAACAGTGTTCATTTCACTTCATCACAGTCGGCAATGATACAAAAATGTCTTTAATTCAAAGTAGTTTTACAAGAGTTTTCAGTCTTGGAAAGCTGACCATTATTCTGACAATTGCAGGACAAGACTTTTTTTCCCCTTGAACAAAAGCTTTCAATACTATTTTGGAAAAAAAGAAGATAATATGATGCTTATTTCAGACTACTGAAAAGAATACCTTTTTGCCTTATATAATATAATTTTATTTTTATTCCAAATAGATGAAAGTAATATCCAAATATGGAATTCCGTATTTGCAAGAGTTGACCTTGGAGATGAGAGCTAGGTAACTATGTTCTCCAAATGTCCTCAGTAGAATAAAAAAATTGATATCTTGAAATAATCATACAGTAGAAGCTTTCAGAGTTGAATTAAAGAGGTAAAGCTTCAATTCAAGAATAAATGACTTGTTCTAGAAGAGTAAATTTACCTGTAATTTCAAGTGAAATTATCAGTTGTGTTAATACATTTTATCTGTGACCAGTGCAACATTCCTCACTGAAGCTTGGTGTCTTTGGCATCTGAATTGCATTTCTTTTTTTTTAAATAATTTGTATAGAAGAATGCTTGCTGTTCCTGCAGAAAAATAGGTATCTTTGAACTGCTAATAGATGCAGTAGAAATGACAGTTAATTCATTAAGGGCTTTCACACCTATTTCCAGGGGATTCAGTTATGTATGACTATTGCAAAAACATTTTCATAATGTAAAAGGACAAGGTTACTATTGTTAGACCAATTAAACCTTTTTTTTCTTTTATTGATAGGAAGAAAAGATGCAAAGTCATCCTACAGGCTTACGACAACCTTCTGTTTTTCATTAAGGCTTTGTCCTGGAAAAAAGGGAAGAAGTAAAGAATAGAAAGAAATTAATCTTCTTGCATAAAGGGAAAGAAAAAAAAAGGAATTAAAAGATTCTTTCAAAATATATCAGAAAGAGTTCTCTTCCCTCCCCCTCCCCCTATAAACCAGGAAGTGTAGTTCTAAATAAATTGAGGTATACCTAATATTTGCTATGCATAATTCAAAATTTTCTCATCTTTACAATATTTTGACTGAGTTTCAGTTGTTGAAGAATGACAGGTCTGAATCGTATTTTAGGACATAGTTTCAAAACATAGCAAATTAAAGGGAGTCGATACATAGGCAAAAAATTCATGTAACTAATAAACTTAATTCACCAAGGAAACTAGGAAAATGTATTTATTTGATGATGTTTATACTATTTCATAATAATTTTAAATAGTAAAGTCTAAGAAAGAAAAAAAGGATAATTTATCAGTCCTTGTGTAAAAAGCAACATTTATTAGAATATTTTCTTATCTCATGAATACAACCAAGACCACTTAATGAACACAGAAATTTGTTTTGATGAGGACGTGCCACTAGAAATAATTATATAAGTTTACAGTTTTAAGTTTATCTTCAAAATTTAAAAATGCTATATTAACAAAACAAATTACTTGCTATGGGTATGCTGCATGTCAGATAAGACACCCTGAAAAGACTAAAAATGTATTTTCATAAGGAGCTTTCTAGATTTCATGTTTGGACAAGCCAAAATTGAAGAGATGATTTGTGAGAAAATTCAGTAGTACACCTGAGAATGAATGGTAAAACCAGGCCTTTCACATCTCAGATAAAATACTTGAAAAATTACCTCAGGTTGTTTTGTCAACAAGATATGGATGTGATTGAACATCTCATGAAGAAATAAATTTTGTGCCAGAGCTGGAAAAACAGAGAGCAAATCCTAGTGCTCTTGGTTTGACGTGACCACACAGCCTTCCTGACTGCACACCCCACCAGGCTCCATCATCTATTGACTTGATGCCCCTTTCAAGTATTTAAAAAGCATTTCCTTCCCTACCAAATCTTTCTACTGAGTGTCAGAGAAAACAGTGAAGACTAGCTAGCTTCCAAACCCTTTCCTCCTCACTATAACCCCATTCCCTGTACTTGTGCAGTTCACTGTGCTGGCTCTCTTAGCAGAAGCAGTCCAAGACAAGAAACAGATACCAAAGGGAAGTAGTTGTCAGTAGCAGAGACATGGTTTTCCTCCTGACAGAAAACAGTTTTTCTGTACTCATCACCCTAAGACTAATGTCTGGGAAAGCTGTTTTGCCACGTAAGTACATCACCAAAAGCTCAGCCGCATACAGGGGCTGCTGACATGAAACCTGGAGGATTCTTCTTTTCCCTGCAGATTCAGCCATGACTTCAAGACTCTCATCAATGTGACACCCTAGGGAGCTACTTTTGTTGTGTCTGAAGTCAGCTCTGTTATTTCAACACAAATATGTAAGGAATATCTAACATTGATCATGCTGGAATAACCAAGATATTCTTTACCTTTAAATTACAGAGATTGTAACAGATGTTCGATGTAGTGCACTTCTATTAAAAATACAATAAACATACAGGACTGTGGAGAAATATTGATAACATAGTGGCTTAGTGAGCTGGATTAACCTGGAGGGCTCAAAAACAGGTGCCAATCACTTTGATTAACTGTTCAGGGAAGGCTGCTTATAAAGTTACTCAGTGGCAGCCCATTTTCTGGTGCTTTTTGCCATAAAGATGTTGACTCCCAGTCTAGAGATTGTAAAGCAGCTGGTTATAACACTGGGAGTTGGTTAGGCTATAAAACTGAAGTCATGCTTAATAAGCAATTTGAATCACAAAGAAAGGCCCTTCCAATCAACTGCTACAAGGGTTTACCCACATTTTTTTCTTTTCAAATGTTTGTCACATTGCTTGAGAGAATTTATGCCCCTTGCTCTTTCTACTTCTATATCTAGTACTCAGGATGTTATAATTCTACCATTTGTGCAATTCTCCAAAATGATAGAACTGTCCTGATGATACCGCACAGCTGTAAAGTTCTGTGAGTGTTTGTCAGCATGGCATTTTCTCCATACCTGCACTAAGCAAATTAATTGGGGATGAAAAATAGCTACAGAGTGGATTGAAGTTTTTTGACTAAAAATACTGATTTGGTCATGAAACAAGATACCAGAAAAATCTGCAGATTCAATTACACTGAGACTACAGCTTCTCCATACTCAGTAACAGCAAAAATGTATTCAAGTAGACTATGTAAATCGTGAAACTCTGAAAAAAAGTCCTATATGAGGTGACAGATTTAAGCAACTGAACTGAAGACCTTTGAAAAGGATGTTGCTTTTTGTCCCTCTTCCTTTACCCATATGGTGTCTTTAATTCTCTTCACCAACTAATGTAAATTTTTTTTTGTTTTATTTAATAATTCTAAAGTGAATTCAAATACTAAAAATATTCATTAAAATATTAATATTGTTAAAGGACCAATATATATTATTTTACCCATAGCATTTTTTATATTACTGCTATTAGAATCATAGAATCATTTAGGTTGGAAAAGAACATTAGGATCATCAAGTCCAATTGTTAACCTAATGTTAACACAGTACTGCCAAGTCCACCACTAAACTATACCTCAAGTGTCACTCCTATAGGTCTTTTAAACACCACCAGGGTTGTTGACTTGACCTCTTCCCTGAGCAGCCCGTTCCAATGTTTGACAACGCTTTCTGTGAAGAAATTTTTCCTAATATACAATCCAAATCTCCTCTGGCAGAACTTGAGGATTTTTCCTTTTGTCTTACTGCTTTTTGCCTGGGAGAAGAGACTCACACCCACCTCACTACAACCTCTTTCTGGGTAGATGCAGAGTCATAAAGTCTCTCTTGAGCATCCTTCTCTCCAGGATAAGCACTCCCCATTCCCTCAGCCACTCCTCACAAGACTTGTGCTCCAGCCTCTTCACCAGCTGCATTGCCCTTCCCCGGACCAGCTCCAAAACCTCAATGTCCTTCTTGCCATGAGGGGCTCAAAAGTATTTCAAGTACTGAGGGAAAATAATTTCCTTGATCTTTCTGTCCACACCATTTTCTCCACAGCCCAGGTTGCCATTAGGCTTCTTGAACATCCAGCTGTCAACCTGCACTCCCAGGCCCTTTCCCACTTTTCGGCCACTCTGCCTCCAGCCTGCAGTGCTGCAGGGGGTTGTTGTGGCAGGAGTGTAGGATCCAACATTTGCTGCTGTTGAACCTCATGACAGTTTCAGACTCAGACTGATGTTTCAGCCTGTCTATCTGTCCAGGTCCCTCTGCAGAGCCTTCTTATCCTTCATCAGATCCATACTCACACCTAACTTGGTCTCTTTGAATTTACTGAGGGCGCATTCATCCAGACCATCAATAAAGATATTGAACAGGACTGGGCCAAATACTGAGCCCTGGGGAACACCAATAGTAACCAGACACCAACAGCACCGTTCACCATCACTCTCTGGACGTGGCCATCCAGCCAGTTCTGGCTAAGACATGGGCTGCCAGTTTCTCCAGGAGAATGCCATGGGAGATGGTATTAAAGGCTTTGCTGAAGTCCAGGTAGACAACATCCACAACCTTTTGATCTTCCACTAGGCAGGTCATAAAAGGTGATCAATGCAATCAAAGAGGATCTGCCTTTCTTAAACCCATGCTGGCTGGGCCTGATCCCTTGATTGTCCTGGTTGTGTATATTTTTATATATGTATGTATATGTACATATATATATGTGTGTATGTGTATACATACACATTTTTATAGATATGTTTGTAAGGACTATATATGTATACTCACACACATATATGTACACATAGCTTTGTAATTGCAGTTTAGCAGATCTGTGCATACAGCGCAGATGACTAGAACTACCAAAAATATTCACAGGGGACTTACATAACAATATTGAGCTAATTTTTTTTCAAACCATGTTTTATTTGGAAAACTTCACATCTGAAAGTCTCTGATCTCCAGAGATATAGTAGCAAGCTAATGAGAAAGAGAAAAAGATGTATCAATTCAACAAGCCACCTAGTCCTCTAGATAAGCGGGCATAAAATCACAAATAAAAAAAGATATTTCTTTCCTATTGTCAGTATAAATCAGAATTTTAAAGATGATTGAACAGAGTTATTTTTATTTGCTCCATCTTTCCATTTCTACATACAGTGCTCTTATCTTGAAAATGCAAGGTTGAATGAAAAGATGGGAATAACTTTCCTAAATCAACTCTAATTTAAGACAACTGTGGCAAGGATTTTTTTTTTATATGTCTTGAAATTAAATGGTTTGATTGTTAAAGGTAGTGTAACAATACATAAAATCTCTCAAATTGCACTGCATTCTGGAATCTTTTGATCAGAGCATTAGAAAAAATAGATCAAAGTGATATAAGGATGTTCTTGAAACTTCACTACTATATTTCCCAATTTCTTTTTTCAAGCATACATTATACGAATATACGCTTAATGACTCGGGAGTGGGAGGGGGTTTCCCAATAGAGGAAACTTCTGAGAGAGTTGAGAGAAGAGGAGGCTCAGGGGAGACCTTATCGCTCTCTACAACTCCCTGAAAAGAGGATGCAGCCAGGTGGGGATTGGCCTCTTCTCACATGCAGCCAGTGAGACACAGCCTCAAGATGCATCAGGGGAGGTTCAGGCTGAACATGAGGAATGTCTTCACAGAAAGGGTTGTTAAGTGCTGGAACCGGCTGCCCAGGAAGGTGCTGTAGTCACCATTTCTGGAGACGTTTAAGAAAACTGTGTATGTATATATATATGTGTGTGTGTATGCATATATATATTTGTGTCTATATATATATGTATTTATATGTATGTTCATCTATAAATTTTAATTATACATGAGGGTTAAAATATGCTATTATAAATTACGTTTTCACTTCAGTGGCAAACATTGGCAAAAGAAATACCTGAGCCATTCTACATCTGGATCTAACATATGCAGTACCTGCTTCATTAATATCTAGTCTCTCTCAGCTTTCATCAATAATATTCAGATATTTTTATAGTATTTACATTTTTCCTACTTGACAGTGTCATGAATTATTTTGTTTCTAAATCTTGATTTCAGTCTACAATGAAAACATATTATTCATACGTTTATTATGAAATTTCAGAAAATGGGCATAAAATTTTAATGTAAGTTAAACTAAGTAAATATAAGTCCACAGAATACTTTTCGTTTTCAAACTGGCATAGAAATGGAACACAGACCTGAAAAGCCAACTAAAGTTAATGAGAATCCATATGTTTAACTCAAAGACCTTGGCTCAGACTGAGCATGACAGAGTCTATTGCTTATTTCCAGCTGCTTGACTATAGTGGCCAGCAGCTTACGTTAGCTAGATACTCTGAATACATTTCTGTTATTATTTTTCCATGTAAGCAATATTACCTTTTGCTGCAGGGATACCAGGCAGACATAAATAAGGGGCAGATGATCACTACAATGAAAAAATAAAATTAATAGTCTGTGCAAAGGAGGAAGTGATTTATTTTGTGATCTGAATGAAAAAAATATGATAAAATAAATATGATAAAATCTCTTTGGTATACTGAAATGTGGCATAAAGTAAGTAAAAAAGCTGTTTACAATGAAATTATACAGAATAATTTTTGTGCTTTGTTGTTTTGAAACCTCAGACTGATTTTTTCTTGATGAAACTCAATAGCCATTTTGAAGAGTGTTCATAATGTTTCTAATTTTTACTGGGCTCTGAAGCAAAAAATACATAACAATTCATTAGATAATCTAGTGTATCTGCCCATGTTTATACTCTGAGCCTGAGCAAAATGGACTCTATGTTGTTAGAGCCCTTTCCATGCTGATGTTATCTCAGTTTTACTGTCTGGCAATTCACTCATGCGTGCTCCACAGCACACGTGTGCCTGGAGTAACTCTCCTAAGTACATGTACTTTTGAGAACAATTGCTAAACTTTTCTTCTTACATTTGTTTTTATAAAGAGTCTTGATGAATCTGATATTTGCAGTAGCTGAGGAGTTCATCTCCATTTCTTCAAGTAAGACCACATCCATATGGTGAAGTCAAATAATAACTACTGCAGCACAATTAGGGTGAGGATTTTAAAACCAGAAAGGTTTCTGTGTTGAAAAACAATGTTAGAGTATTGTTGATGCTACCATCGCTGAAGAAGTTCGGAAAGGCCAAATTGCCAAGAGAGGATCAGTTTTTGTTTAGAAGATGACTGCTTTTAGAACACCCTAAAAGGGGCTTGTGTGAGGTGTTTTTTCCTGTGAGTTTTTGTGTTGGGTTGGTTTTATTTTTTTCTGAATTGTATCACTAATTTCAATCAATTATTACTACTTGCTCCAATCTTTGCACTTATGAATTTATGTTGACCACACACATGGGCATGCTTATTTCCAACTGGCAATGCCTTTGTGCATGTCAGATGAATCAAAGCACATTAAAGTAACGGCACAAAAGCACTGGATACAAACAGCATTGGAAATTGAATGGCAGCAGTCATTGTGAAAAAGAAACAAGGTCTTAACAATATCTATGCTGTTTGTTTGTTTGTTTGTTTGTTTTAAGTAAGCAACCTGTTCGAGTCACAGGGAATGGCTGCAAGCGTAGACTCAGCCAAGGGATTCAAAATTCAAAAAGACTCACTTATTTTCTTGGTTTGTGAGCCACCTGGCTATTTTGCTGTGTTACACTGCCCAGAAATATGGTCTTAATTTCAACTGAGAAGGCTGGAATAAGGAGTTTTAAGGTAGAAATTTATAAATTGGTGTTAATAAATAGAGATTCTACGCTACGTAATGTTGTGATTTTCATGTTGCAAACAGAAATGTTTGCATTTAAACACTGAACCAGGAAAAACTTGTTGTCTTAGATACCAAATACCTTTTTTCATACTGCTCACTTTCAAATTTTCTTCAAAACTCTCTGCTCTGTTTAGTTTTCTAGTAAAAAAATTAAAGAGATTAAAGCTTGGTCATCTTCATAGTTAGGGAAAATTACTTTGCTAATCTCTGCCAAGAGACATAGGTGTGATTGAAAAATTTTTGCCTCCAATATAGAAAAACTGCGGTAAAGTTATTTTTAAAATGTTATATCTGGAATACTGAACAAAAACAAAACAAAACAAAAAACAAAACAAAACAAAAAATAAAGTAAACATACAAAGAAAAAAACCACTCCAAATTCAACTAAACAAAAACTATCCCCAACTCATTTGTTAACTATTCAATCATCATAGGTCCCTAAGCATGGTCTCAAGATGGTGCAGCTTCTATCTGAGCTTTCTTAAATAACATAGCTTTATTTTTTAAGGCAAACTGAACTCTATCACTTCTGGAGCTCTATTATAAACAGGAAAAGTAGGGATTTGTCTTTAAAATCTAATCAAAGTATTCCGGAGCACAGGCAATTACTTGCTTTTCTTCTAACTAAAAGAATATTTTCATTGCATATCACTGAAGTATAATGATGCAATTCTTTGGCACGTCATATTTTAATTCCTGCAGCATCATATTAAGTATATTGGATTATTATAAGTGTAATAACAGTTCCAAGTGTCACTAGACTGTACATAAATGGATGTATTAACTGCCACTACTGGAATTCCTGCCTTAAAACTCCGCAATTCTTTGATTTTTGTCTGAAAAATATACTCTTTATTGCTTTAAATGACAGTAAATTGCTAACTTCTGTTATTCAGAGGTAAATCAGAATAACTTTGCTACATAGAACTTTTATATCAGAGCAGACTCAATAGATGGTCCATTCAACAGGGCTATTTTATTAGTTCCACTGCATAAATAAAGTCAAACACATACATAATTACCCTTTATCGAAGCATTTTCATGTATATATATTCCTTGACACTTATGTCACTTGATACACGTGCAAGTGAGGAAAATTTATGAGGAAAACAAACTGGTTGGTTTAGGGTATCTTCCCCCTTCGAAAGAATGGAATAACTATTAATATTATTCAGTAAAGAATCACCATTAAAAGAAAATATATTCTATTCCAAAGGAGACAGATGAATATATGGTAATTTTACATCCATGTGGAGTTTTAACTTCGTATCTTGGAAGTTGCCTGTGTGGAATTTCTACTGATGATTTTCCTCTACTGGAAATTTTTCTTTCTCAAAAAATTTCTTTTGCTCCTTTTGGAAAAAATTAAATTACTGAAAAAAAGAAATTATTTGGGAACAAAAAAATATTAAAAAACCCAAAAGAGAAATATAAAAATTATGCAAATGGTGAGAATAAGAAAAATTTAAAAGGAAAATTAATAGTAAATTTTAAGAGTACAATTCAAAGCAGTGAAGAATTTATTTTGATTTCAAATTTCAAACAAAAGGGATATTTCCTCAGTTTAGCTTTGCTGGTGTTGGTGTTCTGAAAAGCCTCTTGAGAAAAACAAAACCTCTTGCTAAACTTTCCGATTACATACTTGCAAAGGGCTAAATATAAATTTCTTTTTTATGACTGTTTTAAATATTTTAATCAATACTGAAACACAACTGTAATTTATTTCTTAATATTAATATAATCTACTATTTTGCATTGTAAACAATTAGCAAATACATTTTTTTGTTAACTGGATTTAAAGAAAAACCTCAAACTGGAAGACATTTAATCCTATGTACAGTTTTCACCTCTGAAACAGAAAGAGAAGTACTGAATGAAGTTGTTTTTCTCTATGCTATCTCTCCAAAGTGGGAAATCAAGTTATTTTCAATTTTGTTTTGGTTTTTGTTTTTTTTGGTTGGTTGGTTTTTTTGGTTGGTAAGGTTTTTTCATTGGTGATGGGATTTTTGGAGATTTTTTGGTTGTGGGTTTTTTTTCCTTTAAGGGATGTTTTTGTGTCAGTGTCTGTGTTTGTTTTCCCCTGTAATTTACACTGCTTTTCAAGGATGGCCACTTCTTTCATACATTTGTAGCACACTGTGAAGAATACCAAAGCTATACTCTAAAAAGGTGACAGATCCCTTTTCTTTGTATCTGCCCCAATAGTGGCTTAATTGCAGAAATGTGAGGAAGGTCAGGCTGCTACCCTTTCTAGAGGGTATTTCCAATGAAAAATGGAAAACAGGGAAAAAAGCAGACACTGCCTGCTTTAAAAGTTTCCCTTTTATAGCCTTTGAGGGCTGAGACCTCAGAGTACACTGCATGGTACTCTCACACAAAATTTTAAACACAGCTGTCTGAGTTTCTCTTGCTGCTGCAGCTGCTAACAGTTAAATTAAAGGACAGAATATGAAGGTACATAGAGGACATTCCAGCTGTTATGTTTTGAATACACTGGGCTTTTCACCGATAGGAATATTCAAAGTGTGCATTCAGAGTGTGCATTGGACACACACCAAATTTGCTTGGTCTTTTGCTTTGAATGATATGCTAATGTTAAGATGAACATTGGTGACTTGCATTTCTTTTTTCTCTTCCTTTAGGTGACTTAAGAAGTAATTTTAATACCTGCTGTTGGATGGGCAATGCAGTGGGGTACAAGCAATCCCACAGATTTCTGGAGTGCATCAGGCACAATTATTTGGCACAGAGACTGGACAGAACAATCAGAAGAGAGACTCTGCTGCTACACATGAATAGGGAAGACCTAATAAAGGATGTGACAGTCATTGTCAGCCTTAATCTGACTGACTGACATTGAAGCAGTACTGTTTAAGATCCTGAGCAAAGTGAGAAAACACACGACTGCAATCAAGTCCTTAAGTTCCAAAATAATGCATTTTAGCTCATTCAGGAAAATGATAGGCAATACAAAAGAAGCAAGGCAAAGACTAAGAAAATTTATGCCTCCTGGCTCTTGATCTGGCAAGGTCTGCTCTCAGGAGTTCCAGCTCCCTGTACCTAGTAACAGGTTCTGGGAAACACTACCCACAGCAGAGTGAGTTGAGTTATATATTGCTTAAGTGAAGTGGACATAAGCAAGTGTTAGCTGTTGGAAATCCTCCGAGAATCCTGAAGGAGCTGGGTGATCTTGAGAGGGTGTTCATGAATGTCTTTAAAGTGCTGTGCAAAAAATGAATTAAAAAAAAGAAAATATTAGCTACACCCATCTTCAAAAAAAGAAAGGAAGAGAATTTAGCAAGTACAAACTGGTAGGCCTAATGTCAGTACTCAGGAAAATTGTGAAGCAAATCATCCTGAAATGTTTTGGAAACCAGAATAGAAAGGTTATTGGGAACGGCTATCTTGGCCTTACCAAAGGTAAATGGTTCTTGACCATACTCATTGCCATCTATGAAGAAGTGAAAAGCTCTGTGGCAAGAGAAGAGCAATGGAAGTTGTTAATATTGACCTCAGTAAGCATTTGAGAATGAATCCCTTGTTTAATGAGTAACATGGAGTGTATGTTATACTCGTCAGCAACCAATGCTCTGGAACATTTCCACCAGCGGTCTGGATGTGAAATTGTCTACTCCTACCTTGCCAGGGACGTGTCAGGGGGACCCCAAGCTGAAGCAATTGGCTGTAAGAAACTTCTGGCATTTCAAAAAAGTCAAATGCAAAACCTTGCACATGGGATCAAACAACCCAATGCAATGGTGCAAACTGAAGACTGTCTCAAGTGGGGAAACAACTCTGCTGAAAAAAGCAAGAGGCTGCTTAGGTGGCTTCAAGATGTCCCTTCCAGCCTAACTTATTCCATGTGTCTATGAATGGGTTAGCATGGAATGGCAGCTAATTTCATCTTGTATGACCTCAGAGAACCAGAATTTGTAGAGGGAAAAGAATGATTAAGATGCAATGCTTGCTCTCTTTTTCTGCTTTTCTTGGTAAAAGTCAGAATGATGGTTTGCTCTCTGTACAGTTCTTTTCAATTACTCTTTTTGCCTACAGAAAGATAAAGTTAAAAGGATGATTTCAAATAGACATACAAAAAGCCAAGGCTTTAATTTCCTTTTGTTGAAAGAAACAGAACCCTAGGAAGTTATGAAGTGGTTCAGATAGGAATACTTTTTTTCCCTGGAAGTTGTGATATAAACAAAATTCAAATGAGTTTTCTCCTCTACCCCCATTTAATTTGCATCTTTCAATCAGTTTCAATGATAATTAAATTTTAAAATGGAGAATTGAACCCTAAAAATAGTAAAAAACTCCACCAAACCCAAGAAAGTAACAAAAGAAAGAACCCAAAAGATTTGGGTGAAGTTTTACATTAGTAACTGCATTTTGAGCATAACACAGCTGAACATGAAGGTTTAAGTTTAATTTGAAGGACAAAGCTCTGTGCTATAGATAGTATCACTAGAAGTCAGCTCAAATTCTTAATGGGAAGAATGATGTTAATCTACTACTGTTTCTCCATATTTGTGTTTCATGGATAGGAATTGATGGAAAGTCATCCATTTTGGGGATATTGGGAAACTGGAAAAAATCTAGGGAGAGTTTTGTTGATAAATATCTACTGATGAAAAATTAAACTGAATATTACTTCTAAAAAATCCCAAATCAAATTTTGAAAGGTTCATAGCATAAGATGTTGAAATGTTGAAAAAATTTCTCCTGTATTTTGCATTATCTCATACAAGAGAGCCTGGTTTATTAACTGCTGTGTCTTTAAAAGAAAAAAATCTTTTTAAAAGGTAAATAGATAGTCTTGAGTCACAGTCCTATCAGAACAAAAGGCATTAGTTTTTTATTCATACGTAGTAGTTAACAATCTTTGATTGATAAAATAATATACAATCAAATAGTAAAAATAAACATGTTGTTTTGCAATGAGTTGTTACATATTTTCCCAAGACAAGGTCTGAAAGCCCCTTAGCTCTGCCTTTATAAACTGGACTGTATGAAGAAGTGGAAAACAGATTCTAAAGAAAAGATATGCACTGAAAAAAATAGATGTGCACTGAGAAATAGCTGGATTGAGCTCAGAGGTTTTTCATATTGCAACTTTGGGAATGTGCTGGCATAATGCCCCCACTACCAAACTCCTCAACATGCAGAGACCATATGGGATTTTGACAGAAGCAGCATGACATCAGTTCAATTTCCTTTGTCTTCTAAATCTTAAAGTATTCATATATACAGAATAATATTTACCTATCCAACTGAAGTTTAGTTCTTTTAATACACAGAAAGAAGGTAAAATTATTTGTGGTGTATGAGTCTGTACAAAATATGGCTTGATGTGAATTTTGTACATTGAAGAAATTATAAATTTCTTAGGATGTTACAGAGTCACACGTAACTGTCTGCAATTACTCTGGATAACTTTATAGTTACAAATTAGGAAACAAGGAAGCATTTTCAACAAGAGTGGGAGAATTTGTGTTCTATTATACATTTTGGAAACAAACATCTTAATTTTAAAACAAGCCTAATAGTGTATAATTTCTGTTTTGTATTTTTAGAATGCTTTGAAGGTTTGACACACCTTATGAATATCATGTGGGCCTGTAACAGCTGTAATTTTGACAGTTATCCTCTTCATCAAAAGGCTTTTCTCTTAAAAAATACTCCTACAGTGAAGGTAGAAAGAGACTGTTATGTACAAAGTAAACATCTATTATGTTACTCCTTAATAGCTTTTGAAAAAAATTTACCAGTCCTTCTGATAAAATATGGCCATCTTTTTGATACTATTGATCTTGTCTGTCTTCTCACAATATGGTCTTTTAACTATCTTGTTATAACTCTAACTTAGAAACATAAAGTAAAAAAAAGGAAACTTAGCCCTTATAATACAGAGTGTTGGTCATAATTTCTTTCATTCACTCTCAGTGACAGCTCTAACATAAAACAATTTAAACTTCAGGACAGGAAGAACATCATAGTTTATAACCACACTATAATTCCTCATGATAGAAGCAATTTCCCAGTTATCAACATAAGAAAGCACAGTGAATTCCCATAGGAAGTAAGGTTCATCAGAGATATCTGGCTCCAAGGGCAATGTACAGCCTGATTTTCTCTTGCATAAAAATTTACCAGATTACTACAAAATATAAGTAATAAAATGTTGGAAAAAAAGAAACCCAACCCAAAAACCAATGATCTCCTATGACAAAGTGACTTGCTTAGTGGATGTGAGAAAGGCTGTGGATGTCATGTGTCTGGACTTTAGTAAAGCCTTTGACAGTTTTCCACAGCAGTCTCGTAGAGAAACTGACTTTCCATGGTGTGGAATAGTGTGAAATCACTGGGTAAAAGACTGTATGGATGGCCAGCCCCAGACAGTGCGTGAATGGTTACATCCAGCTGGCAGGTCGCCACGAGTGTGGTTCCCAAGGACTCAGTGTTGGGGCCAGTCCTGTTCAATACCTTTATCAATGATCAGGGATTGAATGCACCCTCAGTGAGTTTGCAGATGACACTGTGTTGGGTAGGAGTGTTGATTTGCAGGAGCGTAGGAAGGCTCTGCAGAGGGATCTGGACAGGCTGGATCCATGGGCTAAGGTCACCTGCATGAAGTTCAGTAAGGCAAAGTGCTGGGTCCTGTGCTTCAGTCACAACAATCCCCTGCAGTGCTACGGGCTGGGAGATCAGTGACTGGAAAGCTGCTTAGAGGAAAAGGATCTGAGTGCTGGCCAGCACAGCTGAGCATGAGCCAGGAGTATGCCCAGGTGGCCAAGAAGCGCAATGGCATCCTGGCCTGTATCAGAAATAGAGTGGCCAGCAGGACTGGGGCAGTGATCATCACAGATGAGGCCATGCCTCGAGTACTCTGTTCAGCCTTGGGTCCCACAAGAAAGATACTGAGGTACTGAAGTCCAGAGAAGGGCAACGAGGCTGGTGAAGGGTCTGGAGTATCAGTCTTATGAAGAGCTGCTGAGGGAGCTGGAGTTTTTTAGCCTGGAGAAAAGGAGGCCCGGATGGAAACTTATCACATTCCAGAGCCTGAAAAGAGGTTTTAGCCAGATGGGGTGCAGCCTCTTCCCCCAGTTAACCAGTGACAGGATGAGAGGAAATGGCCTCAAGTTGTAATAGGAGAAGTTTAGATTAGAAATTAAGACAAATTCCTTCACAGAAAGGATGGTCAAACATTAAAGCAGAGTGCCCAGTGAAGCAGTGGAGTCACCCTCCCAGTAACCATTCAAAAAAATAAGTGAATATGTCACTTCAGTGGATGATTTAGTGGTTAAAATGGTGGGGATGCTAGATTGATGTTTTCATTCTTAACAGCTCTGTGATTCTATGATTCTACAATTTTAATGATAAAGTCAGTATACAAATTATGTATAATTGGTCTTTACTGACTTACTTTTTCAAAGATAATATGAATTGTGTTTGTAAGTCATGCAGTTTTAGCACCCAAGCTTGAAATCTGCCCAGTGATTTCAATGCATTATTGTGCAAAGTACACTCTAATCTGAAAAAATTTCAGCTTTGAACTTTAATCATAAACCAGATTCTGTATATTATTTAATCCAAAAGAGCTCTTCTTTTGGATGAAGTAGTTAAGTGTAAGATCTATTTTTCAATCAATTATTAGGAAAAAATATTTAAAGTCTCTCACAAAGCTTATATGCAAAAGACTTTCCCAGCTTCCAGATGTGTAGGCACAGAATTATCATTTTGTATCATCTCTAATGATGATGTATCCATGACATATAACGATGATATATACTCTTAATAGCTTTGCATGGAGTTCTGTAGGTCTTAAAATATTGTCATATTTTGTTATTCTTTCCTGTGATAATAGTGGAGGACTTGTTAGCTGAAGCTGAATAAAACCTAAAAATTTGCAATCATAGTAAAAATTAATTTTTCCTGCAGCATACAAGATTGCTACTGTCTATTTGATAACCCTCACACCATCAAACAAGCTTCAATAAACATTAAAGCTATTTGATAAAAGTGTTTACCACATAATTTTTTAATTCATAGCTAGAAATTATTTTTAGTCCTGAAAAGCAATTTTCCTATCCATTTCAAACACAGATGAAGACGACTGCTGAAAAAACATGGAGATGACTTTAGACATGAATAATTTCTTTAAAAACATTCAAATAATTTAAAGTGGGGTTTCAATTTATAAAATTACAAATTCAGCTAGTTCCTAAATTTTATATTATAGGACTGTAAAACAAGATATTGTATTTAAAAAGTAAAAGCAAGGGAAGATGGAAAAGTGGCTTTAATAAATCTTGTTTTACTGATTCCATTCACTTATGTACAAACACAAAACTCACCAGGATATTAATGTACAAAATTTCCATTTCTCTTGGATAAGATTTTAGTGAAAATTGGAGTTTTTTTCTTTTCTTAGAAGCTTTAACCAATTAATATTTACAAAGCATAACGAGACACTTTTCCTATATTATGTTGAAATATTCTGAGGTTTCTTAGAAGTGCATAAATGGTGACAAGAAGACCAAAATACAAGGTGAAATTTTCATGTACACATACATTTTAAAGTGTGCAACAGCCAGTTAATTCAGTGGCAGTCATCAGTATGAGAAAGGGATTGAAAAAAGGGAGAAATTTTGGTGAACTGGATAAAATAATCAATCTTTACCTCTTACAGGACAAAAAACCAGTAGTCTAGTTAAAATTCACTATGTACTTTGATAATAAGTATTTTTTTTCCGTTATAAGACATTAGCATTAATATTTCTATCCATAGACAATGTAAATAAAAGCATTTGGGTGTGTGACAGCTGTGCCTGCTAGATAAGAGAAGCATTGTGAAACAGTGGAGAAGTAATTTTCCTGTGACTTATTTATATTCATCTCTGCTACAAAAATGAAGGAGGGGGGAGGAAATTCAAACCCAGCATTTGGATGGAAAAGCTAAATAATTATTTTGTGAACATTGTGAATTGGTGTGGTGACACCTTTATTCTGGTTCATTTCCCACATTTTTAAGATACTAATCAACACAGTGAAGAACTTTCAAGTGGCTCTGAAATGCATTTCTTTCTTAGATTCAAGTGTTGTAAGACAGCTGAGCAGATGCCAAAAGCTGTTCTATGTCTGCTGTGTCTGATGACACACAGAGGCCAAAAAGTTTTTATGTCCTATAGCTTGATTGAATTTCACAAAAATCTAATAATCTCCTGTCTAACAAAGAGGGGGTCATAAGTTCCCTTTAAGAAATAAAAAAGTCTTATTTCTATGGATATAGTGTGACGCACTGCTTCACATTTCTGAAACCTCCTCTATGTTGTAGTATCTCTGGTAAAAAATACTGCATATTTCACATATTAAAATATCAAATTGAAAATTCACTGGAATTCATAGTTTCACCAAATCTCTTCCACTTCCCAAAGGGAGCCTCTTCTTCTCAAATCTCTTCCTCCTTCCTCTTTTCCTCCTTCCTGTTTTCCTCCTTCTTCTTCATCTCTTCACCTCAAATCTCTTCCTCTTCCTACAGAGAGCTGTAATAAAAAAGAAAGAAAGGTCTTCATTTCAATAACAATGCAGAGATGAAATATAAAATAATATGATCATCTGAAAGAGTATAGGCTTGGTTTCTTAGGAATACCTTATGCTGAATTCCTTATGTCTGAGAAACTGATACACAATTTATTTTTAATAGTACAAAATTATTACTCTCAAAATTAAATTTTGCAAATTAGTAGTCTATAATGTGTACTCTCCAGTGATCTTTACAAGAGTGTTTTACACCCTCATAAATCCATGTACACATTTTGAGTTAGGAAAAATAATTGTGTGCTCCAAAAGAAGCATATAGGCAAAAAATTCACTATGAAGAAAAGTGAGATCTAGTGCTGTCAGTGGAAATGAACTCTACCAATTTACCAAGTAGTGTGGTCTACAACCTTCTTGCCACCTTTGCAAAGCCCAGCTTAAAATATAGTTCCTCCTACGAAGACCGGCTCAGAGAGTAGATCGGCTCAGAGAGTTGGGGTTGTTCAGTCTTGACAAGAGGAGGCTCCAGGGAGGCCTTACAGCACCTTCCAGAACCTAAAGGGGGTCTATGGGAAAGCTGAAGGGGACCTTTTATACAGGCATGTAGTGACAGGACAGGAGATAATGCCTTTAAATTGAAAGAGAGCAAGTTTAGATTAGATATACAGAAGAAATTCTTTACTGTGAAGGTGGTGAGACACTGGAACAGGTTGTCCAGAGAAGTTGTGACTGTTCCGTCCCTGGAAGTGTTCAAGACCAAGTTGGGTGGAGCTTCAAGAAACCTGGTCTAGTAGAAGGTGTCACTGACCATGCCAGGGGGTTGGAAGTAGATGATCTTTAAAATCCTTTCCAACCCAAACCATTCTGTGAATCCATGATGACTCTCAGGGAAGCAATTTATTGTTCTTTCAACTGAGAAAAGACAAGGGGCTATCTGATGCTCTCAATATAAAGACAGGAAAAAGTATATTAAAAGAAAGCAAAAAAAGTTGTAGATTCAACAAAAAACTGTTTAATGGGACTTTAAATAACATTGTAGGAAGATGCTACTCAAATATATTATCCTTTGCATTCCCAAATAGAGCTGATAATTTCAGAATAACTTCCTTGAGGGCAAAAGCTCTCTTTAAATCATTATATGAACTGAAAATTATTTGCAAAGATTTTTATATAATGTAATTAGCGACTATGAATAACCACATATTTTAAATCAAATGCCAAGTATACATTTTATGATTACCACATGGTCTATACCATAATCCAAATATTTCCTTCCCAGCTCTTTATTCTTGCCTTTTTTATGCTTTTTCCCACTGGCTGGTGTTCAGTAGACCTTCTTGTTGCCTGGTCTTAGCAGGTTCCTCTGTCATGAAGTCCCTGTGCTCAGCTTTCATCCATAACCCTACTCCTGGCACTCTTTATTTAATAATGCCCAAATAAACCCCTATCAGCCAATTCTCTCAGAGTGACTGTCCAGCCTCTCACCTGTGCTTATGGTGCAGCAAGTCCAAAGAATTCTCCAGTCTAAATCTTCATGCTAGCCTTCAGCCTGGGAGGGCAGGCTCTGAAGAGCTCCTCTCCCACTCTTTCAAATGCTCCTCTGCGTGTGTCTGCACACATACGTGTGCAAGCACACACACAAAGAAGAAACAGAAGTTCTGTATTAGGATTGTATTGCAATAAACAATTGTCCCAAACAACAAATGCTGAATTCTTTCCACCCCCATGAGCTTCCACTATTGGTAAGAGTAGAATTAAGCAAACAAGTAAGGGGTGTGTACATAGTTTCCTGTCATTGATGGCAGACTTTGAATGTGGCATAAGCTGACAGATACGTGCACAGAACAAAACAAGATGTGCCACATAGTTTTGGTTCACCAAAGTTCAATGTTTTTTTTCTTTCCTCTGTTGGTGAGAAAAGCTATTTTGAGATGCAAAAGAGAAAGCATATGTTTATGGGTGTTTTGTTTAGAAAATGTGACATGCCCTAAGAATGTTTGTCAATTCTATCATGGTTTTCTCCCACATGCTGGTGATTGGTGCCTGTAGCTGAAGCAAATTGCCAGTTGTGGTTGCTAAAATTGGTACTCTGAGGACATACAGAGACAGTGGAAAAGTCATGTGTACATTTTGGTGAGAGTTTCTCCAACAGCAGGCTTATCAACATTTTCTCCAGTTTATTTAAAGTCTGGGTTCGGTGTCATTGTGTCATTCTCCTCTAGTCCCTCCAACCTCCCTCTCTCCACCACCCCCTCCTCCACCACTGAAGATAGTTGCTCCTAAATTAGTGTGCAAAGTCATCTTTTGAGAAAAATGTGTCTGCAAGCAGACAGCCTGCAGCACAAGAATAAAGAAACGTAGTCTCAGATGTTTTCACCATTTCACTGAGTGTAGAATATCCTAGAGAAAATTGTTTAGGTGAGATTAGAGTCATTCCACATTTACAAAAATCTGAAATTATTTTGCAGGCCAGCCCTGCGTGGTGTGCCTGTGATAAGCCTGGTAAGAACTAGGCAGCAAACTAATAGGTTAATAGATGGATTTTGAAACTCTTGTACTGTTATATGGATGCTTCTTAGTTTCTTCAGAAGGCAGAACAACCAGACATGACATAACAGAACTGACTAATCAGTGTCTCCATATGGTGCAGAAATTTAAGAGAAAAAATAATGGTGATAGGAAAAGTAATTTGAAATGTGTGTATATATATATGTATAAATGAGTATATATAAGTACATATGCAATGGAAAAAAAGAGGTGTCTGGAAATTCTGGAAAAGATCTACATGCAGCATCTCATCAGATAGAAGTTTTTCACTTGAATTGGCAGCAAAATGAATGTCATCATGATATAGTATAAAGAAGCAATATTTTCTCTAAGTTTCTTTTTCAGCTCCATCTGGAACATCTTATCAGGTTAGGATACATGGGCAAGAAGAATTGGAATTCAAAATATATTGGAATTCAAAACCAGTAAGAATCAAAAAAAAGCAAGTAAATAAAAAATTAGCTAACATGAGAACTCTGGAGTGATGTGCTGTGGTTGTAACACCATGTGTGAAGATGAATCCTCCTTCAAAAAAAAGTTCGATTAAAAAAAGTGCTTAATTTTACACACTGATAATCATCTTTTTAAAAACAAATTTTTACTTGTGGATTACTGCATACATTGAAATCACATGTGGTCTAGGCCATGTCTCAGGCGACAATTCTGGGGGCTGTGAGGCAGGCAATGTGAGAAGAGTGTGAAGTAAGATGCGTGCTCTTCCATTTTTTTAACTTCTATCTTACTGATTTTTTGGGGGATGTGAAAGGGTGTTTAATGCAAATTAAAAAAAAATTATTCCTAAATAAAATTTTTAAAATGCTTCCAGATTCATAGCATGTCAAAAATAATAGCATTATTTCAATTTTCTTTGTTTTTACTGTTTCAGGAAGGACTGATTATGTGAACACATAATCAGGAAGTAAATGTCAGATGAACCCAAGAATGCATCACTTTATGTTTAATGCTAATACGAAAGAGATATCAAGGCATGCAGCAAGAGAAATCTGTTCAGAAGAACTGTCGTTGTACTATTCATGTTCAAATTGAACTGAAATAAATCATACAATCTGCTTCAATACATGCTTTTGGTTAATGCTTTATCAATACAAAAAAGTAGTAGAAAACTATTAGGCATTTGTCAAAGCCTTTTTTTTTTCAAATTAAAAGTCTAAACACAAGACAATATATAGGTAAAAATTACTGATAGATAAAAATTCTAAATACCAGTTATCTTTGAGCATCAAGCTAATTCAAATTAAGCTATCAGTTAATGGCAGCTAACTTTCCAGAAATTAAAGTCTTTTCATGTTGTTGCCACTAATTAAAAGTTGACAAGATAAGACGACATGAAGATAGAGTAGGGACTCTTTAGGCATAATGAACTGGGATTGCCGCATTACACAAATAGCTTTTAAAATAGTTGGTGTTATGTCTGCTCATCAGAGATTAATTAAATCATGTGATACTATGAAGAAATAGGACAACATTTAATTCAATGTAAGCTGGATAGACCAGATTGAGAGGTAGTTCCTGTTAAAAATTACAGCATATGTCCGTCAGCATATTATGGGACACTAGATCATAGTTGGGAGAGCAATTTTTTTGAATGGGGAATTTCAGAGTATCTATGAATTCATTATAGATGGAAACAGCATTCAAGTACACTATTGTCTCAAGTCATTCTTACCCAAAGCACCACCAGAAGAAAATTTTCATAGTCCTGTATCACAGATGAGCTATTCAGGCATGGTTATAAAAGGCATGGTTGCCACAGCCTACTAAGAGTTGTATGTCTAAGTTAATTACAAACTCCTGGCCAGAAATAAAAAAATTACTGCACTAGGCTATGGGGCTACAATATGTTAGGGCAATCCTTTGTACATCTGCTATTTATGTGCATTTATGTAAATTTTTATATTCATAATTATGTACAATACTTAGGCTGACCTCTGCTTATAGTGATACTCTTCCTCAACTACAGAAGGCCTACAACAACCTGTATATTAAAACAAAAAATAAAGGGATCAAATGTAACTTGGTTTTTGCACACAGGGAAAAAGAATAGATAGTAATCAGTATTTGTTTCCCTGATATTGCACTAAAGAAAACAAAATAAAAAACAATGGAAGGGATTTTGCTGTGTGCTTGCAAGTGTGAAGCATTGTACACCTGATGACCACATGTATAAAGTTGAGTGGTGATAAGTAAAACAGAGAATTTGACCTTCACCTTCCACACTTTACTGTGATCCACGTTAAATTTTTATTAGGAGGGAAGTTGAGCTTTGTTTGGAAAATTCTTTGTATCTTACTGTTAAAAAAAATGGAAAATTCTATTGGCAATGCATAAATTTAGAGAAAAGTAAAATCTCTAACTTTTGTTTCACGTTAAGAGTTCTCTAAGCTGAATTCAGATTGCTTATTATCTTGCCACATTAAAAAGCTAAGTAATAATATGTTCTTTTGTGTACCCATCTGATGAGCTTACTTTCATGACTTTTTCTGATAAACTAGCATAATGTCCCTGAAGAAAGTCACGTGTAAATCTCATTGCACTATTGTAAAAGGCATACACACCCCTACCTCCACCCACTGTTCGTTTGGGAGATTCAGCTCTCCTTGAAGTGCAGGATTATCTTTCTGTTGACTTCCTGTGTGCATGAAGCTCCTAAAACCTCTGGCCTGTCTTATAATTGCATTTCAACTGTAATTCTGATTTTCAATCTTGCTTTGAAATACTTTTATCTTGGCAGAAATTTGTCTAACTTCCTGTCCACTACTCAAGCTTGCTTTGGGAATTATATTAAAAGTATAACCTTTGAAAAATGGATTGAGATTAACAAGTGCTGCAAGTATTTAATAAATGTTCCCTTAGTGCCATAAAGCATTAGGGTTTTTTCAAGCTGTCAGCCAGAGAGACAGTTATTACTATGAATAATAGATTGAGTTTTGAGATAATTTATATTAAAAAATAAATCCTGTATCTGTAGGACTTGTTCTTGCAGAGAATGTCAAAACCAAATTAACTTGGTAGCACTCTGTACCTGAAAATAACAGCTGTTCAAATATTTGTTAAATTATTTACTTGACATATTCTGTATTTTTTTCCCTGGGAATAAAACCAGTATTTTTAGCACTGTCTACATTCTCAAAACACTAAAGTTTCTGTCCTGGCTCTGGACAGGACAGGGTTATTTTTAGCCAGGAGGGCTCATGACCAGGGCCCTGAGGTTATTCTATAGCACCACATGTCACTGCTGGGGATGGATGTCAGAAAAGGGACTCTTTCTGGGGAAAAGGGAGTCCTTCCAGTCACGAAAACATGGCAAAGGGAACTGCCTGATATTGCTCATTGCTGGAGGCTTTTCATGTAAATAGTTTCTTTTTCTATACCTTTTATTATTAATATTGTTTCTTTATAGTTCTTTTTCTTATCTCGTTGTTTCAAGTAAATTGTTCTTATTTCAACCCATGATCTTTGCCTTTTGTGCCTTCATTTGGAGAGGGGAGGAGAAGCAGTACCCAATTTTAGCAAGAGTACTAAAACTGGCGAATACCATTCCTAAACCATGACAGCTTCCTCAGTATTAGAGACCATTATGTCTATCTAAATATCTGGAGCAGTGGACATAAATACGTTATTTGTGCTACAGAGCAAGATTAAAGCTGATTATAGATACACAGATAGGTAAATAAAACCTAAATGTTTAGTTAAAGAACATTTCATTTGACTCAAAGAGAGACCACAATAGGTAATGGGGCATAGACAGCAGTTTCTTATGTTCACACTGCATGCTTTAGCTCCCTGCTTAGAAGAAATGTACCACAACCTCAGCATCTTTTGTCTTCATTACCATATAGCTCATCTGAGGTCTTGCCCTTCGAAATTCATTGGTTATATGATCCCTTCAGACATGGAAGTGAGTGTAAATCTCTTCTGAAGTAAAAGTAGATTATGGAGAATCTTAAGAAACTTCTCTTAAGGAAAGACTTTTCTTTAAGAAACCTGCTTCTTAAAATAATCTTCTCAGACAAAGGGAATAATAAGAAATAGTTGATGAGCCTTTTGTAGACAGTGGATGCAAAATCTTTGTTTGCAACCTATATGAGTATTATAAAATCACATGAACCCATTATGTCACTTATGACAAGTTACGATTTGTTACAAACACATTTCATGACTGAAGAGGTATGGTGGGAAATAGGAGAATCCAAAAGTATAAAGGAAACAAACCAAAATTAATCTCCTTTGTAGTTATAAGTATCCAGACATAGCAAATAAAGATAATTGTTGAAGAAATAGAAAATAACTTGGGAAGAAGCAGAGGATAACATTTAGAAGACAAGAAAACCAGAAAATAGTACATGGAACTGGAGGCTGAGGACAACAAAATACTTCAAGGGAGATAATTCTGTTTAATGTCCTCCAAATGGAGTATTTCCATGCAACCATTTTTCATTACCTAGGTATGGAAGGTTTCAACAAAATGGCAGTCGTTCATAAGGATGACCAAGTAAGGTTCCTTTTTAACTTACGTTTTGACATATTCCTAATTCAAAACCAGTTTATCTGACTTCAGATATTTTCTAGGGATTGGAAACAAGCTAGACATTACATAAAGTCAAAAAACTGCAGAAGTTTTACGGAACACAGTTCTATTTGAGTATATGACAATAAGTTGGAAAAACTATATAACAACCCTCTAGAAGACTCTGTTAGAGATCTCATCAACTGACTTCCCGAAATAGTGCTGAGCAGTAAGGAAAAAATTTTACCACAAGCAAAAACAAAGAAAAAAATAATAATGTGCCTATTTTTGCACTATAATTTTGAAATTAGCAGCATTATAGAATAAATGGAATAGAATTTATGATCTTAAAGGTCTTTTCCAACTCAAATGATTTATTGATTAATACATAAATATTCGTAAGTATATACAGATAATGCCTTGGAGTGGCTACCTAGAGCAGAGGCTAAACAAAGTTAAGAGAATAATGTGGGTATTTATTAAAAACTTTCAATAGATACACCATGGGCAGCCAAAAGCCTCACAGAGGCTACACCCAAGATCGATGATGTTCATGAGTTTTTCAGACAAGTGTAAGTTTGGTCTATTTTCATATCACGTGTTAATCCTCCAATTATGGCTTCAGGTAATGAAGTCATATTCCCCCAGTTTGCTCCCCCCAATTGACTTTTGTTCATACTTTTTGGGGCCTGAGGCTGTAGGGTATCCTTGGATCACAGGCCCAGAGGGATTGTTTTGTCTAACTGAAATGTGAAGACAGTTAACTACACTTTGTATGGAGCTTAGAGCTATGCACTAATGCAGTATAGGATTTAAAAAATACAGAAGCTAAAATCTTAAGGCATCACAGATGTATGCATACTCCTGAGTTTGGTTTTTTTCATGTTCTATCTGAAGGTCCAAAATAGATAGTACAACCTGAATCAAATTTTTTTCCCTTTAAGTAATGTCAGCAAAATGCTTTCAATATAATTATATGTATGGCTAATTTACACTTCTAAATGGTAGGATGACAATAAAATGTTATTCAAAAAAGGTAGGCCTGTTGTGATTGTTCTTTAGTGTCTCACAAAAGATAAACAATTGAATATATTTTAACTCCATGATCTTTAGGGCAACATTATTTCTTTTGGTACACTGTAAACTTTTTCAAAAGGATGCCCTCCAGAACTTGGGGAATAACAAATGATAGAAGGCATTTGAATGCTAAGAATCCCTTTTTTGACATACAGAAGGAAAGACTAAAAGCATTGCATAACATACTCTTATATTTTGGGATTTCATGTTAGGTCAGAGCAGCAAGTTTAAATGAAGGGTTTTTTTTCAGTAAGTTCAATGGGTAGTTTATACTCAAAGTAAGAAATCCTTTTTGCAGTCTACAAGTTCCTCATGAGGGGAAGCAGAGGAGAAGGCACTGATCTCTTTTCTCTGTTGACTAATGGTAGGACCTGAGGGAACAGCATTAAACTGTGTCAAGGGAGGTTTAGGTTAAATTTAGGAAAAGGTACTTTACCCAGAGGGTGGTTGGGCACTGGAACAGGCTCCACATGGAAGTGATGACAGCACCAGCCTGACAGAGCTCAAGGAGTGTTTGAACAATACTCTCAGGCACATGGTGTGACTCTTCAGAACAGTCCAGTGCAGGGACAGGATTTGGACTTGATGATCCTTGTGGGTCCCTTCCAACTTGGGATATTTTGTGATTTTATGACACTCAGTAAATGAAAGTGATATTGTAACAAATTTATTTGAATTAATTTTTTTCTGCTAAGTTTTGTTTTGGGTTTTTTCACTTAGTAGTGTTACTTCTAGCCTTTCTTCTAGCAAGGACTTTGATTTTTGGTTGCACATTCTTTTCTTCGTTTTTATAAAATTAATTCAGGTAGTAATTTTTTGAATTGTTAATATCATTCTATATCAAAAATAACTTTTTACATTTTTTTATGACTGTTTGCATTCCATTGTGGAAGACCAAACTTGTATTTTTTGCTGAGGAACAACATTAAGAAACAAAGGGAGCACATCAGTACAAAGGCCTGTAAGACCCCTTATTTTATATATAATTTCCTATCTTCCTTATTGTGTCTCAAAATGGTCTCTCATTATAAATAGCACAGTAGTTTTGCAAAGTCCTTGTGTGCAGCTCTAAGTCACCGTGTTTGGAAGACGTAAATTAAAAAATATTGTAAAAAAATGCTTGAAGGAAAATTACATGAAATCTGTAACAAAGTTTTATTACTATCAATCAACTCTCCTATCTGCAGTACAGACAGTTGTTAAAACTACTTGGAACAAATTACCAGCAGGCAATTAAGCTAGAAAAACAATAGGGATATGGCATGAAATGAAAAAAATGCTAAGAAATTTAAATTCACATTTAATATTTCATCATTCCATTCTTACAGAGTGTATAATATCTCTAAATGGAGGTTAGATCTGTGCACCTTTTGACCTATCAGCTGACAAACTGTCCCAAAATAATTGCACCTGCAATTAATCTAAATTCTTCAACAGAGATTAAATAATCGGTATTTTTGTTTGCTAGAACTGCATGCTACAGGAAGTTATTTTTTAAGCATATTATTTATCAGAGGAATAGAAATGTCAACTTTAAAACCACTCACAACTCCTGCATAATCACACAAGGAAAACTGAAAATGAAATCAAGTCGAAGCTGGTAAAAGAAGAGATCTTATAAATACTGCAAGATCATTGAGATAAATCCATACTCAGGCATACAAGGGCTTCTTCTGGAAAAATACATCTATTAATAAAACCACTTATCATACTGGAAAAAACCTATCCAAAACCAGAAGTTCAGAGTCACTTCTAAAGGAAAAAAATATTTTTTGAAAGAACTTTGGAGGATTAATTTTTATGCAAGCAGGAGGAATTATAATTTTTGGATTAGATTCCTAAAGTATTTCCTCCTTTGAATCTGCAGAGATTTGAGGAAAAAAATAAAAGGTAGACTTGGATTCATACTCATATCTCTATTCCAGAAGTGTAAAGAATTAGGGTTCCAAGGTGCAGCATGTGGCTGCATCAGTGGAAACAACACATATCTCACTGAAATGTCAGTATGGTGTCTGGAACAAGAAGACTTGGACAGACTTTTTATCTCTTTTTGAGATTTAACCAAAGCAAATTGTGTCCTCTGGGGCATGCCTGAACTAGTTAGGTAATTCCCTCCCTGTCCACTGAACTCCCCTGGGCCGGAAATTCAGTATTTATGTATGTATAGAATAGTCCTAACCAAGTGAAAGAGAGAACTAGAAAAATAGGAACATAAGTCCCCTGTGAGGTGGGGCATGCTCCAAAGATGTTTAACACATACTGACAAGTTCAGAAATGTAAAGCAATTACTTCAAACTTACTTTCTACATATAGAACCCAGAATGCCTCCCTCCATTCTGGGAGCATTCACCTGGATGGAGACAGACAACTGCTTGTTCAAAAATCATATGTTAGCTAAGTAACTGATTTGTTTAACCACATTTGTGCAATACACTTTATATGCTAAAACATGAGGGAGACCTTATTCCTTTCTATATAGTAGTTTAGTTGTCAAAACAGTGTTTCTCAGCTTTTGTAACTGATGATTTAGATTTTTTGGGGAGGAAAAGAATTACCAGTATAATATTTTATTTCCTCTTTGCAAAAGTCTATTTATTCTATTCCAGTGGTTTTGCATTCCAGTATCTGACATTAGAGCGCACTAATATCCTTTTATGAGAAGATAAAAAAAAAAGTAGGGGTTAGAATATTTTGGAGTAAGAAATTTACATTTGTTGTCTTCTTTTTAAACAAATTCAACTCATCTCCTAAAGAACACAGTTAACAGCTAAGCAGCATATGGGATGGACTACTACAGAGACTGCTTACTTATTTTACATTGAAGAATAATTTGTTAAAGAATTCTGAGGACATGAACCAACACTGCTCATACCCTGTTAAGCAGCTTATGCTTATCTGTTCAATGCAGTCTTGTCAGATGCCTGTGAACCTGCTCTTCCCTGCATAGAGAGAGTCTGCATTCTGGCACACTGCTGATCTCAACGTGACAAAAGTTTTTCAAAGAATGTGGTTTTGCTTCTTTCAGAGCATATTTCTAGTCACAGTCCTAAGAAGATTCCATGTAGATGGACATACTTATCTTTTCAAACCTGAACACACTGGCTTTTCCATGTAACATCAACATTCTCTGTGTCTCAATAATTTCCCTGCACAGTTTGTTTCTTATCTTTCATTTTTCTGTCTAGGACACTTTTCTCTTAATATTCATGAGTGGCATTGGTAGACAATCCTACATCTCAATTCCTGTTTTGAAATGTAATATTCATTTCATCATCTTTTCCAGATTCAGTCCATGAACAAAAGAGCAAACAGCACAAGCAAAGAAATCCATTACAAAAAAACATGAAAAAATTTCAGAAAATGTGGAAGTTAATCTCAACTTAGCTCATAGAGTGACTATTCTCTAGTCAATTTGAAATACAGTTTAATACAGCTGATAGGGTCTCTGGCTACTAGTCAGAAAGTAATTGAGTAAACTAATTGATTAAGATTTTTTCAACCACATTGTTAAATAGCTTGTAAAATGCCACAGAATATACCTCAAATACTGCAACTGACATCATATCATATACTCAGATGAGCTGTTAAATGAAATTACTAAAATTCTGTAAGAAAGAGTGCATCTTGTTCAAAGGAATATTTTCCATTTTGAAAGGAGATGGAAAAGGACACATGAATTAAGACAAATTCATATTATTTTCAGCAGATTGAATCTTATGGGAAAATATCTATCATCATTGCTCATCACTATTCAGCTAACAGGTTGTCATGGATTGTCATCAGCAGAAGAATGAAGTTTCAGAACACACTAAAAATAAATGTATCACTCTTCAGTACTTATCTGAGAAACACACCTATATTCTGCAGCAAGACACCAGACAACTTTGTTTCCTGCAGTATACCAGCCTCTACAAAACTTGAGAACAGGTCAAGCCCCTGCATTTATTACCCTCCTAAAGATACTGTAAGAATTTCTGAAGTACTGCAGGAGCCAGCAGTAAACATCAGGGGAGCTTAACACTGCCAGACTATCACAGAAAACCAGCCAGCCTGACTCTGATGTCAGTCTCCTTGGAAAAAATCCAGTAGAAGACAATGGAGTTATGTTGGATGTGTAGTGCTATAATTGTGATCTGAATCTCCCCTACAGAATTTAAGGGTGTCTGTTTAAATGAGATTTCAGACCCCTCTAGAGGGTTAGAAATTCAGACTGTTAGCTGAAAACACAAAATTGTTTTATTACAACAAGTGTTAGTATTTATTTCAGAATCTAATAGGTATTTGAAATTTTGGCAGACATCTGTATTTATTCAATGACAGAATATATTTTCTAGGGTACTTTAATTAGTTATAGACATTCATAATCTAAACTTGACCATCTGATATAATGACGCTATTAAAAAACCTCATTGTTGGAACATTGTTTAATATTAGTCTGCCAGAACAAATTTCTGTCCTGGAAATTTTTCTATAAATAAATTAAAGGTTAAAATTAAAATTCATATTTTGTGAAATGAAATAATTAAATGTGCACAAAAATTGCCAATTGGAAGGTAAAATCAAAACTAATTTTACAACTATATTTTCTCTGTGATAATATCCAATGTGACTAATTCTATTTACGTATCTTCTGTCCTACAAAACCTCTACTCCTTTTAAAAAAAAGCCATAAATGAGTTGAACACAGATCTATTTATCACATGCATAAAACAGAAAATGTCTGTACTATTTGCTGAAATGTCAGTATACAGTTACTGAAGCATAACAGTGAACAGCTTGAGGTTCATCTACTTCTGTCTTAAAAGCAAATTGAAAATTAAGTCAGCATAGTTTGACAACAATGTTATGTTTACATTTGAAATTAATTAGATAATCATGAACAAATTCTAGCAGTTTAAATCGGTTGAATGTATAAATGTGTAAAATAAGCTTATTAATTCAATGTATTATGGCAAACCTGTTATTTTAATTCTTAAACTAGATGAAATTCAAAGTTGCAATTAGCAGTCATCACAGAATGTGATGTACTTCAGGACCACAAAATCTTCAGCAATTTGAGATCAAAATAACATTTGGACACTGCCATAGTTACAGTAAGGATCAACATATAGTAGCTCAACATATAAGAAGAGAGTGAAATTATCTTTGGAAAACATTTGGCACAATTTGGCTGGTACTTCTGAGCACTAACAAAAGCTACAATAAAACTTAATTTGAACTGAATTGAGAGACAAAACATGAAAAGATAGTAATGTAGAATGTACTTGGATTTATGCCTGTGGGTTCTTTCAAATCTATGCCAATTTTCATGGATACCCAAGTTTAAGAAAAGCCTTTTTTCAAATGTGCTCTAAAATCAGAGCCTCAAGAATCAATAATATGACCCATTCAGTCATATGAATGCCTAATGTTTCTGTTTCTAATTTATTTGTGTTTTCATTCTCAACAAAGTTTGTTTGAAGCTCTTCTCTGTAGAAATGTTTGCATGTATTCCTTTTTCTATGCAGTGGGTGTGACTCTATATTTCTGAATTGCCTTTTCAGCTTAATGTATTCTTAGATACAAAGATCCCATTCTACTGCCATTGTTCTGTGAAGTGGGGAAGCTTGAACCTATATTCTGGTGTCAGAATATGAGAGAATAACTAATGTTTCTGTTGTTGAAATAAAAGAAATATATCTCATTTAGATTGTTTCCTTCCTTTCCTCCATCATTATTTTAGTCTAGTTTCTAGCTTTAAATTTTGTTCTGTGTGAACTGAATACAAATCCAAAATTTTCAACAAGTTCACTTTCAAAACTTCGCTACGGTTCAATATTTCATATTTTCAGAGGTAGTCAGTATAGTTCCAGCAGCTAGAAGTTACACCATTCCCATTTTAACTTTCTAGTTGAGACACTGATGTGAGTTACAGAACTGAAACATCCACTTCTAAAAGACATGCTACGGAGTTTCTGCTGAGTGAAAACAAGGCAAAGTCTGGTCTGTTGTATTGGGTCTGACTGGGGTAAAGCTCACAGCCCTTACAGTGCTGTGCTTTGCTTTGGTAGCTGGTGCTGATAACAGAGCAGTGTTTTGGCTACTGCCAAGCTGTGCTGTCCCTCTGACATTCCTTCCCCCACTGAAGGGGATGGGGGGGGGCAAGATCCTGGGAGGGGACACCAGCAGGCCAGCTGACCCCAGTCAGCCAAAGGGATATTCCATACCACATGACATCAGCTCAGATACATAAGGGAAGGAAGAGAGGAGGAGGGGGAGGCACTCAGGGCTGGTCCATGTTTGCCTCCTTGAACAACCATCACGCGTGCTGAAGCCCTGCTTCCCAGAAAGTGTCCGGACATCGCTGCTGATGGGAAGTAGAGATTGATTGTTTTCTCTTCTGCTCTTGCGCACGCAACTCTCAGCTTGTTTGTTCTATTTTTTTTCCCACTGTAATAAAACTGCCTTTTCTTACCCTGATAGTCTTTTTCAATATTATCCTCTCCCCTCTCCCAGCGGGAGAGGGAGTGATAGAGTGACTGAGTGGGCACCTGGCACCTGGCTGGGGTCAACCCACGACACCTGTCCATAATGGACACTTTCTTCTTCCTGTAAGAAATTGTCTGATACACCTCATGCTTTAATTAGAAGCAAGAAACTTGGGCAGCAAGAGTAAGTTTAAAACAGAGTATTGTTATTTGGGATAGGAAAAGGTAGACAGGACTATTTTCCTCCAAAATCCTAACAAGACTCCAAATCTTATAGATTTTTCTTGTCCGGAAACTAGAGTAACTTAGGAAATAAATCTTAATTATTAATGTAGTTAAACTGTCCTTAAGCTTTCCTGTAAACCCTCTGCAAATGAAACCTTCTCAATTACATACACATCTAAGAAATGTCTTAAAAGGTTCTCTACCCAAGTGCATGTTCATTGAACAAACAGATGGAGAACACTGCTAGGACATGAAATATATCATACGCTGTAAAAAGACTATCCCCTGAGAGCCTGCCAACCTAACTAATGTCCATATATCCTTCCCCGTCCCTTCCTTCCATCCAACATTTCAGGGAAAACGCGACTTTTCCGCCTTTGTCTCCTTCAGGTTGTCACACCATCAAAACCTTGGCCTTGTTAAGCGCTAGTAAAGCAGCATGTTAGGCTTACACTAGTTTACTCAAAAATAAACACTAGGCTTACACTAGTTTACTCAAAAAAATTTAAAAAAAAATCCAGTAAATACATCCATTTTTAATCACTTGTATCAACACTACTAAAATTATTCAGAATTAATAACAGGGCAGAAGGGGTTGATAGCTGTTTCCTTGACCTGCCCATTACCATTTTTTCCTTTCATATAACACAATTAGGAAACAAGAAACCTACACTAAAAGTCATTTAATCAGGAAAATTTAGCTAGTATCTCTTCCCTAGTCTTGCTAGTAATAAATTAAATTAAGATATTTTAGTCTGTTCTGCTCAGAGACATTTGCCTTTTTGCATTTCACTAAGATCTATTTCTCACATATGTTGCCCTATTTAGTCCCAACGCTTCAAACTCTGCTGATCTTAAATGTCTTTTGGTAAACAGAAACAGTGGCTTTATTTAGTCTGTATTCAGTTTCTGCTTAAAGTCATGAAGTGTTTCATAGGCAATTAGTCTATTATTCTTATTGCTATATTTATAATTTATCAGGTTTTTAATAATTCTCTTCAGAATATTTTACCTCAACCCCCCTTCTCATTTTAGAAAGCTGTAATACTTAGTTTTTCTGCTGTTTATTGATCCAGATCTGAGCTGTTTGAGCTCAGCTGATTTTTCTGTTTGTCTTTAATTGAGTAACAGGAAAATGACATTCCAGTTGAGCATTTGATGCCCAGTAAGATCCATTTTTGGATGGTAATTTTGTTTGGTAATATTTGAAATATTTCTGAAATATTAAATTCACCAAAGTCAGATGATAAGTCAGTCATAGATTCTGAGTTAAAACCCAAAAATACATCAGGTGATTAAGTACCCCACAGGTTTCTATCACTTCCTATAGAAAAGAAAAAATGAATCTTGGAACACATGTGAAAGAAAAGCGAACAGTGAAATGTTGTTACCAATCTAGGATAGCTGCTAAGTTAATTCTATTACCTTGGGACAAATCAATCATTCACAGATATAAATGTGAAATTACCCAAAATTTCACATTCAAGTACTTGTTTTACTGGTATATTAAATGGGCAGACTCTTGAAAGTTTTCATTTCTACTGTTTCATGCTCTAAGCAGTAAATGCTCCATGAGATAATTTAGGGTTTTCTAAAAAGACCTAATTTATTTCCTGTACTATTGGTGTTACTGTAACTTTGTGTACATTGCAACACCAGGAGTTTAAATGAGTTGTATGCTTTTGTTACTAGTCTTTTAATATTATTTAAACTTTCTGTTGCCCTGTGCTTTAGTGAAATAGAAGTTAGAAATATACTAAAATAAACTAAAACTTTCCATCTGTTTGACTTTTTCACACTGCACCAGAGCTTTTTGGACAATTGTTATCCTGAAAACTACCCAAGTCAGGCAGACATATGATGGAGAATATGTTGTATTCTAATTACCACAGAATTGTTTGCAATTTAAATGTAAGAAATGTCTTATTATAGTGATCATGTCAAATGCAGTGGTGTCCAAAAATAAAATCCATATTTGGAGTCAGTTTGTCTGGTACAAATATGATTTTAACTTTCTAACAGTGATGGCTTCCATATGATGCTGGAGATGATCAAAATAAGAGGGATGGGAAATAATTGGCTGGAACAGAGGTTTTCCTTTCTTCTTGATAGAAAATGTTTTAGCAGATGCCTCTTAGAGGGAACTATTCCAGCACTCTGGAAATGAAGCACATGAAGTTCACTATTTTAACTGCCAGAAATAAACATTATAAAGGAAAAGGTTTTGTTTTGACTGGTACTGGGGGACTGACCTTTAAATCCTCACTGCAAGTTATTTTCCTTAAAGTTAGAAATATATGTAGAAAAATAAGTCATACCATTTTAGCTATTACTTGATCGTGTAGAAGTTTGGGGGTTGCCCTGCTCTTAGGCTGAATAATTTTTAGAGGGAGAAAAACTCAGAAACTTCACTTTGTGAAATGGAACTTCCTTCAATGGAACATGGGAATCACATTTAACTTGAAAGTTTCCTTGGCATAATGCCATAGCTATTACCAGTGAGCCAGGAGAAGACTCTGGCCAGTGGAAAATGGAAAAGATTTTTCTCATCATGTTGAACAGGAGTCTTGACAATAAAGCCAAAATAATAGTGCATTTGGCTTCTGAGTATCTAGAAAGTGGATGTGCTCCCACTTATTAGGTGTACTTGTGTCCTCAAGAGTAATCTACAGCTCTAACTGAACAATAATTTCAATGATAATTTATGGATTAGCATCACTAAACTGACTAATTTAACTCATTCGTGTCAAAGATGGAAAAGTATTTTGGGGAAGTAGATAACTTTTTTCAGATCTTGTTGATCCCTGGTATATCACAGAAAAAATAAATGTAATTATGTTGCAAATTTGTATCTTAAAGCGTAACTGAAAGAAGAAGCAATGGTGAGTATTTCAGCTGAAGGTTGATCTGGCATGAGCTATTTTGATTAAAAATAAGAATTAGGAATGGGTTTTTGTCCTTTAGTAGAACCAATGCTTCTAAATATCACATGAGTACTCTTTAAACAAATGCTCTCTGGTAAATAACCTATGCTGGATAACACTGATAAGAGGTGTATTGCATAGTAGATACCTATATTTTGCTGAAGACAAGTATTCATAAAGAATTAATATTAAAGATGACTGATATAGCCAGATTTCCTAACTGCCTTAACAAAAGATCTAGTGCCTCTTAGTACCTTCAACAGACCTTTCCCAGTGAAGTCAAACCCAGATTGTTTCATACTAAGCACTTCAGGTTCAATGAAACTGGTATTTTTAAATTAAACTTTGTTTTGTAAAGAAAACCCAAAGAACAAGTTGTTGATAGTAGTTGAAATGTAAACAATGTATAAAGCAAACTTTACTGTTCCACTTTTTTCCTGACTGTTTCTGCTTTACAGTATAATGTTAGAGAATATCCACCTGAACATCCTTTCAGTTCCACTCTAGAAAATGTAGACTTGTCAGAGAGATGGTGAGTCTGTAAAAGCAAAATGCACACAGTCAGAAACAAACTTCAGTTTTTACAGAGGAGTACTGGCATTCCAAATGTGTGTTTTAATATTCAGCACCTTAACTATTTTGCTGTTAAGCAATTGTAAAATCATTATTTACTCTGACGTAAATTAACTGATTAGATGTGCTAAATATTAAAACCAGTAATCTAATTATGAACTTGGGACAGGTGCAGATGCTGCTAGTAGTGTTCTCTACCAAGTTGTTTTCCTGACTTGCTGCTGCAAGTTCTATCCAAGCTTCCTAAAGGAACAATCAGTTGTAACTACAGAATTACCTCATAAGATCATTGAAATTATCACATAGGATAAGGATTTTTTTTCTTCCCTGTTCTTGGAAGCAGTTTTAATGCTTTTGCATCTACTTGTGCATAATTTTACTTGGAATATCAACCATTTCCTATGAATTATATGTTTTCTAACATAACAAATAGTTGACTTCCCATGTATAAATCTTGAGTTTCTCTTAACTGAAACTTAACCAAACTATGATTTTTATGTTATTGACTTTGATAAAATGTGTCAAAATCTCTTCCCATATTTTTTTTTTCTGTGCATACAAGGAAAGGCAGCTGCATCATCTAAAATATAACACATAGAAATGCCAGCATAAACATGTAGTGTCATGATTGACTAAAGCATTAAGAGTGCAGAGCTAATCATTTTGATAGATCAGATTACATACATGTGGATTATTGACATTCTCCTTAATTGATTTTTGAAAATTGAATAGTGTTAAGAAAAGTGAAAGGTCTTTTGATATATTTTTGTGACTATCACATGTAAAGTTAGTATAACGCAAAGTAGGAAATCATTTTGGGGGATGGAAAAAAGACTGGAAGGAAAAGAACGTGAAAAAAAATGATTAATATCTCTAAACGCACAAATCTCATGAGAAGTTCTTCACTGCTGGTCCCAGGAGGCTGAAAAGATATTCAGAAGTGTACGTTGCCTTTTCTCTTTCCTCCTAGCCTGACTGGTACAGCTTTTCCTAGAATGACTTATCCTATCATCTCCACACTTGTAAAGTGATGTGTGATTGTGGCAGAGTGAGCCTGAGATATGAAAATTACCTTCCCTTAAAGTAGAAAATTTTAGATAAAAATCAGTCTAAACTATACTCAGCTGCATGTAAAAGGATTAGAAACTCAGGCTGCTCAACTGAAATATATGTGTCATATATAGTAATATATTACATACAGTCTGTATAGTACTGATTTTTAAAGGCCAATAATGTAACTAATGATTAACCCTAAAATGCTATAAAGCTATACAATTAACTCTATTAGCTTAGTTTTGTTACTACTTGTCATGGGGTAACCTTAATTGAAGTTTCCAGTACAGAAGGAAAGAGGTCGAGCCGGAAATGACGTATGCAAAAGGCAGTATTGCAGTTTCCACCTCCAGAACTCGTAAAACCAGGAGAGAATCTAAAGACTGTCTCTTTGAGACTTCTGGCTGGATGAGAGAAGAGGTCGCTCCCCCCCTCTGCACCCATGGTGAGGCTCAGCCAGGCCACGTGGCTTGGCTGCCGGCCAGCATGGCGTGGAGGGAGAGGGGGAGTGAGGGGGACCCGGGCTGGCCTTCAGTCCCTCATGGCAGCTGCGGGTAAGGGAGTCAGGTCGGCTCCGCTCAGCTCCGGCCAAGCTGAGAAGAGTTTCGTTCTGTTGCCCCAGGCCAAGCTGACTCAGCTCTGCCGGCCCCACCCCGCTGGGCCGGGCCAGTTCCATGCGACTTGGGCTGGGCCCTGCTCTGTCACCCCAGGATCCTGCTCTGGGCTGGCCCTACCAGGCCAAGCCAGCTTTGGAGAACCAGGCCACAGAGACTCTGACTGCTTCTGCCATCCGGCTCAGACTTTTCAAACAGCCCAGCAAAGACCACATGATTGTCACAATGTGAGAGCGAGAGAGAGAAAGAGAGAGTGATTAACCCTCTCCATGCCTGGATTGAACTTCCAGACACCCATCCTTCCCTGCACAGAGAGAGGAATGAGAGAGGACATCTACAGAAATGCGGCATAGAGACTTTAAATCAGTGAAGGAAGCAGAGCCAACACCTAGAGGGAGGAGCATGGGAAGTGTTTCAATAGAGAAGTTGAAAATTCTTTTGTAGAATGGTTGGTTGGGACTAAGATTATCAATTCCCTGAAATGTATGAAGAAATAGTGCAAAGGGGGGATGTGAGGTTCTAACTGCAGCCAGTGAACCAAAACACCTGGGTAGAGACAAGTAGGTGCTGAAGTAAGTACAGTCTGATGAGAAGCTTGAACAAAGACAGAGAAAAGGCTGTGACCCAGAACCCTCACCCCAGGGAATGCCCAAGAGCTTGTGTTGTCAGAAAAACCTGTCTTGCTAGACACAGAAGAAGGGGATTTTCTTTGCTGCTGCAAGAGGATTGTTCATCCTTAAAAGTGTACCCCATGGACTGTTCATGACTCACTGTAGTAGCTGTGGGAAGGCTACTGTTGTGGGAGGGATCTTCCACAAACAGATCTTTCTCCCGGGTGGCTGCTGGTTGTGAGGCTGAAACCCGTAAAAAACCCCTGTATTTTCTCTACAAAGATTCCATGGTATAAGCAAAAGAGACTTCTCTCCCTAAATGAACGGAGACAAAGGCTATTTCAGAAGTGGTAAACTGACTGGAAGTCAAAGTGTTGTCTTTTTGTGTGTTGTCAGGGGGAAAGAAATGGAGAGGTTGGGGGAGGAGGGGTGGTCTGAAGGTTTTCTTCTGGTTCTTCTTGTTTTTTCTCTTTGTCTTAGGTTTATTAATAAACTTTCCTTATATTCTTAAAGATTGAGCCTGCTTTGCCTACTCCTAATCCTCATCTCACAACAAAAATCAGGTAAATTTTGGTAAGTGTGCTGGCTTTTAGCCAGAAACTCAAATAGGCGAACTGAAACCACTACAAGAATTGGTGTTTCCATCAGTTTCCCATACCTCAAACCACAACACTACTCTAGATATGTCATAGAATAAATTTTAAAAACCAAACTCATTAATAATTACAAGCTTTATTTAACAACCCCAAAGTTCTTAAAAAAATAGTAAGTTCTTTATAGTTAGGGATATATTAGGACTTCAACTGCAGTGCTTATATAAAAGCATCCTAAAAAAATTAAAAATAAGCAAACATACTTTAGGTCATTCCTCATTATAGCAATATGTAACAAAAACTAAAGTACCAGTGAGAAGTTAACTGTTAAAACATCTCTCAACAGAATATTGAAGTATATATGAAAATATGGCAGAGATAATGTCACTAATTATACACAGGAAATATATCTGAGATTTTTCTAAATGGTTACTTCATCGATATGTAAAATGCAGTAAGTTACTACATTTTTATCAATACAACACCATGATATCAGGTGAGGAAATAAAAGCCATTAAGTTAACACAGCTGAACTCCTGGAAGTATGGTGACATTCCAGAAACAAAATTGAAATTGTAACTCCTGCAGTGCTGAGGTCTGGAACAGGCATTCGACTGTAGAATATGGCTTTATGTCTTCTAAGGGAGTTTGGCTTCACTGGAATTGCTGAATCCCACTAAAATTCCATGGGTTGAAGTAAAATAAAAATTAAAAGAAGGAAAAAAAAGTAAAAAAGTACCCAAACTAACTCCTGCTTCCAAAGCTGGGTTATTTGCAGCAAACCTAAAAGTCAATAGCATCTCATCTGAAGAAATTTCTACTCAAGGGACAGCAAAACCTCACCATTCTGTCAGCGGCAAATAAGATTTTTTCCAGGGAAAAATACCATTGAAGACATATCTTAGAAAGCTGATGTTGAGGCAGAACTCTCAAAATGGTTTACTGGTGGTGAAGTCAATGGGAGTTTATGAGTTTATTAGCAAGGAGAGTTGAGCTTATCATAGCACTAGGAATGGCTACAAGAGTTTTTGAGCAGGGCGAGCCATTTGTACCATACTGATTGTGGCATTACTGAGCAGGGTGTGAGGCTTGCACATTCCAGCTAAAGCTCCTATAGCACAGTCATCTGAAGAGAGCAACACCCTCATTTGGTTCATTTCACAGCGTTGTATTTAATAATTTCTACAAGTATACCTTTTTCTATTATCAATATTTTTTGCTTTCTTTCTCCCTATACAGTCACCTGTTTACAGAAAAAAAAGAAGTTTGTTGAGGCAGGGGGTATGTGGACTTTGTTTTAAACATATGTGATCTTGTTTACTTCAGAGAAAATTCAGTAAAAATTACATCATATTACTTAGTGGCAGTGTGTGAAAACTTGCTAAAACTGCAAGAGTTCTGAAAGAGTAATGTATATTGCTAAGAAAATTCATCAATCTTGTTTGAAAGCATTCAGTTACAAAGAACAGAAAACATATAAAAAATACTAAAATTATTTCCCTAATTTTTTGCATGCTTTGCTTATTATAGCTATTGCAGAGATTCAACAAAATGGCTATTTGATTTGTTTTAATTCCAAAGTGAAACCTGGTGCAACTAGAGCATGAAAATTAGTAAACACAGAAGATTTCAATACAATTTGACTATTAACCAGTCACAAAGTTTTCCTTCCTCTCAGAAGACGCAGTGAGCAGTGAGCACAGCAGAGTGTACTTTATTGTCATCAATCTCTAGATTATCGTTACAAAGAAGGGACAAGAAAAACTGAGAAAGGTCTCCATCAGTTCCATAAAAAAGGGGTCGAAACTTATGGAAAGGAAGATCTGAGTTAGATCAGAGGTCCCATTACAGTTAAAACAAAGCTGTAAATTTACGTGTTGATTTATGTGACTTTTCTGTTTGTCGTGGCTGTAACCAACTCTTCTTCTGTCATTCCCCAGCATCTTTATAAGTGGATGGAAAGCAAAGAAGGCATTTTTTACAAGCTGATGATTATAAACTTAGTTACAACTTCGTGTTTGGAAAACTTTTCTTGAAATGTTGAAAATTTGGGAGATTTTTGTCATCGTAAACTCCTAATAGCTGAGGATGACAACACCCTTGACTGTACAGGTGTATGTACATAGCTCATGTGAAGCCACTCAAAGCACCACATTGATCATGAATCATTTTGTTGTTGCTGTTACAGATTTTGAATACTCAAAAGGCCCTGATCTTCCTTCATCTTGGCTCCTCAGAGAGATTTGTGAAAAAGGCTTCAGGCAGAAGTGACTAGAAAACTGTGCTGAGGTAAGTATACTTCTCTGGTGCATTTGAAGTGCAGATGCATGAAAATATAACTTTTTCACAGTCTGTTTCTTTGCCTAGGTTTTGAGGTATCATATATCATCTTCTGATGTGGAAAGCACAGAACTGTTAGTACACATTCATTTTAACAAATGATGAGCTGAAAGATGGTAAAAGGAATAAGAACCCTGTGTCAACCCACCCGACCCTGTGGGTAATTAATCTGGGATATGTGGCACAGAAAGGTAATTTTTCCAGTGAAAAATATGCATAATAAATGAAAAAAAAATAAATTAATAGCAGCTGAGAACTCAGGTTTTTGGCCTGAAAAGGAACCAGTTTCTAAACACAAAAAATATATTCTGCCCAAATACCTTTGATCCTTCTATATCACTATTCTGCACAAATAAACTGCTATTTCTTTGGATCTACCATGTAAAACATTATGACTTCATAAAAGTCAAATATGACACTCCTCAATGAACCCTCCCAAAGAAACCAATAGTGTGATAAACAGATATCTTTTGTGCAAGCAAACAGAACTTTTAAAATGGAATCTAAATATGTTTAGAATAGTTTCAGAGTTTAAGGGTTTTGTCCCCCAGTGACTTTAACTCTATGATAGTTACAAAGTCAGAGGGTGATGGTGCAAGGCAATTATACCTGGTTTATGATTTTTTTCTTTTGAACACATTTTTCATGATAATGATAAACGTAGGCTTCAAAGGTACATTTTTTAAGGTCTGGAGAGACCATCTAATTCCTCTGTGACTGCCTGCTCATTCACTGACCACACTGCTAGTCTTCAACACTGATTATAGTCACAGAAAGCTTCTTGTTGCAGTCTTAAGGCATTAGGACTAAAAAAAACCCAACACTTTAAATCCCTGCAATACTAATTTTGCTGTTGTTCTTAGAAGTTTGTAATCTCATTCTGAGCTACAGAAATCCACTATTGACAAGGTGGGAGACAACCTCACTCACACAGCCTTGATACAGCTAATTATTCTGCTGTCTTTTCATAGGATATTGACACAGAAACTCATCACAATTACTATTCTGTGCAGAATAATATAAGACAAATAAAATCAATATTATGTAACAAGCAAAGATAAGAAATGTCACAAACATAGCCTTTCACAAATGATCATGTATTCAGCTCAAGGGATTCAGAGTAAGCTGTAAAACCTGAAACAAATTTCATAATTTTGAAAAGATTAATGTAGGGTGATTACTGAGGTGGAGAAAAACAGTGAAGGCAAGGAAGTAGTGTAAAAGTACATGCTAATATTCCTAAAGGGTAAATTGAAAATTCAGGCTAATCAATGAATTACTTAAATTTGAAAAGCAAAATAGAATCATTGTGCAAACAACAAAATAAACACAAGTAGTTCATTAAGTCAGTAAGTCAGGGATCATCTGTAGTATGACCAATTGCAGTAGGCAAAATTTAAACAGAAACAGCATTGAAAAGCCAACTTTCAGGTAATTTGTCACATTAACAAGCCTGTGTAAACTCCAAAAAGTTACATGGAGATTGCTGCTGTCTGTCTAATCTAGAGAATAGGAAACTAGGAAACAAATTTATGCTGGCCTAGTCAGAGTAATCATTTCCCACTTAGAGAATTACAAAATATCCAATATGTATAAAAATATGTCTGACCCTGAATTCAAGTGGTTAAAATTCTAAGACACTGGTGCTAAACTGCTTTGCTTGAAGTAAATAAATTAACTTCCAGAGAAGTGAAACAAGTGATCAATTGTTCTAATTTACATCAATTAACTACTGTTTGAGTGAGAAAGTGTTATTTTACGTACAAGTGGTGTGTCACTGTTCTAGAAACAAAGATCTTGAATGACCTATTGCGACTCAAATTGCAGCTAGTTTCTTGAGTGCCTGAACAATTCTAGACTATAGTGATAATTTAAGAGGACATACATTAGAGATTAAAAGTTTGAAAGGTGGCAGTAGCCTGTAAAATGCCAGTCATTTTTCAGAAGCAAGTTCTGTTAAAAAGAAGAGTTTTCACTGTCTTCCCTTCTCCAACATTTCTAACAGGATCAGTAACAGAAGAAACTCAAAATTGAAATCTTGGGGTCTTGGTGCTTGGTCTGCTTGTCCCTGAAACATGCACCTTTCCTGCAATAAGAGCAGTAGTAAATAAGAAAACAAAGAGTCACATTTTTCTCAAGTTTTAAGTATGGTTGATATGTGTGCAAGTTTTATGCAGTCTGAGCCCCTAGCCCTATATATTCTTATGAAAAAGACAAAACACTGTAAATATCCCAATTTTATATGACTCACAACTCCATATTAACCATATTACCAACGTACCTGTGAATCATATATATGTGAGGGAAATGTCCAGGCAATGACAGATGGATGATCACCAGAGCCTTCAGATTGAACACATTAGAACAGCTACTACTAATTAAATTTTGTGCCTTCTGCAACTCCATTATGATCAATTTCTGAGGGGAGATAGGCTCCTGAAGAGTGTGATGATTCAGTATCCCTCTTCTTTTAACAATTTTTATTTTGTGGTCTGGGAATGATTGATGTGAAGAGTAAATACTAATGCAAATAAAAATGTATTTGCATCTTAAATAACTGAAGATACCCTTAAAAGAAAATACCCTGGTGAGTAAAGGGGTGTGACGACTACGTTCCAGGATGATAGCTACATCCAGTAAAATGGCAAATGGAGATAAAGTGGTGGTAAATATGCCTGCATCTTACCTGTTGCTGCTGTCCCTACTACTGCACAGAAAGAGTGACTTTGGTTTTGTGGAGGGCCTGAAAGTAGAGAAAAAAGTCAGTCCAGGAGGAAATGCACATTAAAAAAAATGATTTCTATGTAATCAATCACATATCTGACATTACCTGTAGTTTTTCTGCAATGGAGTAAACTGAAGCTTTGTCATAGAATTCAATGCCAACAGAATCAGTCTTCAAAATGCAGTAAATTCCTTCTGAAGTGTCATCAAGAAAGGTCAGGAACATACTGATGTTGTAGGAAAGCCTGGATTATTTGTTTCTCTCCTTGAACAGATGTAAATAGAAGCAGCTACAGAAAAGATATGCTACAATTAGATTTCATGCTGGTTTGAAAGCTGATTGTTATAGATCTTTTAATAGTAGATAATGCCACAGTTTGAAGCTGTTTATTTGGATTTTCTGTTACTTTAATGAAAAAATTATTATTTTCAAATTATGTTGGTTTTGTCACGTCATCATTTTTGTGCCAGGCAACTGGAATACCTCTTCTGACTCAATTTTTTGTAATGATGAGTGTTTTCTTAAAGATTTTTTTGTAAGACAAATATCTTTGTACTGTCTTCTATCCAGATCTGTGGTGATTCTAGGAGCTTGGAATCTGTCCCTATCACCTTTTAATAGGTGGTAAGGAACTTCAGACTAACAAAGACAAGTAGATATCTGGATTGTTCCCTCACACAACTTGGACGGGTAGTTTAGTAAACAAATGAACTATCAAATTACTGTGCTATTGAGGCTAGGTATCAAAAAGGCTAACCTAGGATTTGTGCTTGCTGAAAGCCATTGATACAATGGAGTCTGCCTGAAACATAAAGCTGTATCTTCAGATCTAAACCAAAAGACCATGTGCAGAGTACCAGTTGTCCCTGAGTCTCAATACACAAGATACTGGTTTGTAGCTTGTAGATCTATTGATCAACAAGAATCTTGAGCCTGAGATCTCCATGAAAAATATTGTCACCTGCTTTTTGGTCCAGTGATTTTCAAGGACTTGGAAAACAATTCTAAAATCCAAAATTATTATGTCATCTCTCATTCTGAAAAAACTGAAATGCTGAAACAGGAGGGATACATACTTTGGAAATAGACTCACTGCAATCAAAAGTAGAAAAAGTTCCAATAGACCATTAGAGATTTCAAATGCTAAAGAAATTGTGCTGGATTTCACTGAGATTTACCAAACCAATTTAATTTTTAATTTCAATGTAACAATATGGAAGATCAAATTAAATCTAAATGGAAAATTAGGGAAAAGGCAAAATGAATTCCAGATCAGATACCTCTTTACTCCCAAAGAATAAAATGGTTTTTTTTCTTTCTTCTCCTTCCTGCTTACTTTCATGGAGAATATGCAGTGAAACCACATTCCTCAACATCTTCCTGTACCACCCCTCACCCAAAAACATCTTTTTCACCTTCATCAAAGGGCAGAACTAGTCCTAGGCAGGAACAAACAAGGGAGATGCCTTATCAGATAAAAGAGGATGCAGGTATTGTTCCTGCAGTTTCTGCCAGTTGGTAGTTGGCTCCAGCACCGCCCTCCACCTACCTTCCTTCATTTTGTCAAATAATGAAACAAATATGATTAAAAAAACATGTCTATGATTTGCTTATGGATTTTTAATATAAATTTATCCTAATTCTCTGACTAGTTGTTCCTGCATTGCAGCCTTGTTTCCCTTCCTTCTCACAAGTTCTTCTATTATTTCCTATAACATGGAAACATGGAGAGATACTTTGTAATTCAAACCATGGAAAATGTGTATGTTGATTCCCATGAGTTAATTTAATCCTTTATATAATTTTCCTTCTCACACTTAACTTATATTTCATTTGAAAATATTTTGGGACACCCTTGACTGCAGAGTGTCTACTGAGAAATATTCATATACTACTCAGGTAGCTTGCACCCTGTTCCTTTCTCAAGCAGAAGACACTATTTGAATGTACACTTTGAGTGCTGAAGAGCAGAGAGCAAGTTTCCTTCGAAAAACTTGATTAATAAGATGCCTGTTTGGTTCTGTGTGGGACATGAGTTCTTGGTAGCTGTCAGAAGCAGGATAATACAAGTTGGATATTAGAACTCTTATACCTCTAATCATTGTGGCAATAAGAACCATATATCTTCTGTATTGCAAGGTGTAAGTTTGACACATATTGATGTTTCAAGCTTAATGTCCTGTATTGCTTAAAGCCGAATCTACCTACACTCTGAAGGTACCAAATCTGTAGCTTGTAATATATAGGGAATGCTTAAAACTCTTTTGAAAGTTCTTGGCTAACAAATATTATTTATTATGTTAGAGTCATAGACCTGACTGACTCACAGACACCCTTCTATTTGCATTATATAATTTTTATTTCTGTCATATTGAAATCCGTTTTGAAGTGAAAGCTGTTTATTCATCTTAAAAGTTGCTGAGGCTGTCATAAGCATGGATAAGATGACAGGTGCGATATTTTAGACCAAAGTTAGCAAAAGCCCATGACTCAGAGGCTGCTCAGGTTGTGGTTTTAATCCAGCTTGCCCTTTTTCAGCTTTATTTGTTTATAAGTTTGTTACTGCACTAGGTGTACCAGCACTGAAGTGCATAAGTCATTCTCTGCACTGATACACTGCTAGTTGTCTTTTTGGCTACATTAGGAATTAATCTAGGATGACAGCCCAGATTCAGGTACAAGAAATCTGCTTTCATTCATCATGCAGTTGAACTAGATACTCTTTGATTACTCTTGAGACTTTCAAAAGGTCATCAAACTTTTTAAAAAATTAATTCAACTTTGTACATACTTGGGAAGCCTCCTGTGTTGGAGTCGGGATCTCCATGAGCCCCAAATACTAGTTTCAGAACTTACTGACCTTTTACTCAGCAACACAGCTTACAGACAAAGGCCATACTGAAGGACTCATGAGTCAGTTCCTGGACCCCTGCAATTTATAACCCAGTTTTAAGGTAAAAAAGGGGGTATTGATTTCCCTTCAGCCTAATATACTGGAGCATAGGCAAAAGTTCAGCAATGCCTATGTATCAAGTCAGCCATCCCTGCTAAGGAAACAGAAGCCTCCAGCACAGAAACAATAAACGGATAACTTCTTCATAATGCAAGAAGCATAATATACATAAAGATCTGGAAATTACATCATGTCAGATAGTTCATCCATTCCTTATATGTATGTAACTATGTATGTTTCACCATTAAGATGGGACAGATCTCTGTTTAGTCCAGATGGTACTATGGTGCCACCTAAGTTGCTGAGACATACCTAATTTTCTTCCAGCTGGTGTCTTAGTGTAAATACACTTGAACAATCTCAAAGACTTGCACTGATACACAGGAATAAAGGAAAATCAAGAATATAAACAAACAAACTAAAAAATGGGAATTCATGGAAGTATTTCCATGGCTTAAAATGCCTCTAATGGCTATCTTTTTCATTACAAAGATGAAATGTTGAAGCATATGGTGTATGTGAACAAACTTGAATGAGCTGTACATGAAAATATACATTAAAATGTTCTGTGAGAGAAGCAGTGAATGTGAGATCTTCAAGAGAAGCTCATCTGTTAATGCCAAGGCACCATATGAGAAATAAAACTTCATTGTCTAGGGAACTTCATTCTGTAAAATCCACCAAATGCACATCTTTTCTTAGGCTTCTGGGCAGTATTTTTTTAAAACACATGTTATGCTGCAGTTTTTGATATATGAAAAGGAAGAAGTTCATTTCTCATAAGAACTGCACACCTCTCCTTCTAAAGTGCACTTCAAGAAATTTCAGTTTTTAAGTTTCTTATGTTGAGTTAAATCAGTGTCTTTGTGCTGGGAAATAGTTAATTTTCTCCTTAGTTGCTGTTACAGTTTTGGATTCAGTATGAGAATGATTTTGATAACACACTGATGTTTGGTTGTTTCTAAGCAGTGCTTACCTCAAGTAAAGGACTTTTCAGTGTCTCAGACTCTGCCAGTGAGGAAGTGCACAAGAAGTTGTGAGGGAGCATGGCCAGGGCAGCTGGCCTGAACTGGCCAAAGGGATATTCCATACAATGGAATGTCATGCTCAGGGCATAAACTGGGGGAAGGTTCCCAGGAGCTGCCAATGACAGCTCAGGATGGGCTGGGCATTGGTCTGAAGGTGGTGAGTAATTTTACTGGACATTGATTCTCTTCTTTGGGATTTATTCTAGTCTCTTTTTCCCCTGTTCACCATCATCATCATCATCATTACTACTACTACTTATTATTATTATTATTATTATTATTATTATTATTATTATCATCACAGTCATCATTATCATTATCTTTTACTTTATTTCAATTATAAAACTGTTCTTATTTCAACCTACAGGTTTTAAATTCTTTTCTGATTCTCCTTTCCATCCCACCAGGAAGGGGGAGAGTGAATGAGTGGCTGCAGTATTTAGTTTCCAGCTGCAGTTAAACTCATAAAATAAAGGAGAATTAATTGACTTTTTGAAACATAGAAAATATTTTTGTGCCTTTATTTAAGTCTTTTTTTAGAAGAAGCAAGCATTAGTAAGCATTCAGCATGAATCACTCTGTATGATACAGATGTTACTTTCCTATAATGTTTTATTTTAAAGGATTTTTTTCAACAAATCTTATTTTCTGTTTTGGAACCATGCACAGACCTGCATGTGCATATAGGTGTCTATGCGTTTCCATTGTATGAAACACACCAGTTTGTTTCTTCACCATTGGAGAAGCAGTATAGGAAAACTCACTCAGAGGTGATAGTCTACATCTGTAGGTCTGAAAGAAAATCTTGTTACTTATGTTAGTAAATCTTCAGCAAAATTGTCATTCTAAACAATCTCCTTTACTATTTCCAGGTCAGGCTGCACAACCATATACAACTGACTGCCTTTAGATTGCCATTCTTTATATGCCACTGAAATTAGAGGTATGGTAGATTTATCTCACACTCAAGTAGCTAAAAACTTCTGCAGAAAAATTATACCTTGGAGAAGATTTTGAAAGACATTTTCCCCTCAGTTTGTTATATCATGCAGAAGCTCATACTATTAAGTGTTATTCACTCTAACTTCATACACTTCGTGAAGCAGACTGCTTGGTTCGAGCAGATTAATCAGACTTGTTACCCAGAATAGAATTGCCCAAAAATACTTCGCATAATAATATAAAAAATGGTAATCCACAGCTGGTGCAGAGGCGTGCTCACAGTGGGTCCAGTCACTGCATGGGGCTGCCAGACCCAGTGTGATAACAGTGATAAAGCGGAACAGGACACAGTGCTCTGCATCTTGTTGGACAAGGGAAACACATCATCAATATGGGTCTAAGGTGAAATCTAAGAATTAATTGTTATTCCAATTTATGTTTCAAGAACTTAGAAGTCCAAATTGTGTAGTACTAACACTTCTAGTCCAAACTGACTAGAATAGCTGTGTTAATAATACGGGTAAATTTATTATACTAAACCACTGCTCTACTGAAACCTATATTGGCCTTCCTGATGACCTCCTGAATCCTAATGATGAAAATTTAATTTTCCAGGAAAAGAGAATGCAGCATAAGGGTCATTGACATTGTGCTGTCTTTGGAGAAAGAACGATCATGTTTATAAAGAGAGTTTCTTCCCTCTCCTTTCCAGGAGAAGCATGAGATCAATGATGCGTTTCTCTTCAAATCTGGGCACAAGTGTTATTATTTTCCTTTATTTTTTTGAAATGCATTTCTTCCTTTTCATTGTTTCACAGCTAAACTTTGAAAGATGCCCCTCAACATCCCTCAGCCCCTGTTACTCCAGGGGTCTGTTTTTTGCACAGTGGTCCCCAGGGACTCTTAGGGCTTTACCACAGATAGTTCCCATTGCTGGAGCTAAAACAGGTCAGGCAGCAGTTACTGACTGATAAACCAAGCTACAACCAGTTCAGCCCAAGACAAGTGCAGATTGGTTCTATGGCTCTGCACTGCCTTTCCACAGTAATGGAACAAATTTAGTATACTATCCAGTCCACAGACTGCTCTATTTTCACAGAAAAAGGATTCTACTCATTTCTTTCAATACTGATATTACTGGCCAGGGAGATCTTGAGCAACTGAAGGATGATTTCAGGGACCTGTGAGGTTAAGACAGAGAGCACAGGGGGTCAGGCTGTAGTCTCCATAACTCTAGGAAAGAGAGAGATGGCCATGGGCACATCCTGAAAGTTAACACCTAGATGTGTAGCTTTTGTTTCAGGCAGAGTCCTGTCTTTTAGGACTTCATGACCCTCCAGAAACAAAGACATTGGGAACAACCAATGTTCTCTTTACACTGACCTTGAATATCAAGTTCTGTCCTCATGCCTCTCAGACCTTTAGTGATATGATGTGGGGCAATGAAGTACCAAGAGCAGCAGAGGAATATCAAAAGTAGTAACCACTCAAGTCAATTTGACATACTGAGGTTGACACTGGAAAGGATGCACCTGTGATTGCTAAGGGATGTTTTAATGAGAGGCTGCTCATTATCTTCTCACAGGTCACAATAACCAGGAAGTTCCCTGTTGCTCTGGAGAAAAAAAAAAGTCATTTACATCTTGAGGGAAGATCCAGGGAACTAAAAGCCAATTAAACCTCAATTAGGAAAAGCAACATACATGCGGGAAGACAGGAGAAGAACCCTCATGGCTTTACCAAGAAAATAAAAGAATCATTTGCTTTTGTGAGGGTCAAAAATAATTAAAAATGAGAAAGGAGGGCATACTTCATCATGGAGAGGTGTGTACAATGGTAGAGATTTGATGAGTCAAATTTGATGGCCCACTCACTGGGAATGTGGAGATTGATACAGAGAAATGTTCGATACACTTTGCTGCTTGATGCACTTAGAAAAACAGAGCACACAGCTGGGCACATTCAGTCTCCCTTTTAAAAGGCAGTTTGCCTAGACAGTGATTTGTGTGATGTATAGCACACCTCATTTTTGACAGTAATGCTGTTGTCATGGGGTTGTTGCCTGCTGAAACACAGTAAATATTTCTAAATCCCAAATAAGCCTAGTTTTTGAGTTGTCAGTCTCACTTAAGGAAGTCTCAGATGGGCAGCAGGATGTCAGGCTTAGATGTCCCAAGACACAGCCTGGTTCCAATCATTTAAATCCTTGCTACATCCCAGTGTTGGTGTCACAGTCTACAGAACAAGGAAGGAATACGAGAGAGATTCAACATGCTTGTTTTTCCAGCAGCAGATTATCATTTCCTATTTGTTTTCCCATTAGCAAATGAAAGGGGGAGAAAACAAAACCAATATTAGCCACGCTGACTGAGTGTTCAATTCTTCTTTCTTCCTAGAAAGAAATCTGTGGATCCTAGTAAAAGGAACTGCAGAGGAGGATTGATTGCAGTTTATGAGGGATAAGGTTGTCTGAAGGGAACACATCTATTTGTGTGTCCCCACATCCCTGCTGCTGATGTTGCCTTTCTTTTTCTATGAATGCTTAAACTTAAATGTTGCAGAACGGTTTCTTCCATAATGTCATTAGTGAAGTCAGGGCAAGTCTGTGCTCTTATACTCCCAGTCCTGTGCCTTAAAAAAACTTAGATCTACTGTATCACTTTATAATCTGACTTATAAACATTTTTATAGCTCTGAAAATGCCTAGTCCTAAGAATGATTTCTAAAAAGAAAAATTGCATAATGATAGGGTACACATATAAATATTGTGTCCCTTGTTTAAATTTCACAAAACAAATACATTAAAGCAAGTTCTGGCAGGCAACCTAAGGCTTTGAACTATCTGAATTGTTTCAGTGTGGCTCTTTTTATGAGGAACACTTATTTCCTCAGATGACTGGAGAACACGCTATAGAAAAAGAATGTTAAGTATTTAACTTGCTAAGTTTAAAATAGCTCCAATCAGTGAGCTATTTATTACTTCAAATATTTTCTGGAAGGAAAAAGAATAAGGCTAAAACTTACTGTTGCACATAATAGAATTTAAAATAAATTATGATGTGATAAGACCTAGCCACATTCACATTTTTGAAGGTGTCTGAGAAGGCATTCCTGTTTTTTCACTAAGGCAGCATTTTAATCAAACCGAGCCTGTAGTTCTCGTTAAATAATATGTATGAAAATATGTAGAAATGTCATTTATCAGATCATTACATACATGGATTAAACTTTCTATTTGAATCTAATTTTAGCCCCTTTAAAAGTAATCTTTCCGATTGTAAGATTCTAGAGGTAGTGTGGGTTTTGCGTTTGGAGAGGACTACAGAACATCAATTAGTAAATTGTAGTGTTTTACTCTGTAACAACCCTTTTCCCTGTGTAGGATTTCAATGGCTAACAATGCCTTGTACTGAATGAGGCCAGCATTTTTATTTATTATTATTGTTGTTAGTATTATTGTTATTAAGGCATTAACCGTGGTCATAGCCAAAAAATGGTAATTAATGCATATTTCTGAAATAAGTGCAATAATTATTCAGATAGAAAATGAATTTTTATTCAATAATTATAAATAAATTTATATGGCAAGTTGTTTTTTAATTTTTTTTTGCATGTTGGTGTTGTCAATATAACTGTTTAATGTAAAGCTATTGGCACAACAATAAAGCACGTGGAAGTCTAAGTGGGAATTTTTATACCAACTGCAAAATTGAATCTTGTAGCTAACTTACTCTGGTCATACCATGAAGTGGACTTGGGCAGGAATTATCTTCTGAAGACATGCAATACTAAATTGCCTTGAGGGAGAGAAAAGTACCATCTGCTTTGAATGATATCATGGCAAAGATGTTAAGAGATAGCAAATCGCTGAATCATTAATTGAAATTTCTAATTTTTTTTTCTTCATTCTCTGAAAAGAGAAACAAGTAATGTGGAGTCCTGCCCAATATCAAGGCAGAAATGGACCTACAATTGATACGCTTTTTCAAATTTGTTATATATTGTCCCTGTTACAATCTTAAATGGCAAGCATTTTGGGGTGTACTAGGAGTTCAGCACTAAAGAAGTAGTTTTTCTGATAATCCAGAGAATTTTCAGCTGAGAAATGGATGAAAACTATTGTTATAGATGTTATATTAAATGGTCTTAATCCAAGAGCAAAAATTTTTCCAAAATAATCATTAATTTTGTTCTCTGTGGACACTGAAAGCCCTCATTTCAAGCATTTTCACATCTATTGGAAATGAAAACATCTTTCTTCACAATTTATCAAGCAGCTAAGACATTTTGGACATAGAAGTTTATGGAAAAGTTGTTAATGCACAGTGCACCTACTTCATGTGAGCTATTCTATCATTGTATAAGTCTATAGGTAAATACAATGCAGGAAAAGCACATGTTCATTGAAACTGCATATACTTACATAAGTTAAAATCTTGTAGGAGTTTCATTTATTCTACAATTAGGATTCTAGGTCCAAATTTTAAAGGTAATTTCATAATTAAATTCCAGTAATATTTTCAAGAAGCCATTGAAAAGTCATGTTGAAATAGTTTTTGAATTTTCTAAAAACTTTGAAAATTATTAATTGCCTATGAAAGAACACTAATCCTCTGTGTTTAGCATTTATACTTTTGAGTGGAAAAAATAATTTTAAAAAGACATTGATTTGACAAATTAACCATTTTTCACAATCTTTCTTTCAGAAACTGAGCAATGAGTTAAAACAGCATGTTGCTCATCTTCATTTTTTCATAGTATGCTTAACCTTTCTTTTATTTTTCTACAATATGCCTTTTTGTTCTTTCTTTCTTTCTTTCTTTCTTTCTTTCTTTCATTCTTTTTCTTTCTTTCATATCATGCAGAGGGCAATTTTTTGGCTGTAATACATCTCTTGAATATTGTCTTTACTAAATGGGTTTACCTCCCCCTTCAGCAATAGACATCCTAATTAGACAATCAAGCAGTGAAATGTCCCATGGCTTATGAATTATAGACTCTTTTTCCAGACTTTCAAACTGAAGACTTGGTACCAGCAATACCCCTTCCTCTAGTGGTATCTTAGCTAGGACAATCTGTATTTTATGAGTTATAGAATATCACACACACAAAGAATTTGTAAGCTAATAAATATCCAAATGATGACCAGAGCGCATATTTTCTATTCAGAAGCATTTGACACCGTTCTTATTGCTCATGTACAGGATATTGGCTATTATGTGTCAACAGAGACGAACAATTCCATGAGTTTGATGACAGGATCAGAATTCCCTATATCTATCTTTGTAAGGACAGCCTTTTACTAGGTTGTCATGCAGTCAATTTACTGCCTATGCAAGGATAAAGTCTGTAACTAGCATACTGTTCACCAAGTCTAAAATGACAGACAAATTGTATACTTGAAGTATCTTTTCAGTCGATTATAAGGAATTTTGAAATTTTTAACTCAGATTTTGCAGACATCTATGACAATGTCAGGTGAATATTCTAATCAGAGTTTATTATTCACATAATAAAGTCTCATCTTGGAAAACCTGCCACTGCGTCTCTATGCACTGCTATTTCCCCCAGGAATACTCTGTCAAGTTGACCTCTCTTTCCATGTGGTCCCAGACAGCTCTCCATATCAAGCCCAAAACCAACAAGGACAGCAGGAGTCAAAGGCTCCTAACTCCTGTCCTTCTCCCAACTAGGGCGGCCCCTCCCCTTGCTTCAGTTCAGACCCACAGCTGCCTGATCATCAGGACTAGGTGCTGCAAATCCCAGCTTTGGCAGGACTTATTGCAAGTAATACACAAACCAGTGCACATGCCTAGCCTTTTGGAAGGCATTAAATGCTAATTTAAAGAAGCTAAATTCGTGCTTTAACACAGCTCACGATATGCACATCTCTGCCTGTCACACACTTAGAAGAAGCAACTGCATAAGCATATGACAAATCATCCACACACAGTGTGTTTGCTCTTATCTGTGCAGACAGAGGGGAGAGGCTTTCAAAGTGCTTCTGCTGCAGTACATTTGTTAAGAAATGCACACACTGTTATGTTTTTTGCAGCATTTGAAATTTTACATTCAGCCTAGAGATATGCTTACTAGCTCAGTCAAACTCCTGGTCTTTCCAAATATGCAGGGAATGGACCACCCTGCAGGTAGCTCTCATATATTTGTTCTGAAACCAGCTGTGACAAGCTTTATATTCTGAACATACATTTATCCTGACAGCTGTCCTAAGGTGTTCAAGTGTGTAGATATGCTCTAATATCTGTTTCTTACAGCACATCATGTGGTAAGTAGTCAACAAATCCTTCTCCTCCGTAGTCCAGATCTTGGTTATTGTGATTCACTTACAGTTTAAACTGTTACATATTCTGACTCTAATATACGCCAGATGTATCTCACAGGTGAATTTATTTTATTTGAGACAAACCAAATACATGAAAGTCCTACATCATGACCTTTACTTTGCCTCAGCAAAGAAAATATCCAGGACATAAAAGCCTGAAGCTATAATTTTTTTTTGATGTATGAAGGGGAAGCACTTAGAAAGAGGGAGATTTACTGGGGCTTTTTAATATCTCAAAATTTCTACTAGGACAACTAATTTTTAACACTCCAGTTTTCCACTTGTAGGAAAATAACTTGCACTTCATTCTGCAAACCTCTGTTTGTTTCCAAGGTTGTACTTTTTTTTATTCAGCAATCATGCTCTATGTAAAACTCCTGACTGAAATTAATACAATCCAAAATTGCAAAATATCTATTGGATACTTGCTCCCATGTGTTCTTTCTGTGAGCAGTAAGCATGATAATCATGCCTAACCTCTCCTTTGGAGTCAAATGTAAGTATACAAACAGAGGAACCAAACAGAAAGGAAATCAACATAAGGAAAATTTGAAGAGCTATAAAATGACAAAATCTGACTTTATTTATCAGTGTTTCACAGCAAAAGGCAAGCCTGCTGTACCACTTGCATGTGTAAACTCCATGATTTTGAGTAGCATTAAATATTTTCCCCTTCTATGTTAAAAGGACTAAGATAAAAGTTTGGATGGGGTTTTGAGCAACACTGTTTAGTGAGTGGTATCCCTGCCCATGGCAGGGAGGGGCTGGAACTAGGTATCTTTAAAGTCCCTTCCAACCCAAACCATTCTAAGATTCTATGATCTCAGAGGTAGAGTTGACCCTCAACTTTCAATATATTATATTAAAATAATGAAAATCTAACACTTTATATAATGACTATGTCATAAATTCAATTATAGCATTCAGCTATTTTACCATATAAGTTAGCTCTATTTTATAATCCCTTATGAGACAGAATTTCTAATTAAAAGCACCTCATTCATATTTCACTTAAAATGACAAAAGTTTTTACTACTATAAAATAAGCTTCACATTACTTTCTTATTTATATGACCTGGGTACTGCCAGACAAGAAACAAGATGCAGAATATGAAAACGGGAGTATTAAAATATTAAAGAAAGAATTTCATCCTAAACTGACAGCACTTTTATTCTGCTTTGACTCACTTTTGGTTTGTGGAGAAAAATCTGAGAATATATGTCAAGTTACAAACAGAAGATTTTTTTTTTATTTCTTCCAAATCTTTTGCACTGACTATGAAAGTACATAGATTACTATATCAGTAGAATTCATATTACACAGGTGTAGACTGTCATTTTTCTTCTATTCTTAAATAAGGAGTAGCATATACCTCCACTTTTCTCAGGAGCATTATAAGTAATAGAAGTTATCTGTTATTGCCTTGTTCCGGAAGATGATTACTCCACTTACGCACCCACTTATATCAATGCAGAGATGTACAATATTCTGCATTTTTCAACTCTTCTCAATTTACTACCTGCGCATCTATATGGGAAAAACAGTAATTCATGGGAGTTTGTTCCATTTTTGAAAAAGAATATAAACATGGAAGTGTCCTGAATTTCTTTTGTATTGTTTATGTTGAGAAAGAGGAAGGTGATAAAAACTCTGAAAAATTCATTTGTGGACACTCATCCATTCCTGAGGCAGAAAATGAGCATGATTCAGAGAATTTAAACTGTATATTTTATCTCTATTTTCATAGATGATACATTTTGCAGACTTATGCTTCTCATCTGGTATGGATCCCAGTCTTATAAATTGCTTTCAACTACATGGTAAGGTCCCAGTATTAGATACAATATATGGAATAGAATATACCCTCCTCTGTTTCTGACACAGAACAGAATTATACTTTGTTTCATGTTTCATTTAATGAATTCTTCATGAATTCTTTGCTATTTCATTTTTAGAACAGTATAATAATTTCTGTCTTTAATTTAATTAAATTCCTTTGAATAATTTATTCATATATGTGTAAGTAGATATAATTCTGAGACTTACTGAAGTCACTAAGAATACTGGCCTGTTTTAATTTTGTCCTTTTCTTGTAATTTTTTTAGTTTCTGTTTTGCAGCCACAGGGCAACATTTCATAATATGAACTTTCTTATTTCATTTAATTTATTCTTCATTTTGTCATATTTTATAACATGATTGAATTGCTTCATTTTAAGAATGTACCAATTTCACTATAGAATTTAATAACTCTATGATGAAAGATGGGTATGTAATCACAGAATCACAGAATATTCTGGAAAGGACCCACAAGGATCAGTAAGTCCAACACATAAGTGAATGGCCTATACAGGGATCAAACACACAGCCTTGGCATTAGTACAGCAATAGAGTTGGACTACAAGTATAAAATAGTACACAATAGCTCTCTTCCCTTTAAATCTTATTTAATTATTCTAAGCTTCATAGAATATCACTTGATGCTATCAAGCTCTGTAAAAAATAGAAAAGCCATCAGCTAGTTAATTTTCTGTTTCTGTAAAAAAATTTTATAATATTCCATTTGTCTTTTCCATGCTGTCTATGTTAAAAAACAAGTTCAACCTTGAGTAATTTCTAACTGATAAAAGAGGAACATGATGTTCCTTTTCAAATGTACAGAAACATATTAAATAATAATTTTTCTAGTCCAAAGATTCTACATGGTTACCAGGACAATTGTAAACCAGAATAACAATAAGCCATTATTTATCAATGCTAAATGTTTGCTATAAATCATCATAAATTTATGAAACAAAGACTTCTTCACTTAGTGGGAATATGATAAGAAAGCATATATGTTATTTCTAGAAAGACATGCTGAAAAAAGTCAAGCACTTTCTGTATGACTAGTGATATAGGACATAGATATGAAAGTGCATGGGATCATGTACATGTAGGAGAAATTATGACAAAGCAGGGAGAATACCTATAATTCTTTCTAATCACTGTGTTTATGTTGTGAAAGTCACAAGCATCCTATAAATCAGTATTTCTTAAGGAACTAATGACCAGTTGGTATTAAAATGCCTCATATTTACCTCAGATCATTAAGTGTTTCCATCATTTATTATTCTTTAGGAAATGTACCCAGTTGTCATCATTACCGTTTAATTGATTTAACTGATATTATTAAAAGCTCTTGTACATACAGCTCTAAACCCACACAGAATTCTCCAAATCTCTTCTTTCCTGTGCAATTTACTCAATAATCAGAGTGTAGCTAGTCAGTATAATGAAGCAATTCCTTCACCAAGCTCTTGGGATAGCTTAGCTTCAGATTTAAGGAAAATTGCTGGTGTGAAACCTACTGTTGAGGTAGGTTGTGACAGTTCTTTTGTCTATTTGTTAGGACTATTCAGCCTTTTTACAATAGTTAAGCATCCACACTGCAGCCACAAATATGAAATAATTCAGCAATCAGAGATTCAAAGCAGTTAAAATAGAAAGAATGGGAAACATTGCAATAAGTGATAATAATCCCTTTGTGCTCTCATAAAACATCAAAACAATTAGATATTCATGTGTCTTCCTGGACAATAGCAGCAAGTAAAAAGAAAAGGAAAGGTTATTTGTTACTTTGCAGCTTAAATAGAAAAATAAAAATAATAAAAAAATTTTAAAGTAGAAAATTACAGAAATACTGTACAGTAGAGATACTGGTAGCACTAGAAAAATGCGTTGAAGAAGTTTATATTTGTCTCTTTTCACTTTAGACTCCTCATGGAAGTAACTTACAAAGGTAAAAGAAAATGCCAATCTATAGAAATAAAATTTGATCTTATACAAATCAGCCAAAAAATTATGGCTATAAGAATGCATTCTTTTCTAGTATGGTTTTATTTGTCCCATTGAATTCTATTCTATTTAATTCCTATTAAAATCTAGAGACTGGTTCAGACAACAGGTATTTAGTTTAGCAGGAATCTTCCATAAAGACAGGACTAAGACTTTTTTTCTGCAAAAGTAAATTGTTGTTGCTCCAACATTAATTTTTAGGTTCTAAGTGTAATTGAAAATCACCTGCACTTTTTTATTTATTTTAACAGCACCAAAATCAAGTCTTAAATCTGTAAGTTGATTGATAGCTGCTCTGTAACTGTTGCACAGGTGTCCACCTTTTTCTTTTCACTGCTCCTTTCCATCTTTCAGGTGAAAAAACCCAAAAAAAATCAGAACTATTGTTGCTGTCTTCCCTGATACTTCATAAAACTGTATAATAAAATGTCTTAAAATTAATGATGTTTGAAGGGAAAAATTGAAAGAAGTTATGAAGCTTGATCAACCAGGTGTTTAAGAAGGTTTTACTTTGGGTATAACATGTTTTACTTAAAGAACCGTCCTAAAGCACCACAGTAATAGCAACTGAATCTTTTCAATAGATCCCTAATCTGTATCACTAAGTTATTGCACTCCAACTTGTTCTCCTTAGATAACATGAAAAGGTATTTCCATGGAGGTGCCAGCAGAGCTGTCAGGGCTGCAGCCCCAGTGGCAGCTGGAGCCAGTTGGAAGTTGAATCCTGGGTCCACAATCCATGTTCCAAGCTGATTTTTAGCAGCTTTTTTATTGCCTGAATGCGTCAGGCTGAAGGAAGAAGTTAGGCATGCCCAGCTAGGACACCACCCAAAAGGAGTTCATTTGTGCTACCTTTACCCTGAGAGGGATAAGTGGTGCTGGGGAGGCAGCTTTTCCACTTTTCTAGTCCTTTTGTTCTGAGAACCAGAGGTTTTTCTTTGATTTTTCAGCAGAAGCATATGGCACTTCCCCTAACACAGCTTGGTGGCACGAGTCACAATTCAAGAATAAGGGATGGTGTCAGAGGCTTGTGCCGAGCTATAATTTCATAGTATCTGAGGCCTTTTCCTCTATAGTCTACCTCAACAAGTGTCACTGTGGTCCTTTTCTGGAGGAAGTCCAAAGCATTCATTTTAAAATATTATTTTGTATTGTTCCAAAGCATCAGGCAGTTAAGCACAAATGGGTATTCTAGAGAGCTGAAAACACATGTATAAACCACTTTTTAGATTCTGACTGAGTTTCAGAAGAATTAAAAGGCTTGCACTTCTATGTTATTATGAATTTGCATAATTTTCCTTTGCATAGTACAATCTCTAGAAATATCAAATTTTGAGACACTTCTGAGATGATGTTAACCGTTGCAGAAAAAAAACTACACGTAGAATTTTTACATGTTGGACCACATACAGTAATCATTTGCCTTTATACTCTGAGGACAGAGTATCTAACGTGTATTAAGTGCACACTTCCCTGAACAATTCTTAAGTAGGCATACCAAATAGTAATACTTTAAAAAGTAGAATGTCTTTGTGTGGTGGTTGCTATGTTGTCTTATCTCTTTGAAGAGTCTCTCTGGGGAATATCTAAAACTTATTGTGCATAGATACAGTGAAATGTCACTAGGCAAGGTATTTTGATTGAGTATTTTAAGGTCTGTTAAACTCTGCATATTCTACTTTCATGCTTCTCTAATTTTGAAAACATTCTTTTGATAGATTTTCCTATTCCTACAATGTCATAGCATTTACATGACTCTCAAACTCAAGCTTTGTGCTTTGTTTAGCTTCCTGTTCAGAAAGCAGTATTGAAAATTACTTTTTTTTTTCCTAAGACCAAGACAGGTTTCAGGTTTGAATGACTATAACAACTTCTTCTTCCTTTTTTATCTTCTCTTTCATGCTTTTAATTAGTTTGTTTGAGGTATTAAGAAAATCCAATTCAAGATTTCTTGTAAAAGAAAATAACATCATCTTTTTTTAAAAAAGCTTTATCAAAGCCTGAACCATTTCTTGTCTCCTAACCAGATAAACAAGAGAAATTCATATACTCATTCCTGGTACAGACTTAATGTTGATAAGCATATCAATCAAACTCTGAACAGGAATCTTAGTATCTTCTGTGACTGTACATGCTTTTCAAACACATCCATGATCCTGTTTTCATTCCATAATTTGGGAATGAAAACAGGAGGAAATGAATTATTGGAGCTTCTTTCCCTCTTTCAGTTCTTTCTCGGCCTTTGATTATTTCAACTTGAATTTTAAGATTTGACCTTCCTCTGTTTGATACATCACTTCCACATCACAAAAGCACCCATAATGGCTGTCTATCCTAATTTTAGTTTTCCTCTGCCTTTTCAAAAACAAAGAAAATACAAGTAAGCAAACAAAGAAAAAAACCCTACAAAAACCCAAGCTAATTAAACTACTGAGTTCCAAGTATAAGCTTGCATTTCCATAAATTAGTAAATTCAAAATTTAAAAAAACAGTTCTAAAAAGTAATACAAATTTACTGGGTTTTTTAAATTATTTATTTGCACCTGGAACTGTTCAAGCACATTACTCCTGGATGCAAACAGTACAGTACAGTAACAACTAGGCTTGAAATTCAGGAGGCTTGCTGGGACTTGTTTGAAATGCTGGCACATAATACCTTCTCCTTTCATAATGGTTGCTTTGCTACAAGTAGTTAATTCATTACTTTGTAAAAAAATTCAAGGTACTCAGAATATAAGAGGTGCCCTAAAAAATAAATTGCACTGTATTATCTTCTGATTTTTTCTATTTCTTTTCTATTCTGTTTTAGCCTATCCGCTTGATATTGATCTGTCTGAAAAAATCTTCATAATTTGAAAGAATTTCAGGTTTTCCTCCACATTGTGCAAAAATGTGTGATGTCTGTGGAAGCTGCAGGGTCACAACTCAGTCATTCTGGAAGTGTATTAGATCTTTATATACTTTTCTTTCCTTTGGCTGATGTTTTATTTTCTATAACATCAGATGGTTTAAAAATGCATTCTGGGTGGGGAAGAAATTAATTTCTTGCATTTCAAATGCATACAGCTCTGTGATATTAATATAAGGCAAGATGAACTGATGCTTCTGCCAAACAAATATTTTAGTCATAATGCTTCAGGTTATGCTCTGGTTCTTTTCCTTGAAAGAAATACATCACACATACCTACTGTTCAGAATGTAATGTGCTTTGCACTCTGGAGACATTATTTTAGTTTTAGCACAGAAATAGCTAAATAGAATCAAACATTTTCTAACTATTTTGGTCAATACTAAAACATAAATGAATATATGTTCCATCACAGAATACAAAGAAATATCAAGCAAGCTGGAAAAATCCAACAGGAAGCATTCTGAAAAATGAAAATGTAAAAACTATCCCTTTGTCAACCCAAGTTTTTATGAGTTAATAGAAGCAGGTAACTATTTTAGCTGGTCATGAAAGATGTAAATTTTATTATGAAGAATACAAGCGCTTATGAACTCCATTTAAAAAATTGAAAAGGTACAACTGATATACGAATAATTGGAAGAACCTGAAGAGAATATTTTATATTGCTGTCATATTGTACAGGTTGAAAGTAATGAAGACATCAATTCTGCAAATGTGGATATGTTTCCCAAGGCCACTGTCACCAGCATTAGTCTAAATTTATTACAGCACTCACTGGTATGTCAGTTACTCTTTTTTTCAACCTGAGTTCTTCCCTTCTAAGGGAATGAAGCTGATCTGCAGCAATCAAGACAAGTGGTATTTTATGTAATCAAAACCACAGAGTTATTCAACACTGTCTTGTGATGAACAACACCTTTTAATAAGTCAGTTTTTATATGGAAATGAACACTGCAGGTGAAACTCACACAAGGAACTTCAACATTCTGTTCTAGTGAATTTATTAGAGGGTGGGATGGTTGTGAGTATACTTTTAGCTAGGAGTTTTCTCTTGCCTATCAATTTTCAACATAATTGTAGAGAAACACAGGCATGGTCTAGAGCTTCACTTCAAGTCAAATCACTCTAAATCAAAGCATGATTATTTTCTTTGTCTCAAAAGACCATAACCTGAGAATAATGATTCTGTAGATGCTTCTGTACCTGTCTCTAGTTTGAGCTTTCAAGTAATTGGAAAGAAGCAAGATTCATATATTACGAGTGCAGCCATCACAGTCAGAACAATATTCCAATAGCAATAGAGCTATAAAAGATGACCTATGCTAGGAAAAAGCCCACCATAATTCAATAAAATTGCAGTAAAAACATTACCTAAAAAGCATTATAAAAAAGGAAAGGAAGTCAAGTTAACAGCAATAAGATAATGAAATTGTTTATTCTTTCAATTCAGAAAATTTAGGATTTTTCAGCTCAAGCTGCTTATTGGACCTTGAACACCAGACCACAAACTGCTACCTTATGACCTGAAGGAGTGATATCTTCAGTTTTTACAGCTTGGATATTATTATTCTTTCTTTGTAGTCAGTTAAAGTGATTGTCTTCTGCTGATTATAGATAACTTTGTTAAAATCCCACCTGAAGGAACAAAAGAATAGTTTCTTGATTGTAAAAAAGATTAAATCATTAGTAAAATATCCAAAGGAATAAAAGAGAATTGAGTAATAAGTCAAAAGTGATGTATCTCTCGCTTGATCTCTGTACATGGATTTCTTCCATCTAGTCTTCCTGTTGTTTCATACAGGCCTTGAGAAAGGAGATTGGTCTTCTGTATATTATACTAGGGCTGTCCACTTAATATTTTAGCATATTGATGTAATTTTTGATCTCTTGTTCAATAGATTGCATAAGTCATTATTTAGAAGCTGTATACTAATGATTCAGTTAATCACTTTTATGCCTTGCACATGCAGTAGCTGTTTGTTTCTGATATGCAGAGAAAGTAGACCGAAATCTTTTTAGAATCAAAGAGCAAAGCCATTCTGTTTCTCAGGTAATCAGCCTGAAGAAAATCTCCAGGGTCTGGTTAACTGATCTGAAAAATCTCTTTTAAGACTAAATCATACTGCTGTCATGCAAATAGTTTGCTCATCTAGTAAAAAATTAATTAGGCATTGGATGAAGGGAGCTGACCAAGATAACTGATGTTCCTCATTTTATATATCTATACCCCATTATTATTATTATCTTCATATTAGTTATTACCATAGGATCATAGAATATGCTGAGTTGGAAGTGTCCAACAGAAATAATCAAATTCAACTTCTGGCTCTGCACAAGACAGCTCCACGAATCACACCATGTGCTTGAGAGCATTGTCTAAACACTTCTTAAACTCTGTCAGGCTGGTGCTATAAGCACTTACCTTGGGAGCCTGTTCCAGTGTCCAAACACCCTTGGGTGAAGAAATTTTTTCTAATATGCAACCTAAACCTTCCCTGACAAAGGTTCAAACTGTTAACTTGTGTCCTGTTACTGGTCACCAAGTGATCTCAGCTGCTCCTCATATGGCTTCCCCTCTACAATCCATTGAAAAGTAAAGAAGTTTAAGCAAAGACTACATACTATTTAAAAACACCCTGTTCCAAGAAAAACAATTAAATTCTATGTCTATAATCATTGGGTTTTATCTAGAAAACAGGCAAAACAGAATACTAGCAATGAAGTATGTATTTCTTAATCTTTATATTATGGTAGTCCTTGAGAGAACACAGCTGAACTATGCTGCTGTGTGTTGATTTACTCTTTCAAGTATCTGTGGTTTGCAGTACAGAGTTAGACCAGTTGTTCATTCCAAACCACTTTGTTTTCTAGTACATCCCAGCCTAAAGAGGTGGACCAAGTCTCAGAGCTTTATTATGTTCTCCTTCCCCACCACATTTATCACTAATGTTATCTCACTGGAAACATCTAGATAGGTAGTGTTAGAGACATGAGTGTTATTCCAGATGGACAGGGGAACCAACAGTAGGTTTAGATCATTAATTTTATTTACAGAAAATGTACCAAGTCATGTTTCTTTGGACATAGAATTTGGAAAACCCGATTGGTAGTCCTTTTGCTTGCAGTTCCATTTGCTCTGTTTTGAATAGGTGTTACTAGAGTCCTTGGCAGGGCCATGATCCCAGTGCTTTTCCAGGCTGCAACGTGTGATTGATTGCCATCTTTTCTCAGGTTCTCTGCTCTTTCCTGCCTCATTTATACAGCCAAATATTTACACAGAAAAGAACTACTAACAGCAGTCATTGCCCAGCCTGCTTTTGTGTTTTGGGGAGGAACTTATGCTTGGCGTTGAGAAAGAGACCACCATAATTTCTTTAAAAAGTAAAACTTTCCTACAAGTTCTTTAAAATAACTGGGTGACAACAACTTGTAAGTCAAATTACTTTTAAAGTAAGCCAGTAAACTAGGCATTAGCATTGTAATTGTCATTTCCACTTTGGTTTCACTGGTTAATTTTTTTTAAAATATGTAAAATATTAAGCTAAAATGTCTATATAGTCTCGCTTATAAAAAGAAAGTTGGTACCATATTTGCTATACAAGCTTTTCATGGATAAAGAAGAATCTCATTTTTCATACTAAAGTAAAAAGAGCTATTTTTTCTAGTCTTAAGAAGGCAAATCATGAACCTCAACATTCCATAATAAATGTGATTGTATTTTCACCAAACATCTTGGTTTTTATCAATAATAATTTAAAAAAAAAGTAATACCATCAGATTGCATGTCTATAGATGGAAGTCAAATGAAAATGTTTCTACATTTATCAAGCTACACTAAAATTGCATGGAAATTTTCTTAGAAGGTTTTTTATATAAAAATTTAAAAACTCAGTTCAGCCTCAAATTCTTACAAAAGGTACCAATGATTTCCATGCTCAGATCCCACCTTGTCATCCAAACATGTCAGTTTTCACTGGATTATAATTCATCACAAATGAAAAAAAAAATTACCTGTAATTAGTTAATAATGAGATCCATCCAGGATGTATTTTATTAGTCTTTGGATTTTGAATGGCTCCAGCAGGCATGAGGAAGTCCTTCTCTTCAAGGGACAGTGCTAGGATCATAATACATTTCCCCTATGTTTTATTTGAAAACTAAGACAACCTCTTTACTTTCTGGCCCAAAAATATGGGCCATGAAGTCTGCCTTTGGTGAAGAATATTTACAATCCTGTGTTGTATTATATCACATCTGCTAATGGTAAAAAAGTGGCTGATGTAATTCTTGTTTACATCTATGCCATCAGTTTGACAAGAGCTTTTCCATTTTTTAATGATTTGATTTGAAATGGCCATAGCCTTTTGTTAAAACTGAGCAATATTAAAACAATTTCTTCCTGGTTGTACCTTAGAATTCATAAAACTCAGGGAAAGCTATTCTTTCTATGAGACTTTTCTTAGAGAATGAAAATTTAAAATAAAACCAATGTCAAATATGATTACAGATATGTCATAAGTCTTACTTATTTATCTAATTTATAATTGAGTATCCTCTAAAAGCTTTGTTCTGTCATGAATTATTTTTACAGCAAAGTTTCATTGCGGCTTTTGATAGTTTATGACCTTCTAAATACAATGAAAGCATCATAAACAATGTGTCATTGTGCACATTGAAAATCACTGAGAAAAATCACCTACTTTATCATTCAACCCCTGAGACATCTAGAAATCATACAGGTTAAAGAAAAAAGGTGAGAATATGGAAATAAACAGATGTCCATTTACAGGAATGTAATTTTTCATATCAGTCATTACAAATCTGTCCTACATGGAATTCTGAAGGAATTCTGTGAAATATTTATGTGGGGATTTGTGACTAAGAAAAACAAATTGTTAAATCTTAATGAAGCACCTAAATTTTTGAATCAGAACCAAGATTAAAGCACCGCTTATTTTATAAATCTGTATCAAAACCTACATGATTTAGACAACAAATACGCTGGGTATTGTCTGCTTGAGGACCACACCAGGAATTTCAAGACCACACAGAGCTGGATAAAATGCCAAAGATTTTTGGATGAACCAAACCATAGTATGTGTCTAGAGAAGCTGGAAGAAATTCAGTTGTATTTGCCAATTGCTTGGATAGTAACAGAACTGGGGGGTGATGTTGCACACTAAGTTCAGCCTTTTCATTTCAGCAAGGATTAATATGCTACAATACACAGGTGTTCCATGTGGCAGATGAAGAGAGATAATTTGCTTGCTACAAGCCTGTGTTCCATCTGAACCATAGATTATGGTTAATTTTTTTTCCAAGCTATACCTAAACAGATTAACTGATTTATAAGTATCTGTTTAACTGCTTTGTTTTGAACTCATTTTCTTGCCAGTTTGTGGGACAAATATTAGCTAAGCTGAGTACTGGCAAAAAGAGTCTGATTCAGAAAATTGTAAACTGTAATATGAAGGTATCAATGCAACTTTTCATGAGATTATAAAACATATTTCTCAGTCTTCACTGAGTACCCCCCGGGAAAATTTTTTGTTTCTAATTTGATTCTTTCCTGTGAACAACTGTACTTATTCAAGATGTACTGCTGCTCAAATGAATAACTTGAAAAACTGTTAGAGGATTTGGAATCTCACTGACTATGTGGACACTAGTACTCTACCTCTACCTTTTTTTCTGGCATTTTGTTTTATTCTTGGTAAAATTTCTGATCACTGTTTTTGTTTTCAGCCAGCCGCTTAAGGGGATTTTTCACAACTATTAATATATATCATTAATAGGCTGAAGAAATGGTCTGACATTCTTACAAAGTTCAAAATCCAACAATATTCACAAGATTCCGAAAAAGGAAACACAAAATCCTACACCAGGGGAGGAACAGCCACAGGTGTCAACACAGGGTGGGGACAAACAGACTGAAAAGCTGTTCTGCAAAGAAGGGCCTGGGCATTCTGGCAGACAAGTTGAGGCTGCACCAGCAACGTGCCCTTGTGGCACAGAAGTGCAATGGCATCCTGGGCAACATTTGGAACAACATCACCAGCTCAGGATCAAATGAGGTGATCCTTACCCTCTCCTCAACACTGGTGAGACACTGGGAATCTGGAATTCTGGGTCCTTTTCTGGGCTTTCCAGTACAGAAAGGATATGGATTTATTGGAATTATTCCAAAAAAGGGCCATGAAAGTAGTTAAGTGATCTGTCATATGAAGAAAGTCTGAAAGAACTGGAACTGTTCAGCTTGGGGAATAAAAGGCTTTGAGGAGTCTTAACTTTGTTTATAAATAAAAAAAATAAACTTTTCCCAGTAGTACCCAGTGAGAGGACAAGAGGAAATGGGCACAAAATAGAATACAGGAAATCTGATCTAAACATAAATAAGAAATAAGACATTTCTTTTAGCTGTGGGTACAGCTGTGCACTTGATGAGGTTGTCCAGAGAAATTGTGGAGTCTCTGTCCTTGGAGGTATTAAAAACGGAATGAGACACAGCCATGAGCAACCTGCTGCTGTTAATCATCCTTTGAGGACTGTGTTCAACACGATGGTCTCAGGAGGTACTTTCCAAACTCGACTGTGAGTCTGTGATTCAGGGAAGCAGAGTGACTTCTGGGAGTATTGTAAATTATTGCTTTCTTCTGTCTTAAGTAGTTAAGGCTTATGTGAATACTTGATTCCAAATCACAGAATGGGCTTTATTAATTAAATTTACTAATGAAATCATTAAACACCAGAACTATGTTAGATATTCTTAATCACCCAGGCATATCGCATAGCTGTTTAATACCCAATATTAAGAATTGGTTGATACACTTAGATAATATTTTCTATTCCACTGAGGTTACCAGTTTCTCAGAAACAGTTTTTGAAAAAGCATTGCTGGGGAATCTTCATCTGTGAGGGCTAGAAAAAAGTGAAAGTGGAGACAAAAAGAGTAAGAAGGATGATTAGACTTGCTAAAATTTAACAGAAAAAAAAATCAGAAAGTGAAACACACAGAAAGAAAGACAACATAGTTAGTGGTCTGTGGAGAGAATGACCAACAGGAACAGTCTGGTTTGGTATGATTTTTGGATGAAAAAATGTTCTCATGCAAACAAAAACTTTTGTCTCAACATGCAAATGTCTTACCCACCAAACAAAAAAAATATTTGTATCTCTCCTTTGTTAAATTCCAGTTTTCATGAAATTCCAGGAGATATGCTTGAATTCCAGTACTGAAATAAAAAAGTTTCAGCACTGTAGCATTCATAATCTTGCCGTCTTGATCACTTTTGATTTGTCCATATTTCGTGTTTGAGAGAACATAAAAATGGGCTTAAAAATAGTAAGACTTCTATGCAATCTTTATTTATAAACTTACATGTAAAGAAGGTTTGGGCAAACATCTATAAGACATGAATATGAGCAAGTAAAGGCATGATTCCTAGGTCAGAACAGCATGTTTGAAAAGCAGTTTGAGGGCATATATGCTTATTTACATAATTAGATATGAGTTAAACTGAGATAACCATTCTGTAATTACACAGACAGAAGAAATGTTTGCTACAGAAAATCCCATGTTGTGTACTCAGTAAGGAGGTTGTTATGACAATAATTTAATGGAATAATAGCTATTATGTCAAGCTTTTGCGTATCATCTTTTGTCAGTAGATATCAAAGTGACTTGGAAAAAAGTTTAATATTTTTTTCCTTTTTGCCCCATGAGGTGCTGATGTTAAGTAAAAAACGCATAGGGATCTCTGAACCTTAACCAGATGCATGTAAATCTAGACAACAGACCAGTGATAAGACTGGTTTTGAATACCAGCAACTGCAGCTCCATGGGGTTTACTGGACTACATGACCTTACTGGGTATGCAGCACCTCTGCTCCCATGCTCGAGGCAGGGTGTGCTGTACAGTGGGTAAGTGGATGCTCCAAGTGCAGTGCTCCATGCACTACCACACCACATTACTAATGCTGTCCTCTTGCTCTTATGAACAACAAAAGAATCTGAATTTTTTTGAAATAAGCTGAAAATAGCGGAGAAAACTGAAAAAGGTATTGTGTCCACTAAATAAAACACAAGAGGCAGAGATTTTTGCTTCTGGTGCTACAAAACAACTCAGTTTAGCATTTGGATCTCACTAGAAATTAGCAGAGGTGATGAAACAGCATTTTTTAAACATGTTTCATCTCTGCACGAGTTACTTACTAGGAGAAGAAGAGTTTATTTAAATTTGTGGGCCCAGATTTAAAGTAAATATTTCTGGATCCTAATGGTATAATTTTTTCAGGTTTTAAAAGAATAATTTATTGCCACAGTAACTTTTGTGTGCAGAAGTATAAATATGTTCAAAAGGATAGGTTTATTGTTGGTTCCTAAATGCAGTGATCTAGATAGAAGCAACCATTTGAGAAAGGCATGCTCTGCCCCAGTTATTGCCAGGAAACAGTAATGCAAAAAAAAGAAGACAGTATATTTTAGAATTTTCTTGTCTCTTACACTCCATTCGTATTACTGACCACTGTCTAAAGCAGAATTACTGATCTGATCCAGCACAGATGTTCTTATGTTATGTTGAAAACAAAGAGGAGACTACCTGTACTTTTTTTTCCTATCTTCTCACAGTCAGACTTCTGAGGGAGTTTACCACAGGGCTTGCAGCCAATGTTCTGCATGTAGCAGGCTATAACATTTACTCTGTTTATGCAGCCAAACCTTGTTTAGCCTACACTTCACAAACTGAATTTTAAATTTCTACAAAGTTAAGAAGACAATATACACTATCTAATTAGGAGAGAGGGGTTTTTTAATTATTCATTCCTGCTAACTCTGTTTTGTTCCTTCAACTACAAAATTCCTCCCCCCTGGAGAACTGGAATTCCCCTCAGTTAGAAAGGTACTTCCAAGAATACCAAAAGCAAAAAAAAAGAAATTCCTTGCTTTTGAGGTGTGTGGTAGCAAATGCCATATGTAAAACTATGCATTGTCTAGTATGTGACTGATTAATGAATTGTGTCCTTTTATTTTATTAAAGTAATCAAGCAGAAACCTTGAAACTGAATCTTTGCATTTCAAAATATCATACCAAACAGCCTTTGAACTTAGGAGAAGCAAGTAATGCTAGTGGTTTTGTACCATACCCATGATTGTCTGGGGATATAAGCAAGGCAAGGTTTGGAGGCAAAGGTAACCTTTAGAAGATGAACTGTTATAGTCAGAGAAAAATAAAACAAGATTTCTTTCCCACAAAGAAAATAAAAAGAAGAAACTAAACCAATAACAAATTGCCATTATTTGGGGTATATTACTGAAGGTCTAATTAGCAAGGAAAACCAGGATTTTTTTAAATTTCAGCATTTATAAATTAACTGTTCTATTATGGGACTTCCTGTTGAGAGAAGGGTGAAGATTCCTAAATGGAGAAAAAATACAGTCTGGTATAATATTAAAATCCATGTTTGTGTAGTATAACTTTAGGAAATCTTTTGAGAATTTATAAAATTTAAATTTTTTTTAATTATAGAAGAGCCTTTCTGTGAAGACTTTCCTGTTTTAGAAATTCCTTATTATAGGATCTAGGATCACAGGATAAGCCATATCATAAGGGAGCTCAGAAGGTCTCTAATCCAGCCTCTTCCTTCAAATGGGGTCAACTATGAGATCAGAATTCTCAGGGCTTTATCCTGTCAGGCCTCAAAAACCTCCAAAGAAGGTGATTGCACAACCACTCGGGGCAACTTCTTCATCAGTCTGACTCTCATAACAAAACAAGTGTTCCTTATAGCCAATGTAAATCTCATTTCAGTGTTTACTGTCTCTTGTCCTCCCACCCAAGAAAACTGTGCAGGTCTTGAGACCATGTTCTTGATAACCTCCATGTAGACACGGGCATGGGCATGTTGCTGCTCTGTTAGGTTCCCTTCCAAGACATTATTTTCTGCAGGCTGGACAAGCCTTCAAACCAATGGGGGTTTTGCCTTAGATTTTTATGACTCATGGTACCACTAGGCAGTGCTTTTCTTGGAACATTATTTGATTGCTTACCTATGCTGCCATTTAAAACATAGCCAGGATGGTACAAGATGTCAAAGGCTGTCTAAAACTTAAGAACAACAAATAAGAAAAATTAAAATCTGTAAATCAGCATTTCTCTGTCTGGTATACTTACATTGTAGCATGTGGACAGAATTCTGAATGGTGCACTGAAGGTTAAAGAAGGAATTATCTAAATGTTGGAAGAAAGCATAATGCAACAAATAGTGTCAAAAGGATACAACTGAAGTATGGTGTTGGCACTACAATGCCTTACCTCATTACATGGAGCATGTTGTTAGAAAACAGTTCTGTCTGGAAGACAAATTAGTTTCCTGCCCCAAAAATAAGCTAGAAGGAAAAACAGACAGGAAAGAGAAAGAAAGAACTTAATGTTGCCCCAACTTTTAGTAGATTCAAAGTATATTTTTCATCTTGATCACTATTATTCCCATAAAAGCAATTACAATATATTCTATAGCAATTTCATGGCACACAGCTAAGCTCCAGCATTTTCATTACAATGGCAAATTGCCAAATACCTAGAAACAGTAATCTAGAAACTTAGGAATGGAGATGATGAGATATTTGTATTTCTTCTGTTTAGAAACATGCAAACTGGCTGTATTTTGTCTTTTGAAGTTCAGAAAGTACCTTTAGAAAAAACAATTCATTTCCATTTTAGAGGCATCATCTGAGTAAGGAGAATCATCACTATGCTACAATTAGAAAAAAAATCAGATAGTTCTTTAAGAGTTGTTCCCACTATTCTTTCATTTGACATTTTCCTTATTCAGGTTGTGAAAAGATTTCCTTTCCTAAAGTGCCAAAGTAATGTTAACAACTTTGACACTTCACATTATCCTATGACTATACTGCTTCTTGCTAGAGTTCACACCCGTATTATCTCATTTATCACAAAACACAGGTACAACTTTCTGTTCTGAATGCCAAAAGCCCAAACAGAAACGACAGGAAGGGAATGAGTGGCAAAAACAGATTAATTTTTTAATCTACATATTTGAAATCTGTTGTTACAAGTATTCACATTGTTGTTTTGGGATTTGTATCAGAAGTCATTTTGAAATTTCAACTAGTATCTGTGTTCTAAATTAGAAAATAAAACTTTTCTAGAATCTATCCTACAGATACACTAGTTAATAAGTGGTCACATTTACTTTGGTGTAGTATTCATCTCCTGAAGAAATACAAGAGTTATGGCACATTCTCTAATAAGAAAAAAATCCTACTTGTTTAAGAAGAAAAATTTACCATTGTTTTTCATTACATAATATTGTTTCTCTTTTCAAGCTGTTCAAATTGCATTTCGGGGTTCCTCAGCACAGGAAACACAGGGACTTGCTGGAGCATGTCCAGAGGAGGGCCCCAAAGATTTTCCAGGGGGCTGGAGCGCCTCACCGATGAGAACAGGCTTAGAAAGGTGGGGTTGTTCAGCCTGGAGCAGAAAGACTACAGGAAAACTTTATTGTGGCCTTTGGGTGCCTAAGGGGGTCATACAAGTAAGATGGAAACAATCATTTTATCAGGGCCTGTTGCAATATGACAAGGAATAATGGTTTTAAACTAAAAAAGGATCGGTTTAGATAAGACGTAGATTTTTTACAATGAGGGTGGTAAAACACTTGAACATGTTGTCCAGAGAGGTGGAAGATGTCAAGGTCAGGTTAGATGGGGGTCTGAGCAACTTGATCCAGTGGAAGATGTCACTGTTTATCTGGTAGGAGTTGGACTAGATAACCTTTAAAGGTCCCTTCCAACCCAAATGATTCTATAATTCTGCAATTCTATGATTTTTTTCTCTTCCCTCTCCACCTCCAAAGCTTCCACTTCCCCCTCTGCCACCATATGCTTTGCCTTGCCTTGAACTAGGGTTGGGACATGCATCTCTCTCTTTTTATGTGCTTTCTCTACTAGCATTCTTCTTCTTCCAGTATTAGCCAGGAGCACCCCTTAGGATCCTATGGCTGAGAGCCAATGCTCCTACCTCATCATTAATTTCTGCTTTTGACCCTTTTAAGGAAAACCTTAGAGATAGTAGGTTGGACTGGACCAGAGTAAGAACTCTGCACCATTCAGTCTCTCACTCACTCCCCCACCAGTCGAATCAAGGAGAGAATCAGGTGGTTAAAAGCTAGAAAACTTGTGGATTGAGATAAAACCAGCTTAATAGGGAAAGCAAAAGCCACACAAGCAAAACAAAGCAAAGCTAGGAATTCATCCACTGCTTCCCACAGGCAGGCAAGTGTTCGGCCATCTCCAGGCAAGCATCATGATTATCATGAGACTTGGAAAGACAGCACCAAATACCATCACTACAAATATTCTCTCTTCCTCCTTATTTATATGCTGAGCATGAGGCCATATGTCTAGAATATCCCTCTGGGCAGTTGGGGTCAGTTGTCCCAGCTGTGTGTCAACTTCCCATGCGCCCAAAGCCTCCTTGCCAGTGTGGCAGTATGAAAAAGTAGAAAAGTGTGTAAGCACTGCTCAGCAATAAAAGAAAAAGGTTTCTATGTCATCAGCCCTATGTTCATCACAGATCCAAAACACAGCCTCATACCAGCCACTGTGAAGAACATTAACTCTACCCCAGACGAAACCACCACAAGAGAATAAAATGAAATAGAATATAAGGATTCCTTTCAGAAAGCTGCAAAATCAGCAGGAAAACCTGTATCTGTCTGATAATCCTTCCTCTTATTTGTAAATAAGAACAATCAGAAAAAAACAGAACAAAGAAAGCATGTCTCTTTCTAGTTCCTGTTCCATACTATGGATTTTTTCACATTACAGTCCCTACAAATGCAGCATTTACATCTCACTCCAGAATACCAGAATTGCCAGATACAGTGCTACAGGTACTGCACAGGGAGAACATCTGCACTAAGCAGAAACAATGTTTTTTTCTAACTTTATATTTTTGAATCTTTTGCTGAATGTCACTGGGTTTTATAATTTCTGAAGATAAATATATATTAACACATAGCTAGAAATAATTACTACCAAAATTATTTGTAGATAGTTAGATTTAAGCTTTGGCCTCAGCATAAGTGAAGCATTTATTTAATATCGGGTCAAAGCAGCTAATTATTGCCAACAAAACAGAAAATTAAGGGAATGTTACTTCCCCAACTGGAACCATAATTACAACTTGTATTCCTTATAAGTTCTTGATAATTAAATCAGGATTAGTAGTACTAACTAATTATTATATACTAAAATATTAATGTATAAAAATAAATTTCCGTTGATGTGTAATAAAATACATTTCCATTTGAGATCATGAAAAATTTTAATTTGGAAATTATTGTGTTTTCTTCTATGTTAATAATTTCATTTTATTAAGCATTTATCTTAATATAGATATTAAGTATAATATTTTAGGTATTAAGTATCTATTTAGTACTGTAAAAATAACAATTTATAATTCCAGGTATCATTTCTCTTAACAATTCAAGGGCTCTCCTTGTTTGGTATCATTAGACTTCTATTCCTGAAAGAAAGGGAAAGCCGGAACAGGCTTACTATGAATGAGAGAATAATATTGTACTCCATGAATTCATTAAGAGTTCAAATTAATGTAAAGGACATTATTTTTCAGGGAAATGATCAATTTTTTAAAAAACTTGGAGATGATATTTAGTTTTATAACTCAGTAGCGACATTCTCCATTAAAATAAGCATCGTTTTAGTAAAATATTTGAAAGTGAAAAGGGGTTTAATAATGCACTGACAAGTACATAAAATTCAGTTATGACAAGTTTTGAAATACTTAAGGGCTTGTATCTCCCACTCAAGTGAAATTCCATGTTGCAGAAAAACCTTGGAAGTCCTTTTGGACCAGATGAATTGGAGCCAGCAATATGGCCTTGTGGCTAAAAAGGGCAATTGCATCAAAGGGGTGTCCTAAGGAAGACCATTACCACCAGGTCAAGGGATGTGATTCTTCTCCTCCACTCAACACTGATGAGGAACATCTAAAGACCCATTCTGGGCTCCGCATAAAAGAGAGACATGAACTCACCAGAAGAGCCATGAAGCTGTTTAAGGGATAGGAGCATCTGTCATATGAAGAGAGGCTGAGAGAGATGAGACGTCAGCCTGGAGAAGAGAGGGCTCCAGGGGAATCTTAACCATATCTGACAGATGGCAGTAAAGAAGACAAGGGACAGCATCTTCTCAGTAGTACTCAGTAGAAGAGCAAGAAGTAATAGCAAAACTGGAATACAACAAAATTCATTTATACATTAAGAAAAACACTTTTTCCTAATGAATTTTGGATTCTTAGTACCGCTTTTGTATATGTATAACAGGAGAGATAGGAGTTTTTCCCCTTTCACTGTGGTGTAGAGAGCTCATTTTTTGCAAACCTCAGAAGCTGGATTTTAAACAGTTTAAAGCTGCTGAGGACACAATTTTTCAATTTTTAGGATACATCTCTAACCATCAGAATAATAAAAAGATGGGGAATTTGGCATAGAAAATTGTCAAAAAATAGAAATGGCCTTCAGTGTGACATAGAGAATCTTTGGATCAGCCATAATGAAGTCATTAACAGCAGTCATTTAGGATAATAAATATTTTTGCTTACTATAATAAAGTGCCCAGAGGTTTTCAGGAACAAGAAGTATAGGGTTTTTTACCCTATAATTGCGCATTTTTACCCCGGATCATTGTGCAGAATACTGAATTCTTGAACATTGAGTAAAAATTTGAGAGATTTTTCACTTTAGCACAACTCCTTGGCGTAATAATTTTCATTTTGCTTTGTTTTTTCTCTTTAAAAAATGCTTTTTCTTCAAGGTTTTTTTAGCAGGTTTGAAACTAAGGTCTTCAATGCACATCCCAACTACTTTATGCCATCTTGTTGTTTGATTTGTCAAATTTCATGTCCATTTTGTGCTTGTATTTATTGTATTGGCAACTATTTTACACAATGCATATAGCAGCTAATTTTATCTTTGAAACATCCAACTTAATTTTAGTTTGATTTGGCTTTAGTCCAGCTACAGTTGTCAGGGATAATACAAATCCCAACACAGTAATGCTAAAGGATTTAGATTTGTCCCACAAATACTCTATAGTCTTAAGTGGATTTGTTTCGTTTATCCTCTCTACATCCTCTTTTTTCTCAGCTTTGGATCAGGCTTGGAGAATGGAGAAAAATATATGGGATATATATGAGTAACTGTAGTCCTTGAATCTCAGCAACCTCAGCAGTTGCTCATCAGTTTCTTTTGCATGAACTTGACTGACTGTTAAAGAGGATCTTCCATCTGGTTCAAGTTCTCACTAAAACAGGACTGTGAACAACACTCAGTCTCTGCAAGAAATGAAACACCAGAATTGTGTTTATGTAGACAGTTTTTCCTACTGTTATTTGAAATTAGGTCTTAAAAGTTTTAGTGAAATTGTGACTTTATTTAATGCAGTTTCTACCTCGGCAAATTACTGGTGCAAGTCAGAAGATTTCATGTTTCAATCTAGAAGGGTAGTAGGTGTTGCTAGTAGAATGGTACTGGCACACTTGGTAATGAAAATCAGATAAGAGGTAAAGATTGGTTTGATAGAGAAAAATGCAATATAATCACATTTTAATGTATGAAACTACTGTACCCAGTTTTTTGGAATATAAACCATTTTTATTTCAGGCTTTTTGATTTTGTTACATGCCAAAATTTAAATGAACTCTATTAAATTTTCCAAATTGCTGGCAACTGAATGACTTGCTTCTCATATCAGTAAACAAATTCTTGTCCTATTTCAGAACCAAAAATTGTATGTGATGTAATGAAAAGAAATTGCTTTTACTACAGATGCTAATCATTGTCTGAAAAGCTAATAGTCATCTTTGCTTTGCCATGTTTTTTATGCTTGTTCTTAGAAAAAAAATGCACACTATAAATTAGTTAATTATTCTAATTATTTATTGTTGTACGCTTTGCATTGTAAGTTGCATTCTGCAGAAAATGTATTTTATTTTTATTTAATTCCTGGCATTCAACTTGTTTTTCTAATTTTTTCCAATATACTTAGAGACAAATACTGAAAACAAATCTTGTCTGCCTGCATTTGCTTTTTTTTCATTACATGTCTTATAATGAAGTTGCTGCATGCCTAAGCACAATATCAACTGTCCCCAATGATTAGTAAAAAAGATTTTAAATGTGTCTTACGTTTAGAGATTTCAACTGTTCCACTTTACTTAGAAGGAGAAAATATTTCCAATGTGGTAAATTTAATGCACACAAAATCATTTAAGTGAGTTCTTTATTTCAAGTGACAATTATTTTTGATCATCTGAAGATACACTCAATTTATAATATCCTATTTGATAATTTTTAGACACACATTGAATTTTGTATTAAATATTTATCAACATAGTAACATCTAATTTCTAATGAACTACAAATTCCTGACTTTTTTTAAAATTACATTTCCTTTTACATTGGAGGTTTCTTCTCTTGTTCCCAGTGGAATGTACTGACAATTTCAAATTACCCTCTGCTTGACTAATTTAATTTCAAATATGTTTCAAGTGTTCTACCAGGTTTTTTTTTCCAAATTACTGATAGAAAAGCTCTCCTGGCATTTGTGGTGTGAGTTTTTTAACCTTATTTTGATATCTATTGAGCATATTACACTCAGGAATGCAGGTATATAATGTTTGTTCTTTAAGTTCAAGAGTTTGACATGTTTCACCATACTATATTCCCCAAAGAAATGTTTCTTTCAAAAAAACCCTATGAAAACTCCTTACGCTAGCAGCTAGCACAAGAAATGCCTGAAGTTTTTATTAGAGAGACTTACTCATCCCAGAAACTTCTGACAGCAAAATCCTTAATAGGACTAGTGCCTAAAATATCTCAAGGGCAAATAAAAACCAACTTGTGTTTTTGGGTCAGGTTTTTTCTTTGCTTAGAGGGTCACAGAAACATAGAATGGTTTGGGTTGGAAGGGACTTTGAAGATCATCTAGTTCCAACTCTGCTGGTGTGGGCAAGGACACCTTCCACTCCTTCAGGCTGCTGAGGGCCCTATTCAACTGGTTTTGAACACTTCCAGGGGTGGCACATCCATAGCTTCTCTGGGAGCACATTTCCAGTATCTCACCACTCTTACTGTAAAGAATTTCTTCTTGATATTTAATTTAAACCTACTCTCTTTCAGTTTAAAGCCATTACCCCCTGTCCTATCATCAAATGGCCTTGCAAAAAATCCCTCTCCAACTCTCTTTCAGGTGCCCTTTAGGTACTTGAAGGCTGATGTAAGGCCTCCTTGGAGCCTCTTCTTCTGAAGGCTGAACAGTCCCAACTCTTAGTCTGTCATTGTAGAAGAGGTGTTTCATCCCTCCAATCATCTTGGTGGCTTCCTCTGGATTCACTCCAACAGGTTGATGTCCTTTCTGAGCTGAGACCCCAGAGCTGGATGAAGAATTCCAGATAGGGTCTCACCAGAGCAGAGCAGAGGGACAGAATCCCCTCCCTCACCCGGTTGTCAACTCTGCTTTGGATGCAGCCCAGGACACGTTTGCCTTTTTGGGCTGCAAGTGCACATTGCCAGGTCATGTCATTATTTGAATCTCTCTTACAATAAGAAGTGGATCCATCCCTCTGCAGATGTAGCAGATTATCTATGAATTATTCAGTATCAAAATACATGTGACAATTGTCTTCTGTTATGAAATATACATAATTCATAAGACATCTGTTCTATGTTTTCACATTTAAGAGGTACAAAGTGCAAAACAGCAAATGGTGTGAAATGGAGACATAGGAATGTTTTATTTCATATCACTTTTTCTCTCAGGCTGTTCAATAAGGGCTAAGGGAAAATCCATGTACCAATTTATTCTATATGTGCATTTCTTCATTGTTTTGATATGAAAATTAATTTCTAGTAATTCTCTTTTTGATCATGATCTCAACAGAATTAATCAAGAATGGATATCATGGGTCCATTTAGCAGAAAACAAAATGCAAAATATCTGTCAATTGAGCTAGATATAAATCCCTTATGCATGTGAAATAAGTAGTTTTTCTTACATGAGGGTTTGCAAGCATATATGCAGGTGTATATACATTTGTGTATGTGTATATATATGTATAGATACTTTGATATCACAATGAACACTTTTTTTTTTGTAAACTAATGCTTAGAAGTACCATACCTACAAGTCTTCAAAAACAAACAAAATCACTTGGCATTCAGAACTTTCTAGTTCAGGGTGCAATTAAATTGTACGATAATCAAAAAGAATATTAAATGGCCTCTGATTTCATAACTACTATTCAATGAGAAATATTCATATGCCAGGAAAGCTCATTTTTCAAATACTGCCTCTGTCTTGAATAGGATACTGAATTGAAATCTCATTACAGTGGACCGTAACTCTATTCAAATGTAGCACTTTGCTCCCATGATTTCAGAGCACTTCATTTAACTTGTTTCTCGAACTTAAATGGCTGTCTAGAAAAAAAAATTCAAGTTTAAAAAAAAATTTATTGAAGAAAACTTTGTACTGATATACAGAAGAAACTAACAAAAATGTTGCAGATTTTGGTGGAGTTAAAAAGGACGAAGAAAAACATCTGCATGATCTCCAAAAAGAAAGCCTATCTCAATTGATCATAAATTTTTGTCAAAAAAAATACATCTTTTCAAAGACAAATTTATTGGAAATTTATTACTCCTAGAACTCGGTCTTAAAAGGCAGGATACCAAGAACATGAAAACAAATGCAAAAATAGTTAAATATGAATCTAATGTTTATCATTATCATAACCAAGAAAACTAATCTCAGTGCATATGAAAATATAGTTTGCTGTCTTCTGGATTTAGACTAAATTTATGAATTATTCTGAAAGGTTTGAAAGATACTCATGTTCTTTAGGTGTTCCAGTGACACTAAGTGATGAGGCCTGGAGATATAAGGCTGGCAACTTAGCATTTCCTATCGCACAGAACACCTAGAGACTCAGAGAAGCTTCAGAAAATAGGTGTAGAAGTTTCTCCCATTACAATTTAGAGTTCTGAGCACTTTAAAGCTAAGGTTCAAATCTTCCTTGAACAATGGGATGGAAAAAAGTAGAGATAGTAAAAGAAGATCTTGTTCTTTAAGACCCTGAACTAATGTTCCATAAATGCAGAGGACCATGCAGGTAAGAAAAGTGAGTCCATGATCTTAACATGGAAAAGGAAATCTGAACTACTTCAGCCAATGGACAGGAAGCCTTTGATGTTCTTAGTCAAATCTTATAGTAGAATAGACCTGCTGCTAGAAGCAAGATTCTAATAAATCTCCAGTATGGGCCCGGCAATGTAGACTCTTGGCTGGCCTGAGCTGCCACCCCATGGCTGTCCTTGCTCCCTGATAGGGTCAGGGAATCACACCCCAGCCTGTGAGACCCTTTCTGTGCTGGATGTGCTACCCGGCAGCAACCAGACAGAATCCCCGTGGCACCAGACAGAAGGTCTCATGGAGTGAGGATCAAGGATGGCAGAGACCTATGTGCTAGTCTGTTGTTCGAAGCAGATCATGTCTTTGAGCAAGAAAGATCAGTGACCCGACTCTGAGGTTCCTAAATTGCAAACCACTATCCTCTGCCATGTTGTCTTCAAAACAAATATTCCAAGCTGTTTCACAGATGTGTAGAGAACACTTAGAGCTATTCAAGCAGCAATAACGGAAGTGATTTCTTGGGTAGGTAAATTTGGCATAGCAAAACCAGAAGTTTTGGCCCTACATCTCCCATATTCTGAAAGGCTTAAACTTCCAAAGGGAGCAAAAGTGTCTTTAGAAATAGATTCACAAAACTAAGTCTAAATAGTTCTTTTCTTACGTGGGAAGTACATGGTGCTCAAAGCAGGCCCACTTCTGGTTCGGTCAGGCATGATTTTGATTATGAATGCCAGCAGGAATAAGGAACACAAATGCAGATAAAAGTGGTTTCCAAGAAGAGGAAAGTTATCTTAGGATCTACCACAAGGTGATCCACGTAACCAAAGAGTAAGGTTTAGTTAGATTAACGTCATAAGTGGCATAAGAATGAAAAAACTTAAGGAGTCTGAAACAGTTGAAGGAGGAAAATTCTAATTGTGCTCAGATACTTCCAGGAGCAATGAGATCCTTCCATAGAAACAAGACCTATATAACCTTTCTTGTGAAGTCATTAAGTTTCAATGAGAGGTCTGTTACCCTGCGCTAGATTATTCATACAGTAGCAACAATCAGAATTATTGAACTTCAATAAGAAAAATCTGTTGTATTTGAAGTAGTAAAGAAAATTCTTCCCCCAACTAATTTCATTGCAGTACTGCAATTCTGGTAAGGTCATCACCTCAAAAAACCCCAAAGTCTTTAATGAGAATCCTGAACATACAGTTACTCTACCATAACTTAATGTTTTACAGCTGCATCTACAGTGTAATCTTTAAAATTTAACAATCTTAGCACTATAATGTAAATTCTTATTTTTTAAGATTTTACTGAATTAAGATTAATTTACAAATAAACCTTTTCTTGAATAACCAAGAAAGCAATGAGTAAGAGCATAAGAATTTTTCTATTTTAAAAGCTTTGTTTTTTTCCCAAAAGTCTTTCAAAGACCAGTGAGTTTTCTGCACAAATGAGGATGTTTAAGATGCAGAATTATGCTAAATTCAGTTACCCCAGGAGTTAGAAGGATATGAGAGAAAACAGTCTGGCAAAGAAGAGAGAAAAGCAGAAGAAAACCAAACTAATTACTGTGTTTGTAGGAGGCTCAAACAATTATAAAAGCTAGAAAATTCAAATAAAGGAATTGACAGCTGGTAGCTTTTTTTTTAACTGCTCACTGCATCACTATATTGACATCACCTATTGTTGTATGATCAATGGTATATTATTACAGATCTACTCATCAGTTGGGTGTACTTGGAACATTTAGCAACAGACAGGCTGTTAATTTTAAAATCCCCCAGAATGCTGGGGGTTTCTTATCATAGCATAGCAACGAGTTATCCAGCGTTGCCTTCATGCTACACTGATAGTTCTTTCATTTATGCTTATAAATACAGTGTGTTTCTTTGATTGTTGAAAACTGTTGAGTACTTCAAGATTCGTGACAAGTTCTGAATACCTAACAGCTTCTGCACCTTTTCTGATTTTGTTCCTGTCACTGCTGCTACACAAATGCTACGTTAATTGCATACCTTCCTCAATTGATCAGAGGACATATTTTGAAATTCTTTCTTTGAAAGCCTTTTCATAGTAATAATTTGAAATGTAGAAATAATATTAAAAAGTAAATACAATAAGACAAATGTTTATGAAAATTTGAATATATTGCACCCAACTTACATTCAGATACATTTGACTCCAGTTGTGAAGACAGAAAAGATGGGACAGAAGAGCAAAAAATCTCTGAAATCATTATCACTTGTTCTTGTTCCCTGACCTTGCTTAGAGCTACCCTAACTCAGTGAGCAAGCCTTTACTCTGTGTCCCCATTCTCCTTTCCCCTTATATCAATTGGAAAGAGAAAAGGAGAATGGAACTGACAACCTGAGCTTTAGTGGTGATAGGAAGGAGCTTTAGCTGAGAGTTTAATACATTTCTTAGAACACAAAATAATTCTGGAGAAAAGGAGTGAGCCAATGCCCTGAAAAAAGGTAGCCCCTTTTTTTTGCATAGCCAGGGGACAAAACACACAACAGAATCTCTATCACAGAGATAATTAGCTCACTATGCACAAATAAAAATGTGTCATTTCCAGAAGCCCATAAACATTCCTGGTCTTTACAAACAAAATCCTGTTTTGGATTGCTACTTCACAGGTTAGTGAAAGGTCTCTTCAATTTGTAAAGGATGCCATGTGTTTCATCATCTTTCAGAATACCTTACAGGTGGAGGCCATGGGGAATGCAAGAATAGATATTATTTATGTCATTGGTTCTTTTAAGTGCTAGAAAAAGCAAGCATCGCCTCCCTCCAAAACAAAACAAAAACTAAAATAGTTACTCATTATTTAACTTTTCAGCAGGCATTTTATGAGATAAATGTTAGACCATAAATTTCAGGTATGATTCCACCTCCTTTCTTCTCCCCATTACAGTAAAAGTGGGTGTAACAGGGGTGAGGGTAGGGGAAACAATGTCATTAAGGCCCATTTGGTTTAGTATTTAGTTTAGACCAACTAAGACCTATTATGGTTACTAAATCTTGTTAGATAGCGAAAAGCTCAGTGTTTGTAGCTGCTGTCTGTTTTCAGCCATACGACTGCTGTGCTGTACTACAATAAGATGTACTCTCCCCCCATCTTTAACCTGGAGATGAAGACACTCATTTGTAATTACTATCTACTTTCAATAGAATTTAATTTTCTGGTTTTTCACAATAAGCCTGGTGCTCTTGTCCTTCACCACTTTAATAGGACTGATTTGAACACACCTGCTTAAATGCTTTCTACGTAAAATGTAACACTTTCATAGAACTTGAAAATAAGGACTGACATAAGAACACAATAAAATGAAAGTCTAACAAAAACCTGACCTTGATAAGCACTCACTGTCAGCATTTCATCTGTGGGATAAGCAGACTACTATCAGGTGCAGTATGTAGCTTTACATTCCAGGCTTTGGTCTGAACTACCCCACAGAGAAATTAATGCATGTTTCAATAGTTTGTCAGTCTCACTCTAATGGGAGTTTTGTCTTGAATTGGGTGAGGGAAGCCCAGCACTAGCTGCAAACATCAACAAGTAAGGGAAAAAAAGCCAAATAAACAGAACCTCAAATGAAAAATATGATGAGTTTTTAATAAGCTTAGACAGATTCCAAATTGCAGTTTATTTTGACAAAGCTGAAAATAATTACCTGCTTAATTGTCTTCACGTGAAACAGCCTTTGTAAGTTGTTCTGATACTAATGTGAACAGTCTTGTGTGAGCATTTAGAAAGACATATTTAAATATTTATTTATTGGATTGCAACACTATCATCTGTTAATGTAGTGTCATAAAGAGGTAAACTGAACATAAGAAACATATTTATTAGTATAACAGCACAGCAGAAACTAATAACTTTTCCACCATCCTCCAGTAACTAATGTTCAATCCATTTGCAAGAAGCAAAGCTACATTTCTTCCTTTTTAATACTATCACACCTAACTTGAAAGGGGGTTATCAATGATCATCTGATCTGCAAATCAGGCTCTGCCAAAAGACACTTTTTCGCTAGAGACTAAAATAGATTCTGAAAGAATCTTCTATTTTAATCCCTGTTCTACCCTAGTATTATGCTGTCACCTCTTATGCCCTTGTATACTCCATGAAAAAAGACTGAATTACTATAAAGCGGTTCTAAAACACCCTATATGTATCTACATCCTATATGTATCTTTGAATACAAAGCCAAAGGAGTAAACAAAAGGCTGTTCTCAAGACAAATACAGTCTCAAAACTTAGCACAAAGACCATGTTGAGGTATGAAATGAAATGATAGGGGTAGAAAGAGTGTTTAGAAAGAAGTCTGAATACCAACTTTGTATTTTTTTCTAGTAGAATTACAATTTTTTATGCCAGAAGCAAGGCATAAATAAAATATTAAGTCATTTGTCATTTGTGTAACAAAATAGTACAAGCTATTCCAATTAGAGATAGGTTTACGCAGCAGTCAAAAACACAGGCTTTACCAGTAATTGTTTATGAGTTCTTAGGGTTGTTTTCATCTGGGGACAATCTTACAAATCATGAAAAGTGGAATTGTTTAATTCATCATCAAACTAAAAGACCTTCAAAATTTGTATTACTCTCAAGTTATGGACATTAGCAAAAAATTGTTTTTAGTTTGCCTTATATTATTTTTTTCTCCAATTATTAGTCTACAAGCAAAGAACCACAATTCAACTTTTTACCATCCAGTATGGATACACAGCAAGAAAAATAGAACCTGCAATAAGTATATAAATTATGGAAAGCCTCAGAGTCCAAATGTGCACACATAGGAGACTGACTCTGTGCCATATATTCAAAAAAAAGCCCAGCTTGTGTTAGTTTCTGATTTTTCTGAGTAAGAATGGAAGGAACATACTTGTACACATCATCAATTCAGCCCCACAACAGTATTTCATTAAAAAGTCTTTCCTCAACTTTCTCATGCCCTAATCCAAATTAAAAAGACTATAGTAACAGGAACAATGTGCAAAAAAATTAGTTCAGAGTACATAGTATGACTCATTCTACATAATAGAACATTCTTAGTTTTAAAAGAAAAAAAAAAACAAAAAGGCAAGTGTCTATAAAAATCTAGTTTAGTGAAAATGATGTACACAGTGGTTGTGATTTGGCTGCCCTAATTTATAGTGCTTCAGTGAACAGTTTCAGAAAATATTTTTGCCTTTCTCTCTCCCATTTATTTTTACAATAAAGGCGACTGTAAAAGATTCTTGCTGTAGAATCAGGATGACAAAAGGGCAAAAAGATGGAATACAGAAGTTGTCAACAAGCAATGTCTGATAGATATAGCACACAATGAATGGCAAGTCAACTTGACATGGCTCCAGTTGTGAGGGAAGTATTCAGGTGAGATCAGGAACAACCCAGTTTATTTTCTAGATTTTAACACTACTGTAACATATTGTTCCTGTTATAAAATTTTCCAATTGCAAAGGAAGTGGTGATAACAATGACAATTTTGTATTCCAGGTGAGCTGCAGAAAGTGCCTTTCTAGAGACTAATTTTTTCCACAAGACCTCTTTAATGAAAAGGCTTTGCTTTAAACTGCTGACATTTTTAGCTCAAGTCTATTATGATCAAATGTCAGAAAGAGCTGAAACTCAAAATAGTCATTACAGTAAGATTGTTAATAACTGATTCACAGGCATCTACTTGTAGCATAGTTATTTGTCCATTCTGTTCTACTCTTATTTATCAAGTCAGAGAAATATATTCCAATTCAAATATAGAGCTTACTGCATTAAACAAGTATTCCACACAAGAAAAGTATGGATTAAATATTAGGGAAGGAATTCATTCATGAAGAGGGAGGGGAATGAAAAAGAGTTGTAGAATTTCAGTAGACTGGCTTATAAAACTCAGGATGATGTAGCTATATATAATGTGTCCAAGTGCCAAATCTGTCTGTAGGAATGTTATTGTGTAAAATAAAAACTGAAGTTGATGGATGTGATATAAAAAGCCATTATTTTTTTAGTAACTGCCTTTAAAATTTCTTTTAAAGAAATCTGTATCACTGAAGTTACTTTAAGTACATCTGACTGCAATGATGGTTTCATCACCTCAAGATCTCACCATTTTTCTGAGTAAAATTATTACAAATATATAAAGTGGAAAGACCTTTCATTTGGAATTTACTTTAAGTGATCTCTGAAGCCTACACAAATTGTGAAGGAAGGCACAATAAAACCTGTAGTAAACATCATCTCAGAAGACAAATTTTCTTAGTAGCTGCTTGAAAAGTCCCCAGGGTTCCTACTACTATGTTGTCTGACCTTTACCTGAAGGCCCCTTCTATTGATTGATTTCTTTGGCTGGTCCTGTCCCTGGGTTGTTTCACTAGATGGCATGGGCTTTATTTTGGAGCAGTTGTGCATGATGGAAATGTGTAGAGTTGAAAGCAAAGATACTGAGCTGTGTATTCTCATTGGAAATATTAAAAAGTTAATTTATCTACAATTATTTGTCTTTTTTATATCACATTTTACAGACCACTGAAGAAAATTTCAGTCAAATAAATTTCTTCACTATTTCTTTCAATCACAATATAGTTTTTATACTACACCTTTCTGAGCTCTTGGGTCTGGACATAAATTATGTTTAGTTTTAAAAAGTTAAACTTTTGATCTCTGGCCCATCACTGAATCTTGAGATGACAGTGCACTCAGCTCATACTTGAAAAAAGAACAAGTGTCACCTTAGTGTTTCTGGCAGAACTACTAAGGATAATGTCTCTGCTCCACAGGGTTTATGCATCTGCTCCCAGTGACTAGAGAACATTCTGTGGAAAGGCTGTCGAGCTTTCTGAGGATAGCCAACTTCACAGGAATACAACACGTGATCAAAATGCCAAATTCATCAAAAATCCTGACAATACACACAGAAAGGAAAGCTATACTGCAGAATACACCAAATGTGTTAGGCTCATGTGCAGGTATGCACATTTGTGAATGCACACAAAGCATGTTGGAGTATTTGTATCAAAAGCCTGCACATGATTCAGATGTTTGCATTAGTATAAACATTAAAACTACAGTTAGAACTTGGGGATTTCTCTGAGATATATCCCACATGTTTCTAAGCTGTTCTACAGATGGTTCTGTATTTTGGGGGTGGAACCCCAAATAATTTAATTTACATGAGACACCACAGTGCCTCTAAGATGGCACATTCAACGTAGGGTTTCCAGCTTCCCACCTGTATCTCTTGTCCATTTCCTGGCAAAGGTAAGCACAGCACAGGGAGAGCAGTTTCCCTTGTATTTGACCATCACACACAGAAAGACAGATATTTTGTAGGATTATGGTGCAGTTCAAGTTCAAGGGCGGTTACGACACCTCAGAAGATTCTTAGATAGGATCTTATATTTGTGACATTTAAATAAATATAGGATGACAGGGAGCAGCCTATAATCTGGGGTAAGGTCCAAGGAATCACAAAGAGAATAGCAGTCAGAAGTTCCCATGAAAAAAAGCCAAGTTTTATGGAGATGTCCAAGAAACCTTTCCTTGTCATGACCCACCATATAATGACATTTGGGTTGACAGATCACAACAATTCTGTGACTTTTTCTCAGTCTGTGATGAAGTGGAGAAAACCAAATGAAATTGCAATTAATTACTGAAAGGCTGCATTAAAACTTTTGTGAAGTAAGAGTATCCTCGGAGGTCTCTTTAGGCTTTCTTTGAATGAGGACTGTGAAATCAGCAGCACATTATTGACAGAAATAAGGAAAATACAACAGAACTGCAAAGACAATTAATGTTATTAATAAAATCATTCTCTTCCCATAGTGGAATATTTCAAGAAAGATACTCCCTCAGGGATTCTTCTGAAATTATATATATGTAACATATACACACCCCTACAAATTTAGGGCTTATATGTTGTAGTGTAAGATTAATATAAATCTTCTTGCATCTGTGTATATTATGTACATGACTAGAAGTAAGACAAGGGAGATCAATAGAGTACTGAGTCTGTCTCAGGTGTCCATGGGGCTCAAATGATCAAGTTCATAATATTCTCAATAATTCTAGATAAATAATTCAATCTGTAAAATTATCCTGCAAGTATTTCAAAAGGAGTGTCTCAATATAAATGTTGTACTTCTGCTGTAACTGGAAAGATAACAGAATCCACAGGCATCCCCATCACCACAACTCTCAGAATGCTGACACTTCTTTCATGTAGCACAAGATAAAAATTTGCAATGCATGTGAAAATAAAATATAACAGAATCAAATGTGGTGGACATGGCAGGTGAAAAAATATGCCAATTTCTCTCCAGCTTTCCATAATTTTTTCCTCTTTTATCTGGAAAGCTTTCATCTGTCCTCTTTCTCTGTCTTGGCTGTTTAGTCTGGCTGCACATAGCTTGTCTGGTCCAATTCATTCTTGATATTCACTGTTTTTTTCTTACTTCATTTCTTTCTTGAGAATTAATTGCTCCCTACCGCTACCAAGATAGAGCAGCAAGCCCAGGAAGAAAAGAGTATCTCAAGCAACTCATAGCAGGGAGTCAAGAGCCAGGTCTCCATGCTTATGTAGCCTTACAAAATCAAGTATGTCTGAAAACAGCTGCTGATGAGGAAGGATATACACAAAACAAGACAGGTCAGGAGTGCGAATCCTTGTGATCTGAAAATTCTTTTTTTGTAGTCCACTTTGACCACTCTGATAGGCACCGCAAGGGCTTTAGGCTTTCAGTTAAGTTAAAACCTAACATTCTCTTGGAAATCTCAAACTTATGGCATCCATTTAAAAAGTTTGGAACTTGAGCACAGAAAACACAGTCTCACAATCTGATCTAGCAGGAAGCAGGAAAACTATCTAAAAGTCTGCAACATAATGATGATATTGGGCTGGGTTGGTGAACTCCGGAGATGGGAACAAAAAAAAACGACTGAGTCGATGAATATCATATAAGGTTGTTCTTTTATTTACTTAATTCAAGACATCAGTGGATGAGAAACCCAAAGTGAATTTTGAATTAGATAGGATTATCTCCTACTGATTGCAACATAAAACAGTCATGCTCTTTTATAGCTCAGGTGATCAAAGAAAAACATGAGAAACAGCAGTAGTAGCAGAGCATATGGTTGTAGAAGAGTCACATAATACATATTATGACAAGAAAAAAGGAAAAAATTCCTGAAGGTATTCTTCTGAGACTTAACTAAAACCTCAAATATAAGTCAGCAAAATCAGTTACAACAGTTACACCAGCTCTAGTTCTGACTCTGAGGACATTTCAATTTTGCTGAAAAAATAATTGTTAAAGAAAACTTGTATAATGAAAAATAGCGATAAAGTGGTTGCTATCCCATCTTTGAAGGACAGCTATTTTATAAGAAATGAGGAAATTTTGTCTAACCTAGAATGTGGAAGTGACTCAAGCAGGAATTATGCTTAACAAGTTTGTATCATCTTGTATGTGATAGTACCAAAATTGTGGTATATATTGTAGGAGTTTTAAATCAAAATCAATTCTATTTAAAATGTTGTTTTGAACTCTTGATATTTGCCTTCTCCCAGTTTTAAATTATCTTCAGCATTTATAAATGTTTTTTATTGGACAGCTAGCTCAATTCCACATTTTTTAAATAAAAATAAAGAATATTTATTATAAAAGGATCTATACATTGCAGTTACCTACAGTAGAATTAATCCAAGCTATGCCATACTGAATTGATTCACATCGCCAAATTAAGAAATCAATAACTCTGTGATTAAAATTGAGTACAAAACCTAATCATCTTATCTGAAGAGTGAAAAAAAAAGGAAGGCAACACCTTCCATCTGTAGATTTTTAATTCCCTAATTTAATTGTAGGTTTCTAATTTAATTATTAAATGGTACAAGGAAAAACATACTTGATATCTTTGATAATTAACTGTCTGTAATTTGTTGCTACCAGGCAAAACCATCACCACATTTAAAAACTTCCTTTGTCATCATAGGACCAGTAATCAAACAGCACACTTAGAAAGTGTTTGCAACTCCAATCAAAAGCATCATATCATGACTCGTTGTCAGGGAGTTCTCTTCAGCCTCTTGGTAGATCTAGATTTTGACCTCACTGTTGAAAGATGCCAGAATCTGACCACAAGAAGGGGCACTCAGTACCTTCTCCTTGCAGTAAATGCAATTCATGAATCTGGCTCCCAACAGTGTGATAAGACTCAGTTCTACAGCTGGTAGTCAGAGGCCCAAGGTAAACCTGTAGCCCACCTCTTCATTGAAGTTCTTGTGAAAAACTAATCATTTCAACCTAATTGTCTTCCTAGCCTACCTGGAGATCTGGAAATAATAAACAACTTTCACATCTGAAAATGAAAAAATATTTAAATTGCATGCAATGCAGGCACCTTTGCATGTCAAATAGGTCCTACAGGGTTCTCATACTTCCCAAAAAATATTGTAAAGTTCACCTCTCATGTTCTATAAACACTGGAGTGCGTGTGGTAGCATTCACACACAGTAGGGATAAAATAAGCAGAATAAACCTATTTACTCGCACACAAAAGGAGGAAGATCACTCTGTATATTGTGTCATTCTCTAACATCAAAATGTGGTAAACACCTTTACCAATTGCTTCATCGAGGAAATCTGACCCAGACAGAGCAGAGTAATAACCCTTTGCCCTTTTCCCTCTATCACACTCTCATACATATCACATCAGCTGCTCCAACAGGAGGATGTGCCACGAGATCAAGCCTCCACTGAGGGGAATTTTCAGCAACTGTTTGTGACCTTCCCAAACCAAAAAACAACCAGTATTCCCCTGATCCCAGCCCTTAATTAGATGAAGGCTACTGCATCAGTGCCATCTCTGTGTCCCAACTCTTTTCTTGTTTCTCCGGATAGACAGTTAGGAAATTATAATATGTGCACCTCAAAGAAAGCAAATATAACCTATGCACAACTATGTACACTCCAGCTATACCTGTACAAAAAACTACCAACTTCAGGCTCCAATTACAGTAACCAACACAGAGCATAGGAGCTGAAAGCATGGTGAAATTAGGCACATGCACCAGCAGAAAAGTCCAGTGGACTGCAAAATTATTATATTAATGGGTTTTATGTAAGGGGAGGTATGTATGGGTAATGCATCTATGAGGTCTGTAAATTGAAAATGTTTGGTGTTAGGACTTTGGGGACCTGTATGAAAATCAGAATATATTCTTTAAAACAATGTTGAGAAAATATAGGCTGTCATACCTACTCTGTAAATAAAATTGTTTCCCATGGATGTCATCCTAATACTTTACAAAATAAAACAATGGAAATATATACACTTACTCTGCTAGAATAATTGCCATTCACATTCCTAAATAAATGCTATGAAGACATCTGTTCTGAAAAATTATGCTTTCATGTTATTTTGATTTATTTTGTCTGAGGTTTTTCCCCATTCGAAGGGTTTAGGAAAAGCACAGTTTTTCAAAAAATAATGCCATTTAGACTTTTCTGAGAGAAGTCTTTTTTCAATACTAGTTGCTCCCCAGCCAGTCCAGCTATTCCTACCCAAAGGTCATGTCCAGAAATGGGGGGGGGGGGGGGAACACCCCAGCTGCTTGCAGCAGCTCCCATTCTGCTCACCCCAGCCAGATACTGCATTTCAAAACAAGAAAAGGCAATTTTCAAGCTGAGAAATCATTAGACTAGACAGAAAATTGCCCAATACCATCAAAGGCATAGCATAGCATAGCACTGAAGGAGAAGATACATAAATGGGAAAATATGTAAATAACTGCATTTCAAGATGGTGTAGAGTGAACTGAATACCTCCACTGCCAAGACTGGAACTGGTGTAATCACTAATGTGCAGGTGAAGAAACCTTGTTGAAAGATATGTGACAGAAAATGATAGTCAATATAACTGTGTAATTAATTAAATAACTCTCTATTTAAAGAGTATCCATTCTTTTAATTTCTGAGTAGCAGTAGTTAGGTTGGACTTCTTTATGAAAAAGTGGAAATACTTGGGACTAATTTTGTTTTGTTTTTAACTGAAAAATTCTATGGCATTTTCTTAGATTTTCTCTGGAGCTCATTCTCTGCACCTCTGAAAGAGGGGTGCCTCTTTCATCAAAGGAATCATTTCACATTCATGATTCTTGAAACAAACTAACACACAGAATTTGTATTCTGGAGTGGGGTCTTCAAATGAAATTGATGTGAATATTCTGCTCCTCCTTGCAACCTTGTCTTTGTACATATAGAAGGAATCAATTACTTAACGTCACTATCAGAAAAGAAGGCATTAGAACTGAGCTATTTATTTAATGTTAAGGTATTATGAAATTTATAATATGTGACTTGGCTATTTTGAATAATATAACAATGAAAATCACTGGCATTTTCTGATGTTTAATCAATTTGTCAAATGAAAGAATATAAAACTGAATTGTGAGTACGGCAATGAGAGAAAATATACAAAATTCTCCTCCAATGAACAATGAACAGGGGATAAGTGGAGGTTCTTAATGCTGCCCTCTGAACTAGATGGCAAATGGATTTCTGCAGAGCTCTGTTCCTCATGCATCTATATCCTCATACCTATTCCATATTTTCATTAAGACTGAGTGGTGAATTCCTGAAATTTGGATTAGAAATATGTTGAAACACAGAACTGAACTTGACAAACTGGAGATACGTCCTGAAAAATAATTGGATGTTATCTAGCAAAGAGAAATAGGAGTTACTAAGGGATGGCCATCTACATAAATACATAGTGTGAAATAATTGGGTGGGAAAAAACACTCGGAGAGATGTATATAGTCATTATCTTAAGATAGTAGTTATCTTAATAAGCAGCAGAACGTAAGCCAATGGAGTAATACTTCTGCAATCAACCAACTAAACCTTGGATTCTCATATATAAATGAAAAATAAGTGTAATAATTTTTTGATGTAGACAGCACTAGTAAGGACAAAGTGGAAGAACTTTGTGTCCAACTTGAGGAAATATATTTCAAGGAAAGCGATAAAAAGTCCAGAGGAGTGTGACAAATATGGGAAGTTTTTGAAACATATTTTAATACAGAATATTGAATGAAGAGACAGAAGAGTTTAGTCTGAAGGAGAGAAACTGAGACACAAATGTAAAACAAACAAAATAAGTATTCAACTAAATAAAAATTTCAGGAAAGGGGAAGGAATTAACCTAATATCATATTCATGTGAATATGAAAAACAGCAATTGGCTTAAATTACAAAGAACAAGATGCTAACAAAAAACACGTTTAATAACAGCAGTAAGGTAAAGCCTGGGTCACACCTTTTGGGAAAGCTATGGTATTTCCAGTGCTGGAGGTGTTTAAGACTAGGCTGCACAGATGTCTCTCAGACACTACCTGCATATAATTTGCCCTGCCCTGCAGAAGATGAATGGACACTGACTGAATAACCTCTTGAATTCCCTTCCAGAAATATTATGATCTAACCACCTATAATTCCCACTGCATTTAAATCAGTGCCAAAGCATTTAATAACCTCCCTTTTTCCCCATTATGACCTCTTACAAGAAAAGCTAATAATAGCTTACTCTCCAGTTTAAAAGGCGATGAAACCATTGCAACCTCCTCTCACAAACCGCACCAGACAGAACTGATGAGCAGACTGCTGCATGCCTGTGCTCAGACTCCAATGTAAAATGTAAAAGGGTGTGTCTTTTGCTTGGCAGTGTTTTAAGTAGAGTGTTCAGCATTTAAGTAGTAAGAAGACCCTTCACACTTCCTCCAACAGAATCAGTGAGCTAAAGGCACTTTGATGACGAAGGACATGATACAAGAAGGCACAAAACTTCCTCCCCGTCCAAAAGCAAACCAACCCAAAACAACACAACAGCATAAAACAATAAACCCCACCAGCCTCCCTTCTCTAAAAATAACACCAACAGCACAAAATAAAAAACCCCACCAGCCTCCCTTCTCTAAAAAAACCACCACGAAACAAAGAAGATTTGTGTGTCGTACTGAATAAACAGAGAGGTAGCACTACCCTGAGCTTTAACTGCAACCTCCTCATTGAATTCCACCCTAGGAGTTTGGGTTCTACTAAGAAGGAAAAACTCAATGCTTTTTCTGCTTGCTATCTGAAAGCTAAATCTGATATTAAGGAAATGCTCCATCAAGATACTTGTGTGTGTGTCTGTATGTATTTATACGGGAACATAATTACAGATATCAAGTTTTACCTAAGGAAATAAAGACTCCATTAAAGCAATTAAGTTTTCCTGCAATTAGTAGCCCAGAAAACATGGAGAAGTTCTAAACACTTTCCACCATGAAGGAGAACCCATACACACTATGATTCATCAGGGCAGTATTCCCCATTTTCCAGTTTACTTCACCATGATTTTGCGTGCTCTCCGTTGGGAAAAGCCTCACAGCTAATGTGAGAAATACTGCAGCAGAAATGTTTGTGGTTTATGAGAAACATTTCCAGATCATCTATCTTGTACATATGACTGGAAAATGAATGGTAGTTTGGTAGGAGCTGGGCTATGAAGACGAAGTCCAAAGTGTGGTTCTGTAAATTTAAACCACTGAATATTACTGCAAGTAGATAATTTTCATTTACCTAACACCTTTCCCCTATAGATTAGTAACTATTTCACAAGAGAAGGACACTTCATAAATTTCAGTAGGTGAGAAAGCTGAGAAGTAAATAGACAAATAGTTCAGAGCAGAAAAGTAAATAGCCAAAAGTCACCCTGTGGGTCCAAAACTAAGCTATAAAAAATACACAGCTTGTCTGTGTCCCTCTGCTTTAGCTGTTGGACCATATTGAATGCAGTAGGCACCACTTAATCCACAGGCATCTTAAAATTATCTGTTTAAATGAAGATCCTTCTTGAGTAAGAAGAACCTTTTGCAAAAAGAAAGTCCTGTGGAACTCCAGTCACTACTAATATGCTAACTAATGTTAACATTACAGTAGGATTAATAAAAGTTTTCAGAAAACTGAAGGGCTTAACTAATTATGAATTTAACTCACAATTCAGCTAGGAGTAATTAATATCCTGGGAATTCTTCCTACTCTCTTGGAATACAAGCACTAAAAATATGGCAATATTCCTACCCTGATTGTTCATACTGTTTGGCAGAAGAACAGAAACTACATTCCTAACCTGCAAAGACAGGATGCTCAAGGCAGCTAAATGGAGAAGATACTTGAACTTAACCCAGATTAAATTTCAAAAATGGAAGACAAAAGCAAAACTCTCTTGTGAAGAAGTTTGTTGCCAACTAACTTATCCAAAGGATTTGTCCTCATCTGAGATTCAGAAGCAGAAAGATGACCATAAATAACTTATTTTTGAGAAACAAAATGAAAAATTAAGGTTTTTTTCAGAAGTATTATATTCAAATTTTTTAAATCTGGTTCATAGGTTGACCTGCAAAAACCAGATGATGTTCATACCAACATATAAGGCCATAGGGTAAATGGGTAAACTGCCAGATTTCAAAATCAGATATTGAAACTCCTGCTTTTGGCAAATTTTATTTTCCTATGAAAGCAATGTAATTAATTTAAAAGAAGTTCATATAACATACGGCACAACTTGGTACAAAGTTATTTATATTGGGCTTACATTAAGGACCCACAGATATGATTCTGCAGAATCTGGAACCTGTTTGTATAGAAAGTCAGCCTCCAAAAGGATTTTTTCATCCTTTTATGTGCTACTATCATTCTCTACCTCCAGCTCACCAAATTTTTTTTGTTAGCTTATTCATTACTGATACAAAGAAAAGTGATATATAACCTATTTTTAGTAACTGTACTCTACCAGTAAGGGGATCTTTAAAAGCAAACTGTAGAAATCAAAAGCCTTTCCTCTCAATTAAGCCACAGTGGAAATAATGTCACTTTCTCTCTAGTACTTTCATATTTTAATTCCATAAACATCATTTGCAATGCAAGAAATCAAGTATTTAGGTTGCCCTACGGATTTCAATTCCACAGTATCTGACAAGGTGATTGGTCAGAGATTGGACTCAATGATCTTAGGGGTCTTTTCCAACCTAAATGATTCCATGATTTTATGAAGAGCAAAATGGTTTATAGGGGTTTTTTTCTTTTGTTTTTTTCCCCTTGTACTGTATTTTATCAGTTGTCAGGCTTAAAGAAAGGTTTCAGAGGAATATTAGGTTCATCCTTACTTTCTCATTTTGTTTATAGGTAGGACTGAATTCAGATTCCATCAGTTTTTTAAGTAGACATAAATCATTCTTCCCAATTCAACTTGGGAAAAAAATCAGTAACTGCATAGCTTTGATTTCATAAATTAATTTTGAAAGACCATTGCTTTTAAACTGTCTTTCCATTTAGACAATCTCATTATTTGTTTAATCAATTCTCAAAAACAAAAAATGTTTCAGGTTAAAGAAAAACTTTGCTACCTATTAATCATAAGACTTCATTATGAAAATAAGGGTTTGTATTCAACACAAAATGAAATTTTAGTCAAAAATCTTTATTTTTCTAAACAACGTAAAGATTATAATTTGAATTACTGTGAAATATTGTGTGAAAACTCACTTGTATTTCATATGGAAGAACAAAGGGGAGCAATGTTGTTTATTGTCAGGCATTTCACTTGAAACAGAATGCAAAAACCACTTAAGGGATGTAGTTTCTGCTGCCACAATTTACTTTAAACACAAAAATAATTATAGTTATTGAAACTAGAGAGAGGAAATTTCTGAAGAAATTGTTTGATCAGTACATCCATTATGCTAATCAGTCATCCCTGTTTGCATCATTATAGTTTAGCTTTCGTAGCTATAAATAGAAGAAACTGTTGGAATCAAACAGAAAAGTATACAACTGTATTATTATAGCAACTAATTTATAAAATTTAGCTCATGAATAAAACATCAAATAAATATTTTCATAATTAGTTTTCTTTTCATGAATAATGAAAAACAATCACAAGCACATTTGCTTGTTTTTCTATTTTAAGGTGTATTACTGAAGTCTTAAATTGAACGTTGGAATCTCTTCAGAGAAAATAGGTAAGAATGTTCTATCCTCATCACTTTTTCAATAAGCAAATGAACAAGTGTTGAATTAGGAGAATAGCACCAAAACAGTATCTTTGACTCCTTCGATTTGCTTTCAGTCATGCTCAACATATTTTTATATTCATCCCCATTCACTTAGGGAATATTAATTTTTCACAAGAACTGTTCAGAAAAAAAAAAAAAAGGAAAAAGAGAAGACAAAGATTCTCATCTATTCTGTGCTCTTTTACACCTCGTAAGTAATGTATGAATGAGAGAAAATAGGAGCAATTGGTTAAATGTAACTCCTTAATGCCTCTACTGAACTTCAGTGCAGTGCATTACAGGAGAGGAAAACAGACATCCAGCGGGTGCTCTCCTCTCACTACTTTTTAGTGGTATATCATCTATCGCAAACTGAAGCTACCAGGCCCAGCTTAGAGTGGCTCAGAGGCTATTCATATTTATTGTGGGTATGGAGTGATTGCAATCACTCACATGAAGCAGAGACTTGCCCCTGGATCCCAAAAGTTCCAGCCTCTTAGTCCAAAAGAAAAAAAAAATAAAATCGGGCTTAAGTTCATGTTTCACTCTTCACTTTCATTTCATTCACATTAGTGGTAGTATATATGTTCACAGTAAAACCAAAGACAAGGTTTTCCTCCAAAGATCATATCTACTGAAGTCACTAAATAAGCCAGGCAGGAATGTGAGCATGCATTTTGCAGCTCAGACCAAGCAGAAGCATGTTATTGTTTTATGTCAACAGTTAGTGCAGGTGGTGGACACTGTTCTAAGTCTTGAAGACTCAGGTATGGAACCAGTTTACAAAGGCTCTTGCGTAAGTTAAAGCTAGTCCACTTTAAAAATAAAACAAAATTTAAAAAATTAATAAAAAGCTGTCGAACTGTCTTCTCTTACTTAAAAAGTAGTTTTTTGTTTCGTATTATAAGGGTTTTCTGACTCACAGTTTGGTACGGCATTGCTAATGCCTTTAGAAAATGCAAGACAAAAGAAACTGGAGAGAATAAGAGAAATAAAAAAACATATATTTGACAACCATGTGTAGCATAGGCACTTTTTCTTTTCAAAACCCCTTACCAGAGTCCTAACACAAAGGCATTTGATGACTCAGCCATGGTTTGCAGCTCTTTGCAAATGATTCTCTGCATGCTCACACAATTGCACACATGAATGTGATAAAATACAATTTAATCTAAAATCATCACTCAGTCATTAAGTCTTTCAGTAGTTTAATATATTCAGGAATGATGCTGTGGGCTACGGTGGTGTAGCCAAGTCTCAAAGCATTAAAACTATTATAAAATTCCATGGGTTTTTTTTCCCCCTAAACTACTATCCTTTCTTGAGAGACTCAGGGAGCTTGTGATTATTTTGTACATGTCTAAAACCTAATTCTGACCAATTCTAATTACTTCATGCAGATCAGGTGATCAGTATAAGATACTGTTCACAGTCAAGTCATAGAAGAAACTTTTGTAAGAATAAATGTTGTTAGCGAAGATAAATGAGTCCTCTGTGGACATGTGGCAAATGGAATATCATAAGAGCAGTTTTATTTTAGAATAAATATTTGATGTACAAATTCTAAAAGTTTATATAGCACTTAAAATGTGGTCATAACTTTGTAAGGAAATATATCCTCTCTTTTCCCCTTAAGTCTTTGCTGTAATTGCCAAAGCAGGTAATGGGATATGTTCTGCACAGGGACATAGATCCTAAAAATATGTTCTACCTTTAATAAATATTGAATACCCCTGTCTTATTGTGGCTGAAGTACTGTATCCCATTTTTTCTTTCCTTACAGTCATCAGCACTTAACTCTAAAATAACTGGGGGAATGGATAACTATTTCTGATAATACAGAAAGATAAAACAACAGGAGAGTGGTAAATCAGGATTTTTAAAAAACTAACTTTATACTCAGAATTCAGTGTTTAACTGTTTTAAAATTGTTGTAAGTTTTAAATTCATTCCAGAATTTGAATGATTGATTTTAGAATTATAAAGCTTACAAAAGTTGTATGTGGTACAAATAATTTAGGGCACAACAGGAGAAAATCTGAAATGGTAATATTTCAAATGAGAATAAACACATTCATTTATTTCATAAAATCTAACTATTGCCTATTGAAACATTTGTTGATAATTTAGAAGTTGGTTAATTTTAATCCATCATGTGAATTTTAACAGAAAATATGACAAAAAGTGAAAATAACTGTTAATTTAAATTATATTATTATTTGAAAGTAATTAAAACACGGAGTTTTGCTAGTGCACATGTGTAGAAATTGCTACGTTTCCAGTCTAATTGATTTATGACCTTTCCTGTGAAATTTAAGGAAGCTGATTTCACTTCTCCAGAAAAACAGAAGAAAGCAGTCCACAAGTATACTGAAACTACATTTAACTACTTTGCAAGCTGATTAGTGTTATAATATCATTCCCTGAATTATAGTTATTTTACAATATAATGCATGAATCTGTACCCTCTCACAATGATTTGTTTTGTTCCAAAACACATTATTTTCAGGAGTTGTTCATAAGGTCAAGACTACTTTCAAAATCCTCCCAATTATTAAATTTTAATTCTTTTTCTGAGCACAAATAATGATTCTATAGGATGGGAAATGTGTTAGTCTGCCTTACAACAATCCTGTCATACAAAGGTAAATCTTCCAAACCCAAATTCTTTTACTATAAAGGGCTTTAATCTAAATTCCTTGTTTTCTCTCTTTCCAGTTATACTCCTCACCAGCTTGCTTTAAACATGAATAATGCAATAATGTAAAAACATACCCCCTGGTCAGAAACTTACATCCTTTCCAGCACAGACAGTTACAGGCAATTATAATACCAAGGTAATTACATAGAGAATCATGTGAACTCTGACAACCCACTGAATGGTATTCCCCTGTAGGTTACAGATTAAGCAAATCAAAGTGTTTATTAGAACAAAAAGTTTCTTTTGGTAGCTGAATTCACCTTCCATTGTCTGTGCACACTCCTCCCAAAAATCCAGAAATATTGAGGCATTTTTCAAAAGCAGTTTGTGTAAGTGCTCTAACAAGTTCCCAACCACAAGAGTGTGGTGGGAAAACTAAGACAATCGCAAATCGAGAACCCTTATATAGTCAAGAGTCACATTCTTCTTTCTCAGTCACACAACCGAAAGCATTTTTCAATTAAACTGATCAGAGCAGCTGCCAAGAAAAAATATGACTTTGGAATCCTGTATCTGATTTATGTCCGGTTGTTAAGAAGTTTATCATTTTAGGCTCCCCTGTCATTTTGGTGAAGGTTCTCACCAAGTGCCATTGGTCACTTTTCAGGACAAGTAAGTGACTAGTGTTCTTGATCAAAAACAAACAAAAAAAAAAATCATAAAATGTTGTAAAAGTAGTGAAAATTCACTGTTCAATATTCCATCTTTTCTTACTAATTGTATTTGAAAAAGTATGGTTATGAAAAAAAAGATGCAAAACACATCAGGGTTCCATAGAGAGTGTATTTACTATGATGACGACAATGGATAAGAAAATACCTACAGTTTTTTGGGAATATTTAGTGCTTGCAAATCAAAATGACAAGGTAGAGCCCATCTATGTTCTGCATCTGCTGCCAAATTCAGCCAAATTAGAGATCAAGATGTAAAATTATATAATTGACAGAGAGACTGATAAAAAAAGTAGAAGAGTAGAAAAAAAGACACTAAAAAGCAGACATGACAATTGTCAGGTTTTCTATATTTAATCTTGCATTTAATTTACAACATTTTATTAATATTTTGGTGTTTTCTATCACCTCTTTTGAGCCATGCACTTGTAGATAACACTCATTTGCAGGCATGCATAATCCCTTTTGAATTTATATGATTAATGGTTTCATTGCATATAGCTCCAAATCTTGAAAATCACTTTGGTATTTAGTCAGTCATGTCATTGTATGTGGCAAATGACCAGTGATTACAGCTAGTCTCAAGGGGGATGTAACAGGCAGCGATAGTGGGAAAATTTGTGCAAGTTATGACTCAGAGTGACTTGCATCTACTGATAGTGGATTTAAGTTAAAAAAAAAACCTCATATACTGTACCCTGAACAAGTGGCATCACTGGATCTTACTTATGCTTCTACAGACATAACAGACAAATTCTAGGTTTTAAACAGGAAAAACAAGGTGTACAGGTATAAAAGCCCCTCCTAGTATATGGTAGGGTCATTGAAAATGCAGGTAAACCAGTTAATGGCAATGCAGAACAGCTGGGATCTAACAATGTTCCGCTGGTTTGATTCTAGATAAAGCACAGGCCATGGAAATGTGTTCCTAAACTCCATCCAAACATTTAACTTCAACAGTGACCAATGAAGTGCCCTAACCTTTAGAATGTTTTGTTCATCATAATTAAGTAAAAAACAGCTTTTATGAATATAATTGTCTATACAAGCGAGTTCTTGTACAAAACTTTAGTTTAATAAACTACTAAGATTTTGATGTGGTTTTTTTCATTATTGATGAGACATTCTAAGTTACTTTTGTATTCAATCTATCAACTTTTGTTTAAACTTTATGAAGATATATTACATGCATATCTCAATACAAAATTAAGTTGGAGAAATATTCTAACATATTTCAAAATTTCACACTTAATTAGGCTTTTTGAGAAATTATAGCCCTTTTTAAGTCTCAGGGGGTAAAAGATGATATTTTTCAGTAGCTGCCATATTAACAGACAGGAAGTCAGACCAACTGACTGAGAAAGACCTGATTTCTTATGGAAAAAAAGTATAAAAAGTCACTGGATTTTGACTTCCAATTTCTAATCCTTTCCCCTGGATAGAAATCACTGAAAGCATTAAAGATATTAAAAGAAAATTTTATACTTCAACACAGTTTTCAACAAATTGCTATATCAACAGCCTGTAGATCAGGTGTCATATCTGTGATTCCTTTTCAGTCCATGCTGATAAATTAGTTTACTACTTTACTGGTTTGTTTTTCATCGTCATTAGCAAAAAGAATTGTCTGAATGGCCTTCACATACAGACAAGCTAACACTTCCTAGATTGTTCTTTAAACATTTCCATGTACAGTCCCTACTCATTAGCATAGGTTTGTCTATTTCTATTCATGTAAATAAAGCTATCTAGCTTTCTAGATCAGTCCCCAAAGCATTGCCTTTACTTCAGTTTCCCGCTGATCAAAGAATAGATGATGAGTGGGGTAAGCAGAGACCTTGAAAATAGAATATTTACTGAGCTCTTGTTTGTCTACAAAAAAAATTTAAATGTTCAGCATGAAAGGTAAGGCCACTGGAGATTTACCCACGCAGCGCTGAATAAATATAAGACATGTTTGGGTTTGTTCCCTTGTGCCCTAAACTCTTTCCTCCCACCCCCTAAAGTAGTTCCCTACAGCAAATTGGCTCCATTAACATGTTACTCTCTCTTTTGACTTACATGGCAACGCTCCAATATTTACTTGGTCATTCTCCAGTGAAGTACAACATCTTTTAGTACTAAAGACTCTGAAGATTATTAATTGATTTCAAACACCACTACCACACATACACTGAGTTTGCAAGGATCTTCCAAGACGGTTTGAGACTTAGTGGTGGAGCCTGGTTTGTTCAAGGCAGCACTGAAGAATGAAGTTCATTATGTCACAATCTATTTGAACTTCAATTAAACTTGAATCTGTGGATATCCTTGGCTCAGGACTGGTACATAGCAGAACAATTACTATCTTTTCCCATCAGGAGGGAAGTAATCACTGCAGTAACTCATGCTGGTGACTTCTTCAATTTTCAATATGAATATGAATCTAATTAGGGGCCTAACACAGATATTCTCCTGTGTTAACACACATACACATTGCTCTGACATTGTTATATAAAAAAAAGTTAAAATGAGTGATGCAAGAACATCAGAAGCCTTGGGGGCTGGAAAAGCTTCAAAAACCAGCAAAGACATACACAGTAAAAGAAAGAAACAAATAGAATCCCACAATATCCTATGATCTTCCCTCCCATCCCAGATGCTTACCACCAGAGAGCTTCTTATCTCTATCATCCTCCACATGGGGACGATCCAAAGCTGTTTCTTTGTAGAACGAAAAAAGTTACAACACAGATGCTTTTTGTGCTTCTGTTGTCTGCCTAACCTCTCCTCTTTCTCTCACTTACTGCTCCTTGCTGTATAGCAGTTTTACATTGACCTATTGGCAAATTTGATAATAACAGACTGTTCTTTAAGAACCTTTATAGTTCTCACTGTAATAAAGTGAATGTTGTACAGCATCTTCTAGCTCCATTAATTTAATCCTAAATGACTGTTTCAGTATTTGTCAGTCTCTGCCAATTTAACCTTCCATTTTGCTAAGCAACCAAAAGATGGCTACCAAATGTCAATTCTTTCTACTCATGTTTGAGAGACATGAAGTAAAAACACAGAAACAGAGCAGAGGTTTAAGTTGAATTTTAATTTTAAGGCCTTTTTTATGTTCAACAGCAAGATAGTTTTTTTTTTTTTTAATGTGTCTGTGTGTGTGCAAAAGTAAAAGCAGATTCTTGGATACTGTGGCCCAAACAGGCCTCCTGTGCCCTCCTGTACTCTTACATAAATCATATATATGTATATATATATATATAAAAAGCAGATCCACTCTGTTTGGCTGTAGCGTGGCATGTTCTGTCAAATACATTTGTTTGGGAATAGAAACACAAAAAATGCCCATGCAAACCATTCTACAGGAAAGAGTCTGAGATTATGTATATAGCTGTAACCAAAGTTAGTCACTTTTCAAAATTGTAATTGTATATAAGAGGGCTGTTGCACTGAGTATATCATTAAAAACAGACTAAAATAGTAGCAGAAGAGCAACCATGAAAAATTCATGTTGCAAAATTAACCTATCCATTTTAACAATATGTAATCATGCATAAAAGAAGGTTTCTTTTAGGAATGTGGAATGACTCAGTGTTAAATTATATGATGGCTGAAAGCATTTAGGACTGTTCAGAATCTAAAACATTAAAAGAAGGTCTGAAAAAAACATAACTCTGGAACCCTATATATATATAGAGTTATATATATTTTTACTTGCTGAGAAAGCTTATATGGGTAGCTTTTATTCTACTCTTAGTAGCGGGAAATAAGAAAAGATATTCTCAGTTTTTGAATTTCAGCTTGAAAATTCCAGTATGAGAAAATCATGGGAAAATATCCCAAAGGATATGGTTAGCGTACTTGCTTTGCTTTAAGCAGCCTGCACAGTGTTTTCCTTACTTTGATGGTTAACTAAACTCTAGAGATTTATTGTTGGCTATTTTAAGAGTCCTTCAGTTTTTGAGAGCTGCAGAACCAATTGATCTTGCAAGAGTAATAGCATATCAGTACCAAAAAAAGAGAATTACATCAAGCAATTGTTGCTTTTTATTCAGGAAGGAAGGAAGGAAGGAAGGAAGGAAGGAAGGAAGGAAGGAAGGAAGGAAGGAAGGAAGGAAGGGGAAGAAAAGGAGAAGGAGAAAAAGATAAAACTAAAAACAGCAGTATAGAGAAGTCTGTATGGCACCCACACCTAAATATAACAAGAATGAGAAATGCTGAACTTGTTTGCCCTGAGAGGGTGATAATTTCTGTCATACTATACAAATTAATAGCTTTTATTCAAATATATAAGAACTGAAGTCTGGCATAAATACAGAATGTACAAAAAAATGAACAGATAATTTAGCTACTTCTGCGACATTTAGAAAATATTTTTAATTACCACTTGTGTGTGATAAAAATGGAATGATCTACCAAGAAAAGTAATTAACTTATCAGGGAAGTGAATCTCTGTTAAAGAATGTGTTGATTTCAAAGAACATGGAACTTGCAGATTTCTCAGCACCAACTATTTCCTTTCTCAGTGCAGCCACAATTTCCAGAAAAATACAGATTCTCCTTTCTCAGAGATGTAGCCAAAGTGTATTGGAAGATTTTTCTGTTGACTTCAATAGTTATTGGATGAAAACTAATGTGCAGGTACTGACAAGGCTCCAGAAAAACTCTGTTATATATTTGGAGTCTTAGTCTGAGCTTGCCCTGATACCACTGACTACAACCAGAATGAATCTGCTAGCCAACACAATAATTTTGTTTAAAGCAGGAAAAGACCACAGTAATAAAAACTCCAGAAATATAAAAAAACTTGGATGTCACCAATCATGACTTTAAAGAAGATCCTCTGTTCCTTTTAAGTGGATAATTTTTAATTAACTATTAGATAAAAAATTATCAAAAATAATTTATATTATTTTTTTATCTGCTCAAAAATTCTGAAATTCTGAAAAACCTAACTACTGAGTATTTTCTCTTTAAGAAACCTTAAATCATGTAAATATAATGTCCATTATGAGGCTCAGTCTTTCAGAATTAATTTTTAACAGCAGGCAAAAATTTCTTTCCATGGTTTATCCCTTCCAATAGAGTATCATCTGTGTTCTGCTTTATCTACATATATGGAATTCATCTTTCTAAGAAGTGAATGAAACTTCAGAATCATATACTACTTTCAAGTTGTTTCTTATCTCCATAAGTAAAAACTTCAAAATTAATGAGAAAAACCATATGCTTAAGTGTTTTACTGAGTCTGGGAAATGTATTTTATATACAAAAACTTATAAAATGAAGTATTTTTCTTTTTCACATACATTCTGAAATAGTCATGCTAATATTTATCTATTTTTATACATGTTTCTTCCTGAAAAAAGAAATGTTGCTGGAGTATTCTTGGAAACAGGATATAAAAAGAATGCGATCACAGCTAGGGTAATTTTTTTTAAAATGCATGAATATGTTTGGGGTTCTCTACAGTATTTATCCTGCTCTATAAATCACCAAGCAGTATGAATTTAGTGGAAAGACTTTTTTTGTTAGGTAAATAGCTACATTTTTTCTCCTGGATTACAGAAGAATTTTGGTTCCACATAGAGCAAATATAAACTGTTACTGGCATGTCCTCTTTAATTTTTAAAACACAGCATCATCTCCTTTTCTTCTTGAAGACAAGAGAAAAAGAGACAGTATCTCACATTAAAAATTAATACCAAGTTTGACGACTGTTATGTGCTTAAATTAACAAAGATAATTTCTGTGATAATGTGCTGTTCATTTTTGCAGAAGTGTTTTATTTGTGTGGTCTTTCATGGCTGTGGGAAATAAGAAACAAAGCTATAAAAAAAGAAGAGGAGGAATCTTCTGAGGATGTTTAACCACAAACATATTATACTTTCCTACAAAAAAAGAATTGTGAAGCAGTGCATCTTGAATGGATCTCCTCTTTGAAACATGAGTATAAGTAATGAAACATATTCCAGTCTTTTATATTTATGTATATATTGTCACAAATAATGAATTCTCCATTATGGTTCACAGAGATGAATTCTCAGAAAAGAGACTTACCAACCAGCCTAAGGAAAAAGAAAAATCAGATTGCTTTATAATGAGAAAAATGATCTGCACACCGAAAACATCTTTGCAATACCTTTGACCAAAATCTAAATCTTAAAGGGATTCTTAGAATAAAAAATAAAATTATTTTCTCAGTGTATTAATTTTTAGATGTGATTAGACAAGGGAAGTTGGGCACACCATGGAAAACCTTCTGTCTTCACATTATCAGACTCTGAAGAATAAAAATATCTGACAGGATTCAGTGACTGTGTGCGTGTTCATATTCATTAGACTTACCTTGACTTTGTGACATTTAGATGTCAAGAAAGTTGTTTGCAAGATTATCTGAGAGGTTGGTCCTTTATATTAAAGCCTGTGTTTTATGCTGTTTCCTCTCTGGGCACTAAAAGGTGCTCAGTTTGGAGAAATTTTTTTGAAATCTCAGTATGCATATGAAAATCTAAACAGGGCACAAATAGAGTGTGTGGCTGTGTGTATGGTTGCATCTGCACATCTGTTGTTCACATATTATGGACAGCCAGAGTAGAAAGCTTTCTGTGTTTCACACAGCTCCTTTGTTCAGGGTCTTTCTTCATCTTTTGAGATCTTTCCTGTGTTTGACACTCAACACTGCCAAACCCTTAGCTAGAATTTCTGTTCAGAATAAACTCTTCCATCTGGCACTAGACCCCAGCAAAAGCTGTGATTGATTCCTTAACACTAATGTCATTAATTATTCCAAAACTCAAGTCTGGAGACGACAACTTGTGGACAGGGCTATGTACTCAAACATCTCACTTGGGTATAAGCCATCAAAAGCTATATGATAGGCAATGTCAATTTATTTAGAATTAGGAGAGACTTAATTAAAATTAAGAACTTCAGTTCATAAATGTTAGATGCCATACTTATTTCCAGAGCCCTGTCAATAAAAGTTTCTATAAGAGTGGAGGAAGCTACAGCCAGAGCCAGGCACATGCTGCACTCCCAGAGTATAATAGAAGAATGGTCAAAACCTACGTGCTTGAGGTTTTTCTAGGCCAACCACAATGCTTTCCTGGAGCCTGGTGAACCAAAGAGTTTATTTTCCCTTTTTTCTTTTTTTCTAGTTTCCCATCAACTCACAGCCATTGTAAAAATCCCTAAAAATTTCAACATATGATTGAAACACAATTCAGTCAACATTTTCATGGCTTTTTTCCTTTCATATAGTTTAATTTCAGTGTTTCAGACTTGAAGAATATTAGCAAGGATTATTTCAGGTATTTCATTTCACATTAAGAAAGATTCACAATATGGATAGCCTTTACTATTAGCATTACTCATAGCTTCTTAATAGCTGGAGTTATTGCTCACCTTAAAACTCCATCCATCCCCCTCTTTGGCTTGGCTTGGAATGCAATTAAGTGTATTTCAGGACCATGACACTGCTTTCAGATTGAATTGTTACATCAATCATCACACAGTAGGACCAGTTACTGCTGCAAATTCAGGATGTAGAACTATTAGTGACATAAATGGGAGCAGAGTGGAACTGAGCTTCATTAATTAGAAAGGAGAAGAGCAGAAATATTTAATGAATTTGTATCCAAATCAAGAGACCTCAAAACTAGATAAAAATTGTCAATCATGTCACTATTTCTAAAAATACAACATTACTTATTTGTTATTAAAACATTTTAAATAAAAGACATATTATAAAAGGTGATTGATTTGCACAATAAAAGAGAATGTTTTATTTTAGATTTAAAAAAATTGTGTGACCTTCATTTTTACCAAGAAAATAGAAGAATCCTCTTTTATTGACACAAATGAAACTTCTGGTACATTTTTTTTTTATTATTTTAGCCACAGAATCACAGAAAAAAGAATCAGTTTGTCGCATAGATCCACACGGAAGACTCCTACTGTTGTTTGTAAGTTTTTCAAATCTTAGTTCTTACCCACTTTTGTAAAACATTTTGGACTCCTCAGCTCAGAGGCATTGCATAATTGCAAAGCATTACTGTGTTTATGCTGTTACCCTCAGGATATAAAACATAAGAAATTTTTGTGGCCTATGATTTCATTCCATATACTGGTCTGCCTTAACTATTTCTAATGTTGTTTGCAGCTGTAGGAACTGGAGCACAGTTGTATTTTTTTAAAGAATAAAACTGCTAAATATTTTGCTTTGAGGAACCTTTCTCAGTTTGAGACAGCCATTTTCCTTTACAGTCTTCTAGAGGCTTGTGTATTGCAGCTTCTGAACAATTGGCTCAAGTTATGCTCCATAAATATTCAACAAATTTGCCCCTCCAGTAAAACCACGATGATGATCTGCTTTCATGAGCTGTTAATCACATTCCACCCCTGCTGTGAGGGCTTGAATCAGCCATTCAGTACAGATACAGTTAGTTTACAGATCTGGGGGTGGAGGCTGGTGAGCAGAAGGGTCAACAAGGGGCGTTGATCCAGCAGTGGAATAGCCAATATGGATTGCATTATTCTGCAAAGTAAGGAGAAGAAAGCTGCATGAGCTTTGCAAGCAGTCTTTCAATGAAGACAAGCACTAATGATCCAAACTCCAAAGTTTACCTTTGCTTTCTCCCTTCAGTAAAGAGTGTGTGCATAGAAAGCAAAAGACATGAGTTTATTAAACAAAATTTAAAAGCTTTTTTCCATATTTTAGGTAAAGAAATAAGACTAACTGGTTTCTTGGGGGACTGACATTGTTTTCATGTAGCCCTTCAGTTTTAGTTACCGGTTAAAGAAATAAAAAATGAAAATGAATATCATGGGCAGGAAAGGGCTGATGAAGCATGCTAGATGGACGAAGTCGGGTCAGCCTGCGCACTGAAGAATAACTTCTACTCGAGTGGGTTATATTGTCAATCAGCATCAGGTTTAGGTTCAAGCAAACCCTGAGAGGAGGGACCACAAAGTCCTTCATTCCAATCTGCTAAGGTTTCTCATCCTCTTTCTTGAAAACCTTTTCTCACATTTCTGAAAAGAAATGTTGCTCTCCATTTTCTGTGATTCACAGGTTCCTCTAATCTGAGGAATTGCTATACTAAGGAATACTTTTGCTGAGGAATTATCTGACAGATTACCTACCATTATATGTTTCAGTCTTCATAGACGGCATTAATGAGTCACTTTTAATTTCTTTTCTGCCTAGTAGGAGCAGAGCAATTAAAGCAATAAGTTCCTTCATTCTTCCTTTTGGGGGTGGTTTCCGCCTCATCAGGTGTATTGAAAAAAATATGCTTCTTTGGTCTATGTGAAACAATAATTCTTCCACACTGCTGCTGCCAGGCTACAGTACTACTCTCCAAACACTATGATGCTATCTGGTGTTTGGATAAAGGATCTGTCAAATATAGTCAGCCATTCATCAAGTTGTATTTTAAACAATTTTGTGTCACCATTTCATTCAGGCACAAGGCAGAGACTCATGTAACTCCAGATCAGGATGCAAATACTTGGTGCTTTTCACTGTATGCTGTGACCTGTAATGGAATGACCAGTAATTGCACCTATTTTGTTGCTTTGCCTAAGTAACAAAACTGATCTTAGTGGTCGACAGCACTGTTGTATTGTGTATTAACACTGTGAGAAATGAATTCCGGGACCATCCTGAGAGAGACATTCCTCGCAGAAGTGTCTCCCTACACAGGAAGGTAGCAAGTAGGATTCAATACTGTCTATGACCATGAGCTTGCTTTCCCCTTAAATTTTCACCAAGGTTCAGCTCCAAACCAAAAATCTGTTGTGATACAGTGAGACCCATGAAAGACTGAGCTTCTCTGAGACTTAGCAGCCTCTACAGGCCGTACAACAATATTTGTCTACTTAAGTAGATCTATGAAAAATGAGTGCCAGCCATTCAGCCAGTGAAACAAGCACCTGCATTGGTTTAGATAAATGCACTCAAACCAGTTGATTGATTCGTGGAAAATAATATATGGTGCTTTTTCTAACAGAATTTTTTGCTAAACGAACTAACTATTTACTTAAAAAGGATGGGGAAGCGGTGTTTTAGCAGTATTTACTCAATATTTTTATGCACAACTGCAGAAGTTTTGTTTCTTTTTTTTTATAGAAGAAAACAGTACTAAATAGAAACCTTTGGATATTACAAAAATAATTCACCATAATTTTCCAGAAGAATTTTGTAATGCCTGATTAAAAAAAAATTATCCCAGAGCAGTATTTTAATAGTTATTGGATCCAGCAAAGAATTTGAGAAAAGTGCTACAAAAGAAATAAAAGAAATATAAATAAAGTGAAAACAAAGCACAAATACGAAGTTTGCAGTTTTCCAGTATTGTCTGATACAGTGTTTTACAAACTGTACATTCCAAGCCTACATTTGTTCAAATGCTCAATCAATTTGAAGTATTTTTCTCTAACAATGGTTTAAACCAATTAATTTATTTCTTTATGCTGAACCCAATTTAACAAATCATAGTTCCTACCCAGTTCATTCAGCAACAGCAAAAATTCCCACTTTAAAAAATATGAACCCCTTCTGAATTCAGAGCAACCCTTGTTGCCTTTCAGAAATCACTGTCACCATTGCCAAAGGCAGCCAGTAGGAACAGATACAGCTGGCTATAATTTCTATATTCAGATAAAAATCCACAATTTTATTCAGGATTTAAGGATTTGTTTGTTTTACTTAGCCGAGTTTACTTGTTTGTGGGGTTTCTTTGCTTCCTTCTCTTGCCTGAAACACTAGGCTAGACACCCAAATGGAATGCTTCTTTGAATGCTCCTCAGCCTGACTGAGAGCATGGGCTGCATTTTCACTGCCCTGGGCTTCTATGGAAGCAGTGCATTCAGTAAAATACTCCTGTGCTCACTGTCCTTTACTGCATTCCCTAAACTTCCTCCTCTGCAGCTTCAAAGGCAAGTCACATTCTCCCAGCAAGGTTCAGACTTGTGCTGAACACAGCAAAGCAAAAGATATGATCCCAAAGATATGGGGGAAAAAGATATGATCTCAAAGATACAGAAGAAAGGTTATGACCCCAAAAGTCCCAGCAACTTATAGGGGCCAGCTCGCTCATATCAGGAGAGCGTAACTCAAGAGAAGGTTCCAGTACCTGCTTTCTTCCTGGGAGCTGACCAATGTGTTGAGCCTCCTAGCTGATTCTACAGCAAAGTCATGCTTAGAAATATTTCTATTAAATCACTGAACTTGTGTAACTTTGTAACATAAGAGTCAGCAGGTGTAGTGCATTAGTTTTAAAATACTCAGCCTGGGCAAATAGCAATGAAAAACAGATGTAGAAAGAGGAAAAAGTGCTCATTTCAGATTTTGTGCAGTTTACCAGATAATATGAATTACACATTTTTTGGGTGTGAATGGGTCTATCTGCTTCTGCAAGGGCTTACTATTAATGAAATTAGTGGTCTGTAAAGAGCTTCAGATATGAGCACACCTGACTCAAATTTGGTCGTCAGTTGCTTTTTTGTCTTGGATCAAATAGGAGTAAGCACTAGCCTAAAGCAGATTTCTTTCTAAGATTTCAGCTTGGTGTGTCACTGTCTTCCATTAAATGAAAGAAAGCAGAAAATGAGGTGCCACAGCACCTCCCAGGATGCAAGTGTTTGCTGTCTTTTTCTGATTGCATGAGAGAGGTACTTATACCTGTTGCTCAGCCTGCCATTCTGCTTTTATTTGGAAAGGTTCTGTTGCACACCTTGGCCTAATATGCGTGTGGGAATGTTTGTAAAGCCTTGCTTGGAAAAAAGTGACTATAGTACAGTATAAAAGCTCTGCTGCTAAAATGATGGTACTATAGTTCCTGGTAAGATAGTGATTGTATTATAAAATCTGCATAATGATTTTCAGCCTGCATCAAGAATGCAGAATGTGAAAACATTGTGAGAAGTGAGAGAAACTGGAATTTTCATTATAGCTTGCAACATTCTTTTAAAGTCCTAACTTAGCTACTGGAAGTGTTTGCAAATTGCACTGCCTTTAAATGCTGCTATTTAAATCAATAACTTTAACATAGCCAACTTCCACACAAAATGAATAGCATACAACTAAAACAAGTAAGATCATTTTTATAACTTAAAAAGAGGTATAAGCTTGGGTTCAGGTTTAGCACTTGAAATGCTAAAAAAAATACCAACAGTATTCCAAACTAAGTACAAAAGAGGACAAAATTTCTAGGGAAAAAAAAGCTTTTCCTTTTTATGTTATGTTTGCTATGTACAGATTGCAATGCTTTCAAGAAAACTTAAGTCTTCTTTGATATCCACTACATTTGTGTTTGTAGAGGGATTTTTGTCTATGTTATCAACCTACATTATATTTAAGAGAAGCCTTCTTGAACTCAATTCTATCAAATAATATCTCTCAAGAGATTTTAATTGAGGAGTGATTGTGCTTTTTATACATACAGATGATATCTTCTAATAGCTATTTGAATTAAATAAAACTGACATTTAATTTCTAAAATCCCCCATTTATTTACAGGTGGAATAGTTTTTGTTTCTTACACTAAAAAAGACTCTTCTTTTATCTGTTTATTGGCACTAAAACTGTCAGTGTGGTGAAAACTGCACTGTGTTGGAGCTTCACTGAGCATCTTTTTCTCTATTTTCATTTCTGTCAGCTATAATATGAGGTTGTGAGTCTTATTCAGCTCTGAAAAATAAACAATATTTCATTCAACACTCATTCATTCTGACTAAACAACTTTTTTCAGTTTTGGATAATTAGATTATTGCAATGCAGTAATATTGTACGTCTACAGAGTGACTTATTTTTCTAAACTGCAGTTTTTTCACGTTTATGAAATATTTCTTAGATTTCTGTAGTTGCACTGAGAAAAAAAAGCTATCCCACTCCTCTACAAATCCTTGCCTCTTTTTACAGCATGTAAAACTCTCTCCTATGTGTAGAACATAGTTCATATTGGAAGTAGAAGAAATTGTTGGCTATCATTGTTGAAGTTCTTGACATCATAGAAAAGAGTTATAGATATTAGCAATGAAAAGAGATATTTTTTCCTCTTGCTTGTTTCTATGCAGCCACTTTTAGTGGCTCTTAAAATATTCATGATTCCCACACAAAATGCAAACTGTAAGAGGGGAGATTTTTCTGATTGCTTAATCACATGAACTAGACAAACACTTAGCTTGTATCAATTCTTCAAGCAAGACGTCATTATAATTAAAATAGCAGCCCTTGTGTTTTTTTAGGGTTTTAAGTCTTGTAGATTACCATTTGAAAACTACCATTCTCAAAGGCCAATTAAAATTGCACTGTTACTGCATTTCACAGCTAAGATAATACCACAGCTAATGTAAAACTCCTTCTTAAGACCTCAAAATGTCCCTTTAAAGCAAAGATTCAGTGTCTAAACATGTTTCCTCAGAAAAAAAATTCTGCCTTCTGGCAAAGAAATGTATATCTGTAGCAGTAATGAAGGAATTGCATGCATTACATACCAGGTAGCAAGTTACTGTATGAGTTATTTTATGAATACTTCCTTTTTTTAATTTCATTTAAAGCTACATGCACCTTAATTCTATGCACAAATCTTTTTTTTTTTTTCTTAAATGACAATCATACTCCTGGTTTATCAAAATGTGGTATTTCTTTTTTTGTGAAAAATTTATAGAACAGTCTTGGAATTCAAGATTTGGGATATCTGCTTCTCTCTTTAGGTTGCTATTTGTAAAACTTAGATTTAATCATCACTTACAACTGGAAAGTAACAAGGCCTAAAACATAACTCATAGGTCAATAATTGACAAGTAACTTTAATATAGAACAGTTCTCTGCAAAAAGATACAAGACCTAAATAAGCATTAGTTGCAGTTCTCATTAGATTAAGCAGCTATGCAGATCCTCAGCCAACAACACACAAAGAAATGCTGACACTAATTTTCCATTTGGTTGTCTTTTACTGCCTATCTGCAGTAACCTATAGCAAATTTATGATTAAACAAACTGGTGGTGACCTTTGGCACACATCTCATTGTGAAGATTTATCGCAACTCAACAGAAAGAACTCACAGCCATAGCTCCTAGGAATGGTTATCCCACCTCCTGCTGTGGAAGTACCGGGGTACATTACATCCCACGGCTGATGGCCGTGCAGTGGGACCTACTGCAAATCACCAGTTCCTCTTCTCTCCAGACCCCTCTTTTCTGCCTATGCTTTGACCTTCCTCTCTGCACTGTTTCCAGTTCTGGTTCCAATGCTGGTCACACGTTTCTCAGTTCTTGCATCTGCTGCACACCTACTTGGAAAGCTGTACTAACTCCACATCCAAACTGCTGGCAGTCTCAACAGCTCTTTTATCCCAAAGTCTTTGATATTCTGCATTCAAAATTCCAGCCAATCAGATAAAAATGTAGTGTTGGTATTTATTTTAAGATGATTCACAGGGACACCATGGGTGTGAAATTTCACTTTAAGAAAAAGAAATTTTCACTTGTATTCCTTTTGAAGACTATGTCGTTAAAGAGAGCAAGATTCTTAAGGAGTAGAATTAGCTAAGCTTAAGAGCAGACAAGATGGAAGAAGATTTCTCTGTCTGTAATATCATTTCACAGAGTAGTTAAATTTTTATGACACTAGAGGTTTTTCTCATCCCACACTTTTTCTGATAGTAGTTTTTTCCTTAAGTTTTATACTTAGCATAGCTGAATCATACTTAGCATAGCTAAATCAGAATCCCTGACACGGGGGAAGTGATCACGATCCTAGAAACGTGTATGAACCTCCATAGTATGTAACATGCTGCTGTTGAGTGCTACAGACTCATAAGAGACATATGTTAGCACTTTTTTGAAGCTTGGCTCACAAATGCCCTGATATTCTATCAGAAGTAATGACAGTTTGAAACAGATTATTTTGTAATTCCTGTGCACTGCAAAGTAGTGTTCTAGCCTCACAGGCTTTTTCTCCTTCTATTTAATCTGTTTCATTTCTGCTCCTAAACTCATTCTTCCTCTTTCTTTGATTTTTTTATTTGCAAAACATATTTTCTGTGTTCAAATTAGTATTTTTTTGTGTCTGCTTCAATTTTCACCTTCCCTCTATTTCCCTTTCCTTTTCCCATATCCCTTTTAAGAGTTACCTTAGCTGGCTATCAGACAACACCACTTCTCCCATCAGCGTCACCTATGCTACACAAAGATTGAGCTAGTTTCAATGAAAACAGTGTTCTTTTTGATAAACCTTGGCATGTACCTTATAAATCTTACTCATTCCTATGAAGATTTTGCACAGTTTTGACCAAACATTTGCATATAATATATAAATACTGAATAATCAAATAATCCCTCGTTTAGGTACAGCCTGTCTCAAAATCCAGACAAGTTTCCTTTGTCACTTGGAGTTAGCAGGTCAATTTTTTTTCCCAGACAAACATTTAGACTAGCAGTTTCTGCCCTCCTTGTGTCCAGGATAGTTCCTCTCCAAAGCAGGCATTCAAAGCAGTGACCTCATGGGTAAGAGATACAGGATAATCTGCAGAAGAATAGCTGTTCAGTAACGAGGACTTCAACCTGTTAGCTGTCGAGGGCTGCCCTGCCTCCTGTCAGATCATACTGTCAGTCTCAAGAAGTTGCTGTATTTCATCACTCAGAGATCTACTTTCACACTGGGTTTTCCCAGCTAAATGAATTACCAAAGAGACAAAAATAGAAGCCACATTCACAAAACAATAAACATGGAAAGTTACAATTTGATCTAATCTTAATTCCTGCCTCTTTTATGTTGCAGACATCTCACCCCATCTGCCAAACTTTCCTTTGTTCAGGAGCAACAATGGTCCCAAGTACCTGAACAGGCAACTCAGGTCCCACATAAGTGAACTACTCACAGAAAGTTTCTGCATCTTGTGAAAGACAAATGTGCATCATTCATCAAAAAATGTTTGCTTTGGCAAAATAAGATCGCAAATGATAATTAGACCTGCAAAGTACATGATGGGTGGATTTGCAGGGCACACAAACTGACAGGGCACTCATCAGTAATTTAGGAAATTGAGATTCATATCACTGCTCAACTCAGTCATCTCAAAATTCCAGAACAGGTTGCAAAATCTTTCATTTTACACCCTAAAGATACACAGAGAAAGTGATTTCTCTACTTCATGTGAGAACTCAATGGATGAAGACATTGAGCCATTACCATGTGCACACTTACTGCAGTGCTTTGTAAACGTCATAGCTCTCCATTGTATTTAGGAAAGCTTGTGTGCAATATACATATTTGGTAACAATGACATTCAAATGGATTTTTTATTTTTCTGAAGTATCCTTAATAATAGGTACATATTACTGTCACTGGCATTTGACTACTGCTTTTCTTTATGAAACAGCATTTTGAAAAGGTTTGGTTTCTATGCAATATTCCATATACAGATATTTTACTAAAATACGTATTTTGACAAATACATAATTTGCTATGACTGCCTAAAAAGAAAATAATTTCTTTTTACTATATTCCTGATAGTTCTTTATTGGATTATTATTTTAAAGTATTACAGCCTTACGTATTTCTCCTTTTTTTCAAACTTTGCATGTTTTATTCAACATTAATAATTCTCTGAACTCAGAATTATTAATTATATTAATTAGGGGACACACCATTCAATACTATAATAAATGTAATATGTATTTCCAGGGACCAACTGAAATGTAGTGCTCACCAAAGTGTAAAAATATCATCACGGACAGTCTCTGTTCTCAGTAGTTTTCATCTGACTGGTCAGGTAAACATGAAAAAAAAAGTATGACATACAAGTAGACCAGCCATCACACTATTAATTTCAACCTGGTTCATAAAGAATGCAGACATATATATATATATATGCAGTCAGTTGTAAGAACTGAGGTTTACTGAAGAGAAAGTAACCTAAGCAGAAAGAAATGTGAACACAGGGAAGTGAAAAGAGAAGGCAAAGAGAGAAGTGACAGGCATAAGGAGCAGGAGAAGGGTAGGACAAATTACCAGTCCCTTGGTGACCAGACAAAATAACAAAAAGACCAGCCAATAAAGATTCCCAGAGATCTAATGCATTTCCACACAGGCATAGTACTATTTCATCTGATGTAGGAAATCCTTATTCAGTCAAACAGAATCCTTTATGTACATATGCACTTTCCTTCTTGGCTTGATAGATTATACAAACTCCATACAAGATGATAACAGAATGCTTAAACAGCAGCAACCTGGGAGCAGGGCTGTTAAAACTCTTCTCTAGTACTAACAACGTATTGCAAAGCAATGCCAAGGGGGTGCAGCACGGTTTTGGGACCTAGCTGGACTCGTTGACCCCTGTCCTAATGATTCCAGCTGTTTGGGTAGCACAAAAATATGTTGCCCCTGGTAGCAATCTGGAGAAGTATAGGAGGATCAGAGATTTGTTCCACCTGCCCCATTCCCCACCTCAGTGGAGAAGGTTTATTGGCAGTGAGCCATTACCTGGCCTAGCCATTACCTGGCCTTTGTCAATCCCAGATAAGACTGTGACTTAAAGACACAGTCCTTCTCTGGACTTTCGCTTTTTCCGTTCTCAAATCCTGCATCAGCTTTTGGCTGTGCCCAACCAGCTGGCTTTCTGACTTTAATACTACTTAAAAGACATCTGTTTTCTAAGGCTTATCTAGTTCAGTAGCAGTTTTGTTGGTTTTATATTGATACCAAATAAAGCTCCTTGGGACACCTTTCATGAATGGTGTTGAGAAACAGTAATTTGTATTTGCAACTGCTATTTACTTCTGTGCAGAGATCAATATCTGCTGTATTTTGCCCTCTTAATTCACAAAATATGAGTTTAGAATGCAATCTTTTATTACCTATTTCTCATAACAAATCAATGTTCTTATGTAATATCAGTCTCCCTTATTCAGGCTTAAAATCTGAGGCTTTGTAGGCTTTTTTTCCTTCCTGTCTAATAGATAAAACTCTGAAGTTGTTTTATGGAAACGATGTAACATGGATTGGAACAGCAATCCAGGCCTTTCTTTGGATTGCTGAACTATCTTTTTCTGTAATAAGCAAATAAAATATAATATATCCAATAGTAAGCTGGATTTAAATTTCGAAGCAATGACACTGACTGATCTGATAAAAAATTTGCAACTACCTCCAAATTTCAGGGAAAACTGAAGCTTTTATCAAAGCTAGAAAGTTATTAAGTCCTTCTTAATACCCTGGATATATACTAATAAACTGTTCGAGCTTCAGATCATAAACTTTTTACAATTTGAAGAAATATCAAATCATCATGATTTATGTAATTTTTAGTTCCTTTTTTTTTTTTTTGGTTTTTTTTTTTGAAGATATCATATTTATTCGATATCATATTTATTCATGCTATTTCCTGATTAAGTGAATACTAAAAATGGGCATGGGAAAAGTTTTAGGAAGGATAAAATAAGAGCAAAGGCCACTTGAGGCTAGCTTTGGAAAGTGTGTGCTAACTTACTGAAATACTTCCCACTGTGTTTTTGTCTTGGCCAGTATATCCCATTTCATGGTGCTTGACTCATAAAAATATGATAAGAGAGCAAATTTATTGCACACACACCTCTTTGAAGGTGTTTGACAGCACCAATCAGATAAAGTGCTTCTAGTGATCAGTAGGCAACTCCTGAGGCCACATTTCCCAGGATGTCGATTATTGTGGGGCTGACTGTCAGATAACCATTTTCCCTCACAGCTGCAGCAATTCATACCTGTTATTAATAAAAGACAGACATCACAAGCAGAGTTTATCACTAATTTTCTCTCTGTTTCTTTTAACTCAGCCTATTATTACCCTAAATGCTGGGATAGCATTTAGCTTCTCCAGCACCTTTCACAGAACATTTGTAATTCATAAAGGACAGAGGCCACAAATACAAAGTTGGGCCTGTATCCTGAAATTAAACCATCAAGAGTTTTTGTTGATTAATAATTCCACTGATAACGGTAGATCCATGTTATTTTGCTTTGTATTTCTGGGGAATTTTGAGTGATATTCCTCTTGCCTAACTTCAGGCATTTAAAAAATATTTGACTAGATTCCTTCCTTGTGGTACTAAGTAGAATAACTGCACTTTGGAGGCACTAGTCTCTCTCCAATGACTAATAACATGACACTGACTGTGACTACATGCTGATTCAACCACATACAATTATTTGAGACGAACTACTAGATCACAAATATAGACTATGTATAATTGTTACCCACTTGACAGATAGATTAGTTGAGATTGATCTCACTACTAGAATCTACTAGTGGATTCTGTGACATCTAATAGATCATAACTATAGAATATATATATAAATCTTACCCATTTGATGGAAAGATTCCCCCATAGATGCTTTGTCAAAAAAATGACTTGTTGAAAATGACTGCTATTTTTTGAGCTTCATGATAAGTAGAATACTGTATATAATTACATGGCAGAAGCAAAAGAGGGTTTCAATTGATTTAATTTATTTATATCTCTCTTAATCCTGTTTCATCCATTCCATTTTATCACATTTCAGTCTCTGCTGCTGTCTGTTATCACTCCAGCCCTGAATCTCCCGGTGTCTGGCTATAACTTCTGTAGTCTTTTTATTTCTGGCACTTAGCTGATCCTATCCTTAAAAACTTTTATCCCCCACTGAATGTAATCTGACCACTTAACTTTAAGATATCTGTTCCTTTACTCCATTGTCTCCTTTTACCAGGATATTGAATATTTTGTGTTTGCCTCTTCACCTTGACGATATGCTTCTTGCTTTCTGTGGACTGAAGGAGGTCTCAAGGCAGACAAATAACAAGTAATCTATGTACCATTTTCAGTGTTTGCTTTAGATATGGTATTATCTGATAACAAATAGAGTGACATTTATTGGGTTTTTTTATTCACAGGTTTTTCTGTTGTCCCATGGATATAGCTGTCTTCATGGCAGAGCATTAACTTGTTACTGGACCATCCCTGGATTCAATATCAAAGCCTCGCAGGAATCAGCTTTCAGAGCAGGCTGAATCTGGTGTCATGTACATTTTGATGGGTCACAGATTACTTCATCTAACCTGATGCTGCTAGTGGCAAGTTCAAAATGAGACTGTGCTACACCCGCCTGAATAGTCATGTTGTGTGCACAAAACTTTTCTCCTTTTCAAACCTTTCTCCTCCTTGCAAACATCAGAATGCCCTGGAGAAAAAAAAAAACAAAACAAGTGTAGATAGCAAACTATGTACTGTGGGTATTGTCTGGAAAGTATGGGAAAATAGAGAAATGGCCATTGGTCCCATACAAAAAATCCCCCAGGCAAAAAGGCCAGAGAGTTAATATATTTGGGTTTTTATCATTTGGGGAATACATTATTTCATTTTACAGTTCTAGGATTAGAAATAAAAGTAATTTAAGAAAAAAATGTGACTCATAATTTCTCATAAAACTTCAGCACAGCTTCAGAAAACACAAGGCATTTTCTGTGCAATTATTACAGCATTCCTCAGTGAAATGCTCTGTCAGGAATCTTCATTTTCAGAAAGAACACAGTTAAGATGATATTTACATAAAGAAAACAGAATTTTTCAGAGCTATTTTGCAGGAATTATCCAACCATCCTGATGTAACTTAAAATGCTTGGAAAGTACTTAAATAAGTATTTCTAGACATGTCTTCTTGGAAATATTTAGAATTAGAAAATTATATACCTGAAGTCTTTAACCAGTGAAGTTCCCTTCTTCCTGGTTTTGGGGAATTCTTTTACTCTGTCTTGTCTCCCTTTTGTCTTTCTCCTAAGGGCAGATTGCGATGTCAGGACCAGAAAAACAACATTATTCAAAATAGTCAATTAACTCTTAATTGTTCAATATGATAAACTGAATAATCTCTAAACATAGATATTTCAAAGTTGGCTAAAATTAAGCTAAAGGAGCATATGGTGACTAATGGAGAAAATAAAGGTCAGCTAGGTCCAGATGGTTCATTTGATAAGCCACTCACAAACATGAAGGTCTTCTTACCTAAGAGCACAAGAAAGATCATCTGCATAAATAAACTGAACAATAGATTGACATGTGCAGTACAAATTTAAGTTCTTATGTTCGTTTATTTTGCTAAAGCTTGGAAAGCAGTTGTTATTGAGGAAACTCAGTGAATTACTGTACCTGTATGTAATAGATATGAGCAAAGCACATCACACCAGGAGTTATTTGCATGAAGTCTCCACACCACAGTTTGCTCTTTCAGATGTGATTAGGAGTGTCTTAAGGCATTTAATCAAATATTTTCACATTTATACCAATTACCCATAAATTTTAGGCACACATTCAAACACTCTACTACTTGATCATTGTAATTAATGTGCATTCCATATCTCTGAAACATGCCAGATTTGTAATTGGAAGGAAGAAAATTATCTTGGGACGTGCTCTAACAAAACAATGAAAATAACCTAGGAACAATGCCCTTTTGGTTCTGCCTGCAGTATTTTCCTGCTGTCTGTACAAAAGCACAATAAACATTTAATCTGAATTAGAAAAAAAAAAACTTCTTGCTATCTAGATACCGTAAAGTCCAAAAAGAAAATTTGCCATGTAAAATGTCTTTACACACAATTGAATCCACTTCTAAGTTTACTTTTAATCTACAACACAAACCTACCCTCCATCCTTTTGTGCAGTAATCTCTCTGAAAACAATCCTACAAGGGGCAAAAGCATGACAAGAGTGAGGTAACTAGTCTGCAATGTAGTTTGGAAATCAAGTCCTAACAATACAAAAAAAAAACCAAAAAAAAAAAACAAAAAAAAACAAAACAAACTCGTTGTGCTGGCATGCAAAATACCAAGCTGAGTCACATTTTAAAACTAAATTCCAGAGATGCCTACAATTGACATAGCTGAGCAATTCACAATGCTTGGCTCACACCTTGCTTATACAGCTAGATTAGGATCCAAAATTATGTCATTTCCTACATATGCTCTCCAAGGAAATCTACTTGAGAGACATTGTCAGAGCATATCTACTACACATTCAGCTTTCAAGTTCATCTCAGCAACTAACTGCATCTTTTAAAACATGGCATTTCTTCAATACTAAGAGCTGTTGAATTCTAACAGAGTTTATTAGCCAGTTGCAAAGGTGTGGGGTTTTGTTTTTCTTATATGAATATGATCAGAAAAGGAATAGGAAATGATGAAAAAACACCTAAGCTGGAGTAATTTAGTGCCTCGGACAGTTTCTGAAGAGGCCTTCCTCTCTTAGCAGGTTTTAGAAATTTTCGAGTTTTTTAAGGAGTCAGTCGTTGTTGCCACCAGATCATTCACTTTTAAAGTCTAATGCCAGATCTACCAGGTTGCAGCATCATGTTCTGTCTCAGACCCATAATAATGTCTGGAAATTTTTTGAATAAGTGGCATAGGTTTAAATTCGTTGAGTCAATAAGGAAACATTAAACCAATATTTCTGCATTTCCAGCCAAATGATCTGACCATAAAGCTTTTCATAGAACTGTATTTCCTTAAGACTCAGGCACTTGCCTTCAGGAGAGGCATCAGCTTGACTCAGGGACAGCATTAATAACTCAGACACCTACCCAGTTGTTTAACACTCAGCAGCTACACGCACAGCATGTTATTCTAAATGTCACTCTTACCTTACCTGGGAATTGCTTGTGATCTTAGGTTTCTAATATAGAATCCTTGCTTGGGAAGAAGGCCATAATAGAGCCAAGCAGTGCATTTATCTGAACTGATCTTTTAATATTCATTACTTTGATCTTCCAATGTTTGCAAAACAATTTGCAAGTCATTTGCTTTGCTAGTATTAATTAAATGTTATTTTCTTAGTAACAGGTTAGTTTTCTTGGTGCTGTTCTGAGAAAGCTGCATGCTTGATTTCCTGCAGCAGTAGGAGCTTGTATGGGTCATCCACAATGTGCATAGGTATTTTCAGCATTATTATGTTCTTACCAAGGAATTTCCTGTTTTTTAAAAGGTTGTAAATTTTCCCAGTGGTTGTCCTGGAAAGAATTAAATTGTCTTACCGATAGCTGCCATTCAAAAAAAAGTCATATTCATTGTTCATTTCAATATAATTTATGTGACTTGTGGAAGTGGATATGTGCTACGCTGATAATTCTACAAATACAACTCTGCAATTCAAAACTGTAAAAAAAACACAGCTGTCCTATAAGCTACTTGCACCTAATACAATTGGCAACTGAATTGGATACAGTGGTAACAAAATCAGTGGCTCAATATCCTTCAAGCCTCTGTTGTGTTATTACTCCAAAGGATGTATCACAGTCAAGAACATGCAAATCCTATTTCCCCCAGATGAAGCATAGGGGCTCCAGCCTTGCTGAAAATTGCTTTTTCCTCACTGTTATGGAGTTTCTTAACTCCAAATACTTCCATGTGCAGAATAATATTTTGAATCATAATGATGATTATTTTGTTTATACTAATATTTTTACCACTTCTAATGCAGAATAGAAGAGTTTGCTTATGCCAAAAGCTATTTTAGGCATATTTCTTGTTAGGCTACTTGAGTAATCCAAACACTGCCTAATTAGCTATATTTTATTACTTCTGTTTCCTATTGTTGAAGTTACTGAGCTATCCTTCACTAAAAGTGAAACCTTGAAATATTATTGACTGTTTTTGCACTACAACCATAGGAGTGGGAGAGATGTGCCTCTATAGTTACGCATGCAATATTTGTTTAATTAATGGCTTAAGGATAGTTTGTTACTCATCAGCCTTTTCTGCTGGTGAGAACCAGGCTGTTTTTGTGTCATGCTCCATATCAACCTGTACAGAGTAACTGTTACAAGTTTTGAACATTTTTCATAGCAGTATTTCTGAAGCATTCAGACTCACACTTCTGAATTAAAAGATGACAAAATCAGAATGTTTCCTCTAAAAAAAAAAAGTGCTTCCAACAGTTTCAGGAAGGTGGGAAATAAAGGGACTGCCAATGCTGAAAGAAAGGGAGTAGAGACACTGGGGTATGGAACATCCTTTTGAATAGATTTGAATATTACTTGTTCCACAGGGCTGCAGCTGAAGTGAAAGTGAGTCTACATCAAAGCCAAATTGCAAGTCAATTCAATAAAAACTAATGAAAGATGTGATTTGATTCTGCTAAAAATTCATATCAGAGAAATTTGTATGTGAACATTTTGTAGGAATGAAAGTTCTTTGGGTTTCACAGTTTTGAAAAGCTCCACCCAGATCCATTTGAGATTTTCTCTGGGTGGGAACATCCCTACCACCAACTGGATCACTGAGTGATTCTGTTTTCTGAAGGGACCTATAGTCCCCTGCCCCAGACCTTAATTTTCCAGCTCAGCAGGGCAGATGAATGTGTTGCAAGCTATTAAGCTGGGATTTTTTTTCTGCTAAAAACTTTTATGACTCCATTTCTTTTTTCTTAAACTGAAGCCAATCCATTCTTCATCGTATTCCCATGTGAATGAGTCACATTAATGATTCACAGTTGTCCATGGACAGGGATACACATGAGACATGTAGCTCAAAGAAAATCCACCCATAGCAAAACTTGGTTCATTTATATCCCAATGTGCAAAGGAGAAGAAATGTATTTGAGCAATCACGATGTGGAAGTTTTAGACAAAATCGCTGAGTTATTGTACTATGTAACTAAAACATTAGTTCTGCTTTTATTTTTGCCTGAATTGCTGGGCATAAACATTTTGAATGCATTGTATGAGGTCATTTCAAGTGAAAACCTCTTTCTCCTCTTAAATAGCGTGGGGTTACCAATGGCTTATTTTACACTTCTTAATAAAAAAAGGAACAGAATATAAGGAAATATTCTATAATAAGGAATTCTATAATAAGGAAACTATTTTTCTGTAGTTTGTCTTCATTAACAAATCACTTAACAATAAAGAAGTAATTTCTCCTTTGTCTGAATTGCTCTCCTTTTCACTTTCTTTTCACAGTTTCTTTTAAAATTTTGAAACAACCAGTCCACATATCCTCACAATAAGTAATATTTCTGGATTTGTCCTGTCTATTTAATATAGTACAGATATGGAAGATATATGGGGAGCCAAGTTCCTCTGGCTTTGCCATTTCACAAGGCATACTGCTTTTACAAGAGGTGCTTTGTCAAAATCTGTCTTAAAGAACTAAATTATCTTCTCATTGTTCAACAATGTTCTTCTCATTGTTCTCATTGTAGAACAGGATTCAAATTTCTTTTCAGAAGTAAAAACTGTTCTCATCTGGTACTTCATGTCAGGAACCAGAACTGCAGAGCCTTAAAAAAAATTAAAATTGCATCTCAATAACATATACTATCACAACACCTCCAATTAGATTTTTAGGAAATTGAAACTGATAAAGTAAACAGATTGTATGACAGTGATTAACAAAGCACTGAGCAGAATGTAGTCACTGAGTTGAACATATGTGAATCATTGAAGGTAAAACCTCTAAGATATTTAACCAGAAAAAGATCATGTCAAGGGTAAGTATGAATAATAGCTCTTCAGTATATTTTGAGCAAGTGTGAAAAGCAAACAATAATATTCATATATGGAAACAGTTTAAGAGAACATTGTCACTGGGGTTTTTGTCTTTAAATAATTAAGTATAAATGTAATTTATTAAAATAAATGTTGTTCCTTTATTTAAACAAAAAAACAACAAACAGCTAAATTTTCCTTTGGAATGTACAGCTAAGTTCTGCTAATAATTAAATTGCAGAATATTGCAAGCTATTGCATCATTAATCCCTGTATAAACATTTAAATATTGTAGTCATAACTGCTTTAATAATGTTTTCCCATACTGTCTTAATTATTTGCAATAATTCCATTTTCTTGGACATTCTAATCTACCATTCAAGTAAAGGGAACAGAAATTTATACAACCAATGCAAGACTGAACCTTGACAAAAAAAACCCAAAATGCATTCACTACATACTAATTGTAGTTTATACCATCATACTTATTTCTAAGTTATGTTTAGCAGCAGGATTACTGAGCAAACCTCAAGTGTTCAATTTTCAATCCTACCCTGTGGGCACTTACAAACATTCTTTCCAGAAACGGGAACAGGCTGAGTCCCCATTTTGTACAGTCTAGGAGTTTCTGTGTTCCAGAAAGTATTAGGACTTCCAACGAGATATTTACTCTTAGAAAGTAAGAGAAAATCCATTGGTCAGTTTTTCTTCTGTTAATTCACGAAGTGTGAAGAACAATGCTTCTAAAAGCACTTTTCTCCTGGACACAAGTGAAAACCTGTTGGTGCTGAACAACCTAAGAGTTGAGTGTGGAAAAAGATTAATGCAGACATCCTCTAAAGCCTCACTCTCTGCATTACAATACTATGTACATTCCAGCTCTTCTCAGGCAATATGCCACCTGCAGAAAAGTTTGCTGCCATTTCTTTTCTACTTTATTTATTATTTCTTCTGATCTGTAAAAACATGATTTACAGAAAAGAGGGAAAAGGATTCCTTTCTCTATTTCATATTAGCCCTGTAGCTCATGCACCACTGTCTTGAAAACATCTGTGGTGTAGGCAGCTGTACAATATACCAGAGGGTTTTTGTTCCTGTGAAAATGAACAACATTTGACCTCAGAGTTAATTTTTCCATGTTTCCATTAATGTAACTGATAGTAGATACAGATGCAATTAAACTGAGGTCTGTGATCTGTCATCAGCCATTTCAAGTTTTGTAAATAGTTTTTACTCTGCTGCTTTTGGTTTGTGTTTCTCAAAGTCTGTTTTAAGTAAAAGAGTTCATTTATTTTCTGGGATAAAAAACAATAAGAAAATAAATCATTATCAGTGTCCTGGAAACATTTTATTATTCCTATTATTCTTTTTAAATTATATTTAAAATTTTCCTGACACATTATATATCAACATATATATGTATATTAATTCTTACAAATAGAATAGAACTAAGAAGAAAATTCATCAATAGTACTGAAAAAAAGACTGAGCAAGTGATAAGCTGAATTAAAGTCCTACTTGACCAAAAGTAGCCTGCACTTTTTACCTCTGAAATTAGTAACTTCAGTATTTGAAGTGTTTTGAGCACAAACACCCAGACAGTAGTATCAATCTTAAATTTCTTCTTGGCACTGTTGGCATCAGTGACACCTTCCTTAATTGATAAGTCTTAAGTATAAAATGACAGCTGTAAGTGCCTTGCAGGAATGCATGTTCTTCCTTGCATTGTCACACAAGTTGCTTGGAAAATCATAAACCTCTGGAACCGGATCAGCAATGTCAGTTTAAAGGGAAGGTTGTGACAAACATTATATAATGGCATTGTGGAGCAATCACTGCAAGATGTCTCAGCTCAAAACTCTTCCTCAGTTTTACAATGCAAATCAGGTAAAAATGCTGTTAATATAAATGAAAGTCATAAATGCTTGTCTGCTAAAGACTGAAATACTGTGTATTTGTTTAACCAGTTCAAATGACTCTCCCAAATTCCTGGGAGTACCAGATGAGACAATATTTATCCATGTGCAGATGGAAGGACTGATTCTCCACTGCCTTCCACTAGAGCATTTGTAAAAATCTGAGTGCAACTTCTGTTTTGACAGATCCTTCACTTTAACCAGGCTTTGGTCTTAATATTTTCAGCCTGGTAAAACAACTGGCCATCTGCCAAAGTTGCTTGAACCACCCCCACCTCTGACATTCACAGATTAACAGATTTGGTAGGAATGGTAGTGATGGTAGTGAGCTTGTTAGGCTCATTTGTCAAAATTCTTTTGAACAGATGTCTTAATTATTTGCTTATAGTATTAAATTAACATTGTTTATGCTAATGGGGCTTTTTCAGTAATTGATCCAGAGTGACTTAAGGAATACTGAAGTGAGAAGGATGGAAATAAAATAGTCCCAATTACAGATTAATTCCTAAACTCCCTTCAGGGAGTCATATCTCTAGTGGAGATTTAGAGCAAAAAGTTGAGTTACAGTTTTGTAAGCAGTCAAAAAATATCTCCTTTCATTTCCAGAATAAAGTGAAAATAAACAACATGGTTGCAGAACCATTCAATGATGCTCAAATTTTTCTAATTCAAAACCAAATTTGTATTTGAAAATTATTTTGAATAGCAATATCACATCATTCTTAGGGCGTTGGTATTTCCAGTGTCAAAAGTCATTTGGCATTTCTGAGTCACAGTTCTTGGTTATTTTTTCTGTATTCTGTCTCTTTTGATTACCTGGCACACCAGTATAAAGAACACATTTGAGAGTATGAGTCAGTGCACTGGTAGCAGACATTATGGTCTTACTGATATCAAGTGGCCACATCCTCAATTACATTTCAAAGTTCAATTTTACTCAAGAGAACAAAGGACAACCTTCTTTACAGGTCACATTTTATGAACTGTTCCAGTAGAGTTGACTCTTGAATGCTATGTGGAACAGTTAGTCTGCAAAAACAGTTGCCTGCAAAAAAAGATCTCCTGGCTACTTAAGTTTGGTAAGCTGTTTTGATGCGCCAGGGAAAATTCCTTTTCTGACAGCTGTTTTCCAGCCCAATCACAATATTTGTAATTTCCCAATGTTTTTTCAGGCTCTGAGGAAATAATATACCAAGCTTGGGAATAGATAAATATTATCTTGTAAGTAATTCAGAACCCATGAATGAAGTACTTCCCTTTAGCAAAGAGGAACAGGTTTTCTGAGTATAAGAGAGTTAAGATTCACTTGTTTCGTATTTATTCTTGTCAAACCCTTAGTGGTGTATCTAGTGAATATGGACATGCATATGGCTTCATTGAAGAACAGATATTTTAGCTTTGGTTTCAACAAGAACACAGTTGGATATAGAGAAAAATTTCCATATAATAATAGGAAGAACAGGTACTTAGTATCGGTTAAGGTCCAAGCTAGGATATCTATTGAACTCAAAATTGCTGTAAACTAAGAATATATGGAGGTTAAGATTCTGTGTTTCGTGGGATGCTTAAAAGCATGTTGATTTGTGGAAACAGGTTCAGTGTGTGACACTGTGACAGGCCTCTGTGACACTTAGACCATCTTATCCCATATTATCCCATACCTCAGGTCTTGTATCTATCCAGGATTAGCCCTTCCTCAGGCACAACCTCCAGCCTTGCTGCCCTGCTCCTTGTAAGCCATCTAAACTCCCTGTGGGAGCTGTGGATTGCCTGTGTCATGCTACTGTGCTCCATCCTGTGTAGCATTAATCCCCAAAGATGGCAGAGAGTTGTCTTCTCTATTTCTCAGTACATGATCTATTTTTTTCCAAGACCTTATATTTCTCTTGATTCTTTGAAGGAGATTACCACTTTTTAGTCCCTATACTGCATTTTCAGTTATTAGTCTTAAAGTATACTGACTTTGTTTTAAGTACAAGTAAAAATTTCTTGTTCACAGATTTTTAAAATAAAAAAATATAAGTCTATATTAAAATAGATTTTTATTATTTTATAAAGTATATATTATACAAATTTATACATTTAAATAAATATACATATTGGTTATTTTAAACAACAAATATGTATGTTTGTAAGCATTTTAAGTGTAAGGGAACATGAACCCCAAGAGAAATTTCTATGTCTTAGGATATATCATCAATATATTAAAAGTCAATCCCCAAAATCAAAAATTCTTTCTATGTTCTATTCCCTCTAACACAACCTTCCATAAGCAATTTTCTAATCCCATTTTTTTCTATTTACAAACCTGGATATAAGCATGGCAGCTGGCCTTAACACTCATACAAAATCTTTTGCCAGATCACATCTAAGTTCTGAATTAAAAGTGTCAGAGCTCAGCAGAGAAACCACTCTTCACCTTTAGATTTGGGACAGTGGGATTCAGTAGACGAAGGAGAAATGTTTTAAAATTTAACTGATTAATGTACATAAAATTCCCATTTCTTCTGGAAACACCTGACTTTTTAAACTGTCCTGCTGTATTTGGTTTTGGATTTCCCTAGGTGGAGTTTGAGGTAGATCAAACCTGTACTAGCCAACAAACCATAGTTACACCACTGTAACATAAACTATAGCTAAACGGACACACCTGGACATCCTGCACATAGTATATGCTCCACTGACGAGCCTTCTTCCTTCAAGTATTTCTTCGGAGACCCAAACAGCTGGGAGACCCAAAGGACCCCTTTTTGTTTTCACACGAGTCACTTTAATATTCATATGATTTCAAACCTGGTCATTAGCTAAAACAATAACAGTTTGTTCACAGAAATCCTATCTAGTAATGTTTCATTAACAAGAGGAAGCTGTACTAATATCACTTTAAAACATAGTTGGCCTCAAATCTTACTGTTAGAAAGATAAGTATAGAGTGAAATATTTTCACCTCTTCACTGATTTTTCAGTGCGCTCTTAAAATCTAGATTCACAGAGCATGGGTGAGCTTGATAGCGAAAAGGCAATTTGTATTGTTCTCATTGGAGGGGTCATGTGAAATAGGGATTGTGATTTGGAGAGCTGCACAATTTAATATAAAAAATTTGTTACTTCTTGTTCTGTGAAAGTGAAAATATTACTTGAACACCATTCCCATTAAAAAGAACGGGCAAAGATACCTCTAAGGAATAGTAATTCGGATTCTTCTCTTTTCTGCTTGGCACACAATTTTTTAGGAAAGCTGTTTAAGTCAGTGGAAGTCTATTAACATAAGCACATTGTGGAGGAAGATGCACAGAGTTTCTTTCAAGTTGCATTTCAATTCTTCACTTTCAGTCTTTCAGATCCAGTAGCAAAATTGCATAAACAGCATCTGTGTTTTGACTGAATTATCACGTCAAGTTAAGAATGGGAGAGATGTGGAGGGGTATATTATGCATTTTATATTTACGTGTTCATTTATGTTTTCATATCAATGAAAAAAACCCAACAAACTACTTTGTTACCCTGTATTCCAAATGCTTTTTTCTCCATTATCCAAGAGCAAAGTGAGTTATACTAGCATATTTCCCACCACTGCTCTTCTGTTGAGATTTAAGGGTTTTACCTTGCTTTTGCTAATTCAAGAATTTTTCATCATCAAGTATCATTACTAGCTACCATATGGATAAACACACAGGAATATGTGATTAAATACCATGTGAAGAAGCAAAAAGCAGGAAAAATGGCCTTAATAATAAATGCTTAGCATGCAATTGAAAGACTATGTTTATGGAAAGCACATTGTAAAAGAAAGAAACGGCAAAAAACCAAAAGTCTATCAGGTCTTCTGCTGTTTGGGTTTTTTTCCCAACATTGTGCAAGCATGTTATTAAGTCCTTTCTAGCTAAATCCTTGGCAACCAAGCCTGGCAATCCTTGGCTTTTAGATATATTCTGCTTAATCAAGAAATATGTGTGTCTGTGAACAGAGTTGTGTGATCCACTGAAGAATGACATCCACAGGTATGTTGGTCGGGGGAGCCATCCATAACTGTTTGTTTAAAGTTTTAAAATAAAAGGTTGGGTAAAAGCCTTTGCCTTTTTGTAAATATAGCTACATGTGGAGAGACCCATCTCTCCTGCATACACTACCACTCATGAAGTTGGAGCCTGTGCAGCAAATAACACTCTATAGTCTTCATTGTTTTTAATGGATTTGGAGTCACTCTCTGCTGCATGCTGACACCCATAAATAAATATGACTGAGATTTTCTTATTAGGAAATAATAATTTTTAAGACGAAAAAGATCTATATTTTGGGGCTATGGAAGAAATCAGAAACCTCTGTATAGCAAACTAAAATGTCAGTGACATTTCATCTAGAAGTTATTTCAATAAAGAAAGGTTGGGCACGTCCGTGATGTTGTCAAGGAAAAATCAATTGTGGCATAACAACAGGCCATTGCATTGTCTTCTGTCCTGAACTCATGCCCATCATCCAAGGTGAGTTCATAGGGCAGAATTCCATTACCTTTCAGGTAAATTCTATTCTTTGTGTTACAGAAAAATAGGTCGTCAAAAGCAACACCGTTACCTGCAGAAATGAGCATTTGGTCTGTTTACAAAATCTGAGCATGATGTAGAAGTAAATCCATGCAACATTTGCATATAAATATGCCAGAACATGATTATTGACATCTGGATCATTTAAATGGGAACAATTCTAAATCTTAATAAAATGAGGGAGGGGGGAAAGAGGGAGGGGTGTAGAATGAGGAGGGAGAAAGAGACAAAAAGTGATTTATTTTCCTTTTTTCACCCTTTTTTTTTTTAACACATATGTTCTTGGGTATGAAAGAGAAGAGTGTGTAAAAACATATGTGGGACTACGAAGCCTCCCCGCAGACTCCTTGAGAAGGAAGACGTACATAAAGAGCAGTCTGTGTGGCCATTAATGTACAAACTGATTCAGAGAAAGGATATGATATATGTTACAGCAAGCACATAATTAATCACAAAAGCTGAGATGTATATGACTATCCCAGGGTAGCAGGGAACCAGTGTTTCTTGCATGATTAAATACAGCTAGTGTTTGCAAACATGAGGAAACCACCACATCTCTTATCTAGGGCAAGCAAAGTTTGTCAAGAAAAGTAGCACATTTCTGAGACAAATCTGATACAGCTGTAGCAGCTTGAGACAAGCTGGTAGGCTAACTAGCAGCTAAAACTACACTATTATGACATTATTGATATATACATAAAACCTTCCTTTCATCTGAGAATCTCATTCAATCTTTTAGCATAGCATGATGTGTAGTTTTTAATATTGTCTAAGGCAAATTCCAATGGTAGCTCCTCCTCACTGCTGCAATAGCAGTAGCCTCTCTAAATGTCAAGGGCAGTTTCCTACCACAGCTCTGAATGACCTTAAGGAAAATGTCTCCATATCTTTCCTAAAAGATTTTCAAGGGTTGTAAAATTTTCCTCATGAATTTATAGTCTGATCTGGGATTTTTCTTTGTTTGGTGTTTTTCTCTGCAACACTATTCTCACTTTCACTTTTGCTTTTACCACATCTAAATAGTCTAATAGTTCTTCAGTTGCTATTTCTTATACAGTGCTTCTTCTGAATTTCATGATCCATTCTTCTTTTTTTTATTATTTTTCTTATATTTTCTGACACTGAAGATTGTTGGATTTTATTAGTGAGAGACACTAAAAAATACACACGAACTTTATGGCAAGTGAAAAGTGTGATTTATGCCTTTGTTTTGACTGTTCATTTGCTAATCATCATATCTATCATTGTTTTTAATGCAGTGACTTTTTTATAAATTTGTGGTTTTCATGTTATCTGCTGCTGCTGTGATCTCCTCACTCCCTATCATCCTCATAAGTTTCTATTCACTACAGCCCATTTCAGTATATGACACAAAATGCTTTGGTTATTTTCTGAATTTCCCAGACCAATACTTCAGACTTAACTCTTCTTTGTAATATGTATTACCAAAAGCAGCTTCCCACTTACTCATACCATCCCATAACACAGTTTCCCAATGTCATTATCACAGAAGCATCTGTTCTGAAATGTATTTCATGTTAAATTGCTTCATGACTTCTTTCAGATATCCATACATTCAGCCCAAGTGGAATGTTGAATTGGGTGGTCACTACTGCTTGTGGTAGAGACAAGAGCAAAACATCACGTTTGATTTCAACATCATTAAGTTGTTTATTCATAATTCAGAAGCAATGTGGCTGAATCAGCATTATTTCCTCTGTAAGAGGTGTCTGGTGTTAACTCTTCGTTGCCTATCACCATTCACAGAGCAGACACAGAGCAAATGCCTATTCTGTAAACTCGTTTAACTGAAAACATCTAAGAAGTCTGTAGAGGCTTTGTATCAAGAATGACAGCAGCATCTGTCCCTTAGGGAATACTTGTCTTTGCTTTCCTCCAGATTTCAATGATACATAGTAAAGATACAACAGAAATTAAGTGTGATAGCATTTTTGACTCAGACTGTCTTTATTTTCCAGACTGATTATACTGCTACACTCTCCTACTCAGACTGCCTCAAAGCTTCTCCAGCTGGCCATGTTCCTCATGCACAGCATCAGACAATTCTGCTGTTTCCCAAACTGTTGGTACTATTATTCACAGAGCAGCTTCCCAATCCAAACTTAAAACCATGGCAGTCTTCTCATTAATGATAGTAACAGTTTGAGCGGAATGCTGCCGCACATCACAACACTACACGTGAATTAAAACATCAACAAAACACAGTTCTGTTTAGAGTTTGGTAGTAACAGATGGGTGGCATGTGCTGCTATTTCTTAGCAAAAGGCTGAACCCTTTTCTGCTTCACATAGCAGACTTTCATACTACTTAAGCTGGAGCTAAACTTATCCATAATTCCACCCAAGCATCTGAACTGTTTGCAGCAAAGACCCAGAGTTAATTTTCACTCACTTATTCCCACGTAGCTCTCCTGAAGCTAATAGAGTTTCATAGGTTTGACAGAATTTGACTTTGGTTTTCTAAGCACATTTGTTTGTTTCATGACAGACATTTCTTTATGGGCTGTGTTAGTTAGAACAGAGCCAGATGCTGATTCCTTTCACAAAGCAACTTGTATTTTGAATGATACCACTGAAACCAACACCTTGCTGTGACTAAAAAACAACCAGCCTGTGTTGTGACCATGAGTCACCAGAGGAAAATGATCTGGTACATTCAGTTTATCTGAATGTATTTTCAGTTCTTTCCACTTAGCCATCAAGCACCTCGCTAGGTACAAAGGTTGCCACTTGGCACCAGTTGAGTGCTATTGAATCCTGAGAGAAGGTAGGACACAGTTTACCTCTATGGCCAGATAAATCCTGTTTATATTGCTGGATTCTCTTAAGTTATGTGCTGGCAAGGCAAGCTTCACCACCTGCCAGGGATTTATGGCAAATCTGGCAGAAATGGACAAACAGAAGATATTCTTAATCAATATACCCCTTTATTAAATTTCTTCCCTCGCTTCATAAACTCATAGCCAGTAAGCCAGCATCATCTACCTCTGCAGGTGACTGCAGAACTTCTGGCTCAGAAAGGGACACAGATGTCTTAAACTGCTAACTACCCCTCGGGTATTTTTTTATATGCTGAGGGCTCCATGCCTATGCACCTGGTTTGGGATAACACATTTTCATTCAGCTGTTGATGACTTTGAATCCAGTTGAGAAAACAGCTCATTTGAATTCTCCACAGCTTGTTTGATTCTACATCTAATTCTTTACCTGATCACTTCTAATTAGAACATTGCAATGGAAGAGTTGTTTGGTTCTATGCAGCTAGCAATTATTTCCTCCCAGTCAGGACACAGGATCTCTACTCATAGGGTGATCTGAAAGAGAATACTGAAAAATTTAGGGCTTTTTGCAGATCAAAAGGAAAAGGTTGATGTAAAAATCTTAGAAGACAATATGCAGATTTTCTCTCATAGGAGTTTTCGCAGTAGTGAAGAGATTTTAGTTTCATATTATTTTTCTGGTGTTATTAGCACTTTTCATTCCCAGCATTTACTTTCCAAAATACATTTTTCACTGTAATGATAACATACTACTTCTCCTTCATTTTTTTTTTTTTTTTAATCTGCTCTTTTTCTATAATTATAGCCAAATTTGCCTACACAGTCAGGAGCTTTGGACCACCAAGATTTCTCAGTGAGAAACTGTTATTTTTGGCTTACTACAAAATTGTGGGAAGACAGATACTATCATTCAACTTAAGAAAAACTGTTAGTAGCAAATACTCCATGTTTGGGACATTATTGTAATTTTCTTAATGCAATATGTTTTTTGTACAGGGGCTGATGCCATGGATGAAGACCAATACCACAGAGGAGAGGAGGCTGCTTGTTGAGAAATTACATTGTTTGAAATCATAGATAAAATGTGCACACAAGCAGGAGAAAAAATGAAGCAATATTTTTGGTTAAAAATAAAATAGAATAAGAATAGTAGGTGTTTGAGTTCCACTAAGTAATAATAATTACATTTAAAGAACTCAGACTACTGCCTTTGAACTGTGCAGAAAGAAAAGTAATGATTGATAAGTGTTTGTGAGCATTCAATTTTTAATAGTCAGAAGCAATAACAGCTCAGTTTGATACTAATTAAGGACTTATTAACTCTCAGCTCTGTGTCCAGTTTTACACTAAAATTATATATTTGACATAATTTTTTTGCTACTCATGTCATTGAGAATAACAAGTGACTGTCACTGTACCACAGTAGTTTATGTATCATTATACAATTAGAAGTGCTTGCTTCCATAATTGCAAATCAGTTGTGTGAGTTTGAGTTGCATGTTGCATTTGTAACTGAAGTGTAATATAGCCAAGGTGTGAGACAGTGTCTCAGTTCTCTGCTCTTCTCCCATTAACTCTGAAACAAAATTAGACTTTTAAGAAAGAGTAGAATGTCATTAGGCTGCTTAATTAATCAAACTTGCTTAAAGTATCTGAAGCATTATTCATCTAGCAGATGCACTACATGAATCAAGATAAATCTAACATCATAACTTTCAGTTTATACCTCATACCTTTCTGTTAGCCTGGCTCATGTTTTAACTGAAAGATATATATTAAAGATTGGAACTCAAGACAGGTACAACATTTTCCCTAAATCAGCTGTCTTGTGGCTGTCTCTGAGCAAGAGGATTTTCTTCTGGGTTTGCTACCATAAGACTCCTTTGGCTATGTTTCATCTACCCTTGCAAGCTTAGTCTCAGATCCAAGAACACATGGATTGAACGACTTTCTATCCCCCATTGTACTATTCAGGATATTACAGGATTCAAAAATTAGCTCCCAGCTCATAAATCTGAAAAGCTCTGCTGAAGTTAATGGAGTAATACCTCCTTGCTCCAGCTGACAACCTGGCCCTCGGGTTGTTTTTCAGTGTTTATGTGCCGTGTGCTGCTCTTGGTCTGTGTCATGTAACATCACGTTCCCAGAATCACCTTAGGAGGGCCCAAGATCAGGTTTGAGCATTGCCTCAGACCTCTGAGAGAATGATCAGCGACATTCACCTTGCTGTCAAATAGTGGTTCTCATTGCCAGGTGTTGGCAACAAACCTCCCCTGTCAGGGGCAGCTGTATATCCTGACAGAATATGTGACATACCTGATTTCCTTGCTCAAATCACTGAATGAATGCAAGAAGATACAGCTGTTTGGCCTGTTACAACTGTTTGGTGGGACCTTCACCCATGAAAGCCCCTGGCTCTGTACCCAGAGCTCCAACAATGCTAGAAACTGACTCAAATGCAAGAAAAAGTGAGAGGTGTGGTTTGATGGCTTATGGGCCAGCATCAAAAGCTCTCACAGAGATCTGTCCACATCAACATGCAGTCCATATTTGGGCAATGGCATTAAACACCACTAGGGCTGCAGGGTGAGAGTACCTTTTGCTCCAACACATTTTCCTTGCCATTCCAGACTAAATGCCAAATCTTAATAGAAGAGCAGGCAGGTGACTAAATTATCTGTTGGTGATCGCACAAAATTACTGTAGAACAGGTAGCCTGCACTCCATATCACCTCTGCTTCTCCTTTTCTCAGAAGAAAAGTATTTTCTATAACTTAGATTAGCTGCCATGTGTTTTTGATTCATATTAGTTATTTCTGAACCTACCAAGCGAGACAGAAAGACAGATCAACATCAGTATATTGTGTGAGAAGCACAAGGGTTTGTAGGAAAACACTACCTACATTGAGGTATGGAGTTTTCATGCTTTTAAATTCTGGTCTTGAACAACAAGCAACAAGAATTAGCAATAAGAAAAAACATTTATGTTTTTAGCATATTCATGCTTTTATTCCATGTAACCCTACTGCTTGACAGTATGTTGTTGCTGGATATGTCAGAAAATTATATTACTTTTTCTTGTTACCTTTACATCTACCTATTTTTCTTCAATACTAGTCTCTCTTTTCACAAGAATCACCTCTTTGTTTCTTTATTTAATGGACAAAGACAAAGACTGCCATGTGGTAATTCATGGAGGATATTCTGCAAGCTGATGATTTGTATCTATCTGGTACCTCTTTTTTTGCTCTTATGAGTTCCAAGAGATGTTGCCTTCATGAAGCTCTGCATAGGGGAGTTAATATATAATTTTCTTCTTTTCTTCTTTCAAATCCCTTGACCCTGCAATAAATGGAGAGGCTTTCTGCTAGGGCTGCCAGTCCTAGAAAATTCTTCTGAACATTGATTGGTTCTATTTTCCCTTTTTTGAAATGAAATTAATGAGTAACAACACACTATTTCTTCCTGTCTTAGTTTTATCTGTTGAGAATTTTCCATTTAGATGGAACCACTTTGATTCCTAAATAATGAAACAATAAATTTCAGTTTTAGAAAATGCTGTTTCTTTGGGAGGAAAATAAGTCACTTTTTTTTTGAGTTCAGAATAACCTGTGGGTGGCCCTGGATTCTCTCCATGATCTACTGAGGATGAGATAAAACAGCCTGCCCACTGTGAGAAGAAAAAAGTGGGTGAGAGGAAAACACAAAAATGTGGGGCTTTTTTCACATATAATTGCACCAGAAAAACTAGAGCTAAACTTTGCCACTGATCTTCTTTGGCTCAATTGTCAAAAACAGTGTTCCCAATTTAGCATTTCTTCTCTGCTATATGTACTTCGTTAACAAAAACCTTGAAAACATAGTAAAACATTTCTCTTATTATTCAGATTCTTTAAACTTTCCTAATACAAATAGCCAGAATTACTTTATTTAATGTTCCTCCCAGTATGAAACAAGTCTAGTTTTGATTCCACAAACATTTGTTGTGGAATCAAAATAAGAAGTGGCCTAAGTCAATCCCTCTTTGTATCCCTTTCACTTTCCTCAGTACTCCCAGAGTAGAAAAATACTAGATAAATACTACTTATTTTCCACGTGGACTTTTGATGTCTCTACAGACAGTGTTTTTAAATTTAAAAATGGAGCTTTCTCTCTGCAAGCAGGATATTATTCAGAAAGACTACAAATACATCTAAACACCATGCTTTCTGAAAAAAAGTGAAAGAAATCTGGCATCACTGACGCCAACAGAAATATTATTATTCATTTTAATGAAGCCAAGATTTCTTCTGAATATGAAAATTTTGAATATGTGTTTTAATTTTCATGATTCCCCACATATATATCAGAATCATATGATGCTACAGCTTCCCAAAATTTCAACCAAATAAAATTGTGTTGTGGATAGAAGAGGCAGCTTCATAATCTTCAAATGCTACCACAAGGGATCTATTCACTTAAAAGGTCTTATTCAGCATTTTGAATTACCTCTGAGGCAGAGTTCCACATTATGGGACTATTTCTATAACAGGAACATATGCTCGATGTCCAGAGTCCTTCTGATTTTAAGTCACCCAGATTGTGTTACACATTTTAGTCTTTCCACACTCATCACACCTTTCTGTAGAGAGGCTCATGATGAAAGAATTTTCATATGATCACAAAATTCACTAAAAACCTACAGCCACCAAGCTACTTTTCTCAGAGCTTGAATGTCATTTTGAGAGAGGCCCTCAGCGTTTACTAACCCTCCTGCCACAGCAAGCTGGCTGCCTGATTGTCGCATCAAGAGGTAAAATGAGCACTAGGAAAAGTGATGTGGTGGGACAGAAGGAATGCTAACACTTAAAAGACGAGCGGAACTTCATAAAAAAACACAACCCCAGAAAGACCTGGAAATGTAAGTTACTTTAGAGTTCTTTACAACACAAACAGGATGAGAAGAATAAGCCTAAAACCACTTCTCACTGCTGAATATACTATAATAACTCATTACTTACCACTGGACACCCAAATCCTGGAGAAATTATGGGCTTGCAGGCAAACCTGGAGCCTTTGAGGAATGCCTAAAGATATATGAATTAGACAAAATATATTTAAAATCTCATGTGGACAGAAGTCTCCCCAGTGAATGCCTTTAGAAGCCTAGGCATAAATTATTCCAACAAATGTCAACTGCTGGAGACCATAGGGAGGTTTTTTACAGTATTTTTATGAAATATTAAGTGTCACTTAGTGTAACTGTGTGATCTTGGTTGCTTAACTGACTTCAAGGGATTAATTTCTGTTCAAAGATACTCTCTGGGACTGAGGAAAAGGCAGTCAATGGACTAATAGGAGACACACTGGCAGGTCTAGGTTGCAAGGGTGAACTATCTGGGCTCAATGACTTTTGAATAGATTTAACTGTGCAGTTCTGCAGGTCAATCAATCTTATTATGCCTTATGGGCTGGTAGTCAGCATGTGTGAAAGGAACTTAATTACTTGAATAGGCTGACTAAAGAAACTTTAGACAATGGTATACGTAACAGTTATAAAACAAATTGTCCTTTGCCCTGTGGGTGTCTGGACACAAAAAATAAAGAGGTAATCAATAAGCAGACAAGACTTTCTGATTCTATGATTCAAGGAAGAAATTATGTACCAGGCACAGAAGACTCCCAGTAGACTTTGACTCATTTCCGAAAAGCTGACCATTTCCTAACAGATTAACCATGCAGAATGATGTTTATTATTTTGGCTAGAGCTATTTTCTATCCTATTTAAAGTAAAGGGTAATTGTGGTTAAAGTCTCTTAGAAAATCCGAATGTCTTCTCTCAACTAACAGAAGCTTTGGAGAGTTCATTCTAAACCCAGCAGAGCTAAACACTCATGTAGCATTGCAGAGCCCAGGTATCATCACTATTCTTGGGAATCATGTGATAAGTGAAATGTTGTAGATAGGGAGCCTATGCGCTGAGGATTACTGCCTGCTCAAGACAGCCTCAACAGCACATATGTGTAATAATTAAGGACCCCTTGAATATCTAGCCAGTGCTGTGAAATAACTAAAAATACCTTTGTTGTTTTATTACCCACCTCTATCTTTAATTTAACTGCTCTCATGGGGGCAAGAGCCCCTATAAAATGCATTTGATCATGTTTTCAAGTTGGAGATCAAAATACTAAAAAAATCCAAGCAAAGTATTCATTCCCAGCATGTAATGGTTTTACCTGTTCTAGTTTCATAACCATGTAGGAAATCCATAGAACCAAAATGTTCCTAAGAGTCATGCATTGTGAGCAACTGGATTTAGTTGAGATAGATCACAGAGGACCTTAATGGGTTGTAAAATTCAGGTGCTGTTTTTTATTCACGTCTAGCATTTCTTAAAGCTTTGTAAACATCTGAACTGCACTTTACTTCTGCTGAGATGGTGGCTGTTTTATGCTTTTTATTTGAATACATTGCTCTTGCTGACACCAACGTGTTACCACCAGCATGCTGGTGATGGAACACGGTAAGAGTTGTTTGTAGTAGGAATTCTGCTATTCCTGTTGCTCCCTTAACAGCCAGTTATGCACCACAGCTATACTATACATCCAATATAACACATAATACTGTTGTATTGAAGTCTGACAAAGATTAATGCATTTCATCTTCATAGCATATGTCAAACACATCATGCAGTACAGCACATAACTGGCAGGTATATACCCATGCTCTCACATAGCTCCACTATTAACTAAAAAAACCCTACTTACTTTATAGGAAAGAATTCTAGATTTAGTAAACATTTTTCAGAACTCTATTTGAGTTTACCTATAAACTAACTCACAGGTTTTTAAATTTATTTTTGTATTCATAACTGTGGTCAAGTTTTATTATATGCAGGTCAGAAGGCAGTTTGATAAATATAGAAATGGTACATTTTGTACTCCTCCACTGCAACTATGCAAAAATGTTATCAGGCAATTAATTTTTTCATTAAGATGGCCCTAAATATTTTTCCATTTTCATTATCAAGATATTGTATTCCATAGCAAGCGAAAGTAATTTTTTATTGACTGTGCAAAAGCAGGCTCACCTGTTTATATTCACCTTTTCTTTAATATTTTATTTTCAATAATAAACAGTCACTTTGACCTTATTAGAGAAACAAGGACCATCTACCTAGTGTTGCGTGGCAGTAAGCACACATGCAAACTGAATCCTAAAATGGTCAGTGAGTGTATGGGGAGTCTGTCTCCTTACTCTATGCTCAGCTTGTTCCAAGGCTGTGGAAGTTCCTTGCATCTGCACACGCACGTGCAGACAGCACAAACCCCCACATACATGTGCTTGTATCTGAACTCTGCAATGCCTTTTCTATATCACCCCACAATTATCACTAATCCTAAAGGCAAATTCCAGGTACAGGCTGGAAGCAAGATGTGCTTCTATGCACCTTAAGATCCCAGAGAGGGATGTTAAGGCATGAATGAATTATGATGTGCTACAGAATTTGCCACTTGTACACAAACCAGTTGCCCTGGGACACAAACCAGTTACCTGAGCCCCCAGAGCGCATTTGTCCCACAAACACATCTGTTCTGTGCCATAACAGCCACTACTCTCTGGAGGGGATGACTTGCTGGGGAAATTAGCCCATACAAAGCCCTTCTACTGGGACCACATCCAGCTCCCGTACAAAGAAGTTATTTTCAAAAATCTTTGGCTCTATACCATGCTAATGGCAAAATATCAGAACCTTTATTCTGCTGTGACCTTTCTCTAGCACACTTCACAACTGACTGGCCACTTCTCAGGAAAAAATGCAATGCATTTATGTAACAGATGTCAGAAACAATATTATCACTAATACAGCAGCATTTTTATCATGAGAGATCAAGTGAGCATAACTGAGTAACAGAAAGGATACCCTAAGGTTCACCTCTTTCTCCAGTCCAAAATGGAAGAATTTTTTGAGCATGCTGAATTTTAAAGCTACGCTTTGAGAAAGTTTGGCTATCCCAGATAAAAATTTATAAATCAATTTAAAATACAATGAGGAGATAAAGTACCAAGCACACACACAAAACACCCAAAAAGACCTGCACTTGTACATCATTAGTCATTAATTTTGGTTAACTCCTGAGCTGCAAAGAGTTTGCCCTGGCTCTGCAACAGGACTAATCTCAGATGGCCAGAGTCTTCCATAACTGCAGAGACTGTTCAGTGAGTGTAAGTTCAGCCACCCAACCATTACCCTTTTCATCTCACTTTCTCTGCTAGCACTGCTATTGATTTAATAAATGAAGCAAAAAATGTTAGCATTATAAAAGAGTTAAAAAATGCCAACACTCATATTTACTCATGAATCTTTCTGTAGACCAGTGAATGACATTCTTCTTTTTTTTTTTTTTTTTCTTTTTATAGCAGGAGATAATCTCTTTTAAAACAGAATTTCAGTTTAACTGAAACATTATACTGGATCTTGTTTGTTCTGCGTAAATATATATTTCAGCAACTTACTTTTTTTTAGTTAGGCTTGTGCAAAGAAAGAACAGTGTTCAGGTCTGTTCCGTATTTGCAAGCTAATTTACACAAGAGCCATGGAAAAGCTTCCATTTGACCTTGAATCTAATTCATTGGTCAGAGTACATACTTCAGGGGGTTTTCTGCCATATTTTTTCCTAAATGCATACCTTAAAGTCATCATGATTCCTAATTAGATGAAATATAACAAGACATATAATTACTTTCTTTGCATCTGTTCCTACATACATATTTCCTCATCAGTGGAGATTCCATTTCTTGGCCTTTAAATGTAGAAGTTTTTTAATTAGTGATGAAATGCTCTTTTTACTTCGCTTACTTTTAGTTGCTTTTTAAAATATACCACTGTGCCTTTGCTTTCTCATATCTATGTCCTTTTCTTTGATTTTTGAGGCCTGTGATTTTCTGTGGTGGTTTCTAAGATAAATACTCCCTCAGGAAAAGATGGTAAACATCGAAGCACAGTACAGAAAATGTCAAATATAGGCATTTCTCTGTGTCTGATCTGTTTGGTTTCCTACTTATAATCAATAAGAAGAGCATGTGTTCCATTTCCACTGTCAGAGTGAAATAGGGCAGATCCCAGAGCAGATTTTCTTTATATTTAACCACAACCTGACATTTTAATAGAGATGATTCCTAAAGGTTTTATGTGTTAGACAGAAGGTATCTCACTTTATCTGCCGTTCCTGACAACTTTTTTAACTTCCCTTGAAACAGACTTAAATAGGAAACTTTCAATGTTTGTGTGTTCTATTGCCCTCGCTTTCGTTTGTGTACAATCACATTTCAAGCTGAAAGAAGCATGAAAATCAACAGCATCCAGGATTTCTGTGCCAGTTTTGAGAGCACTCTAGCTCAAGCTAGAGTTTAAAAAGCAAAAAAAAGCCCTCCTCTTCTTTATTCCTTCAATGTCCTCTACTAGGGAAGGAAATTGATTTTCTAGTTGAGTAGTTATTCTGAAATGTAAAAAAAAAATTACTGGCCCAGAACAAAAAAGGACTGTCAATTTTAAACTGAAAATCAAAAAAAAAATTCTATGGCACAAGCAGAGGAATTCTTGTTTTGATATTTAAGTATGGTTTCAAATTAGCAATTAATTTAATTTCCAGAAAAATAACTCAAACAGATATTTAAAATACATATGTATTTAAAAATACAAAAACTAATCTTGTGAGAATTTTAGCATATAAAAAAGGTGATGTTTTCACAAGTGCTTTAGGGTTGCCATGTATGTAATTTATTTGAACTTTTTTTATCCGTCTTATGTGACCTAACATATTTAACAAGGGTGTTGTGGCCTATTAAGATATTCCAGTCTCCAGTTGCCTTCTTGCAAAATAAAATGGGTTCCAATATCACCACTCAGACAATTTCTCCAACAGAAATCTTAGTTGAAAGTATAAGTGAAAACACCTAAGTGCTAATGACTGCAAAGCACTGATAGACTCACTCTGAGGTGGTGCAAAGATTTCTGGTCAGGAGCACAAAGATGAACTTAATTGCCACAGTGACAAGGGCTTGGATGCCATTGAGTCACTTCTGTGTTGGAAGATGAGAAGGCAAAAGAAGCAGCCAAAAGAGGAAATGACAAAAAAATAGTAGGACAGCCTGGCTACTCACTGCAGTAGCTGATGTTGGCAATTCCTTCTAGAAACAAGGTTTCTGTCATCATCTCCTAACTGTTTAAAGCAGGGCACCATGCCACACCATCGCCTGTCTCCAGAGTAGCATCAGACACCAGACAGATTTTCCAGGACATTGCTGCAAAACAGAGTTATTTTCTTGCTGCCAGCCCTCTCCCTTCTCAGAAAGCCACAAACCCTGCCTTTACAGTTGGCTCTACTCCCTCTGCTTAGGAATTGGGAATGGGACACTGAGAGGCAGGTAGATAGATAGAAACCATCTTTAAATAAAGCAGCTGTTTGCTTCAAAGCATCAGGCTCTGTCATCTTATAAACTCAATGCTGTTTAGTGTTTCAAATTATGTCTGCCTTTGTAGCTCATACCTGCTAAAGCTGATGAATCCATTGCCAGGATTTCAGCTCTCCATTCCCCAACAAATGTGCTTGGCTCCACATTTCCATCTTCACTTTTGAGTGTGCATTCTTATTTGTTCCCACCTGTGATGGAACTAGATTTCATTGCAAAGGACAATGACTTCCATAAAGTGAAAATATTTCTCCATTTCATTAATTATCTACTCACTCACAGGATTTTTTCCAGATGGTCTCCAATCTGCAAGTCCATGAACAGCTTTCCCTTTCAACCTAAAGTATACTACAACTAAGAAGGCAATCTCCTTTCCCTAGAAATATCTGATGGCTACTTTTCTGGCACTTTTCCTTAAGTGTTACATAGTGGTACTTGCTGTATGTACTTGGATGTATGTCAGGCACACAAAGCTGCAAGCTTTAGGGCATTTAATGCAGAAATTCTGAAACGTTTTGTCTTGCCAACCTCTTACAATTGCATCATGATAATTATATTTATGTAAAGAGTAATTCACATCTTCAATCATTACCACTTCACAACTAACCATTCTGTCTCTTTTCTTCCTGTTGCAGAAATTTAATTGGCTCAGGAGGAATTGTTACATTTTCCTGATGTAGGCCATTCTATCTGTTTTATAGGTTCATAAGCTCAGACTTATGGATAACTATATTGCTATGATCCATATGAGTTGTGACCCTTAGTATATCATGATGATGTCCTCAGTTTTTTTGAAGGTGGGATAAAAGGGCAGGGTATATTACCTAAGTGCAGTCTAGAAGCAGAAAGAAAATGGACACTTATATCCTCTGACCTAACAATGACCTGCCAAATACACCTATCGTTGTAAATATTTTCTATTTCTAGTACTGTTGAACACTTGGAGGCATTAGAAATAATAAAGGTATGTGTTGGGCACAGATCCACAGGAAGCACTTAAGGCATGTTGACAGTTTAAGCTGATTTCTGTTGTATACCAACAAAACAAGTCTCTTTCATTAAGAACTGTGTCTTTCTGGTACGTTTGCTATTCAGTGCGCATTATTGAATGTTTAATTACACACACAAATACAAAGAGTTTAAAAGAAGCAGAAAAACAAAACACCTTTCTACTACTATACATCAACCAGCTGCTTCTCCATCTGGTGCATTCTGTCTGCTTCATCATAGTCCCAACCATATTTACCTGAGACCTGACTTTACTGAGGTTCCTGAAAACCCATTTCTTACAGAGGACTTGTGCATGGAATTATCTCTGTACCTGCTTATGCTATACAATTTCTCAGATAAAATATGACTTTGAACATTTGTGCTTGTTAGCTTAAGAGTATATTAGTCTCCTTTTCTTTTCTTATATAGATCAAACTCTAGTACTGTGATAAAACAAAAATCCCCTGACACCCAAACTGCCAGAAATATTCAATGTAAATTGCCATAATCATTTTTATATATGCCTCCATAGAAAAAAATTATTTGATGCAAATATTAAGAATGCACCATGAAAGTTGCAAGAAACAATTAAATGTCCGTGCAGTATGAGAGGTGCTGAGATGGAAATCGAAGTAGAGAAATGCTTTCAGAATCATGCAGATTCTGTGGCAGACACCACAGAGAATTTGGTGACACACAAAAGCAGGACTCTGCTTCCATATTCACCCTCCAGCATTGCAATCAAAAGCAGATCTGAAGAAAAGGCAAAGGAATCTTCAGCAGCAGGCTGGCCAACCTGCTAAGGGAAGCTTTAAACTGAAGGATTTGAGGGCACTCTGGACCCCAAGTGGCTGCACTTGTACCATATTCCAACCAGCTGGGGAATAAGCCAGGCCAACCAGAGCAGCAACAAGTGTTCCTTAGCTGCTTCTAAGGAAGAGAACCAGAAGACAGCCATCACAAGTGGTTGGTATGTGTACAATGCACACAGCTTGGGGACCAAACAGGAGGAACTGGAGCTCCACACCCACTCAAAGTCACACAGTCACAGGAATAACTGAAGCAAGGTGGAACAACTCGCGTGACAGGAGGATCTGTAAAGACAGAAGGGGAGCAGGAGTCGCTCTCTGTGTTAAGAACTTGACTGCATAGCACTCAACAATGATAATTTTGGAATTCCCAGTTAATGCCTCTGAATCAAGATCAGGAGTATTGTCTCCAAAAAGGATCTTACAGTCGGCACCTGCCATCAATCTTGAAACCAACATGATAAGGCCAATGAGGCAATATTTGGGTCACTTAAGCAAGCTTCAGGTCAACAGAACATGGTTCTTATGAGTGAATTCAACTACACAGCCCTTTGTTGGAAGAACAATATATCAACTCACACAACAATCCATCAAGTTCCTGGAATGTGTAGAGGACTCCTTCCTCATACAGATGTCAGATGTGCCAACCAGGAATGAGGCACTACTGTATTTGCTACTCAAAAACCAAGGTGCACTATTATTATGAATTTCCATGTCACATCACCTCTTTTCATCAAAAAGGACACACTTGTATAGGGGAATATGCGATAAACTTGAGATCATCAATATTAAGCTGTTTCCACTGTAACATTTTTCTACTAAAATTTTAAAGAATCCTGTCATCTCAGCTGGATGAATATTTGTCATGATTTTCTGATGGAATATATAGACTGAAGTTAGTCAGAACTGTAAACATTCAGTAGATTTGAAAACCTACAATTGCTCTGAGTACTTTTAGAAAAAAATGACTTACCAGTTAACCACTGTATTGCACACTGAAATAACTAAAAACATCTTGCAGTGATTTCAACAGTCTGATCTCTAATTGTTATCTGTGGATGTGCATATAGGCATGCATATCTGTACATTTACATTTTTGTGTTTTAAAAAATACATATATAAAGACCAAATCAGTTTTTTATATCACTGGTGATGATGAGTTTATTTTGTCAAACACGCTTAGATTTGGCTTACTGAAAAAAGGCAGAGAGGACATACCATTCCAATGTTAAGTCTTCATATCTGCAGCTTGACAGGTCCACAAAAAATACATTAAGTCCAACCCAGGTTGAAGTGAATCCTCAAAAGGAAAACTTGAAAGAGAAAACAATTAGAAACCTCAATAGATAATTGCTGTGCAGGCTCCACACAAGAAATAAAATGAAGTATAGGAAGATTAACCAATGACTCATCCTGCAAAAATATGTATTGGTAGTTTTTCTGTGGCTAAGGAATCAGTCAGAGAAAGGTTGGGATTATTTTAAGAAAGCAAAGTTTAGCACTGACAATGATTGTAGACTTGTGTTTATGGGTCTTTATTGTACACAAAAATCGGTAGTTATATAATGAAGTTGGGATAAAGAATATATAGATATACTATGATATTGCATAAACTCCCCTGTATATATTTACTGCTGGGATTTGCAGATTTTTCTTTCTCTTCCAATCTTCTGCAACCTTTTAGTGTTCATTATCTAGCATTTTGTTTTCCTGTGTAAAGTGTTTGTTAGAAACACATATACTTGCCCATACCAACAGGTTGGGCTGGGTCCAGTCTCCAAGAAAAATACATAGCAGTTAACAGAAGATTAAAAAACTGATATTTTATGGTATTTCACTATTATTAAATAAGAAACAAACTTTACATGAATCCTCACATTTTCCTCTGGATACCTAGTAAAACAAACAATTAAACATCATTCTTTTTAACTATTTCTCCAATGTTCCTTCTTTGACTTTTGACACAAACTGGCTGTGAGCTCTTCAATGGTGAGTAAACTGTCATTAAGGCTGGCTCAGATTTTGAAGTAATATAAGGAAAGAACTGCTACTTAAGCAGTATCATAAGAGAGAAAACTAACTGGTGAAGGTGAATATTATATATATTTGCTTCCTAGAACCCTGATAGTCATACCTCTAGCACTCTATCCCAAAAATACTCAGAAAGTTAGTATAGAAAATGTATCTCAAAAATGCACCCAGAAGTTGTTTAATCATTAAAGATTTGTTTAGATCCTTAAAAATCCTTAAGATTTGTTTGTGTTCCCATTAAACTGACAGATAATACTAAGATGGGAGCAGAGTCATAGCACGAGGCATCTTTCTCTCTGCTTGGGAAATTGTTTCCTGCGCTTTTGCACGGCTGACATCCTCAAAAGGATCCCTTGTAACCCAGCGTGCAAAGGTGCAATCCTTTCACAGCAGAACTGCAGTCAGGGAGGGTCATGTGTGCTATTCATCAAGGCTGAATACTAAAAATACTTACCCTGGAGGTAACAGAAAGTTAGTGTGTATCTTAAACAGCCCAAGAAGTGAGCAATAATGCCTAATAGTTGTTAGTGTTCTGTACCTGATCTTCTCTTCAGTGTAATTAATTGGAAATTTTTCTCTGTCTTGAGCAGTACCAGTGCTGGGCCCTGCAGTCTCTAAACAAACCAGCTGTAAAATACTTCCTAGTTCCTTTCTCATTAGTGAGAACATACAAATATTAAACCTGAATGTTTCACCTGAGTGATTTTGTTCAGTTCTGCTACAGTAAAAATAAAGGGATTACTTATCCATGCAGTCAATCTTAAACTTGAAAAGCTCTAGCTGGCAATCAGTTTTTAATGGTGGAAGAATACCTCGTTACACAAATACTGTTGAACCTTTTAGGATCACACACCAAAGGGAACTAGGTATCATGGGTTCTTACAAGAGTTTTATGCATGCAAGTTTGAAATTTTTTTATAACTGTGATGTGCTTGCATAAAGAAGATTCACAGAATTAAAAAAGCCCAAAAACCAACCAACCAACCAAAAAAAAAAAAAAAAAAAAAAAAAAAAAAAAAAAAAAAAAAGAGTTTCATTCCCCAGCATAATACATGTTATTCTATCAGGAATTCCTTGTAAAATGGCTGCTCAGGGCATAAATCTGATGCAAAATACATTCCATAATCTAGCTTCCATTAGTTAGATCATTAGCAGATTTTGTAAACATTAGCTGTAAGCATATTTATGAAATTCTTTATTCCCTTCTGTTGCTTAAAAAAACGTTATTTATGTATTCCACCAATAAACATATTTTTAAATATATGAAACTTCTGTTCTAAAGAAAATGCAAGTATTGCAAAAACTGTTGTTAAGTTAGGCAATAACACCCTATTTACACTGTTTCTTTTACTTAAAGCCAGGACCAAAATACTTGTGGTCTATACAAGTGCTTTCAACATTTCACACTTAGCAAAATGGGGTGAGAATGTAAACAAGCATATCTAAATTAGCATTGCAAACTTACTAGTTTGTATATTTTGCAAGTTTGTTTGAATTTGTTGCTTTGAACTAGAATGACATGATTTATATTGAAGAACCCCCTCAAAAATATTCTTTGTGAAGTCCTTCCAATATAGGAAAAAATACTCCCCTCCCTCTCACCCTTGTCTTAGATACATTACAATGTTTTGTACCTTCTCCTCTTTATCCAGCTGATCTATTATCTTGAGGGGATTGTATTTCTGAAAAGCTAAAAGAAACATTCATCCGTCAGGCATAGATCATAAACTTCACATTGAACGCACATGAAATGTTTAATTTTGTGCTCTACAAAATATCACAACTTCCTTATCACCCTGTTCCACCCTTTCCATCCCTGTTTCTTCTCTCACTGAGATATCTGCACAAGGTTAAGGAGACAAAGTCAAAAAGAACTAAATGTAAGAGAGTCCTCTACCAAACACGTAGAAAGTAATCAGTCTTATCCCCAATTAATTCTGAAATCTGGGCAGGTGGTTAGTCCTGTAAGGGGCCTGATCTGCAGAGAGTGCAAAACAGTGTCACTTCACTGCAATACAATTAGACTAACTTCACACCATCTAAGAATACACTTTGGGATTTAGTTTAGCTAATGCCAAAGCTAAGAAAAAGCAATCCTTGATTCTTAAAACCAAGGTCAACTTAGGCAAGCAGTAACTTATTGCTTGCTTTCTTTGTTTATCATTCACAGTGTTGTTATTTTATCTTTTATTAAGAAAGGAAAGATAAGTGCTTTAAGGTGTATCTTTCAACGCTTAAAGCATTTTATAGGTCTGTGTAGACAACTGATGCTATCGTCAAAGTCAATAATAAGAAAATGTACTCTGTAAATTGTATTTTATTCTCACAGTTTAAGGATTTTAGTAGCTGCAGGGATTCATAATGCAGGTATATGAAAATTATAATTTCTTCCTATTTTGCAAACTTTTTATTATGTGTGCTATAGGCAAGCTAGAAAAGATAGGTACAGCAGTGATTGAGAAGGGATATATTATTGCCACATTATAATGCACAAACAAGTTTTATGTTTTTCTGCATAGAGCTAGAAGCTCAAATTTATTGAGTCATAGAATCCTATCATCACTCAACTTTTAAATTAAGGTAACATTCATTGATTTATATCAGACATAAAGAAGTTCCCTTGTCACAATTCTTTCTGATACATAGGGTATAGTTCTGATAAAGTATGAGAGTATGCAATAGGGTCATTAAGAATTATTTATATGCATGTAAAAAGAAAAGCAAAATATGTTCATTTTTACTGCTCACCTCTTCAAAGTGACAGCTTCTTATTATCTTCTATTATGTACTAAAAATATTCAACAAATATGATTGAGCAATTTTTGACTTTATAGGGTTTACAGATAAAATGTAAATGCAATATACCTAGAAGTCAGAAATACATCTTTGAGAAAGGGATACAATCATATCTTCTCTTGTTAAATATGACAAGGTAAAGAAGATTATGACAGTCCACTTTGATAGCTAAAAATTCACTCCCTTGTCTGGTTAGTAATAAGTAGGCATCCCATCCTATTTTCTAAAAGGAGTCAGCAAATGCCCAGGGAGTAAGTTAAAACAATAGGTAAAAGTTTGTGGTTAATTAATTTTCACTTTTTTTGAGGCTGCAGGTTGCACATATGGGCATTCTTGTGAGCTGTATTTGTTTCCATGAAGAAAGCTTGCAGATCATGGTTACTGTGTATATGTACACATTCTTGATTATACTTCATATTTACTGGGATCCTCATATTCATGAAGAATAGTGGACATTTTCAGAGGTGTTTCAGTAAATAGCACCTGTAGAAAAAGTACCACTGTTTGGTTCTATATTTATAATCCTCCTTCAAAACCACCTCTCCCAAACCAAACAACCACAGACAAACAATTGTTCATTTGAAACTCTTCAGAATGTTGGAAAAGACCTCCAAGGCCATCAGGTCCAAGGTTTGACCAAAACCCACCATGCTGACTACACCAGATCACGAAGTGGCACTTCTGCCTGTCTTCTGAACACTTCGAGGGATGGTGACTTCTCTTTGCTATCCTGTTCCAGTCCTTAATGACTCTTTCAGTGAAGAGATTTTTCCAGCCTGAACCCCACCTTGGCTCAACTTGAGGCTGTTTCCCCTTGTCCTATTGCTAGTTGTCTAGGAGAAGAGGCTAATCCCCATCTCCAGCCTTACCACAACCTCCTTCCTGTGAGTCTACATTTCTAAAAACATTTTAATCAAGATTCCCAAAAGGGAAATAAATCCAATTTTTATTCCAGAATTTTATTAAACTAAATGCTTACTTCTGCAAACTATGGTTGATTGGGGAAGTTGAATTTAAAAACTAATTACTCTGGTTTATTGAGAAGATTATGGAGAAAGCACCGAACAGAATGATCAGAATTCAGAAACAGTGACAATATTGGAAACATTCTGTACTGAGATACTTTACAATATATCCAGCAGTCAATTTTAAAAATTACAGCCCATCAATGGTAAGCTATTTCCTCATGATAAATAAATGCTCCCTAGAAAATCAGACAGCCCATTAAATGCATATATTCTAGTTTTTAAATAAAACAAAACAGAGCAACCTAGTCTATAATTTTGATATTGCATTTGGATAAGGCTTACTGCTATTGTTTCAAATAACCCAGGTACTGTATATGTAAATGTTGTATAAAATGGACTCCAGTTAATTTCTATGAGGAGTTGAAATACTCTCTCTGATTGAAGAAAAGTTCATGGGAAAAGAAACATATGCATTGGGGATTTTTTCTCCTAGTAATTTGATTTGGCATTGTGCTGGGTGGTTGCTATTATTTCTTATTTCAGTTGTCCCCAGTTTTCAGGAAGAAATTATCATCTCTGTCATTTAATGCAGTGCAATTCCATAAATATGAATGGGGATAATTAAATGAATATTCTGATGCTAGGTGGATCTTAGTGGTGAAACTGAACAGAATAGAGTAGGAATTAGATCAATAGAATTGCAAACACTGAAAAGAAGGAAATTGCTTGACACTCACAGCACTAAGCTCTTCTAAGTTATATTTTGTTCTTGTAAAACACTCTTCATGCTTTTTTAATTAATAAAACTGTTATCTACAATTTCATTAAAAAAAATCCATGTGTCTATTATGCAGCTTGAAAAATGGTGAAAGTCCCTTAAATAATGGAGCAACTTGAATAGAATAAGAAAAAAACACCAGAAATGTTCAGTCTGCAATGATTTTATTAGCTCTTCTATTTCTTTTCGAAGTCAGTTCAGTTAGTTTATCCTGCATGGGAAATAGTATTTAAATTAACTTTGCTGTCTTTGCTTGAAAGATGATGTGAGATGATTATGTGAGCTTTGCAGCTTTCCAGCAGACTGGCAATAACAAAAAACAACCACATTGTTTATATCTTAGTAATGACATATCTATTTCCGTAATCAATATTTGCACATTGCTTCATTTCAAAAGAGCCCTCTTTCCTAGGATTGCTTAGAGATGAGTGGTGAAGGAGCTGGAGAGGTGCTATATTATACCAAAGGAGAGAGAGCGCGGCACTATATTATAACTCAGATTCTTGGTATTTCAGCTAAAATTGTCTTTTATACTTTTGGGTGGAAGTTAAATTGCCATGGTGTATGTTCTTGAGTTATAAATAGGTATATGGGCAGTCTTTTATAAAGATCTTTTTAACACTAAGACATTTGCATGTCACCTGGAGTCAAGCTGAGTTTTGCTGGTTTTCCTCCAATAATCTGGAAAAAATTCAAAGGACATCATGATAAATTATAAAACTCCAAGGCTGAGTCTAAAGTATAGTTACTGGCAAATGCCATGCTGATTTACCTGACGTTAAGATGAACATATGCAAAAAGATGATGGGAATAAAAACTTTTTCATCACAAGGCTAATTCCACTCTTTGCTAATAGTCCTGTCTTAGCTAATACACAATATCTGGGCAACTTATTATTTAGTGTATAGATTTTTACTACTGGATCTGATTTGACTTTTACTCCACCACATTCATTTGGAGACACTAGTGGAAATCACACCCTTAACTTTATAGGTGCCTTTCAATGCTTCTTAATAAATGGTGTTTATTATTTTCAAATAAAGCACTGATCAAATTAGCAACAGATCTAATTTTGATTAACACATTTTTGACATTAAGAGAAAAATTATAGAACAAATCATTATTAAAATACATCATTTAAAACAAGCACTTTATCCCATTGTTCTATGCACCTATTTAGACTAAAATATTTTCCAGGTTTTATTAGATTTTCTTTCAAGCCAGTTTTAATTCTGCACTTGAGTCTTCACCTAGAGGACCTCAAAAAACCAAAAAAAATCCCCAAGATTCACAAAATGCATAAGTACTTTAAATTCTAATACAGTTCAATCACAACAATGCCTGTATTTCTTGCCTCAAAATGTTTTTGCCTGTGCTGAACCATTTACTGACAATTTTAAAGACAGGATTTAGAGAATTAAGTAAAATATATGCTTTAAAGCCCAATTTAATTTCCTAAGTTGTACAGAACACTACCCTACTGCTTAATAAAAGATCATATTGTGTTTGTCACGGGGAGCAGAAGTGATAGGAGAAATATTTTGCTCCATTTTCAGCACAGATCATACAAACCTAATTAGAATAAATATTCTTCTTATATTAACTTCATAACAAGATTTGTCACAGGCAGTTAAGAAAATATGTAGACAGCATGTCTCACAGAAAATACGTGCTGAAACTACTCTAGGTTTTATTTATTTTTGCATAATTTACATATCACTTAGTCCATGTTATGTTCATACATAATAAGAGGAATCCAAGCTGTATGAAGGTTTACTCATCAAGTCATTTATAGCTACTCTTCACATGGTGTATTCATCTGTTCAGGTGAACTGTTCACTTAAGATTTATATCTGATAAAATATAGATTAGTAATTGACAACCATGACATATCTTTCCCATAAATTGGGTGTCTCACCCTTGGTAACAGTTTAATGATAGCTAAAAAGGACAGCACTCTGAAGAACTTCCCAGTTTGTGTTTTTGCACAAGAAGTGCAAGTAAATCTAACAGTTCGTGATCTTTCTCGAATTATTTTTACAACTTTAGGTGAATCACTGTATCACTGTAGGTGATTTAGTAGACTTAGAACAGGAATCAATAAATAATTTTAACTATTATCAGTATTTTAAAAATAATTTTAACAGGAAACTTGTGTCAGTAATAATATAAGACTTTGTATTTAAGATTTCTTCTGATGACAGAATTATCTGTCTTGAAATATGGGAAACATATTTCAAAAAACCCAAATAATTGAAAAAAACCCCAAACCCTAACCCACTTTTTCTTTTATTTTAATGCCTGCCTAGCAGGTTAGGAGATAAAAAGCAGGCATGATTTTTATTTTTCCCTGCTAGATACAATTGCAGATTTAGAGAATTGCATGCTTTCCTTTTAGAGCCAACATTTCAACCCTGTCAATATGTGACACTGTGAATTCTGAAAGCAATGACAGAATTAAAAAAAGAAAAAAAAAAAGAGAGACAGCAAGGAAGCTGGACAGCTGTTATTTTTGGTTAAGGATATTATAGTTTATAAAGAAAGCTCCCAGAGAAGAATGCAATGTTTATGTGCACATTCCTTACAGATGATAGTCATTAAAGAGAGGCTTTGTGGTTAACCCCTGTCAGTGGGAATGTATGGATTCTGGCAGGAAAAAGAATTATATACCATCACAATTTGCAGGAAAGTTTTATTTTTAAAGTATTGACTACATGGTTATGAAAAAGATGTTTGAGGAGAGCAGTAGGGAAGTGAAGATTTGTTCTTGCTCCTCCTCAAATAAGTAGATGAAATAAGGCCCATTTATTTAATAGAGGAAAACCTAGTTTAGAAAATTCTATGCTAAAGGTAGAGAGGCTTTACTAATTTTATATTCAATTTACAGAACATTTCTATAGCATGAACTTAGGATAGTTTTTAAAAAAAAAATTAAATTCAATTAATTTTAAAGGTTTTACAGCAGCTTCTCTACGTCAGAAAGATACTTTGGTAAATATCTGATGTTTGACTGATTCAACCAGGATTTACTTTGCATCAACAGCTTAATAAATTATTCTATTGAGAAGACAAATCAGACACATAATTATTTAAAATTGTAGAATAATAATCACTACTGTCTCAAATAAATCATAATACAGAGAAAATGGTTTCCTCCTCTATTTGATGAATTGACTTTCTGAAGAAAAAATAAAATAAAATCAGAATCACTGAATGAATGACAGAATTATGGAAAGAAGTCCCTTTGGGGTTTTCATAAAAAATTATACTTTCTAGCAGTCATATAGGCCTTCTGTCACTTCTATTTGGATGAAACAATATAAAACAATTTGCACAGTATTCCACATGCTATTGCACATTGATACACCTCCCCCAGAAGTCTGAACATGTACCTAATCTTAATCAGATGGTAATAAGATTTAAAGTGCAAGAAGCTGATACATGAAGTTTAATCTCTTCTTATGTGTTAAGAAGGACAATCACGGCTAAGTTTCAAAAAGACATTTTAAAAAGCCATGTATTAAACTGTAATGTGGCAGAAACAGTCACTTTTGCAGACAAAAGGATGAGATATACAAATATATGCATGCAAAAATCCAACTACTTTGAAGAAACAAGTAAGTTTTCCAGTTTTAATTGCATTTGATATTGCTTAACAGGAGAAATCATGCATGAGCAGAATTTTGAAAAAGCACATTTCAAAAGAAAAACTGAGACTCTGCTTTTTAAAATTATTAAAATCTCTCTAAAGAATCATCTAATATTCTAGCATTCTTACTAAGTAGATTACATTCTGAAATATTCCTCAATTAGTTAATTGTCCTATGCTTATTGAAATCAATAGCAATCAGTGCTGGCTCTGTACAAAAGACTCAACCTTATTTAGGCAATTTTTTGGTTTCAGGTAGTTTCATCACTGAAAGGATAGTTAAGCATTAGAATGGGCTGTCCAGGGAAGTGGAAGAGTCACCATCCCTGGAATTGTTCAAGAAATGACTGGAGGTGGCACTTAGTGCCATGGCCTAGTTGACAAAGTGGTGATTGGCCAGAGATTGGACTCGGAGATCTTTGAGGTTTTTTCCAACCTCAGTGACTCTATGATTCTACTCTATGATCTCCAATTACCTAGTGTAGCATCTTTACCTGGCTATGGGCGGCACTGCTTGCGTGAAGTTAACTGGGATATCTATGATGCAGCACGGCACAGCATGGTGTAGCAACATCCTGCTGTAAACCAGCAGAGGGGGAGGTGACCAGCTGCTAGGGATGTCACTGCTGGTATTCTGGAGCATGTTGTACATAGATCTTTTCATTTTTGAAGATCACAGTAAGTTAAGCAAACTAAATAAACAATGGGTTTCAAACCAGCTAGTGTTACACCTTTGCATCTGGGGTTGATACAGTCCAGATCCTCAGTTGTTATAAGCGGCTATCAGTGGAGGAACATGAACTTGGAGCTGCCGTGATTTATACTTAAAGTATGGGTGGATTTGGGTTGATTTCTTCAGGGTTTTTGTTTGGTTTGGGGGGTTTTTCTCTGTTGTTTTTTAGGCTGGTTTTGTTGGATTTTTTGTTGGGGTTTTTTTTTTTTTGGTGGGGGGGAGGGGGGTGACAGTGTGGGGACAGTTGTCTTTCCCATTTCTTTTCCCATAATCTGTGTTTTTTATATCTTTGGTCTACCCATCTGCCCAGACTTTTCTTTACCTATTCACCTATTCTTGGGCACTACATGTTGTTGCAGGATGTGAATTAACTTAATATTAAACCTCAAAAGGTAATAATCCCATTTTGAAAGACTTTGTTTAGACCTCACCTAAAATCAGCAAGAGCAGGATATGTAAGACTGAGAAAAAGACTTAATGAGGACAGACTTAATAATATACAGCTACATGAAGGGTTAGTGGGGGAAGTGAAGATATGAACCAGGAATGAACTCGTTTTCATTGCTGTATTCAAATATAAATCGTGTGCATAAGCTAAAATGGTGAACACAGACATGAAAGGGGAAGAAAAAGGGAAGTGTTTAAAGTTTGTTGAGACAGAAAGAGATGTCTGAAAATTTTGCACGCACTTATTATTCTTATCCTAGACATAAAATAACTGTATTGTGTCAGTTTGTTCTTACGTTAAATAGGAAAATGCTGAGATAGGAAGGAAAAGCGTGGTAAAAAACATTCTTCAGTTACAAATGTAGCACTGCACTACATGGTGTTGCTGCTTAAAACAAAAGAATTATTTCAAACCCTTTCTGCAGTTTCTAAAAGGCCTTTCTTTAACTGTATTATCACCATCGGACAAATCACATCTTTTTCTTGCTAACTGGAAAATGCAACTTTGTAACTGAATTAAAAAGCTACTGTAAAACAATGATCCAGAGCACTGTCTAAAAGCATTTGCTAGGACAGTCCTTCATTCTGTCGTTGTACATGCTCAGGGCACAGTTTTTGACAGGGACTAATGGAAGATTGCATTTTGATGGCTAAAGATAGTTACAAAAACAAGAGAGAAAAAAATTGAAATGTCTTTTTTTTTGCAATACATCACAGTGTTTTGTAGTGGGAAAGCTTTTAAAATAGTAAGACGCAGATGAGCGGTGTGTACTCTTACAACCTACCCTCTTAGAAGGCAGAGCAGAATGACAGCAGGGAATTTGAAAACTTAAAAATTAGCTAAGAAAGCATGAAGAAGTGTTCTTCCCCAGCGAAAGCAGCTGATCAAAAAGGAGATATCTGTCATATTACACCTGAGTAGTAACTAACCAGCTCTTAGTCCCTACAACCATACTTACAGGTTAATCAGACTTGTAAGTCCTGGGCTTCTCAGGTTTTGCTGACTTATATAACCAATGTTGCTACTAAGCAGGGATTCCAATTCTTGGATTCCTTGTCTTGTTTAACTAACCTTGTATTCAATTTTTAGAGAGGTCTCTGTCTGGATATATAAAGAACATGCCTGACATCTTTCCATCACAATGCACTTTATTTACTGTAAGGAATTTGTGTTCATTTTCTGTACAAAAAGAAATATACAAATATTTATATATCTATATAGTTTTTTACTTAAATATACACATATATGAAGATATATTTTAAAAGTAAAAGACATGCATAAAGCATTTCTGGTAATCTAACATCAACTACAAGAGGAGGAGATACAACTAAAAGTTACAAAGCAGATCACTCAGTTCCCTTCCCATACTGAGGAATAACATGGTTTGATAACAACAGACTAATGGTGGAACTATACTGGAAAACAAAGACTACAAATAAGACTGGGTGTTTCAAAGGTGGGCAAGGGACTGAGCAGTAATCCAAGTTTTGAAGTATTTGACCCATGCAGCCTCTCACAGGTCTCAGCATCAGAAAATATTCCCATTCAGGGTCTCAGTGGCTTTTCAAGCAGCTCAGATGCTGAAGAATATTAAATAGGACTAAGATATGGTTTGCTAATTTTCTTATAGTTCTATTTTTTTTCTCTTCTGATGCCCCCAGACAATTCAGGACATAAAGAAGCAGGTTCCCACTCAGACACATTGTAGAGAGTAACTGTCTCTGAAGTTCTGCTAACACACATTGAGCCCTTCTTCACTTACTGCAATTTGAGATCACCATGGCAAATGTGGGAGATATTGAGTGCTGGAAAGGGTGAAGATGAAAAGAATGGAAGACAGATCCAGATGACATGCAGAGTTTACAAAATACCCATTAAATGAAAACTTTATTCTAAAAATCTCTAATGTAAAGCCAGATTATGTCACAGAGTTGAGACATTTGAAAGTAAAGAAAAAGTAGAGAAAGGTCACCTAAAATCAGTTGAAACCGGGAGACAAAAGAAAGCAAAACAAATAAGCAAACAAAAAAAATCCCTTATTAAACCTTCTGTAAACAAGGTGAGACCTGAGACTGTAAACTCTTGATTTTATAAACCTGAGCTACAAAATGAGGACCAAGTTATTGGTATGTCACTTCTCTTTGAAATTAATTTTATGCTGCAGTTCAGCACAATTAAATTTTTGCCCCTAAGACATCAGTGAAAAGGAATGGGAGTTATTTGCTTTTTTTTTCCTCCCCCCTCAATGACATTTCTTTAACAGCAGACAGGAATTTGCCCTCTGTTTTCAGTTTGTATAACATCACACTGTGCTTAAATAACCTACAGGGTGAAATTCAACCTGATGTAGCTTTAGTTCTTTCAGGAAAATACAGCTATATTTTCCTTAGCAAGTTACTCTTCTGAGGTTTGGTATAACATCTGAAATATTGCATTTTAAGGATCAAAGGAAATGTCACCCATGGGGTACAGTGATGCTGAAAAATACAGAAGCCACAGCTCCTCACAGAGGAACAAAGTTTAAACAAAGATACAACAAACCCAACAATGCTGGGTCACAGTACACTGAGAAAAGTCAAGCAAACACAAATAGGTCATGCTCCACTTACAGTCCTACAAACTACACCCTGTAAACATCCTTTGAACAACAATAACTTTAGTCTACTTTTCTAAATGTTCAATGTATGTATTTTCTTTAGACAAAGGCATATAAACAGGGCATGCTTTTTTCTCTTGAGAGTTGCTTTTTCCTTTTCTGTCTAAATCATTTCTATGCACTACAGAAGCTCTGTTTCAAAGTTAAATTCAATAAGTAGGACTAATTAGTCAAATTTCTAAAAGGGTTAAACCAATCCACATAAGTCTCAAGTACAGGCAGACAGGACAGTCCTAGAATGTAAAGATGGAAATCAAATTTTGAAAACCAATAAAAAAATTATGGAAGTTAACTTTTGGCACTTCTTATCTTAAAACAACAGCACAAGCAGTACATAATAGCCACAAAAGATTGGCTTTTTTCACAGCAAAGGGTGTATTCAATGAATGCATCATTGCTTTGCTGTTGTATTATCCAATATCAAACCTAACATCTGTAAGAGTATCCCTTATTCAGAGGAACAGTGTGTGGATCTGTAGCCTGAAAACAGTTGACATAAGCAGAATGCTGTTTACAAGTCTGCTTGGTCAGCCTTCTCATATTATTCACAATAAGCACTTAGGTCACGTGGTGGTTTTTTGCATCTTGCTGGATGATTTGAATTTATTTTAAACAGAAGGATAATAATAAATAAAGCAGTAATTAAGAGCACATGGTGTTGTATCCACTAGTTCTTTTCAATGTGAAAATCAGATACATTTTGTATCTATGTTTTGAACTAATTTGTATTTTGAAGACTTAATAAGTTACTTGGATTCCAACTACACCTTTTTACCTGAGGAAAAAGAATATATTGTCTAGTTTTTGGGAAATATTTATTCCTACTTACAATCAAACTATAGATAGAAAGTCTACAGATCTTAGTATTTGTACAAGAGAAGCATTCATTTTTCTAACATTCATTTTTCCCTTCAGAAATCCTGTACTTGTTAGAATCATGTTCTTGAGATACTGTGTACTCTGTGCTTCTCAGTGAGACTCTTCACCCTTAAAGATCTTCCTTCTAATTAAACTTTATATTAACTACTGAATGCAGACAGGTTTTCCTGCTTTCAATTACATGAAGTTAGTAATTCACTGGCTATATGCACATTAATTTACCTAGAACTTAATGGAATTTGCCTACCCGGTTTCAATTAATACTCACATTCGCAGAGCTATGCTGAAACTCCATTCACATTCCATATATTCTTGCCTGGTGAAAAAATAGTTGCACATGCATGTGATTGCCTCTTTGGATCCTTTTCAAAGCCTTCTTTAGGAATCTGAATACGCCCTTCTGTGGGAAAAACTGCAGAAACAAAAAAAGGAATGAAAACTCTTTAAGACCATCCTTCCTCCTAGAAGTTTCTCAGAACCTGATTGAGGGCTTCAGATATAAGGAATCCTAAAAGAGCATGAACCATCAAAGCCTCCAGCATCAAAACATTTTGGTTTCACCTTTCACTGCACCTCCTACTTACAGCTATTGGTGTAGAAAGAGTAAAGCACAGAGACAGAGGAGATGCAGCCCTGGGAAAGATGTTTAAAAGGGTATTCCACCCTGGAGGAAGCCTGGCAGAAAGGTTATCTAAGTCGTACTATTTTTCCGCTTTGATCCCTGCTGGGAAAATACACACCTTTCACTTTCTCAACGTCTGCTGTCCAGAGAAACAGCAAAGTATCTGCAGCTACAAAAGAATTGTATGCTCTGTATATGCATGCACACAAACATACTCAAACATACTGAGAGCATAAATCAGCAGATACTTACAGTGATTCATTCACTGTGAAATCATACTCTGCCAAATCAATGAGTTACTGCTGTGCAACCGAAGGTAAATCTCACTCATTGTGGATGATTAGTATCTATTGTGTTTGGCAGGATTATGTCAAAGTGTAATTGAAAAGAAATTTTCCATCTTATGCATGAAAAGTACTGTAAACATCACAGGCAATATTGTGAAGGGTATCTTTAAAAATTTAGTTCTGAACCACTGAATTTTGGAAACAGTGAAAGAAGTCAAAGAATTTGGTTACAAGAAAATTATCATTAGAAAGGTAGGTTTGTTGTATGTTTCCATTTATACCTAGACCAAAGAAGCACATGATGTGCCTCACGATTCTAAAAAATATAATGTTTGTCTCCAAGGTGTTCACATATCCCACTGGCAATGTAAATCAATTGCTGTATAGGTGTAAAGTATAATAAATGGATCTTGGTGAACCAGCTATTAAAAATTTTCACTCTGCATGTTTTACTGATTTGTATGAGAGCATCTGTACTGACTTACACACAATGCTCAGGGAAGTGCATTTATGTTCTACCTGCTTATGAGCTGAATTACTGAAAAGCCTTTGTAGAAGAGTGCTTCTCAGACCTCACATAGCATAAATAGCTTTGAAGAGGTCAGACATTTAGCCTCTTTCCTGATGCTTGAACTGTAGGTGTCTGTGTTTTAGTATTTGGAAGGGATGAAGAAAAAACAAACAACTGTTCATCTATTGTTATTAATCATTTACAGTGAAGTAACTATCCCACATTTGTATGAGCTAAATCTAGCCAATGTGCAATTAATTAGATGTGAGGATCAAAGCTGCTTGTTCCTTCTGATGTATTATTTTTATAATATATTTTTAAATGTTCTGGCTTTTCTTTTTATGCCATCAAAGAATAATAGAATGGCATGGGACATGTGATCATAGACATTCACACTGATTCAATGCAACACATGCAGAGGTTGAAGCTAAATAAGCAATTTTGTACTAATTTATCCCTTATGTAATTTACAGAAAACTCTGATAAAGAAGGTCATTCAGAAGAACGTACATTTATTTCTATGAACTTAGCTCATGGGTTAGAATTTTCAAGGACATTTAAAGGTCAAAATTGCCCAGCATAAAAATTAAATAAACAACTGGATATTCATGAGATCGAGGGGGGAGTGTCACAAGACTGGGGAGGGGGTGTTGGGTTTTGTTTTTGATGGGGGAAGGTTAGCTTTTGTTTTAGGTTGTTTTGGTTTTGGGGATTTTTTGGCCAGGGAATCCAAAACACCACACTTTTATTACTTTCCCATCTTTTTAATATCAAAGAAAGGGCACATTGGTCCAAGTGGTTCTCATTATATGCTTGGAATATGATTACAGAAAATCCCTTCATGGCAGTTCTTGCTTTGCAGGCCTTGGGGGTTGTTTGGGAGGGCAGATGATCCTGGGACTATCTGATTTAAGAACCATCTCTTTCTACCCTAGTTACTAACACAAGAATGTAAGAATGGTCTTAATGGATTAGTCTGGCCCAGTATTCTGTGGTCCAATGGTGAATAATAGAGATGTCAAGGGAAGAACTGATCAGAATCAATTAAAAGAATTAATATCAGGTAACAGCTGAACAGGTGGGCCCAGAGGGTTGTGAACAGTGGCACAAAGTCCAGATGGAGGCCAGTCAGGATCCATCCGAGAGGCTGATGCTGGGGCCATTGCTTTTTGACACATTCATTAATGACCTAGTCACTCCTCACGTGAGGAGAGGCTGAGAGCTGTGTCTGCTCTGCCTGGGGAAGAGATGGCTCAAGGAGGATCTTACCAATGTGCATAAATATCATATGAGAGGAAAAGAAGATGAGGGAGCCTAACTCTTCTCAATAGCGCCTAGTGAAAGGACAAAAGGTAGAGGGCACAAAAGTAAACACCTGAAGTGCCCTCTGAACATAAAAAACACTTTTTTGCTGTGACAATTGTCAAACACTGGCATAGGTTGCCCAGAGAGATCATGGAATCTCCACTGTTGCAGATATTCAAAACTCAGTGGCACACAGTGCTGGATAATCAGCTGTAGCTGACCCTGCCTGACCAGGAGGGTTAGACTGGGTGATTTCATATCCCCTTCAACCACTCAGAGACTCTGTGTGATCCTGTGACAACAGAAATATCTTGGGAAGAATATTAATATAAGGTAAGCACATAGAGATATTTCTCCTGACAGTCTGTGTTGGGAATTTCTTTAAGGCAGAAGTGGTGTTTTGATATTTAATAGAACAGTCAAATTTCATAGTTTCTCAGAAAATTGTTCCCTCTTTCTTTCTTCCACCATTCAAACAATGATTAAATAGTTAACACTCTGAAAAGACACTAATTTCAAACTGTCTACAGACTCATAAGATCCACTAATTAATTTCAGTCTAACACTTTTTAACATTATCCCTGCAATCTGTAAGTGTGTTTACAGTATAATATAATTTACACATAAGTATGGATGAGTTCAGGGGCAACTCACCATTTGCATTAACTTTTCGAACAAGGTAAATGCTTAACTTGCTACGGTACCTTTGGACAGCAATTCCTAATGTCTTAGATAAGAGCAGGCTAGAAAGCAACACATCGGAAACTTGCTTGCTGATGTAGCCTGGTTTATTTACTACATATATTTGTGTTAAGAACACTTAATATACTAGATCTCTTCAAGGTCTCTTATAGTAAAACCAAGCTTTATTAACCTGCAAGATTGCAAGGTTTTTCAGGTTCTTAGTTTGAGAAAATTTTCATGGAATCTAAAATATTCCCTAGGGATTAATACACAGTAAATCTTGAAAGATATATCTTGAGGTACAGGTGCTGAAATGGCAGACAAGGTTTGTTTTTTGCTTTTCATTCTTTGCTTTTTTTGAATTATGCCACCCTTTAAGACTTCAGCAATAAACCCTGTTATTACACTGCAGTAGCACATTACTTTCCTAAATGATAGCTGTATGCTTTTCCAAGGCATGAGAGAAAACATTTGGTTTAGAAGTCATTCACCATCTTTACTCTTACACAAAACAATATAGAAACACATAGTTGGTTCCAATGTTGTCTCCTGCACAAGTTAATTATTGTTACTCTAACTTTCCTGAGTTATTTTTGGTGTCTCAATATTTCACAACTAATAATTTAGGATATGGCCCCTTAGGTGCTTGAATATCAATAGTATTCAGTGGCATTTTGAAGTAATTAATGTATAGGACTTGGGCATGTTAATAAAAGGTCTTTTTTGTGTTTCTCTTCCTCACAAAATGAATATACTAAAACCTTCTAGCCACAAAGTGTTATTACAAAAATAAACACATTGAAGTTGTGGAGTAAATAATGTTTACATGATACGTAAGATGGTAGTTACATAGACTCTTAGCACTGGATTTTGAGAGAGATTAATGATGTAGGACAGTTTCATGCTGAAAGGACTTATACTAGAAGGGTAGCTTTGCTACATTTTTTTACTTTTCTTCTGCAAAGGAAATTAAAGTAAAATGCCAATAGCATCAGATAGGATGTCACTGAACTGTATTTATTTTATCTAATTATCCAATGAATTTGAAACTTCCATTCTTAAATCTTGCTATTTATAGTCAGATAAAGAAAATACCCAAATTGTGGATTTCACTTGCCCAGGTAACCTATCTTATGTGCTCCCTAAAAACATTCAAGAGTTTTGTATCCTGCTCAGACAGTTGTTTCATTTGGGTTCAGGGAGCCACGAAGAAGTGTTTCATGGCCACAGATCTAGGAAAAACAATGTAATGAGAGAGAATTAAATGGAGCAGCTGGAACTGGGCTTCTCAAGAAATTGAAGGTCTTCTCGTTCAGATTCATCATATCCAAAAAAAAAAATTATTGTCAAAGCAAACAGACTATATCAACCCCACTGTGGTTAGAAGAGTCAAAGGAAAACTGCTTACACAGAGCAAACCTTCAATTTCTTAAGCCAATAGACACATCCAGGCCCACCATTTAATCCTTATCAGTGAGTACTTTTCCTATGAGGCCACTGAGCATTATAGTGGTAGCAGTGAATCCTTGTCCTTGTTCTCTGCATGTTTCCTGGCAAGAACAAAACCCATTCGTATTCTGGAATGAGCTGCAAAGCTTTCCTCACTGGTGCTGTCTTCCTCTCACTTCCTCTCCTTCAAGTCATTTCTTCTCCTTGATGACAGAAACATGGAGGAAATCATGGAAGAATCCCTTTTTAACACTTTAGGATAGAAGACCAATTGCAAATTCTATTTAATATATTGTTTCTTTTACAAACACTCTCATATTGTCATCTGGAAATGCAATGCAGCACAGCACAACGAAAATTATTTCAAAGGACAGACATCCCTTATGCAGTTTCTGGGGTGAAGGGGAAATAATCAAAGAAAGCAGGAGTTTGGTTTTCTTTTAAAAAAATGCATTCCTGACACTTGAACTGCAAGAAGGAGCATACTTGTGTCTGTCTTTCTGCTATTGTGTCAGGATATATATTAACAAGTGAAAGGGTCATCATGGTATTAAGAAGTCAAACAAAATACTTCTTTAATAACAGAATGAACAGCATAAATAAATAAACTATGGAGGTCTCACTTAGACTAAACCATATTAAACAGACCAGCTTAAAGAAATATTTCAAGAACTTAACCAAACAGAAAAGGAAGTTAAATGAATCTCAGTCATTGGCTAACTCTTTTGGTTTTTAATAATTCAGAATGGGAAATCTGATAGATGTCTTCTTAACAAATAAACAATGAAAACATTTTCCTTGGGCTTGTATGTCACATTTTTCCTAAAATTACTTTAATCAAGCAGCAATATTGATTTTTCTATGGTTGAAGACCATGCTAAACATTTTTTGATCTTGAATATTGTTTAGGGTCCAATTCTGCAACTGGATTTTTCTTATGGAAGGACCATTGTCAGTAACAGTTACAGAATTTCTCCTTACATTTAAGCAGGTAACTTTAAGAAAGAATCATTGTTTGTATTAATCTTCAAATAGTCTGAAAAACACAAGTCCTAGATGTCCAGAGCAACACAAAGGCATGGCAGTATAGGCTTCACTCTATTGCTATTCCCCACTTATTTGCATTTCCAGTAAAAATATTAGTCTTACGATAAAGTCTCTAGAAGTATCCCTTTTCCTCTGAAATTTTAAGCATGTATAAATTTTTTTTTGCTTTTTAAACACACATCTACACAAAACAAGATTAATTCACGAACAAATTTCTTACAGCCAGTGATGAGCTATCAAAAGGTCGGTATATTCAGTTTCCACTGAAATGGGCCACATTCAAACCAGTGACTTGGCTGCAAAAAGTCCATTCCTGCTCCCTGGAGTATCTATCATCTCAGATAGCCTTTTTATTCTGTAATTATTTTTTTCCACTAAAGTACCGTAGGATGATTGGGAAGATACAGACAATTTAACTTCTATATTTGATATTTCATCAAAATGCAGAAAACTCTTTCATGATCAGAGCTTTTATTCTCCTGTGCAGTGATGTCTGCAATTAGAACAAAATTGGAATAAATACAAAATAAGAAATACAGTCCACTGTGTACGAAGACACTCCAGCAAAATATTTTAATCAAAACTGAAGACAGAAGTTAGTGTTGCCAAATATTAAAAAGTATAAAATCTTCATAACACATTTTACAAATACAGTTAACATAATACAATCAAGTACTGCTCTGTTATAGCCACTGAAATTTAATTATGTATAATCTTTTTTCAGTGAGCCTGCCTGACTGAAAAGACTCATTTTCATCAGACAGAAGGAAACAAAATTTTAATAAGTACTTTTATTTATGCAGTTAAGATAGTTGTACAGTCCTTGTCACCACACAGACTAGGCAATTTAACAATGTATTTTGCTGTTTAAATCATGCAAGATGAGAAGACTTGTATGCAGCAATACAGTTTCACATAATGTAGTTTCTGCCTGCTGCCTCCAGTAATGAAATAAGAAGATAGCCAGAATATTTCAAGTAGTTCAGTAAAAAACTTATCTCCTGCCAGCACAAACATAGTTACTTACTGAATAAACAAACTTATCCCATTGCTGTGAAAGTAGCAAGGTTTTTTCCAGTCTGCATTTTACTTTCATTTTGCAAAGGACTATGAGAACATTGTGGTAGTGATTTCATGACAAATAATCACTCAACTGCTTTTGATTCCCTGGCATTCTTCAACTCTGACAGGAAACTACAGGTGGTGATAAATTCTTGCATTTATTTTATATGGTTTTCTTTGGGTCACCAATTAAAAGTGCTACTGTAAAAATATTTCTAGCTCAACACATACAATCCTTAGAATTGTTTCATCTGAACAGTGTCTTGATAATATAACATAAAAATGAAAGTGATGGGTTTTACAGCACAAAAATACTAAAAATATAATCTGAATTCAGTGCATTTGCAGGAAGTTTCAAAACCAACACCTGAAACAGAAAGGCCTCTTATTTATATTGAGGAAACACTTGATATTTTGCTGATCTCAGTTAGATTTTCAGAAAAAGTTCAAATGAAAGTACAATGGAGTGCCCTATTCCTGAACACTTACAGTGGTAACAGTAATAGGAGAGAAAACTAAGCAGGAAGAAAAGTCAATAACTTGAGGGCAGAGAGGGAGTTATCATCAAAGCCAGCCTTCCATCATGTACTCAGATTCCTATTACAGTTATGAGATGATATGTACACAGAAAAGTTGAGATAGACAGCATTAGCAGAAATATCCTTAAAACCTGTTAAAAAGGGAAGAGGGGAGGGAAAGAGAAGAGAGAAAATACAATGCCAAGCAATGAAAAACAAAACAGGTTTAGGTTTGAGTTTTCTTCAAAATAATTCTATTTGATACAATGCCTTGAAAACACCAAATGCCAAATTTAAAGTAATATTTTTCCTTATTACCCTGATTTACTAGACTGCTCTTGATTAACTGAAATACATGTTCTAATTATTATTAATTAATCATTTCCTGTTGCATAAAATATATGTTGAAGTACTCTTTATTCCAGATTTTGGGCAGTACAGCAGCACTGTGACTTATTTTGAATATTGTCATAGGTCTGGCAGAGTATTTGATTCATCAGCCTTGAATAATACATCTAATGTTGCTTCCACAGGTCTGAAAAATTCCATCTGTGCAAGATGCATACAGATGAATGAATCACCACACGCATTTATTACTGGTTACATCTGCTTGCAAGGTACAAATAGACCTAACTACATTGGTTAGTAGAAAAATCTGCATGAAACCTGCAAAAATTGCCTGGTAGAATGGTAAGGTCAAACATCTTAACTGAATGCCAGCTCTGTAGTTCACACAGTACATTTTCTGAAAGCGAAAATATTTCCTTTTCTCTCTCTCTCATGAAACTCATCTGTTGAACTCCACGTAACTACCCCACCAATCTACTTTCTTCTTTCTGCTCCCTATGTAAGACTCTCTTGGCAGATATATCTTTCTCTGTAGTTTGAACTAAAATGAGGGTAATTTTTTCTGAACTTAAAGAAACTGCTTAGGAGTTGTGTTTAGGTGGCATGCAAGTTTTATTACACAGCTTCAGCTTCCAAGACACTAGCTTTATAAAGATTCCCAATATAAAATAATAGTACAGTAGAGTTTGATTTTAAGGGCAACTCATGCCTGAAGGCATGCCCTATAACTCGCTGTAGGTAAGCAATGATGTTGCAATTACATACAGAAAAGGACACAATATATTTCTTGTGACTGACACGCTTATATATGCTTATGATGTGAAAATGGGATACACTGATATTGATTCTTAGTTAGATCCTATTTTGATATGTGTTCTTATTTAACAGACATTGCCCTTTATGTGATCCTATTTATATGAGGGAATTTTTCCATACATTCAGAATGATACAGTATTGGGCTGAAAGAACATTTCTACAGTGTTCATTATTTGTCTAATTTAAATATTAATAACCTATCTGATGTGCTATAACAGTACTAAAGATGGTATAGAGTACCAGAGATAGTATAGACTAGAACTAAAACATGACATAGTTTCATTACGGAAGATGATGTGCTATATTGATCTTGGACATTCTGCAAGGCTTTTAATGATTTAGTTATTTAAAATACAGAACTTTGAAAAACAAGAAAGTAAAGAAGGCAGCAAATCATATTCTCTTTGTTTATAATGAAAGAGAGACAGAAGGTGAACCTGTGCTGAAAAACAGGAGGAAAAAATCGATTGTCAAGTCCTATTCAGTAATAGAGAGCATATGAGACAATAGATAATTTTAATATGGAATACATATATTAATTCTTTTATTTGGAAATTTTGTTTTGACAACACAATTCCTTTGCGTATACCAGAAAAAAATGACACTGATCTATGACAAGACTTGTAATGGAAAGCCAAGTCAGGTAGAGTGGATAGACCAAGACCTTTTTCTTACACAGAGCCACTAAAAAAGGATAGTAAATTACTTTCAAGTACAGGAAAAATAGATTTTATTAGCTTTTAAAGTAGAGTACTTGACTTAATGGTGCCTAGGCAAGGCAGAAAACAAATAAAAAGAGTTCTAAAGGATACTTTCTCTGCCCACTGTGCCCTTGCAGGAGAGGTTCTTGTTGCACGTGCTGGATTAATTCAGCTAGATGGGCAATGTTTAGAGAAGCAAAGAACTGCCACCCAGTACTCATGAAGCCATTATTCTTTCCATTACTCCCAACAGATAACTGTTTCTTTTTGATAAACCATCCTTAAAGCAGAGACTCTCATCTCCTTTCTATGACACTGTGCTGGAACTAGACAGTTAAAAGGAAAGGGGACTTGTCATGCTGAGGACCATCTGTTCGTTCCTTAAATATTCAGGCACTTTCAAGATCCAATAGCCATTCATTGAACTCAGATTATTTTCATTGATTTAAGTTGGATTTTGATTAATAACATAGAGAACACCACGTAAGCCAGGGAAGAAAGGGTTTTTCCACACACTCTTTCTGGACTCAGATTGCAGTAGATGAAATACCAAGTGGGGTGGGAATGTCTAGACAGGAGAGTCCTCTCTTACACTGGATGAAATAATACTCCCAAATACATTGAACTCTAGAAGCTGGATACATGCACACAAAGCTTATCCAGAAATGAATTCTAATATTAGAAATATCAGATAATAACCACCAGTAAGGACCAGGAATCTTCATCTTGATGAAAATTAAGGGTTCTTAGGTGTAAGACCAGATTAATTGCAGCAGAAAAACCAGGTATACTATTCCATTCTGTGGAAAAAGCATTGAGCCTTAGTGACGACGGAAAACAGCTTCCTTTCTATCTATCAGCTTTTCAAAATTCTGATGTCTTCTAGGTTTTTAAATACTTGGATTTGCAAATCCTAAACCAAACCATAACCTAAGATTAATTAAATATGGATGAATAAGCTATCTAGTCTTAAATATGAAGTTTATGACATGGTAGATGCCAGCACAATTAAAATCTCTTTCAGACATACAGTAAACTAAAGTCAATTGGGTTTTAGACTTACATGCTAAATATTTTAATGCTACAGATTTATAAGCTGTAAGTCTAGACCTAGTCCATTAAAAAGGATCGATGACCAAAATAAGAGACAGGATGACTTGGTCTCAGTAGAAACCAATGCCTTTCCTTTTTCTTATAACCTGAAGAATTTTGAAGATTAAAACCATTCTACCAACCCAGGAACATTAGATAAATCCATTGTTTGTGCAGAGTCCAAACTTATTTCAGGTGTTTATTAGTACCACAGTCACTTGGTCTCTTTACTTTTCTCTATAGTTCTTCAAACTCTAATTTTGGATTTAGGACCAATTTTAGAATCAAAAGGACCAGCACCTTAGTACAAAACAGAAAACAGCATTTGTACAACAGTCCTTCTTTTACTTCATTCAATCCTACATAATACTAATGTCACCAGAGCTCTTACAACTTCAGTTTTGTGATCTAATGTCAGCTCTGGGTTTAATGGTACCTGGACAACTAATTCCAATTACTCAAATCCAAGGAAGTCAGATTATTACTATTTTTTAGCACTATGTCATATAAACACCATCTGGACTTCAAGTTTTTTTAGCTTTGAAAGCTCTAAAAGAGCTCAATAACCAGCTCAAGAAAACTCAGGTCAGGATGTCTGGTCTCTCAGTGGAGACCAGATTTTTTTCATCTCCTTTTGTCCTAGAAAGTGCCAGTTATGCCAGCTCTGAACTGGTGAGTCGGAAAATCCCTTTCCTTATTCTAGTGTTAAGCTTGATAAAAAAGATACCAGCTGACATAGCTTAAAAAATAATTTGAAAATTAATGACAGTTATAGCCTAGCCCTTTTCTGATCCTTTCAAACATTGTAATTGTCCAATAATTAGTTAAATCTAAACTCAAAAGTTACTTGTTTTGTAGGCATGAGACTGAACTGATGCATTTCTGCCTTAAGCTCAGTGTATTTGAACTCTACAGAACAGCCCAAGCACCACTGAGTAGGAAGACAACATCTAATAGCAAAGCAGACTTAGCCTACCTTGCTGAGCCACACAACAGAAAAATCCCTGCAGATCTCCATCATCTTTCCACCCCAGGGAATATTGAAGATAAGTGGGACGTTCACTCTTGTTTTGGATGAACTTGCACAAACCATTACCCTAAATTCAATCCCGACCTTTAATCGAAATACCAGTACGGTCCATAACAGTGTAGCTGGTTCTGTTCCAGATGCCAGTATGGCATAGAGTAGAATAAATGTCATAAAAGCAAACTTACATTATGTGATTTTAAAAATTATTTATTACAATACATTGGTGAAGAAAAGTGTGGTGTGAAAAAGTGGCTTGCTTCTGAAGTGATGTTAAAATGTTTCTCAAAAGTTGACATACACAGAGGTGTGTGTAAGACCAAAATGTTTTAAATATGAGGCTGCCTAGCTCACTTCTGTTTAAAGAATATTTTTCTCCCTCCCGTTGCTAAAAAATCAAAAATTTAAAAATCACTCTATAACAGATCAGTTGTCTCTACTATTGGAAGATTTGGGTGTCCTTGGCCTACTAGTACCTGAAGAACTAGAACCTAGAAGCATGAAATGATTTTTTAAGTTTAATTTTTTTCCTCTGTAGCATTGCTCCAGGCTTTCTCTACTATTGCATATGTGTGAATTTAACACATATCCACAAATAGTTGTAGCTTGTAGGTTTAATGATAGAGTTGCCTCAGTAAACTCCTTTTTAGGTTCACAGGCCACACAACAGATTGTCAAGTACCTGAGATTGTTTAGCATTTCATTATACCAAAGCTGATATATGACTATTATTTTGACATTTTTGCCTTGGAAGTCTTGAATAGCACTGTGAAAGAATACCTAATCAAATAGTCAGTGGTATTTTATGCAATAATAATTCTCTAGGGTAAAAGAAAGTCAATAAAAATAATTAAAATATGAAAAGTTAAATATCCTAGCTCAAATTCTGTCAGATGAAGATATGTATGCTAAGGTAATCCTAAAGATTTTCAGGGATTTTGAAAAAGTTTGGTTTAGGTAAGAAAATGTCAGCACTCTCTCAAATGTGTATTTCATAGAACTTGCCCCCCTTCCCCCCTGTAAATGGAAGAGGGGGGCAGGGGAGGGAAGTGGACATTTGTAGTTCAACCCAAGTTTTCAAAGAGTAGGCAAGAACAGCCAGAAAGACAGAATTATTTTTTATTGCCCAGGTCTGCATTTACTAGACAGGAAACAAACTAGAGTGGTAAAGGAGTATATACCCTTGACTACAGGCCAGGGAAATGGTAATTATGAAGTTTTGGGATGTTGTTTTGTTTTGCTTTCCAAAGGCTATAACTAATTCAGGTCTGGGGAGTTCTTCCTAAGACCAGATGAGAAAAAGGAGAACAACCAGAGCAGAACTGTTACCAAACAGCCTCGTTCTCCCTGTATAAATGCAGTTCAGATAGAACACAGGTTTTGTGCTGGCCTTTTGTACTGAACGGAATTTAGTTCTTACTGTAAAACCAATCAGGTCAGTTCATATTTAATTGACAGAGAACTCACTGGAAACTGTGTCTGACCCCTTTACTGAAAAGATGTATTTGCCCTCTGTCACAGACACTCGATGTTTATGGCCCCATTATTGCCCTTGAGTCACAGGCTGCCATTGTGTTCAAAAGTGCTTTTTTTGAAGCTGCACTTTGTGTAGCAATTGCAACTGGTTTGCCCTCATAGAAAGCAAGAAAGAGTTATCCTTGCCTTTGCCATCTCTGAGCCGGTGCAATTCAAAGAGCCAGTTTTGATCTTCAAAGTTTTATGCAGCTGAACTCACAACAATTTAAAATTATCTTCTCTTTCAAAAAATGGGAGCTTAGAAATCAGTCCAAAGTACTTCAGATACCATTCCCCAAGTGCATACCTTGGGCTGGGAGCAGGAAAATATCTCTGAAGGACACTTCAGTTCAGTATTTACTTCCGATCTCACCCAGTTAACTATCAGCTTCTCTTTGTTAAATATATAGCAAACAAGAGTTGAAATCTCTGAGGCTAGGTTTTGAGATAAATTAGTGAGAGGAGTGTTAGTGCCATAATGCCTTAGAAGAAGATGGTAATGGTAATGGTCATGATTATGTGAAAATATAATTTCTATTTCAGTGTTTGGGAAATTCCTAAGTTGAAGGATTCATGTTTCCCTTGAAAGGTCTAGTACAGATAACTTTTTTTTTTTATTGACAGCTGAGCTGAAACTTGTTTCATCTTAGGCAATTTGATAAGGACAGACATATGTTAGTAGATGACAGGGAGAACCAAACATATTTTGCTACAATGGCGATAAGATTGGAAGATTTTCAGTGACATGGATGGTGTCTCAGACACCCAAATGTGATTTCAAGTATTCTCTTTTGTACCTTTCCTATAGGTTAGCAAAATGTAACAGAATACACGATTTTTCTTCAGGATAACACATCACAAAGATACCCTTTCACATTATAGTGAAAGTAAACAATAATTATAACAGCTTTATTGACACTATTTCCAAGAAAAAAATTAAAGGGCAGAGAAAACACAAAATGAAAATGGAATATTAAGTAAGTATCAAAATGACTTTGTCAATATTACCCAAGATGTTAGAAACCTGTTTTAGAAGGCAAACTTATCTATATTAAGCAGACTTATGAATACACTTGCCTGGACATCATGGCTCCAACACTTTATCTGAAGTGCTAAGCACCATTACCTATTGCTGGAGAATGATGGCATATCCCTTTATTCTTCTTCTAAAGTATTTACTGTCAGTATAGCATGTGTCTAGTAGGAGATCCAAATCAGAAGCATGTAATTTTTTGTTATCTTTACCGGACAGTTTTCAGATATATTCCTGTCCAACTTACGGAAGGTTATTGCAATTCTACCACTGCACTTCTCCAGGCATTAAGAATTAAAGTTTAGACAAAATTTTAAGCAATCTGTGGCCCTAATCTTTCGTTACTTAACTCAGCAATCAACTGCAATATGGTGATGAATCTGAAAGGTAGGAAATTTCATACTCCAAAATTAAAAAATATTTGCAACTGTGTGGAGTAGAAGTGTGGTTTACATTTGTTTCTAGCCCTTAGCTATAATGGCCTAAAGTATTTCCCTTTTAGTCCTTTTCTGGAATGCTATTTTCAATGCAGTTTATTTTATGCAACTCACTTTGAAACAGTTTTCACAGAAGAAAAGGTCATTTGGCCCAGTAGCACTTGGATAAAGACTCGGTATAATTCCATTTAGGGTCTTTAGAAAGAAGATGAGATGCTAAATAAATCAGTCAGCTGTGTCTGTTGTGGAAATCTATAAGGACAGAGAATTTTGACATTAAACTTTCCAGAGGTTTGGTCAAAGTGAACATTCCAAGACTGTAATGGCATGTATGCACTATTTGGAAATGTACTTAGTATTTATATACTGCAGTTTGTATCTATCTGCTCTTCCTAACCTAGAATCCTGCACATTCATTTGGCTGATAGATTTTAGTAGTGTATCTTATAGGAAATAATGATCCAATGTCTTCAGAAGTCAATTTGACTTTCAGAAGAAGGCCATGACTTTAACATCATTAGGGATAAATTGTTTAGTAAAAGAGTATTTTAGCTTGTGAGAATCTCAGAGTGCTTTACAAATTTACTGTTACACTATGTCTCTCAGGCAAATAACTTTTTAAGCATTTTCTGTAGTTTTCCCAAAATTTTATAAACCACACATTCAGGACCTTTTGAGGCCACTCCTTTCAGCTGATCCCTGCCACTATGCAGTGCAAAATCTCCTGAACTATGTCAAAGAAGAGTAATTGGTTGGGGCTGACTTTGAATGAGGGAAAACCACATTATAAATACATCTTGTTAGCTTGTGATGTATTATTTTGGAGAAAGAGCTGCCATTTTGCACCTTTTTTTTTTTTTTTTTTTTTTGCTGTGCTTTGAGAAATAAGAAAGGAAGGAAAAACAAGAAAAAACAAGTGGGAAAAAAGAAGGAAAAAAAGGTAAAAGAGAAAAAGGAAGAAAACGAGGAGGAGAGGAGAGGAGAGGAGAGGAGAGGAGAGGAGAGAGAGGAGAGGAGAGGACGAGAGAGGAGAGGGAGAGGAGAGGAGAGGAGAGGAGAGAGAGTGATGGAGGCAGAGGGAGAGGAGAGGGAGAGAGAGGGAGAGGAGAGGGAGAGGAGATGGAGAGGAGAGGAGAGGAGAGGGAGAGGAGAGGGAGAGGAGAGGGAGAGGAGAGGGAGAGGAGAGGGAGAGGACACTATTCTATTCTAGACTTAACGTGGCGGGAGAGAGTGGGAGATTCCCGTGCTTGGAGCCTCCCGGTGAAGCTGGCGGCCGTGACCCGCCGAGAAGGAGCCGCCAGGCGCTGCTGCGGAGCCCGCAGCGTGCGGCGGGGGCAGCGCCGTCCCGCCGAGTCGAGCGGCGCTGCGGCGGCGGAGCCAGCGGGGCCTTCAAGCGCGGCGGCCACGGAGAGTTGCGGCGGCGGGGGCCGGGACGGCGGGGGCGTGCCGGGCACGGCGCCTCACCTGCGGGAGGCCGGGCGGCCGCGGCCCCGCTGCGCGCCCGAGACCCCGCGCGGAGCCGTGCGGGCGCGCAGAGCTGCGCGCTGCTCGCGCCGCCGCGCTCGACTGCAGCGGCGAAGGCAGGGAGGGGGTGGTGCTGCCGTGAGCAGGGTCCGAGGGGGACGGACAGAGTGCGAAAGAAGACGGAGGGAGAGGGAGGGAAGGAGGGAGGGAAGGAAGGAGGGAGGGAGGCGGGGGGAGAGAAGGAGGGAAGGAGTCGGAGATCCGGCGCAGCGTCCCCACTCTCTCTCTCCGCTGCTGTAACTCCTCAACTCTGCCCGTTCTTTGCCTGGACATGTCTTAAGAAAGTTGGATCTCTCCCTCCCTCTCGCCTTTATTCTTCTCCTTTTTTTTTTTTTTTTTTTTTTTTTCCCCCATCTTCTTCTCCCACTCCCCGTCTATTTTTCCTTCCCCCCCTTCGTTCAAGTTTCAAGCAGCGGATGGGTCGGAGCCGACATGCCGCGCTGTGGCGGTGGGGCCGGGCGCCGCACTGGCTGCGCGCCGGGGCCGCGCTGAGCGCCAGGGCCACCGCGGGGTTCACACTCTAGAGGCGTGTGGGCATCGGAGCATTGCTCGCGCCTTCTCCAGAGGACAAAAAAGAAAGAGGGGAGAGGAAGCGTGCGGAGATGAACTGAGCTGGAGCGGACTTTGTGAGAAGAGTGCCGAGTCCAGCTGGTCTGGTGAGTTCTTTGTTTAATGAGTTTATTATCAGCAGGGTGCTGAGAGGGATGATTCCCTTTAGAGTTCTAGTGCTCTAATTTGTTGCGTTACTGCAAGCAGTCGGGTCTTCGATTCAACCCGTGGTTTTTAACTGTGTAGAGTGTGTATGTTTATAGATATATATATCAATATGTGTATCTACAGCCGTACATCGACTCTATGCAAAGCTACGCGTACCTGGAGCTGAAGGCACCCCGAGCTTTACCGCCCCTTCACGGGGAGAGCGGGGCTCAAGTTTCCCGACCCAAAGCCCTGCAGCCGGAGCCGGGCTCGTCGCCGCGGGGCTACCGGCTCGGCTGTGTTCCCTTTGGAAGAGCCGGGGCTGGGAGCCGTGCCCGCCGCCCGTGCGCTGTGGCGGGGCGCCCCCTGCCCGGCCGCTGCAGAACTGCGGCGCCGCCGCCGCGGGGCAGCCGGTGCCCGGGCCGGGGGCTGCAGGGCCGGCCCCGGAGAGGGGGCGCGGGCGCCACGGGGCGGAGCCGCCCAGCTGCCAGCTGGTGACCCTGAGAGCCAGCGCTTTCTGACGGGGTCGGTTCTTTTTGACCTGCAGCCCTGGCGCGTGATGCTGTGGCTGAAGAGGGGCTCCGTGCGCCGCTGGCTGTATTTGTTTATGTGGCTAATAAAAGACGTGGCGGGGCTAATGCGTGGTAAATGCGCCCCCGCCGGCGGCTCCTCTTGCAACTTGGCTTCGTCGTGAGACCGCTGGGACGGGATTCCCCAGGCAAACATTTGATCGTTATTAAGTGTAATCACTTATTAATGAGCGGGGAATCCTTAAAGGACTGTTTCGGAGTATTATTCTTTAACGGAGGGCTGACAGAGTGACAGATATCCCTTCAGCATGAATCCGGCAGAGCGCTTTTCCGCTTGAGGGTACGGAGAGGTAGCCCGTATCCTCTCCGCGGGTCGGAGGGTGGTCGCCGCTGCGCTCCACCGGCTGTATACTCGCTCCGCACTCCCTGTCACTGTCGCTGCTTTTCCCGACGCCGGAGCAGGGCGCCGTATCTTACAGCAGTACCGGGGAACCGCAGGAGCCGCCAGTCGCTTCTGGTTTCTGCTGAGACCTCCCTCAGCCGAGGTGGGGAGGCGTGACCCCAAGCCCGCCGGCGCGGTCCGGAGGCGGCAGCCCGGCCGCCTGTGGGAAGGGGAGCGGCCGCCGAGGCGCTGCGGTCGCCGCTGCGCGCTCCTGGGTACCACCGGTGCGGGCGGGCGCTGCGGGACTTGTTCCGGGCACCCGCTGTTCCTCGGACGGCAGAGGACCGCGTGTTCCCGCGGGCTCTGACGGTCTCCCTTGCCGTCCCCGTAAAACATCCCCGGCAGAAGCTTTCTGAAGTTTCTGAGTAGCCTTTCTGGGGGAGGACTTCGCCATACGCGAAGTCGCGGCGTCCCTGGACCGGCACCCGATTCCCTGCCGCTCTCGTCGTGCAGGAGCGGGGCGAGCGCGGCGGAGGTGAGGGGTCCCCCCAACCTCGGGCCACCGGGAGGAAGAACTTGTAGTTGTGGTTCCCCCTTCCCCCGCTGTTCTGTTCCGCGCTTCGTCCTTCCCCGGCGGGGCCGGGCAGGGGTGCGGGGGCTGCCGCCGCTCCTGCCGCACGCCGCAGAAACGAGTTCCGGAGGGGCGGCCGTCCAGCGCCGCGGAGGAATCCGGCGGCGGGGGGCGCCGCGGCCCGCAGGGGGCGGAGAGGCACCGGCGAGGCACCGGCGAGGCGCGCTGGTGGCCGGGGAAGAAAGGGGGAGCGGCGCGGCAGGCACCGTGCGGGGCTGGCCCCGGCCCGCGCCCTCGCCCCGCAGGCAGCGAGCCGCAGAGAGGTGAGCGCTGGGCCGGCCGGAAAGTTGGGAGAAGTTTTGGCGGTCGGGGAGGACGGGCGGTGCGGACCCCTCGGGAAGTTGGGGCTCCGAGGCGAGGCCGGGACGGGGGCGAGGCCACCCGGAGGCTCTGGGCGAGCGGCCGCCTCGTGCTGCGGGCCCGGCGGCACGGACTGCGAGCGGCGCCGGCCCCCTCCCCCTGATCCCCCCGCGCCGGGGTGGCCCCCGCGCGTCGCGGGCCCTGGCGCCCCGTTCCCCCCGCGGCTGGCGGCGGCCGGCCGGGCTGGAGCCGGGGCCGCTCTCCCCGGAGAGCCAGCAGGACTTCAGCGGGCAGGTTCCGCCGGAGTTGAGCAGAGGAAAAGAGCTGGCGGTGGTGCTTTTCCCTGGGGCAAGGTGTCTGAGTGCGTCTGATGGGCCATTGCAAACTTCGTTCCCGGGTGTGCCGGCAGGGGCGGTTGAGAAGTACCTTAGGATGAATTTCTTCCTTTGTTCGCACTTCCACACCGCGTCCCTCGTTGCGTTCCTCGCCGGATTGCTCCGAAAGGTAAAGGGCAGTGCCCGCCAGGACCCGACGTTTGGCACCGGCTCCCCGGAAGAGCCCGGCTGGACTCATCAGTCGGCTTCTGATGCTTTTTTTGGTCTTCTTTAGGGAAGTTGAAACAGAACAAAGTTGTGTTTGAAAGATGCACTTTGTAATCTCGCTCGTCAGTAAGTGACGCCGTGTTTTACCGCTGATAGAATCCCCCTATTATAAACTTTTTTTTTTTTTTTTTTTTTTTTTGGAAACGCATTAATAAGTCAAAGAAATGCTGCCTTCTAGCAGCAGGTTTTCTTGCGGTTTCAATACTTCCATGCAACATGTTCCTAGTGAGTGGCATAGGAAATACTACCTGTGTTCTTTTACCACCTCTGCTGTCTTTCTAAAAGAAAAACAACATTGTATAATAGATGTATATTTTCCATTTACTTTTCTAACAGTGTGGAAATAATTCAACTATTTAGTGGGTTAATACCTTGCTTGCATGCTGTAAACTATTTTTAAAGTTTTTGTTTTATTCACTGTGAAATCCTAAAATCTTTTAGGAGACTGAAAGGCGAGCTTTAGTTGTCATCCCAGAAGGATAGTTGTTTTTTTTAGTTAGGCATGCTAAACATGCTAAAGAACTTTGTATAGCTAAGTTAACTCTGCTATCAGTGCAAGTAAAAAAGTGTAAAATGGCTTTAAACTGTCGAAGATTTACTCTTTTTTTTTAAAGGTTTAAAACTGAATTCAACTGAATTCAAAAACTGAATTCAAAATCAGTAGAACTATTTTGGTTATCACAAATTTTAAGGTGCCATTCTAAATTTCGATCAAACTCTTATTCACGAAGATTGTAGGTCTGCTTTTCCTTGCACAGCTGATGAGTTCATATTAGATACACTATTAACTAACTGCCTACTGACAAACAGTCGAAATTCTCCACGTGAATCTTTGTTTCATTCTGGTTTCAGAATCTTCGCCTGCTGTTTGAATATAACTGCTGCATTTTCCTTTTAACAGCTAATATCTCAAAAACATAAATCAGAATATCTTGTGAGATTAACTCATGATGTGGGGAATGCAAACATAAAACTTACTGGACTTTAGTCACAAGTTGAAACTGTTATGTTAATCTCTGCGACAATGTACATTTTTTGAATAACTTACCGGCTTTACTGAAGTAACACTACCATACACTCTCATCATGTGTTAATTTTCTGAACACCAAAACAGACACCTTCTCTCTCTGAAAAGCCAAAGACACTGTCAGTTGTGTGGAGTGGAAAGTTAAGCATGTTGAAACAGCTAAACCTGGTATTTCTTTTTTCCCATCAGACTATGTAAATAGTTGCCTTTAAACAATTGAAAGGGTAGGTGTAACCACAATTAGTGCAGCTTGCAAAGTCACATGATCTCTCATAGACTGCTACACTAGAAATCCTGTCATGACTGTTTAGTTTCACAGTGCATTTCTGTCAGACAGCATCAGTTGGGTGTGCTGATCAAAACTGACCTTTAAGGTAAATAGCTAACGTTTTGCTTGGTACATAGGTTATTCTGGACTTAACTGGTAGAGCTTGCATGTACAAAAAGAATAGCAATGAGACTAAGACTCACTTGGGTATATGCATGGCCTGATTTAGGTTCTTTTTCTACCTGTGACTTATGTTGGTGGGAGAGTAAATATCTCAGTGTGTACTCCCCATAGATACATTATGTATCTATGGTAAGCTTGGTTCAATGTGTCTGTGATAAGCAAGATAAGCTTGGTTTGGTCTTTTTCTTTTTTGCTTGCTTAGCATTGAAATTGCTGTTTACTAAGTTCTGTATTTTATGCTTAAAACTTTGAAATCTCAAACGCTAAACTTTGAAATCTAAATGCTGTAAACTTCCTGCTAGGAGAAACAGTCTTGTGTATGACTGCTATCTTATCCAGTCATCTTAATTTGTAAGTTATCAATTTGAGCTCTACTAGCTCCAAAATTATACTTAGACCTTTAATGTGAAGAAAGTTCACATTTCTAAGTTGTGTTAGTATTTTTTCCCATGTACAAATTATGTTAATGTTTCAATTCATCAGTAGTTTTGATAACATCGTAACTAAGTAGTAAAACTGTCTTACATATCCCAGTGCTGAATTTGCATATTGATAAAAATTACCTGGATATGCATATAAATAAAAATTATCTGAATAATAATTTCCAGATAGGAAATAAAAGTTTGAAAGTAGCCTTTCAGAATAATACAGTGTGCATTTCTTAAAAATTTAGGGCTATGATGTTTCGTTGGGCAAACGGTTGCCTTATGTATTGAACATGGATACAGAGAATGCTAAACTGGTCATATTCCAAAGATAATAAAAATTTTGGAGTTCAAAGTGTAGCCTTTGGCTAAAATGTTTCTGAAATTCAGTCATTCTGGCACACTGTAATGAGCCATCTGAGTTTGTATCTAACACATTATCACTTTATCTTAATACTTTCATATTTTCTCTTAGTAGGTAACCATCTTTATAACTGGAATTGCTTAATACTTAAGATAATTTTCAAGAATATGCTATGTTGATTTTTGGATAATCCTAGTCAACATCTTTTAGTTTCTAGTAGCTATGTAAATTATGACAAGATGGAAATAGTGTCATGTAAAAAAAATGGCTAACTTGTTTTTTTTTTTTTTTTTAAATGGTTGACTTGAGTTGAGAGATCCTTTAATGTTCTTGATTGTGACTCAGCAAGTCTTAGGGGTTACTGCTGAGGAATGGATTCTCTTACTGGTGGTTGTGTTACTGATTGTAATGGGCTGCCTGTTGCTGGTTCTGAGCAGACGTGAAGTTGTTACAAAGCACAGCAAAAAGTGTTCAAGGTATTATGGCACAGAGAAATATTTGCAGTAATAGTAAAACCTAAATATGTGTTCAACTTTGAATGTTAATGAGAAGTTTGGATATCTTAATGCAGTTTAATGCATTTTAGTGTGGTACACGTCCTAATGTGCCTGAGAGGTGAGAAACAAATAATAAAAGATACAAACGGATACAATGTTTTACATCATAAATCCACCACTTCAGGTAGCCTGTTGCCAAGCATAAGCATAGGCAGTGAGTTAGCAGGTGCTACTGCATCAGAAGTAAATCTGGGTTTTGGAGTTCAGCCTAAATTAAAAATAATAATAATAAATAATCCTAGTGTAACTGAGGGAGAAAAGAGGGAAGTATCTGATCAGATCAGCATAAAATCTGATTATTAAGTAATAGATCACTGGTAATAGATGGCTTCCAAAATTCCAGCAAGATGGAAGAAAAGCTGGGTTTGTGATTGCTTAAAAATGATATTTTAAGCAATCTTCTTAACTTTGCCTTTTAGGCCAGTCTGCTGCTATCTTAAAATTTTCAGAGTTTTGGAAGTACTGATATCAGTTATTTACTGCAGAAGTTTGGTTGTGGGTGCGAGTTAGTTTTGTTTGTTTGTTTGCTTTTGTTTTGAGCAAATATTTATTAACGTGGCAGTATGGTAGGGCATAAAGCCCTGGAGACCCAAGTGTCTCTGTATTCCCAGGACATATCATAGCCTGGGAAGGGAAGCAGATAGGGAAGGAATAATACTGTGAAGCCATTGAAATGGTGACTGTTCCAACCTCACTCATTTGCCCTACCAACCTTTTCTTCATCCAGTATTAAGATCTTGTAAGTATTGGTTCAAGCTAGTTACTTACTTTGAAGAGCTTTAATGCTTTTTATTATTTGCTTATTCGCTTTTTGTTTGCTTTGTTTATAGCTTTAATTGTGCAACTTAATTGCTGGATTTGGTAGACAGACACTCTTTCTCCTTCCATAAGGGTATTCCTTTTCATTACTTCTGTGCAATACTTCCTGTAGTTTGTGTGAATCTGAGTCAAAATCATTGACTTAGTAATGACGTAGTAATATCTATGACTGAATTCCTTCTGAGGTTTTGAATTGAACTGTTGACACAAGTAGATTAATTTGCTCTAATGTTTGGTAGTGGGCACAGTCAGTTCATGGAATGTCAGCCAGTGTGATCTTTCACATATCTACCTGAGCAGGTAGGAAGCACGGGAGACAGAAGTTATTGTAAGAGAAAATGCAAGTGAAGGAAGGAGACAACATAATGTGGTATTATTTTAACAGAGATGAACAGAACTAGCATGAAAATAGGCATTTAGGAGGTGTTGACAGCCAAAGAATGGCATAAGGGCAAACGAGGGCTAAAATGTAGGGAGAGAAAGGTCAGGAACAATAAAAGAAGGACACAGTGAGTAATTAGGATGATTTGTATTGCAGATTGGCTAGGGAAAAAAAACTCAGAGGGAGAGGTAAGGGAAAAAAATTAAGGCTAAATAGGGAAAGGAGAAAGAAATGAATGTGTACTACTTAACAAAAGTAATCTAGACAATGTTAGATTGCTTTCTACTTGCTGGAAAGAAATTTTGCCCCCAAGATCTTGTTGAAAGCTTGGGCTTGTTGAGGGAGCCTTCTGAAGCTTTGGTTTGTTCTGCTGTGAGACTTGAAGGAGTAAAGACTGTTGCTGTAAACCCAGATAAAGAAGGTGGTCCCAGATGTCTTGTTCCTGAGGTTTCTGCCTTTCTTCCTACTGCAGTCTTGCCTAGACTTAGGTAGTGAAAATGTCACACTGACTTCTTCAAAAGGCAAATCCAGCGAGTGTGTGCCTCTATGTCTTGCTGTTCCAGGCTCTTTGTTGTTTCTGGAGTGTGTTGAAGAAAACTGACTGAAATGTTCCTCCAGTAATTTTGATAGATTCCTGGTCTCATAGCTCTTGATACTAAATTGTTTCAGATCTGTTCTTAGAGAGACCTTATTGTTTATGGGCTTTACAACTTAGTACTGCTTGATTTTTTTTTTTTTTTTTTTTTTTTTTTTTTTTTTTTTTTTTATGATAAGCACAACTCTTACAAGGGTAGTCAGAGCTGGAGGGAATAAATACACAATTATTCTCTGTTTATAATATTTATAATTCTTGGAAAAGTTGCACATGGGATACTTAAAAAAATTCATGGTATTATCAAGCCAACTCTTGCAGTTTACTTCCACCTAGTTGGGCATCAGCCATTTTACAGTCTAAATAAAATGAGGGAGGAGAATTTTCTACTAGAAGTCAATGCCATGTATGAAGTAGAGAACTGGAGTGAGTGTTCACTACTCCAGATTAGTTCAGACCTAGTTTGTTTGCTTGTAGCAGACAGCATTGGCATATTTCTTCTAGCATGGTGCTTCATGGGGTTGTTCATTTGAACTTAACTCTGTGTTCCCCTTGTGTTGCGTTAGTAATTCCTAGACTTTTGATGTCATGGATTCTTGTCTGTTTTTAGGAGTTTTCATTTATCTATGTTTCTATTACTGTAAATAATTTAAAAACTTTCTGCAAGAAAAGGATATAATTTCAATGTGTAACTAACAGTTTTCTCTCAAGTATGAATTCTAAACTAAGCATCAGTGTTTGTTTGATAAACATTTGAACAGTCATAAGTCTAACCACATCTCTTTCTTTTTCCAGGGTTTCTTTCTAATTGCTGCCATGGGAAGATACTTGACTATGCTGTTGCTGCTGATGCTGCTGGTGCAGCATTTTGGAAACTGTGAAGGAAATCAAAGGCCACATCATGCTTCATCAATGCAATTTACACAAGTACAGTATAATGCCACTGTGTATGAAAATTCTGCAGCCAAGACTTATGTTGGGCATCCAGTGAAAATGGGCATTTACATTACAAATCCATTGTGGGACTTAAGATACAAAATTATTTCTGGTGACAGTGAGAACTTGTTCAAAGCTGAAGAGTATGTTCTAGGAAACTTTTGCTTTTTGAGAATACGGACCAAGGGAGGAAACACAGCTATCCTTAACAGAGAGGTGAAAGACCATTATATGCTGACTGTTAAAGCAGTTGAAAAAAATACAAACGCTGAAACGCGCACGAAGGTCAGGATACAGGTATTGGATACAAATGACTTGCGGCCTTTGTTTTCTCCAACATCTTACAGCGTTTCTTTGCCTGAAAACACAGCTATAAGGACCAGCATTGCAAGAGTCAGTGCAACGGATGCAGATATAGGAACAAATGGAGAGTTCTACTATAGCTTTAAAGAAAGAACAGATGTGTTTGCTATACATCCAACTAGTGGAGTGATAGTTCTAACTGGTAGACTTGACTACTCAGACACCAAGCGTTATGAGATGGAAATTCTTGCAGTGGACCGTGGGCTGAAGCTGTATGGTAGCAGTGGCATAAGCAGTATGGCAAAACTAACTGTTCATGTAGAGCAAGCAAATGAACACGCCCCTGTTATTACAGCTGTTCCATTGACTCCATCAGAATCAGACATAGATCCAACGTATGCAGTTGTAACCGTAGAGGACAACGACCAGGCTTCAAACGGGGAAATAGCATCATTAAATATTGTTGCAGGAGATGCGCTTCAACAGTTCAAAACAGTGAGGTCTGTTCCAGGTGGAAAAGAATACAGAATAAAAGCCATTGGTCCCATTGATTGGGAGAGTCACCCTTTTGGATACAACCTTACCCTTCAAGCTAAAGATAAAGGGAATCCCCCACAATTTTCTTCTGTAAAAGTTGTTCATGTGACATCACCACAATTTAAGTCTGGTCCTGTCAGATTTGAAAAAGAGATATATAGAGCTGAAATAAGTGAATTTGCCCCTCCAAACACACCTGTGATAATGGTGAAAGCTGTGCCTAGTTACCCACATTTAAAATACGTGTTTAAAAGCACACCAGGAAAAGTAAAATTCCATTTAAATGCTCACACTGGTCTTATTACCACATTAGAACCTATAAAAGCACAATACGCATCCCATTTTGAACTTGAAGTTGTGACAAGTGACAGAAGAGCTTCTGCAAAAGTATTAATTAAGGTACTAGGCATGAATAGCAATCCTCCTGAATTTACTCAGACATCCTATAAAGCCTCCTTTGATGAAAATGTGCCAATAGGTACAAGTGTCATGAGAGTAAGTGCAAAGGACCCTGATGAAGGGGAAAATGGTTATGTGACCTATAGCATTGCAAACGTAAATCCTTTGCCATTTGTGATTAACCATTTCAGTGGGATTATTAGTACCTCAGAAGACTTGGATTATGAATTGATGCCAAGGGTTTACAATTTAAGGATTCGAGCCTCTGATTGGGGTATACCATATCGCCGAGAAGTTGAAGTTCCTGTTACTATTATTTTAAATAACTTGAATGACAATATACCTCTGTTTGAGAAAATAAATTGTGAGGGAATAATCCCCAGGGATCTTGGTGTTGGAGAGCAAATAACAACTGTATCTGCTATTGATGCTGATGAGCTCCAGTTGGTGAGATACCAAATTGAATCTGGAAATGAACTGGATTTATTTAGCCTAAACCCAAATTCTGGAGTACTTTCTCTCAAACAGTCGCTAATAGATGGTCCAGGTGCTAAAATGTCTTTCTACAGTTTGAAAATTACAGCTACAGATGGAGAGAACTTTGCGAAACCATTGTTTATCAACATAACTGTAGCTAGTAGTCGCAAACCAGTCAACTTGCAATGTGAAGAAACTGGTGTTGCCAAAATGCTCGCAGAGAAACTCTTACAAGCAAATAAGTTGCATAGTCGTGGAGAAGTTGAGGATGTTTTCTTTGATACTCACTCTGTGAATCTGCATGCACCTCAGTTTAGAAGTACTCTACCCATTAGCATTGAGATAAAAGAAGACCAGCCTGTTGGCTCCAGCATCATATCTATGAATGCTACTGATCTTGATACTGGCTTCAATGGAAAGCTGGTGTATGTTATTTCTGCAGGTAATGAAGACAGTAGTTTCATTGTTGATATGGAAAGAGGAGTGCTGAAAATTCTATCTCCCCTTGACCGAGAACTAAAAGATAAATATACCCTTAATATTACTGTCTATGATCTTGGAATACCACAGAAGTCTGCCTGGACACTTTTAGATATAAAAATTCTGGATGCTAATGACAACCCTCCGGAGTTTCTCCAAGACAGCTATTTTGTTGAAGTAAGTGAAAACAAAGAGCCCAACAGTGACATAATTCAAATTGGAGCTACTGATAAAGATTTGGGGGCTAATGGAGAAGTGAAATACTCTCTTCTTACAGATACAGACAAGTTTACTATTAATTCTGTGACTGGAGTTGTGAAAGTTGTAGGGATCCTGGATCGGGAAGAACAGCACATTTATTTGTTGAAAATTGAGGCTAGGGACCAACCTACCGAAGAACCTCAATTATTTTCAACAGTTATTTTGAAAGTGGCTGTAGAAGATGTTAATGACAATCCTCCCAAGTTTATTCCTCCGAATTATCATGTGAAAATTCGAGAAGATCTTCCGGAGGGAACTATTATTACGTGGTTGGAAGCCTATGATCCTGATTTAGGCCAGTCAAGTCAAGTACGGTACAGTCTTTTGGACAGTGGAGATGGCACCTTTGACGTTGACAAAATAAGTGGAGCAATACGTATTGTACAAAGACTGGATTATGAAAAGAAACAACTTTATAACTTGACTGTCCGGGCCAAGGACAAAGGCAAACCCATTTCGTTATCCTCTACATGTTATGTTGAGGTTGAGATCATTGATGTGAATGAAAACTTGCACACCCCACGGTTCTCCATATTTGCAGATAAAGGCTTTGTAAAAGAAGATGCTCCTATTGGCTCCTCAGTAATGACAGTATCTGCTTATGATGAAGATGTGGGACGGGATGGGGAGATCAGATATTCCATCAGAGATGGATCGGGTATAGGAGTTTTTCGAATAGACGAAGAAAAAGGTAAGGTGGCTTTCTGTTATTTTTATATACTAAATAAAATCAAATGCTAGGAAACAGAGAAGAGAAGCAGCATTGTCACAGTTGACATAGGTGTTCTTGTTAAGACAAAAAGATGTCACCAACAATGTGTATAGTTGTGTCTGCTACTTTAGTGAAATAATCTTTATACATTTGATAATTAATTTCTCCAACATTCTCACTTCCATCCAGCCTACCTAAAGCCATGCTTAAGTCTTAAAATTTTTGCCACCCAGAAAAAGTACGAATACTCTTGCTACAAAATGGAGATCTGCCTCGTGTGAACACACATACACACGAGGTGTGTGAACAGTGGAACTGTCATACTTTTCAGTCTTAAATGACATTATCTTTTGCTCCTTTTACTGGAAGTGTGCATGGGTGTGATATTGCCATAGGTGCTGGTTTTGTTGTCTTTCAGAGTTTACAGGTACCCATCTAGAATTTAATAAGCAGTGCCTTCTTCATCGGAAAGCTTCTGCCAAAGAAAGCATTTATGCAGCCTTAGAAAAACCTCATATGAATCAAGCAGACTGAACTGTTGACTTATTTCATTAATAATGCATGCATTGATGAGCAGTGTGAGAATTTTTCCAGTGTCATATGTTCAGAAGAATTCTATTTTCAGTAAAACATAATTTCATTTTCAGTAAAATTCTAGTGCTGACTTAACATTTTGGTTGGATGTCTGTGTTCTATCAATTTATGTCTTTGATAAAGCATTGGTATTTTGCAATTATCTAAGCATCTTGACAAAAATTGAGGAGGAATCTGGTGCGAAATTTGTCTACAGGTTACATATAGGTAAATGATGACAAATGTGATCAATGCCTTAAAGAAAAAAGCTTGTAACTGAGAATAAAGATGGGAGTTATTTCTGATTCATCCAGTAGTCATTCAGAGTGTTCTATATGCTTCGCACAATTGTGAATGTGGGTAATAGAGACTCATGAAGCCATTTTACTGTTTAGGGTTTGGGTGAACAAACTGTTTGTGACAATTTTTCTTCTATAGAAAGTCAGTTACTAAATTATGTGGTTTGTGGTAAAGAACCAGCTCTACAGGTTGAAATGTAACAATGCTTCCCTTAGCTTTGCTTTTAACAAAGCACATAGTTAAGATGGTGAAACAGATTTTCTAAAAGTGGAGAATTGAATACTTTCTTTCCGAGACCTTGTAGTTTCACTTTTGGCCATTTGGTATGTGTGCAGAATATTAATTTGTATATCATTATGCCCTTCTTTTGACATAAGTATAATAAAGTTCACTGTTTGTGATTTTAGAAGTGATTTTAGAAGTGTCTTTAGTTGTCCTAGAGAATGAGTCTGAGTTTGACAATTTATTATCTGAGTGATAATTAACAGTAAATGAGAATGAACCTGTTTATGGGTATGTGGACAGGTACGTGTATCTTTGTGATGGTACTACTGTGGCAGAATTAGTTGTCTGCATGTGTTGCCTCTCTACACTTTTGGCACAAAGCTAGTTTACTTGACTGGTGAATTGGTGTGAGTTTAAGTAAGTTACTTTTTATCAGCTGGGTTTACAAAGTTGGCAGAGCTCGGGGCAAAGCCGGCTTCTATTTAATAATATTGTCCAGAACAGTGGCTCTGTATTTTCAAGGCAGAGGAGAGGCATTGTCTGTATCCAAATCTGGTATCTGGTGTTTGCAGTTCTTCAGGGATGAAAGTAGAGGGATTTGGTGGGAATGGGGTGGTGGTATAGAGGGGTTGCTGGTTTTTAATCTTATTGAACAAATTCCACTTATCATGCTGGTGTGGGGAAGAAAGTGTTTATTTCAGTTTGGTGGATGTGTTTTTTTCATCAAATGGTGATCTTAAGGAACCCAGGAAAGGACATTGAGTATGTACAAAGTTGACAATGTATCTTAAATTTTGGATTGACGCTTTTTATTTTTGTAAAAAGCCATCAGAATTGTTCTTGAAGGTACTTTTTATACTGCAGCGTGTGAATATTTGTCATATTTTCCAAAATGGACTGGCCTTGATACAGGGAGCAGACTGATTATCAGCCAACAAAGCACATTGAAGACTGTGAAAGAAGAGGTCTGTCAAGTAACTTGCTAACTTCTTCAGCTTGCTGAAAGGTTCATCTGCCTTTACCCCTGAGCTATGTCTCATCCTGCTGTCTTTGAAGAGCCTCATACTACACTGTCAGTTCAAAGATGGATAGATCAGATTTAAGAACTTATTTTGAGTCAGCACTTAACTATTTGGTGGCTCAGAGGAATTCTTTTATCCTTTGCTTATAAGAAATAAAGGACAATGGTGACATTTGCAGGTAGACTAGATGACGATAGAAACACTGAATATCTAGTTCCATGCATTGATTTTTGTTGACTTTTAGTTTGTCTTTCCCCATGTTAAGTTTGTTTTAATTTTACAATTCAAAAGGTAGGGAATGGTATTAGTGTTTGATATTTGTACCTGTAATTCTGGTATTTTCACAAGGGAGAAAATACCATACTAAACACCAGTATTTCCAAACTCGGGAGCTGCTTTGATTACTTAGTTCCCTGACTGCTCTGATAGTTTTCAAGTAGACACAGAAAAAGGGTATGTTAGGGGTGAATTTAGTAGTCAGTCATATTTTAGCTTTCTTAATATTCTTAAGCCTGAAAAGGCAATAGTGGTCAGAAAAGGAGAGCAGGATGATGGAAGTCTAGAAAATTGAAATAGTTTCTGTAGCACCTTTATCACTGTCTGATTTTTGCAGTGCAAGAAATAGAGCACACACAGTTAACCAGTTTTAAATGAAGTATTTTCCTTTCCTAAGCTAAAAGGAAGTATTTTTCACATGAAGTGTAATAAAGTCATGAAACCCATTTCCTCAGGAAGTTATAGAGATTGAAAGTATGACTAAAGAAAATAAGTGATACTAATGAGATTATTTTGAGGTTCAGCCTCATGTTATCTTCAGCTCATAAACTGTTAACTGGAAGCCGAGGGGGTAAGGGAGAGAGATCAGAGGTCATTGCTCAATACATGATTCAGAAGTACAGCAGTACATTGTGCATGATATTGTACAGAAATAAAATTTAAATTGCATGATAAATGAAGACTTTGGGACATTATAGGAGTATGAGAGGAAAAATGTTAAAACGAGATTTTTGTGCTGTGAATTTATACAACAAAGCAATTTGTTTATCCTTTAGGTACATGTTCAGGAGAACTTGGAATTTAAGATAGCTTCTTATTTGTGAGCAGAACTGAAGGCTGTAAATTGAGATGATCAATTGGCTATATAAATTGCCTGCTAAAGCAGCAGTAAAATAATTTCTCAAGGAATTTGATAGGGAGTTGAGCACATCGGTGTGTATTCGTAATAGAAGGCATTGTGTTGATGCAGATCTCAGTGTGCCACAAGAAAAACCCATGCACCGTCTAAATCCTATTAGTGCAGAACAGTAAAAGTGAGATAAATCATGCCAATACCATGCTGCTACTTTGATTGAGAAAAACTAAAGAATTACAGGAGCAATTGCTGGAGCAGAACCTAAAGCAGAAGCTCTGTGGGACCAAGGCTATACTGAAACTTCCTTGTCCCAGTTTTATTCCAGGAGGCAGAGAGGGGAAAAAGAAGAATGTCTTCCTGTTTACTTTTTGGTTTTCAAATACAAGGATGGAGCATTTCCATTGAGTATTTGCACTCCTCAAAGGTTAATTGAAAGATGGAAGCTCTAGTTTGTGAAAACAGTGTTGGGAAGAACTCATAGTACTTCCAGTTGTATGGGCAGCTGAACAGTGTCACTCACTGGCCTGGATGGGACACTATTGTGGGAGCACCAGCATGTGGTGAGCAAGTATCCACACTGATTTTCAGCTGTGAAAATGAGACTGAGAAAAACTTGTAGCAGTAATCTGGCCTTCTCCAAAGAATTTTTGCCAAGCAGATGGCTCTTTTCCTTGAGATACCAGGACTTCTAGCTTATTATTGAAAGATGTTTTTATCATTTCAAGGTTGTTTTTGTATGGTTTTGCTTTTCTTTCTAGTGCTCAAAATTTAGATAGCCAAGGGAGCCAGCAAACTCTGGGTGTTTAGATGCCATGGGTCATTTAGCCTAAGAAAGGTCTCATTGAAATGTTTAGGGAAGATGGGAGCCCATCCTGGATACTGATATTCTGAAAGGAAGGAAGGTTTAAGTAATGAATGCCATAGTGTCTGTTGTAACTAACCAGTTGAGTGGTTGCATACAGATATACATGCAAATGCTGGGTGTAACATATAGGCCCTGCACAGTAAGATTTCAAACTACAGTGAATTTTATAAACTGATTATCAGAAACTTAGTAACTAGTTCAACTTGGCAAGGCTACCAGCAGGCGTTTTATAAACTTCTGCAATTGAGGATATTTCGCAGTACATAACCTAGTTCCAGAATGGTGTAAAGGATGAAGTGACAGTCTGAACCTCAGATGTGATAACCTTACTAATTGTGTTTACAGTGTATTTGTTAGCAGGAGTCTTACTGCTCTTTCATTAACCTGAATTTGAGTTATTAGGTTGTAAGGGTTATAGAATAACAGTAATTCTGCTTTAACGATATGAACTAGGTTTAAGGTGATTAAACTAATTTGCTGACTTATAAAGATATATGATTGTGGTTTCTTGAAACAGAGATCTGTCTAGCCTGAGATACTGTCTCCAGCAGCATACGCCAGGCACAGAGATACTTTTTTCTAATACTTTCTCAGTCTCTGGTTATTTTCTATTTGGAGAGTGTTCAAGTCACATGTGGTTTGTAACATTCACGTGCTTATTGTTCTTGTGTAGTCTTCCCTTGGAACCATGGAACTTTCAAGTGTTACCTTGCTGCTGTGATAAGGAAAAATGTTTCATTTTGGCAAAGAATATTACAGGAGCAAGAAAAAAAAATTAGCAGGGACATATGGAAAAAAATTAATTTTATTGCACTATCTTTGTATGCATAAAAGAGTGTCAATAAAGCTTAATGGCTATAGGAATTGTTTTGGGCTGGGAAGACATTCATTAAGGAGAATGAATAGGATTTTAATTGTGTAAAGCAAAGTACTGAATTATACTCATAAAAGGAACAGGGCATGGCTAACGTAATAGGTATGTTAACATTGCTTTGTAGTGTTCATGCAAATCCATTAATTTAAATACAGGATATCATTAACATTTGTACATAAGGGATGGCTTCAGGTTCCATTTCTTCAGTGATCTTTGGCTTTTGGGCTTTTCGAAGACTGGTATTAACAAAGTTTAAATGCTAATCAGTGGAGCAGAACACATCAGCATCCACTGGATAGCTGTTAAACCAGCATCATTTTCTGGAACAGAAACCAGCTGTCCTGCATCTATACCAACAACTCTCGTACCTTTAGGAAGGGTGGCTTTATCCAGATCATCTGTTGGGAATGCTAATCCTGCAGTTCTCTCCTAACTGTGCCCCCTACTCTGAAAAAGTGGTAGCTGGCACAAAACAAAAGCAGCTTAACAGTACACAAGTTCAAATATTTGGGAATGTTTTCTGTCTGTTGTATAGATAGAGTCATAAAATACTTTGAGGTAGGGGAGGCATTTTAAATCAAAACAGAGATTAGTCTGATTTTGTTTTAAGTTAATTATAGTGAAGCTGCCTTACAAATACAGGACTTTCTTCACACTCTTTCATTGAACGCTGCATCTTGAAGTTGCTCCTTCTGTATACTTTGTTACCCTTATTGTATAAGTCATGGATATAAACTTCAGGATATGCAAAACTTAGTTTCTCTCAGTTTAAATTAAGAAAAAGAAAGAAGGGGAAAAAAGACACCAAGAATAATAATTATTAAGAATTAATTATAATTCTTAATAATTTCCATTCTTCTACTATACAAATTCCATGTTATATTTTGGCTTAGTGTTTATTCTGAGTCTTTGTAGGTCTGTCAGATTGTAATTGCTGAAAACTACGAACAGAAAAATACGTTGAGCAAATTTTTTTGTGAGAAAGCTATTAAACATTAAATTAAAAATTGTAATTGATTAGGTGATGTTGATACTTGATAAAGAATATTCTAGGTGGGTTTAATATGATTGACTGATTCTTAGAGTATCTTCACATCATAAACTACATTTGTTTACAAACATTGTGACAATGGCATTTCCTGCTTGGCGTCTGTCCACAGATGCAGTCTCATTGGAACATAGATTTTCCAGTTAAAATTCCTTTTGTGAGTATTTTACCAGTTAAAAGTGAGAAGTAACTAGGAAGAAGACCCTCATAGAATGGGGTGTTTTGATAGCATTTTATTCCTGTGAAGCACAGTAGTTTTTCCCATTACGTTTGAAGAGAGAGATGGATTAAGAGGTTCTCTATTTCTTCAGAATACTAAGTGGCTGCAGCTTTTTGCACAATAAATTTACCCTAGCTAGCTCAGGTATAGTCATGAATGAAGCTCAGAGCACAGACTAATCTCCCAGGTATCTAATTCGTTTTTCAGGCAAATTTTTTTCATCCTACACTGCATTCTGTGCAGCTGCATTACATTGTACAGAAGTTAATTATTTGCCCATGTAGTTAGTACCTATAGCAATTAAATTTCTTTAGCAGCTGAGGCATTCATGTCCTAGAATAGGAATTTAGATGATTCTGATGCAGTTTAAAAACCCACAAAACCAACCTAAACTAAAAAAACCCAAGAAACCAAACCCTAAACCTAAAATAACAACAAAAAATAACCTGAACAACCCTCAACATGTGAAAGAGCCAAAACAAAAATTCCCCAGAATGATTACTAGGTTCTGTAAACTCCAAGTTGGAGTTAAATTCTTAAGCTTGTAAATGTTAATTTGGAAGGTTAGTTGTTTAAATGAGGGGCTGCATCAGCACTTCAGTTTCCAATTAAGAGAAAACCTAATTCTAATATATGCTGGAGATTCAAATGACATTCTAGTCAGCAGACAGGAGTTTTTTCTTAATTGAAGGACTTACACAGATTATTTTTGAATTCTGGAGTTGGCTGGTCAGTTGTCACACTGACATCTGGAACAGGTCAACACCTGGAATTTGAACACAAACTGTTAAGCCTATTTCTTTGGAAAATAGTAGAAGGGCAAGGATCTATTTGTTTGAATGCTGTGTAATTAAAGCTCTTGAAAGAATTAAACTAACACTTTCTGAGTTTGAGAGATGTTTTTGTGCGTATCTCTGTAAAAGTGTATGTTGGGTTGGGATTTTTTTTGTGTTTTGAGACATTTTGGGAATATATCTGTTCAGTAAGTTTTTCGTTTATCTATGCTAAATAATAAAAAAATACAGCTGTTCTGGAAGTGTGAAGTAGTTTAGGTCAGAGATGCAGAAACAGTCATTTCTTTAGCCTTCTCTGGGAGGATAGTTTTTTAAAAATAACATCACTTAAAAAAAGGGGATTTGCCTGGGCATTTTCTCCCTTTGGTGTTGAATTGAGAAAAATGAGCAGCATGAGAACAACTTCACTGACCCTAGACCAGGTCTGCACATTTCAGCTCTCCCACTGATAGTCTTGTGAATCCTTTGCAGAAGAGTATCAAGCTTATCGTGCTTCTTCAGAGCCACCAGAAAAAAAGGCTTTGTTGGGACAGTAAATAATAAAGCCACTTAAGGTACTATGCCCACCCAAACACTATGACCTGTTTTTTAAAGCATTTATCCCAAGTTTTTATGACCTCTGTTTCCTACCACAATTTACAGTGTTAGTCAAGAATGCTATATATGGAGCAGAGCTGAAATTCTAGCTTAGTCTGCAAGATGGGAGAGACAACTGTATCTGTGTGGGACACTTAAAATGAGGAGGCATACTTGTGGTTGTTAATTACAGATACTAAAAAACTTGGGTAGACTATTTCTAAAATGGGGTATTATTTTCTGCTTTCTAATTAAAGATAACCCAGTGGGTTTGCATGTGTTCAGTATGATGTTGAAATGAGGGTGGAGCTGATGCAGAAGATAATCCATATAGTTTCATTCTGGTCTTGGTGGCATTAGACAAACTTGTGCCATTGTGCAAGAAAAAAAATAGTTATGTTAAAAAAAAGTAACTGTGCCTAAATTGAGTAGTATTTTGAGTTTAACAAACATTTGCTTAAAATTTCATGCAACTAAAATATATTTTCCGCCAATTTGTTATGGTTTTAAAAATGAGGCGTTTGGCACATAGATTCTCTTTTATGAGACAGTACAAATAGTTGTAACGCCAGCTTTCTAAGAATGATTTTTTTACTTCTAGGTCTTCTCTAGTATTAGGAGAAACCTAAAAACTTTTCCTTTAAGAGTGCAGACCCAAATCAGCACAATTTTCATCTAATAAAGAAATAAAAGAGCCAGGGACCCAGTATCTGTTAGACTGAGGACAAGGCCTGAATTTGCTGCTATCCATAAAAAGCAATACAGAAAGTATTTTACTAGGAGATGACTAAATTCAAGTGTCAGGCAGCCAGTACTTGGTACCATCAATCAAACAAAGTATCTCACACCCAAAAGTTAGTTAAGTGCATGTTAGTACTCCAGAAGGGATTACCTGGTTAACCTGTTAGGGTCCATCTGCTTTTGTCCGCAGTTTGTAGCTTTGTACTGTTGTACTGTGGTTGTGATTGTGTTCATTATAAGGTCTAGAACTAATGGTGCCACTGGGTTAAACTGTGATATGATGCTGTTGCATTTGTATTTCTTTTAAGGTGCATCAGACTAAGCCTGGTGTTTGGAACTAATGTTGAGTTTCAGTTTTGCAGAGGTTAAGGAGGCCTGGGTTTGGACCAAGGTCCTGAGCAGCCTGAAGCTAGAGAATTACTTTTCTTTCTTAGGCTTGAAGGAAACCATGTAATTTGCATTTGTGATGGTGGCAACTCCCAAAGTGCTATTAAGTTGTTAATGCAGCTTGTAGAATGTGTCTTTGGAAAAAGCTAAATTAGTTTTAGACAAACATATTCATCTTATGTTTTCTGTTGGCAGGGGCATCTTCCAAAGTAGTTTGAGTTTTCTTAGGTGTCCTACTGAGTAAAACATCACCTTAGCTGCCAAATAGGGATCTCATACAAAAGCTGAGGCTCCCCTCCTCTACTGCAGGCATGCTGAAAGTAAGGGATTGTTCTGTTGTGAAAGGTGTTGATTGGGTTACAGCTTGATTTGATGAAAACAGAGCTGCCTGGGGGCTGTGTCTCTGTAGGAGATGAACTGGGGCTAAGCAACATGGGGTCTCAAAGATTACCTTATAAACAGCAATCAGTTCAGGCATCAGAATAGATATTAAGGGCCTGTTAACTTGCTTGGGTCTCTCTTTGACTTAAAAAGTATTTGTGAGCAGAGGAATAATAAAAGGGAAGGGTTGCCAAAAGCTATGGAAGGTGCATCTTGCTATATCACTGTTGGGACATCTGTTGAATTGGGGATTTATTTCCTACTGAGCATCTGCTGAGCTTTTGAAGTACATATTAAGGTCAGAGGAGGGGAGCTTGAAATGATTGCGTAATGTTTATTCTTTTCTTTGAAGCCTTTAGACTTTAATCATACAGCATTTGGACATATTTAACAAAGGACAAACCTACATGAGTATTTGGCAAGTTTCCAGAACTTATTACATGCAGTAGTTGCAGCTTTAGAACTTGGATTTAAAAATACTTTGGTCTTTGCTGAAACTAGTTTTTGCAGGTCCATTTTTTAATCTGTATATCATTCTTACTGCATCTGTGACTTTATTATGGTGGACATCTGAATGTGACCAAAAAATGAATTTTGAATTCATCGCTCTCCATGTGGCTCAAGAAAAGAAAAGCTCTAGCATTCCAGTGCCATCAGAGAGGAGTGTTTGGAAAAACAGAAGTATCCAAAGAATCTAGCAACAGGAGTGCAACAAATCATTTCTGTGTTCAGAAATGAGTTTTCCCCAAGCTCCTTATGTTCTGTCCATGATTCTAATCACTACTTCTTTTTAATTTAAAATTATCTGTGAACAAGGATAATCAATACATTCATGGTTCTTAAAAGTAGTTGCACAGTTTGGATTGGCATTAGGGTTAAAGAGCAGACTGCTGTGTTAGTGGATGTAAATTGACTTGACCTACTAGGAGTGGTGGTCATTAATAGTTCATTTGGATCAGAGTTCTGTGTCTTTGCAGACTTGTCAGTGTGTTATTGCTGATAACAGAACTGAATATCTGCCTGTATGTTGGGAAAGTTACACATAGAAAAGTCAGTAATTGCAAATTGCAAAACCAATACAATTTCTTTGTTGACTAATCTACCTAGAATAAGCCCTACTGACATGAATAATTTCCAAAATCTTCATGTTCCTTAAATCAATCATCTTGGGTGTTTCTATAAAAGACAGTCTTTTATTTTGCTGATGCAAGAAGCTTGAAACCACCTCTATATACAAGAAGGTGAAAATTCTTGAGTTTTGGTTTTGAAGTTGCTGATCATAGTGTGCTTGTTCATATTTTGTATAGGGTTTAAGGATTAAAAGGTTACTATATTACAAATTTCAAAATGCAAGAAGCATAATTACAGAATAGCCTTCTGATTTTAGCGTTACTGGTAATGTACACAGGCATTACAGGACTAATCCAGTCATGTGGGTAAAAAAAATGAAGCTACTGGTAACATAATATGCTGAAAGTGAATAGAATGAATGAATAATATGTTGAAAATGAATGCAGACTTCTTGTATGTGTTGCCTGTAGTCCTGGTTGTATTTATGAGAGAGAGAGAGTTTGGTAGTTTAGCTTGAAAGACTTTCAGTGCAGAGAAGTTTATGATGCAATTATGGAATTAGGTTTGTAATCTTTAATGTTGGTATGTTGTCCCCTCCATTACTCCAAACCTGTGAGAGTGACATGTATAGCTCTTTCATAGGGAATACATCTGCATTCTACAGGGGGTTTATATATGCAATTTTTTTAATCCTTCTCCCCCCTTTGCCTGTGGATTTGCCATGGCAGGGTATATCCTGTCTCTATGAAAATTAGAGATTGCTGTCTAATGATAAGGGTTTAATCTGCAACGAATCAGACATGTGGAAACTTCTGTCTGTGGAATTTTCTGTTTGATCTGAGAGGAATGCCCTTGCTGTGCCCTTCCTGTAATGAAAGCAAGGTAGAGTGAATCAAAGTGATTCTAGATAAGATTGGAATGTGTGCATTGGTTATGCCTCTATTATATTTGGTGTTGCAATTCTGGTCATAGATATTATTTTATTATTTGAGATATTAGCAGCATAGTTCATCTTCTTAAAAGCTATCTCTTTCTGTTTTTAGCTAAAAGTGCTACTTTTTATTGCTGAAATTTCTGAGTTAATGAATTAGGTTTGAACACAGAAAGTCTTGCTCACAACAACAAATATTGTCAGCAAGATATTGAATGAGCTATGATAATACAGCATCTTTTTCGTGCTGTAAATAATTTTGCAGTATTCACTATATCTTCTGTTTGAAAGATTTTGTTAGTGTACCATTGTGAGAAATAGCTAAGAGTTTCTGTCCATCATTATTTCAAAACCTGTTAATGATTAACAAATTTCCAGCTGTCTGTGCAAGGAATGTTATTTACTTTGGGAGGGGGCAAGGAAAGATGATTATTCCTTTGCATAAGAAGTCTGGTGTGGTAGATTACTTTGAAGGTAGTTTAAATATTACAGGATCAATTTTAGCAGATTAATTAGAAATGGAAAAATCACTTGTACCTTTCTTTGATGTTTGGTTATATTTATGTGCTATCTACCTGTCCTGTTAGCTAATACAGTAATATTTTGGGTTGCCTGTGTTTGTCCAGACAGTAGTTCTATAGTAAAAAAAGATGTAAGAAGAGATGACAATTTGTTAATAAGTGGATTAATTGTGTATGGATATAGGCAAAAAATGGCTCAATAAAAGGTGATAAAAATCTAAGCAATTCATAGTCCCAACTGTTTTACACCATTCTTAATCAGATTTCTGAATGGGTCCTTGTCTGTTAAGTACAGAAACCAACAGATCAGGAACTGTGCTTTGAAATATAAAACCAAAAACTGTCATAGAACTTGGGCTTTTCAATTAGCTTTTTGCTTGTTTCAGAATGTTCATACTGAAGGGTGACATTTTGTAATGAAATTTTGGACTGACTTGAGTCTTTCCAGATACAGTTAAGGTAGAGGAGGAAAGTGTGAGAAGGTTCAAAAACTGTTAGTGGAAAATGAGTTGTCAACTTTTAATGTGTGTTTTTTAATAAGAAGTTAAGGGAGTGACGATTAGAGTGAGAGCAGGATTACTGCTGATTATGTAGAGTAAATGTTTGAGTGAGTATTGATCCAGCATCTGATGATAGGAGGAAATGAAATAAGAAATTCATGCCATTCTATGTTTGTAATTCCTGGCATGATAAAAAAATACTTTGGAAACTGAGTCATTCAGTTTAGTCAAACTCAAGAATGGCCAGCATTTGAGAATGTCTTTTTGACAACAGCTATGCATAGATACAGAGATTTGAAAAGGCCTCCCAGTGCAACTCCATCTAATTGCTGTGTATTCTCTGAATTTCTTAAACAAGGAAAAAACTCCTCAGTGGATCAGGAGCAAAATGCATTTTGTGCCTAAAAGGTCTACTGCTTACCTACAATATACTATTGTTCTTTCATTTACAGAGTGTTCTAGTGTTGACAGAGTCGATCTACTTCTGTTATGGCTTTATGACAAATTATTCTTTTATGAAGTGTCATTCATAACACTCATTTTCTTTGGTATTGTTATGAAGGGTGCAGTTATCTTCAGCAGAAAATGTTTCTGTGGAGCTTTTTCAATGGAAACTCTGTCAGAGAGACTCTGTGGTCTCTGTTCATCCAAATGCATGCATGTTCTGCTAGTAAGCAATAACGTGAATTAAATTTATAGGTTTTTATACTTTTTAACTGTAACTTGCATTCATTTCTACTACCTTTAGTAATTTTTTTTTTATTCTGGAGAGTATTGATTAAAACTGTACATGCAGTTATCCATTATTTATGTGAGAAAGACTGAAACCATTTCCAAACAAGCATCCAGGGCCCCCACAAATAAGTATACTTGACATCTGGTATGTAATCTCTAGATTTCTAGTCTTCTTTTTAGATGTTAGGTATTGATTCTTCAGTGTGCTGTAAGAATTTGCTTACAAATGGAGGATTTCTCGTTTGCTTGATACAGTCATCATAACCAAAGAGAAAAAACATAGTTTTATGGTACCAAAACTCTTTGCCTTCATGATTCACCAAGCTTTAAGTTTTTACTCAAAACCAGACAAGTTAAGAAATGTTACTCTGTATGGCCCTGTGCTTAATTTGATTCATATGCAAAGGCAAATAAGGCTAATAAAAAATTGGTTTAGCAGGTACTGATCAGTATAGAATTCCCCTCTGGAAACACAAGCAGAAATGAAGTCTGAATAAATAAATGGATACTTTGTAAGTTAATAAATCTGACTTTGTCAGAACAAGAATGAAAATATCTTTTCATGTCACTGGATCCCAGATGCTTTAATTTCATGACTTTGTGTATTTGCTTTGTTCTTCTAGAATTAACATGGCCAGAGGTATATCAGGGCTTTTGTACACAGAAATCTGCTTGGAAGCAGCATTTCTGTTGGCAGTAATTAAGTGCTATTGTGTGTATAGCTACCTGGTGCAGTAACATGAACAGCTGTAATAGCCTGATTTCCAGTATTCCTCAATGTGCTACCTGCCTTTTGATAGGTATCAGTATCTTTTCTTGCTCAGATCTGGTCTGGAAACTCATTGCTAAACAGCAGTTTTTGCAACTGAAAATACTTTGGAGACTGAAAGCTTGAAGCAAAATTGCAGCACTCTAAACCACAACCATGCATAAATAACACACATGTGCTAAACAACAATTTTTTGTCATGGGTTAGTCATGAGCCAGAGTTGCTGTGAAACAGAGCTGTAACTGCTATTTACTGAAGGATAGGACTGCACAGTTGAATTTGCTGGGCCTTCAGTGTTCTGCAGAAATTATAAGAGCTAAGCTGCAGTTTCAAATTGCCACCTAAAAGGGAATCTGAGAGAAATGCTATGTGTGCAGGAAAAGGATTCTTGGGATAATATGTGGAGCAATTTTCCTTATTTAAGATGGTCATTAAACCCTCAGATTTACAGAGAAAACCTGTAATCTGTAAAGTTTAATAGTTTCAAAGTATACTTGTTGCAGAACTGTCCAGGTTTTAATAGTTTGCAGAGGTCTAAACAGCTAGATCCTTCTGGATCAACAAACCAGTTTCTGGACAATTAAATGTGTTGCTCTTGTGCATAATTGGCTTCCCATGCGTCTCATTATTTTCCTTATAGACTCTTCTTCTGCCTAAGGGGGACCTAGGTTAATCTGTCAACTCCAGTTAGTTTTGAAATTCCTGGGGCCATTTGCAGAGGAATTTCCCCTTCAGAGGCTCCCCATTTCCCAGCTAAATTATTAGACTTACCACACTCATTGTCAACAATTCCTTAGTACTAAGAAGACTGTTAGAGAAGTTAAGAGGGATTTTGCAGCTGCTGGTGAAGCCAGAGTTCTAAAGACCATGTATGTGTCCATTTGTGTATGTATTTAAGAAATTCTTACGAACTTTAACAAAGAGCATAGAAACTCATCCTTTTCATTTCTCATGCAGAGGCTAGTTCACATTCTTTATAAAAATTTGATTAAATAATTTCCTTATTTGTCTTTGATGTTCATAAGTAAACAAACAGTGGACCTGTAAAAGCTTTCACTTCTTTGTGAATCAGCTACATTTTTGTAGAAATTTCCTTGGTCATGAAGGTATCGGCTTAAAATAGCTTAACAATATTATCCCGAAGTGATTCACTTAAACATAGTTTCTTATTCTGATTTTATAATACTATGTAACTGAATTTCTTGGGACATAGAAACTGGTTGTGTCTTTACCTGAAGATAAAAAACTGTCCTGAATAAGGGGGTGGGTGGCCAGAGCAATTACTTGCCTCAGATGCTACAAACCTTGCTCATGTAATGCAGTAAGAGAAGCTGCTTTTACAGGTACCAGTATCCCACATGCTTGGCCCAGAATCTGCTGGCAGTTGGTTCTACTTTTCTCTAATATTTTATAAACATGCTTTAATGTTGATGTTGTAGTGCAGTCATGTTTTTTACAGCAAGCTTTCGCTCAAATCACAAACTACTGCTCATGTTAACAGCAAAGCTTGCTTTACTTGCTCTCTCTTCAAGAAAACGTAGATCCTGTGTGGTTGTATTACAATAATTTTTGTTATTGACATAGGAGTTAACATTGCATTTCCCTAATGTGGACTCATCAGGGGGTTTTTATGTCTCTCCATATCGAGCTTTAGTGACATGGTAATGTTCCTCTGTATAGCAATTATATTGCCTGTCCAAAAGCTTGACATACAAGCAGCCTAGCTGACTGAAATAAGCTGGAACTATTAAAATAACCATAAATGAGTCTGACAATGGGAGCTGTCTGCCATTGTCCCCAAAAGATTTTTTGAACTGGAAGTAATCACTTGAGTTCTAAGGCAATGCCATCACAGATCTTCTAATTGCGAAAATTCCCCCTCACCAACCCCCCAACTTCCTGAAAGGAAGTTCACAATCTTTGTGGACCTTGGAAAATTTATTGCTTGTAGCCCAGACTACCTAGTACCAATTTCTGAGCATAATATTTTATGTAGACAATTTTAGGAACACACGTAAGAACTGTTTTTCTTTTTTAAATGGTCCGAACACTGTGTTTTCCATTCATTTGACTTGTTTCTTGTAGAGATGTGCAGAAAGTAAACTGGCAGGAACTAGAAGTTAAAATGCTAATGCATTTAATTATTTACAATTCTCTTTTTGCCCCATTTTTTATTCTACTTTACCCATTCTACCGCTATGTGAAAACTCAGTTTTCTCAATGTTTTAAAATATAGTGTGTTTTTGATGTAGAGCTTTAACTATGCACATCTTTGCTTCTGAGTCTTTGTGCTATCTCTAGATGTTTATTTAAGGGATAGCTGCTCTTAACTGGTGAACATTCTGTATTTCTTCAAATCTGTCTACCTATCTGGTTTTTAATAAGCTGTACATAGCAGAGGACAGTAGTGACCTTTTCCGTCCCTCCACTTGAATTCAAATTACTGCTGATCATGCATAGCACAGAAGTGAGGCATAAACTGTTCTGTGTTTATGTCAAGGTTTGGATTTGACCACATGCTGAGGCTCTTTGGATGCCAAGTTTTGTCCCCAAAAAATATTTAAAAGGACAGCATTGATAACTTCCATGAGCTTGGAAAAGTGAGACAGATTTCACTGGACACAGATAGTGATTGGTTATTTCACTGACTACTCTTGCTGTTGTTGCACTAGTGTCATAGAAATTCTTTAATTTCAAATACAGTAGTTTTTTAAGGAAACCTGGGAAGTTTGAGAGCTTGTATTAATATCACATTTACTTAAGATACTGCTAAAAAACTGGATTTGGGTATATATTCAGCTGTATCTAGTCAGCCCAGTGAAGTTGAATTTGAGATGTAAAACATCTTTTTATTATGATTGACGTTTTTCTTTATTCCATTTTGTTTTGGCTTTTTTTTTTTTTTTTTTTTACTCAAAATTTAAAATCTACTCTGCTGGTGATGGTTCCTCTACTCTGTTTAAGGGTGGGTTCTGTGTGCCTTGCAGTGATATTCTTCCCCCTCCTCTCCCGGAACTTGCAATAACTGATCCCTGGAAAGAGAGAAAGCAGTGGTGGACTCTACATATTTAAGGTCTTGCTACTGCTGCAGTTCCACCAATTTACTGATACTGATAGCTATTTTATTTGAAACTTTCCAGGCCATGATTAGTTAGAAAATGAGCAAGTTGTCCTTGAAACAGCAACAGGAGTTGCTTTCCATTTAACAGTTCTAGCTGAACATGATTTCTCTGCTAGTAGTACACAAGACACAACTTAAAATGTGTACAGATTCCAATGTCAAATAGCTATAAACAAAATTTAATTATGTTTTCCGGAATCTGCCTTTATACATGCTTACAAAAGACTTGTAGTTCCAATATGATACTTTCAGCTTAATTTAAGTACTTTTTTTGTAGCTTTTCCTGAGAGAAATTTTTCTGTGCATTCTCTGAGGCTGAAATTTTGAAGTTTTTTCATTGCCTTTCTTAAAGAAGAAATTTATTTATGATAAAGAAGACATATGTATATAAAAGTGAATTAAAACCACTGTATAGTAACTATTTAAAGTTATTATAATATTTAAAGAAATAAATCTGTAAAATCTGTAAAATATATGTGACAAGTTAATTTTTAGAGTGCACATTTATATTGATTATGTATGTTAGACAATATTATCTTGGGGTACATGTGAAAATCTTAGGTTGGTTGTTTGTTTTTTTTTTTCCCTAACATTAAAATGTAATTGACTGGGATGAATGCAAAAGGTAAAGCAGCAAAATATTTAAAAAATAAATCAGTATGTGTTAATTTGCATTTCAGCTTAGGCAAAACAGAAGAATTTCTGAGTGGTTGAAAAGGGAAAAATGAAGTATTTCAAACTAGATCGAATCATTAGTTTTGCACATTCATATTCCTCAAACATGTTTGCGGAGAAGTTATCCAAACTCTTTGAGGTATGGAAAACACAGTATTGATGGTTTGTTGCCAGGTTACAGTCTTTCTGTCTTTGCCTAATTAATGCTTCTGGAGAAGAGGAGAGTGAAAAGCTGTGAACATCTCTTGTTCATGTATGATTCATAGGTAAGCAGTAGTTGCTAAAACCTTCTGCTCTCCTTCAGGGCTGCAAACAAGGATTATTTCTATTCTGAAACGGTACAGTTTAGTCTGTGTGAATCTTCAGATGCGAGAAGTCTGATATGAGTAGCTTGCATTGTCAGTAATAAGCTTTAAATTGCTATGGAGCTGAAGTGCAAATCATATTTCTTTGGGTGGCTTTTGCACTTTGTTCCATAGAGGCGTAATCACGTAATGCTTCCTGTTCAGAGTGCACATGTGATAAAAGTAAGGAACTTTTCCAGCTCGCTTATTTGTCAAAAATAATAATTTTCTTAAAAGAAGAGATTGTATATACTTTTTAAAGTTCACACTGCCTGCCACAGGTTTTTAATATTTCAAGTGTTAGAGTGCAGTGCCTCTCTTGGCATTCTGCTGTGTTTATATAGTGGATGAGCTGACGTTTCACTTTTGCAAGAGGAATCTCATTCCATGCCTTCTTTAGAAGGAGATTGTTTCCTGGAGTTACCAGGATGGAGATTTTGGTCCTTTCAGCTGATGTTTTATGTACTGAGTAGTTTGCTGTCTCTGTGGCATACGTAAAATTTTCAGTGCTTAAGGATGGTTGGTTGGTTGGTGTGAAATTAAGGCTGATGTGGTATTGTGCTGTCTTACTTTTGGTTTTTTGGTTGGTACTACTTTGTTTTGGTTATTTATTACACTTGACTGAACAAATACTATTAAATGTTGTTGGCATTAGCATTGGATACTATTTGAGAAGCATGGTGGGCTTAAGGTTTAGTTTTCTCTTACACACTGGTGCTTGGTAGAGGCCTGAGTTACAGTACCACAGTGGCCTCAGGGAAAGAATAATTTTTTTTCTTTGGAGTTCAATAGGTTACATGTTTCAAAACCTTCAAATTATAAAACACTTTATGGTATGTAGTGTTGTGACTGCTGCTTAAAGGCATTTCCCAATGTCAGATTATAGTGGTGACCAGAAGTTTCAGACCTTATCAGAAGGAAGTTAAGAAGTTAACAGAAACACAGATAGAGAGTTTTTTGGGTTTTTTTTAATTGCTGTAAAAGTGGAAAGAATCTGAGCTATGATACTGGCCACAATTAATATCACAGATGTTGTACTACTTGTAAATAGTGCACTCTGGTCTGCTGTAGTCTGTTTTATCGTGTGGGTAGATACCATAACTATTAATAAATGTACTTTTTTTTAAAAAACCTCCTTCCTTCTTCTTAGCATTTCTGACAGGGATCATAAAGTGGAGGGAAAAAACCCAAATATAAAACCCCCATGTGTAACACCCAGAATCACACAGGGTTTGCACTTGCCAACTGTCCTGATTTGACTGTGCCTCTAGAAATTACTCAAGGGGATAAGGAGGACAAAAGAGTGTGGATGTGTTCCTCTTTAAGGCCTCTAGGATCTCCTGAGAAGCAGACAAGCACTGCATCTTTTTCTATGCCAGATGCTGTTTCCTGGTTTCTTGTGGGTGCGGGTATTTGAGGGGTGGGGGGCTGTTTGTTTTTTTGGTTTTTTTCAATCCTGTCGTCTCTGCTATAACATCTGTATTTATACAGTATAGCTCAGGAAAATGCTTATCATGTCATGGTAGGTAATAATTTAAGAAAAAATCTAGGTAAAATAGACCATATAAGAAGAGATGAATAGTAAGTAATTTTTGTTCATCTGTGTTTGATCTGGATAGGTTTGAAGAACTGCAGTGTCATTAACAAAGTAGTGGTTAGAATAGATGCTATTTTAAATAAAATGACCTGGGCAAAAAAATCAAAAGTTAAGTGGAAAATACCATCTTTATAAAATGTCTTTGTTTTTCTGGCCTATTCAGGCCTTGAAATAGTGGAGATTTTAGTAACAACCTGGAAACTGTCTGATCTGAATTGTATAACATTAGAAGCCAAAGTATGATAGTATTATATTAAATAAGACTTTACTTAGGAAGGTAACCAAACCACTAATAATTGAGGCTGATATGACTCTTTCTTTGTTTTAACAACAACTTAAGCAAATTTTCACAAAATGTAAAGCAGAAATTTTCCTGGAAAAACTGTCCACTACACTTCTGGGAGCTGGGGGTCCTTTGGACTCTTCATGTAATAACTTCTGGAAAATATATGTTGCCTATCTTGAGGTAGCAGAGATTCATGTAGCAAACTGCAGTATGTGCTGGGCAATTTTATCTCTAATTCAAAAAGAGTGTGCAGGCCTTAGTGGAAGTTTACCCTGCAGTGACTGACTGTTTGTTTAGAATTCAGGACAGTTGCAGTCTGGGTTGGTGTGCTGGCAGTCTAGTGCCATTGAGGACAGCATGTCTCCGTGTTTATAACAGGCTTAATCCACTGGCTTTTAAAACTTCGATTTGAATTGGTGGTTTGTTGAAGGTCATATTTGATCAAAACTTTTGTTCCTGCAATTTGTAAAATATTGCTTCCCCCCTGGCCCTCTGAATGGCTTTTAAAGCAGCTGAAAAGCTTTATGATTTGCCCAACTTATTAGAAGTTAGATTAATTGAGTTTGTAATCAGATTTCAAGCATCATGTTCCAGGCCAGGGATTTCTCTTCGTTTGTTTTAAATGTCATTCCTGGGGCAAATTCTGCTAAACTGCATTTTCATGCTTTGCTGAGAAATGATTGCAGGTTTTGATTTCCATTACAGAATCATTAATATTGTTAATTAGAGTTCTTATGGATAAGCACACTTAAGGAGGATCATCCCTGGGAATTGGGAGTATTATAGTTTGAGTATTTGTTAATTAGATAGAATTGGCATATGTAAGGATATCAGATTTGAGGTGTATTTTATGCTTATTTTTGTTTTTAAGAGTGACTTTGATTGTAGTGATTTGTGATGTGGGATTTAAATTTGAGGAAGTGTTGGTTCTTGTTGAGAGTAGGGTTAATGTTTCTTCTTTTTCCTCAGCTTCTATATTCATAAACCATCCTGTTCCTCCACATTAAATTCTGTCCAAATTCTAATCTACAGTAGTCAGTGAGGACTTTTGCCTTCCTTTAAGGAAATTGATAGAACAGTCCTATTGCATTAAGTGGGAACAATATCTAGTCTAAACTTTCAGACATATGAATATTGTAAAATAAGTTCTGATGTCCTCTTTGGCTGAGAAACATTTCATCAGAGCTCTTTTGTGCTCCCCTCTGGTGGTTAGTGACTGAATTTTAATTTCTTTTTATCCTGGCCACCTGAAAGGCTTCAAGATTGCAGGGCCAGTCAAGTGAAAAATACATTTTAAATCCTCACTTCGCCTTATGTTTTGAATAAAAATGTTTGCAAATCTTCGGGATTACCATACATGCTTAAGATTCTCTAGTAGATTTCTCTACTTGTCTTGCTACATAAAAAACAAATGGTTTGTAAAAGTCAAAATTAGCCAACTGCCTTAGCATAGAGGATGTATGGGCAATCTGCTGATTAAAGATTTTCTGTGAATGGGAGAAGAGTTAGAGCAGAGATGGAGCTTTTACAGGATTGAAGATACAATAGAGGCACTTAAGTGTATTCCTTAAATGTGCCTTGCATCACTTGAAAAAAAAGGAAAAGTTCTTTCCAGGGGCTAAAACATGGTGTTGAAACTGATGATAGGATCAATCTCTTACTGATGCTTAATGGATCTAGATGTTTCCAAGAGTAAAACAAATTAAGTCTTATTAGATTGTTTTATTATTTCTGTTTGTTGTAGGAGCTCTGATCAGTTTTCTCTCTGTTGCCTTGAGAACCACTGGAACTAGAAGCCAGTGAATTTATAAACTCCACAGGTGCTGAGTGCTGGCTTTCAGGCAGCATACCGTCTTATGCTGCCCTGATATGTAAAATAGGTTACTGTAGTAAACATTTGCAAAAGCAGAAAATTGACACATGGACCAGTGGTACTTTAAGGACTTGTTCTAGACCTGTGATTTGAATGTTATCTTTGTTAAAAAAAGTAATCAGTTAAATTCTTTGAGCTTGTGTTCCTTAGGAAGTATAATAGGCTACTGAAGTTTTCATGCATTTTTATTCATTATTGTTGCATAGAAATTGAAGCTATTCTTGTTCTTGTAGGCAAAATCAGGAAAGATTTATTAAACTTGCAGAAGCAGGAGCAGTTTCAACTAGCACAATAACAATACGATGGTGTTTTGTAATTACTTGATGTAAGATCAGATTGTTGAAGGGGCAGAGAAAAAAGCTGAAGTACTTCATATGGTTATGTGCATTTAGTTTTGATTGTATTTTGTGACATAAATACTGGTGTAGAACCAGAAGAAATTCAAGTTTTGTTTGCAGAGCCTGCCCCCACCCCTAGACGTGTGCTGGATTTAGTGTATCTGTTCCATTGTATTGCTAGGTTCAAAAACATCAGGAAGAAAGCTGAGTGGTATTAATAGACCAGACATTCCCTTCCCTTGCTATTGCCTGCAGTTTTGAGCAACGACGAGAGCTAGATGTGGTGGCCTCTCCTCCATAGCCCTCAATATGTGAAGGCTGAAGAGAAATTTTTGCTCCCTATCTTCCTGTTCCCTTTTGCATAGCTTTTACGATGGAATGTTGAGTCTTCATTTTTGTTATTGTCAAAGTAATCCACTGACCTGTGATGCTTGTCTCTAGTAATCATGAAATTGTAGAATAGCTTGAGTTGGAAAGAACCTTTAAGACCATTTTGTTCCAACTCCGTGCCTGTGGGCAGACACCTTTCACTAGACCAGGTTGTTTGAAGACCTACCTAAGCTGGCCTTGAACGGTTCCAGGGGTAGGACATCCACAAATACAAGTTTCCCAACTTGCATACTCATACCTGTCTACATCTATTTTAACCTGCATCCTTTGTGCCTTTATAAAAAAAAAAATCATTCAGGAATTAACCTGTTGATTAGTGTTAAACAATTAGGTAGACAGTTTTGCATAGCTGACTGATCATAAAATTGTTTTCCTGGATGCTTTCTATTTCAGATTGGAATTATAAAGGCCACATAAAGAAAAAAATACTCACCCTAGAATTCAAGATCAGTTGGGTGGAAACATGAGAAAAATAGTGAAATTTCCTGTTACTTTGACTAACACATGCTTAGAGTGTGCATGGCCCTGTAGAAAATCAGAGACATTCTGAAAGCCAGAGCTATCCTATTGGGGAATCTGTTACATGATGCAACCAGTGGTCAGATCATCAGACAGATTCGAAGCCACCTATTGAACACTCTGCAAAGTCTATGTAAAATATACAGAAGAAAAAAATTATATATGCATTTCTAATATGAAATTAAAAATTAAACAAAAGACAAAGTTGCCCATGTGCACTGTATCATACTGCAAGTCTTTCCACATATTTCTTTTTGAGATACTGTCCTTTGGGTGTGGTACTTTTTTCCTCTTCATCCCTTGTGATGGATGTTACTTAAGTGAATGGACATTTGAGAACTGATACACCACGAAAGCAAAATGGGTTCAGTCATCCTTTTACTTAAGGAGGGCTTTGATAACTAGGGAGGTAGAACTTGTAAATGTTAGGTGAACAGATTGCAGGAAGTGAGCTTCATTTCCACAAGAGTCATTTTATCTTTCTTTAGAATCAGCCAAGGCTATGTTAAAGTTAATCTGCCACTTCTGATGCAGCTACTGTTTAGAAAGTGGGACGTGTAAAATGAAAAGAGTTGCTCTTTTCAGCACAAATCACAAGCAATAAAGCAGCATTGCTGGAACCCTTGCTAGATGGGAATTAATACAATCCAGTCTTCTCTTGGGTAGGACGTGAAGGGTTTACAGAACTTTCCAAGGCATACATAGAGTCTACCCAGACTTAAGGTTAAGTGCTTGTATGCTACATCCAGCATTTACATTATGAAGTGAGGCAACAGTAAGTAACAAATGTGTTTACTCTTAAGCAAGTCTCCTGGCTGAGGCAGAGTCATGCAAAAAGTGGGCAGTGAGTTACAAAGTAGAATCTGTGTAACGGAGTGCTCAAGGCTGTGTTCCATTTTTAAGAGCAAATTTATGCAGAAAATATTCAGGTAACCAGTGCAAATATCCAGTGACTACTGGATAGTATTATTTTTTTGTTTTAATAGTAAAACTATCGTCAAACAAAATATAAATACTGAGTCAGAGAGACTGGAAATGTAAAATATCATTATTAATTAACACCTGAACTTAGTTGTTGATGCTGTTCTACAAAAAAAAAAAAAAAGGAAATTATAAAGCCAGTAGTTTAAGGAAAACTTTTATAGACTGCATGTAATGCGTGTATATTTTGAAATTGCAGTGCCCCTCCTTTTTATCCCAGTTCTGTAGCTTTTGACACTTTATTAAACCAATTTCCACACTGACATCTGGTGGTAGTTGTGAAATGCTATGTTGCTTGAAATGCTATATATGGGAATTTGCAGGTCTAAGCATCCTTTTCAATCCCCTCCAGCCCTTCTGAAGTGATCCTATTGACATCTTAAAATTTTAAACTGTCATGGTCAGACATTTATGCAGCTTCTCACAAGGCAAAGAAAGTAATGAATAAATAAGTAATTCCTTAATATGTTGCTCAGTCAGTATAATGTATTAAAGTGTCTGTAGTGTGTGAAGGACACAATACTTGGAGTTAATTCCTTTTCTGAAGAACTCCTGTGAAAACAATGGCATATTTTTATTGAAGTCCTGTATACTGATGGTGTATATACGTATATATACACATGTATATGTATCTGTGTGAAGTAAATGAGCTCAGTAGAAGTGCCACATCATGCATGGACACATTATGTGGCTTCATCGAGTCCAGAACTGGCTGTCATGGTGATAGTTTGGCTCCTCTTGGCTCCAGTCCCGATTAGGCCTGGTGTGTGAGTGTACAGCAAATAGTAAGAGCCATGACAAAACCCTTCAAAATCTCCACTGAAATGCTTGCAAGGGCTTACTCTGTTCCTCATCCTGACATGTATCGGGTTGATTTTATGTTCTGTGTAGAAAATACCTCAAGTCAGACACACTGTAGGAGTGACTGGATCAGGAAAAGGAAAGTGTGAAGTTTCGTTGTGCCATGGCTCCATGACTATTTAATATTCATCCCTCATCTTATGGGTAACACCATACTGCAAAAACCCCTTTGACACATGCATAATATGCCTGTGTTTGTAGAGTAAGCTGCTTATAAAAATAAAGTTGTATTTCTTCGTGCTGGGAAAATTCTTTAGTCAGTTCTGGCTTAAACAATCTCCTGTAGGCTCAGCAGACAACTTTTTATTAAGTTTGTGAATTGTATAGTAGTTCCTTATTTGGTAATTCATTTTACGTTTGTAAGATTGAGCAGACTCTTGCCCCTTTTTGCTGCCTTCCATTTCCAGTGCCATTTCCAATGGCAGTCATTGGTTAGTCCTAATGCTCCTTGTTAGCTTTGGTATAACTTTTGTGTTCTTTTCTGTGACGTGTCTGTGTGGACATAAATCAGCACATTAAGAAAGTTCAGTCAATTCATTTGGGCACAGAGTTTAAAAAGTTTCATATTTAAGTAGTTGCTCATTAATATGAATAATAGTAAAGAGCTCAAAGGTTTGACATCTAAACCAGGTAGTTTAATATGATATAAAATTTACTGTAAAAGTAAAGAGGGTCATCAAGTCCCAAAAGGTTGTGACTTGATCTGATCTAATCTTTTAGGCAAAACCAATTTTATGAATAGTGCTAACTGGTCTGATTTCAAAAGATGTTGGAATGGAAATCAACTAATATATTGTTTTAAGATGTGATGTATAATTGCTGAAAACTGTTACAGTAATTTTATTTTTTGTGGATTCAGGTTAGCCTTTATATATTTGTGGGTGTGTATAATAGCACACTTTGTAGAATCAATGTTGGTTATTTTGAACTTGCATTAATTTTGATTTATTAATTTATTTCAAGTTGTTGCTCACTGTATTTTTACACGTTTCTGCATACTTATAGAGCAATTTCTATTTATCTTTCTTCCTCTTAAACAGGTATTATTGAGACTGCAGATCACCTGGATCGTGAGACTACTTCACATTACTGGCTTACTGTTTATGCAACAGACCAAGGCGTTGTGCCTTTATCATCTTTCATTGAAATCTACATAGAAGTTGGGGATGTTAATGATAATGCTCCTCAGACCACAGAACCAGTTTATTACCCAGAGGTCATGGAAAACTCACCTAAAGATGTATCTGTCATTCAGATTGAGGCATTTGATCCAGATTCGAGCTCAAGTGAAAAATTAACCTACAAGATTACAAGTGGAAATCCACAGGGATTCTTCTCAATAAACCCCAAAACTGGTAAGTACAATACAGTGTTTTATTTTATGTATTAATAAATTAATGTATTTGCTTAAATTCATAAACCAGGTGAAATCAAAATCTTTGTTTTAACACTGAAAACATGCTTTCACAATAGCTGGAGTTAAGCTGGTTTCTTGGGCTGTGTCAATATTAGTAAGTTATACAAACATGTAGAGAAGGATTTGAGAGTGAAGCACTTGGTTCAAAGTACTTGACATCCACATCAGGCATGTTTTGTGAAGGCTTACTTCTGAGTAGCTCCACTCTTGACTGGTCAATGTCCATGCATTTTTATAGTGCAGTAAGTATAGAGTAAAAACCCGTACTTTAGTTTAGTTTCCTCCAAGTTGTTTTTAGCAGTCTTCAAAGTTTCACGCATAGTCTTTTTGTCAGGCTTTTTTAAAAAATTTTTTGTTTTTTGAGGGGTGGGTCGTGTTAGTCTAAGCAAAATAAACCATTTATTACCTGCAGACTCACTTGTCCCACAGTTAGAAGAGACTTTCTTTGTAATTAGCTATTGCTGCTGCTAGAAGTACATAATCTGGAGGATTATTTGCAGGTATGGTTTTTGTGCAATGAAAAGAAAGAGTCTGAGTTCACTGGTTATTTGGAATGCTTCAGAAAAAAACCACTGAGGTTTTAAGAGGGGAGTACAGATACTTTACTAACTGTACTGCAGATACTGAAGGGTATGTAGGACAGAGAGATGGAAAACAAAATAATCAGTTTTAACTGAAGCTACCTAGTAATTTTGAAAACATTTTAAGGATTGCCTACCATCCCTTGCTTCTGAATGTAGAGAAAATAATACATATGCTGGATGTTTTTCCCACAGATTATTCCTAAAGAAGAGCTTGGTTTTATTTCAATAATATTTTGCTGGGTTGTCCCCAGCTTAGCATTTTATATGTTGTCTTTAGATATTATTTCACAGTAAAAATTATGAGAGATGCTTCTGATTCACTCAACCAGATTTTTTTTCTCACAATTCATAGATTTTTAGACTAGAGGTCCTGCAGAGGTGTAGTGAGGGACTTTAAGCTGTTACAAACCCAGTAAGTACAAGGGAGCAATAGAATATTAATTAATTAATTTAGTTCTTGCCCGTTTATGGAAACAATTTCAGGGGACTTAAAGGAGCAAAAATGGAGTGGAAAAAAATGTTTTGAAGTCTATGGCCTTCATTTTGTTTTGTAGTTATTTCAGCTGAGGGTATGAAAGGCTTGTGTGCTTTATCAATTGTAATTGCTGTGTCAGCAAAGCTGAGTGCAAACACAGGTATGTTATTTGGGTTATTTCTGACAATCACTTCTTTGTCAGCATGTCCTGCATCTGTGAAAACACTGCCAAGAAGAACATATGAAATAGCTATAGCAACAGAAGATACTTGGTATAGTTAAAGCCTTCATCTAAACACTGTATTTACAAAATGTTGGTTTTAGAGGAAAGGTAGCCTGACAAGTAAACCAAGAAAAATTCAACCACAGTCTTCTAAAGTGAATGCAGAAAGCGTTTATATGCTTTATTTCTGTTTGGTTTTCTCTGTGTCTGTATTTTTTCTCATTTTGCACGATGTAAAAGGAAAAAAATCTGATTTTTTATCTACTTCCTTGCCCTTTCTGATTCTGAAAAGTATTTTTGCCTGCCACTTTGATATTTCCTGTTGTCTCAATATAGTACTGATAAAGGAGGAATATAATTGCCTGTGATTTGGGTGGAAAGAAATGAGTGACTGCAGTATTCAAAATTGCAAGAGAACATAAATTCTACCTCCATTCATTTCATCATTACTGTACAATTGGCCAGTTAATTTTGGTTGTTGTTTCCTTAAATATTCCTGCAGGTCATTTTTTCTTCCTCTTTCTTCTGTTCTTTTCCTACCGCTTTTTGCCCCCTGTATCATCAGGTGGCATTTTCTAAACTGTGTTTTGGAAAAAGACGATTCTGTACTTCTCTTGCCAAAGTTTTGACATAAAGAAATCTCTTTATTCCTATTTAATAGGTAGAAGAATTAGGGCACTGGGAGATTGTGACTTGTCTTTGGCCAGAGTTTGCAGTTTCCCATGTCCGTATCTTACTCTGATCTCATTTATGTTAGAATGGGACCTTGAGAGAGAGAGCTCAACATACTAGATTGTGAAGTGATAAGGAACACTTAATAGAAAAGGAATAAAGATTTTCTGTCAAGAGAGTTTCTTACCTGCCTTTATTGTAGCACGCATACCGTAGAAGCAAGCAGCGTGACCCCACAGGCCTTCTCAGCTTGGTGTTAAAGAAAAAGAAGGAAAAGGGCAACTGGAAATAATTAAATCATTATATTTCAGAACACAAACACTGGGAAGAAAATAATCTCCCTCTGATTTACAGTCAGCAGAAGAAAATTATTTTTTACCCCCAATGTAAAGGCCCCAGCTTAGGTATTCACCTGTCATGGGCCATTCATATCACCCTTCACTGGTGTCTATTACTGTTAAAACTGCAATGCTATATAGACATGCTTGTAGACAGACATCTTAAACATAGTGAGGAGTGAAAGAGAAAAGGTGGGCAGAGGAGAGAAGGGAAACTTGTTCTTAGAGTGCACTCAGATAATTCAATGGATATTAAAAAACTAAGTCATATATATTGTCTTCCCATTAAATAGACCCTGAATTTCATGTGCTTTAATTGGCCATACTGCCTATCCTGTACATGACCAGTTTGAAAGCATCAGTCTGCAGTGGGCACTGACATAGTGGTCGAGTTTTGATTGAGGTTATCAGGTTCATAACTTCTCAAGTCTCTCTTCTGTCTATTAGATATCAAGTACATTTAATCTGAATACATGTTACTTGGTGGGAAAGCGTTTTCAATAGAATTGACATGTTAAGGAGTTGAAAAAACACTTTAAAGGACACTGATTATTGTTCTAGTTATAACACATTTTATTTTATCTTCCCCAATTAATTAAAAGAGGGCTCAGCTGAAGAGTGCATTTGACTAGAATTGGAGAGATCAAGTCCTGTCTTGTTTGCTTATGTGTGTATATTATCCTTGTTGTACCTTGTGAAGCTGTCACACGGTAAGGAAGAGAAACCTTCACAGGGCCCCAGGTTTCCCTTCCGACCGCAGGGGAGATAGGGCTGGAATATGAATCAACTCTTTTTAACTGTATTCTGTTGTAACACTGAAAGTGACAGTATGAGTTAAGTATGTGCTGTTGTGCATCCCCAAAGACGAGTTGAGGACTGTAATGGCATTCAGTTCAAGTCAACTAAAAGCTAGTGTTGGGATTCTTAAAATACGTGGTGAGTGTTAAAAATATGCTTCAGGTGGTAATGTGTTATATTCTCTTCTCCAGGTCAAGAATCCGTTGTTTTCTTTCTCTTTATAAAATTTAATGATATGGTATTGTGATCTATGCCTAGAGTTCCCACACATAGTAGTAATACAGATTATAAATAGGAACAACCTACACATAACCTGTATCAAGTGAAACAGTGCATTCTGTTCTCCTGATGTAGCTAATGCATTTCTAGAATTTTGTGGACTCCAGGCTAAGATGTCTGTGTCTTAACTCAATAATCCTGAATTTTTTAGAAACTCACTGACATGGACCTTTGTAGGATAATCTTTCTCAAAAAGAAGATACTTCTTTTTGTGACAAGAACTGTTGACTGACTGATCTGATTCTCAGAAATGCTACTGGTTTAAGTAGTATCTGCATGCTTTTTACCGTAATGTTTCCAAGTATCCCCTTCAGTAAATCTTCACTGACACTTAAAAAGATATTTTATATTTCAAATAATTACAAAATAACTTAAGGAAACACTGCTATGTTTTTCCTTGCATGCTATTTCACTTCTTGGAGCAGGATATATAATGCAGTACATCACAGGACATTTTGTAATCTTTTAATATATACTTGGTCTTTCATGAAAGCAAATAAAATAACATTTTATTTATCTTTGGAGTTTCCATGTAATGAAAAGGAAGTGCTGTACATATAAGCTGTCCAGGTAGAATAAAAATAATTCTCATAATATTATTTGCCAGAAAGAATGAGAGCAAAGATTTAATTCCACAACTTTCATGCTCAATCTGAACTCAACCGTAGACAAACATGCAAATTATGATAACTACTTTATATCTGCTTAACTTCTTGCAACATAGATTTGTAATTAAATATGGAAGTAATTGACAAAGTGGAAGAGTTTCCACTCATGTTAATACATTTAGGTGGGAAGAGCTGAAGTTGCACGATTTGGTAGCTGTTCTGAACACACGTCCTGGGACTCTGTGGTTAATCTCAGCACTTAACACTAGAGCTGTTGCACTGAGGCTCAGAAAAGATTTGCACGTTTAGCAACACTCATGTAAAGCAAAGGCTTGTATAGCAGTAAACAAGTTCTGGGATTTGTGCCTTGGAGGTCAAAATACATATGCAATGCTTATATAAGCATTGTAATACATGTAATACATATGGTACATATAATACATGTAATACATATGTAATACATATGGTACATATAATAGTAGTTTAGTACTATTTCTGTTTCTTGCAGGTGTGGTTTATTTGCTTGTGAGCTATTTGAGTACTTGTAGAACTGAAAAGTTTTACATAGCACTGATGTAAACTCCATGGCTGTATTTACAAAATAAAATTGATTACTTTAGTGTTTGGAATAAACCAGTCAGTGCTTCTATTTTACATTAATACAGTCATGTTGAGTAGAAAAATTTATATTTTTCCTCATCTTTGTGCCTTTCATATTGCAATATCTTAATTTGCTTTTTTGCTTTTGAGAAGTGTTGGAAGCATGACACTTGATAGCAGGATAGTGGATAGAGTAAGTGGAACAGGTAATTAGTATGGCATCTACAAGTAATAGCTGATGATACTGTTGTACATTTATGAGTTGATGAATTATAATTCTGTAATTTCTAATCTATTTGGGTTTAGAAATTACATATTTAGGAATGGATCTGTTAGTGCCTATTGAAAAGGGTTATTGTATTCATTTTGCTAAAAGCTTTTAATTAATCCATGTAATTTCTTTCTGTCTGAGGACGGTAGAACATGCATGAAATCCGAGGTTTTTGTTGCACTCAGCAGGAATTGTAAGGGTGGTTTGCAAACTAGCTTCCCAATTTAAAATGTGTGCTTACAGTTCCCCAGAATGACATGGTCAACCAGATGTTTTTTCCTGTCATTATTTTCCATTTTGTACTTTTCTTCTAGCTTTAGTTTTTAAATTGTGGGATGGCAAACATCATGTGAAATTAGAGGAAGGGCATTAACTATTAAATGACTAACAATAACTCCACAAGTCATATGTAAAACAGGGAAATTGAAGAGCTAGGGAGAACTTCCTGAATTGCTGTAGAGCTAGGGAGAACTTCCTGAATTGCTGTAGAGCTAGAGACATTAGGCTGAACTCCCTCTAAACAAAAAAAAAAAAAAAAAAGCTCACTGAATTCCCTGAGCTCTGTATCAGTTCCATATGGATGAAATAGTTTTTTAAATATGGCTGCTGCTCAATGTTACAGGCTCTGTATAATTAATATCTCAAAGATTGCTGAGTTAAGGTGCCTGAAAGAAGGTTAAAATGGAATCCTAACCAGTATCTATATACTCCTTTCGAATTACTGTACCCATATATTCAGGCTAGAAATAATTTCTGGTCTTTTGCCCAATTGATATGCCTCTTTCCACTTTCCCAGGACTTCTGTTGCACTTATTGTAGCAACCAGATTTGACTTGGGGAGGGAATCAGGGCTGGGTATCAAAAAACACTTTCTTTAGAAGTCATGCAATACCTCAGAAATTTAAAATAATAATAACAGCAAATGAGGGTGAGAGGTACCTGATATTGCTCCTTATAACAATTTTGAGTCAGGTTGGCAGAAATGCTGATCACAAAAGTATAGCTTTCTATGCTTTTAATGAAACTTGGTATGAAAGTGATGAAAAAACTAGACTTGGGTTCCCAACCTGCACAGGAGAATGCCAGAATTAATGTTGAGTTGTTCATTTTCCTGTACTTAGGTTCTGCAGGTGTAAAATAGAAATAATTGCATGACCTAATTACTTGGGAGTGTTGTAAAGATATATTAATTGGTATATTAAGTGCTTTGATATTATTATGAGAATGTTATGGACATACCTTTGAGGAAATTAGTAATCCTGCGGTGTAGGAGATAGGCCATTTAGATACGGATATTAGTTGGGGAATTCAGCAGAAGCTTTGAGTAATTGTCCATTTCAGAATATAACTGTATCCGGTGCATTTTACACAGTAACCTTTAAAGCCGCGTGTGTCTCTGTGTGTGTCTGTGTGTGTGTGTCTGATTTGGAGACTGAAGTGAAATGGGAAATGAGTACAGCTGCAAACAACTTCCATGGGTTTCCGATAACACTGGAGAATTACTTAGCGAGGAAATGAAGGGCCAGTGACCGCAGAGTAGTACTGGCTTGACTTTAACAAAGGAAATCTTTGTTGTTTAACTATTTGTGGGTTTTAGTCCCAATTGACGTAATATTTTGGAACATGGATAAAACCAGTGTTAGTATATTGCACGCTTACATGATTTAAAATTAAATAAAGATCAAAATGCTGAATTTTTTGTGTAACTTCTGTAACTGGTAAGCAATGCCAGGCTCAATTATTGTTCATTTATGTCACAGCTAGAAGTGTATGTAGCAGCCTCCATGTGCTCAAGTGTTTACCTGTGACATGCAGAGAAAGTAAAAGTATTTGATTATACCATCTCTACAACAAATTTTTTTCTTTACTGAAAATGTGACCAGAATTAGCCCAAATGTTTGTAAAAAGAGTTTAATTCTGCAAAAAGCTACTTTGGTTTTCATTTTAAAAGCACTTGAAGTGCTAGGTCTTTTTTGTAACTGGGAAAACAAGTTCATATCTGAAATTTCTAATAATATTTTCAGATCCATTCACTCTACACTATTTAGAGATTTAGCATTTGCAAATATAGAAAATTTTCTATAATAGAGTCAGCTATTTTAAAAATTACATGAAAGCATTTATGTAGAGAGCACTTCTTTTAAATCTTAGGTGGTGGTATTTATTTTATTTGTTCTCTTAAATCTCTTTGGAGAAAGAAAAGTTTTGGGAAAATAAATGGAAAGCACAGCAGTCCTTTCCTTTTCCTTTATTTGTCCCTGGAACTACATAAAAACTTAAGGCCATGCTCTGCATGATCTGTGGTTTAAACCAAGAGTAAAAGTGAAGTTTTCTTTCAATTTTCCTATGTTCTGATGCAGCAGTCACGCAAACGTGGGCTTGGGTTGGAGGAGGCCTTAAAGTTCATCAGGTTCCAGCCCCTCTGCCATGGACAGAATGCCACCCACTAGATCATATTGCTCAGGGACCCACTCAGTGTGGTCTTAAGCACTTCCAGGAATGGGGCATCTACAGCTTCTCTGGGCAACCTGTTCAGTTCTTCACCACCCTCTGAGTAAAGAATTTCTTCCTAACATCTAAGCTAAATCTTCCCTCAGTTCCTTCAGTTTAAAACTACTCTCCCTTGTCCCATCACTATCTGCCCATGTGAAAAGTTGCTCTACTCTTTTAGAAGCCCCCTGTAAGTACTGGAAGGCTGCTATAAGGTCTTCCTAGAGCATTCTCTTCTCCATGCCAGGCAATCCAAACTCTCTCAGTCTGTCTTCATACAAGAAATGCTTCAGCTCCCTGGTCATTTTCGTGGCCCTCCTCTGGACCTGCTCTAACAGGTCCTTGTATTTCTTGTGCTGAGGACCAGCCCCAGAGCTGGAATGCAGCATTGCAGTTGGGGTTTCACCAGAACAGTGTAGAGGGGCAGAATCCCCTTCCTCAACCTGCTGGCCACGCTGCTTTGAATGCAGCTCAGGATGCATTTCAGGCTGCAAGTGCACATTGCAGGGTCATGTCCAGCTTTTCATCCGCAAGAACACCCAAATCCTTCCCTGCAGGGCTGCTCTCAGTTTATCTTCCAGTCTCGACTCATATCTGGGATTGCCCTGACCCAGCACCTTTCACTTTGACTTGCTGAACTTCATGAGGTTCCTGTGAGCCTACCTCTCAAGTTTGTCCAGGTCCCTCTGGATGCCATCCAGTCCTTCTGTTGTGTCATCTGCACCACTCAGCTTTGTGTCACATGCAAACTTGCAAAGGGTACATTTGAAATGGTAATGGAGCCAGACTCTCCCTATATCATATGTACTTTTGAGCTGGAGTATATAATATGCAAAACTATAATTCTAGCCAAGGAAGAGACAGTGATCAGATACTGTTATGAGCCACTTCCCACCTTCACATGTGCTTTCAAAGATAATAGGCTTTGCTTGGTAGGATCTCTGAGTAGTGTAACTTTAAGTTGTGTATATAACAACACTATAACATTAGTATTGATTAATTTTGTAATAAGAAGAGATTACTCAGAATTAGTGCCCTGATTCACATCTAGCTCGTCTTGATTTTTTAATCAATGAAAATAGAAGATCAAACCTAGAAAAAATGTCTTTCTATATGAAATAATATAATTTTTCTATCTGAAAAATTCACAGTGGAGTCACAGTTCAAGGACTAACTGGAAGTGAGCTATAAAATTGTTTCTCAGTTTTGCTCAGAGCCAAGGCAAGATCTTTGGCAGCAGTTTACCTGATCATCTCTCTTATGAGCATTGCGTGAAGTTCTTTTTGTATATGGTTCAGTTACAAAAACAGTTGCCTTTAAATCAGTAGATAAGGCTGCAATGCACTTATTCTATTACATTCTATATTGTAAATGTGAGAAATAACATACATTTAAAAACAAAAGAAATAAAAGGGAAAGGCAGCAGCATTTTATAAATCTCCAAATTCTCACTTAGAAATTAATATTTTAGGGTTCAAATATATAGGGAGTTCAGAGCACTATTAATAAAGTAGGATTATGTCAGGTTTGAAAAGACCTTTCAAGATGATATGTGATTTTATAATAATAATTCTGTACTTAATTATTGAAGATAATATATCTCAAAATGTGATAAAAAATGAGTAATGCACACCAGGTAACTTAGAGTTAATTACTAAAGGCATTTGAGCTTTGAATTGGTGTGGCTTTTGAAGGCAGGAGTATTTTCGCAAAGTAAGCAAAGAGATAACAAAATTTTATCCTGTTCTGTTGAATGTATGATCAAAGTTCCTTCTAGAGGAAATGTATCATCACTTAATAGTTTCCTTAAAATAACCATACATGAGTTTTGTTGTTTAATCTTCCATTCAAAAATATTTTAACTATTTGTTATTATTTATTAAATACTATTTTTTGTGATTTTATCTTATACTGCTTTTGACTTAAAGTTTTGGGTTTTATCATTTTTATGACAGAAACTAGAAAAAAAATATAAACTACAGTGAAACTTCTCTTACCCTAAATGCTTTCAAGCACTGAGAATTCAGAATCATAGACATTTTAATGTAGCTATTTGAGTGTTTGATGTTATTTATATAGTTCTTTTCATTTCAGTACATTTCATTTTCATATTTCCCAAATAATTTTACTGCTAAAAAAATTACTGCAGAAGTTAATACCACTGTCTTAGTAAATCCAGACTGAAAATAATGTAGTCAGTGACTAATTAAAGTATTCAAAACTACATGGTTTACTTTTAGCTAGATACATTTGTGGAATTTTCTACAATTATATGATCACTAAACACTGATTTTACGCTTCATTTAAGATCTAGTTGAAATTGAAGCTCTGCAGTATTTGTCAGATTGAATGGCTTAGCTGTTCATGTAAATTATTTTTTCTTCCTTATGGTGTGCATAAATAATCTTTAGTGGGTTGCCTGTCTTTGCTTCAGATTTGCTCAAATCACAAATATGATTAATGAGTATTCTGCTCAGCAAATTCCAGGATGCTGTTAAAATAGTTCAGGTAAGTGACTCAACTTCAGATGTGCACCTTGCACTTGTACTTTATAGCAGTAGGATTGAGTAGCTAAATTGCCTGGTTACAGATAAACATGGTGCCTGGTGGTATGAAATATTTGCCATAGGATGAAATAACCTACTTTTTGATCCTATATACAAAGTGTACAGCCTATCTTGGTAACAAGCTAATAAACACTGAGCTGGACTTGATGATCCTTGTGTGTCCCTTCCAACTCAGCATATTCTGTGATATTACTGTACTTCAATAAATGTGCTGCACAAATACACCCATTTGGGCAGGGTGTTACCCCTTGTTCGATGCAGCTCTGACTTGGGTAGGACTGAGATCTCAATTATTGCTTGACTTTTCATGGAGTACTGTTCAAAGGGCAAGAAATATTCATCTGGGACAAATGTGCCAACAGTGTTTTTTGTGGGTGAAATCCAGAGCATATGCACCAATATCTGAAACAGGAATAAGGAAATACCTAAGTAAAAAGATGATCTATAGAGCAAATAGAGTGTGTAGCTCTTAATGTGTTTCAGTCGGGAGTTTACTTAGATTTCTGTACACTGTGGGAGTGTCCTGTTGGCTTTTGCTTGAATACATGGGAATTGAAGGGAAAAAGGCACCAAGTCTGTGAAAGACTGTACTAGTTGAGTGCCATCATGCTATACTTAACAAAAAGGGAGTAGTGATTTCATCAGTGTACTGCAGTAGGTGTCTCCATTTTAATTTTTCTAAAGCTAGGGTATTGTAACTCATTTTTGTAATAACTATGATCAGAAAGTTTATATATGAAGTGGAAAATAAGTCCTTTAGCCTCAAAAGTGCATTTATACTATCCAGAAAAGTCTGCTAGCCAGAGGCTGTAAGCTCTGCTAGGCAGAATGAATGTTTGTCCTACCTAAACAACTACATAACAAAAAAAAAGGTAAAATTCAAGAGGCCAGAGAGAACAAGCAAGCAGCAGCAGAACCAATAGAGAAAGTATACGGCTAGGAGAATTGAAAGAGAAACCCAGCCTCTCAATTTTTCTTGAAAAGTGGAACCATTTTTGGGCCTTTATTAAAAAAAACACTAATGATTGCTTTTAACTATTGTACTTGAGCAGAAGAGGCATTTGCAGCCATTTAAGGTGCTTCTAAATTATATTCCTGTTTTCATCTGGGACTGCATATTTACAATCGTATTTCAGCACTAGAAAATTAACTGGTGACAATTCTGTTGCTGGTTTTGATAAGAGTTATTAAGGTGCTTAGAACAAGGAAGAGTTTAGGAATGAAAAGCAAGTGAAATTGCTAAGGACTTATCTTTAAGGCTTGTAAACCAAAGTTCAGTTCCTTTATTATATGCTTGCTCCAGTATGATAGCTTGTTAGCACTATCTTGTTTCTTTTTTAACTCAGCAGTCTGCCTTCATGGTGATGTATGACAGTGGTGGTATATTACACTTCTAGCTTATAGTCATCATCAGTCATTATATGGCTAGTAAGACAGAGCTTTTTGCCAGCTGCAAAGCTGGAATCTGTTCTTCAATCCCTCTGCTATTAATTTTTATTGACCTATTTTTATTAACCTGTTTATTTGGTTTGGGTGTGAAACTGTTTTTTGGCTTATGTAGAAAACAAGATTTGACTACAGTCTTGCCAAAAAGCTTATCTGAACATCTATAGAAAGAAAACGTGGGCCTTTTCTGATGGTCATTGATTATAAGGTAAGTTAGGTGTAAAACATAGTTAACTTGAAATCAGTTGAAAGAAGACTGAAAAAAAAAAGTCATCTTTATGTGTCAGTGATTAAATAATCATGCATTATTGTGTTACCAGTCATTTTGTTCATATTTTGGAAAGAGCTGAGATACTGGAAGCAGTTTAAAACAATGTCATAAGAGATCTTTCAGACAGTGAGACTTGACTCTCACTGTATTATGAGAGATGTCTAAGACATGACTTGATCATATGTAGTACTTCTGTGAGGAGGAAACTGCTGATTCCTGTGAATTTCTTAGTCTATCATACAAAAGAAAGATATATTCGTCTGTCTAGAAGGGAAAGGTGTCTTGAATTGGATATAATACGCTACTTCTGAAATGAGAAAGCTTAGTAGGGAACCCTGCCTTGAAGTGAGACAGTATCTCTATCATTTGAAGAGACATAATTCGTCTTTGCAGACTATTTACTGTGACCTGCCTAGTGCTTTTGGGTTGTGTTATGCAGTAGTTAACATGATTATCATTACAGCCATATGTGAATTTAAAATCTGTACTTCCTTCAAATCTTATACTGATTTACATATTAAGACTTGTAAACAGATCTGAAGGTATAACAATATGTTAAAAATTAAAAAAGAACACCCTTTAACATTCACTAGTAATTTGTTGGTATTGGGGTTGAAGTGGGGGAATGAGAGCTAAAATAATAATTGAGTTGCAGTAATCATGACTGTGAGTTTAAGTGCTAATTGGCTGATGAAGTCCAGAGAAGCCATTTCTGCTGGTTAGTTAGTTTGCATATAACAGAGGACAAGAACCACATTGACCAAATATGGCCTCCCTCATATTTAGTTTAGGACTTGTATCTGTTGAAGTTAGTGATTAAAAAAAATTGTAGCTGCTTCCTGTATGTCCTGAATTCTTCAGTGCCAAAACATTCAAAGATTAGAGGAACTCTATTTCTTTTCGTGTGCTGCAATTCAAAGTGTTATACTAATTCAGCCTATCAGTTCAAACTCATTGGAAGCAGCACAGTACACTTGGTGTCTGCTTTAGTCTTTTGGTTCATTGTGGGGCTTAACCATGTCTAACAGGCAACCCAGTTACAGAATCTTCATCATCTCAAGCTGAATGTGCAGTTGGAAAGTCTGTAGCTAATTTGTGAAAGCACAAATGCATGGGGATGCATGGTATGCAGCAAGATAAAAGCTTTGAGCCTTCCTCCTCCACTTGCAAAGATCACTTTTTCTGATGCCACTTCTTTCATTACTGATCATCTATGCCATAAAAATAGCTAATAGATAATTCTTAACACAGTGCTCATCTAATATTCTATGTTTTTAAAGATATTTCCATTTCAGCATTGAATGAATATGTCCTGGTCTTCAGAAACAGAGGTGATGTGATGTGTCTAGGAACTGATGTGAAATAAATCCCTGCTAATATCTGACCTCTGGTGCTAATTTCTATTCCAAATGTAGCAGTTTTATTTACATAATTTTATGTTTTAGTTGCATTTTTGTATGTTTGTTTTGCTATTATATAAAATAGAAATCTGAAGTAAGTTTTATCTGAATGCAGTTGTGAGTCTTAATTTCTGAGTAGACCTCAAATAGATAGCAGGTATCCCCAGAATGTAAACTCAAAGAATGAAGGTAGAATATAGTTGTATTTGCTACTAGTGCAGGTTTTTTTGTTCTGTTTTGTTTGTTACAGATGTTTAGAGTTAGTTTCAGTTGATTCTAGTAGCTCTCCAGCTAGTGAGGCAGAACAGCTATGATTTATCCAAAGACTCTCTAAATTATTAATCTGCTGTTGTGAAAATGTTTCTGATGAGGCAAGTTTTTAAATATTACTAAATACAAAAATTGCACCAATTCACTAGAGATACCATTTCCTCATCATTATCTTAGAAATGTTTGTTATAAACTTGCATTTTTCAAAAATGCTTGATCCATCTTGCCCTAGTGACATTGATTGCAGGTGAAATAGTCAGTGATGTGTTTTACTGGAGCTCATTGTTCCTGTTGGCTTTGGGAAAGAGGGGCTGATAAAAGGAGGCAAAAGGAAAATGCAAGAATATGACTACCAGACAATGCTCTGAGTCAGTTTTGCTTTGAAATAGAATGGTTTATCATGGTGGCCTGTTTCTCACACATGCTGTTATTTGATACAGCAATAAACACATCCTCCCCACCTCATAACAAGGATTTCAAAACTGATTATTTTAGAGACTTCTTCAGAGCTTAATTGAAATCTTTTACTTGCCACTCCTGTGGGGATGTGGTGTATGCAAAAGTGTGGTCAGGCATTTATTTTTGTTGAGGGAGAGGCACAGCAAGGATATATACAAAGTGGTACAGAAAAGAGAAGGAGCTCAATCTAAAAAAACTTAAGAACAGAGCTTGAGTGGTGGCTTTTGCTGCAAGGAGCTAACTTACATTAGGTCCAAACATTCTCCCCGACCCTCTTAACAGGCAGTCACAGTACATAGGAACACTTGACCTTGTTATCACAGCCATAGTTCAGAAAAGCTCTTCGACAATGGATGAAATCTGTTGGTGCAGCATTAAACATTCTGTAATATAGAAGAACTTGGCAAAAATAGAAAAATGTAGCGATTGCAATAATCAAACCTTTTATTGTCTTAAGCTGGAGTGAAACACTTTGCTGGTGCTAAATTTGCACTTAACAAAGTATCTAGCAGTAAAGAGTTAAATAAAAAGAATGTCATGCATGTGTATGTGATTCTAAATCCAGAAGTGTTACATTTCCTTTGTTGGCATTAGTTTCTGCTGAACATACAGGATATATATGGTGAAGACTAAGCCCTTCTGTTATTGGTCTGAAGTGTTTTAACAGAAGTGTGGCATGCTTGGCTGAAAAGATTGGAGGTTTTAACAGATCAAAGCATGTATATTTTGTTCTTGTTGGATATTTTTCTTCTTACCCATTTGAGTATTGACCAACTTCATTTACAGGAATTTTGTCTGGAACAAGACTTCCTTTAACAATCACTAGTGTGTAAAGTAGTGGTACGTGGTAGAATTTTTTTTTAAGTGCTTAAAGCAAAAGCTTTTGAATGGTCTTTTGATTGATATTTTTTTCATCCGAGTATTAGTTGCCATTTTTAGGGGTGGCTTCAGTCTTCAATGCTCTTGATGCAAAATAAATTGATTAGGAAGCTATTGAAAGGTGACATTTTTCTGATCTCATGTAATTGTCTATTTGCTGCTGCTGTGAGAAATGGAATCATATTATTGTCAGAGGGTGTAGTCTACATATTGAATATTCAGGGAAATGCAAGCATCATGAGGTATTTCTGCTAGGATTGCTTTATTTTTCCTGTGTTTCTTGAGATTTTCCCTATCCTCAAGCCAGCTGTTCAGCAGTCAACTCCTTCAGTGGTTATGCTGCAATATACCCTTTTCTCTTGAAACTGTGGTGAGCCTTGGGATTAATGCTTCATAGGAGGGCTTGTGCTGGCTTTTTACAGAGAGACTCACTAGAAAGAGGTTTTAGGAGAACTTGTGTTTCCTGAAGTCACCTGCAAGTCCCTTTGCGGGATGGAAGCAGATGAGGCAGCAGCCGTGCCACTTGTTCACTTCCAGTTAATAGTCCTATTCTGTTTCCCATAGAGCCTGTGAAAAGAAAATGTGTTGCCCAGACTTAGCCAGGAACATAAAGCTTTTTAGAGTATGTGACAATAAATATTTTCAGTTGTCACTGTTCACAGCTCTGTAATATCCATGTGAAAATATTACCTCAAGAAGGTTCATAGACAACTGTCACATCATTTTCTCTTTTTTCCCCTGCCCCTTCCTAAATTCACAGTAATAATGCAACTTTTTTTCCTTGTTATTTGTTTGTTTTGTTTGTTTTGGGGTTTGTGTGTTTTAATTTTCATTCCCCGTTTCGTTGTAACAAAGGACAATTACTTCATAATACCAAAAGATATATCCTAACAATAGCAAATGTGTCTTCTATGTGCTGTAAAAGCATAAAAATATAAAGCAGGAGAAGACGACATATCATTGTCTAGAATACTAGGTAAATAATGGATTTCATATGATGGCAGACAAATTTGCTGGAAAAACAAGGGCAGATTTGACCATAATTGAAACAGCTGTTATTTGCACTATCTGTTTTTTGGAGAATAGTTGTTTGAACATTTGACAGCTGTAATATCACCTTATATAAGTTTTGTTCATATTTTTTAGTACAGGCTGTCTATTTTGTTGGTATAAGTAGACTACAGCTGTTTCTGTCAGGAGCATTGAGTAGCTATGCACCTGTGGTATGCAATCCTGTTTCTCCTGGCCTTTCTCTTTTAAGTGAAATTGAAGTCTTTCTTTCTTGTGTTATATACTCTACTTTTTATCAGCTGAGAGACAAAATTGAAGGCTTTTTTTGTTGTAGCAGACCAGCTTTGAAAACTTTATAAGTGGATTTTAATTTTCCTTATATAAGGTCATAATAATAAAAAAATTCCTCTGTAGTTAGAAAGTGGAACATGAAGTAAGCTACCTGTATTTTGATCTATTTCATCCTTCATTGGGTAATTGCTTCCCTCTTTTCCAGTTTGACAGTTAAGGATGGCAGTGCTTTCCTTTCATTGTCAAAAGCTGGGATGGTTGGATAAAATGTCCCCTGAAATTGCAGTGTCCTCTGTGCTGCTGCTTCGGAGAATACGGGCTGCTTTGATCAGTAGTTGCATAAGCTGGGCAAATCCAAACTTTAGTGCTTGCTTTATGAACGGCCGGGTTGGGTCTAGCAAGATTTACTAGCACAGACTGAGTCCCACGTGAACACAGCGATGGTATTTCGGGGGCCAACTTGTACCTGCAGAAAGGTTAATGGCTTTTGGGCAGCAAAAAAACTGATTTCTCTTGTGGCTGCATCCATGGCACAGTTAACTCACACAATAGCAAATCATTCAGCTATAATTGAGAGTTGACCAAGTTTAGTTTTCATGAAACTCATCAGTTGAAATTCTGAACTAACTGCTAGGGAGAATTAATTCAAGTAAGATCCTTCTGTATTTAGATTTTTATTACCTCTTACTCTTTGACTTCATTTTAAAACAAAACCCATCATGCCTTCCTAATCTTGCATCAGGAGTGTGTCAAAGTCTTGTGGCAAAATATATCATGCATCAAAAGCTTGTGGTTGTTCTCTGCTATTGTCAACAGCAACTGTTAGACTGCTTGCCATTGTGAAATTAAGCCAACACAGACAAATTGCTCTGTTTTTTCCACTATTATTGGATCTCTTCAGGTTATTCTTCTTTTGCCCTTATCACTAATATTACAAATAGGTGCTTCTCCTGAGAGATTAGTAATTAATTCAGATAATGGCCGTCAGCACCCTTTGAAAAAGGAGTATGAATGCTCTGTGAAACTAGATTTCATGTGGGAGAATTACATTCATTACTTCTGTCGGAAACATAGTGTGCACAGATGTGTTGGAACAGTGCACTCTGTCTTAAGTGTTACAACAGCTTAGGTTTTCAGATTGCAAAGAATATTTTCACAGCTTTTAAGGATTGGAAATCCCTCAATGAAAGCATAAATTCTACAAAACTGGAAGTGGCCACCTAAGAAGAAATTGATATTGAGGATATCAGTAACTGCTGATTTAACCTAATCTTCATTCAGATTATTTTCTTGAAGGATCTGATTAATTATTCTCTTACATTTTCAGGGCTAATTACAACCACATCCAGAAAACTAGATCGAGAGCAGCAGGGAGAGCACATACTGGAGGTAAATAATTTTTTTAGATTGCTGAAAAATAGTGACTGTAAGTTCATTGCTCTTTTACAGATAATTAAGTTTGCCAGGCTTGATTACTATATGAAGAACTTTAAAAAAGAAGTAATGTCCTTCTGTGTTCATGATATTGCAATGCAGATAACCACCTATCTTATAAAAAGAGTGTATTGAGGCTTTTTTGCTAAAAAAGACTGAAGGTACAGATGGAATGCAATTTTTTTTCTATATCTCAAAACAAAGATTTTCATTCAAGTGGTACAAAGCCATGATTGTTAAAAGGAGTGATTCCTCTTTTTATCTTCCTGTGTAATTATTGGAATAGCTATTTCAGCATAACTTTTGCTGACTATAGGCTTCTGAAAAAGATGTGCAGAATGTTTTTATAATACGGAGAATACAAGAGGATGGTATCTGAGTAGCCCTATTTCTGCAAAACGTGTTTACCAGTCACATCAGTTGCAAGGCATGCATTTTAGAGCCTGAGTCCAAGAGCATGAAACTTGTGACATAATGCTTTTATTTAGCTACACTTACTTCATTGCCTGAAGTTTATTTAAGAGCCTTTCTCATTCTCTGTCAAGCAGCCTGAAAGGAAAACACATAGTGAACTTTAAGTCATCCAGTTTCACAATGTTGTGGAAAAGTGTAATGGCATGGTACTTCATCTGTAGTGAAGACTTAATATTTACAGTGATTCTTATGTCCTAAGATTTATTTGGAACGTTTATTATGCCTCTTTTCCTGGATGACAGCTACAAGACTGCAATGGGAATTGGCCAAATTAGTGTCAAAGATAGAGAAGCAACTCTAGACTTAATCAGTACTTGTGAAATTCTTAGAAAGGTGTTCCAGTAGGGGTGCAATGACTGCAGAGACATGGAGATAAAGAATTCCCTCATAGCACAAACTCTCCTTTTGTGTAATTGCAGTATATATGCAGTCTTCCTGGGCCTTTTGTATCCCTTTGTTGCATTGCAATCTGGATTAATGCAGCTGTTGGACCAATTTTTTAATCATTATCTTCATTTCTGTATCAGCTTTTAAAAGAATGCTTTATACCTAAGTAGCAATGGGGCAGAATTTCCTCTGCAGTGTTTCTAGAAGTAATAGTAACAAAATTAATTAAATGGCAAATCTGATATAGCACTAGACATAGTGTTCCTGTAAATTTTAAAGTAATTATATAATTCTTTTTTTAAATTGCCTCTTCAAATCTAGTTGTCTCAGTTTCTCAAAGCACTTCATGTCCATTATGTTTTATTTCTTGACCACTGCTATGTATATTGGTTGTAAAATCGGTAAATAATGATTTTTACTTCTCTATATATTATGCTGGGTTTTGTATTAGATTTAAACAGTAAATAAAATGAGCTTTGGGGTGTTTTCTGATCCTGAGGCAACATGGCTCATATGGCTTTGATTGCTCACCCCTTATCCCTGGAACAGGATGGCCACATCCAAGTTGCTTGTTGAAAATTGTGTCTAAATTGTGTGAATTCTCAGGCTGCAGCTAAGCAACGTGTGTGTGTGCACTGCTTGTTCTGGGCCAAAACTTACGCCAGAGGCCACACTCACGGTGTAATGTTATGGGCACTTGTCTGCTAGCAGTCATGCTAATTTAAGCTTAACTTTATAACCTTAAGCTAACATGTACAGAACTCAGAAAGTTTATTTTTAGGATTACAATGTCACGTAATGGTACATAAATCCTCCTGCTTTCATCATTCTGTATAAAATAGCAGTTTAGGCTCATTGCTCTTTAGCTTGGAACATTGTTTAAATTACACCTGCTGGTGTAATTTAGAATTCTTTATTCATTTTGAACCCCAACTGGTTGTTAAAGCTGTAACTAAAAGTCTGTGAACTACCTGACAGAAGAACTCTTGACTACAGAGCGATACTGACAGACAGCCCAGCCTAAAGTAGCAGCTTTCCCATGTGTTAGTTTTATGTTTACAACTGATAATAGGCAGGAAAGAAACCCAGAAATGCACAGAATGGTAGACAGTATAGTGACCAAAGTGCTGAGCATCTGGCTAATTAATTGAGCATTGAAATGTTGCCCAGATAAGTTGGTGGGTTTATTACTTTTTGATACTAAATTTGATCTTTGATTGCGCTTCTGCTTACATAATAGTAACTAATATGCCCCAGTTTTTTATTCCTAATTTGTTTTCTGAGTGCCAATTGGCACCTTCTTATGCAGTTATTTTAGACTAGCTTCATGTTACCCTCTCATATCTTAGTATTGTCTTTGTTATGTTAGTAATTCCCTCAAAACTGATGTTGTATTCAAATCGAATAAATGTTTCTCACATTTGCCTTAGTTATTTGCTTGTTTCAGGGCAATGCTAATTTTATGTTAATGGACATGTTATCCCATACCCCTTGTAATTTCTTCATTTGGTTTTCTCATTGGGTTTGGTTGGGGTTTTTTGTGAACTGAAAGGTATGTGATGGTGTTCCATTATAAATACTAAAGGGAACAGATATTCATATGTGTGGAAATCATACCATCTGTTAGAGATGAGGGTGCATATTTGCATTTCATGTTGCAATTCTTGTGTCAAAATATTAAGATATAGCTGAGTATACCTTTGAGTGCCTTTTTAAATACTCCCCTAATAGCTTTAGGCAATTGCTGTGACTGAAGTTAGGGGAGTACAGTTGTTCAGGCAGTTGTAGGAAAATCTCATTTAAGGAGGAGCATTGTTGGAAGGACCATGTTTGAGCTCTGACTTTACCCTTTTTAATAAAAACAGGTAGCCGTAACAGACAACGGTACTCCTGCAAAATCAACAATTGCACGGGTGATTGTGAAGGTCTTAGATGAGAATGACAACAAGCCTCAATTCTTGCAAAAATTCTACAAAATTCGGCTTCCCGAGCGTGGTAAGCCAGAGCGAGAGAGAACTGCTAGGAGAGAGCCAATCTATCGCGTTATTGCTGCAGATAAAGATGAAGGCCCCAATGCAGAGATCTCCTACAGCATTGAAGATGGTGATGAACATGGCAAATTCTTTATTGAACCAAAAACTGGAGTGGTTTCATCAAAGAAATTTTCTGCAGCAAGGGACTACGACATCCTTTCAGTGAGTGAAAATCTTGTATATCATGAATATGTAAAGTGTTCTTTTATCTGTTCATTTCTTATTCAGTACCTGACAGGTAAGTGACTGCAGTATCTGAAGGAAGAAAGCTTCAATAAATCCAGAAGTATTATTGTTTTGTGTGTTTGTTCGGTTTTTATTAAAGGATTATTTCAGATATTTGTATTGTGTGCATCGAGAACTGCTGTTCTTTCCCATAACTTGACAGATAATGTATGTGATGAGGGAACATAAGCAGTCAGTTTGACTCACCTTCAGGAAAAAAGCAGAATAAAAGTGAATTTATGGTAACAGTTTGTGCTGCTATCAGGTCCTGCATACTTTTTCTCCATTTGCTGCCCAGATAATGAAGGGCAAGTGGCACTTTGAGAGACACTTAACCTTTTTGGAAATATCTCACACGAGCAAACATGCTTGGAGCTTATTACTGCTTTCTGTTTATGTGACATAATGATTTACGTGATCCTGTAGCCTAAAAGATGTGTCTGTTTCACAGATTAAAGCTGTAGATAATGGTCGTCCACAAAAATCTTCAACTACACGTCTTCACATAGAATGGATTCCAAAGCCCATCCCACCCACAGAGCCTATTTATTTTGAGGAATCATTTTTTTCTTTTACGGTGATGGAAAGTGACCCAGTTGCTCACATGATCGGTGTAATAGCTGTTGAACCTCTTGGAACACCACTTTGGTTTGACATAACGGGTAAGGATGCCTTAAGGGCCTTTATTATTAGAAACAAATGCATGGAGTCTGAGATACTGGAGGACTCATTGCAGCTAGGTTTTAATCACTCTTCTAAATAATGGAAGGTTTTGACATTCTTTAAATGCAGATGCAGATTTTATAAGTCAAAATTATTTAATTTTTATCAATGCCACTCTGTATCAAAGATTAAAATTAAGCTGCAAAGTATCTGCTGTGTTGCAGTTTTAAAAATGTTGTATGAATATTGTGTCACTGAAATTAAAACTATTGAAGTCAATCTCATAGACTGCATGACAGGAAAGGAAATAAAATGCTTGTTTTTTGCAAATCAGGATAGTACACTCAAAAAGAGATTATACTGTTCATATGGATTTCTTCTCCTCTGGGCTGCTTCTCAGTTTGCTGTCCTTTGATTCAGTACTAAAAGAAAAGCTTGCAATGTTCCTAACCCCAGCAATCTTCTTCCTGTACATATTCTTTCTACTGAATTATATCTTAACCTCTACCATTGAAAGAGAATTTCTAAGCAGTAATATGACTATATGTTGATGTCATGGTAACAAAATTAGTAATACTTTTTTGAAGGTTAGACTTAGTCACTAGACGTTTGAGCACCAGTAATACACAGTGCTCACTGCATAGCTGATAGTGAAACCAAGTTCTGTTGTGTGTTAAGTGTTTTAGAATCAAGGAGAATGGCATAGCTTTGTCTCAGGAGAGGTGCCTTGTAGTTTACTGCTTCTAGTCTTAAGTAAACTCTTTCTGTCAGTCTATCAGACTGTGATTTTTCTACTAGATTCACAAGAGAGAGAAGGATCTTATTCATCTTTGTTGCTACTGAAAACTTTAGCCATGATTATGGTGTTAAGTTGCTGGGAAGAGCATATTTTTAATAATTTCTCAATAATTTAAGTATTTTAAATGTCTATTTTGCTGGTATGTATTTCCTGAGGCATGCTGAGAACAGCAACAGTTAAAAATAAAGTTTATGAAATTGACACAAGTAGCAGGAATATATAAATGCCAGATACGTGAGAGTGTTCTCAAAAAATTTTCAAGCACATGCAAACAGATACAATTCTTCACTAAAATCACGCTTCATGCATGAGCAACCTGTGATGATAGTGATAATCATTGCTAATGAATTAAACACTTACATAGAATTTTTAAATGGTTCTTTCTAACCTATTCTTGAAAAAAAAGAGTTCCTGTCCAAATAGATAATAATTGAATTAAAAGTGTTTGACTTTAGACAAATCTAATGTTACTGATCTATACAACTCTGTAGAGGGACTAAAAAGTTGAGGATGTTTTCTTGCATTCTCATAGGAGCAAAGTTCTGCATTAGACATATTTTGGAACCAAGGCTGCTCTTTCACTCTTCTCCCAAATACACTCAAACACAGCAGAAAGTATAAAAATAAGTGAGCAGGAAAAATGAGAAGGTATGATGTACTCCAAATTAGGGTTATCCAGTCAGCAACAAGTAGAAATATCTGTAGACCAAAATGTATCCATTAAAGGACAGTGACATTGGCAGAAAAAGGTGAACAGTTCATGGAGATATAAGAGAGTAGATAGAAGAGGCCTCAGAGGTTTTTGGAGTCTGAACACAGTGGTGTTGTCTGGGGTTGTTTATTAGCAAAGTAAGTTAATTAGATTGAGGATGTACTTTCCTATTGTTCTTAGTGTGCTTCAGCTGCTATGCACTCTGAACAGTGAGTACATCTGAATAGAATTCTGATTGATAGTATTATTTTGATCTGCCCCTTCTAAGTATGCAGCACAGTTTGGACATTTACATATTTTTATTGTATGCCTAATGCAGAAAATGAATGATCTTTTCCTGCTCTTTTTAGAAATACATACAGAAAACTCCATGGGGAAAGAGCATAACTTGTCCAAGCACTGTAAAATAAACCATTTTATTTTGATGGTTTTCTTAGTAAAAGTGTTTTGGAAAATTTGATATGCGATCATGTTGTGAAGTTATGGGCTACTCTTACAGGTGGTCACTTTACTGCCCTCTTTTACTGTTTCTAATAGCATGAATGAATTTGATTGACAGCTTTCCTTTGTGTTCTGTGCTTGCTTTCCATGCTTTCTTTCTTTTTGGCTGAGCCAGGAGACAAGCTTGCTAGTGAAGTATTTTACATCTTACAGATGGCTTGTGACCTGAACTGTACAGCAGAAGGTATCTGCTGAGATCACATAATTTATTACCAGATTATGAGATCTGAAATGAAAGCGTACATTTATAAACTGTTTATTTTATTAACCCTTCGGAAATCAAAGTGCTCACGGTTGCATTTGTGACAGGTTCGTTTTTGTTTTGTTTTGTCATCGTTACATTTATACAGCATCAATTCTGAGCATCCAGTTTTGGCATTGGCCAAAACTGTTGCTGTTACACTTTCAGTGTACTAGATGCAGAAGTTTGGGTTGAGTTCTGCTTCAGTGGATCACCAGATATCATTACTACTACACATATGGGCAACGCCCTGGTGATTTTCTTGATAAGGAAGGGAAAAATGTTGATTAGAGAGCTTTTCCTTCTGTGAGGAAAACCAACTGTACCAATTCATACCCATTTACTTCATTCTTCCCTTAAAATGTAGAGGACTTCATTGAGACTTTTGAGAAAATGCTTTTGCCTGCCAGCTATAAAAGGAAAAACTAGATTCCCCTTCTAAACTGTCATACTGCACAAAGCGCATTAAAAAAAATCATGTACATCTGTTAAGGAAAGCTGCTGCTTTTCATGATCTCCAGTTTCTATCCATTTGAGTGATTCAGAAAATACTGCTGGACCAGTAAGAGGAATTGGCTTTGAATTGAACTAGAAAAATTACACAATATTGGTCATTACCAAATATCTCAAATCCAGTGAAGCAGAATCCAGTCCATCTTTCCTAAACTGATGTGTTTGTCATGCAGTGGAACCTTCTAAAGGTGAAATCCTTTTTACATGTGAATGGGGGGTTCATTTCAGTATTTACTGTTTTTTTCTTGGACTAAGTTCAAATTTGCAACCTTTGGAACTTCACCCTCTCACTTCTAACCTTGGCTTTTCATAAAAGGCATTTAGTTATTTGCAAAGCTTAGCATGTATAATCTTGTTAAGGAAAAAAAAGTACTCAGATGTTATCTGAATGCTATCTGCTATCCTTGTGAAATATAATTAGAAAAACACATGCCCATAATTAGGAGAAATTGGTTTGCCATATCTAACACTGGCTTGACCAAAATAAAAATTGATTCTTCCATTTTAGGCCGTTTATTGAGTGGTCTAAAGCAATTGTAGTTAAATGGCAATATTTATCATCACTAATAGTATTTGGACTTAATGGACACTGCATTTTCAGGGCAGTCTGCTCAGGGTGACAGGATGATGATCAATTAAATGGTTAAGCAACTGAGTGTAGCTATTGATCTACACAGTGATTTAACTATATTTCAAAGAGTAATTTGAAAGTTTCACAAGGGAAATTAAGATAATTTGCTTCAGAAAAGGAACTTGGCCATATTTAAATATTGGGCATTTAAACATTTAGCACTGTTCTGAATGCTGTCTGTCTCAGTAGGAGTGAGATAGTGAATTCTTTAGATACTCAACATTTAGATAAGAATCTTTTGGAGGTACTGCAGCTTTTTCAGCCTTATCTATAGTCATATACAAATATAATAATATCTACTCTGCTCCAAAAGACAAAAATTTGTATGTCTGGTTTGGGATTTTAATGTACTTTGGTAAAAAGTATGTTTTTCGCTTAATAGCTGACAGTCTCCCTAGAATGAACTGTTGCATTTGACCCAGTAATTCTCAATTTCCTGCTATATGGAAACATTAAATTCCATGGATTTTTATTTTTTTTAAGTAGAGAATCTTGCTAACAAGAATGTACCTGCTGACTTTCCATGAGCCAGGCAAGTCAGCTTTGTCCATTTTAAGTATCTATTAACAGCATATCATGTTACCAGGAAAAAAACCCAAAGTGTTTAAACTAGATGTATGTGTGAATATATGTATATATAGTTCCACCTTCATTAAGCATTGGAAGACAGAACATGATCATACGTGAAAACAATGAAGCAATGATTTGTTTTATTAACTTCTCCCTCTCACAATTTCCTGAACAAGGTGGCAACTATGACAGTCGATTTGATGTGGACAAGGGCACAGGAACTATCATTGTTGCAAGACCTCTTGATGCAGAACAGAAATCAAATTACAACTTGACAGTAGAAGCAACAGATGGAACCAGATCTATCAGCACTCAGGTAACTTTCTTATAAAGCACTTATAGAAAGAGTGTGTAGCTGGAGGGTGGGGAAGGTGTTGAGTTTTCTTCTTACCATTTTTTCATCCTAGACAATGAACATGGTTTATCTAAATTAGGGACTTTGTCTAAAATAGAAGTGAATTCTGATATTCACAGAGCTGTGTTATTTGGTGGTTTAGGTGTAAGATTGTGGGTTACTGTACTGTAGTCTGAACCAACAGCTTTTAGGTTATATCATGGTCCTACAGCTAAATAAATGAAAACAGAAACTAAGCCCCTGCGTGCTTGATTTTCTCACAAGAAAAGGATTAATATTACTCATCTGAGTTACTCCTCTTTACCAAGCTCCCCTAAAATTACTAAACAAATTTATTACTATACTTGACAAGCATTTAAAAATTTTGTGGTTCCCCTCCCACTGCAAGATCTGTGGATGACCAGTAGTACAATGTCCAAGTAATATTTTATATGAAACTGAGCTGCTTGTTCTGCATAGTGTACATGTAGAAACAAGGTTTAGATTATAACATCTCTTTGTATTGTCCCAAATACTTTATTTTAGTTTTGGTGGAAGTAGAGATTGTTTAGCAATTTCCAAAAAGCAGCAACCTCAGACAAGCCAATTTTTTAAAATTACCTTTTTACTAGAGCTCTGTGATGGTGGCAATTATTTGCAGTTGAACTAATAAGTTCACTTTAAGGTGCAGAAGCCTTTTGTGACAGTACTGGAAATAATTCACAGTAAAGTAGTTTATGATGTATATCCTGCCTATTTTTCCCATGTAGTTTCTTTCCCCAGCCCAGAGCCTGAATATATTTGAAAGTACAGTTTAGCTGAGGTTGGTGTGAATAGAGCCATGATCACAGAGGAGCTTCTCCAAATTTTTCTCCAAATAGGAAGGAAAGGCTTCATTTACCGATTAAAGACTGTTGTACTTCGACAGTGATGTGTCTATTACCTACCCCTATTATTGACCTACCCCTCAGGCACTCAGAGAGCAATAAGTGGATTGCTGCTGTCTTTTCTGTACATAGAGATCTGTGCTACAAATGCAATTTCTTCTTGTTCAGCTTCTGTCCAGCGCATGTGTTTTTCTGTTATCTTTTCTGATGTCTTATATGTTGTCTTCTGCTTTTGGCCAGAGGAAAAGGTGTTTCTTGTCAATGTTCAGGATTTTAAACAGAATCTTTACTGAGCTGACTGCATGTCTGGAGGCTTGATACGTCAAATAGAGTAAATTTGATAGTAGAAGGTGGCCAAGTTTAGCAGTTGCCTTTGAGAAATGCCTTTTCCTTTAATGGTGACAATTGTGAGTGATTTTTCTACATCATGAATCTTCAAAGACAGCAACATGTTTGCCAGTAGGAACTTGCTGCAATCATAGCTGTGGTGCCATTGCCTCTGGTGCTGATAACCACCATAGAATTTTGGAGAATCCTGCTGTAAATTTATAAAATTTGCCTACTTGAGGTAAAAATATTGAGCAGATTCACTTCTAGCGATTACAGAATGCTGGATATAAGGCAGGAATTACTTAGGACAAAAAATAGAAGAAATGCAAATTCAGATAAAAGTCAAAAAGACATCAAGAGGCTTTTCCATACACACTTCCCTCCCTCCCACAAATGCAGTCAAAAATGCCATCATACAGAGTGTTGTGTCCCCTGGGGACTAGGAAGGGCTTAATATGGGGCCTTGGAGAATGCAGATAGCCTATGCAAGCTGCTGCTTGCGTGGCTGAATTTATGCAGACATCCTGAACTGTCACAGTTGAACCATCATCTGCTTTGTCTTTTAGAACAACCAAAATTGGAAGGCCAAACAATTAATTTAACCCTCACCCCTTCCTCTGAGTTATGTGATTCATTTATTTCTTCTTGGAAATGCACAGTGTACCTTTTGTTCAAGTTCTTTAAGTGAATTAGTTATTTTAACATTTTGTAAAACTAAGTGAACATTATAAACATTTACCCCATAGCACTCTTCTCCAGAAGAATTGGAGTAGTAGTCTCAAGTTTTTAATTTCTGTAATTGCTTTTTCTATGATTGTTTTTCATATCTTTCCCTTCTTCTCTCAGTTAGGCTTTTCAGGATCAGAGATTGTGGTTTCTGTTACAAATGAGCACAAAGACTTCCTTTGCATTGTCTTCCTTTTGCCCTGCTTGTGGGATAAGCACAAGTTATGCTGTTGCTGTTGGAGTCTCATGTTACTGTGGTATATAGATTGAGAAGTGTGGATTAGTTCAAACTCTGCAACTGTTGGTGCATGATCCAGATTTTAATTGATTCTCTTATCTCCCCCATAATTTGGGGCCACCACTAATCTGTTAAAATAGCCCTCGGGACTATCACTCAAAAGATGCATTTCAGATCAGGCTTAAATTAGGGGGTTAAAAATGTCAATACAAAATCAAAACTAAAGGTATGATTTATGGCTGCCACTATGTAAACTCCATTACTCACTGCTGAAATAATGATGATTAAAATTTAAATGCTGGTGTGGCACTGGATTCTTCTAAGAACTGATAAATAGTTAAAATGGATTGACAAGCAAAAGAAATTCTGCATTCTGAGTGCATATATGAAGAACAACTATGCTATACAGAGCATTTGGCTTACAAAGTAATTGCTATAAACACTGGATATACAGTAAACAATTTAACAGACCTTGATTAACAGCAGAGTACGTAATTTTACATTTAATTTGAAAAAGGAAATGACATTGGCAAGAAATTGGGGATGGGCACAAGAAATTAAAATCTTACTGTGTAAAAGCAGTGTATTGAGTCTGACTTTAAACTGGAAGGCATTTGCTGGCCTTGGGCCATTAACATCTGTAGAGCATTTGACTCTTTCAGGACTTCAGTTAAATAGCTTTTTTGAAAAATAAAGCAATAGTAGGCGTGGAGGCTATTAGAATTTTGCGTGCATCTAAATGCCAAATGCATGAGGCAAAGCAAGGGCAAACAAATTCCAGGCCTACAGTAGTGGTGTTTGACGTGCTGTTAGAAATTACTAGTGTCTGGCTTGGTAGGATTATGATTAAAAATAAAATAAAAATAAAAAAACTAAATAACTAAATCGCACAAATCAGTGTACCTATGTACTAAAACAGAAAAGATTATTCACAGGCTGTAAGTAGTGGTAAATGAACTATTGAATTGATTTTTGGGGGGAAACAAAAAGCAAAGGTCCTGTTTCTGGCTATAGCCACTTGCAGTCATTGCTATGTCTATAAATTTTTTCATTGAAAGTAATACTTCTGCTGTTTTACAGCTAATTGCAGCATTTAACCTGTTGCTTTGCTATTGCAGAATCTTCAATCTTGCTTTATGCAAAATTTATATGGATAGGATACTTTGGGAATGAAGTATAGAATAATCTTTGTTTGCTACGTTTTTGAAGGCATTTTTGCTTGCGATTACACTGCTCTACGGAGACATTTAGAACCGGAATGAAGTTTTATTATCTCTGGATAATACAACTTTTTATTTATGAAAATTTTTATAAGCATGTCAGTGTAACTATAATGTAATTATGGGACTGGGTAAGATTTTAAACTCCACATAGAATCAGTAAATGAAAAATTATATTAAAGCAATCTAAAGGAATATCATGTTTAAATATTACGCATTGAGTATGTTTTGTCAATGGCACATATCTACTCTATAACTTAGTAGCAATCAATACATCCCTATGCAAATTTAGGTTTCACCTGCCAGGTTATAAATAGACTTGAAGTCCTTCCTCAAAGTAATCCTGGGCTGCTTTGTTCTCTGTATAACCAGCGTGCATTGCTCTCAGTGAGATCTGTGGGCAGAAGGCAGCTGTGTAATACGGCCCTTGTGTGCCTTTGCAAAATGAGTGAAGTTTCTTTAGTTCCAGAGCATTTTGTTTCAAAGATCATGTTATGGTGTGTTAATGTCAAGCTTTTTATATTGTGGCTGTTAAATGTGCAACTCTTTCATAAGAGATAATATCAGCATATTTCATTTGAATTGAATATTATAATGTGCTTTCCATTTAACTTCAAGGTCTTAACAGTTTGCATGGAAATTTGGTCCTCTTACATTTAAAAAGTAATTTGCCCATCTAGCACCTGTCACTTAGCCTCAGTAAGAATTCCTGACTTGAAAACAGGATTTCCTTAGTAAATTTATTTAATAGTTATGTTGGAAAGAATCCCTGGAGTTCTAGTTAAAACCCCTGGTCAAAGCAGAGCAAACTGCAAAGTTGGTCAAATTTTTCAGTGACTCTTTAGGGTCTAACTGCCTGGGATGACTAGGTACAACATAACAACTGTCCTTGAAAAAAATCTTTTTCTAATATCTAGTTACATATTCTCTTATTGGAGCTTGTGAGTGTCACCTCCTGTCCTTTCACTGTGCATCTCTGAGAAGAGTTTGGCTCTCTTTCCTGCACACCTCCTGTGGACAGATTGCTTTTCAGTCCCCACTGATTTTAATGACCTGTCATTGGATCTGTTTCATTTTGTAAAGATCTCTCCTGTACTGCAGGGCTTAAAACTGTAGTGGATTTACATTCTCACCAGTGAGTGTCCAACAGAAGGGGGTAATTCCTTCCCCCTGCCCTTATTAAAGCAGCCCAATGTGCAGTTAGACAAGTTGCCAAAAGGGAACCCATAGGGTCTCATTATGCTTGTCTACTAGAATCTGTGCAGGGGCATAAAGTCACTGAGAGAAAAATGAATCCTAGAGCATGTAGATAAAATGCTTTCCACTTGAGTCTAAGATAAACCTTGGATTTTGCGTACATTTGAAATTATTGCAGTAATATATCAAATTGTGTATTTGTAGTTGTGTTTACCAGTGTGGAGAAAAACTGCAACCTGAGCAACTAAAGTGACAAGTAATGGAATACCTGAGCTAACCATTTGTATTGGCTGAGTCACTGTGTTTATTCCTTAGCAATATTTTTTTAATAATTCATTTAATAGTGCTGTACATTTTGAGGAGCTCAATCCTTATCTGTTTAGCCCAACAGTACTTTTTGGAGGATGTCTCCTTATGTGTCATTTTAATTGCTTTGCTAGCTAATACCAGAGTTGATGCTAAATCCTGATGCTGTGATCAATTACTCACTTTTCAGTTAAAGTGGTTCATTGGATATATGGTTAGTCCTGCAGGTACTGATGTTGGTTTTACAGTCACTATATTCCTGGCATTTAACTTAGTAGTTTGCGTGGGGTTTTTTGTGGTGCTCCATTCTAGAAATGCTGGTTTTCTCTATTTGTTTTGTGTAGTACCAGCAGCACAGATGACCATGTCTTCTGCTCCAAAAATTCGCTTAACAGAGTTGCTCTGTACTTGCATACACTCTCACTTCCAATTTTAACCTAAATTTCTGTGTTTCCTCATTTGGGAGTGGAAATAGGCATGAACTTAAATAGCAATTTTAATTTAAATTCATTGAATTTGATGTCTTATCTTTTCACATTGCTTTTTTCCTGGGTCTGACCTTAATAATTTCTTGAGGGTGGAAATTTAATAAAAAAAAAGTTGGTGATGAGTTCATTTTGAAAGCTTGGTATCCATTAATGAAGTGTTGTGATTGTATGTGGCCTTTAAAACTTTCATTCATGCAAAAATGTTTTTATAGTTTGATTTGTATTGACTGTTGGGGTTTCATGCTTTTCTTTTTTTGTAATTGTTTGTTCATCTTCATTTGGTATAATTTTTCATTTTCCTGAGAACCATTGTTCAGTGAGCAGATTTTTCTACTCAAATATTTTGTGAGTGTTTTAGACCTGTCTTACTTCTTTCAAAAGGCATTAAAATGTATTTTATTTATACAAAATTTAAAAAGAAACTAACAACTGTGCTTGTGTTGCTTTATTGCATCCTGTCTAATCATAACAATGTAAAATACTAACATTTTTAAGATAATACTTATTTTTGGTTTTTATTTTCCAATTGAATTTGTTAGTTAATGTATTTAAAAACTTGTCCAAATATGTGTCCTGGATCACATACCATTAGTATTTCTCCCCACTGAAAGTCAATATTTATTCTATCTCATTGTTTCTTTTCTTTAATCTGTTTCTAATCTGTGATAAAACCAAACTCCTTTGTCTCCATAGCAACATCTTGTAAGGGATTTTATCAGTGTGCCAAGTGATTCAGTTTTAGTGTAAGATGCTAGTTTTGCAACGTTGACATTTCCTCTTCCTGTAGCAAGAGGTATGGCATGTCCTCATTATTTGTCAACATCAGGATTCATCTAATTTAGTTTCTACTGTGTGCGGTTTGGTACCTTGTCTAAATTATATCTGTAGACTCCACCGGTTACCAATGGAAAGCAGTAAGTGTCTTCAAAGAGCAATTTAACCCACTTACAATATTGTTGGTACCTTACTTAAAAACCTGTTTATAGCCCTTCAAGAAATTTATACAAAGCACGTAACCTTTGGATGGACAAAAGCATGGCTGTGCATGCAGCTCATAAAGAACTTGAATTTAGTTGTGTGTTGCTGGAGCTTTGCTGTCTACTTGCCCAGCTCCTTTGCATTACTGTTACTTGTCTGATGTTATCACTGTTGAAGGAACAGGATGGTGGCTGTCTTACCCTTTTTATACAAAACTTTGGTGCTGTGAAAGGCAAGTGGGAGTGTAGGGATCTTGTGTCGTTCCAGTGAGCAATATTAAACAGACAAAGAGGCAATTTGAAGCATCTGATTTAATTTAACTATAACTTAAGAGAAACTGTGTTGGTGACCAGTGAGCTATGCTGCACTTGTGCTACATTGCTGAAGAATAGTAAACAATACCACCTCCAGTTCTTTGAAGTAATGCACTTTTGTGGGAATTCCACTTTTCTATTCTTGCCTAGACTTGCAGATGTGAGGAGCTGAAACACAGGGTTGTTTTTACGTGAGAGGAAGGAGGAGTATTATGCATCCACCACCTTGAAAAAACATTGCTTAAAATTGCAAATTTTCACCCCAAAACAGGAACCTTACCCATTCTAGGATCTATATTGTATATTTTTAATTTTTAATTCCAAAATTAATAAGGAATTTTTTTTTCATCTTGCTTTAGACAAAAATCATTCCCTTTAAGATGTCTTATGTAAGGTGTTTCTGGTTGTACAGATTTCTGCTTTGACTTTGGGGAAGGTGAGGCAGAATTGGCTTTAGTGACGGTCTTTCCTACATGTTTTGGATCTCTCCTCCTCCCAGCAAAATAACATTGTCTTGAGGTGGAATTACTTCAGCATCATGGTTTGATTTTTAATGAAATATCCTCCTTTCATTTCCTTTTACCAAATACCATCAATGTTTTCCCCTTCCCATTGTATCATTTCAGGTGTACATCAAAGTTATAGACACAAATAATCACAGGCCTCAGTTTTCTGCTCCAAAATATGAAGTTGTTATACCTGAGGATACGTTACCAGAGACAGAAATTCTGCAAGTCAGTGCCACAGACAGAGATGAGAAGAACAAACTGATTTATACTATGCAGGGCAGCACTGATCCCATCAGTATCAAAAAATTTCGACTGGACCCTGCAACTGGCTCCCTCTACACTTCAGAAAAACTGGATCATGAGACCATGAACCAGCATATTCTCACAATAATGGTACGTACGTGTGAGATTATGACAAACAGATACTTTTTAATGTCATTTTAGTTTGTCCCCGTAATACAAACTTTTATTTGTCTGTTTAATTTTTAGGCAGTCTTTGACTCTGTGACTGATTACACTTTGAATCATTACTAATATTTGGTGAACTACTGAGATAACAGTGCTAATTACCAGTGATGTGCTGACTTGCAGGTTCGAGATCAAGATGTTCCTGTGAAGCGCAACTACGCCCGAGTTGTCGTTAATGTCAGCGACACGAACGACCACGCGCCATGGTTCACCAGCCCTTCCTATGAAGGACGAGTCTATGAGTCAGCAGCTGTTGGATCAGCAGTGCTCCAGGTCACAGCATTAGATAAGGACAAAGGAAAAAATGCAGAAATTGTGTACTCTATTGAATCAGGTATATTCACTTCCGTACATTTTCAGTCTGTTGAATTCACTGATACTTTTTCAACTGTAGATGTGTAAAAACATCTGTAAAAAATGAGGGACAGTGCAGACTTGTGTGTCATATTCTGAGAGATGTATTGAAGATACAGCTTCAGAGTATTTAAAAGAAAACTGCAAATATTCATCAATATCCTTTGGCTATTTGTTATCCTCTAGACATATTCAGAATATTTTAGTAGTAGGGGAAGAAAAAGCCATCTTGGAATGTTCAAAAGGAGTAATTTCTTTAGAAATTACAGAATCGTTACATTCAGGTCTAAAAAATATTTTCTATTTTGATATCGTCTTATTTTTTGTGGCATAGGCAAAGCAAGGATTTGATGAATAGACTAAGAGCCTGAGACAAGTGCTTTCGTGTTTAATATAATGCAGAAGTAAGGAACTCAAAAATAACTTAAATATGCATGTACTAAACCCTAAACAATCTCAGCTTTTAAGTTAAACTTTTTGATAGATGCAGCAAGGAAGGGGTTGCTTTCCATACTTTCCTCTGGCTGATTTTCATAGTAGGACCGCTATTCTATCTTATTAAAATATTTGAGAAATTCCTTAATAGTTGGTTAATTTGGCATTAAGATGTCTTTCAGATTGCAGGCCAGGAAAGAACTGCTCCTTATTTTTAACCTCGGAGTATCTTTCTGTACTTGCCTACAACAATGTAATTCGAGTGATGGCAATTTTTAATATTAGAAATCAGGATAACATCGATTGAGTTCACTTACCAGACAGAAGTGGGTTTTGGTTCAGTCCCTTAAATCTGAATTAATGCAAGTTTGCCGTTATCAAGGTCCTGATCTTTGTAGACAACATGAGTGGAATAAAAAAATTATTTAAATTTTATTACCTGTGTGAACTACTACTTTCAAGGTAAAAAATAATTTAAAATAAAAATCCCAGTAACAAGCATAAAAGACTGTATATTAAAGAGAACAACAAAAAGTAAAAAGTTACTCAGTTTGCGTGCAAAGTGGTATGTGCAGGTGTTTTTTTTTTTGTTTTGTTTTTTTTTTTACATAAATTGCTGTGTAAAGGCTAAGAATTATTTACTATAAATATTTTATTTTCCTTCCCCAGAGTGCTGTTTTCATATGAAAGCATACTTTAACACTGTATTAAAACAAAGCTGTGGTTATGATATTCTGACAAGAATGAAAGTTTTTGAGTGTCTCATAAGTTGCTTAAACTACATGAGATTTCTCTGTTGTTGCTAGAAATATGACATTTACTAAGCAAGACACCAAAGTCCATGAAATTTTTCTCTTGCCTTTCCCATTTTGTTAGTGCTTGTTTTATGAATGCCAAACAGTGGCAGGAAAAAATGTGTGTGCCTGAAGTCTAAAGTGAAGTATTATGCTCTTCTCTTCCTTTCTTCTAGCTTTTTGTAGGAGTAAATGTAAGACCTGTAAGGTTTATTTTATGGGATTGTGATCTACTGGGAGGTTAAAGCATTATAATTGATATTCTGAGCAAATGGAAGGAGCATTCCTTAAATGCTTGTAATGGCTGCTTAGATTTGTAATGGGAAATTCTAAGAATGCCACTGTGTTTAGAGTCTCCTCTAAAAAAAACCCAGAAAAACCCAACAGTAAAAATACCCAAACAAACCACAAAACCTCCTTCTTGCCTACTTATGTGCAGAACTCAGAAGTTTTTAATGACTATTTTTTCATGCTGAGATCATGGCTTTAGTAATGTAATTTTTTAGGTAAATAAAATATTAAATCTTAGCATATTTAATACATGAGCAGAATCTTGTATGCAGTGTAATTCCTCTGTATATTTCAAAATTTGAAGCAAACAAGTGTTTATATTAAATGGCAGCTGGTTCTTCTCAGCAGCCGTTATTTTTCTTCTAATACTATCACAGGGAATGACTTGTCTGTGTGTCAGTAGTAAGTTAGGAGAGCAGTAACTATTTGTCCAATTCAAAAAGTTTATTTTTGAAGCAGTGATTTAAACAATACTTGTGTAAGTAATTACAGCCCTTCTTTTTTTCTTGTCCAAAACAGTCCATTTGTTTTAGATTGTAAAATGTAATTTTTATTCCACTAATGTTAACTTCTGAATATAAGTTCCTTTCAGCTACGGTCTATATTTAAGTTTGCTAAAAGAATACTTTTGTGTTTATTTTCAAGGCTTGGATGGCTTTGCTAACTATATTTTATGCAATATTTCCACAAGTAAACTTAGAATTACTGCCAGTTCTTGATTACAGAAAACTTTCCAGACAGGCTAACAAATTTTTATCAAGCAAAACTAAGAAACTTTCATAGACTCTGTGTTCTCTCTGTGTCTCTTTAAGTATAGAGCTAAATAAGCAGTCATCCCTTAAATTCTGTGTACCTCTTTCTTAATTGCTTTCTTTTTCTTCACAGGGAATATTGGAAATTCCTTCCTTATTGATCCCATTTTGGGTATGATTAAAATTGCAAAGGAATTAGATCGTAGTAACCAGGAAGAATACAACCTGATGGTAAAAGCAACGGATAAAGGGCATCCTCCAATGAGTGAAGTGACCTCCGTGCACATACTTGTTACAGTTTCTGATAATGCCTCACCAAAATTCACAGCCAAAGAATATTCTACAGAAATCAGTGAAAGCGCCAACATCGGCAGTTTTGTTGGAATGGTTGCAGCATACAGTCAGTCCTCTGTAGTTTATGAAATAAAAGATGGTAATACAGATGATGCCTTTGCTATCAACCCCAACTCAGGTGTCATCGTTACTCAGAAGATACTTGATTTTGAAACTTTGCCTTTTTATACTCTAACTGTGCAAGGAACAAACATGGCTGGCTTGTCTAGTAATGCAACAGTTTTGGTACATCTTCAGGATGAGAATGACAATGCACCAATTTTTATGCAGGCTGAATATAGAGGACTCATCAGTGAATCAGCTTCAATTAACAGTGTGGTTCTGACTGACAAGAATATCCCATTAGTAATTCGAGCTACAGATGCTGATAAAGAATCTAATGCTTTGCTTGTTTATCAAATTGTTGAACCATCTGTCCGCCAGTATTTTGCCATTGATTCTAGCACTGGTGCCATTCGGACAGTAATGAGCCTGGACTATGAGGAGACAAATATTTTCCATTTTTCTGTGCAAGTACATGATACAGGAACACCACGTCTATATGCGGAATATGCAGCTAATGTTACTATTTATGTGATTGACATCAATGATTGCCCTCCTGTGTTTTCAAGAGAGCTATATGAAACATCCATTCTGATTCCAACTTACAAAGGCGTGGAAATCATCAGTGTAAATGCCACTGATGCAGATTCAGGCATTTTTTCCCAATTAATTTATTCCATTATTGAAGGCAACATTGGAGAAAAATTTTCAATAAACTCTAAGACTGGAGATATAACAGTGCAAAACACCACTCAGTTAAGAAGCAGATATGAATTAACAGTGAGAGCATCTGATGGCAGATTTGCAAGCACTGCATCTGTAAAAATTAATGTGAAAGAAAGCAAAGCAAGCCAGCTAAAGTTCACACAGAGTTCTTACTCTGCAACAGTGCAGGAGAATTCCACAGAGGCAAAAACAATAGCTGTTGTTCCTGCTATAGGGAATCAAATAAATAAGCCTTTGTTTTACCATATTTTAAATCCAGACAGCAGATTTAAAATAAGCCAAACTTCAGGAGTCCTTTCAACAACGGGAATACCATTTGATCGTGAACAGCAAGAAACATTTGATGTGGTTGTGGAAGTGACAGAGGAAAATAAACCATCAGTTGTTGCACACATTGTAGTTAAAGTCACAGTAGAAGATGTAAATGATAATGCTCCATTTTTTATCAATCTTCCATATTATGCTGTTGTTAAAGTAGACTCTGAAGTAGGCCATGTTATTCAACGTGTGACAGCAGTAGATAAAGATACAGGCAAAAATGGAGAGGTGCATTACTATCTCAAAGAACATCATGAGCATTTCCAAATTGATCCCACTGGGGAAATCTCCCTGAAGAAGAAGTTTGAACCTGACACACTAAATAAGGAGTATCTGGTCACAGTAGTGGCAAAAGATGGAGGAGACACTGCATTTTCAGCTGAAGTTACAGTCCCAATTACAGTTATGAGTAAAGCTATGCCAGTGTTCGAAAAGCCTTTCTACAGTGCAGAGATACCAGAGAACATTCAGCTCCATAGTCCTGTGGTACATGTACAAGCAAACAGCCCTGAAGGACTCAAGGTGTTTTACAGCATCACAGGTGGAGATCCTTTCAATCAGTTCACTATCAACTTCAACACTGGAGTTATAAATGTTGTTGCCCCCCTTGACTTTGAGTCTCATCCAGCCTATAAACTGAGTGTTCGAGCAACTGACTCCCTAAATGGGGCACATGCTGATGTGTTTGTAGACATAATAGTGGAAGACATCAATGATAATCCTCCTGTGTTTATGGAGCAGTCTTACATTGCAACACTTTCTGAAGCATCTGTCGTTGGAACATCTGTTGCACAAGTGAGCGCCACAGACGCCGATTCTGGAACCAACAGGGGAATTTCCTATCACTTGGTTGAGGATAATAGTGAAAGTCATGACTACTTTCACATAGACAGCAGCACTGGACTTATTCTTACAGCAAGAACTTTGGACTATGAACAAATTAAACAACACAAGTTACTAATAAGGGCCATAGATGGTGGCATGCTGCCCTTGAGCAGTGATACCGTTGTAACTGTGGATGTAACTGATCTCAATGATAACCCCCCTCTTTTTAGCCAATTGCTTTATGAAGCTAAAATTAGTGAACTGGCTCCTCGAGGACATTTTGTGACATGTGTGCAAGCCTCAGATGCAGATAGTTCCGATGCTGGCAAGCTGGAGTACTCCATTGTGACAGGCAATGATCAGAAGAATTTTGTGATTAATAGTAAAACTGGCATTATCACCATCTCAAACCTACGCAGACAGACACTGAAGTCACATTATAATCTTAACGTGTCGGTTTCTGATGGCGTCTTCAGAAGTTCAGCCCAAGTCCATATAACTGTAATCAGTGCCAATATGCACAGTCCTGTCTTCAGCCAGAATGAGTATGAGGTTGAACTAGCTGAAAATGCTCCATTGCATACTTTGGTGACTGAAGTTAAAGCAACAGATGAAGACTCTGGTACACATGGCCACATCACCTACCACATTGTAAATGACTTTGCCAAAGACAGATTTTATACAAATGAGAGAGGCCAGATATTTACCTCTGAAAAGCTTGACCGTGAAACACAAGCAGAAAAAGTAATTGCCATTAGTTTAATGGCCAAAGACTCAGGAGGAAAAGTTGCTTTCTGTACTGTTAATGTGATACTTACAGATGACAATGATAATGCTCCTCAATTCCGAGCAACAGAGTATGAAGTAAATATTGGGTCTGATGTTCCACGGGGTACTTCAGTCATTAAAGTCTGGGCATCTGATGCTGATGAAGGTACAAATGCAGACATCACGTATGCTATTGAAGCAGAGTCTGAAAATGTAGAAGAGAATTTAGAAATTGATTCATTGTCTGGTATAATTACTACAAAAGAAAGCCTGATTGGTTTGGAAAATGAGTTTCTTACTTTCCTTGTCAGAGCAATTGATGGTGGATCCCCCCAAAAAGAGTCAGTTGTTCCTGTCTATGCTAGAATACTCCCACCAGAAGTGCCTCCTCCAAAATTTTCAGAACCATTTTATTCTTACACGGTTTCTGAGGACATTCCAATTGGAACTGTGATAGATGTTATCAAAGCAGAGCATAATCAGACTTTACTATATAGTCTGATTAAAGGGAACACTCCTGAAAGCAACAGAGATGACTTTTTTGTGATTGACCGAAAGACTGGAGAGTTGAAACTTGAGAAGAATCTGGATCATGAAACAACTAAGTGGTACCAGTTCTCAGTTCAAGCACAGTATGCAAATGAAGATTATAATGTTGTTTCCTCAGTAGAGGTAAGCATTCAAGTAAAAGATGCAAATGATAACAAACCCATTTTGGAGTCCAACCCATATGAAGCATTCATCGTAGAAAACACACCAGCTGGAACAAGAGTCATACAGGTGAAAGGAACTGACTTAGATTCAGGGCTCAATGGGCAGGTTACTTACAGCTTGGATCCTTCTCAAGAGCTAGACATTATAGAGTCTTTTGCCATAAACATGGAAACTGGCTGGATTACTACTCTCAAAGAACTCGATCACGAGGAACGAGACAAATACAAAATCACAGTGGTTGCATCTGACCGGGGTGAAAAAATCCAGCTATCTTCTATGGCTGTGGTTGAAGTTACAGTCACAGATGTGAATGACAATCCTCCACGGTTTACTGCAGAGATTTACAAAGGAACAGTCAGTGAGGATGACCCTCCTGGTGGGGTAATTGCCATCCTGAGTACAACGGATGCTGATACAGAAGAAACCAACAGACAAGTCTTTTATTACATCACAGGTAAATCTTTTTGGGTAATGCCAGAATAAACATTTGAGTGGTGCTGGAATGATGGGAGATACAACTTATCTTTGAAAAGATGGAAAGTGTTTGAAACCATAGAGCTGCAAAGAGATAATGTGTGTGTCTTAATATGAATATTAAAAACTTCAGTAGAAAAATAAGCTTTGTTTCATGTGTGCGTTGCCTAAAATACCTTTCTCTGTATATTATTTATATATCCTATTTTATTTAAAAAAAAATTCTACTTAGGTAAGTAATGTAGTTAAAGAACAAATGAAAGAAATGTCACAAAATAATAGGCTGTTAATTTCCAGTGGAGTATTTTAACATTTTTATTTAGCATATGTCATAATACGATGTTTTCTATAATGCTACATGAATTTCTACATTAATTTTTTTATGGATTCTATTGGCCACAGTTGAATTCATTGTGTGAGCATCTACTGACAATTTCTACCTGAGAAATGAAGCTGTTTCCTCGTAAAGCCACAGAGTGGCTGCTTTTTTGCATTTACTTTTTTTGTTTTAAAGCTATGCCTTAATTTTGATAGAGTAACAGTAGAAATCTCCATCTTTAAATAAATATTTCTTTTCATATTTCAGGAGGTGATCCTTTGGGACAGTTTGCTATTGAAAATATACAGAATGAATGGAAGGTCTATGTCAAAAAGCCTCTGGACAGGGAAGACGTGGATAATTACCTTCTAAATATTACAGCTACTGATGGGACCTTTGCAGCTAAAGCTGTGGTGGAGGTTAAAGTTCTTGATGCTAATGATAATAGCCCTGTTTGTGAAAAGGTAGGCAGAGTCTTGTATCTTCCATGTTCAGCTGCTTTCGTACATGAAATTTACATCTCTGAAATTGCTTCTCAGGAGACTGACAAGTAGCTATTCCTTTTAAACCAGTAACAAAAATTTGGACTATTAAGACAGAATGCTGTCAAATAAAAGATACTTCACAGACAGATTTTTTTAAAAATCCAAAGACAGTTCATTGACACTCAGTGGGTATTTGAGAGATAATAAGAAGAATTGTAGTATATTTCTCCTGTATTAGTTCTTTTCCAAAAAGAGCTCTTTTAAGCTGCAGCTGTCATAGTTTATATGCTCTGTTTTATGAAAGAAGCAAAGTCTCAAAGAAAGCTGAATCCCATTGCTTAGCTGAAATATGTGTGTATTTCCTGTGATAGAAGAGTTGAAAAGAGTGGAACATTACCCTGCAATTGCAGTCAACAGCACCAAAAATCTGTAAGCCATAAATGTTTTCTTGTTACAAAGCTGTCTACCTTAACAGATTTTATAGTCTGCAGAAATGGACATGAAAAATAAGGGATGGAAAAAACCCAGAAAGGTAGCCCCTGCAAGATGTGTAATTGCCTATTTTGGACTTCACACAGTTCAACACAGATTTGATATTACTAGGTTGAAATCTTCCCTTGCAACTGGGAATGACAAGTATACAGTGAACATGGGATTCTTTTTCTTAATGGATGTTTATGTTGGTTACTTCTGTGTAAATGGTTGCAGTTATACACAGACTGGCAAGTCAGTATTTTTAGCTTTTTTTCCTTTTATTTTCCCCTTTGTTAATAGTGGTGTTACAAGGCCTAGTGCTTCTAATGTAATGCACATTACTGACGTGGTTGAACTGCAAGAGTGCTTAGTGCCATTAAATTCTGAATCTTCTTTCTTATCTTTTATTTCATCTAGAAGCATTTGTGTCATTAAAAAAAAAAAAGGGCAGAAATCAATTTATTGTAGATTGAGACAGACCTAGAAAAGATGATCTGCCAAAAGAGATAAAAATGAAATTAGAAAAAATTTATAACTCCTATTTTGGGAACACATTTCATTATCAGTTATCAGTTACAAGTGTTTTGAGTTCTGAGCAATGCAGTGATGTTCAAAAGTTCCTACAGTTGCAGTATTAAATACCTCTCTGAATAATCTAATAAATGTGAAGTAATTATTTAGAAAATCATAAGTTCTTTTAATTTTCAGATATTTCATCCTCTGGTTGACATTATATGTTACCAAACATTCAAACAGAATATTATTTCTTCTATTGCTCCTTCTTCCCCTCCCCTTTCCAAGCTCTGCTTACTTCATATGTTTAGTCTTTCAATGTAACTTTGAAATCTTGCAGACTTTATATGCTGATTCCGTTCCTGAAGATGCCCTTCCTGGAAAACTGATAATGCAGGTGTCTGCTACAGATGCAGATATTCGTTCCAACGCAGAAATTACTTACACATTGCATGGCACAGGAGCAGAAAAATTCAGACTCACTCCAGACACAGGTAATAATACTTTATACCCCATACAAGATTCCAGTCACCTCATTTTATAAAATGTTTTTCTATTACATTAAGACATAAATGTCAGTAGTTAAAACTGTCCAATGAGGGTTGGTTTATAGTACAATGGTTTAAAATATGAGTTTCTACTACACAAATGCTAATAATATATTTAGTAAAGTCAGGCAAAAGTCAAGTATTTTAATATATGAGGAACTAAAGTGTAAACAGGGTAATTGCCCTGAAGCCAGAAACTTCCATGCTGAAGGGACTGGGAATAAAAGTATGCCATAAATTTTGCTCTTTCTATATTCACTGTAGTAGTGGTAATAACGGTTTGTAACCGAAAATGTCTTCATTCAGATTCTCTTTGCCATCTTCTGTTTTGGAAAATTAAATGGGATGAGGTTAGATGGAGCAACAAATTTCCTTTCCATAGCAAACACCAAAAGTGCCCCCAGTTTTATTGGAAGCACTGTATAAATGAGATTAACTTTTAATTTGCTTCACTTTGGTCTTCATGACATTTGTATGTTTTGCATTATAGTTCATAGCTATTGCCAAAATCCTGTACTGTGCCGGCTGCAGTAGACAAGCAGTAGGAAGATAAACAGTGTAGCAAAAATGGAATAAGATGAATACAAAAATGTAATGCAAGTAGAAGAGATTAGAGAACTTCAGTGACAAAATAAATAAGAAGGACCTTACTTCATGGGTTTGAGGTTTTTTTTTTTTACTTTAAATGTCACCTGTGTGATGTGCTACCGTGTTTTTGCATAAATTGAGAATTGGTGGGGCTAGAATACTCATAAAAAGTGTTTCATAATACTTTTTGGAACTGTTTATAAGAAGACAATGACTACACATAGTAGTAGCCTCTCATGTTTTCTGTCACTTCAGAAAAAAAGCATGTGTTAGACTTTTGGAGGTTTGTCTGTAGTAACAGTTAAGACCTCATAGTGAATAGCTGTTATTATTCATTGAATGTGACAGAAGGAAATATCAATAGTTGTGGAAGGAATACAACTAAATAGCCCAGAAAAACCAAGCATGGATTTAACCTTGCATTTTTTTAAAGCCAGAGTTCTGTAATCTGAATTTTCTTTGCGCGAACACACATGGATTTTTGCATGTATACACATTTTCTCTGTGCACTATCAAATAGTTTTACTTTAGCTAATTTCTGTTTCAAAAGCATTAGCAAAAAAGTGTTTTAGTACTTAATCTTTTCAAGCTGAAAAGACAGGTCACTTACATGCTTTGCTCAAAGTGGGGTTCATTCTTACAGTACAGCTGTTGACTTATCCACTGATGAAATGTAAAGAACATTGTTGTTTAATTTCTCTGATTTTAAGGGAAAACATGTTAGGGGTGCTTAAGTCTTGCAACTTGCATCAACTTATGCGTTGTGCTGTTTGTAGGTGAACTGAAAACATTAATGGCACTTGATCGTGAGCAGCAAGCAGTTTATCATCTTCTAGTGAAAGCCACAGATGGAGGAGGAAGATTCTGCCAAGCTAACATTGTCCTAACTCTGGAAGACGTGAATGATAATGCCCCAGAGTTTACAACTGATACTTACTCCATTACAGTATTTGAAAACACAGAGCCTAAAACTCTTCTGACAAGAGTGCAGGCAACAGATGCAGATGCAGGTATGCATTCTTTGACTGATACTTTTGTCATGTTCTCAGACTTACAGTAATATTTATTTAGTTTTATCCTGAGAGGTTTCAGGTGTTTCAGTAGAGCTGGCAGATGCTCAATACCATTCGGGATTAGACTCCTGAAAGATACATTTAGGTCTACTAAATCATTTAACACCTGACTTCCATGTGTGAGTGGCTTGGAAGACATCCCTATCGTGTCTCTGCAAAAAAGAGGAGAGCGGGGAGAAACAAAATGTAGGCTATTGTTAGTGTCATAAGGTATTAATATTATGATTGATTAAGTGCATCCTTTTACTCCTGATGTAAGTAATAGGACTATCAGGCCATATCTGTTCATGTAAATGGGCACTCATGGATTTTTGAATGTGTGCTTCTCAGGCCAGCCATCAATGATCATACCATCAAGAGAGAACCCAGGTCAGCTGTAGCTTTATGTATATGCTGTTAAGATTTTTACTGTCTCTTTATCTTCACTGTTCATTTACAAATATTCAAGTGAACATGAACTGAAAATGACTTTGTTGTAAGGAAAACAACAGCATAAAGTATTTTTAAAAATGTATGATTTCCACATCTCATAAATTTATTAATCAAATAGTATTAATGAATAGTTTCCTCAGTCTCATAAAACAACTGACCTGCTTTGTGCTATGATAAAGCTAAGTTGCTCATTTGGAAGGAAACAGATGTTTTCATACTTCACTAGTCTTTGAGGCTCAGGAGGACCAAAATACTTGCCCCTAAAATCTATAAGGTCTTTCTTTGTTTTATAAAGAAACATTGCTAGAAATGATGTTCCTTATGTTAATTTTGAAGCATGGTTCTTAAATAAACATACTGGTTTTAAGTTTGGTTAATTGATGCAACCTAACTCTCCCATATCCTTCTCTGTTATTTCAAGCTTACTAAGCAGATTCTGTTGTTCTAATGTTACAATTACATTTATATTACTAATTGTTTCATATTATCTAGTGCTGTAACTGAAGCAGAAGCATGGTTCATGTTTTCTGTATGACAGAAAGTCAGTTCAGTGAAGTGTTAGCTTAATTTTTTTTGGAAGTAATGCTGCCTTTCTCAATAGTCTTTAACTCTTTCTGAAATTTACTTTTAACATAAATGATAATATTTAGCATGCATGTTATTTCTATAGCCATCAGATGGCTTATTCTGTTATGTATTTTAATGGCTGCTTAATTCTTGAAAATTTTTTTCAAAATGCAGGCTTGAACCGTAAAATCCATTATTCACTGGTGAACTATGCAGAGGGGCAGTTCTCTATTGATGAATTCTCTGGAATCATTCGTTTGGAGAAGCCTTTGGATCGGGAATTACAAGCTGTGTACACATTAACTTTGAAGGCTACAGATGAAGGCTTACCTAGAAGACTGTCTTCAACGAGTAGTCTTATAGTTTCTGTTTTGGATATTAATGATAATCCACCCGTATTTGAGCATAGGGAGTATAGTGCAAGTGTATCAGAGGACATTTTGGTTGGAACTGAAGTTCTCCAGATCTATGCTGCAAGCAGAGACATTGAAGCCAATGCTGAAATCACATACTCAATAGTCAGTGGGAACGAACATGGAAAATTCAGCATTGATTCAACAACAGGTAACAGGCTACAACTGTGAATATACTTTAGGCCAAGCAAGCACAGTGCCATACTGACTTCCTTCATAGTTTAACCAGGTTATGTATAATCTATGTGCATCATCCTGGCTGTAAAATTTCTGCTGCTGTCTTTTCACCCGTTTTACCAGCGTGCTTATTTAGAGGAGTGCAGTAAAATGTAAAATAGGAATTTTATTTTATGCTTCTATTTACTGGATTATTAGTTGGATTAGATTCATTTAGCTGGCAAGAGTAAAGGTTTCCTAACTGGAAATCTCAAAGTCTGGGGGCAGGCAGGTGGAAAGACATAGATCTGTAATTACAGAAGCGGTAGCAGATTTTGTGTGAGGCTTTTTTTTATTCTTCTTCTTCTTCCCTAGGAGCAATTTTTGTCATTGAGAGTTTGGATTATGAAAGTTCTCACGAGTACTACTTGACAGTGGAAGCCACAGATGGAGGCACACCTTCATTAAGTGACGTTGTAACAGTGAATATTAACGTCACGGATATCAATGACAATTCTCCAGTGTTCAGCCAAGACACTTACACTGCAGTAATCAGTGAAGATGCTATGCTTGAACAATCAGTTATTACAGTATGTATTTGTTTTTTGCTTTGAAATACTCTGTCACGATGATCATGCTTTCAGTCTTGAAGGAATAAGTATTGATTTGAAGGTGAACATCAATTAATAGATGTTTGCCATTGAGACAATTGAAATTTTACTTTGAAAAAGTTTCAGAAGTAGGGACTTCAGATGCTGTGGGAAAGTAGTTAGTATTTTGTGATATATTTATGTTCTCCTCATGAGACCATGACTTAACTTTCAGAAGAAGTTCAGGAAATTAAGTGATGTTGGTATGTTCTGTTTAGATGGCATTTCTCCTGTGAAGCATGAAATTTGTTAGACCAAAAGAGCTCTTCTTCAGGATGAGTTTATCTGAAAGGTGTTAGAGTCTATTTCAGCCTGTTTTAAATGAGACTGTAATGTCCCTTAGGTTATGGCAGATGATGCTGATGGACCTTCCAACAACCGCATTCACTACACAATTATAGATGGCAATCAAGGAAATCCTTTTACAATTGACCATACCAGGGGTGAAATAAAAGTGACTAAGCTTCTAGACAGAGAAAAGGTGAGTTTTTTGTGCCTTTAGGGCAGTTGAGATTACTTTACCTATACATAATTGATGACCACCATTTTCTTACTCTATCTGTAAATTATCATTTCATGTTCCAAAATTAATATAGCTATAATAAAGTGAAAGTATTGATTTATATCAGTACTTTTAGGGGGCCGGGAGAAAGAGAAAGGATTAAATATATGAAGGAAAGCTTTACTGGGGCTTGTACTAAAATATTTCTTCCATAAAACAAAACCTGAATTTGTTACCTTTTTCCTCTTCAGTAAATGTTTTAATTTTTTTATTAATTCTTTAGATTTCAGGATATACCTTGACAGTTCAAGCTTCAGATAATGGAAGCCCACCTAAGCTTAACACAACTACAGTTAACATTGATGTTTCTGATGTAAATGATAATCCTCCAGTGTTCTCAAAAGGAAACTATAGTGTTATCATCCAGGTAAATACAACTAGTGAAGTAGTTATATCAATGATGTTATTGGACTGCAAATGTGTGACTTGAATTTTTCTGTATTTTTAATTATTTGAGGTAACCAGTGAGACTGCTTATCAAATAAGTGTTAGGGGTTATAAAATTCCTATTTGCAGATTATGTAGAAACTTACATTGCAAGTTCTCAGAATCACAGAACGAGTGAGGTCACAGTGAATCATCTGGTCCAATCTCCCTGCTAAAGCAGAGTCATTCTAGAGCACATGACACACGATTGTGTCCAGATAGTTATTGAATATCTACATGTAGTGAGGGAGATTACGTAACCTCTTTGGGTTTTTTTCAGATTCCTTGTGTGTGTACATGTATATATATTATATATTTCATTTATTCGTAGAACAGTCTTAGAATCATATAGGGGTGTTAAAAGACAATAATATTTCTGTTTCTTTTTAGTTTTAAGAGTTACTGCTTAGAAAAAGATCCTTTAGGTACCTGTTACTGTGAAGCTCGTGTTCTGCACCATGGCACATAGGTTAAGCCTCCTCAGGGATCAGAAGCAGTTAGAACAAGAATGGAATTTCATATGGCTGCATACCAATCCTCTGACTAATTTTACACCTTAGGATGGTAGCAGTAGGCCACATTCTCAAGTGTCTGGCATGTACTTGTCTGATTCAGAAAACTGCTAAGGCAAAGACTACAGAGGCAGCATCTATACTTCTTGTCTTCCTGAATCCAATAGAAAATAAACGCAAGTCAACAATGCAATTGCAGTAAGACCTTTGTAGATTAGTAATGTAAATGAGCTCAGTCCCTTGTGTCCTTTTACTGTTTCCTGGCCTGGTACAGTGGATCAGTGAGGATCAGACAATGTTACCTGGTGCACTGTACCATCCTAACATGCCACGTGTGTTTGAGACAAGGGTGTGTCATTTGTAAAGGCAGCTTTCTGAAATAGGGCAAAGTGAATATATGCAATATACACACAGTATGCAACTAAGATGTCCTGATCTTGCTTTTAAAAAAAAGTCAAACAAAAAAAACCAAAAACAACAACAAAAAAAAGGGAAAAACCAAAACAACAGATTCGTATTCATTTGCTGTCAAATGTATCTTTTTTTCCTCAATTACAGTCTTACTTGAAATGAATGTTAATTAATATAATTACTAAGCTACAGACTGTGTAGCCATTGCCTGTACTATTTCCCTTACTCAATTAAAAAGGAAGACCTCTTGTTTTATAGTTCATTAATATGGACTTGTCCTAGTTGGAGGTAGGAGAGAAAAAGCTGGAGGAGGTGCCCAAGAATGCTGGTGTGCATTTCCTCATGTATTGGAGATGGATATATTTGGACACAGTAGAAAATGTGCTCGTAGGAAAGTCAAATTACTTTAGATGTCCAACTGTAAATATTTTAAAGCAATGGTCTTTGTTTTGCTGAAAAGGAGAAAGCTTCAGCTTTTTACAGTATCTGATAACTAAATTGACCTATTCTCTCAGAAACAGAGTATTGTTATCAGGAGTTTTTACATCTGTGAAAGGGATGGCATTTTGTTAGCATTGTAATTCAAAATGATGTTTCTGCTTTCCTTGCTTTTAAAATAAGTATGTATATAGAAAAAATCTGGCTGATGCAGTAGAGCACAAGTATTCTGGGAGAGGTGTTACAAGTGTCAGATAAGGTTATTTGTGTGTGTAAGATACGTGATAAGCCAAAGTATGTCAAGTGTCTGTGAAACCTCAGGCATCCACATGATGCAAACTTGAAGGGATTTTATGATGCCAATTTTAAAACCTGGATTTCATATTTTAACTGGATGGTGGCTGTAGCAGCCACAGCTGTAGTCAGAACACTAATTAGGGGCACAAGGGGCAAGATGAAGGAGTGTGTTTTTCTAGTCCTCCCAACAAAGGCATTAGATTATTCTTAACAGGTGTTATCACTAAATTTCAAATCTTTAATGACTTGGTAATTAGGCTACAATAATATTAATTCAGACCAGAAGTGGAAAATGTAAAGTGTCAAGGCTGAACTACCTTCAAAAATATAATATGAAGTTTAAAAAACTGCCTTTCTCCTTTTACTGTTTATTATTCTTTTTCTCAGAGGGTAGTAGTTTTCCTGAAGCAGTATTGTCATTCCGATTTCTCTTGTACTGATTAACTGGTTTGGCAGTAATTTGTTGGGGTTTCTGTTGTGAGGAAGAAATCAGCATCAGACCATATCCTCAATTATAACAAAACCAATGTGTATTATGTATCTACAGGAAAATAAGCCTATTGGATTCAGTGTGCTGCAGCTAGTGGTGACAGACAAGGATTCTTCTCACAACGGCCCTCCTTTTCTCTTCACTATCCTGACTGGAAATGAAGAGGGCACTTTTCAGATTACCCAGCAAGGAGTTCTGACCACAAGTGCTGCACTGAATCGCAAAGTGAGAGATCACTATTTGCTTCATGTTAAGGTAGGATGTGCCTCCTCTTACTGTTTTGCATTGTAACTATTTAATTAACTCTTCACACTCATGTTCACTCCACCATTTGTCTGTTAGGAGATCCTGACATACCAAGTAGTCATTTGAGGCATGTCCCATGAGGTGACGTCTTCATAGACAAAATCTGTTGGTTTAAATGCTAATCTACACAGATGCAATGGGAAGTTCAATTAAACCCACAGTAGAAATAAGGTGTAAGTGAAATGTTAACTGGGTCTTGATAAGTCCTTCGCCTTCTGGTTGGAATGTTTAAAAAACCAGGAGGGGACAGGTCCCTTGAGCCACTCACTATTGACTGCAGAATTCCTCTTGCCACTATCGGTTTGACCCTTGAAGCTCTGTGCTGAACTAAACTCACATGATGAAAGCAGGTATATTACACAACATAGCAGTAATGAAAAATTTCCCTGTAGTGCCACATTCTTTTTTCAATGGCAATTGAAAACAGCTCTTTTGAAGTTTGGACCTTTTTTCATAGTATTTTCACTAGACCTTTTTTCATAGCATTGACACTTACGGTGCAGTAGTTTGAGATCTCAAAATCCTGCAGTGGAAAACACGGCATAAAACTCAAAAAATTACCCTGAAGTGCTATAATATATGCTATGTTTGCCATTGTTGTGCAAAAAAACCAAACCATGTCCAAGGTTACATTAACCTAGCTAAGTTCTCTCAAATACTTTTTGTAAGCTAGTGTGAGAAAAGTTCTTACCAATTGTCTTAATCTTATCAAGTCCTTTTAAATTCAGTTATAAATTAAGCCGTGTGGAACAGAGAACTTAAAATTGGTTGGCTAAAAATAGATGGCCTTAATTCTTCATTTCCAGATTCAGGTTTTAAGAAAAATTCTTCCCTTCATTTTCATATAAGGAATTTCTTTCAGTCTCTAAATTATTCTTATGCATACTGTTGCAGATAATTTATGAGTAAACACGCACTTGAAGAATTTCAGAGCAATACTGTTCATAACAGTGTACGCTGAATTCTGTCCACATTGGGATAATTGTTACATATTTACACAAAGTCTATTTTCTTTGGGAAAAGAAGAAAAAATTCCCACAGATACTGTAATTAGCAGTTTGAGCCACTGAAATGTTAGTAACCAGGAGCCATCAGTATAAGGACAGATATAATTTCATTTAAATATGGTTTGGTGTAGGGTTTACGAATTGGGATGAAAAAGGGGGGAGGGTATATCATTCCTCTGTTAGCCATTCTTTCCTCAATAGTGATATGCCAATTTCCCCGGAGTCACCTTTTTGTTTATGGATGTTTTTCCTGTATGTGGAATCAGTGTAGTACAAGATTAATATATTTTATTGGAAATCTTCTCCAAGCAGTAACTAATTTCTATTTATTTTGCTTTTAAAATACATTCTTATAAATGCATGTACAGGCAATCACGTTTGTTCTGTACAGACTGTTACACTGACTGTCACATTTCATGATTTAGCTGCACCTTTGACCCTTCCTAATGTGCCTGGCTTTTCTTGAGTGTGAGACACCTGTCTAACATCTTCCTCAGGGTGAAATCTTACAATTCTTTCATTTCTAAGCCACTTCCTGGTCTCTAGGGTACATGGAAATAAACAGCCTGTCAATACTTCAGCTATCTTGTCTTCAGCACAGCAGCTGAAAAGTGCCTTTTTATTAGGGAATTAATATAGGCTATTTTAATGGCATCCAGTAGCTAAACAAGTGACTTAAAACAAATGTACTCATTTAGAACAAAGACTTCTCAGAGACTGTAAATCATTAACACAGACTGTACTAATGTACCTCTTTTGTGTGCTGTACTACCCAACCTCAGTATTTTGGACCTGTCTAATCTGTTGATTTTTGAGTTTCCCAACTGGATTCTGGAAATATATCACTGTCCTTAATTGCCATTTGTCATTTTACACTTTGGTAGCTTTTTTTCAATAGACATACTCCTATTATCTGCTATTATCTTACCATCCATAGGTGTGAAGGCATCCAAGACTAAAACTAGCATTTCCCTATAACAAGACTCCAGCTCCAGTGATACACACAAAACTATAGGCATGGCTGTTAAGAAAAAATATTCTTTGTCTGTTCATTTTAAATTATATTTTTTAAAGGCTGTAGGAAGGCATTTTCTCAAGTTTGCATTATGTTTAATTTCTGCATTTTGATCTTGCAAATCACAAGTTGATGGCTGTGTATGATCTCTTAATACCCATCTTCAGTTTTTAACTGACTTTCACTGGTATTGACAGCTGTCAGTGTGGACAGCTTTCACCTTAGTTGCTTTCTGAATGGATTGCTGAGGTAGTGATGTTTTTAATTTACAGGCATATTTTCATTTGAAAAAATCTCAAAACCAAAAAAAACCCCACTAAAACCATACAAACTTTCCCTATATGCACTCTATGCACCCACTACCTCCAAAAGACTTTACTTTTGTCATTTTAATAGAAATAAGGATTTTTTTTTCCCCAATGGTCACCTTTATATGGGCATGCCATTTGTATTTGCTTTTCTTCTCTCCAAAGGAAATAGATTATCCATTAACAAATGTCTCACAGCATTAGTGTGCAAAATCTTCTGCTATGAGTCATGCAGTTCTTTGTGCCACATGCTGAAGTCTTCAGTTTAAAACCACAGCACATTTTTAAATATCTACATTATTGAAAACTGTTTCTCCTGGGGCTCTTCTTTCCTACTTGCTGTCCATTTGTTATAATTTTGCTTGTCTGTTTGTTTTGAACCTTTTTTTGTTTCCCTTGGGCATTTCTGCTGTAGCTAAACTGCCTGCCTTGTCTTGTTTCCAGGCAGAGATCTAGGCAAAACAAAACTTTGCCAACTTGAGCTAAAGCTCTCGTTATTTATTTGGGTAACTGGAGGGCAAGTTTCTAGCCATGCCTGTCTTTTGGAGTTAACAGATGAAGACAAGTAGTTCTATGAGACACACATTACCTTTTAAAAATGTCACGTTTATGTGCCCATCCACAGATAATCTTGTGCCTGGAGTTACTCATCTTTTGCTTAAATCTGTATAAAAAAATCAAAAGCAGCCTCTCTGTGTAGATCTTCAAAGTGTACTCTGTAAAATTATTGCAGAACCTTTTAAACAATGCAGACTATCTTCTACTTTCTGAACCCTGTATATCCCCTCTGTACCTTCACATGTCTCCAATTCTTCTTTAACTATTTGTTCAGTGTCACTTTCAGTAACAGGGAGAGTTCTGGAGAAAAGTAGATGGGAAACAAGAGGTGAGAAATAAAGGAAAAAAGTGAACCCAAGGGAATGCTCTTCACTCACTTTTCCACTCTTTTTTTGTACTGTCTTCATACAACAGTGTATGTCTTTGTCCAAAAGGGGTGGAGAATAGGGTGTTCAAAAAGGCTTTAAAATTGAATTAGGCTGATGCAGTTAAAGATAGTTAACTGTCTGAAGCAAATAGCACTGCAGGTGGGTTTTTTCCCTCTCTGTTACCAAAAATTATGAAAGACAACATAATTAATTGTAACTTTCTGTGTGCATTTCTTTTCCTTTTGAAGTACTGTTTGGCACGGTGCATTTAGTTTGTAGTCCAGACCACCTCCTAACTGTGGTGAAGGATGTTGTACATTTCTAGTGCATGACTCATTTGAAGTTTGTAATGTCTTTCTATGCTTGATATAAAAAAGCTCCAAGCACCATCTGCTGTCTGAAATCAGCTACTGTGCATTTCCTCTGTATTTGCTAGCAGTGTTAGTAGCTTCCTGACATTTTCAGGTAACAAGAGCACTGTAGGCTTTTAATCTTGGGAGAAGTGGAAACATGTTTGTGTGTGCCTGCTTATATAAGCTTTTTAAATTTTCAGTACTAACTTTTATGTCAGGAATTGTGTCACAGAATTTACGTAAAGCATTTTCCTGTAGGACTTTCTGGTGGTGTTTTTTTGATACAAAAATATAGCTCTACTGTATACAGTATAAATACCTACAGCAGAATTTAAGATAAAGCAAAAATGTAAATCTGTCCTCATCTTTCCTTTAGGTGGCAGATAATGGAAAACCACCGTTGTCATCTTTGACTTACATTGATATTAGAGTTATTGAGGAAAGCATTTATTCTCCAGCAATACTGCCTCTGGAAATCTTTATCACAACCTTTGGGGAAGAATATTCAGGTGGTGTCATTGGAAAAATTCACGCAACTGATCAAGATGTTTATGATACCTTGACGTACAGTCTGGACCCCAAAATGGAATCCCTGTTTTCTGTTTCCAGTACTGGTGGCAAACTAATAGCACATAAAAGGTTAGATGTAGGACAGTATCTCCTAAATGTTACTGTTACAGATGGAAAATTTACAACTGCAGCTGACATAACTGTACACATCAGACAAATCACCCAAGATATATTAAATCACAGTATTGCAATACGCTTTGCAAACCTGTCCCCTGAAGAATTCATTGGTGATTACTGGCGCAATTTCCAGAGAGCATTAAGAAACATCTTGGGAGTGAGGAGAAATGACATCCAGATTGTCAGTTTGCAGCCTTCTGATCCTCCATCTAATCTGGATGTCCTCCTGAATATTGAAAAGTCTGGTAGCTCACACCACCCAATGAGAATTTTGCTCCACAAGATAAACTCTTCTGTGCCTGACCTAGAGGAGATTTTAGGTGTCCGGATAATTGATGTGTTTCATAAGCTCTGTGCAGGCCTAGATTGTCCTCTGAAATTTTGTGAAGAAAAAGTAACAGTGGATGAGAACATCATGTCAACCCACAGCACAGCCAGGCTGAGTTTTGTCACTCCCCGTCATCACAGAACAGCAGTTTGTCTTTGTAAAGGTAAGAAACACCCTAAGGAAAACTATCCTTGAAAAGATTGTTCTGGTTTTAAAAAGCCGTAATCCACAAATGGAAATTTATATTACAGGACAAGATTAAGAATGTTCTGTAACTCTCTCCACAATATCTGTCTAATTTTATTCATAGTAAAGATTAATTCTTTCTCATCTCAGTACCTCATTTCAAGAGTTCACATAGTACAAGCTTATGGGAACAGATTTTTATTTTTTTATATCTACACCTTCATTTTCCATTTTATGAAAGAAGTTAATTTTTTTTATTGTTGCCTATCCTGTATTGATGGCCATTTCCAGTCTTGTGTGCACAAAGGTAAGTTCCTGAAAAGTACCTGAGCACCACCTTGTTTCTGCTTAGAGGAGTAGCCCATACAGTTTCCAAACTTGGTTTGGAATGAGAGGGTAATATGGGAAAGGAATATTCATTAAACTACATGTAAGTATAAAGATTTCTAACAGAAGATTAATTTATCTTTATCCCTGAGGCAAACAACATTGCTTTTTAAAATCAGGACTTAACCTTGCTGGGTGAACTTGCAGATATGAAGTAAATATTTAAAGCCCATTCCTTTTCTGTCTCAAATACAGACATGCTTTTCTCTGCTCTCCCCAACTTCCTCTGTCCATGTTTAATATCCACATGTTGGGTTTTGTGGTGAATGATTCTAATGGTAAGCCTTAAATCACAACACCAGTTTCCCAGTTTTACCAATTGAATTGAGTAATCAAGATAAGGATGAGCATCAGCCACTCTATATGCTATTTGTCTCATCTGTACCAGTCATGCCCCAGAACTCTTACTTCACTTCCTTGTCTGATAGTCAGGAATATCATTTAGGGTACTTTCACCTGCTGTACTTAAGAGTCCCTTTTCACAAAATACCATCACCACCAACAGAAAAGAAATAATGGATTTGGTTTTACAGAAGGGAAATGCCCCCTGGTGAACAGTGTGTGTGAAGGAAACCCATGTCCCGAAGGCACTGAGTGTTTAGGAGATCCAAAGGAAGGAAAATACACCTGTGTTTGCCAAGACAGCAAAACTGGACAATGTCCTGGTAAGGAATTAACTCTAAAACTAAAACTATATTACTTTTCAAATATAAATTTGATTCCAGTCCTGTGCTAATACTTTCTATGCTTTTCTGTATTCCTAAGCATCTGCTGGTTCTGCTGTGACATTTACTGGGAGCAGCTATGTGAAATATCGTCTCATGGAAAATGAAAACAAAGAGGAAATGAAGCTGACAATGAGACTTAGAACTTACTCTGCTCATGCAGTTGTTATGTATGCTCGAGGAACAGACTACAGTATCTTAGAGGTATATTAAAATCTCCAAGTGCATATCTCCTCCTTTTTTCCTACCATCTTCTTACTATTCTTGTGCCAGATTCAAAGTGAGTCATAACATCTCAGTAGAATTTTTTTTTAATTGAAAATTGCCTTAAAGATAGAGGGTGCATTACACATCCAGGTGACAAACTTGTACGGAATTTTTTAAATGTGTAAACAAACAAAGCTTCCTGAATCATATATTTCAAACAACTTTAAATTTATTTGCTTGTAATACTGAAGTCCATAGAGGAGAATTTACTTAAAGCACAAGATGAAAGGCATTGAAGTATTGTAATAGTTTTATTAGGATCTGTGACTGCTTTACTAGAGGAACAAAATGTACAAAGTGTACATTTCAATTAAAAGAACCATATAGAATAAACCACAGTTGCTGTGACTGGAAAACGGTGATATTAAACTGCTTTTTATGAGCACCACCATCATCCTGTCTCTCCAGCAAACATAAACTTTTATAGGCATCAATATTTTATATTCTTTAAATGTGCAGACCATTTATTGATGTTGTGGCTTTCCTCTGTAGATCCATCATGGAAGACTGCAGTATAAATTTGATTGTGGCAGCGGACCTGGGATTGTCTCTGTTCAAAGCACTCAAATAAATGATGGCCAGTGGCATTCTGTATCTCTTGAAGTGGATGGCAACTATGCACGACTTGTTCTGGACAGGGTACATACTGCATCTGGTACTGCTCCTGGTACACTTAGAACACTGAACCTAGATAATCATGTGTTTTTTGGTGGTCATATTCGTCAGCAAGGTACAAGGCATGGTAGAAGTCCTCAGGTTAGCAACGGTTTCAGAGGATGTATGGATTCTATTGTATTAAATGGACAAGAGCTGCCCCTAAACAGCAAACCACGAAACTATGCACACATGGAAGAATCTGTAGATGTCACTCCTGGATGCTTACTGACTGCCACAGATGGCTGTTCAAGCAGCCCATGTCAGAATGGAGGCATCTGCAATGCACTGTCAAATGGAGGTAAGCTGCTCTTTATTCTGCTGCTTTTAGTTTTCAAAACTTCTCTTCAATTTCTCTGCTTTGAAGGACAAAACAACTTCGTACGTAATTCTTGGTTTCCCAGAGTTGTAGGTAGGTTGTTGAATAGGTAGAAAGGCTGTGTGTGCCTTCTAGATTCAACTCCTTGGAGTATGAAGTAGACAAAGTCCATCTGGCAAAGTGAGGATTTAATCTTCAGTGCTAACACCTGAGGTCCATGCTCTTAGCTGCCTACTTTGGAGTCTCTTCAAAATTTCTGAAATCATTGTGACAACTTGTGTTTTGTGAGAGAAATGGAAATTATCCTTCAGTCATGTTACTGTTAGACTTTGCCTCATCTTTTGATAAAAACATTTCTATTTTTTCCTATCCTTTCTCTCTATTAACAGGTTGCTGGGTAGGGAGGAATTTATGTTAAATCTGTAGGAGGGCAGGGGGAATTTTATCTCAAATCCAGTAAAGCCATATGCATCTTTCAAAAAGACTGTATTTGATTTCAGGTTACTACTGCAAGTGTGCACCTTTGTTTATGGGGACTCACTGTGATGTAAGTGTCAACCCATGTGCTTCCAACCCGTGCCTTTATGGTGGGACTTGCATCCCAGTCAGTGATGATTTTATCTGCCAGTGCCGAGGACAGTACACAGGACAAAGGTATGTTTGTGTGGTTCATTGTATCAATAAAACCCTTAGAAAACAGGCTAGAAATGTAACACTTTTTCTGTTTCCTTTTTTATCTGTTTCCTACTTAAAGCTCTGACTTTGAGGCACACTGGAGTTGGCTGGAGTTAACAACAGCCCTTATGTTACAGCCCTGAATCCCTCATTATAAACTCACTTGCAGTAAGGTAATGGTTCATGTGGTTTTGTTTGGTTTGCTTTTATAGATGCCAGCTGGGTCCGTATTGCAAAGACAATCCTTGCAAAAACAGTGGCAAGTGTATTGACAGTTTGGATGGACCTGTTTGTGAGTGTGAAGCAGGCTTTCGTGGAGAAAGGTAGGTAGCATCCCACATATATTGAATCTTAGTAGTATTAACTAACAGATTAACAGTTCAAACTGGTTGAAATCTGGAATGTTGATAAAATAGCAAATTACATGTTAGTGTGCAGTACCTTATGTTAAATATCTAAAATTGTTGACAACATGATTACAACTAAGACCGCTGATGTAAACTAAACGTCACTGCTGTGCTCTGTTTCTGATAGGTGCCTGACTGATGTGGATGAATGCATAGAAAACCCATGTCTCAATGGTGCTCTTTGTGAGAATACTTATGGTTCTTATCACTGCAACTGTAGTCGTGGATTTGGAGGCAAACACTGCACAGACATTGTTCTTAATAAATATGTTTCAACGTCTTGGAACATTAGCTTAGCTGAAGTGATTGGGATTATTGTTTTCATCGCAGGAATCTTCTTGTTAGTTGTGATTTTTGTTGTTTGCCGCAAAGTGGTCAGTAGAAAGAAGAAGCACCAGCCAGAACCTGAAGACAAGCAATTGGGAGCTACAACAGCCTTCTTGCAAAGACCATATTTTGATGCAAAATTGAATAAGAACATCTATTCTGACATCCCACCACAGGTTCCTGTTCGTCCCATTTCATACACTCCAAGCATTCCAAGCGACTCCAGGAACAATCTTGACAGGAATTCTTTTGAAGGGTCTGCTATCCCTGAGCACCCTGAGTTTAGTACTTTTAACCCAGATTCTGTACATGGTCACCGGAAAGCTGTAGCTGTTTGCAGTGTTGCACCAAATTTGCCACCTCCACCTCCCTCCAACTCGCCTTCAGACAGTGATTCAATACAGAAACCCAGCTGGGATTTTGACTATGACAGTAAGAGATGTTCTTATTTTTTAACTTTCCTGTTAAATGTGTGTGCCTGTACAATTTTACTATGAGTACAAAGTCTCTGTCTATACCTGTTAGGTACAAAAGGCATTATGACTTCACTGGGTTTTGTCTCTGATCAGCCTTCATGCTCTACTAAACTTTGTAAAAATGTGCAGATCTCAGCTTTAAATTGTATTCATTCTTTAATCTAGAATGTATTCATTGTCTCACTTGAAACTTTTTCTTTCAGCTAAAGTAGTAGATCTTGACCCCTGCCTTTCTAAGAAGCCTCTGGATGAAAAGAACTCCCATCCTTACAGTGCTAGAGAAAGCATGTCTGAGGTCCAGTCTCTCAGCTCCTTCCAGTCTGAATCATGTGATGACAATGGTACGTAAAATGCAATCATTCTGTACTGCTGCTTATCTTCATTTGTTCTGTCTTTGCATCTGTATCTCTTAGTAACACTAGGATTTACATATATTGAATATATATTAAATAGTAGCTTATTTAATATATATTTTTATTTACTTACATTAATACTCAGATCTGTTAATTTTTTTAAAATATTTTACCTATCTCTACATCTCTGGTTAATTACTTTACCTTAAAATTATATATAATCATTCTGCTGTTAGAATATTACAGTGAAAATGCAGCTCAGGTTGTTCAGAGCCTTGTGTTTAAAATGTATTAAAATTTGGTAAACTCTTCTAGGTTATCATTAGTTATCACCTTATGCAAGAATACAATGAATTTAAAAAATGGCCTCTGCACAAATATAACTTTCGCTTTGCCATTCAGCTCTCAGTAAAAAGCTTTCTGGTGTTACAGTTTCATTTGTTTCCTTCTCTTTTTCTTGCTGCGACCTCAGCTCCCATATGGATCAGATCAGTTCTGAGTGAGAGCAGAGTTTAAGGGACTGCTTGTAAGTTTGATTACTTTAGTAATGAAGGAAACTGCACAAAAAGGAATTTTGTTATAATAGAACAGTATATTTGGCTTTCACCATGATTGAAATGAATTCATAAAAACATTTCATACATTGAAAAAAGCCAATATAAAAATATGAATATTTTGATCACACCTCAAGTCCATCAAAATATAATCAGCATACATATTTGTGGGTTTGATTATTATCAATTGGATGTCTTTACTTTTCCATTGTGATGACAGATGCTTTTATAGTTGATATGAATGCATCTCTGTATTCAGAAACATGTCATACTAATTGGAAAAAGCCACAGTTGTCTTGTAACTTAATTCGCTAAGTTAATGTGTGTTTTCACTCTTTATTCCACTTTTCTGCTTTTGTCTCTGCCTGGTAAAAAAGAACTTGAAATTCCTTTAGTTTAGGAATAACATTCTGCTTCTAAATGAAGTAGAGTGATTTGTTATTAACAGCATGAAAAAAAAACCCATCTGGTTTAATGATTGGTGAAAGTAAAATGGTGTGCTTACAGTCCTCATCATTTTATCAGTAGACCTGATACCAACTTCCGGCTTTTTTTCCTGTGGTTATAAGTGTTGTGTTGTACATGTTGTTCTTCCCTCCTCACTATTTCATATGTTTAGTATATTCTTTTTCCCATTTCCTGTCATGTGTTGATTGCTCATTAATATATCATTTTAAGAGAAATAGCTGTCGCATCATAGATACTGTTCCTTCCTTCCACTTCGATAGATTCAGAATTTATTAGCTTGATATTTAACCCCTGAGCTCTGCAAACAAGTTGCATGTGCTTACTTCATTGTACCCTGTAAGAATAAATCCTTCTCCATTCCAAAACTATCTTGAGGGAAAGGGAAGACATAAAAAATACATTCATTTAAGGTTGGTTTTTTTTTTTAAAGAAACATATAGCAGCCTGAATTTGATATTCCTACTGTGGTATCTCTACTTCATACAAAACTTTAGATCAGTAACAGAATTTTTCAGTTGGTATTTTTCATATTCTATCCTTTTAGTTCATTTCAGGGAAAATTTCTTTCCCACATTGGTAGGGAGGCAACATAGTTTACATTTTTAAAGGAGAAGTCTAATGCAATGCTCCTTAATTCACCCAGCATAAGCCTTTAAAAAAGTCTGGTTTGTTGCTATGTAGATAAAGTATTTTGCAAATGAGTATATTTAGGCAACATTTCAGAAAATCTAACACAACTTAAGCAGCCTTGTGCTCATACAAAATGTACTTCATGAGTAGTTACAAGTACTTTTGTATGCTTAGCAAGAATAAAATTGAGCTTTAGATGCATTTTATGTATTACATGCAACTACTTTCTAGATAGAGAGTAAATGTGTATGTACACCAATAATCTTGCTCTATAAAATGGTAATGAACTGCAGTTTCACAGTGTTGATGGGGGTTTTTATATGTATCTGTATGCTGTTTAATGTGATACTAACAATAGGTTTGTTTTAATTTGCTCCTTTTATACCTTTTACAAGCTTCCATAGTGACTGTAATACACCTTGTCAATGCTGTTGTTGACTCGGTGGAAAAAGAAGGTATATACATGTTTTCATATTTATTTACTGCTTTGGCAGCATAGTGCACGTTTGTGTTCTTACATTGTCTTCTAGTAATGTAGCCCTAGCAGATGCGAGTTATAAAACATTATTTACATAGACTTTCTGATAAGTTTTAGCAAAAAGTATATTTATATTGTGTATCTGTTAATATTTTCTTGTGTATGCTGTAGATGCCCTGTGAACAGGTTTCCAAGTGTGATTTCTTGGGAAAAAAAAGGATTGGCATAAAAAGATCTTGGTGCTTACTCTCTTCTGAAAATATTCCTACTAAAACTGCCAGCAGAATTGAGACAGCATCAAAGGCAAATACATACAGTACTGTAGATGAAACAGCAGCAGCTTCCGCTTCCTTTTCTCCTCCCGCGCACACCTGTTGATACCTTGTCCAGCTGAGCAGAATCAGAGTGGTCTGGTATCAGTACTCACTTCCTTGGTCTTCAGATCAATCTGACTCTTTAGCAGAAAAAAATTATTTTTGTCTGCATATAGCCATACACATCCCTCTCAGTTTAAGTAGTTTGTTACTGTGCAGCCTTACAACAGTATCTAAAAGGTGTGTTTGGGTATATGTATATACACACACATATATTGCTCTGTGTGTGTGTGGTATGTATGTGGAAGTTAGAAAGATGCAAAGTAGGCATTTTCAATGGTATTTTATTTCACTTCTGCTAACATTTAAGAACTAACCACTCTGAGAAACACAAACTCTTCACAAAATAATAGTAGTAATAAAAGTGCCAGTGAGTCTATACAAATGCTAACTTACTATTTTAATTGACTATAAGTTCCAGTAAAAGGCAAATGATTCACTCCATGAGCATGAGTTTGCAGAGGTTTCTTCTGAAATTACATCCAGCATATGCTTCCTATTTCTAGATACAGACTAGGAAACATTATGTTTTTTACTAAGTCCTACTTAAAATCAAGCCATTGTAAGAACATAGAATTGATTATAGTAGCTAAAGTTTCTCCTTGGTTTGCTCTCTGAAATACACCCTGTTTAATTTACGTAGACACACAAAAGAAAGCAGATAAATGCAAAGACTTCCAGTTACTTGAGAGTATTTCATTAATGAGGGTGCCATTTCATTAATGCGTACCTATAGGTAATAGTCCTCAATGCAAAAAAATTGCAATGCATGGTACTTGGGAATGGGAGAATTACAAGACTAAAAAGATCTACCAGGAAATATTTAATAACTGATTCAGATTTTTTCTGAGAATCTAAAAATTATAGATGTAGTTCTCAAGTCAAAGATTAAAGTATTGCTTGGTGTTTTAGTATCACCATAAGATAAATGCGAACATTGTATGCATTGTAGTCATAGAGAGTTTAAATATGTCCTACTCAGCTGCTTCTTAACATTTGAAAGTTTCTGCTCTTAATAAGCATTTGTTCTTTCAAAGTGTCTTAGGTAGAGTTCTGCTTTTGAGTACCCTCAGGAGGGTGTCAGTTCAAGCAGTTTAAGTAAAAGACCCTTACTCAAGCCTTCAGCAAGGTCAAGTGCTGGGACAGGTGGTCCTTACCTTTAGTCTCCCCAGGTGTTTCTGTCCAACAGGTATCCTGGCAGCATGAACTGTAGCTAATCTCATCGCAGACAGTTTTAGGCCTGTATTCTCTGCACTACTCCTCAGGTTGTAGCTTAATGCAAATCAGCAGTGCTAAGTGCAAGAGAAAATATAGCTCCAATCTAGCAGATTGTCACATAAAGATGGGCACCTCCAGTTCTACTTTGTGTTTCTGTCCTTTATGCTAAAGGGTCTTTGCCTCAGAAGAAGAGGAAAACCAAGATCTGTCCATTCCTTGGTAAAAGTGCTCTAAATCATAAAGCCTTTGTGTTTTAGTTTTGCACCTAATTTCCCAGGAAAAAAAAAAAAGAATGTTGTCTTCTAAGCAGAATAGTGATGAGAGCCTTCTCCTGGAGTTGAGGCCAGAGATGTCTTAAGAGTCTCAGCTCAGACTGACATCTCTATTAGTCTGAACAGCATTTTTCATGTCTGGGATAGGCAAGCTTAAAAAAAATAGAAACTTCTCTCTGAAGAAGAGTCAACCTCTGTCCTTTTAGTCTTAAAACAGATGAAAGTATGAATTCTTAGGAGAAGCTTCTACTGTTACAATAGGTATCACTCATCCTTAGAGACTTTAATAGGGAATATAGATTCCTGAAGAGAGAAAAGTTTAATATTTTCAGATAACACAGAGCAGTTCTCTGCTGAGCGTGAGTTGTCGGAATTCCTTTACAAAGGGAGGCAGGTTTCCCAGTGCTTTGTGTATGGAAGCCAGACACTAAAGGAAGAGTTACCTTGATACTCAAGAGATACATGAAAGTGTAAGTGCCAGCTGATGGAGCCCTGTACCAAAAAACAAGGGCAGATACAAGGAAAGAAAAAAAACAGACCAAGTCGTGGTTACCCTGTGTAGCAGAAGTCCTGAATATACTGATACAAGGATTTCAGCAAACTTCAGACTGCAGATTTTACCACAAAACAGCCATGTCCCAGATGGGCTGTACATTAATTCACTAGCTGTCCTACAGTTCAAGTCTTAACAAATAAGAGCCCAGGAGAAAATTTTAAAAATAGCCAACTTTAGTATTGCTTATTAAACTGGACAAAAGCAGCATGAATGTCATAGTGACTAGTCATTGTTTGTCTTCATATTGGTTCTACTATTTGATTCCTAACTACAGATGTTTTCTCCTTTTTTCTTCTCATTTTGCCACCTAAAGAATCTTTTGCTGTTCCTGACCTCAGCAATTCAAGAGGTGACTTCTGCATGCAGTTCATTGATGTTCACCAAAATATTTATTTTAATATTTGGTTTTAACACAGACTTACTTTCAGTTGCTTGTTGTGTATTTGTCTGCAGTGATTTCTCATTAATAGATTTGCACTATATTACAACAGTGTATTTTTTTATTGGTGTTCAGATGAAAGAAATTATTGTTTTTTAGTGAGTTTAGGCTTACATCTAGTTTCCAGCAGACAAATACAAACTTACTCAAAGGGAGTTTGCAACAGAGGATCAAGTCCAGTCATTTTTGCATGATTAAGCTTGATTTTCCTGTTTTGTTCTTGTATTTGAATGTGGAATGTCTTTACTAATAATCAGAGATTTTTATCAGAGGTGTTCCTGTAGAGCTAACCACATTTTGTGAAATTAACTTTATAATTTGCTTAAGCAGTAAAGTCACTTTAGTAGGTTTGAATACTTTACCAAATAGAAATTGCTTCTTTTATGTAAGAAGGTCATGGGTTATGTATGCTAAATATATTCTTAAGAAAAATAAGCTGTTGTTATCACCCTAAGTACTCAGCAACAATTAAGTATTTAGCCACACCAGGCAGGATGTTGATTCTTTGCTATCCAGTGAACAATTATGTATTTTGACAGCACATTCCATAGGTTACTACAGCTCTTCCCATGTTAGGTGTGATGTCTGAGAAAATGTAAAAGTTCCAAGTGTGAATGATGCACTATCTCATGCATGGCGTAAAGTTGTTTTGAATGTCTTTCGTGCAACCAGGGCAAACTGCTGATTAACAAGTAGTGTCCTAATCACAGTGATTGCATTGTCTTAATACATGTGTTGATTTCTCAGTCCAGACTGACTTGAATACAAGTTAGTAATACTACTTTTTTTTTTTTTTAATTAACTTCTCAGGTTATCACTGGGATACATCAGATTGGATGCCAAGTGTTCAGTTGCCAGGTATCCAAGAGTATCCAAATTATGAAGTGGTTGAGGAGCCAGCTCCCCTCTACACAGATCCAAATGCCATTGATACAGACTATTACCCTGGTGGTTATGACATAGAAAGTGATTTTCCACCTCCACCTGATGACTTCCCTGCACCTGATGAGCTTCCACCGTTACCGCCTGAATACAGCGACCAGTTTGAGTCAATACAGCCACCCAGAGACATGCCAGCCATAGGTAGCTTAGGTTCTTCTGCAAGGAGCAGGCAGAGATTTAACCTGAATCAGTACCTTCCCCATCACTACCCTGCAGACATGTCAGAACCTCAGACTACACCCAGTGGCGGCAGCAGCAGCTACAGAGAACCGTACGCTCCATACTCCCTGGGGTTCAACCAGGACTTTGAAGCACCCACTGTAGACAACATGTCCATGTCTGTGTACGCTTCCACAGCCTCCTGCTCGGATGTGTCGGCATGCTGCGAAATGGAGTCTGAAGTCATGATGAGTGACTATGAGAGTGGAGACGATGGTCACTTTGAAGATGTGAAAATTCCTCCACTTGATTCCCAGCAACATACAGAAGTCTGACACACTCAACAAAAGTGCCTGGACTCTAACAAACTTTATCAAATCTAGAACAATTTTCAAGAGCTTTTTTATTTTTTTCTTTTTTTTTTTTTTCCAACCACGGTGAATGCTTTTGTTTCAGTGAGCTAAACTGGCATGGCAGCATTGGATCATACAATTCATTTCACTAAATGAACCTCCTTCCATTTCCTGACCTACCGTATTTGGAAAGTTCCAAGATTTCCATTGGCTGTGCCATTTCTGAACATCCTTTATGTATTTACATTGTTCTATGTTTTAAAAAAATCACATACCACTTCTCCATGTTAGCATGATGCATATATTTATATAGTTCTAATGCAATTAATTTTATCCTACTTTTTGTAAATTTTATGTACAGTTTTGATTTTAATAGTTTTAACTAGATTTTGTAGATATTTTGTGAATTTGTTTTCCACTGAAACTAGTGGTGTTAGTGTGCCATTAAAAATGAGCACCCTGACTTATTATAATCAGGGCATCACTGTATGTATTTCCCTGAAAACTAAGGTTTGACATTTCATTGTAAAACATTCAACATATTCACACAATTTCAATTGTACATACATTAGGTCTGATATTTTTCTGGGTCAGCTATATGGAAATGTCTTAAATGGGTTGCTGTATTTTAGAACTGTAAACATTTTTTTCCCTTCTCGGAAAGTGTGTTGGGGACCCTCTGCATACCAGTTTAGAACCAAAACCACCATGACACAGTTTTTATCGTGTCTGTATATTTGTGATCCAATGGTCTTGTAAAGGTTTTTACTGAAAATTACCATTAGCCAGTCTTTCTTACTGACAATAAATTATTAATAAAATACTTTAGCTTTGCTTTGTGTATCTCTATTATATAATATACCATTGACAAAGCATTCAGTGCAGCATTTTTTAAGTCTGTATATGTTTTGTACTGTATTAAGTTACTTGCTCCAAGCAACTAGTTTTCCTCTCCTCCGAAATCAGCCTGCAGCTGTGTTAGAGATGCTCACGAGATGGCAGTGTGTGTCTGCTTAATGGTGTTTTTAAAAGTAATCAGGCCAGTCTGAATAAAGATTGATGGGTATCAAACTGCAGTAGCTTTCTCAGTAGTTTGCATTTTTCTTTAAACATATAATATTAGTTATGAAAATTGCTGAATATTTTTTCTCAAATCACAAAAATATTTATGAAAAAAATCCCCAAGATCTTTAAAGCAGTTTCTGTCCTTTATCACCTGAATACCTACTTTCATGACTAGTGACCTCTTGATTGTGCATCTGCATGCTGAAACATCAGTGCCATTGTCTTTGTGCTAAATAGTTGCTGGTTTCTTGCAATTACATTTTAATTGCAGTTTCTTATATTAAGTTCACACTAGAAGTTTACCTTGAAGAAGCAAAGGTGGAATACACTTTTCCTGTGTATTATCCAGCTGCTTTTCTGACTAGAAAAGAACAAAGCCTTTAACAGAGTTCTCTAGCATAAATTTGGCCTGATGGTAAGATAAGGAATAATATAACTGTCTTCTGCCTCTTGCTTGAGGGATGCTTTTTAAGTTCAAAACAGATTTCCTGGCACATTAGTGAATTTTTAATATAGCCTGGAATCCTTTCAGCTCCACCTCCATTTTGTTCCTACTGTCATAAAGTTCTTTAGTCTAGAAATATATAATATTAGATTCTCTCCGTGATGAGAGCCAAGCCTCAGCCTTCTACCATCTAGGGGAACAGGGTACTGTATTTGGAATGCTATTTATACACAAAATGGAACAACTCCCAGCTTGGCAGCTGTACAATGGAAATTGGGTGGATTACAGGACACAGCCAGGCACAGACATTCCTGTGTTAACTTGCCCATATGCAGGATAGGAATCTCATGACTTATGTAAGAAGGCTAAAAATCAATAGGTTTACACTCACATTCTGGCTGTGCACTGCAATATTCACCCTGATAACTAAGAGCCTTTTGTACATCAGACTGTTAGAATTTTTTTAATTAATAGCATGAGAAGAATCTTACAGAACTGTGAGCAGAGCTTGTCACACACTAGTAGTTCACATCCCTGCTTAAGGCCCATCTTGAGCGAGGAAGGTTAAGCTTAGTGGAAGTTCTGCTTAAGGTTCCTTAATATTTGTTACTCAGTAGGAATGAGTGTCAGAAGTCAGCAAGAGGAAGACTGCACAAATTTGCATCATTTCTCAGTTGATAAGGATTCCCAGAAAAGATGAAAACCTGCCCTACAAATACATTTTCTAAAGTTACTCATTTACAGAAGAAAGGTCCGAAGACAGGTTTTTAAATTTGAGAGTTGGGAAGGATAGGAATATCAACACTTAAATATACTTTTATTTGTAGAACTGTGAACTGAAGGCTAACAAAGAACATCAGTCTCAAAAGGAACAATGTCTCATTATTCTATAATGAAATTCCATGTAGGTGTAAGAGAATGTTTTGTTAAAAGTATCAGAATATATATATATATTTTTTTTTACCTCTTGACAAGAACTGTGCTGCTAGGCAACATGCAACACCCAGGTTATACTCCACAGCAGAAAACAAGGCTGCATCATAACACTCATGGAAATAGGCATTTTCAGCTCCTCAGCTTTCAACAGCTTTGCTGTTGGCGTGCAAAGCAAGGATATGTTGGACAAATGCTTCCTTTGTGGGGAGCTCTTACTGCCTAATTCAGGTCCAGTAAGTGCAATTAAACCTATTTTCCCACACAGAGCTACAGCAATATACCATATGAAGCTGGTGACATTTTAAACCAAATTAAAACTGATACAGCAGAGCATTGCTGTTCAACTCAACAGTAGTCCAACACATTCAAAAGCATTGGCCATGTGATTTATTTTACAAGCCAAACATTTTAAAATAAGGAATTTCAGTGAAGTCACATATTTACTATTCCAGTGTTCCTCTGTCCTCATGTTGTCACATCAAGAGGTTTATGTTGAGATGTAGTTTCATGTGTTTCAATTTGTGCCCGTTCCTTCTTACAGTGCCAAAGGGCACCACTGAGGAGAACCTGTCTGTCTTTACAGCTTCACATCAGGTATTTTATAAACATCATCAAGTTCCCCACTGAGCCTTCTTTTTTCCCCAGATTGAGCAGCCTCAGTTCTCTCAGCTTCTCATACAAAAGCAGCTCCGGTTTCCTAGTCATCTTACTGGCCCTTTGCTGAACTGTGGTTAACTCCCCCATGGAAGTAATTTTTTTTTTATTTTAAAATACATATGAGCTAGATGAACTTAAAATTTTATTGAGCAGATTTAAGTCAAGCTCATTGCTGCTTTGTCCATTCTATGTTATGAGTGAATGAAATGTCACTTTGTCTTGAAGCAGAGAACAAACTGCAATTCTACCTGATTAAGAGTAATTGAGGCAGAAACCACAACAGACAACCCTATGAAACTTCTTTCATTCAATATTTAACACACCTGGTTTGAGAACTCCAGGATGCAGGCATATATGCTTAGTAGAAGGAACATCACCAGATTTGGGCTCCTTTACCAAGGATATTTACTCAGATTGTTTTTCCACTGTTCTCTCTTCTACCCATGGCCTGCATGAAACAAGTACTGTCCCAATACATCTAAGGAGAGTTCTTGCACTGCCCAAGGGGTACAAATCTGAATCCACTCACGCTAAAGAAGGTATGAAATCTGACTCTAACTGCAAGCTCCGTTTTGGAGTAGAGGGATAAGAAGAAACGTACTACTTCCACCTTGAATTAACCTGTAAAGCCCTTGAAGGAAGACAGCTGCAGGAATTAGTCTGTGTTCTATGAGGGGGTCATGGCTGACACTGTCTGCAGACAGACCAGTGCTGAGTACCTGTGGTTCACAAACTGCCTTGCATGACTCCTGACTCAGCTTTGTCCCTGGAGAAGCCGTGCTGATTGCCTTGAATCCCCTCCCTGTGCCTTTAGCACAGCTTCTAGGATGATCTGTTCCATGATCTTCCCAGACAGAGAGGGGAGACTGACAGGTTGGTAATTCCCAGGGTCCTTCTTTCTACCCTTTCTAAAGATGGGCACTATTGTTTCCCTTTTCCCAGCCACCTGGGACTTCACCTGCCTGCCATGACTTCGCAAACATCATGGAGAGTGCCTTGGCAGCTACATCAGCCAATTCCCTCAGGACTCTGGGATGTTCCTCATTGGATCCCACAGACTTCAGGTTCCCTTGAAGGTCATGAACTTTATCTTTACCTACAACTGGAGGGACTTTGCTCCTCCAGTCCCCATCTTACTGTCCATCCACTCAGGAGGTATAGGAAAAGAGGTTTCCATCGAAGACTGAGGTAAAAAAGCTCTTGAGTAACAGCTTTTTCTTCATCCTGTGCTGGAGTGACTGTATCAATGGACAAGGCCAGAGCTACAGATGTCATTTATCTGGACTTCTGTAAAGCCTTTGACAGGGTCTCCCCCAAAATCTTTCTTTCTTCTTTGGAGAGAGATGGATTTGATGGGTGGGCTGTTAGGTGGATAAGGAATTGGGTTGGATGGTCACATCTAGAGGGTAGTTGTGAACAGCTCAGAGTCATGATGGACATCAAAAGTGGTGGCCCTCAGGGGTCTGTACTGGGGCAAGTGCTATTTAATATTTAAGTAACAAATAATAATGTAATATTTAATAATAATATTTAAATAATTATTAATGTAGTTTTACGATATTAATAATTTGATATCTTCATGACATAGATGAAGGGACCAAGTGCACTCTCAGCAAATTTGCAGATGACACCAAGCTGAGTGGTGCTGTTGACACACCTGAAGGATGGGAAGCCAAACAGAGGGACCTGGACAAGGTCCAGAAGTGGGGCCATGGGAATTTCATGAGGTTTAACAATACCAAGTGCAAGGTGCTGCACTTGGGTTGGGGCAAGTATCAACACAGGCTGGGTGGGGATAAACAGATTGAGAGCAGCCCTGCCAAGAAGGACTTGGGAGTGCTGGTAGATGAGAAGCTGGATATGAGCCATCCATGCATGCACTTGCAGCCCAGGAAGCTAAACAAGCCCTGGGCTGCATCCAAAGCAGCCTGGCCAGCAGGGCAAGGGAGCAGATTCTGCCCCTCTGCTCTGCTCTGCTCTGCTCTGCTCTGCTCTGGTCTGCTCTGGTGAGACCCTCCCTGTGTCCAGCTCTGGGGTTCAAAACTCATGAAGGACATCAACCTGTTGCAGCAAGTCCAGTGTAGGCCACCAAGTTGATCAGAGGACTGGAGCACCTCTTCTATGACAAAAGGCTGAGAAAATTGGGATTGTTTAACCTGTAAGAGAGAAGTCTCTGGGGTGACCTAATTGTGGCCTTCCAGTCCCCAAAGGGGGCCTACAAGAAAGATGGAGAGAGACTATTTACAAGAGCTGGTAGTGACGGGAAGAGAGGGAATGGCTTCAAACTGAAAGAGAGTAGGTTTAGATTAGATATTAGAAAACATTTTTTTTCCACTGTGAGGATAACAGACTGTAAGGTGTTGTCCAGAGAAGTTGTGGATGCCTCATGTCTGGATGTGTTCAAAGCCAGATTGGATGGGGCTCTGAGCAACCTGATCTAGTGGAAAGTGTCCCAGCCCATGGCAAGGGCTTGTAACTAGATGATCTTTTAGGTGTCTTCCAACCCAGGATTCACAAGCCCTGTCTGGATCACAGCTCTGCACACATCAGCTGTGAACATCCACACCAAGGTACCTGCAGCCTCTGCACAAGGAATCCACACATTTCACTGAAAGCTCTGCACACACTCCACACACATCAGACAGCCAAGAGGTGGGTGCCTCAGTTTCTTTTCATAGCTCTTGCCAATTTTTAGCATTAAATGGCTTTCAAGCCCACACAAGCCTTCATAAAAGTACTAAATAGGTGAAGTTTCCATTAAACCAAGCTTGCTGAAGCAGACGTAAATTTTGGCAGCATTAGTCATTTTTTCACAGCTGCACTGGGGGAGCATAAAAATCAAAGAAGCACAGTGCAATATCCAGTGCAGTTACAAAGCAGGAAGATAGGTTCTTTGCTTTGATCTTACAGAAAGAATTTTAAGAGAAAGATAATTAGAATTATTTCCCCTCATGTAAGGAGGAAACTTGCTGATAATCAAAAGCTTATTACTTACCAATACCCAACATCCATTGCTAAACCTGGTAACACACATCTAAAACTTCACGCACAAACAAGTTAGGCATTGGAAGCAGTCTCCCAGGAGTCAAGGCTATCAGTAAGAACATGACCTTAGAACAAGAGCAAACAGTCTCATTTAGCATTATCAAAGCTGAGCCATATGACTTTCTAGACTTTTTGCTGCAGATGGTCATTTCTCAGTTTCTTATATTCTTATATGCTTTGAGTTGAAGCCTTCAATGTGAGGAAAAGCACTGAGAAGCCCAATTATGTGAATGAGTCATTCTATCCTTAATCCCCAGGGTCCCAATTGGAAAACATGCTAAGCAAGATGAATTGCTTTCAGAGCTTGAATTTAACTTTGAAGAAATACATAGGGAAAGATTATGCTGCTGCATCAAAAAGTTTATTTTGTAATTTCATCTTTTTCTAGAGAACTTGAAGCACTGACAGTAATTTATAGCATAAAAGTTCAAGGGCCTCCTGTTTAAACAACTAATACCTCATGATAGCCATATAGGTAACAGAAACTTCTGCTTTAACTTTCACTGGGGAAAAAATACCTCAACTCACAGAGAAAAAGGCTAAAAATATAATTAGCCTGACAACTGGAGCCTGATTGTATGCATTGTGCTTTTTTTGGTTTAAAGCCAAACACTGTTCAGTACCACTAAAATTTCACAGAACTCACCTCCAAAAACTCAGAGTAGCTGTTCAGAAAAATCCAGAAAGTGGGAGAACAAAGTTCACCTTGGCTCAGTTGGATTAGCCACTTAAGTGTTTAAATCCACGTCTTTCACTGATTGCCCACCTGAAGAGCTGGAGGAGGCTGAGGAAGCCAGAAAGCCATCCAACCTGGGCAACAGACAAGATAAAAAGACGCACCTGATGTCTCAAGAAAACAAAAGCAACAAAACAACTACAGAAAAAGAAGGCACCGACACCAAAACCACACAAACACACAGCCAACAATGACAGGAACCTACCAGCTCAAAGTCAGGTATGCATAGAAGCAAAATGCGAGCAATTTTGAAAATCAGAGGAATATAGCTACTAAAAGTAGAGAGCAGCTGAGGCAGAGAGAGGTTTCGCTTAAGTCCAAGAAAGTATATCCTAATAATAGTTTCAAAGTCTTTTAGTAGGCCATGTCTTAAGTATTTTAGACACTTAAATTCATAGCCTAGAGGCTTCCTCTGATTTAGTGTGGGCTAATTCTTGCTCAGTGTGGAAGCTTTTCCAAGAGCTAGAAGTGGAGCAGTGTTCCTCAAGTTAAAGTCCCATCTTATTTGGGAGGCAGCAAACCTTTCTAAGCTGTCCTCAATAGCCTTCCTAAAAGAAGAATGTTTTCCTTCTTAAAAGGGCTACTAGAATCCATATGCATCACTATTGCTGCCATGATTTTCTATTGGCCACCCTAAAAATCCCACAATCGATATTTTAACACTATGAGGAAGTGAGGCAGACTCAAAATTAAGCCTTCTCAGTCCCACAGGGACCGCAGCTCATTTCTCCTCCATTTCTTCAGTTCTAGTTGAGATTAATAAATTCTGTTGCCAAAGTCCTGCTAAACAGCCTACAACCACTTTGCTCCACAGCACAAGCACAGGAGGGAGGGCTGGATTTATTTCTCCAGAAGGCAATGATATTCACACTTATTGTTAAAACAAGTGGAGAAAAGATCTTGTATGAAGGGGCTGACATTCAGCTCCAGCTGTATCTGAATTCAGATATTACTGAGTCACCTCTCAAACAAGGAAAATGTACAGTTATGCTGTATTTTAAATGCTAGAGGTTATTTCCCTGTACCTGGAGTGAAGCATGTTATTTTAAGCACCCCTGAGGTTTAGACTGTTTGGTGTTCTCTGTTGGGATTTTTTTTGCTATAATTAGTCAGTTTTCTTGGGAAAAGGCAGAAATGTCTTCCCCCAAAAATTTGTTCAACCCAATCCATTTTAGTACCCTGAACAAAAAAGAATTGTCTTCAGGTAAAAGACTCAGGAGTGTCTAGCTTGGCCAACCTCTCACAAGAGGGTTAGAGTCTAGAGGAAAGCTTGTAACAAGCAGGTTTTGTCTATCTCTTTACAGAGTTCGCAGAAAAAGATGCCGTAGGTATGAAGGATATATTGAACAATTCCATCCAGGGACTGGCGTAAAAAGTTGAAAAATATTTCATTCCTATAATATGTTTAAGTAGGATTTGCAACTGAGAGTGGCTAGACCTGTTGATATCCATTAATAGAAACACATACAGATTCTCAAAGAAGAAGACAAAACTTAAGAAGGAATCAGACCTTTTTGAGGAATCAGACCTTTTTTTTTTTTTTTTTTTTAAAGAAGGAAACAGACCTTTTCAGAGTAAATCAAAAGTAATGGTTTGATTTCTCCATGTTTCCCTTGTATTGCTTATTTACCACAAGTTTACATCTATGGTAGCTTGTCTCAGGAACCAGCATGGTCCCCATGGTCTCCCCTGTTCCCATCTGTGTGGGTATTTCATGCCAGCCCTGTCGGTGGCTCCTTCACTGCAGAAAACACACCATGAGCCCCTGAGAGCCAAATCAGTTTTTCAACTTGTGCCTTGTGGTTCACAGTACCCAGTGACTACTGACACTGCCAAAGAAAGAGTATTTAACAAAAGAGTTTAAAAATGAAGCTTTGTAGGAGCATCAAAAGCCAAAACTTGTAACTGCCATGATCAAAACCATCTAAACAACACAGAAGTGAACAAACTTTTTAAAGAGAGCCAAGAGAGGCAGCTAAAAAGGCAATTCTTAGAATGGAGCACAGAGTGTACAAAGATGTCATATTGGCAAGCTTGTACCATTTATTTCAGCAAGAGTTGAAAGACAAAAAGGAGAATGGCACAGTACAAGAGGAAAGGAAGGAAGGCTATGAACTCTGGGAGGTGGAAATCATACAAAAATGAGGAAAAGAAGGAGCAAAATCTGGCAAGTAAGATTATCCAGAAGTGTTTGAGGACCAATTTGCAGACATCAAAAATTAAAGTTTATTTTAAAATACATTAAAAGCAGAAAGTTCTGCCAGAGAAGCTATAAATATGAAACTAGTGGAAGATCACAGTCTAACAGGAACCTTGGAGAATTCAAGACTAGCAGATATCTTCCCCACTGGATCTGTATCCACTGTGGGAAAAGTTGAGGTGTTTCACTGCTTTCCAAATGTTTTAACATGTAAATCACACAATAAAAAGATATTAGTGAATGAGAATAAACAGTAGCAAAGTCAATATGACACTGGCTCAACAATTCTAAATCACTTAAGGATCGGAAACCCAGGTCTTCAGAGTCATAGTCAACTAAAACCTCTTCAGGACCACAAGACTAAAAACTGGCAAAGACCAGGATACCAAGCAAGATGCACCAAGTAGCAGCTTCTCACAGATGCATATTCTTTTAAGAAAAAATGAGAACACTAATAGCAGAAGCAGCAGCAAGCAATTGAGACAATTGACACTGTTAAACTCAGATTGTTAAATCATCAATGTGGTCCACTGCTTGTAAAATGAGAACTGAATCATATCACATGGCACCAGTTTGCACATTTGTACACTCTCTGTACAATCTTTTCATGTTTTCTTTGTTCCCAAATATAAGAGACAAAAGAGCACCTGCCAACATGACCATTATCAAAAACATTCATCCAAACAGCTTGGTCTTATCTAACAAAAAAGCAGATCTCCCATGGGCACAGTGATATTAGGAGTACAATCAACATCAGGGGACAAAAGCTAGTCATTTCTTCTGTCACCCAGACAGTTATGGAACAGGGACAGAAATTCAGGTTCAGGTAGAAATATTAAATTAGAATTACTGCCTAAACATAACCAGATTAGTATTTCTTGAAAGACAGGTTTACACAGCAGCCAGTTCTGCTGTGTAAAAGAAAAAAAGGAAAGGGGGGGGGGGGGGGGGGGGAAGTGTCCTTTATGTAAAACAGGGTTTTTATCAAGATTTCCCACAAAAATGAAACCCATTTTAGCAGTTTGGAGCAGTGAATAAAGGTGTAGAGGAGGTGTACAAGTGCCATCTCTCAATTTTTTATTAATTATTTTAGTTCTGCTCCTTCACTGTTTTGTTAATTAAAAGAAACACGATGTTTTCAAGATGGACTAAAAATTCACTTGACCCAGGGGTGTTTTGGGTTGGTTTTTTCCAGCATTCATTTCAGCAAGATACAGGAGCTTTCATACCGTTGTACTGAAGAAAGTTTTCAGTTTGGTGTCTGAACGAGAGAGAAGTTATTTTTTACTGCCCTGTTTCTGAAACTGCTTTTCATCTCTGTTACTATATGGCAGTGCTGTCAGCTGTGTCCTACAATGAAGTTCCTTCTATGCTTTTTTTAAGGCAACCCAACACTGAAGAAATGCTGTTTCCTACAGTAGAAATCACTGCTGCTGGAGCACTCTGGCACAGTGTCCTCAATGTCTTAATTTGCAGTGTCAAATCTTAAAAGAAAGTCATGGGCAGCAAAGTTTTAGTTGCAATTCAAAACCTCTGTTAGTACTTCAGGGCTCTAATCACCCCTTCTGCTATTCCTCCTGTATCTAACTTTAAATATAAAACATTATATGGACAAAAAAAAAAACAGGTAAAGTTGATATCAAACTACAGCCTGACATTAGTAATGCAGTTTCTCAAAAGCATATAGACTATGACAATGCATAAAATAAAACTGAATTATGTTTGCTTCCCCTTTCAGGGAACATTACAGGTGAAAGGAAGAGTTTTCTTCCTCCTAATATTCCTTTGAAGTATTTCTATTTCTACATAGTAGAAATTAATTCAAACTTAGTGAAGTGCCTTTTCATTGGGATTTACAAAAAGTCAAATATACCTTCTATTCTATACTAACAATAAATAACAACTATGTTCGATACACTTATGACTCAACAAGATTTTATCCATCAACAATTTTACATTTCAGCTCCACTTTCATTCAAAGGAATGAAATGCAGATCAACACACAACAGCCACACAGGGCAATGACGCAGCACTAACAGCACAGGTTTGGAAACCACTGGCAACCTTAACACTGGTATTCAAGCCTGAAGACCTTCCTACCTTTTCAAATTCCAGTTCTTTCGTGATCTATTGCTACAGCTTCCTCTCAAGAATTTCAGAAGCATATCAAACAGCACAAAACACACAGTGTGAAAAAATATTTATTGCATGTGATAAGGTGGAACATTTCTTCATCTTCTTTTCTTAAGGAAGTGCTACAAAGTACATTACTGGACCAGCAAACCCACCAAAAAAGAGCCCAACAGGAATCCTGGAGTTTTTTCAAGGGTTCAGTTCTCAGTGTGACACTAACTGTGCATGCTCCTGGAGAGGTCAGGACCCCAAAGTAGCCCTTTGGGGCTGCTGGCCAGTCACTGCCTTCCAAAACATTACTCTTTGTGAGACTAGATAATCATAAAAGGTAGTAAGTCTGAAGGAGGACAGGTTTACATCAGATACTAGTAAGACATTTACTGTGAGGGTGGTGATATACTGGAACAGGTTGCCCAGAGAGGTTGGAGGTGAACAAGAACAGGCTGGATGGTGCTCTGTGTAATCTAGTCTAGTGGAAGATTTCCTGCCCATGAAAGGGAGGTTAGAACTAGATTATCTTAATGCTCCCTTCCAAATCAAACCATTATATGACACTTCTGCTCACACTTCTCCCCTCCGGAATTCCAGTTCTGTCTCTCCTTTAGGTGCTTCACTTCCCTAACTCTACCTCAAGGCTCTTTTCCAGAGCAGATCAGCATGTGAGGAATAGCTGGTGGTCTGGCATCCTTTTCCTTTTCCTTTTCCTTTTCCTTTTCCTTTTCCTTTTCCTTTTCCTTTTCCCTTTCCCCTTTCCCCTTTTCCCTTTTTCTCGTTTCCCCTTTTTCTCGTTTCCCCTTTTTCCCGTTTCCCCTTTTTCCCCTTTCCCTTTCCTTTTCACTCTGACCCATACTGCTGCCCCTAACTCAGCTGTGGATCTTGCGGATAGCAAGAGGAGCGATCTCTCAGAGCTTTCCTGCCTTCCATCCAGTAGCAGTTTAGGAGCCTGTTTAAGCAGCGCCGCTCATACGGAGACCCGGAGTGCCAAAAACTCTTCTCGCAGTCACAAGGGGCCGCTGTTAGCTGTTACAATCCAGACAAGAGCGTTTGGGATGCCTTCCATGCATCAGAATCAAGCAGAATTCTCAGAGCAATGAAACTGAGGTTCAAAAATGCAGGAACAGCTCCTGAACTAGAAGACATATCCTGAACTAGAAGACAAATAGGTTTCTTCCAGGCAAGAGATGTCTTTTTTTTTTCTTTTTTGGTACAGGATTTAGATTACTGCTACTGTTATCAGGGAACAGAACCAGCATACTACTATGCTGCTTATTAAAAAGCCACAGAATTACAAGTAAATACTTGAACTGACCTTTAGGTAGTGCAGATGGCATGCCAGCCTGAATTAGTGAAACTGGATATTGTCATGATTGGCCAGCATACAACTTAGTGAAGAAAACTGCCCTGGGGAAGACAAGAACTTGAAGACTTTAAAGTAATGTGGCCATAGCCAAAATATAGGATATGATACTGAATGACACTGGACAGATGAAAGAAACCCAGGGGACCACTGTTTTTCAGACCTTCGGATGGCATCAAACTGAAGAGCTCAGAAATCATCACCTAGTCTGACACTCCTAGAGCAATACTACCCTTATGATTATTTGTATTACTAAAAGCAGCAAGGCAGTAAGGGAACCTCAGTCTGAATCTGATTCTTAACTATTCTCTGAAGCATCTAAAAAAAGCATTTATTCCTAGCTCAAATTAAAATATAAATGGATTTTAAAATGACTGCAATTTCTCTTCAGCTTGTGATCACAACACCAGCCTGGTTTCTTGTGCTTAAAGGATGTGTTCAAAGATGTCTCTGCTATTCCAGTTATACTATTAACTTTGGAACGTGCCCAAATGAATTCTCAGCCTCTCAGGCTGAAGGAGCCTGCACCCAGCCTTTTGGTCTACATATCTGGTTGTGCTCACTGTTGCTTGGGTAGGAGAAATACCTAAGACAAAACTCACATATACTAGGATTACAGAACATTGTTCAGTTTGAACTTCAGTGCATGTTGCAGTTCACATACCAGTAAACTTCGGGTTAAGCTGCAGAGAGGGGTCCCTCCTGCCATTTTAGAGAACCAGGCATCAGTAGGGATGAAACAAGTGATCACATTATTCCTCTGAGGAATGAAAAGCAAATTAGTAAAGACATGTCATAAAATTGCCACACTGTCCTGACTGGTGCACAAACTGACTGGAGGTGGGCATTAGAAGGAGCAGTAGTCAATCCAGAATCTGCATTAGTAAACAATATCAAAACATGCAGTGAATTTTCTTCTCCAGGACAATAATGAAACCAACACAAGGAAGTCACAGTGAGACCTGGACTTACATATGTTCTTTCATCATGTTTACACCCCCTTTTCAGGAAACTGGATTAGTACACAGAGATTCTTATCCCTTGGTCAGTCTGGCCTCTCATACAGACTCATGTCCCTTCAAGTCAGTCCCCAAAGCAGCTCAGTTCTTTGCAGGATTCCCACTTCCCACACAGCTCCAGCCAGACAAGCAGCCCTTTTGCAGCTCACCTCTGTTGGAGGCATTACCCCCAACAAAACTTCTCCTCTCTGCCTGTTCCCAAATGAAGGCTATGCCAACATTCCTTAATCCTACCCAACCCCCAGGTGCAATGCAGGACACTGAGGACACACTCTCTCATTAACCCCTTCATATCAACATTAGTTCTTAATGCAAAGCTTCACAGGAGTAAGTTTTCAGCAAGGATATGAAGAAAATTCACAAGACAATCTGGATGGGGGGTAGGAAAGGCAAACAAGGATTTCAGAACTTCGTGGCTTCAATTCCAAAGGGAAGAAATAACAGGCCTTTTACAATTAGAACTGTGCATAAGCAGCTCAAAAACAACTGTAAGATAAAAGTGTAGCCCTTTGCTTCATTAGTCATCTAAACAGACAGAAGCTGATGTCAGAATGAGACAGACTAATTCCCTTCCAAATATATGCACTGCAGCTTGCTTAAAGCCTCTATGCATTCCCTTCAACCATGACCCCACTGTTCAAATTCCCACTCTGGCTAATCTCCAGCTTTAACGCATCCTTCTTGCCACTGTGTATTTGCAGTCTTCATAGAACAATAAACAACACCACATTATCCTTGAAGATTTACCCCCTGGTAAATCCCCTTGTCAGACTCATCTAGCTTGTTAAAGAAATTGTCTTCCTATATTAACTGCAGATATGTTTGCGTCAGCAGTAGCAACATTTTTTAATGTATGTGTTTGTTTGTTTAGAATTCTTTCTTAAATTGTTCACCTTTGTCCTTGTTTACTCATCACCATATATACTGACTCTTGCAATCAGGTTGAAAGTTCACAATATTCCAGATCTGTCAGCCAGCAAATGAACCTCAAAAATCTTCACACCAATTCTCTTGTGACTGATTCAGCTACTAAAACATACAGTTCATTGGTTTTAACAGCACATTTTCTTTCACACCAGATACGGTGTACAGTTGCACATGACCCCAAATGCAGAACAGTTTCCCTGAAATAGCAAAATAATAGTTGTAAACAAGATAGTATTTGTATAGTATGTTCTCTGAAGTTGTTGCTTTATTTAGAAGACAAAAATTTACACAAAATCTTTCCAGAGGTCTTTTCTTGCCCATGCATATTTGTGTGTGTGTATGAGGGCATTTCTTTGCTCTGTAAATTGGTTGTTTGTCCATATCATTTTTTTAAACATCCTGCATTGCTGAGTGAGAGGCACCTCCGGGTTTCATCAGCTCTTTGCTGCAATTGCTGTAATTGCTAATACTCTGTTCCACCATGAAGGATATCTGTTTACTGTATTGTAAGAGCGTCCTTAAGGGTGCACCGTGAATACATATTTAGAGAGAGAGAAAATTACCTTGAAAAGCAAATACAAAGATGGAGGTGGACAAAAGGCTACAGTAATAAGACAGTCCAATAAAAACACAGTTAAATCAATAGAGAAAGACAGAAAAATGGGATAAGTTTCTAGAGCACCCACCAACACTTAATAACATGTAGTTGCAAGGGACAACTGCATCCACTAGGGAAAAACATCCTTTCTTTTTAAGCTTTTGGTTATTATGTAACTTCTTTGCAGTTAAGTTGTGCCCAAAGGGCTTTGCCCAGGAGAAAGGATACAGAGCTATTCTAGGAGTCTAGGAGACAGTCTTGCAAGATACACGGATGCTACATTTTCTGGGACACCCCAAATCCACTAAAAAAGTCCCATAACTGAAAAAAAAAAACCCTAAACAAACAAACCAACAAACAAAACCAACCACCCAAACAAGCAAATGTCAACCAAAGAAACCCAACCAGCCAACCAACAACAAAAACCCACAAAAAAAATTCAAACAAAAAAACCAAAACAACAAAATAAACAAAAAACCCCCAAAAACCCAAACAAACAAAAAACCAACAAAAAAACCACAAACCAAAACAGAAAAATCAACCAAATATAAAACCACCCCAAAAATAAACAACCCCCCAAAACAAACAAACAAACAAACAAACAAAAAACTCCAAAACAGAAATAAAAACTAAAACCCTAAAAAAAAAAAAAAAAAAAGAAACAACCAAACAAAAAAACCCAAACTTGCTGTGTCCAGACAATGTAATCAAGAAGTCCAGACATGTTCAGACATGGAGCACCATGGTCTGTCCTGGCCAGCACTGGCCAGCTCCGCTGCCCTTTCCCTCACCTTCCCCTGAGAAATCCAGCTCCCCACCTCTCCACTACCTTCTGTTTGTACAGTCTTTAGAACCAAGCCAAGGAGTCCATGCAAGACAGCAGCTGAATTTATCCACAAAAACCAAATACTTCAAAGGGCTGAACGAACGAGGGTGATTAGAGGGCAAAAAGTTAATTCCCATTTTTCTTCATGAGGAACAATATTGTGTTTGTGGCACTCTCTAAACTAGTGAAGCATTGCTATGATTCTATTACCCACTGAGATTTTTTACTTTTCCTAAGTATTTGATCAGAAAAGACATTCTCTTCTCCACCCCACATCTACCTTGTTACAAGCATTCATTCCTCCTTCTAACTTTACTCCTGAGAGGTCTTTGTCACACTGTTCTACTTTGGAGGAAGATATCTGCTCTCTCCTTAGACACAGCACCTGCAAGTCATCAGTTGCTTCATTTCTCCAAGAAAAAGTGTGTCTTCTAGAACATGTCATAATAGGGCTAAAGCTCAGTTTAAAGACTTTTTCTTAAGAATTCTGTTGTGTGTATTGATCCAAGCTTTAGGGTTCATCTGGTGTACTTTAAAATTTCTTCCTTAGCCCTGGAGAAAAATGCAAAGCATAATAAGAGACGGAAAATGCCTTCCTTAATGATTAAATACATACTTATACTAAGGTTTATCTCCCTGATTCAGCTGTTTTCTTGGTTTAAGCAGCAAGCTATTTTCCTTGATGCATCTACCTTTTCTTCTTCTTTTTTGCTTTCTCCAGGACTGAAGAAATGCATAAATATAATAGCTGTCCAGAGTGAGATGCATAAATGCCTCTGGCATTTAAACTGCCTCTCACACAGCATAGGATTTTCTTTTCCAACTCAGATATCTACTTCTTTGTTTTTCAGTTCCTAAAGCGCAAGAGGGGCTTTAGAGGAGAGGATTACAAGATCCATGTTCCCAGTGTATTCAAATGCCACCCATCCAAATTCCATTTTAAAAATCCTTCATTCTAGTCAAAACCAGAATACAACTAGTATACTAAGGAAGAGACATAACAAAGTTCTCACAATGGCAACAAGAATATTTTATTGCTATTAAAGCCATAAATCATCACACCTAAGATTAACTATTAACTGTATCATTACTTAATTTGCTATTACCTAAAGTAACAGGAAAGATGTTAGCAATAATACAACAGAAAAGGCAGAAAGATCAAAGAGGACGTGACATCTATCCAGGGCTTGTCCTTCCTCCTCTACCTCACTGGATGATTCCCCTTGCAATATTGATATCAGGACAATTGACTTCCTGATGGAGTTGTGCCAGGGTCTCCAACATCACTCCTGTCCAAGCAGATCCTACTTGAAGCATGACATGAATTGCCTATTTTGACAGCAGATCTGCCTCCTTTCCTTCTGGAGTAGGTTCTCCCAGTAGCAGTGTCCACTGAAAAGTCACCTTACAGCCCAGTCACCTAAACCATGTTATTTTCTCTTTTTTTTTTTTTTTTTCCTCTTTTGTATCTGCTTTTACTGAGCATAGCTTTACACTCATCCAAACACAACAGGAGCATACAGCACAGCTGGCAAGTTTGAAGAGGCTACAGAAATCAGAAAGGAGTAAAAGAAGAAAGGAAGAAAGAGCTGGATCCTGTCTAGCCAATGGCAAAGAAGGTTTTGTTACGTTAAGAGCATTCTCTTTTTCATACCCACTTGAAAAGAGTATTCGAAAATTATTATATGTCAGAGTGATTTTAAATGGAAACACAAGGTGTATGACAGAGGGACAAAGGGCTCATGTGAGAAGAAAGCTTTCCCACGTTTTTCAACCTGCCTCTCCTGACAGACTTCAAAAAATAGAAAGTATCTGAAAAAGAGAATTTACCTTGATGTAGCTCTTTCTCATGTCCATAAACTCCATATCTGAAATGAGAAGACTCAAGCAAAACTTTCAGGCTTTGGCATCTAGGTCTGGAACAGACCTTGCCTAGAAGCACAAGCAAAACATCTGGAAATACACGTTCTCTACTTTGGCACAAAATTTCATCTAAGAACAAAATATACACCTCAAGAAAACTTGACAAAATTCAGATACCCTTTCCTAGAATGGGGACACCAAACATTGCTTCAGTGTGGGCTCTGAGTCACTTCTCATAGGAAGGATATGGTTGTGGAGTTCAGGGTCTCAGAGCTCTCACACAGCTCCCCTGTGAAGCCCCATAAACACAATTTTCCTCATTAGAAGGGAAGGCAGCAGGCTTTACACTGACCTGGCAGTGCAGGGTCTCAGGGCTGACTGTGCCCTGACCCTGGTTGCATCTGCAGGCGCCAGTACCTCCTCCTGCCCTGATCTCCAATCAACACCAGGCTCTGCACCCTGCTCTGCATAACCCCAGGGATCCCTTCTGCTTGCTGATCTAAATATATGTCCAAATCCCAGTTACCCACTGTGTTCTTAATGTCTAAATTCAGCATGGAATTTGTAGAAAACAAACATACACAAAAAAATTACAAGCCCCTCCTCCCCCAGCCTTCCGTAGTACCCACTGCAGACAGCATGTATGCTTCCTTGCTTTTTCAGCAGACTGAGAATACGTATTATCATCTTCATTCTATGTTTTAATTCCACTACACTGAAGTTCACCTTGCACTTCAATGATAATATATTTTCTGGTTTGTGTCCTCCAATTTTGCTCTGAAATAAGCCAATGCCATGCAACTACAGCTCACAATGCATGTTCATTAAAAACAATGCCACACGTGCACCTGACATGGTCATGCAAATGCAGGTTAACCTGAACAATCACACAGAAAAGAGGCATTAAACAGCTGGTGACTCAATGGAAAAAAAAAAAGGAAAAAACCCAACTTATTTTCAAGTGTGGAGTCTGATTGCACATTGGAACATGCCTTACAATACTGAAAAAAATACACACATGACTTCACTAGGCAGTCCTTAAATCTAGGCTATCTCTCCTATGCACAGAATAAAATAAAGCACATATTCTCTCTGGACTCATCAGTAGCACGTATGCCTGTGAGGAAAGCCTAACAATTTAATTTTGTCCTGTTTTCTCAAGAGTTTCCCATTTCCTGTTTCTATTCTGCATGGTAGAAGTATACTTTACATTCAGTGTTTGCATTGCTGCAAAAACCATATGGGGCCCCTTAAGGGCCACCCATGTTTCAGCCTCACTTCTGTGATGTAGTGATCAATTCCATCAGATTTATTGGTATTTTTAATGCAGATTTCACTAGATTGGAAACATATTACACTTAACTTAAGTTTTCAGATTTAAAAATATTTAAATAAAAATGGTCTCCTTTTGCTTCCGCCCATGTTTTTGCTTTTAAGAACATGCATGACAATGGAACACACCTGAAAACAATTCTAGTAACCACTGAAAGGGTGACAGCAAAATTTGGAAAGGAATTTTCCCTTGAAAAAAAATGCATTATAGATAACAAAACCCACTGAAATAGGAAAAAACACTGAAATCAAATGCATTTCATTTTCTTTTACTCTCAATATGCCTGTAATCATCCAACAGTGAAGTAAGAAAATCCATAAATATGCCAAGGATTTAATGAGTTATTGAAATTACAAATCAGTTTCCACTGTTTCTTTGGTTTACTCCTCAAAATTTTTTAAATATCAGAAGATCTGGCAGTCCCTACAGTAAGTCAGCTCAGCACAACATGGTCAACTTTCTCAGTGATTCTTGAGGCTTTAGTAGCACTGACAAAAAATTTACTAACAGTGCATAAGACAAATGCACCATGAACAAAGCCTGACACTTGTTTTACTTGGACACCACAGAGCTACACAGATACACAGAGCTGTATCAAATTAGGGTAAATTAATAAATAAGAGAAAAACCTCAGCCCATAACTTAGTGAACGTTGTTATTCTTAGTAAGAATGTACATGGAAAAAGAGCACCTTCAACCTATTATATAACTTACAAATTATTTCAGCAGGTTAATCAGTAAGAGGAAAAAAGATCATCGTACTACTAACTATGGATCTTCTCCCCATACTGAGAGTTTCAAGTTGCAATAACAGATTATATTTTTTTGTTCATTTTCTTATCTGGGATACTTTGTTACAGGCAAACAAAACTCATCATAAAGCACGTGCTGATCCCAAGAAATACCACTGAGACCAGAGCCTAAATGTCTGGAAGGAATCAAAGCAAGAGATACAAAATAAATCCTCTTGTATGCTAGGAGAGACAGTTCTTCATTACTAACAATCCACGTCAGGCAAAATGATGCAGGATAGGCCAACCTGGCAATCCGTTCTCTCATGTAAGGAAAAACCTACAGCACCTGAAAAATAACAGACAAAAATAGAAGGTATAGTTAATAGCAGTGAAAGAAGCTCATAGTGATTGTATATGAAGATACATGAATACATCATGAAAGACTTTAAAACTGTGATTAAAAAAAAATAACCTTATGCAAACTTCTCTCAGAAAATAAAGAAAAGGAAAACAAAATCCACACAAATCTCCAAACTTGTACTGGAAGGTTTTGTACCATTTATTTTGTTTATTTTAGTTTATTCAGCAGACAGCTTTTTTGCTGCTTTGTATTTTGGGTAATATCTTCCAGACATACATAAAAGAATGTATTCTAATTGAACAAAACCAGTCAATAGTGCTACATTAATTTTGCCAAAAAATAAAGTATTGTGTTCAAATTATCCCACATCATTTGAAAAGTAAAAAACTCAGGAGTTGGCTTTTAGATTACTTCTTCCCCATAAAATCACAAGAGTTCTTCAGTTACGATGAAATAGCTTCAAGTTCAACCATCTCAATTAAAACATTTTAAGTATTATATCTGGATTCTTTATTAGTCAGGTAGGTGTTCACCAAAGATAATTTTAAGTGGATTCAGTCTACAAATAAATTATTAGGTCACTAGCTGTAGAATAGAAAATTTCTCAACAGACTAATTAAAAATATTAATAACTACCACTCACACATGCTAGCTGTAATATTGAGTTACACTCACAGATAAAAGAGCGAGTCATTTTCCACCTCCATTGCTTTCTTATTGTGTCAGCTGAATTTGCTACAAAATGCTAATAAAAGGAGATTTTCTTCTTTGAACACTGCTTTGATCCATTAACTAGATGAAAAGCACTGGTTTATTTCATATAAAACACTGAATGGTGAACATTTATCAAATAAGTCAGATAGAATTACCAAAAGGAAAATAAGTCTTTTTAGGGGATGTTATGTTTATATGATATCACAGCTACTGGAGTTTAGAATAATCTTCAGTGTTTAATACCACTGAGGTGTTATTTTGTATCCCCCACCACTTTAAATATTATTAAAAATATATAATACAACTATGAAAATCTTCTTTCTTATTAACAACTCCACTGTTTCCTCCTCTCCTGAAGAAACAATAAATATGACCGGCATCACTGCCATTTATCTCTTACAATAGGCTATGGACCAGTTCCTCACACATAAACAGGGGGATATCACAGGAATCAGATTCAAAGTGCCGCTCACCCATTTTCAGCAGGGAACTTACACACTTGTTCCAAAATAAATCCAAAGGATATGTGCACCGCTCTAAGAAATCACAATGATACAGCTAAAATCCGTCATGAAATTCTAAAGCGAAAAAGCTTCTCTGAAATGGATCACTATACCAATTTCAGTAATAATTCAGATAAATTCAACAAAGTCAATGCACAGTATCATAGTGACAGCCTTTATTCCATGTCCTAGGTCACATAAGAAGTATATGACAACTTTATATGATGTTTTACTGTATTTAGATTTAAAAGCAAGCCTAAAAGCAGAATGTCTTTTCATAATGGAGATCAAAATTATATATAAAAAGTTCTAGAGATTTTATCAATGCCAGAAAATTCATACTTTAGAGACAACATACCTTCAGCAGACCTTGTAGCAAAATACTGCTGAAATTAATCACTCATGTCAACAAAGTAGATGTGTATCTAATCAACATAATTGAAATTGATGGTACTAAAAATTGCTGGCTAATATATAACTTTGCCTAGCATAGATGACTTCTGAATACTGTCATATGTAGGTTATTGCTGCAGAATTTTTCATAGTTGCAGTCCCAGAAGGTAAAAAATTTAGATAAGGTGAAATTAGCAACACAAAACTGATCAAACACTTCACCCAGTACATCACAGAATCATAGAATGGTTTGGGTTGGCAGGGACCTAAAAGATTATCTAGTTCCAAACCCCACCATGGGCAGGGACACCTTTCACTAGGTCAGGTGGCTCAGAGCCCCACCCAGCCTGACCTTGAGCACTTCCAGGGATGGGAACTTCCACAACTTCCCTGGGCATCCTGTGCCAGTTCCTCACTACCCTCATAGTGAATAAAATTACTAAGAAATCCTCCATTAGCACTTTATTTATGTGCATGCTCTGAATTTAAGTAATTCCTTAAGTTTTTTCATAACTTAGAGATTTTCCACCAAGAGTGTGGTAACTGTTTATGGCTGTTTTTCAAGAACTGTAAAAAGACATAATTTGACCACATCAGACTAATAGGTATTAAATCACAGGTGGAGTTACAAATATTATAAATTCTTATTTTATATTTACTTTAAAAGAATTTAGCCCAGAACCCTTGTGCATGTAAGTAATTATACTCTTGTGAATTATTTCTAGCATATTCAAGATTAGAATCTAACTGGGCACCTTTTTTTAATAAACTAGTGAGAATAAATACACTTTGTTGTAGCTATCACAACTCTCAAGGAGTAAAGATTTTTATATTACTTTTGACTCTTTCATTGTGATGCATGTTGTTTTCTCTTGCAGTTTTGATTTGCATATTGTAACTTTTTTCATTTTGTTTTAGAATGCAACACAGTGTCAGCAAAACAAGAATGCATTTTTTTTAATTCCTCATGGATTAATGATTAATGGTATCCCCTTAGTGAGTGTGTGTACTACAAGTGGTCTTTATTGACTGACTAATCACTGGATTTATTTTATTCTGTTTTACTGTCTTCTCATTTTTCTTCATCTCTTCTAAGAGACATGAAAAGTTTCTTGTTGAAAGAGGGGAGTAATTACCAGGAAAGAGCACGCTCTGAAAAAGTAGGGAGCACAAATTAATAAATACCTCTGTCTTATTGTCCCAGGCAGTGGATTCAAGGATGGAAGTGAAATGAAATCTGCAAGTGCAGAAATTAAATGTTGGAGTGAAACTGACTCAGAACTGAAGAGAAATTCTGTGGCTGAGCATGAGAACTGTGACTAAGTCAGACAAACAAACTGGATTTCTCAGCAAGAGGATGGGATGTGTAGGAGATAACACAAATACTAAAAAACGCTGCAAGATTATTAAGTGTGAGATAAGCACAAGCCCACACAAATATCTTGACATGAGGATACAGAACCAGCAGATGAAATGAATACAATCAGCCCTGAATAGGACGTGTGAGGAATCACAAGACACAGCTCATGTTACCCGGAACAAGATGGATCAAGTGACAGAGTGATGTAGTGCTGACCACTGAATTCAATAATATTTTATGGCCTCCCATCACCACTCCAGATTTTTCCAGAGCAGATACAGGAAACGAGACATGTTGTACATGGTCTGAATAATATTAACTATCTCAATATGGCAGGTATCCTGGTTGCAGTTTCAAAGAAAAATATAGCAAGTTCTTCCTCTGAAGGCAGAATTGCCCTCTCACGCCTCATTGCCTCTGAAATATATATTCAGGTACAAGAGTAATAGAGATGGCATTTCTATTCCCTGGATGCATTGTACCTTTTCCACACAGGGGAAGCATTTCTCAGAGCTGTTACTTGTCTCTTTGAAGAGCACGGTATTGAAATCACAAAAGTGTTTTTTGATTACTGAGCAATAGTAAACGTGTTCAATCCATCCTAAAGAACCTCTGATGTGTCACTTGTTTAGTCTTTGAGGAAAACATCACATTTGGTGACTTTGAGATCCATGAGAAGATTAAGTAACCTTTGCTGAACTCGTGGTTTACTTTGTGACTAGGTTTTACATTGACACAACTCTTAACACTAACCCTAACCCTAATCCCTGAGAAGATTAAGTAACCTTTGCTGAACTCATGGTTTATTTTGTGACTAGGTTTTATATTGACACAACTCTTAACTACCTGAGGAATTACTAATACTAATATAGATGAAGTCTAGTGCATCACACCGAGAGGGAATTAAATGGTTAGAGCAGAAATTGTCATCAAATCCATTTTTGTTTATTAGTGAAATAAAAAGAGTAGAAAATAAATTAGATAAAGTATGAAATGACCTGTTGAAAGCAGTAAGGAAAATTAATATAAAGAGCTGCTGAGCAGTGCACAATTGCCAGCTCAGAAAAATTACTTATTTGGCCTTCCTAGCCTCTATTTCTTCATAAACATTCTCTCCTTCTAGAACCCAAGTTTAAAAACTGCTCACAGTGGCGTGTCACCTGGATGATTTAGTGGAAGTTTTGCAATTTTCATAGGCAAATGGAGAAGGTAAATCACTGTCATGAACCCCATTATCATCTAAAAACTGTATCCAAACCTACCCTGGGAATACTGGGGGGATGTCTGCTCATGTGGGTGTGTGTAGGGGGAGAAGGGGGTGTGTACAAACAGAAACAAACAAATTAAAATCCCTCAAACCTAAAAGTTATTTGTAGACTCAAGCCTGAAAAGGTTTCTTGAAACACTGCAGATAAAGCAAACTGTTTAACAATCTCTTCCTTGATTTGCTGATGATACTCTAATTGAAGAGAATGTCTTAGCCCATATTTGCTGAATAAAAAATTAAATGCAATTAGGTTGCTGATTCTTTTTTTGGTGAGATTCTATAGTAACAAAACCCTTCAATAGATAGTACAGCATCTGACAATTTCAATTCAGATTAAATATTTGTGTTTTTCCATAATTCTAATGGAAAAATTATTCCACACTTCTTAAAGGGCCCACTGTGAAGTGTTCCTTAGCATTACATCATGGAATTGTGTCACCACTGTTTCAATCAAGTTTTATTCCACTGATTTCAGTTAATTATTAACAGCCTAAAACTAGAACATTGACTACACACAACAATCCTATGCTTCTCCATTTTAACCATTTTGACCTCTTCCAATGCCCCAGATTCAGCCCCCCACCCTACCCCACCCTTGGCTCATCCTCATCTAGCTTCATGTCAAAGACTACCAATTTCAAGACTACCAATTTCAATTTTTCCCATCCATTTCAACCATTTCCATTGTAAGTTCTCCATGCACTCTCTGAGGCTGTATGCATTTTTCTGCTTTTCTACACTTGGTAAGAACTGCACAGGCTGGATTTTAATACGTAAGCTTTACTACAGTCAATTCTTTTTGTAGTCCCTTTCCAGTTCAGTGATTTCAATTCAAGACATGTTCCCTCTACTCCCCATATTTAAACAAAAGGAAAGCCAAAGAAAACATTCACTCAGACTGACAAAAGAGTCATATAAAAGAATACAAGGAGATATTGAAAGGTTTTAAAGTTGCTGCCAAGGAGGGAAAAAATAAACACAGAACAGCAGAATATTCAAGGTGAATATAAAAATATACAACAAGAAAGCGAATGTTATTTCTATTTTAAACTGTTTTGCATGCTCTGTTACAGGAGTATGCTATTTCCCTGACTGTAATAGATTCATGTATAGAAAAAAAAACCAAACCAAATTTAAAGGTTAAATAGACAGGCTGAATTTGGTCAGCACAGTGCGAACACCAGAGAAATGGGTGGAGTGGAACCAGTGTGAATTTCTGAGTTTGCTAAATAAAAAAGCACTGTGATGGCATATAAAAATGGGCAACAGCCTGAAAAGAATACCAGCTAACAATCTGAATGTGCAGGTACATTCTGGCTTTTGGCAGAGCTTTTATTCTATTGCAGGAGTATTTAAACCTCTACAGTTAACACAAGTAAATGGCATCTACCAGGAGCCATGGAACTGTGCTCAGAGGGCAGAACAGAAGAGTGACATGTTGTCATGACACTATAAAATACTAGTGCCATGGAAATCCCTATTCTTAACATTTTAAATGCAAATTTCAAGCAAGCAGAAGGCAACCACAAATAATAGGACAGCTTTGTTTCCTCAGTGCACACCTGTGGTAATCCAGAGTGTGCTCTCTCTTGCAGCCTTGCTTGTTACTGGACTGCTCACATTGTGGAACAATCTATGTCAATCAGCTCTCAAAGGCAGTTGCTAGGGACCACTATCCTGAAGAATCCCAGGACAAAGAAATGGACATGGCAAAGAAATAGACCAAAAGAACAGTCTGAGGTGAGCAACCTCACCCTATAATTGTATGTAGCAAGGCAGGTCTCTTAATGTGATATACCACTAGATAGATGCACTAATTTAGAAGTCTTGAAGCCCCTGAAGACAAAGCTGAATTATTAACTCACCTATCTCAGCAACTCTGACGTGTCACTTTGGGCTTCAAAATTATCCATTTCTGATCAGGATTTATAGTCCTGAACCTTACCCACTCTCATCTCCCCAACTTCAAAATTAGCTCTAAAGTGAACTTTAAAATCAAAATTATGAGGTAGCATGCTTAAAACAGTCAATTACAACATACAGCATTGTACTTTCCTACTGTAAAATACAGATAATATGAGATCAGTTATCTTTTCTGCTTGCAAAGTTTCAAAGATAATTTTCTCATCATCCTGCAGAATGCTTTAACAATTATATAATATGCCATTCTACAGTGAGAAGCTACTATTGCTTCTTTTTGAGGCCATTTCATATTGGAGAAGAGAGTATTAATGCAGAGAAGAGTCCTAGGATGTAGCTTCATTTCTAAATGAAATTCCCTGTCCCTGCCATGCAGTGAATGGCATCTCAGCCTAGAAACCCCAAAGCCAGAAGCAAAAGCAGAATGTGTTGCACAAGAATTATCATAGCAGCGCTCTCTGAATACAAAAACTGTGCTCTAAGGCAGTGCAGAATGAAGAATTAAAGAGCTGGCACATTTCCCACCAATCTCTTACATCATCTGCCCAAACCAGATACTCATAGAGAGGATGCAGAGTTATTTTATGACTTGTAATATGGAGGTAGGAGATGCCACAGATTGTAAGTAAGAAAAAAACACTGAAATAAAAGACTTGTCAGGGAAAGAAAGCCCCACATCACAAAATAAAACATTATTTATTTAGGGGGAGAACTAAATGACTGTGTCAGTGTGCTGGGAGAGCAGCCCAAGAGGCTGGCAAACGTAATGGTGAAAATGTCTCTGAGAACCACAGTGGAGAGGAGCTGTGAGTTTCCTTTCTTTCCTAGAGGGCTCAAGAACCATCAGCATCATAACTGCTCTTCAGCAAAACGGGAATCATGAAGGTCTCAAAATAGTAAGGAACGGCACCAGACCGACTCTGCACCCACTTAATTTAATGCTAAGCATTCAAATGAGCAGCTGCTCCTACTCTCCGCACTACTGCTCACCACAGAAACACACTGCCAGTTGGCTTACCTCATTTTTTTCCACCTCAGTACTAAGATAGTTTCACCTTTTCCCTACAGAAATACCTATTGTGATTGAGCAGAATAGGGTCTGCATTTATATTTTCATGCAGCTCCTGGGCTTCTCTGAAGGAGAGAAAGGCACCAGAACATAAAGGATATCAGAAGCTGCTGCTCCACTGCCACAGGCACCACAACTTACTTACCTTCCCATTCCAGTAGAGCCCTCCAAGACCTTCCTCCCATATTTGTATTCAAGTCAGCCCCTTCCAAGATACCTTATCTGTCATCAGCCTCCACAGCTATTTCCTCTGATGGAAGAAAACCACACCATACCACAGTGAAAACTTCTCCAGAAGGAGACAAATGTTCTGCCTTTTGCCCTCCCACTCCATTCTCTGCCATACCAGCATACTCTCAGTACTTGCCCCTGTTACTGACCATCTCAGTCCCGTCTGCCAGGCAGGTTCCATTCTCTTATTCAGAGAACCAGCTGAATTGTTAATTTCTTCTCAAGTTTTCTATATTTCCATCTATCTTTTCAGATGGATGGTGCTCCCTCAACTCATCTAATATCCTTGCTGTGTAGTTTTAAGAGTTTCTCCATAGGCAAGGTAAACCAGGAGCCAAGGAAAACCTGGGCCCAGACAAAGCCCACACCAACCAGAGCAGAGTGTCACAGGACCTAAGAGCAGCAGGCTGAGCCCAATGCTGACAACAGGCTCAACTGACAGCCCTAGACCGGCCAAAAAGAAGAATCAGGCCTAGCACTCATCCAGAGAGGCCAGGCTGCATCAGTAGGAGATAGGACCAAAATCAAGACTACAACATCATTTCAAGATCAGCCAGGAAACACGTCTGGAGACAGAATGGGCAACAGGCACGTCCCAAACATAACTCAAGAAAAACAAATTAGGAGTCTTTTATGATAAATCAGACAAGTTCTGTGTTTCTTCATGTAGTAAGATCTCTACCAACATTGCTCATTACAGTGAAGTAAACTCTTTAAATTGTTATAATGTGGGGTGGCTGGCCCAAGTGATTTGCTTGTTCTTGTGCCTTGATCTTATCCTATTCTGCTTTCATGTAAAGCATCATTTAACTTCACTCAGTTGTACTTTAAAAATGGATATGTAGAAAAAGTGTAGAAAATGTGAGGGCAGAGAGACCAGCCTCAGAGGATGTAACAAACAGTACCAAACTGCCTCTAAGATTGCCTGACTGACTCTGAATGCTGATCAGTGTGAAGTAGCCTGATGTTGTTGGATCTGCTCCTCTGCAGTTTTCACAGCTTGCTTGTTTTGGATGGCATTTTAGAGTCTCCAGCTCTCCAGAATGTGAGTAAACACATGCAAAACCTTAAAGAGCAGCATTTTCTAGTATGAGATATCTCTGTCAAGGTGAGAGAGAGGAAAGAGAAGGTTGTCCGTCTCCCTGGTGGGGAATGGGAAGGTGGTTCTTGCTGGAGCCTGACCAGCAAGACCTGTAGCTCATCTCCCACTCTGCAGGAAACAAAGCCAACACACAGAGCAACAGCACAAGGCTTCTAGTGTATCATGGCCTGTGCTGGTACTTGGGTAACCCTTAGCTCTCATATAGGGTTTTCTGGTAGGACATCTTCAGTCCCCTTTTCAGGAAAAATTCCCTTCCCTAAGCATCACTCTCACCAGCACAAGAAGCCTTGGTCCAGAGCACACTCTTGTCACAAGACTACAATGCGATGGATGGAGTGATATCTCCCTTCCTTTGTGGGTCTAAATTGCAAATATGTCACTGAACATCCCAGGAATGAGACAAATAACAGCAATTCCTGCATGGACCAGATTCCCTTTCTTTGAAGCAAAATCCTGGGCTGATCCTCATCATCGCGCTACCTTCTGGTTAAAAATACCTGACCTTGTGAAACTTCACAGCTCTCTCTGGGCAGCCAGCCCCTCCCTGTCCGGTGAAACGCCCGTGGAGGTCTACTGGGGACCAGGCACTTCTGCCTGTCTCCACGTGTGGCTGCCCTTGATCTGATATCCCCTAATACTGGCTCCTCCTATTTTTAATCTTCTCCCACAGCTTGATAACCTACTTGTTATGCACCTACACGAACACATGCACTGACCTGCACGGGGGGGACGGAGGGCGGGGGCTGGTGGTGGGTGGATGTGGATGTCAGGTGCTCACCACCACCCTCTGCCCAGGAGCTGCGGCGCCGCGCTGAGGGGTTCCTCCTGCAACCTCCTCTGTAGTGCGGGCTGCTGCTCTCCGTCTCCAGTGATGGATGGGCTTTGCTCTCCTCGGAAAGCAGTTGGAAGGAATGCTCTGTTGTGCCGACACATCTCCCCGGGTCTGCTGTTAATCGGGGCGGCGGGAAAACGCGCTGCCGGAATATTGAGCATTTAATAAGTCAGTAAGTGATCACATAAATCAGCACTTGCCCACGAAACAAAAGCGTTCTCATTCAGCAACGGGAGGCTGAGTGGCCGTGCTCCTCGCTCCGCTGCCCGCGGTGGTGTAAGGAAACCGTGGGTGAGTGGGAAGCTCGGGGTTTCCCTGGCACTCAGCCGTGCAGGCTGGGACTGCGGCGCCTGCCGGGGCGGGGGCGCCGCTGCTGCTGCTGCTGCTGCTGCCGCCCTCCTGTCCGCGCCCCTCCGCGGCTGCGGGCCGGCCGCTCCCGCGGTCTCCTGCCACACCCGCCGCGTTACATAACTGCTGGTCACGGCCGTGGCCGTGGCTATCCCTCACCTCGGGCTGCCACCGGACACAGCGCCGTAAGCCCGAGCAGCAGAGCGCAGGCTGCAGCCGCATGAGCCCCTCCCGCCCCGCGCTCCCCGCTTGCCCCCCGGTCGCAGCACCCCATGAGCGCTCCGGGCGGGGTGGCGGAGGGTGCGCGGGGCCGTCCCTGGCCGCCAGCACCGCGCCCAGCCCCGCGCTCAGCGGAGAACGGCGCGCACTGCCATCCGCACCCGCAGCCCGTTATCCTGAATGGGAGAGTGATTCCCACGCCCAGTTTGCTCCGAGATTTTCATCAGTTCTATACTATGCAAGCGAGAAGATTCAGTCAGAAGAAAGTGCCATTTTTATTATTTAAATTTATTTACTACAGCGCCCACCGCACCAGAGGGTCAAGGGATACCCTATTTAGCCAGCTGGGTCCTCCTCACGGCTGGGCAATGGCTCCCTGTTCTCTCCTTTCTGTGAAGCAAATGCTGCTTTTGGGGAACAGGGGAGCCAGACCTCACGGGGCTCGTAGGGATGGCCCAGGGCATCCCCGCCACCTTTCCCTCTGTCTTCCCCGTGTAGATCGTCCCCGCTGTCCAGGGTGCGGGGGAGGAAGAAGGGCTGCGGGGGAGGAAGGGGGGGCTGCCGAGGCGGTGCGTGTCCCCCCCGCCGCCCCCTTGCTGCGGAGGCACGTGGTGCTCCCGGGACGCGGGTCCTCAGACGCCCCCCGTGCCCAGCCAGTCAGCCGCCTTCGCGAGGAGCTTTTTATAGCAGCCCCGACCCGCACCCCGATGGGAGGTTTCTCGCCGCGCTCACGTTACCGTGCGGGTGCGATGTTAAATAAAGGAGGGGGAGGAGGGGAAGGGAGTTCGGCGGGCGCCTAATTAAGAGCCGGCGTTAACCAGGAGGGCTAAAAATAGCGCCGAGCGCCGCAAACCACCCAACCGCAGACAGCAAACCCCGTCGATGCCTGCCGCGCCTCCGCCGGTGAATGGAGCGGCCGGCGCTGAATGGAGCGGCCGGGAGCATGAATGGGGAAGCGGAGCGCGGCGTGAATGGGGCGGCGCGGCGCGGCGCCGCGGGGGGGCGCTGTGGCGCCGCGCGGCAGCAGCTGGAGCCCGGGCCGCGCACGTGCCGGCGCGGGGGCGGCTCGGTGTCACCTGGCGGCAGCGGTGGCGGCGGGCGGGGCGGCGGCGCGGCCGGGCTATAAAAGTGTCCCGCCGCGGCACATGCACACTTCGGGGAAACTTCCTGCCTCCGGTGCCGGCGCCCGCCGCCATGGGAGGCGCGCCCGCTCCCGCCGACCCCGCTCCGCCCTAGGGCGGGCAGCCCCGCAGCGCAGGGCGGCTGCGGCCGCGACCCCCGCCCCGACCTGAGCTGCCCCCGCCGCAGGCGGCGCTGGCGAGCGCGCCCGCTCCGCCGGTACCCGTTTGTGCCCTGGGAGGCGGCGGCGGCAGGATGAGAGTGAACGAGAGCGAGCTGAACAGCTCCGTCCTCCCGCGGGACCCGCCGGCCGAGGGCGCCCCGCGCCGCCAGCCCTGGGTGACCTCCACTTTGGCCGCCATCCTCATCTTCACCATCGCGGTGGATCTGCTGGGCAACCTCTTGGTCATCCTCTCCGTCTACCGCAACAAGAAGCTGCGAAACGCGGGTAAGGGGCGGCGGGGAGGCCCGGGGTCGCCGCCCGGGCTGGGGTGGGTGGGGGTCCCTGGCCCCGGGATGCAGCGCTGTGGCCTCTCCGTCTGCCCGTGAAACTTCCCCCGAGCGCGCAACTCCGGGGTTGGGCACTTTGCCTCCATCCCCAGCTGGCGGTAACAGGCTGTGACAGATGCCAAGAGCTCCGTCTTTCCTGCCGAGTCGGTAATCGAGCGGGAAAGGGTATTTTTAGCTCCCGCCACTGAATCCTGGTGTTATTTTTAGCTCTCGGCAGTTCCCACCTAGCAAGAGAGAATGGCAAGTAAGTCGTATTTAAGAATGAAATTTAGACACGGTACCGGGGATGCTGCCTTGGCATACAGTGTGTGTCTGTGCATGCTGGATGCTGTTCTTCTGATCGATTTTCTTTGAGTTACAGAAATGTCTCCAGTAACAAATTCTATGGTTGGAGCTTCAAATCAAGCAAATACGAAGTTATAAACATTGCAGGATTCAGACAATTCCCTCCCCCCCACACCTTTTTTCGCCTCCTACTTGCTGTCTAGGTCTTTGGAGAATGGAAAACATCTAACAGAAAACAGCTTTAGGCACTTTAAAAGAAAATAAATCTCTAATTTTGACAGGATAGAATCTGTGCCGGTCTATTGAGTAAATCCCTCTTAGTTCATGGATTATTGGTCAGACAGGCAGGAACTTCTTCAGATTCATTCTGCTTTATCATGTCAGACCAGCTGCTGTGCACGTGTACCAAATCTGTGCACTCCAAACCCTATGCATCTTTCATTGAAAAAAAAATACAGGAGCATGTGAAGGGAGCTGTACTGGTAATGAAAGCAGAATTTCACTCCATGACAACTGAGAAGCTGCTTTTATTTTTTTTTGCTGACTGGGCTGTCAGGTCTTCATTACTGCTGCACTAAGTTCATTAGTTAGTGGTTTAAAATTCATCTGAGGGGGAGGATGAGGCAGACTGAGCTAGTCTAAGAAAGGTATCTGGTATTGGACTTTGGCAAACAGTGGCGTGCATATCCTTCTGAGGTTAATTCAGGTAATTCAAGTAGATTGTCTGCTTCAGTTTCATACAGCCATAGTGGAATATCACGCACAAGATCAAAATGAAGAGTAACAGATTTCCTTTTTTTCCTCCCTACAATTGCCATTGATGTAAATTCTAAAAGCTGTATTCCTGCTTTCATTGGCAGAAATTTCATTCACTGGAGCTGGTAGGGTAACACGTGCAATAGCATGTAACTGAGAGGAGACTCCAACTCCAAAAGTCCAATTGAGCACTTTACTACTCTTGTTCTCTGGAATATTTTTAGATGGAGGGTTGAGACAGGCATATTATTTGGGTTACTCTAGGGGAATGGGTGATATTCTCCTCCTCCTTAATTAATAAATCTAAAGCACTTCTGTGGGGAGAACAATCTGCAATATGGACAAGTCTGGTAAAGTCTGAAATAAACGTGGTGTCTGTTTCTTGGAGACATAACTGAACCCTCGGGCTCAGTGCATACTCTGCTCTAGATATCGTGTAATCCCTCCTGAATCTCAACACGTGCTCACTTGCTCACTCTTACTGCATTTCTTGTTCTTGCCTTTTCTGTCATAGTGACTGTTAAGAACTGCAATAAAATGGCAACAGCTAGGAGAATAGAGCATTCTTCTGAACATAAATTGTTTGAGACTGGAACATGAACTAGATACTGATTAACCCTCTGAAATTAAGGATTAATTAAAACAAGTAAGATACTTGGTACAAGATGGTAAATAGTCTATAGTGTTGATTTAGGAAAAAAATAAGAGCAAGCTTTTAAAGTTCTTAAGTTTTGGGGTTTTCTTCTTTAAAATATAGGGGGCTTAGTACATGAATTAAGGGAATTTTTGGAAATTACACAAGTTTAAAAAAGGTATTCTAAGCGTTCTTGACTAATCCTGCAAAAATTTATGCCTGGGCATAACTTTATTTATATGAGACCACTATGAAATTGGGCCTTCCATTAGGAAGGGGTTACTCAGGCAAATTAATTTATACCAGGGAATAAGTATTTAGAAGACCCTGGCTTAATATTTGTAAGTTTGAACACCAAAGTGTCCTCAGTCTTGTTTATCCTAATTCAGATTATTCAGGAAGAGATTACATCGAAAATAATCTGATTTATACATACAACTAATTTGTAACTTGGTTATGCCAAAGGCAGTTTATGACTTCTTACAGAAATGTAATAAGAAAGAAACTTCTACTTTTGCAACAACTTATATTAATTAAGTCTTGCTGGCACACTTATTGAGGACAAAGGACACAGGATGAAAATTCCACTGGAAAAAGGTCAGGGAGGAACAGAAGATGCCTCCTGAAGAAAATGTATCTCACTGAAGATTTTCTTCCCTCTTTGCAAGAGAGGACTAACAGAAATAAGGAGTATTTAACCCTTTCACAAAAAGGTGGATTTGGTGGGGCAAAACATCTTGCGTCTCTGTCCTACTCTCTATTACATACATATTTATTGGAAGATACTACAAATTGAACCTGTGGACTTATGATTTAAAAAGTGCATTGGGGAATAGTAGGAGGGCCTAGAAAAACCTTCTCAACAAGTGATGTAACCTTCCTGACAGTCAGAAGGTTAGTAAAAGACACTGATCAAAGCAGAGAAGTCAGTAACTCAAGGAAGTTTGTCTCAGCAAGCGAGGAGTGTCTGATACTACAGACTCCTTCATAGGCACAAGCATGGCTTCAATAGATGCTCTTCTAGACACAGAAGCTGATGATGCAACTGGTAGGATCCTCTTTTATTTAATGTACTTGACTTGTAATAAGTTTCATAGTTCTGGTCTGTTATTTCTTTTATGGTGGCTTTGTAATCCAAGACACCTTTGGTGCCTGACACCAATTCAGTCCTGATGGGAACAGCTGCAATTTAAAGCTGACCTACACAAAGACTGAATTTGGTTTATGATATCTGTAATCTTTTAACTTTGAAACAAAGTTCAAGGGAAACATTCAAGGCATAAGGATTTTAATGACCATATTTTGATAGTATATTCATGCAGCTTGAACTTTTAACTGATGTGCCTTCTTTAATAATTTTTAGAAAGAATGAGAATAGATCACTTTAAAAAGAAGTTTTATGTAAATCCTTGTCTCATTCACCATTACTAATATTCATAGATCAGAAATAAGGTAATTCAACAGATCCACCCTGGGAAGATGCACTAACTAGCCTTAGGGAAGGTGTATTAAGAAACTGTTGGTACTTTTAGCAACAAGTGGAATTTTTACTTGAAACTGTCAACATTGAATTAGAGCATCTCAGAAAACCAAGGAGATAATTTAAATGATTTATGTAATACTACACAGAAATTTGGTGATTGCTGGTATCCTTATGCCTTTGTTGTTACCCACATCAAGAAAAACAATGCATCAAGAACAAAGTGAGGGAGCAGTTCTAAGTCTTTGACTATGGAGATTGGTTTTCTGGTAGTGACATTAAAATGTCAGCACACACCTGTTCTTTTGGTGACAGGTGGATTTGGGTACTCAGTGATGATTGCAGGACTGGACCCTTCTTAAGGTCAATGAAGAAAGTTTTCTCAAATGGTATTGCTCCTCTTGCTCTTCTTTCTCTTCCTTTTGAAACTTTTCTCTTGGCCTGGTGGGTTACTTTTTTTCTGGGTGCTTTGTGTGCTGAGGTACAAAGGTTCCCTGACTAACCCTTCCAACAGAGTCCAGAGTGGGAAGGGATCCTCCAGCAGGCAAGAAGGGAGGCCCAGCAGTCTCACCCTCACTCCTGTGTGCCTGTCCTGTCTGCTAACACCTGACATGGTTTGAAATAATCCAGGGACTGGTGCCAAGCTGGTAACTAGCACCTACCAAATCAGGGCAGAAAGCTGCATTCACCCACGTCTCACTGATCTCTGTTCCGGGCTAGGTGTATCTGGGTTTTTGTACTTTTTTCTAGTTTTCCATGTCCTTGGCCCAAATGTTTTGTTTCTAAAACTTTGTTACTTGTGAAGAAGACATAGAGGAAGTTTGACATTGCTAAGGCCCCAGGGCCCTGAGCAGCAAGATCCAGTTAACTTCACTAGGACTGCACACATGCTTAAACTTACCTATGTGTGGTAACTACTTTTCTGAATGCGATAGCCATGAAAAAGGGAAAAAACCCCAATGTTCATATGCTCAATCTGTCTCACCTGCTTTAGATCCAAAGAGTTCTGTGAAGACAGCTCTTTGAGTGCTCAAAAGAATATAATGAACTCAAGGGTAATCTCTCTAAAATCTCTTAATATCAGTGAAGTCACTTTTGAAAGAACTAAGTAACATGGCTACTTATGTTTTTGTTTTTTTTTTTCATTCTTTGCTAAATAGTACAGCCATTGCTGAATTAGGTATGGGAATCTATCAGTAAGGCTTTAATTTTGGAGACTTTTCAAACTGGCCCTGGGTTTTGATTTAAGCAGTGTAAGAATCTAGTTGAGGAATACTCCTTTCTTAAAGCATTTTCTAGAATAAAAATTTTAAAAATAAGGATGGAGCTATCTTTTGATAATCAAATTGGAGATATCAGCCTTTTCAGAAAAAATATTGTTCTTGATGATGTTTTGTTTTTTAGTTTTAAAATTATAATGTTAAATACTCTACTAAAGATTGTTTTATCTAATAAATGAAACTCCTGTTGTGAATAGAGACTAATGAACTCATTCTTTTTGTCACAGGTGAACCTCGGACTTCCTTTTGTGCCCTGAGAGACTATGGGTAGCCCGACAAATGCTTGACTCAAGGAAGAGAACTTAGAAGATCAAGTTATAGCACAAATTCAGGGTTCTGATAAAAACTGAGATGTTGATGGCAATGAACATTATTTCAGAAATTATTAACTTCCAGTATTAAAAATGGTAAGCTGTTTGGGAGAAGGGAAAATGTCTAGAGGAGATGCTGAACGTTGCCAATTGTTGAACAGAACTGAGCATAAAAATACAGTTTCAATAAAGTTGTTCCTCAGTCTGGTTTTGATTGAATACTTTACTGAATCAAAGGTTTGCTTCAAGGACTTTTAAATGGTGCTGTGATGTTAGTGACCAAAGGTAGAGGTGAGTATTTCAAATAATTAATAATTTATTCTTACTAATGTGCCTGTCAAGCTCAGCTATTTATTCTTTTTACAAGATTCTACATTTTGAGGTTTTCAGAGACATTACTTTTTCTAGTTAGCTCCTGCAGGTGGGCGGTGATACTCATATGCTCTATTATTTGCTCTTTTAGGTTAGTTTTTGAGGAGTTTTCCCTTTTCTCATAAAGTTTTTTATCTTTAATTTTTTCATTTGGAATTTCCAATTTGCTTCTACTCTTGATTCTTTTCTATTTCTTTTCACTCTGTCTACTTTTCTTTCATAACATAGATACTTTGTCTTTCCAGCATTCAGGCATCATCAGCAAGTCTAGGTTAGTGACAGAAAATGCTACCAAGAGTAGGCATCCAGAGCTGGCGTGGCAATGTCCTTTCTGTTTCTCTGGTGGGGCTTGCTTTCCCAGGGCAGTAAAAACTTTGCAGTGTCAATTCAATGCTGTACATCACAGTTTAGTTTTGCAATGTCTGTAAGAACTGGGATAATCAAGGTTTCTACTTTAAATAACAGAATAAAGGTCTGTTTAACTTCTTAGTTGTTTTTTAAGAATGGATAAAATAGACAAAGGAACTTGACCAGTGCCCTTAAATTCAGATGACAAGCATGCTGCAAGCTTCTTAGTATTTTCTTGGTTTTTTTTTTTTTTTTTCAAGTAGAGCAGCAACTGAAAGTAATCAGCAAAGCTATTTACAGCATTTAGATAGTGACTTCTGTCAAAAAGTAGCTTTGTGGTAATAACTGACCAGTATGTGTAAAAAGTTTCATGTTCTATACTTTTTTCTTAGTGAGAAGGCAAACCTCTTCCCTTCCTTGGACAAACACCCTAACATCAGAAGTAAAAATTTTCAGCTCAGTCTTTTAATTTTATAGATTTCCTGAACAGTGCCAGGTTGTATAGTTAGATATACTTTTTGAAGAATAGGTATTAGACTACTGGTGTTCATAAAAATTCAGGTCTTGCTTATATCAGAGAATCCTATGCTTGAGTTGGGGACTTAAATTTGATTGGGTTTTGGGCAGGGTGGTGTGTTGGTTTTTTCTTGATGATGGAGAACTCATATTTTCCATAGCTAGAATTCCAAATAAGTCCTTCAATGCTTCATTTGGACTCTCTACCCTATCCTAAGAACCCCTATTCTCTAATCAAATTCATACTAATCACCTGGAGGGCTCTATGGATAATTTCAGATTATATTTTTCAGTTAACACCTCTAAACTGACTGTTCAGCTATCTTTGTTGTGAAAGTAGGGCTGGATATGGTTTTTTTTTTTTTTCATTTAGGCCTGCAGAAACCCCATTCAGCATGATGTGTACATGATATTCTACATGTGGTTCTGAAATATAAGGTCGATTTATATCATATCACCTTGAGGTTTTTTTTTGTTTTGTTTTGTTTTTTTGTTTGTTTTTTTGTTTGTTTGTTTTTGTTTTGTTTTTTGTTGGTTTTTTTTGGCTGGAGATGCAAGGTTAGCAAAACTGATTTGTCTTCAGGGAGAGGTTAGGAAGCAGAGGTAAGTTGCCCCTGTGCTGACAGAGGTCAGCTCCATACTTGGTATTGAGGTCAATCAGTAAAGTGACTTCTTTTTTAGTCAGCTGTTTCAGCTGCACCGACTTTAAGTGTATTCTAGTTGTGGTGCAGCTGCCAGAACTTTGTTATTGAGCTAGACAAGGTGGCCAGCTCTGTAGAGATGAAGCAAAGTGGTGTATGGGCAGGAGTACAGGGATCAGCTTTGAAAACTGGTATCCAGTCACACCACGCAGAAGTTTTACCAAGTCTTTGCATTCTGGGAAAAAATCATGAATATTCTTTTTCCCCAGTAGTGACTACAGGTTTCATTTTCTGTTTCTGTTTTCCAGAATGACAGATGAACAGTTTTCTGCTCCTAAATTTAATTTTTAAGGACACATTCATCTCCCTGTCTGTATTTGGGAGACAAAGGTGTTTTCATTTTCACAGGTAAAAGAGTGCAATAGTTAGGGTGTGACATTTTTGTTAGGAATACTTTAAAAATATGGGAGTGGCATATTATGAAGAATCAAATTTTGCATAAATTCAAATAAATCATCTACTTCAGTTGCATTTTTGTTTCAGTTTGGATGAAGAATTAATGGTCTCTAAATAAAAAGGTTTGTGTATTTTACATTAATATGCTGTGTCTTAATTATAGTAATTATTTATATTAAAGATGTCTCCAGATTATCTCTGACAGTATAATGCTGAGGTCTGACTTCTGTAATTTGAGTATTGCAATGTGCCGCAACTAACATGCAGGTTCACATAATTTTAATATACTTTTTTAAAACCTAGGTTCTTTCCCCCCCATTCCCATTATTCCATATTACATCTCTGAACCTTCCCTAAATCTTGGCCACTGAATTAGCTCTCACTTAAAACACATGATTGAATGGGAACTTTTCAATCATCAAATACAGCTTTGAGGTGTTGTAGGTGTTCATAGAAATCCTTTTGGAATCACCTATTTCCTTACTCCAACTGAAGAAGAGTTTTGAGACACTGGAAGGTGGCTCAGTGATGTTGTGGATGCTGCATTTCTCCAAGTCTTCAAGGCCAGGTTGGATGATGCTTTGAGCAACCTGGTGTAGTGGGAAGTGTCCCTGCCCCCATAGCAGGGGGTTGGAACTAGATGATCTGTAAGGTCCCTTCCAGCCCAACCCATTCTATGATTCTCATTGCCTAAATGTATTTTCTGTCAGTTTGTATGTTTTTGCTGTTTTACCAATATTGCCCAGCATTACTTAGGACCTCTCTATTCCTGTAATGAGAATAAAAGTATCACCTCTTGACTGTTGTTTTGCTAGTCAAAGAAAGGTTGATATCAAATTCTGTTAGTCTTTCTACAAAATAACCTTTCCCCTTTGCAAGAGAGCACCACCTCCAGGACTATGCCCAATCTCTGGAAATAACTTCCCTAAAAGTGAAATCCTGCTTTTACTGAAATCAATAGCAAATCTCTTACCAAGGTCAGTGCCTTTCTCGCTGCACTTTTTATGTCTGCAATACTTGCCAGTGAGTAAGAAGGCTGCTATACTGCTCATAGCCTTAAACCCAAAGTGTGGTAAGCAGAGAAATCTTCCATAACTCTGGAGTTGGAATAGGATTTTTGTTGGATCAGTGATAGTGTTGCAATAAAGTTGAATACAGGTAAGGGTCAGGTATGTAGGCCTGACCTGTATATCCTGAGGTGGGTGCATTGTAGGAAGCTACAATTTTACATGTAACAGGTATGCAAGCTACTAAGTCTAAAAAGTGATGCTTCAAGAACACACTTGGGAAGAAAGAAAACACAAGAGACCACCAATGATTACTACTGCATTGCTGCCCTTTGTTGGGTTACAAATGGGAATTGTTACTTAGGTCGATGGCAATTGTACTTGGGCTAGAGTTGTCTGGTCAGATAACACAAGTACATTCTTGATATATTTGTCGTCTTTTACTTTCTAGGAACTCATTGTTCTTTATCACATTCATTAATCAGAGTAAATTGGGGTTTTGCTGCTGTAGCCTCACTGTACAGATGGGTGGTTCTGTTGTTAATCATATCATCATAAATATGTATGATGTTCCTTTGGAAATTTCTCAGTCCCGCTGTCTGTGACCACTTATTTTTTAATTTCTCCTTTTTTGTTTTGTTTGGTTTTTTTCCCCTTGTCTGAAGAACTGAACTGTTGAGAATCTCTGCAGTGCTTATAAACCCATCTTGTTCTCTGTTCCTGGTAAGGTAATGCATTCCAACACCCGTCGCTAAGGATTTTCATAGCATGGGCTGTGTCTTGTCTTGGGTATGTACAGAACCATGTTTATATTAAAGCATGCGTAAATCCTACTGGTTTTTACCACGTTGCAGAAGTTATTCAAACCAAAGGTTGCTTAGTTTTGTGTGGTTTGAGTTCATGTATTTACAGATATAGATACATCCAGAAACATTTCCTCTAATTTGGTGTTTTTTCCAGAAAGGACCTTTTCATTTAACCTATTTTTTTCCCTAATGTAGCATCTGTTGGCACATTGTAACCCATACTTTTGTGTGTTGTTTATGGATATCTACACTCCAGAAATTACCATCTAATACACAGGAGAACAATATTCAGCATTTCTGAGGGGAGGGAGGACAGTAATCTTTGCCTTTCCTCCACCTATAAACAGATGCTGGCTTTAGTTCTTAGAAAAAATTAAAAAGAATTTGAGTGTTTTTGTAATTCATGGTTATTGAGACAGGTTCCACAGGAATCTTTGTATTGGTGAGTGTCATGTACACATAATCTTCATTGGCTAAGCTCATTCTAACTGTTCTGGATGCAGACCTTCAGGACTACAGGGTTAACAAAGTCATCCTCATCAAGCTCAGTAAAAGAGCTTTTAATCTCCTCTGTATACTGGTAAGTATGGAGAAGATAGCAACTTGTGTCTTAGCATATATTAAATATCTAATGTGGAGTTCAAAATGCAGTCAGATTTTCATACTCTTGCAGCAAGGGTTTTTGAAATTTTTTTTTGTCAAATAATTGGGCATTTTGTGTTTTCACTTACTAATTTGGGTACATACTATTTTTTGCAGCTCTTCTGATTCCTTTTTCTCTTGCCCATCCAGTGCATCCCACTACTGCAGTGGCTGATAATTGTCATCAATGAACATTTTGTTGGTTGGTGGGAAACTGCCTTGATTTTCTTAGCTTTTATGGCATAATACTTGTCTCATTTGTAGGCAATCTCCAGAAATACTTTGTACTCACTTTTGTTCAATTACTCTTGCATGTCCCTATGAATTTGTCGTGCTTCTGCTCACCAAACATTTGCACTTTTCTCTTGGATGATCCATACTCATTGGGTGTTGTGCTGAGGATGGCATGAAGATGACCACTCCTGTACTGAAGAACAACTTTGCACTAGTCTCACTAAATTGTTTGCTGCTGAATTTTTTGTTTTGTTTTCCTTTGATTTTTTTTTCCCAACATTTTTCCACTGAGTGTAGATGTCAGTTTTTTTTCTGAAAGGCTCTTGTTTTAGAGTTGTTATTGACTCACATCTCCCTCATGGGCTCCTTTACACGTTCTGTCAAAACTGGTATTTATACATTCTGTAAAAATAGAATTCTGAGATGCTGCACTATACTTAGGGGCATTAGAAATACTACCATTTTAAACAAAGTGCTGCTTTTGTAATTATTCCTGGTAAGAATTTCTAATGCATAATTTGTGACAATCTAGGGGGGATGATACAGTTGTGCAAAGCTTGCACTTGTACCTTGTTAATACCTCTTGCAGCTATCATTGTCTGCACCGTGACCTAAAGATGTGGCTGAATCTGACAAATGTGGACATGTAGAAGTATGAATGGAAAAAAATGAGGTGCACAAGATAAGTAACCTAGTGGGTGTAGAATTTGCAGTCTGCTTGTTATTGGTGCCTGTTTTGTACTGGGATATCCCATCTGTCACAAGAGTGATGCATCTTTTCCTAGCAAGCTTTTTTCATTGCTAGTGGGTGTTTTGTTTTACTTTTCTCAAGCTATTGCAGTGGCAGGGCTTTACTGCCTGAATGCTTCCTGGGGTAAAGCTACCTGAGCACATCTTTCTAGTGCAGACATAACTATCACCAAAGCAGTGAATTGATTTTGAAGACCTTTTGCTTATATTTAGATATGAATATTATGTCCTGTCCCCATCTTTGCTTAGAAAACTTTCGTGATCAAATTCCAATTTCACAGAGATTTCACCTATTTCTGTCTTTTGAGTTGCTGATCAGTCATTGTGATGGCTGAAGAGAATGTTTGCTTACTTTAGTCAAAAACAAGAAATTTGCTTGTCTTGCAAATAAATCTCCAAATCATGAATTTGCTTGTGTCGTTTTTTGGTCTACTCTCTTATACAGGTATTCCAATGAAGTAAATGAAATTTTCAGTAGTAACATTGTGAGACAGCTCCAGTATGTTTCATTTAAGCTATTACCTATTCTGAAGGCATATTTACCAGCATTATTTCAAGGATTTATTTTGTTGGAACATCTCTACATATTCATTTGATAAGTGCAAGTGCAGTATGTGATCGAATAGTTTTTATAAAAACACAAAATATTGACTTTTTAGTACACTGAAAATAAGGAACTGTCTAATGATCCTCTGTAAAGTAAAATTATTTTGTGTCTTCTATATTCAGAAATGCTGAGCCTATACTGAGGTAAGAAAACACTCATATGAGCTGAGAAATTATGAATGTAGTGTAATTGCAAAAATTAGATTACTATGTCAGCTATAGTAGGGCACTCATTAGTCTGTAATCCTAAGCACAGCCTTCCTCTCACAGGTGTAAATATGGAGTTGGTTATTAGAAGTAAGGTACTACTCTCTGCATGTGTACCTGAATGACTGCTTGGGGCTGGAGTATCTCTTATTTAACAGAGGCTCCTCTCAGGATTAAACCCCCACCCCACACCCAGTGATGACAGCTGCAGTAATTACAGTGCTCGTGGTGAACAGAAAGGGTCTCACTGCAAACTTTCATTCATTCGAGGTGATTTTAGTCCACAGGATGTCATTCAGCTAGCAGCCTCCAAATGGTGGTGTTCTTTCTTGCTTTCTTTAATTTATCTTGCTTCTGGAAAAGAAATTGGACCCTTCAGAGTTCAGAATAGTTCAGGACGAGTTTTTGCTGTGTCATTTGATCAGTGATATTTGCCCTGACTTATTTGCGCTGAACTTAATTATTCAACTTAGTTTTTAGCTCCAACTTGGACTTCTTCTCGGCCACCGTGCAGAACAGTACATCTGCTCAGGGATACCTCTGCACCATCTGTGAAGTGGATGTGCATGGAACTAGATGCCATCATAAACCTTGTTACAAAGAGGCTTTCCAGAAGGGTCTTCTCTTTTGTTCATGACATCTTGCTTCCACCAGGTTTCTGATCCTCTCAGATTAAGGGAATGCATTTGATTCAGTTCTTGTACCTGATCATTATCTGATGGATAATGAAAAATTTTGTTACTCATAACAAAAACAAAACAGCATGTTGTCCAGCATGCCCTAAAGTTCTGTATAATGCATACAAGTAGGCATAGTTAATTTTGTCTTTTTTCCTTGCCCTTTATTTCTCTGGAGTGTTAAGCAGCTTTAGGTTGTTTTTCCAGCTCTTCAACAACAAACGGCAGCAATTTCTCCAATGCTGTTATTTTTGTTCCTTTGGAGGAGCAGACTTAAAAAATCTTCTATTGAAGTTCTAATGAAAGGGCATCAGTTGCCCTTTTCCTTACTGTCTTCCAGAGCCATCTTCCCAGTCCTCTGTAGACTTCATTGACTCCATATCCATACTCAAAGTTCAGATGTGACCTTTATCTTTCAATCTCTGTCCATATGTTGAATACTAAATTTCTGAGCACTTGCGTACATGTGACCCCTGTCTTGCTTCCCCCGAGATTTTTTTCTTTTAGGACTGTCCTTCTTTTTGTCCTTCTATCTGTCATGAACATTTTTCCATATTTGTTCCCAACCAAAGCTTATAATTCATTACATTTCATTTGATCCTCTCATAGATTTTGCTTTATGCCATGATTTTCAGGCTATCAGTGGAGAAAATATAAATCCATTGGCTTCTATTGCTTTTTGCAGTCCCTAGAGAATTTTTTTTCTTCATGTATTTTCTATATCAAACCCTCTTTAAAATTAAACTCATACTATGTTTAGGAAACAATGACTTCAAAAATTACACTTTATCACTTCATATATTCTGCATCTACATCAAATGCCTTCAGTTTACGGATCATTGTGAAACATCAGGAATGTTCAGCTATGAAGTCTTTTCTACATGTACGGATAGGCTTGATAGCATTCCAGTTAATGACTACTAGTATTAGTATCTGGAAGGAAGTACAACAATGCAACTTCAGGCAAAACAATTTCAAAAGATAGGAACTTTATAGTAAGTTGGGGAAAAAAATTGAACAATCTGAAATGTATAATTTAGGATTTACTGACAAGTGTTTGTTGATTCTTGCTGTTCAGCTTTTTGTTTGGATTATAGCCACTGGACAATACAGTCTGCTTGGAGTTAAGCTGTTTAAACCAGTACCTAATGCTTTGTTAATTTTCCAGACAGATGGCTTATTTTAGTGAATCAGCATTGACTTCAAAATTTCATGGTGTACTGGCACTCTTCAGAGAGGAGGGGCTATGGAGAAAGGAATAATAGGAATTTTTAAATTAATCTCAGTGAAGTGAAGCAAATGGTAGAATAATTTTGAATCTGAAATTCCCAAGAACATGAAATTCCCATTTGCTAGTTTTGGGAATCCAGAAAAAAATCCTTAGATCCCTAGAGATCCTTAGTTTTCAGAGCTTCTGAAGTAAGAGTCTGTTATACTTTTTCAATGAGACTTGAACAGTGTAAAAAATGAGTCCACAACAGGAAAGATATTAGATACATGCTGATTTAAGATAAACAAGCAGTTATGTATAGGAAAGTCATAGTCAGAGTTAGTCATGTATTTGAAGAGAAAGGACTAGGATGACCTCCTAATTCCCTTCTATACAGACTGAAATAGGAATATGACTTTATGGTAAATTTTTTTTCATCTGAAGTAATGCTTAGCATAGCTTGGGAAGCATTTCCCAGGAAAATTAAATACCCTATGGAACTGACATCAGTCTGTTTTATTTGGACCCATACTATTTATATGTTTGTTGATATCTTTTTGAGGCATATGCAATGCTAAGTAATTTCTTATCAGCTGAGAATTAATTCCCTTCTTATTTTACAACTATCTGTCTCCTGCTATAACTACTGTGGTAATATTGTAAAAGTCCAGTTTCTAAGCTATTTTTGGTCTTCACTGTTTGGGTGATAGTGGCTTAAATGTAGTGTTACAGTTCTGCTACTGAATCTATTTGTTCCAATACTTTATGTTCTCATGAACATTTCCCAGCTTCATTCTGGAACAGTCTTTTGTCCCAGTATGACAGCTAAAGTTTCTTTATCCTAAATAACTGCAAAAAGTATCATCTTCCACAGCACCTCTGTGCTAGAAAAAAGCCTTGTACCAGACTATAACTGCAGCTTTTCTTCTGACTTGGTTTTTCATAGAAAGAATATATAGTTAATGCATTTAATTTCTTTTACTACATCCCCAATTTTATCTGATCCATCTTTCTACTTTCTGTCACTTGCTTTCTTCAATGTCTCCTCATATTCTCTCTGAATTTGTATCATGTCTTTTGCTATTGCATGGATACAATATGAAATGTCCCTGAATTAGTCCCTTAGTTCTTTTGCCAGTGTTGCACTAATCCACTGGTGATTTTATCCTCAAAAAAGAATAAAAAATATTTTGTACTGTGTATCTAGCATGCACTGTTTAGCTGAGTATTTTTTTTCTCTTTTTTCAGAACAGTTAATTTGTTTGTAGCACCTATTTGATCATCTGATCTTAAATGTTGCTTAAGTTATGTGTATAGACTCTTCTTATTTCTTAATAGCTGTGTTAGTATCTTCCAGATCAATACAAATTGTAGTTGGGAGGGTGCCTTAGGGCTGTGTTATTGACCTTTGTCATGACAAATTCACAGTAATTATATGGTTCTTCCATTTCTAGGTGTATTTGTGAATCTATCGGCCAAAGTCCATTTTCCTAAAACTTCTATATATTTTAAAGGAGCATATGAATCATGACAAATATGCAATACTCAGGAATGCCCCCAGCCTCTCAAAGAATTTCAGGTGCTGCATAATTTGAGTCATGGATGCATGTTCTCACCATGCCTAGTTTAGCATACTTAGGTGTAACAAAAAAAGCTTTTCAACTTCAGTGGTACTGTAAAACTTTTAAAGAGAAAATATTAAGAACTATCCTTATTCTTGACTGTTGCTTCCACTAAGGTCATCTTACCTCAGGCTTTTTGGATCCTTTCATGTCTTAAAGCATAGTGTCAGACTGCCTTACCTCAGTGAGACCTATTATCTCAGTAAAGTGAGTATCCATAATGATGCAGTATATTGACTTCAGTAACTTTAAAAAGCATGAGAGAACCTCTAAGTACTGTGAAGGATGCCAAGTTTCTCTGAATTCCAAACTTTATATGTTATTTATTCTGTAGTACTTTAGAGCTGAGGCAGAGATTTGTGAATTTGTGTTTGGGGTAAGTTACCTGTCCTGAATATGGCAAAATGTGATTTTATTTCCCACATTTGTGACCCATTACTTCAAAACTTGTGGATTTATATAGAGTGCAGACTGTTTCCTGTGTGGGGCCAGGAGTTGGACTCAATGATCCTTGTGGGTCCCTTCCAACTCAGAATATTCTGTGATATATCATTGCACATACTAATTTATGATCTTCAAGTTTTGTACTCTCCCTGCTCTTTTGTTAGTGTTCTATGAGTCTGTCAGTATGCAAATTAGTCTTGATTTCCCATACATTTTAAACAATTTTTGTAAGCAGCTTGTGAAATTCTCTAAATGTACCTTCCATAATGCATGAATAACTTTGAAACACTTGAGTTTTTCTCCAAATATCCTTTATTATGAATTCCTTTTGCTTACAAAAGTGTTTTACTCAATGGAAATGTCCAATACACCTTCAAAAAATGAAATTATCTATGTAATTAGATGTTTTTTCATGATCATGTACTGACATAATTTCTTACTTAAGTTGCACAGCTGGTTTTGGGTGAGGTGACAGAATGAAAATAAACATTAGGGCATATTTGTTTTTTTCTGGGATTATTTCAAAGTGTATAATTTTGAGAGGCATCAGTTAGATGGCAAAGCTAGGGAATTTCATCAGGCTGATTCAGCAGATCCTTGGTTCAACTACAGCATAGTCTTTTCAGTACAGCTGTAACTAAATGTTTGTTACTAGGTTACAGGTATTGGGTACTGTGGCCTCCCTTTAAAACATCTTATTTTCCAGCATTTTCATTTACTACAGTTTAAAACACTTATGTCCATTTGTCTCTTTTGATCTAAGTACAGCATGAAGATCATTCACTGGTGATACAAGTTCCATAGGTTATGTGAATTCTTTTAGCATTATGCCAGCCCTTTTAGCTGTGCTGTTTAATTGACTTTTCTGCCCTATATTACCTATCTTCAACGAAAATAGAGCTTTTAGATATGTTCACTCAAATGACAATTCAAGTAATATCTAATATGTCCCAGAGTATATTTTCTGTCACTTTTTGCATCAGTACCTAAAGGCTGTGATATTCTTTGTAGAGCTGGCTCTAAAATCTTAATTTTACCAGGTGGAGTGTCATCTCTTCCACCACACTTCCATAGCTTTCCATACTGTTGAAATCAGAAATTTCACAGAAGATACTGTACTCTGCCATAAGCAGTAGATGGGCTTGAGTTGCATACCTCTCCTTGCTAGATGGCTCCCATCAAAGAAGTTACCATTGTTCTAAAGTATTTGTCCAAAAAAGCACTCTTCTGTACTTTCTGGGAAATCTATGGTGCAGTTTTGTCTGTCTTCTTGTGAAACCAGCATGCCTGATGATCACGTTCAGAAGACTGCGGGATATCTGTGAATAGATTTACAGTAAATTTTACAGGTCTGCTTTAGCTTGTGAATTTTTAAACTTCTAATAAAATTGTTTATGTCCTTGTAAACAAGGTGAAATACCAGTCAATGGTGACTATGCATGTGTGAAAATTCTACTGACAGCCATAAAGTAGTCATAAAATGTAGGCTTGGCATAGCTTTAAAATCATTACAAGAAAAGTTAATACTGTTTGCTACTATAGCTATGGTCTTTACCACTTATATTGCAGACTTCAGAACTTTCTAGAAAGTTTCTGTTCTGCTGACACTGATGTTTATAATGTTGGTGTTAATTTTAAAGGCTAATGAGTGACTTTGACTTAGAAATATTATCATCAGAGAATTAACAAGGTTTTTTTACATTAAAACATTAGTCTGGCACTACCAGCCAAATGGTCTCTCTCATAAAAGCTAACTTAATCAGAGAAGACTCCTGAAAAATCTTGTCCCTGAAGAAAATAAGTAGCAAAACTGAGGTTACAGAGTAAACCACAAATCAAGCCAGTAGCATGGCTCAAAGACTAGTTGGCACAGCTGTAAACAGTAAACAGAAATTTTCTAAAAACCATTACAGCGATCTCTCTGTTTATAATGCAGTGTTTAAAAATTGAAACTATTGTGACCAGTTTAAGGGGAAAGCACAAATATGGAAACAGTCTTGTTTTCATTTCCACAAGCCTTATCTACCAGTTTGAAAAAGTATTTTCTAAATCATGGGAAAAAGATGAAAGACACTTATGTTTATGACAAGAGAAATTAAATTACATAGCAGTAGGAGTAATATTACCAATTTCATGCTTTTATCTATACTGCTTATCATGGATTGAGCTTCTATGTAATAAACATTGCAAAAGCACCAAAAAAAAAAGTTACCTCTTAAAAGGCTTACAATTAAGCCATTATGAACTCGGTTTGTGCAATTGTTTATTATTTGAAGTCTGATCAAAGCCGTATTCCAGAATTCTCTGCTGATTGTTCATTCCAGATGTGTGTTAGAGCTACAGCTGGGCAAGGCATGTGGCAGACTGTAAGACTGTTTGGTGTTTATATAATGTGTATATAACATACTAAATTAAATATTCCCTATTATGTGATATCTTTTCTATTGCTCAGATCAGCACCCATTGCAATAATAATTTCATTTCTAATTAAAATCTGCATAGTTTTGGTTGCAGATTTTTTGCCCTCTCTGTATGTGAGAATACACCTATTGATATATTTATCTTCAAATCTAATTTCAGATGGACTGAATATCTCAAACTGTTCTTTTCAATTCAGTGTTGTATTTCATCTATTGTATGAAAATCCAGAGCCATCTGCTCCCTTGAATTCAGCTGTGTGGATTTTTTACCTTGAACTGAGATTCTCACAGTGGGTTTTAATAGCTGTCGTATTGCCCACATTTTGTTGTGTGAAAGTAGGGTGTCTGTGCCACTACAGAGTTCGGTAGTTTTCTCCTTAATCTGCTTTAAATAAAAAAACTACATCCTTAACTCCTGTTAGTGTCCTCAGCTTTAGATACTGGAAGGCTGCTCTAAGGTCTCCCCAGACCCTTCTCTACTCCAGGCTGAACAGCTCCTTCTCTTACAGTCTGACTGCCTAGGAGAGGTACTCCAGTCCTCTGATCAGCTTTGTGGCCCTCCTTTGGACCTGCTCCAACAGGTCCACATTGTTCCTGTGTTGAGGACCCTAGAGCTGGATGCACTATTCCAAGTGGGGTCTCACCAGAGCAGAGTAGAGGGACAGAATCCCCTCCTTTTCTCTGCTGACCATGCTGCTTTGGATGCAGCCTGGGACACAACTGGGTTTTTGGGCTGCAAGTGCTCATTGCTGGGTCATGTAGAGCTTTGTGTCAACCAACACCCCAAGGTATTTCTCCCCAAGTCAAAGGTATTGATGCACCAAGACTGCAGTTCAGATAAACTGAGATGTGGAAAGCAAGTACCAGCTTCTCTTCCCCAACTTTGGAGCAGAGAAAACAGCAGGAAAGTTGGACTCACAGGAGCATTCTTGAGATAAAACTTCCCAGCTGAAGAGTGTACCGTGTACATCCCTCCTGTACTGTTATGGGCAAGCATAGAGTTGTGAAGGTCTGTAACTATTAGTCATTTTCTTTTTCTTTCCTTGAGATAAAAGATCTTTTGTGTTTTGGCAGTTACTGACTGGGAAATAGTTAATTTCGTCCTCTTCAGAAAAACATGGATAGGTAGGCAAGGCTTTACAGTTTGCTGTAAGGACTTTTTTAGAAATTCATTTCCTGCTATCTTTCAAATAAAGTCACCTCACAGAGGAGTCGCATGAAGTTTGTTTTTTTTTTCACATGACCGTTTTTGTACAAGTGAAGAAGGCGGCCACTGATGGGTTGTTATGGTTTGTTGTTTTTTTTTTTTTCAGACAGCATTCTTTTCCAGGGCAGTTCCATTTAAAAACATAAATATCTTAAGGATATGATTGCCTCAGTCAAACAATGCTTATCCCTGGAGCTAACATATGTTGAAATGCTTTTGCAGTGCTTAGCTATGCATGTCACTACTGAAGTGTCTGGAACTGAAAGCCATTTTTAAGATTTTTTTGTTTTTCTTTTTTTCTTTCTTGTCTCAACTGAACTTAAGATTCAAATGTAAACAAACACAGTGCTGACACTAAATTTGCAACAAGTCCCAAGAATACTTCAGTTACTTCAGATAGTTCTGTCTTCATCTTATTGCAACACCTCCACAAAAGCAGATCATGATTGATGTATTAAACATCTAGGGGGAAAAAATAGCTTCAATGCCAGTTATACTTGAGAAGAGGCAAAAGTATTTTGTTTTCTATCCAGATACTCAAGGCACTTTCTGCTCAAATGGCTCGACTCTTCTGGTAAACAAAGAATTCAAAATGAAATTCCTAAGACATGTTTTTTAGCAATAGTAACTGAAAGATTTCATGTCACTGTATCCACAAGCCTCCTATGCCCATGCTCCAGTCACTCAAATACATGGATTTATCTAAAATCAAAATTTATTCCAACACACTGCATTCCCCTTTGGCTTATCCTTAGCTGCTTGAATTGTCACAAAAGTCATATTAATAAAGGCAGCTGCTTTTCATCAAAATAAAGTTTGTAATGCTGTTTTTTGGGTACTGACAGGCCAAAGCTGTGCACATCAATTGCAGTCCAAAGTTCAGAAAGAAATTTTGGCTAAATTTTCTGAGATGTATATGCTTTTGTTGTTTTCAAGTTAATTCCCAGGTGGTTTTACATTTTACCCCACTTTTCAGTGTTTTTCATATCAAAGCTCTTATGAATGTTATGAAACAGCCAGGGTTTTTTCTGGTTTCTAAAGGCAAATGGGTGGTTTTTAAATGACAAATTTGGCCATTTCCAGCAAGAAAATAAGTTGACTGTTTTGTGTCAGTGATTCCTTTCCTTAATCGCATCTTTTAAGCTAAATGGCACTTTTTGTGGTGGTTTTTTTTCTCCCAATATTTCAAAGAGCGTGACTGTCATAAGGGAACATCATTTCTCTTCAGAAACGAGATGAGGTTGCTACCTCATGGACTGTCAAGCCAAATCTGCCTGATGTATATGCTTTGTGAATAATATCATTAACAACTGCATGAAGCAGAAAGTCTCTTTAGGCTCCATCTGCATTGTAGTTATCCAGAATGGAAAAATGTCTCAACAGTATTTTTAACAGTTTAGAAATGATTTAGCCACAGTGATTGCTGTCTGATTTCTGCCTGGCAGATAGCAGTGGCTGAAAAATTATCTATGACATTACTACAGCTTTTGAATACTGAATACAATGCATAAACATGACCTTAAAAAGAAAATTTAAGATGTTTAGGTACTTACAATATATATACTTTTGCACTTTTGTTTGTAGTTGGAATTTTTTATTTGTTCCACTCCTCTTCAACTGTTTAGTCTTTGGGTAATTTAGAAAGCAACATTTTAGCTCCCAAAATACTGGATATGTCAAATTCTGTAGGGATGAGAGAAAACAGCTGTTGTAAAAATTTCAGGGAGTCAGTCTTATCCTACCTAATGCAGGATCAGCTCTACTAATATGACCCTGAAACAGGATCTCTTCAGTCAACTCGTTACTGGATTTCAGAACCTTCCTGCTCAATTTTGTGCTGTAAGGTTATGGAATAAAAACTGAGTTTATGTTTACACATACAGGAACTACTTTCTCATTCTCTTCAGAGTTGTTTCTCCTCTTGCTTCTAATGACATGAAATTGATGAAGAGAACTCAAAAGTATCACCATCAATCTGTGAGGAGCCTGTCTTTGTCACATCTGTGAGGCATACAAGGGCTAAAAATACATAATCGTTTTTCCAATAACATAATATGAGAAATATTCAATTGCCCTTTATCTTTCACCCAAGACTTTGTGAAGAAAATTCTCAAAAGATTTTAACCAGTTAGAAATCTACTCTGGGTTCTGTGAATCATCTTATTGAGGTTTACGGCAAAAATGTCTGCATGTGTTGAAATGTTTAAAGTTTTTGAAGGCAAAATCTTTAATTTTAAATTAAATTATGTTTTATGCTTCAAGATAGATTATAATTTTGTGAAAAAGAAATAAATACTTTCTTTAAAAAAACTTTTGAAGTTTTTTTAAATTAAAAAGAGAAGGGTTTTTTCCTATAGCTTGAAAGCAGCAAGGTATAGCTTAATAATACTTCCATACTTGTGTGTTGAAAACAATCTTTATCTTCTTGCTGAAGTTTAGTTTGGTTTTTTTTTTTTTTTTTTTTTGCCTGAAAGTTGTTTCCAGCACCCTACTGATGTTAATGATCCATTACTCTTTCAGAAATCTCAGAGCCTAATTATGTAAGCATGGTAAGTTTGATATGTTGCCAAATTCAGATTTTGTTTCCTTTTTCCTGGTTTGGCCTTGTAGAATTTATTTATTCTTTGTAATCATGTCCAAGAAAAGCACCTTGGTCTTTTGATATTTGAGTAATGATAAGAGGTCCCAACCTTGGATGATACACAAGTCATTGTCTAGAACAGTTCAGTGTGCTTTTTGCAGGCAACATATGAAAAAAATTACAGAAAAAAAGGGGAAAAATATTTTTGATTGCTTTTCATTCTGCCGAGGATGGAAAGGGTAAATGCTGTTTCTTCTGTTGCAGTTTCTGAGAGATTTAATGTGTTTTGCGCATAAGGTAAACAATACCTGTGGAAGCAAAAATTTCTTTTCTACCTAACAAGTACTACATATTTTTTTACTGATTATAGGCTTGAAAAAAGTCTTCCAGCCTTTTCACATGTCTTGCCACTTTTCTTGCATAAAGTCCTCATTTTATTAGCCATGATTTTAATGACAGTTCTTCTGGAAGAACAACTGTAAAAAAATTCCTTGGTAGATATTTCTAATATTATTTAATCTTTTTTCATTTTCTGAAATCTAATTTCAGGTATTCTCTTTTGAAAAAGTTTTCCATCAAATTATGAAATAATAAATCTCTATAATTGAATCTAAATTTGTTTCAAAGGCAATATTAAGATGATGAAGTAGATTTTGGTTGACCCTTCATATTTGGAAAAGAAGAATGAATGGCAATATTAGAACAATCATGAATTATGCAGCAAGTCATGATACCCCTGTAAAACTTCAGATGCTTGAATTTGACTTACACATCAATCATTAGTAAAGAAACAGAACTTCTGCAGTTCAACCCCTAAGTCAAATTGTTCCTTTTGATCCATTTTTGGGGGGTATTTTCCTGAATTCTTAACCTTAAACATCTTATGCTTTACAGTCAGTGGACAGCTCAGCCCATTATCTTTGCACCATTCAGCCTGTCAGAATTCATTAGCATGCCATCTACAGAGAACTCCTTCTGCAACCGTTTGTTAATTCATCTACAGCACTCTGAGGAATTTTGTTAAAGAGCCATTTTAGGCAAAATGTTTGATTTATACTTCCTTTGGCATTATTTAGCCAAAGGTTCAACAAACGTCAAATTTTTACAGCTCACCCACACTTGGTAGGATTTTTTTCTTCTTGAGGTTTTGAAAGTAAAGTACTTTGGTAGCAATGATTCTGGAAGTGGGTAGATACTACAATAAAAATTTATTGCATCAAGCTGTTTTGAACATTTTTTCCCCTGTAGGGAATTTATCTTCAATTAAGTACACTAAAAATAATAAGTTGCAGTATCTTTCAATTGGGAAGCTTCATAAGAGACATTAATTATTTGATGTACCTAAAGCATATTTTTGTGAGATTGCTACAGGGCGTTGAAACTTTCTTATTTTGGAAAGCAATTTCTTCATTTTTGTTAAGCCTGACATACTTTTCTAAGAATATTTCCATGAGGATGACCGGCATCTTGTTTAACTGAAATGAACAATTTGATTTCATTCTTATATTGGAATGCCGAATACTTTAAACAATAATGGACTTCAGTATTGTATTTAAGTTTATAAATAAAATTCCTATAAAATTTTTTCACCATTTCTTGTTGCTTTCATAGGAGTGTCAAAGTAAAACAATTTGTCATATGCAGGAGTTCTTTCTCCTCTGTGAATATTTTCTAGGCCAAAAATGCCTTGACAATTTCCTGAACAAGGGATATACTGTGTTATATCAAAGAACTAGACACCAAAATGTCTACAGATTAAAGTACCATCCAAATTTGCTGTAAAGTAGCAAAGTACCTCAGTTAGGAGAACAGTATCAGAGGCATCTATAAAATCAATGGAAATGCGTCAAGAAAGCTGATCAGCTGAGGCAGAATTCCCCATCAGGTTTTTTCACAAAGTCTGAAATCTTCATAAGAGTGCCATACAGAAGGTTGATAATAATGAGCACTATTATGGATTTTCTGAGAGCCATCATTTTCTCATTAATGAAACATCTGGTTGCTGTTTGCTCCATTCCCCTAGTAACTATTTCTGAGTTTCAATTTGGTTACTGGGATAACTACTCATTCTTTAAAACATACAGTGTATCTGAAGCACTGAGAGGAAGAGAGAGGCCTATTAATTATAACAGAGAAGGAACAGAGGTTTCATTGAAAGGTATGAAGCTTCATTTTTCTCAAAAAATGCACAGCAATATGGAACATCATTATGAAGACACCAGAAGCCAAAACAATGAATGTATGTCTATGGAAGTTGGAACAGAGGTACAGAGGGACTAAGAAAAGAAAGACACAACTTCTTGCTTTTCTTCACCTTTTTTAAAAACTTGATTAGAAAATAAAATAATTGAGGCTGTCATTCTTATTTTTTGCCTCTGGAATCTGGGTATGCAGAAGTTAGCTTGCTCTCTTTGACAGTTAGCACATCTTTAGGAAAAAAAGCAACAAACCAATAAGAAATAAAGAAACAAAAATCCCCAAACTCAACCCCAAAAACCCAAACTCCAAGGGAAACAATGTTCAAAATCTGCCATTAACACAAATTTGGAAAAGTTACAGAAATTTAGTTATCTGAGTTAAATTTTGTCCAAAGGGTTAAATTTCACTAAAATAATGCCTGGAGAAAACAAACAGACTTCCAAATGTAGGCTCTTCTAATGAGAGCTGAGAAAAAGCAGCAAAATACAGATGAGTCCCATGTACACACAAAGGCTTTTATTTTAATATAACCGTACAATAGATTGTAAACTCTGTATGAATGTAAACTCAGTGCAGAAAATTAGAAACACTCCATTGTTTAGTCTGATCCTATAATATTTACCACTTGCTGGGTGCATTCAGAGAATGGATTCTCACGTCTGTGAGAAAATCTGATCACTATAGTGATGCTGGAAGTAGAAATTAATGGTTCTGTCTGTTCCCCAGAGCACCCCACACACACAGGAAAAGGCCACATGCAAAATATCCACTCTCAGTCTCTAGACCACGTGCCTGCTTTTCTCTGCTGACTCTACAGGACTCTCTTGTGATGGGTACAGATGGCAGTCACCTTGAATTGCTCTTCTTGATTTCTTGTATTTGGCTGCTCTAGAAAGTGCCAGGATCAATCTATGGCTTCACTGTATTATATAAAGCCTATGGAGACAAGCTTGGATGGAGCAGATCAGGCTCTGACTGCAAGTTAACAGATGCTGGCTATTCCCAGAAACCTTTACTTAGTAGTGAAGATTATTTTGATACATCTGAAGTTTTAGAACTTCTCCAAAAGTTAGAGATCCACATTATCGATACAAATTTCAATCTACGTCTTCTATAATTGCATTTAACTCAGTAATATGATGTGACTTTAACTAATCTGAAATTTCTGAAGATATATCTTTTCCCCACTTTCTTATTTTAATAAGGAATTAAAAGCCCATTGACATCAACAATAAAACTTTAGTAAAAATTTCAGTATGAGTTGGGTCTGATATTAGTTCTTCATTAGAAAATAATTTCAAAATAATGCATTAGGTTAGACTTTAGCATGTTCATATTAAAAAAAAAGGTATAGGTTAAAAAAATACAGTTTTTTAAATAAAAAAACGCATTCAACTCGTTGTCATTTCCACTACCAGACACTAGAGGGGAAAAATGTTCCATGTTTTTAGACCATTAAGATGCAAACTAAGATGTAATGTATTCCATTTTATGCATCACTTCTCAGAATAAGAATGCAGAGTATAATACATTTATTATAGATTTTCTATTTGTAGCAGGAAATGATTAATTATACTGTATTCATATTGTTATTGATTCACTGAATTAGCTCTCAGACATGGGGTTCATAACAGTATTTGTTACTAAATAGTCAGCTGGCATCAAGATGTGATATAGCCTGATTATTTAATCCTTACGGAGTACGAAAATCCATTAAAATACTATGTATTTTAATTATAACATAAGAACTTTGTCCAGGTGAAGGTAGCTGGTTCATTTAATTCCTATGTATGGATAAGTTCTTGTGAACCTGTTCATTCACAGAAACTGCATTTTCTCTTTTCTGTGAAATATATCCCAATTTTCACGAGCACAAAGAATTCTTCTATGTTTGTGATTCTTTCTTAAAACAAGTCTGACAAGTTTTATCCTTGAACTCCACACTCTTTATGTTCTGCTTTACAACAAAAAAATTTTGAATACTTAGAGCTTTGCAAAATCCAAATACTTTGAATATTCATATGAAAATATGTCTAGATTATATTACTATATATTTTTATATATCTAGATATAATATATAACTAGATTTCTAGTTGCCCCTGAAGCTGAGATCTGGGCATCCAAGTCCCTGAGGTCCATTTTAGAAGCTCAGACCAGGTTATCCTATGAAGATATCTCTTACCTTACTTACTTTGCTGACTCTCAGCGGGTTAGTTTTGGCAGAAGGTGCAGGAGTACTCCATGTAGGGCAGAGATGTGTGTTGTTGTGTTTTCATATTGATAGATGCAAGAAACAGAGTAAAAGGGAGGAAAGATAAATACAAGTGTCAGCCAGGAGAATTACTCAATATAATCGGTTACCCCTTGTCTGAGTGATACAGTACAGTGACAAATGATTCTGTGCTAGTTCTACTAGGTGACAAAAGATGAATTGACAAGTAAAGAATAATATGAACTTCTATTTGATACTCATTTGGTAGGTGAGAAGACAAGGCTGGAAGTACATTTCAGGGCCATGAAGGTAGAAAAAGGTGATCATAACAAGTGAAAGACTGACACCTTTCTCAAAAATTATTTGGCTTGTTTGTTGTTTATCAGGAGTCCCCAAATTTTTGATGAGATTATATTCTAAAGTGTAAATATATCTGAACATGAAGGAAAAGAGCTCTAAAACCACATTGGTAGGTTTAGTAATCTGGAAGTAGATAATTTTACAGAGAGAAAGCCAAATACAGGATTGACAGGATTCCCTACAGCTAAATTAAATAACTGGGAAGATTTAATGCCTTTATTTATTCTTCTACAAATGTAAATTTATAGAAATTTTCCTGAAAATTCCCTTAGCTATTCTTCAAAATTCCAGTGCCTCTCTCAAATTAAGGGCTTTATTTTTAATCAAAATGTGCAATTAATTAGATAAGCCAAAGCAGCACAGGTGTAAAAGTAATACATCTGTAATGGAATGATATATAAAAGGGAGCACTCCATATGTTTTGGACGGTTACATTCGTAATGTATAGCAAATGTGACTACTTAGCAAGGCTGAAACAATTTCCAGACTATGATTTCCAAAAATGAGTAGTTTGACTATCTGAACACATATCCATTGCTGATGCAGTTATTAAATGTCATCTTCAGTTTTAAACAATCTTAAATCACTCCCCCTTATATCAATGAGACTGATGTATGTTCAATAAGGGGAAAATATATTCCTAATGAATGAGAGTTGTCACTGAGATTTTTGATTATGTTAAATACTTTCATTTTCTACTGTTCTATCACATTGCTTTCTAACATTATTAGTCAACAACTTTGGCTGTTGAGTTATAATCAAGAAAATGCACCTAAAAACATCAACTTTGTAACAGAATCAGACTTCTGCCATAAACTAACTTGATATAAACTTAAACTTCTCTGATACTCCTAGAGGCCTTTATCACAGCTACCTCCATTTTATTTCTTGTTCTATATTTATACTGGATACAATTTGGCAACATCTACCTGTATAAAATATAATATATGTGTATTTAAGCATGATTTTTTAATATAAAGACAAGATTTTTCTCCTGTAGTTGCATAACTATACATAGACGCTTTTAAATTATTATCCTAGAAGGGAATAAAGAGTAGTCCCTGTGGAAGAGACTGTATATATTCAGAAAAAACTTCATTTTGTTCTATGTCTTCTAATTTTTCACCTATTTCATAAGTGCAGTGTTTTTCCAGTATTGAAATTGTAACCAATAAAGTTTTTGGTACTGGACTCTAAATTATGCCAGTTCTTAATCTCTAGAAACATTTATGTGTAATTTAGAAGAAAGAGGAAAATATATTCTGTTAATCTACTAACAAAGATTAAGTGCAATTCAAGCTGGATTAGCCTGATGTACTCAGTGTCAGTCCTCCTGTTTTGTAGTACTACAGATAATCCCTAGAGGCACAAAATGTTACTGAGAGAATTAGCAGTACAGTAGCTGAGAATTGGTACAAAAAGCCAAAATGAAAGATCTGGCATAGTCTTAGTTTCTTCATGTTTCCTCTACAGTCTTATTTTCTTTCCTGTTGCAGCAATGTGACATATATACATGGTCCTCTAATATCAACCAGCTCTCCTGGACCATTCTGCTGTCCAGGGCCATATCCTCTGAAAAGGTTGAAATGTAGGGCTGTGATCCTGCTTTTGTGCCTAACTCTTCTCTTAGGATCCTGAACTCCACTATTTCATGTTCAGTGCAGCCAAGGCTGCCTCTGACTTTCAAGTTCCTCATAAGTTCTTCCTTGTTCATAAGTACCAGGTTCAGTGTAGCACCTTTCTTGTTGGCTCCTCAATTGCCTGTGCCAGGAATTTGTCTTCACTGCTCTCCATAAACCCAGGCTGCTTCAGTTCTGTGTTATCCTTCTGGCAGGTATCAGGGTGGCTGAAGACTTCCTTGAGAACTAGGGCCTTGTAGAAAGTTTACATCAGTGTCAAATTTGATTGAAAAGATGAGAAAAGGGAACATCCAGACAGGAGTGACTTTAAAGCTTGTTTCCTTTTTTTTTTTTTTTTTTTGGAGGTTTTATAATATTTAAAAAATATCCTTATTTCTATTAAGAAAAAAGGATTTCTTAATAGTTAGAATCCAAGATTGATCCTTCTGTTAGGATATTTATTTGTCAATGAATTTTAGCTCATCCTGTTTTTTCATCTCAGTATGACAGCAAAAGATTACCAATAGGTATAAAATATGGAAAACCATCCAGAAATGTTCAATTTTGTCTTCTTCATGTAAATGGAAAATTTTTTTTCCTCTATTCTCTCTTGTACTGTCATTTTAGTTCTAACTCAACAACCCCAGGGTAGTGCCTAGTATAACAACTGGGACATTTTGGCACCAGCTGCTGAGAGAGTAAAATAGTAATTGGTGGGTAATATTTGTAAAGCCACCTCAAGCTGCTAGATGGCCAATTCCAGTTAAAATTGGTAGAAAATATAAGTGTTAACATTAAATGCAGCTTTGAAAACCTGAACTAAAGTTATTAAAAAAGGCTATGATTGAATCTGCTGCAGCTTCTTATCCCTGTTGTCTCTTGTCAAATCATTACTAAACCCTCTCTTCAAACGGGATGTGTTGGCTGTGTAACCTGCCTACACAAACACTTCTGTATGAACAAAATTAAAGTCCACATTATGCATATTCCTAGCGCAGCTGGATGATCCTTTCTGAGATCTGTGTTGTACGTTGGGGCCATTTCAGATGCAGCTAAATTGACTGCAGACTCTGTTCTAGCCAGTTCCCCACAGAGTAGTAAGAATCAAAGTCATCTCTGTGTCTCGACTAGCAAGTAGTTTAAAAAGTACTTACTTTATAAATGTACAGCCATCTTTCCACTGCAACTCACAGTGCAGGAAACATGTTTGCTTGCTCCTTATAATAGATCACTGTCAAATATTACAGACAGCTTTCACGATATCGTACTTTAAAAAACGACAGTAAAGATTCATGCACTGGGTCGCTAGCTCGTACACTTCTTTGGTCAGTTTCCCTGTGGAGATTATTCTGGGGCAGATTGTTCTCTTGTGAAAATTCTTGTGTCCAACTGGAATCTTCCCAGAAGTAACCTGTACCCATCACCCCTCATATTTTCTATGTGACTCTGTGTAAAAAGAGAGTTTTCTTAGACTTTAAATACAGGAACGTGGTGATAAGGTCTTTTCAATCCTTCCTCTCTGAAGGCTGAACAATCCTGGTCCTGTCAGGTTTTCCTCACAGCCTTCCAGTTGTTTAGTCATCTTTGTGGCTCTTCTGTGGACTCTCTCCAGCCTGTATGCATCTTTTTTGTATAGTGAGGACTAAAACTGAACAGAGTATTCCAGGTGTGGCCTGACAAGCACTGAGCAGATTGGCACAATGATTTCTCTCTCCTTGCTGGTGATGCCCTCGTTGGTGCTACTCAGCACCCTGTTGTCTTTCTCTGCTGCAGCAGCAAACTGTTCACTCATGTTGAGCTTGTCCAACAGACTTCAAATCAACAGAAGCAAAGCAACCATTATAATCATCAATCCAATGCTGATTAACTTTTAAAGATGGACTGCATTTAGACTACAGATGCAAGCATTATGAGAGAGCTGCACTGTGTTCAAGCCATTAAGTTACTACTTTACTAAAATGTTTTTTGTGGACTAATTCAAGGATGCACATATGAAATGCTAAATTTACAGATTATTGGCTCAGAAAAGATTCTTGACTTCAATTTGGACACCCATCTATTTCTCAAAAAAATTTTTTTAAGATGTCATTACTACTTTTTACTTGATTTATCTTTGAGTATTGGATTTTGAGAGCAGAATGGTTTTTAATCTGATTTGAAATTAATGGAGCTTGACAGGCATGTAAATACTGTGTGTAGTTTACTGCATGATAAAAGTACCTAGGGTATGGTTCTCTCATTATATTTTAATCCACACTTGAAAGCTATCTAAAATATTTTTAAAAACATATTTCAAATGTAAATTTAAACTTTGTGAAGCAACAGAAATCTTCTCTATGGCAACATTATTCACTGGATTAATGCCATCCTTTAATTAAACATCATTCCTAATGATGACTTTGGCTGGCTCTTTGCAGAGTTTTTCACAAGATCATAGCTCTCAGAAAGTCAGTGGGCAGAATTATGGAGTCCAATATGCAAATTCAGATTGATTTGATAATTTTGTCTCAGAAAAACTTAGAAGTAACTGAGGATCTTGAGAAGTTACTGTCCTCAGATGTGACTGATTCCAGAGCCACCTTTTGCATACAGATATGATCTGAACCAGAGCCAAAGCTTTTATCTGTACACTTTCTAGCTTAATGGAGAAGGAAAGTGTTGAGCAGCTTAAGTTAATTTCCTCCAAGTCTGATCCCTGTCTATATCAAATAGTTAGCAATATTGGCTCATATTCATGCTTTCAGGACTCTGAAGAACTTACCTTTTCCTTCTAAGCAGATCTTCTTACACTGAGTGATTCTGATTTAGCTGACTACAAGAGCTGTTTGCTATTTTCAGTGTATGACACTGTTCAAGTTCACAGTCATCTACCAAGAAAAATATTGATGATTAGCAGTAATAGCTAAGAAAATAAAGATTTTTTTTCCTAAATTGTAATATAAACTATCTCTTTTGCAAAATTATTTTAATTCAAATATATAGAGTAAGATCTGAACCAAAATAAAATGTTGCTAGCAAACAGAATTCCAGCCGATGACAGTTACAATATCCCCTTTAATACTAAAGTATTTTTATATGTGTAGGATATAATTAAAAATTATTATTTCACAGACCTGTAGCTCAAACAACTGGCCAGAAATTTAACGTATGCTGAACTTCTATGTCCCCCAATATCATAAGATTTTGAATACCAGAAATAAATAGACCTCTAAAAGCTCAATGTTTCATAAAATATATATCTGTTCAGGTTATAGAACTGAAATTTGTTCCTCTGGTAAACATTGTAACTTCTGAAGTTTTACTTATTACAGTAGATAGCATAGGTCATTATGAATTGAGAATTACACATACTTCATTTTTTAGTCCTTTTTCTGTTTGTGCATATTGTTCCTAAAAGATCTAAAAGCCAGAAATGTGGATATCTTGCACCATGATGGATGAGGTGATTTAAAGAATATTCTCACCCAGTCTGCACATACAAAGAGCAGTACAGATGAGAAACAGGCCACAGAACCAGTGGATTATTTATATTCTCTCTGCTTTCTGAAAATGTGACATGCACAGATCTTAAAATGCTCCTGCTATTGGATGTTAAGACTGATTTTGCTTATTAAATAAAAGTTAAAAACTAAACTTGTTAAGGATATGATCATAATTTTTAGTAAGAGTTTCTATTTTTATCAAGGTTTTATGCTGAATTAATTGGAGAAATTTCAATATAATAAAATTGGGGGGGTTTAAAATCCTATGGGAGAATAGTAATGACTGATTTTAGGCCTTGATAAGGACACATTGTCAAATGTATATGACTAAATTTGAGAAACCACTAAATAGATTTATTCTCAGTGCCTGTAACCGTGTATGGTTTCCTCAAAATTGCTGTGATTATGTTGATTAATTTAAGCAAACATATTCAGACCTAAAGTTTTCCTCCAATACAATCACAAGAAAATACAGAGAAATGGCACATAACAGTCATTTCAATTTGCCTTCCATTTACCAGATGGTGAACACGTATCCAGTAAAAATACTTCCCCTACAAAGATCATTGCAGTTACAATTTATCTCGTACACAGAACCCTTTTTAGAGAAGGTAAGATGAATGCATCTGAGCACAAACACTGTCCCTTTCACTTTTTATGTTCTTTTATAGTTGGCCTTTGCCAAAGGAATACAGGGTTATAACTGGAAGAGTCATTCAAGCTACTAAATCTAATGTGTAACTTGCATTCATTCTTAAACACAACACAACTGAGAGCAAATAAGACAATTCTATTCCCAGAACAGTTAACTTTGCTGAAGAAAATGTCAGACTTGACAGATTTGTTAACTTTGGTGACTTCACAAACACTTAATGACACAAAAAGTGTTTGCCAGTTAGAATAAAAAATTACCTGAAAGAATGAAAGTAGGTTTAATGGTAAAGTTTTGATAAAGGACAGAAGCATATTTTTCATTCTTTCAAATATTTCATGGTTCTGATATTTTTATAGAAATTCTTGTACAACCTCCATGAGACATTGCCATGTGTTTATAATGTCAAGATCACCAGGATAGGGTATTTATATTATCATTTCTGAAGATTTCCAGCAGCTATATAAGAAACACATTCAAATTCACTGTAGTTTACACTTGCCACTGGCAAAGGCACCAATTTTTTATTAACTTCATGGCATAAAATTTCAGGACAAAAAGCTGTCCATCACTTAGTGATAGACACTAGGATATCCTTTCATGTATCTACTGGACTAGGGATTATGAAACCTTTTTCTTCAGAGGCTGTCTTTTCCCATATATCATCCAAAATCAATATATCTTTATGAGAAAGAAAATAAGCAAAAGGATTGGTCATAATGTGATTAAATTACCTTCAAATGCCTCATTCTTTTTGTTTTTGGAGCATCCATGCACTGAAAGCAGAGCTTGTCATTTAGAGCTAGCATGTCCTCCACTATTTGTGCCTCAAACTGCAGGAAGAAGAAGGGGAGAAAAAAATCAAAGACTAGAGGAGGAAGCAGAATAATAACAATAATAAAAGCCAGTATAAGTTTGGAGGTGATCCATCACTTTACTGTCTATAGAAGTGACATATCTTCAATATCTTCTTCTGGCTCAGGTCAGGCTGGACATGACCACACTGCAGCTCTCTTAAGATTACTGGAAGCCCAGAATTACTTACAGCCCTATCCTAATGAATGCAGCCATTCTTTTGAAAATAGAAATTTTGTTTTTCTGACCTTTTAGCAAAATCTATAACACACAAAGTTGTCTGTACTAGGTGCTAGGTTTTTTGAATTAAACTTTTGATCCAGCCTCATAACTGTAAGATTTTAAAAAAATAATCCTTTTGCTCAGAAAATGAAGGTAAGGCTCTACAGCAAACACTGATCCTATAGTATAGCAAGGCAAAACATCACCCATCAGCCTAAAAGACACTTAAAATAAGAACTTAATTAATTATTTTTCTCTGAAATATCTCACAGACTGAGGGACATGTCTCCATAATTATTTCCTCTTGTCTTTTATGTGAGAGTTTTCCACACAGAATTTCAATTTATTTCTGCACACATAGTTCAGCCCAGACAGTGAAAGATTTCTGCTTTCTGTAAAAAACATTTTTGTTTTTTTATTTAATCTTTGTTGTGAAAACCAAAGTATTGAGATATTTGGTTTTTTTACCCTTGAATTTACTGCAAAGGATTATTCAGAGCCTTATGTGAATGAATCTATTGGGTCACTTTTATTCATCTTTAAACATGCTTAAATGCAAAGAAATTAATTCAGTCTTCAGAACAGTTAACTTTACAAGGAAATAGGTTATGCCTGATTTTTTAATTTTGGAAACTGAATCATAATGAATTAGTAAATAATATTATGAAAAAGTACTGTGTTAAAATAAAAACCCAATCTAAGCCCGCCTTATACTTTTTTATAATGATGCTACTTTTTCTGGTTTTGAATTTTAAAAAATTTACTTTTATTGCTTATTAGAATTTTCTGAATATTGGAAAAGCATTGCTTTGATATCACTATACTCTAGGTTTTTTTTGAGGGGAATGAAATTACTCCTTGAAGGGCTTGATTGTGTGCAATAATAATAAGCATGAGTGATAAATACAGGGTGTATTCATGGTGGTTTGATAATTCTGCTAGATTTCTGTCATTGGCCCTTTTGGGGATTTGGATTTCTTCTCATTTCTATGAAACTGAGTAATCTCAATAAGCAAGGTTCTGTAGGGAGCACTAAAAGGTCACTATATAATTATGTGTTCCCAGTGAATCATTTTATTTATGAACAATGTGCTTATAAGTTATAAAAATACTAATGCACTCATTTAATACTATAAACCCTAGTCCCAATACTCTATATTTGTACAAACAGCTGAAATAGATGTGAGGTTGATTTGTAATTTGAAGCCATGTATAGCATGATTTTTAAAACTTAAATCTTGAATGGACTGTAATCAAATTTACATCAACAAGTAAATTTTTATTATGAACTAGAGGCAACAGCAGTTTAAAATAATCTTCACTATTTGTGGAGACACAAATGTATGACAGTGCCTACTTTTTTCCCACCATATAGCTAAGATTGTTTCTAGTTTTTTACAGCCTGTGTTTGTTCTACCTATATCTTTTGGGGGACTTCGACTTGCTAGATATCTGCTGCAAATACAACACAGCAGAGACGAGGCAATCTGGAAGGTTCATGGAGAGTATAGAACTGCCTGACACAGCTCTAGGTGACCCAGCCAGTGGAGGAGCCCAACTAGTGGGTGCTGGATATGAGCCAGATGAACAGGAGCTAGCCGTGTGTCCAGGGGGCCATGGCCAATGGTATCCTGGCCTGTATCAGCGACAGGGTGGCCAGCAGGACCAGGAAAGGGATTGTCCCCCTGTACTCAGCACTGGCGAGCCTGCACTTTGAATCCTGTGTAGTTTTGGGCCACACACTGCAAGAAACACATGGAGGTGCTGGAGCCAGTCCAGAGAAGAGCAACAGAGCTGGGAAAGGTACAAGTCTTATAGGAGAGACTGAAGGAACTGGGATTGTTTAATCTGGAGAAAAGGAGGCTCAGGGACAACTTCACTGCTCTCTACAACTACGCAAAAGGAGGTTGTAGTGAAGGGGGGTTGATTTCTTCTACCATGTTTCAAGTGAAAAGATGAGAGCAACTGGCCTTAAGCTGTGCATGGGAGGTTCAGATTACATATTAGAAAGAAAAAACAACCCACTGATAGAGAAGCTGGGCATTGGAATAAGTTTTCCAGGGAGGCGGAGTCACCATTTCTGAAAATATTCAAGACACATCTGAGTGTGGCACTTGGGGATACAGTTTAGAGGTTATTATGTAGTGCAACATTTATGATTGGACCAGTTGAATTTGAAGGTCTTCTCCAGCCTTGATGATTCTGTGATTATGTGATCTGCATGAGCAAAAATAGGCTAAAATGCACAGGATAGTAATTACTCCAAAATAATAAAATTTTTGCTATTATTAAAGGACATAGAAGTTATATTTCTGCAGTTTATGGTAAAAATCACAACTGCAATACTAACTAATTGCATGAACATTTGTTCAACAACCATTTTACTGTTGAGATGTGGTAGAATCCGAACATGAGGAGCTGCATTTCACAGTGAGCCTGGCTGCTCTTGTGCTTCATATGTGAAGAGGCTTTCCAAAATGCAGTTCCCTGGGGCAGAAGGGAAGTGGAGCAAGTCTCTCCCCGTCGTCCTATCAAAAGTAATCCATTTTCCTGCCCATCTCTCCAGGCTGTCAAGGCCCTTCTGAAGGGCTGCACAGCACTCGGGGTTATCAGCCACTTCTCCCAGCTTTGTGTTCACTGAACTTGCTGGGAGGCATCTGCCCCTTCATCCAAATCATTGATGGATAAACAATATTTGGTTTGCTCCTTTGATACTGGTCCTACTTTTTACATCTCACATTTATACATCCAATAAATATCTCATATAAGTACTTTCCTATGTTGGAAGAATAAGGTTGGATGTGTTTGTTCATTTGTTTGACTTAGTAGTTTGGCATAGATTTTTAATTTCTTTGCAGACTTGCAAGAGACATTTTCAGGGAATGCCTTTAGAATGAAAAGTCTCCCTTAAGTCTTACCTTTTTCCTCACTCTGCTTGCCACATGTTTTTAGTAAAGGCATATGTGGGTGAGGTTTATCTCCCAGAAGACAGGAGAAATGACTCTCCCTCAGAAGCAGCTGAGCCAGATCAATAAAAGCAAGCACCAGCCAACAGGAAGATCAGGCACAGGAAGGCATCAAGAAGAGAGCTTGCAGCTACAGCAGAAACTGGGATGGCTGAGAAGAACAGAAACATATCAGGCCTAAGAAATGAGAAGAGGACCACGGGAGACCATCAAAGTATGAAACCGAGAGAAATCAATCCTGGAAGAAAGGAGGTGCCTTAGAAATACAAAAAATGCAGGGAGAAACTGGCTTGTTTTTGTTGGTCTCTGTCAATAAAAGACTTAGAAGGATTTTTTTACCTGTTACCAAAATAATTAACTACTAATTCATGAACTGACCAGGTTTGCACAACACAAATGAAAGTGTTTAGTCTTGAGTGAAGACTTTTCAGATGTTTAGGGGAAGCCTTTCTGCTATTAGTTTAAAAAATACATTAATGTACTAAAGCAGACATTTTTTGTGCTCACACATGGAAACAGCTAAAGTGGTTCTTGGAGGAGCTCAAGTTGTCTTTCAAAAATTTTGAAGAAATCTTTTCACCTACAAAGCTAAATAACAATCTTTCTGAAACTAAAGTAAGAAAATTTAGGCAGTTTTAGATGAGATGTGAAAGAAGCTTCCCCCCCCCCCCCCCCTTTTTTTTTTTAGCATTCAGTCACCTGTAAAACATTTTACTAAGAAATTGTTTAAAAAATGAGATGATTATTCCCTAATAGAACAAAGTAAAGAAATTCAAAGCTACTGTTCAGTGCTGTCTGAAGATAAGGCTTCCTTACCACTCATTCTTCTTCACAGTAAACTTCAGGTCAAGTTTTGTAATACAATATAAGTACATGTCATCTTTGACATACAGTAATTGTACAGAACTTCTGCTTTTTGGCATCCTTTCAACATAGAAATACTTTTTATTAATATTCATTGAGATAGTTATCCCATATTTCTTTGGGTTTCTTATTTTTAGTTTCATAAGTAGTAGTGTTGACTTCTGGTTTGCTAAATTTTGTTAAATAATGAAGTATGTTGGCACACAAAAAGCTAGTGCCTAAAAAAAGATGAAGAACTGAGCAGTAAGGTTCAGAGGAGAACTGGAAACGTTTTTACTGAATATTTAAAAGGATACTATCTTTAGCTGTCTATATATAGCTTTTCAGCTTGCTTAAAAGCTTTTTTTTGGTAAGATTCTTGCTAACATTTAAACAAAGATAGAAAGGAGTATAAGAGAAAAAAATAGGCATTAGAAAAAGAAAGGAGCTCCACAGCCAAGATATTATATACATAACATTATGAGATTAAGATTATAATGGTGGTATAGTTTTCCAGATTTATCTTATTTTCACACAGTGAAAGGGCTCACATTTTTACACTGGAGGTATTGAACTTAATTTTACAAATTGTGTTTGGTTTCTCAAAGTGCTCAGTTAGGGTGTTTCTGAGTCATAACAAAAATCAATGGGTACAAATAATTCAGATGAGATATCATAACAGAGCTTTTAAATGCACCCACACTGAAATTGCTATAATACAAAATCCAATACTTTTGACAGCAAGTGTAGGTTTCAGCAGTTTTGTATTATTGTGCTGGACAGTCTTGTGCAACATGTTAAGTAACAACACTGAGTGATAAGTTCTGAAGACATATGTAGGTACTGAAAGTCAACACCATTTATATATTTCTTTTGTATTAGCTAGTGCCATAGACTCATGGTTTTTTGACTACATTCACTGATAAACAAGCAGTTTAGTCTTAAGCAATAAAAAAAAGAAATGCTTTCTGAGAAATTCTACACCACTCTTCATGAAAGAAAAACCCAGAGAATAGGCAAATAACTAAAACAAGATGGAGAGGAATAACAATTCAATAATACAATGACCCACTTATTTCCTCACTTACACTACTTCAACTTGTCAGTGGAGTTAGCTGAATCATTATTTTAGCCATATGTTTTTTCTTTTCAAAAGCCTACTTCTAAGAATTCAATGGTTTGGCAAATTAATCTCTATGCTGAATTATATGTCTCCATGTAAGAGAGCCCTCAATAAAGAACTTCATTTAATACTGTTAAGATAAAAGGCACAAATCCAAACCCCATTTTATTTCTAATAAGCATTAAATGTGAAACTCATGTATTTTCTAATTAAAAAATCAAGGGGATATTGAAAAATTTTGGACTTCTCTGTCAGTAGTTGCTAAAGAGAAGAAAAATCCTTCAAGTTGACCTCACTTATGTAAGGTAAAGTGTCAAAATACCTGAAATATTCTATGATGTCAAAGGGTAATCATACATCACTATTTCTCTAAAATAGTTATTGCTTGAAAATTTTATTCTGTGCTGTATGAAAAATCCCATCATGCAAGGATAAAGAAAAAAACAAAGAAACAATAAATGAGGTCTCCTTTTTATGACTTCTAAAGATCTGGTCAACCCAGAGCCAACTTCTGTGAAAGTTTTATCATTCAGACTGATAGCAAAGAATAGATCATTCAGCTAAAATTTAAGTGGAGATATGTTAATTACCTACAAGTATAACAGTGCATCCAGCTGCAGAACAACTAGGTGATGTGCATGATCATCAGTACTTCTCATATCATTGTATACTGTAAAGGTATTGGCATGAATTTAGGATAGCTTAGTGTTTTTGCCTGCAGTTAAGTCACAGTGTCTAATTTAGGCTGTCTAGAAGAAATACTGAAAAAAAGTTCACATCTCTATTTGTCTGAGGAATTACGGGAAAAATTACTTAAAACTATTTTTTAAAGTTCTGCAAAATCTATAGTCAGCTTGTGCCTGTTCTTTTGTCCATTCTGACAGTTGCTTTTGTAATGAAGAAACTAAATTGTACAAAGATAAGAATCCCAGGGAGCCTTAGAATAAATGAAAATGTTTTTGTAGTCATTCAAATGTCACAAGTGTTAAACTTTATCTTAAATTCTTTATAGACTGCTGCTACTAGCAATGAGGATAACATTAGAAAACTGAGAAATTTATTCATTCACATCTATTTTAGTTCTATTAGAGGACTACAATTTAGATCTTTAGGTTAAAAAAAAGACAAAAGCAAGGGGATTTAGGTGCAGATAAAATGTATGTTTCCAAATTAAAATACAGATTTTAGTTAAGATACTACAATTTCTTCATTCTTTCTCCTCTAACATAAAATTTTAATTGTAGGTTTAATCAGTAGCGTATTTTAAAGTACACATCTAAAATAAGCAAACAAATATTGTTTCTGAGTCAATTATACTGTGCAGGAGCTAAAAAATTATGATTAATGAATCAGGGCAATAATGAATAAACTACATTCTTCCTTATTTTCTTATGTATTTCTATTATTAATTTCTTTATATTTCTTCTTCCTTAATTTCTTAAAATTAATTTCTTGTAAATCTATCCTAGATCTAAATGAATTTTATTTTGAATCATACAGGGGGCAAAAATATACTCCTCTAAGCTTTTGATAGATTTAAATTTCCAGGGCTATCATTTTGATTGCTTGCTGCAACAATCCAGAATATCTGCTAACAAAAGTTGTCTGCTTTGTTGTTTTGTCATATTTTGAATTTACCTGACTCAGTGTAACCAGTTTAAGATCTAATTTGTATTTCTTACGATATTTTTTACCCCATTGTGGACAGTGCAGAACCCTGCAGTTGGTGTGGGCTCCCATCAAATTACAAAAGCATGTGTTAAGTAAAGGTTTCTCCTGGCAGTCTGTGGACATACACAAGCAACAGAAGAAGGAGGGTAGTGTAGGTATCTAGTGTTGGGTTGGAAGAGTGTATTTTGGTCCAATAGCTGAAGCAAATTTCACAAGGTTTAAAATATTTTTGCAGAAGGAACTACACATCTTGGAGTCTTCACTCTCTTTTAATCCAGAGCTGTTTCCCCATACCCTGTTTCCTTGACTTGACTGTCTGTCATAAAGAGGAAAAGACAAACAGTAGAGAAGATGGGAATTAAGATCCTTCACCTTGCTGCCATGCGTATGGAGGTTCCACTCATTTGCCCATCTTTCAGTTTCCACTGGTAATGCATTTCTGATGGTATAGAGCAGCAAGAATTCTTGATACCATCTGTTGCTTTCATAAACAGACCCCCTAATATTGCAATTAAAATAGCACTTATTCTGGTGAATTCCCCATGGTACTGCCACCATTTCACTTGCTCAGCTCTGGTGTGGAACCATTCAACTTGACTTTTGCTGTAGCACTATAGAGAAAATGAAGAACTGAAAGGAAGGGAGGAAGAATTGGAGTCACCTGGATCTGTGACAATGGCACAGTGGAATACACTCTAAAAATCATCAAACTCATAAAGTGGGAATGAGTATGATAATCATCTGTACCTTCTCACCTTTTTTAGAAATTTGGGGCAATGAAGAAGAGAGGAAAAGAGGGGAAAACATGTAGGGAAAAGGCCTCTTTGAGAAAGAGATGATTTTGGGTTTTTGGCCAGTGAGGAGAGAAAAAAACATGGTGATGGAATAAATATGAAAAGGAAGAAAAGGAAGAATAGAGAAATAGATAATGGATACAGAAGGGGAGAGTAAACACATGTGTGTAGCTATATGAAGTGACTTTTTCTATAATGCTATTTTCCACTTTCTTGGCAGGTGTCTTACCACTGCTGATTTTAAGAGAAAGAACTGGGAAGACTATTTTATGAGCTCATTTTACTAACTTTGCTGTCTACTGTCTACATTGTCTAAATGACCAGCTATAAAGTTATTAGTCATAAAAGAAAGAAAATGGATTATTTTGTCCTCTTGGGAGTTTTTTAACTTCTTTTTCATCCCATGAATAATTCTGGACAAATTCAGCCACAAAATCCTGTTACATAAAAGTGTGACTTTCAAAGAGATTCTGGAAAGTGATTTTGTGTTTGCAATGTTTTATACAGTATAGAAGCCTTTCTTGTCAGGCTGTCCTGTCAGTTATGTGGTTGCAGCTTCACTCTCCTGTTTTCTTCTACTTGTTTTCTCAAAATACATATTAGAATTTGGAAAGGAATAGACTGCATCTTCACATTTTCTAGCATCAGTCCTGGCAGATCTGTGAGATTTTGTACAGACACAAAACATAATTATATTTCATAAGCATCCATCTCTGCCTTTTCCTACATTCGAACTATATTATTACTTTTATTAATCTGAGCTCTGATATTACTGTGAACAGTATAATTTTTGTCTTTCCATATATTTCCAGTCTGTAGTGCAAATACAGTTGAAGGGGGGATAAGTACTCTTACATTGATTCTACTGTGATGCAGTTCAGTAGCGTGATCCTCTGACATCAGCAGTATTGTTATTCTAATCAGTTTCATACAGCTTGCTGAACCTCAGTGTTCTGTAACGTCTAGGCAATACCTTCTTGGGGAACAGGCTGTCCACAGGATTTTTTTCCTCACAAATGAATCACAAAAATTAGAGATAGAAAAGATCAAGTCAGAAGTGGTAATATAATTCCCTTCTGTAAAAGTGGATAAGTTATTCAGGCAAATCTATTTGATCTCTGAAATACTGTCATCATGATAAAAGAAGCTGATGTTCAAAGGGGATAGATGTTCTGACCTTGAAAACACACCCACCCAGTGAACTGCAGAAAGAACAGGCCAGCTAGATACCAGAGCCAAAACCAGGGTCACAGAGCTTGAGACATCCACCACTATGTCTGCCTGCCCTGGATTCTAACTTTCACCTGCAAGACAGCAGGATTTGTTGATTCACTTCAATGTCATTACAAGCCTTCTTGATATTTTATGTTATGTCTTAGCTCAGTCTTGGCTGGGTGACAGGAGTCACTTTTATCTTTTATTTCTATGTTTTAAAAATATAAAGCCCTATGATAGTGCCAGTTTAATAGTCTTGTTACCAAGGTAAATATGTATTAACTGTGATAAAATTTTAGACATTTCTGTAAAAGAAAGGAAGTCTTGTTCAATTTACTGCTGCTTCTAAAGCAAAATATCTTGGACATGAACCTACTATGTAGAATCTCAAAGCAAAATATTTCATGCCACTGCATAATGTAACAGAAAGATGAGTGTATCCTGAGGTGCACTGTAGCTCTGAGAGCTATTTAAAGTACTTTTTAAAATGGCATTTCTTAAAAGTTGTTAAAAAAGACCCAGACCCTGACCACTTTTAGATTTTTTAAGTTCAATTTCACAAGAGATCTTCAGTCAATGTCAACTCCTGTTTAGTCCTGTGTTGGGTGCCTAAATGGCCAATGGTTGTCTAGGCCTTTTCTTTAATGCTGCTTTTCTCAGGTGCTTTATATTTCATGTCAGGTAAATTCATCCAGTAGATAGTGGTACCCTTCTTGGCATACACAGAAATACCTCAGTCTTATCAGTACTGAGATATTCAATATTCCACGCACCTCCTAAATCTGCCGTGTAGTACAAAGTAAGTATGCCTCTCATGTGAGAGGTCCAATACAAGAGATATTTTCAAAGCAGCCCTGGCATGTCATACAAAACTGCCAGAGGCAAGGAACATCCCCAAGTCTGTAGCACTCATCCAGCATATGGATTCAATTCCCTTCTGTGCCTGACAGTAAACTCACATCACTTTCCTCTCATGACTGAACCACCAAAAATAGCACTGACAAATATTTTTAGACTGTGGGAAGGAGAGCAGTAGCTTTCTCACTCACATGTATACAATGGGACTGCAGAAGAAGATGGTAGGTGATAAAACCAAAGAAAACTCTACGTTGTTTAGAATATCTGTAAAACTATTTAGTCTCATCTGCATACTCTTTGGCTACAGTCAACTTGGACCTGATACTCAACCATTCCTTTGTTCTGAATACTACATAATTTGTCACTGCCATTTTCTGCCAATTATTCTTTCATGCATCTGATTTTCTTGGCCAGAAGATGGCATAGGCATTTCAAATTTAATTGTTACTGCAGCTTCACTGGAACATTCTGTGTGATAATTAATCCAAATACAGTATAGCATTTTCTTTTCTGAATACATCAGTAATCTTTCATTTATGCTGTGCTAATTACGTAAATTTTTCTTCAACTTTCAGCACAGTGAAACAAAATATTACAATATGGATTATTCTGATAGCTATTTAACAAATCTATTATTTGATATCTCTCTAGTATACTGTTATGTAGTTCTACAGCTGTCCAGACCTGTAAGACTCAGGACCCTGAATTTGTATTAACTGGAGTTAAATGTTGAGGTTACTTAGGTCATTTCAGTATCTGGACATACCTGGCACTAAGTATTTCTAGTTTAGTAAGATTGTAAATGAGTTTAAACCACAAACATTTAATATTCTCCTCAGTACTAACAAGCTGCCTGCCTATCATCATTACTTCTGTAGGCAGTGGCAATGTCTTTAATTGCCCTGTTGGTTTCATTAGTGTCCCACCTAGATGATAGAAGGTCTGAAAGTTCCTCCTATGATGTGACAGAAGGGTACATTTGAATGAGATTTTATGAAAATGATGAGGTCTTTTCTCAGCTTAAAAGGAAAGAGACAGGTTTTCTTACATATGCTTAAAGCTACAAGGTTGACTATGGGTTTTAAACTTTTCACGTTTCCCTGCATCACCACCTGCAACATCATGGTTAACTTGCTAATGAGAATCAAAACCCACAGACCCATCATGCTATTCAAATTTAATGTGCACGTGGACTTCTTGATTCAGGACAGGTTTATAAATAGCGTCTTTAGTTTAAAAATAGGCTTTTCAGATCTAAGGGAGTTGATATTATGATCTGTAAAGTGAATGAAGCTCCCAGGAGTAACTAGAGCTTATGTAATATTCATTCCAACATTTTTACTCAGCTGTTTTGTGCCATTTTGATGCTGAGCTGCAAGGACTGTTAGTTTCTTAGACATTTCAAATCTTTCTTCAGTGAAGCTGGGACTGCACACTTGCTTGTCTAGGTAACCTTACTTGACTTGGGGATTTTCCCTAAGAAGCCATGGTCATTGTCCCCACTTACAACTATTTTAATTTAGCAATTTTTGTTGTGCATGATCTCTGTGGAAATCCAAACTGCACTGCCAGGTACAACAACTTTCCAATATAAATTTAATGCTAGAAAAATTATGGACTGATCTTTTTCTTGAAACATTCTGACTGGTTAATCTCCTAGGTAGAAGAAACACTGAGTAGAGCTAAGATCTGTTTCAGGATACATGTACAAGAAAATTTTATTAAATATATATTAGGTACTCACAAAACCAGCTTTCACTCCTTGATTTTGTAGTTGTTTATGATGTTTTTCAAGTGAAATATTGGTGCTAATGGAACAACATTCAGGACAAAAATGTTCATGGAATATGAAACCAACCTAGCTTTAATAATTGTCATTGGGACACCATTTTGTGAATGGAAACATCATTAAATAAGCAGAGGCCTGAAAAAATGCCTTTCTGAGGATGAATTTAATCTCTCTGATGCTGTACCCAGTTATGAGGTATCACATTTAAAGTTTCTGATGCTGCAAGCATTCGCTGGTGAGCACCTATCATAGTCTTGTTTTCAGCTAGGAGCATAAACTCTCAAATTAACACCCTGAGTAAGGGTTAGATTAATCAGAAAGATTTCATAATGCCAAAAAATCTGTCAGCTATCTTTGAGGAAAATCAGTAGAAGTATTAGAATGATCAGAAACCAGTGCTTAAAAATGTAAATAATTTTTTTTGTGCCATTAGATGTGTAAAAATTGTGTACATAAAAAACTTGGCAGTATGATATTTAAATACAGCTTAATGTCTACAAAACATGATCAAAATTTATAGGAAAGCAACCTGTTAATTAAGGCTAGTTATGAAACAACTGGAAATTACTGTTAACATATCTGGCAATATCTTGTAAGTGGTGAAAAGACAGTAGATAAGAATGTCATGAATCTGATTGATCACTAGAAACTAGGTTTGATCTAAAAATTAGCAGTCTTGGACCTATTACACTGTTCTCTTTTCTTAAAGATATATTTAGCAAGTAAGCATTAGAAGTCTGAGTCAGTGGCCACTGAAACAAAATCCTTGTATGTGACTTCAATGACTGCTGCACGTACTGTTTAGTCTTACCTAAAAGATAGCTCCAGTTAGCAAAAAGACTAAAACCTTCACCTAAAACTGGTCCAGCCTGAAGCACTAATGGAAACGTGATGGTATGTGTTTCAAAATGCAGCTACATGATGAAAACATGATGACTTGTGGAAAACATTTGTTGTAAGAAGCCAAAGCATTATTTATACAAGAAAATCTTAGAAAGAGGTGAACAGAATAGTGACTTGGCAACCAATATTAAAAGATACAGCAATAACTTGTGAAAAAAGGAGGAGAAAAGGTAGCCTTACTGATGTTGCCAGCAATATGAGATCTTTTCTAAAATTCGCTCAGATTTTCTGAATACCAAATATTCTAGCTGGAATCCCCCTAATGCTTTAAAACACTGTTGTTTTTTTCCATATATTCCCTTTTTTACAGTAGGTTATTTTCCCCAGACTAAACATTTTAGAAGAGTAAAAGTACTTCACAGTCCTGACACTTGAGGAAAGAGCTCTGTAGACCACATCTCACTCAGTTCTCCTAAAATTGCCAGAAGAATTAGTCATTTTTGACCTGCTGGCAAAGTGTTCAGACTTTAAGTCTATGGCATCCAGGACCACGTAGTCTATGTAACTTTAATCTTTTTCCATTAATATTCTGCACATATTTAAGTTGCTAGAAATTTCTGGAAACTTTCTAATTCTCATTCAGGACATACTTAGCATTAAATCTAGGGAATAAAAACCCACACACTAATTTGTAAATGTTCTGCAAATACAGGTTGCTACTGATACAATGGCATCATGTAGTTCTTATGAAGGTTCTTATATTTATTTTGACATCTTGGCAATCCTTATAAGCATTTTTTCTTATAATCTGTCAGGGTCACAATTTTTACACTCAGTTAATGTATTGTGCTCTTGGAAAAGTCAAATAGTCTAGGAAAATGCTTGTTTGTTTTCTGTTGTGTTAATGCAGCTTTATATTCAGCAGGTAGATCTGATGTTGCTATGTGTTTACTGAGCAGAAAGACTTCTTTTCCAGTAAGGGTGGTGAAAATATTTAGTGGAACATTGCTTTAGACAGCATCTAAAAACATAACCTGCTCAAGCTGGTTACCAGTAGATTATCTTTCTTCCCACATACATCCACTGCACAACATTTGCTTAAATTTATTAAAGCCTATTTGGCTTATGTCAAAGTCAAGAAATTCAACCTCTGCCTTCTCAGTTCAGCCAACTGGTGTTAATGCATAATAATATATTCTTTAGGTACACAAATCACATTTTTTCACAGTAACGTGATCTTACTCTCTAAAGAGAATAAATACTTTTTCTTCAAAGAAGAGTTATTCAAGATTTTGGTTTTGTGGCCTTTTTAAAGAATTCAACATGAAGCTTCAGGCTTCCTTAATAACATTCTGTTCAAACCTAACTCTGAAGATAAAAAATTAACCCTTTCCTATATACATGTTCATGATACCTCTAAAATACTAAGTATTCTACAAATGTAAGAGTTTAATTCCACAATATGCCATTAAAATATGGGAATTTCATAAATTAGCAATATTTTCCAGTGATTGTGGTACCTAAAGGTAGGATCATGTTTTTAAATTGTTTATTATATATCATATGAAAGCTCAGCATAATTTCAGATCCAACTTCAGGATCTGAAACAATGAACTTCAAAATTTACAACAATCATACTAATGCCAAATTTTTTTACTTGAATTTTCTGTCTTAGCAAAAATAATTTCCATGCTTATAAGGTAAATGTACCTGAACTCAAATTTTAAAATAACCATTCCTGAAAGGCAAATTAAAAGTCCTCTCTGCAAACAGGTATCTGGTTTCCAAGCAGTTTCCACCCCCAATGCTTTATTCATTCAGCTGACATACTAACCATGAGCTGGCAGCTTGGGACTTGATTTCCAAACTCATGATTTCATTTTTTTTTTTAAGACAGGCTACTAGGATATCCTGCTAGCCTCCTGCTAGACTCCAATTTTCACATGAAACAGCTTAAGTTTCCAATATTTTCAGTTTGTCACTCTACAGCAGCCAGTTGAAAAAAGCTGGAACAACCATGGTGCATAAGTTTATGGAAGCTTGAAATTTGGTTTATTCTAAGATAGTGTGCCTACTCTTCCTAGACTCATTTGTTTCCAAAGCTAAAACTACTCAGAGAAATGTATACCAACTGTCATCTTTCAATACAACACCTCTTAAGGGGGAAAAAGCCCTATTAACTTTGTTCTTATCATTTGGCTAAAGTGGCAAATAATGACAGTATTAGCAATAATAATGGTGAGCAGCAGCAGAAGTTTTAGTGGATGGCCGAGAAAGAAGTTTAGGATGAGCAGTCTCCAACTAAGCAGAAAGGTAATAAACAAATATAAATAGAATTCTTTCAAGTATTACATTTTAATAAGTGTCTGGAGTTTCCATGTTACCATTTCATCAATCCTGCAATATTCTGGACAGGGGGAAAAAACCTGCCAAGAGCAGCTTTTCATTTACTTTCCACTTCTTGATTCATCAGATAAACAAAGAGCTCTAAGTTTCATACAGTCTCTTGTTCTTGTATCAGTTGCCACTACGTCAAGGATAAATTCTGAAAGCAGTGCTTTTTTCCTGTGTCATCTTCTGCTTAAAGGAGCTCTGATGTTTGTGGTGAAATGATCTGGAATTCTGCCAAAGGCTTCAGGATAAGCATATTTCAGTCTGGCAGTGAATCCCCAGTCAAAGACGAAACAACTACAGACACTGTCACAAGAAAGTTATTTATAAATCTAGATACTAAATCTAGGAAAACTAGTGCAGCAGTCCTTTAATTGAGGCCATTTGTTCCAGGTGCCATTAGTATAAATATCAAATATGGTACTTGGTGCATATATCAAAATTTAAACACAACAGGGTAGGTAGCATTAGGAGAAAGATAATTTCTATGTTTTTCTCTGACAGTATTTGCAGATTGAACATTTCTAACAGGACATTTAAATTCTAAGACTGGTAAGAGACTATGCATTTTAAGATATTTGAAATAATATATTAAAGTTTTGAGAATTGCCATATTGGTCCATCGATACTTTTGCCTTTCCTACTAACCTGTTATTATCTGTTTATATTTTGTATGCTCAAAATAAATGCATAAAACAATTCCCCAAGCCCACCTTGGATTAGCGCTGAAATTGTACATTATCTAAAGCTAATAATATACTTTATTACAGGTTGCAATAGAAGCTCCTATTTCATCTTCTGTGAATAATCTCAGAATCACAAAGTAGAATATCAAATGCCTACGTATATATGCATTTATATACCTACAAACATGCATGTATAGATAACATTTGTATCTTTCTGTACTCATGGACATGAATAACTAGAGCTTTACATGTAACAGTTATTTTAACAAAATGAATAAAAGTGACAATAATGTTTCTTGTGAGCTTCTTCTTAGAAATTAGAATGGTTGAGAGGCATTCAGATGTGTTATCATTTAAGCAACTAAAAAAGAAAATATAATCTATTCTCAAAAAAGGAATTTAAAACGTGATGGATTCCATTGTCTTTGAAGAATATAACCTCCCTTTGTTTAAAAATGAATCAGCTGAATGTTTCATTGCGTAATATTCCAGTTTGGAGGCAGAGAAAAATGGGGCATCAGTACTGTCTAGGAACTGTATAGGTCATTTCCCAGCATCTTTTTGTTTACTGAAGAATATGTCTTTAGGAAAGACAACTGAGTCTGTATTCAACTAGACTCTTAGAGGTTAAGTTTATTCAAGTACTTGCCAGCAGATTCAAGAGAAGTAACATAAAAGTCGTATTAAAGTCATGGAAGCTTGAAATATAAATAGGAGAAAAGAGATTTTAATTTCAGGACTGGAAAAGTTAAGGGCTAGTTAAAGTTAATGTAATGAAAGAAAGTCAAATAAAGAAGGTAAATATGAGTCTGGAAATTTATTAGTAATATTATTTCTGCTGATTTTTCAAGAGAGACTATTTCAAACCAAAGCAAACCTTGAAGTTATTAATATTTTGATTTGCTATGAATTCTAAGTCTGTATGATTGAAAGAATCCAAATAAATGACATGACAAAAATAATAGGTCATGGTAGATAAGCTTAAAGACAGTTTTCTTTCAAAAGGTGCATCTTTAAGTAAAGCTACCTTTTAAACTAAAAATGAGTGGTTTATTTCTGATATATATGACAATGAATTTTGAGCTAGAAAGTAGCAACTAATTACATTTAAAGTGTTCCACTGAGGCTTCTCATTAATATATTGAGAGCAGAAATGACAGAAAAGAGCAAAAGAAAAACTAATACTTGCCTTTTTATATTTATTTTACAGGAAATGTGTTTGTTGTAAGCCTGGCAGTTGCAGACTTGATAGTAGCTATCTACCCTTATCCACTGGTCCTCACATCTGTGTTTCACAACGGATGGAAACTGGGATACCTACACTGCCAGATTAGTGGCTTCTTGATGGGCCTAAGTGTCATTGGATCAATCTTCAATATTACAGGCATCGCTATCAATCGGTACTGCTATATCTGCCACAGCCTCAAATATGACAAGCTGTACAGCGACAAGAATTCATTGTGCTATATTGTTCTTATATGGGTCCTAACAGTTGTTGCTATCGTGCCCAACCTGTTTGTGGGATCGTTGCAGTATGACCCCAGGATTTACTCGTGTACATTTGCACAGTCTGTGAGCTCAGCATATACCATAGCAGTTGTGTTTTTCCACTTCCTGCTTCCCATAGCCGTAGTTACTTTCTGTTACTTGCGCATATGGATCCTAGTTATTCAGGTAAGGCGAAGGGTTAAACCAGATAACAACCCTAGGCTGAAACCACATGACTTCAGAAACTTTGTAACCATGTTTGTGGTATTTGTACTGTTTGCAGTCTGCTGGGCTCCTTTGAACTTTATAGGCCTTGCTGTGGCTGTCAACCCAAAAACTGTAATCCCTAGGATTCCAGAGTGGTTGTTTGTGTCTAGTTATTACATGGCGTATTTCAACAGCTGCCTTAATGCTATAGTATATGGACTCCTGAACCAGAACTTCAGAAGAGAATACAAGAGAATTATTGTCACTTTTTGTACGGCAAAAGTTTTTTTCCAGGATAGTTCTAATGATGCAGGAGACAGAATGAGAAGCAAACCTTCTCCACTGATTACAAACAATAATCAAGTGAAGGTGGACTCTGTCTGAAAATGGAATCTTACTATCATCACTCAACAGCATCCAAAAAAAGTGTCCATTTTATTAGACCTCCTGTTAAATATTATAGTGAAAAATATCTTCTACACTGAAAGCACTTTGATCAAATTCCTTGCATGGTGTTTGGGAGCTTGTTACAGAGCCTTGACATACAGATCCTATTGTACAATGGAATATCCCTTGTATAATGACGTAATGATATCCTTGAGGGAATAAAATGTTACAAATGGCTACTTTTTTTTTTTTTTTTCTAGAAAGAGATTGGATCAGAAATATCCATATTGCCTGGTTCAGTAAAACAAATCATAAAATTTTTCCTGCCACTTTCCACATGCTTATTCTGGCCATGTTATGGTCCTGATTCTAAAACCTCTGAAAACTTCTTTTAAAAGATGAAATCAGACCTTCATGTAATATATTAGGAGATGTGAAGTGAAAAATCAAGGTAATTGAAAATTCATTAGGATTTTTGATAAGTACTTCTGTCTATATTTCTTTGCTACTAACAAGGACACGATAATAATTTTTTTGGATATTAAACCTCACCAATCCTCCTAGGAATGACATTCTCAATTGACTTCTCAATTTTAAAATAGCTTTTAGGAGGAGAAACATGCCTGAATGATTATCTTCAAAGCTCCAAGGGCAGGGGGATAAACAGCAAGGAAGGAAAAGAGCCATGATTCATCAGCTCAAGCCGTTTCAGCATGAAAAAGAGGTGTAGGAGGGTTGGGAAGAGAAATTTAAACAACCATTGTTTCTGAAGAGACGGTAACTCATGAAATCAGGAAGTGCCCCAGAGGAGTTTCTGTGGAAACACCTTCTAGAAACGTAAGTGAGGAAGAACTGTTATATCTCACTTGTGTACAAGACAGAAGTTCTAAATCTCTGTGAGAAGATTAATGCATTTAATAGGAGTGATATTTGAGTAGGACAGTTTTGTCTTAAGCCCATGGGAAATGAGACATATATACAGGATGAGTATTTAATATCTTTCTGGAACTGATCTCCTGAGAATAACCTGACACTAGCAGGTTTTTTTTTATCTGCCACAGATAAACTTTTCAAGTTAATAATTAGGTGTTTACCACAATTATGAATATAGTGTAATAACCTAGAACAATTAGACACCTTTAAATAACAGAAAAAAGAAGATACTACTTATAACAGTGGTACAAAGAGGAACATGTGATCCTCAGGACTTTCCACAGACAGCAGGGACCTCTTCAGTGAGGGGAAGTACACTGTGAAGTGAGGAAGAATAGCTAGACAGGCTGTCTCCTGCAAAAATGAATCTCTTTTTATAATGAAGTTCTCTGGCAGAGAAAAGCAATTCACAATAGAATTCACCTTCAAATTGACCTTAAAAAGAAAGAGCATTTAGTTCTGGAAAGATGCTCCAACTGTCATACCTTTTAATGCTCAATTGTTTATGGTGACATTCAAGTACACTTGAGCTTTCCCAAGCTCCAACAGTGTCAGTGGGACTAAGAGCTTCTGAATAACTATCAGGCTTTTGTTAATCTATGTTAAAATGTGAGTTTTACTTAAAGAGTTATTTAAAAATATTATTTACCGTACTGGAGATTTTCTTGAGCTTACATGTCTTAGAAAACAACAGTTATTCTGTCATACAACTCCTTAAAATGCATATAAACCTAACAGCATTCCATCTTTCTTGGATCATAGATTAGTGTACCCTTGGTTTACTAATGAACTAAGGGGAATCGATACATATTTACTTGAAAGCCCCACTGACACTTCATCATCTGACCAGTTTCTTACCTTAAAAACAGGTGCCTCGTGTCAAGTTATCAACAGAACTAAATGAACAACATTGTAAAACCTTGGATATGAACTAGCAAGTCAATGCATTGCTGAGGTGCTTGACTCATCTTTGTTTACATTTTCCAGTCAGAACCACTGTGTATATAACCAGCTCTCTTCTATTGTGGTATCATTGTATGATATGATACAACATGATTTACAGCATAAAGTATATCACAGCTTTCTTCACTGTGATTTCATCCTTGGAGGATGCTTAGCTCTGTAATTTTATTGCTTTGTGTGTAGTGATTTTAGAATAGCAAGGGAGGCATGACCACCTTACAAGTAAATGAGTTTTTCATGCAAGAAAAAATACTATTTAAATTCTTACAAAAATTGCCTTATTTAAAGCATATTTTCAATGAAAATAATGTCTTACTATATGTCTCTGAAAGTAGCATAAAGACAGTTAAAGTAGCTTAATCATTAGTAAGTTTAGAATTCTCAAAGATCTTTCACTTTTCATTTCTAACAGAAAATGAACATCTGTATCACGTCTACATATTTATGAGCTGGTTCAAGATACTGTATCCAATATATGGGTTATCTGAGGAATTAAAGTCCCCTGTAATTCGCAAGTCCTAAAATATATTTTTGATGACAATGAAAATGGTTTGCTATATAAAACAGAACATATTATACCAAAGGTATATATTTTATTGAATAGGTCTGTAATAAAAATGGAGAGCATTTTTCAGGTCTGTATTTTGAAATATTTGTATTAAATCTAAATCACAGAACTGTGCATGTTGGTGATGTTTTGAGCTGCTAAATATAGCAATAATTTTAAGAAATTTATCTCTTGTTCTTCTTTGGGGGGAGAGTTGATAATTTTGTTTAAATTACTATGGATGAAAGCTTTGGATAATATTTGCTGCCCTCTTGAGATTACTTTTGCATATACTGCCATTCTGAAGTATGTTCTAGGTAAGGATTGCAAAATCACATCGCAAAAGTTAAAAAAATAATGAATGATGCTTAACTCTGCAGTAATGGTTACTTTTAATTCAAGTCTATTGCTTCAAAAGAGTCGAAGTGATTCATGCAAGACAATCAGCAGCCTTGTCAGCTGCTCACTGACAATGAGCATGACAATTTAAGTCAGCACCTCACAAGATCTGACTCTTTATGGTCAGCATAAAGATGACTGGTGAAAATAGTAATGATTTCTGTCCATTCTAAGGAGATGGAGTTTGAAACATCTGAAATTAGTTGCTTCTGTGAAAGTGGATGAGCCATGGCATGTTTTTTTATAGTCTAAGTCATTAAATTTCCCCTGTATGAAAGGTTAGCATAGCACAACTGCATTAGTAAGAATTCTGTCTGGGTGCTTTATCTAGTGTACTTGTCCTGTAGCAGGCATCAGCCCTGGATAGATTTATTCCTAAAACATGGGTCTTAGGAGTCTGCCGCATCTGCAGAGACCCATCCCTTTCCCACTTCCTATCCATTTCTGGTCTGAGCCCCAAGAAAGCCAAAGGACCTCTGTGAAGGAGCAGTGAAACACCCCCATCCCCCTCCCTGAATGCAACACCACAAAGACTTATAGCCTTATTGAGCTGTACCTTATCCTGCAAGAATTTCTTTCCTATATCACAACCTTGATTATGTTGACAATCTGAATATGACCTTACCAACACACCTTGAACTCTTACTGTTAGATAGTTTAATGGTGGTCATCTACATTGCAAACCACGTTTACAAAGAATCTTGGCATTATTACATACTTACCAGCAAAGAGAATCTTAATGAATATATTATTATCAAACAGGGTAGTTATTGTCTTTAAACTGTAACTGTATGCAACATAGTAGTTTCATTTGGAGTAGCTTTGCACATTTTCTCTTTGCACATTTTCTTCTACCACTGGGCTAGTGCAAGTGCATAGATATGAAATAAGCATATGTTATTTCAATAGACATAATATGTAGCAATGACTTTACTTATTTTTCTTCTAATTTGTTTTAGAAGGAAGGTATATGAATCATCCATAATAAAGAGACTATCATGAACAATCTGTATCAGTGTAGAGTGCATCCTTCTACAATAATCACATATTTTTCTTTTTTTTTTTACCAATTTTGAAATGTAAACATGGTAGATCTGATTAATTATGATATACTGAAGGGAACTGTTATTTCCCTTATATGGCACAGAAAAATAAATCGTAAAAAAGATCCTTAAAATGTAATACACAAGTACACAAATATATGTGGTCATCCAATTAAAAACATAATTTAAAAAACTCCTTCTATTTGAATAACTTGTTCACAAACTGTAGTAATATAGATGGACTGTTATTCTTTAATTATTTTCTAACAACTGCACTTTCTAAGTATTATTAATATGGTTTATGAATTATTAAGAACTACAAATGTCTGTCATTTTGTCACTGAGGCTTGGGAAATCACACATGCTAAAGCCGACTTTCTTAGCAGAAAAAATATTCAAGTAGTGGCCTGGCTTATAGCTCATGTACTGTATCTCAAATTTTTGCCTGTAATAAGAATTCCATGATGTGGTTTTATGAATTTACTTATTAAAAATATTATTCCTACCTCAAATATGTGTCTGAGAGATTGTAATGTGTATAGGGTGAAAAAGACTCACAGTATAAGTCAATAGCCTGTACAATTTTTAATAGAAACAAAAGTAAACTCAGCAAAGAAGTACATATGTTAATAATGGGTATAGAAAATATTTTCCCAGTTGAATAAAATACTCATCACTCAAACTATCCCAGCTACTAAACACTGACCAAAATGTACAAATTTTGAGAATCATGTTATTCATAAAAGTATATACAGCTTATTCCAAAAGTTATACCCAAATAGCCTTTGAGACATAGTGTCTGAGCTTCATCGCCCATAAACCAGTACAGCTTCACTGATTCATGTCAGCTGAGGATTTTGTTATATTAAGGTTCATAAATCTAAAAATTAGCTATTTTACACTATTACACAAGCAATATATACTTTATTTCTATGAAATTTTCCTACTGTCAGATATCTAGGTTGTGGGAGAATGTGAATCTGCCTGCTAATGATCTGAAAAATTAACTTCATTCAGTGGAACTCTCTCTGTGATTCCTCATTTTTATAAGAAAATATTAAAAGTCAGCATTCTTTTATGTGGCTTGATGCTTAATTGTATAAGTAGCAAATATTTAGAAAAAAATGATACCAAACTTAAGAGATTTAGAGACAGGAAGTCTACTTGCCATTATTCTTTCTGCTTATATTGCATGTGTGCACACGGATTTCATTTAATCACCCCAAGAATTTTACTTTGAATGTTTGTTTCCATCTTCTAAAAGTTTTTATACTTAAATACATCCCTTTCTTCAATATGTACAAATATTCACCTACTTTGTAAAAGTCAGAGAAATACAATGATATTATCAGGTGTATGTCTCAGACTAAAGTAATTTTTCCACACAACTTAGGTTGTGAAACATTCTGCCACAGAGCACTGCCCACAAATCCTAGATACAAAAACTCAATTGCACTGATTCACAGAAAGAAGACTGTGTTTACTTTTTAATGGTGCAATATCAGATGCTTAAAAATTAACATGAAAAACCTTAATTAAGCCCTTTGTCATAATTTTTAAGGTTACATAAAAATATTGTGTAGCTCTATGGATTATATATGCATGCTTTACAAACTTCAAATAATGTCAAAAGACATGTCCCCTAAATATTTTATTCAAGTAAATGTTTACATCCAGCTTTAAGAAACACAGCCACTACAGTCACATTAAACCAACTATAGATCCCTTAGATTTCCAAACTTCTGTTTCAGACTGGCTGAATAGCTAATATGCCAATAATTTGCTCACTCTGTGCTAGTCTTTCCTGATAGTTTATTAACATGCAATATCTCTCTCACCATAAACTTTGCCTAGCTTGAAAGCAGAAATATTAAGTGTTTCATTAATATTTATGTTCATATGGGTCATCTCTCCCAACTAATTTAGATGTTGATGCAATTTTTTTAGGAGAACTGCTAGAAATACATCTCCTTCCAAATATAATCCCTTCTTGTCTCAATCACGGGTAAAATGTTTTCCTTTCTCAATTCTGACCATGCTAGCAGCTTAGCTGTCCCTTTTCCACCTGTTCATGCCAGTGAACATATGCCATAGTGGTCTTGACTCTAAAATGTCCCTGTCCTATTGTGATCTATTATAACTACTTGTGTTTTTTAACAGTAGTTTCATGTCAATTAAAACCATCTTACAGACAGATTAAATACAATTGTTTCAGTACTAGTCACTCTGAAGAATCTCTGATTTAATACAAGCATAAAAGTTTACAGCATGAATAACCCCAAAGGGTTCTATTCTTTAAATATAAACTTTGGTTTATAAACTTTATAGTAGTTATTTTTCTTTTAGGTGCTCATTAATCCCATTTATCCCTTATCTTTTTCTCCACATGTCAAGAACCCAGCTTCTGTGCTGAGGGAAGATTCAAATAGCCGCTAGAATAACGGTTGCGCTTGAAGTCTCCTATGGGCTATGTCAGGAAGGGAAATCAAATTCAGAATAGGTAACATTTGACAATAACTGTCTGTTCACAAAGATTTTAAAGAAAGAAAATAGACCTTGTTTCAAGAAGAGCTCAGCAAGAAGGAATAGTTAGTAAGAACTCTTTTTGATGTTACCATCAAAAGACTGTTAGGGGAAAAAGGGACCCTGTCTCATATTTGAACCAAGATGTTACTGCTAGTCTAACTAGTGTTTAATTGGTCTATTTAAAAAGGGCTAATTATTCCTAGTTCAGTTACAATTAAGTTAACACTTGAAGTACAAACCATCTAAGTATTATAGAAAATATTTATTTATTACATGATTCAGGTCATTTATGTGACTACACATGAAGTATAGTTTTATACACAGCATCTAACATCTAGACCTTCTTCCTCTTTGAACACTCATCCTTTCTTAGTGCTTCTGAATTATTATGCTCCTATTTGTTGAGATGAGGAAGCCATAAAGAAACTGTAAAACTATAAAGTCACCAAAACCTCCAAGCCTGAAGGAAAGGACCAGCATGGGTGCAGTTTCTGTTTGTACAAATTTGTTTATAACATTCTTCACTTTTGATTCTTAACAGCATATCTGACAGGAGTAGTGGAACTGTCTCTCCCTCATCCTATGGGAAACAGCATGGCATGTGAAACACAACAGCCCGCACTGAAAACTCTTATGTTCATTGGGATATTTTTTTGTCATGGAAAGTCCATGAAACATGGACACAGAGGATAAGCGTTTTGTCTTCCCAAACAGACTTAAAGATCTATTACACAGATGTCTGCAGTTAGCTGGGCCAGGCAGTCAGACTGGTCCTAAACAGGACTCTCCTACTTCTTTCCTAAATTGTTTCTGGTTTACTTTTTCTACGCAGACCTCGCGTTTGATTCACATACTCCTAGAATGCTCATGTCTAGGAAAGCAGTAATCAAAAGAGAGAATCTATCTTATGTAACATTTCTATTGAAATTTGAAATAAAATATGATCAAATCTCCAGCACAGCTTTCAAACAATAATTTTTCATATTCTTATTTAGGATATTGCTGGCATGTAAAAACCAATACCCTGATAAAAAAAAAGCCAACAAACAAACTCACTGTTTTTTACAGATGAGTATGTCTATTCAGAAAGACAAGCCAAGAGACTGTAGAATGTTCTCATAAATAACTGCAATGCAAGGTCAAATCTAAAGATGAATATTAGGTAGTGCCAACTCACCATCTAATCATCGTTAAGGGCTGGATGATGCCAGTGTGGGCAGATGGAATGAAAAACATTCCATTCATTGCAAAAATACACAAATAAGGAAATTAGGAGTAGTGTCTGGAGCCACATGAAAGCATTCTTAAAAATGGGGTTCAGTTTCAGCTTCATCATCTACTTTATTTTTTAGTTTTATTCTTCAACATCATACCTTTTGGGCAGTGTGCCATGATGCCAAGTAAAGCTGCTTATCATCTGTCTATGACATTCTTGGTTTCAGTTCTTCCTTCTATTTTGGTAAAAAAAGGTGTTCAAGGAGAACCCTGATAATGCATTCCAAATAAGTTTGGATACAGCTGCACATACATAATTGTAGGCAGCTATGAAAATTAAGTTCGCATTCAGTAAGGAATGTAACAGTCAGAGGGAGTGACTAAGACCTTTGAAAATCATATGTATTACATTTGTTTTGAAAACACCAAATGTCAACAAACTGAGCTATACTGAACCACTGGATTTGCACTTCCCTTGTTATCCTACTTTTCATATAATTTCATTTAAACATCATGTTTTCTAGGTGGCGGAGATGCCAACACAAAATTTTGGAGTTCACTCTGCATGTGTCTCTGTGTGTGTGAATGAATGGCTAATCTCTTCTAAATCACCCTGCAGTGAGTCTTCCTTGTCTCTTAGCCTGATTTTCTATATGTTTGTCTCTGCCAGCTTGAGAAGAGATGAAGTGACCACCACAGTGGCTACTCTGCAGGCAGAGCAAACTTCCCGCTCCAGGGCACACCTCCTGATGTGATGCTTTGCTGTGCTGGGCTTGGTGCTGGCAGAAGCACCACACAAATACTGCAAGAGGGAAACATCTCTGAAAAGTTTTGCTGGTGTTTATGAAGCTCTGATGGGCATGGACCACAGCAGTAAAAGCCATTACTGCTTCATTTTACTGCCCACTAGTCCTTAATTTTTCCTCCCTAGCAACAGGGAGCACAATTGCTAATACCAGGGATCAAGGTATTAATGGATTTCAACTGGGTCGTGACGGTAGATTGCGTGAAGTTTTTTCTTATTTTCAAAGCTTGCAGCAATGGGAAGTGAATCTAATTGGCAAAATTTTTTATTTATTTATTTTTTTTTTTAGTTTTCAGATGTTGAAATCTAGAATTTTCTGAGTTTGCTGCTTCTAAAAAAGCAAGTCTTTTAACTCTGGTGATAAACTGAAATAGAATGTAAGTAATTTATATTAAAACAACACCATTCCTTCTGTTGAAACGTTTTCTCTCACATTTATGTCAGCATATCTTGCAGGTAAAGACAGTGTAAATTGGTTGGTGTTTGAACAGGACATCTGAACTTTTCAAGTGTTACCGGGGAATTTTATGCAGTCATGATAGTCAATACTAGTTCAATTTTATTATGGAAAATTGGAGGACATTGTGATCTCATTTAGATGAAATGTATCTTCAGAACAACACTATTTGTCTTTTTTTAAAAGACACACTGTGAAAGAAAGGTAAGTTTTGTGCAAATTCAAGAGTGAGTTATTATGTTCTTTCTGCTTAAATGTCCCTTCTCTGTTTTAGAGCTAGCCCAGTAAATTCTTTGTTTCATATCCTAAAATTTGTCTAACATTGATATGCATTGCTACTCCATGGCAACAGGAATTATACTCCCAGTGTGGCTATACTTCTGTAATAAATGACAGAGGCAGCACAAACCGTTCCTTTAACCAGCTATCAAACACATGTATGCTTTACTTGCAAATAATATAGGATAAATTCTCCCCACTCAAGTTCACACCATGAATTTGATTTTCTTTCTGGAATAAGAGAGAGGCTTATTCAGAATTAAAAGAAATAGACTGGGATTGTTTCCCTGGATCATTTTGAAAGTTGGGATTGCCAGCCCTAATCCTTCACAAACCATGATTCAAGCACACAAAAACCTGAGAATGGCATTAAACAAAAATATGATTTCAAATAATAATAAAACACTTGAATTTGCCTTCCATTTTCATGTCTTAAAAATGCAACCATGTTAATATTTTCAATCCTTCTTTAAAAAGCAGGCTTTTCCAGAAAAGAGTTATATTGCTCTGTAACTGTAAATGAAAAACACCAAATATCATAATCATGAAGAAATTAGAAGGTGAATTGTAAGATACATATTTGAAAACCAGCAAAAGCAGTCTCCATATACTTCTCCCATGCTCAGCAGCACAAGAAGCTTCAATAAGCTTTGGTATTCTTTTATCACTTGAATGCAAAAATAGCTTGTGAATAGTTGGGAGGATAAATCACCCAACTATTACTCAACACCTCCACTCTGTCATTCTTTTCCTTTATTATTTGCAAATAATCCTAGGTAGGATCAGGCAGTGTGAAGAAAGCACAGTAAGTGAACTGTATGTATAATATCTTTACTGAGATTTTTATTGCTATTCAGTACTGAGGAAAATTTGTATCTTAAAATACACCAAATAAATAAAATTAATACTACTACTGAAATGGTGACCTAAGAATCAGATAGATTACACATATTCCGAAAACATTTTGTCATAAAAAATAAACACAGGAGCTAATTCTTGCAAGTAATCAGGGCTTTTTTCCCCATTAGATTATTTTCTATTTTTTCCCACTATAAATGTTTTTAATACTTAAAATAGAGACAATTTTGCAACAAAGTTCACTCATTTTGATTTTTGATCCTATAGATCATTTAAGGCCTTCAGGGCATCATAAGTGCATGCCAGCTGGAAGACCTTGAGGAAAGGCTTCAGTTCAGCCAGCTTATACATCACTTCCAGCACATGTGCATATCTGGATGAGCAAATACGGATGAATACATGCACTTCTTTTGTGCACGTCTGTACAACCTTTTTTACAAATCTATAGCAGCAGCTAGGGACTGCTGGCTAAATTCCCTTTAAGGAAGTGTTTATTGCAAGTCAAACCCAGAGGTCTGACTGTGGAAGCATGAGGGTACTTCATGACTCCACATGGCAATAGTCCTTAGTGGCAACCAACAGAGAAGATGTACGTGCCAGTAGAATAAGTGAATCTTGTAGATTTGGTTTAATAACATCATTCAGGATTTTACATCAGCACACAACTCTTGACAAATTCTCTCTGTACTTACATAACTGTTTCAGGATTAGGAATTCTTTCTAAAAGTTTCAGTATTTTGATTGCCTTTCAGTTGCCTCCAAATTGCTGTTTTGAAAATTAAAACCCAACTGACCTAATAATACAAGGTCATTTTAAATACGCATAAAAATCATTGGCTAAACTTTTGCAATCCTAAAAAAAACCCCACATTTAAAAGAAATAGCTTTAAATATAGAGGAACTGAAGCAAGAATTCAAAACAAAATAAACCAAAGTCAGGATGCCTTCATGAATAAAAAATTGTCATTTTGCTCAGTCTGGTTTTGACAAAGCTTAATTCTGCTATGGAGGCAGTGAAACTTCCTTAAGATATACAATTTTTTGTTACTTCTTGAGAACTAAGATGCAGCTACCTGTAGTCATGTATAATTTTTTCCTAGCCTTAAGCAAACTCTCAGATAATTTTCTTAGACTTTTTTTCCTTTATGGGAAGCACTCCACACTACTTTTATCAACTCAAATTCCCATGGATAATTGTGTCCTGTGCCTCTTGCAGATGAGAAGCCTCCAAGCTCTTGCGTAGGGCTTTTCCAGAAATAACTGGGGAGTAAGCCATGTGCTGAGTAAATTGTTCTGGAATGTGGCCCACAAGTGCAGCCTCTCCAGTATGGAACTGCACATGAAATTATGATGTGACTCATGTGCAGTCATTCTTTTATCTGGCAAACGCGTATCTACTCACACAATGCAGTAAGCATTAAACTTAGATTCTTGCACTGTAAATCAACTGAATCAAGACTGGAGACATACAAGGTACAAGGAATAATTAATCTGGTGCCTATCTGGAAGTTTAAACTTTTCTAAGCCAACTCCACAAATAGAATGAATCTTAGACCTATTAGTATTAAACTAAAATATTTTTTGTTTGTTTTTTTCTTTTTGCTAACATACAAATGAATGCTGCAGTATACTTAAACAAAGGCATGTATCATTCTTCCACTTTTTTTAACTGAAGCATCAATCTGAAAATATCCATTTAACTGTAAGTATTCAAAAAATGCTAATAGGTCATAAAAAATGTTAATATGTCATAAAAGTTGTCATATAAGTTATCCAACATTCACCCAAACTTTACAAAATAAATGAAAATTTAAAATGTCAACATTATTAGCCAAAAATTGTAATTTTTGAAGTCTTAGTTTTTCCTTGCTTATAATTAACCCTCTCTCTTCCTGTCACACTGTAACAGGTCACAAGATCAGCTATGATTTGGTCACAAGGTCAGCTATGATTTTTTATTTAATTTCTGAGTCCTTAGAATAATATGCAGAACTCTAAGCTGGTTTATGTGAAAACTGAGGTATGTGTTTGTCATGTGCTTGAGTTGTGAAAAACTTTGGCTTACTGGAACACCACTGTGATTACATGAAGGCATATGATTTTTTAAAAGCTTCTTGGATTTTACAGAGCCTGCATAAATTGAGTATTCCTAATGTAGAAAAGGGTAGAGACAGGTGTTTGAGAGAAATTTTACATATTGGAGTTGAGAAAATTTCTGTAAATATACATTTGAAAGTCAATTTTCATAAACTTATAATGTAAGTTGCATTCTGTTCCCTATTTTAATTCAGGCGATTTTTGTTATGTTATTTCAATGCAGTGTGCAGTTATAAAACTTGTAGCCCATATTTCCAGCACAGTATGACATACAGACTAGAACACAGAGGACAATACAATGTGTATGCAGTTTGGATTGGTATTTAATTCTATTTTTTAATGTAACATAAGAATGTTGTCATATAAGATTATTTGAGTTCTAGTAAAAAAGTTTTGTAATAAATTACTTGGGTAATTTTAAACACAAGGTTCAACATTTTCTGGTTTAAATTTCCCAAGAAAACTAGCTAAATTCAAATAATAGACATATTAATGACTTTTTTTAAAGATATATTGAACAAAAATAAAATTCTTTTAAAAATTTAAGTAGTCCAGTTTGTGTTTTCTAAAAGGTACTTCAAAAATAAATGTGTTTCTCAGTATTAATAATACAGCTCTCCCTGTTTCAGTCCAGGGATGAGTTATTTTGATTTCAGACTGCACTTTTATATAATGGATAGAAATTATATTGTGTAATTTTTTAATTCCAGGGAGCTAATTTCAAAAGAGCACTGGAAAGATCCCAGCTATCTAAATTGCTGGAGCTCTTTTCAGAGGCCACAGAAAATGTTGCCACCATCAGTCTGTCTGTAACTGCATACATTTGCTTCCAGATTTGAGATACTTATGACAATAGTAAGGTTTGATGAACTTGCCCCTCTCAAGGAATCAAACTTTGATAACATCTCACAGAAACTTTTTTATAGCTGTACTTTCAGTCATGAGGTGAAACACGCGTAGAAACTGCAGGAAGCACGGTAATAAAACACAGTAGGAAGGAATGCTCTGCAATTGTTTTATCTTGAAACATCCCTTGCTTTTATATAACAGCAATGCTGAGGTAGCAGAAGAGGTCAAATTCAGTCACTGTGTAGGTGATTAGCAGCACTTTCCACCTCAGCAGAATATAAATTTTTGCCATTATCCAAGTAAGTTTTCCTGCACCTATGTGGCACCACCCAAGCCAAAAGCCCCCAAAACCCAAGCCAAAAGCACATGGTCACCACCAGGTGAAATGTCCCATCTGCCAGGATCTCCTGCCACTGTGGTAACTAAAAGAACAGCAAACTGTCTTCCCCCAGAGGGCATGGGGCCAGGGCTTTCTTGGCGTCCAGCTGCCAGGTAGCTGTCCTTAAACAGCACATCCCCACCCCTTGTGCAGGTGCCTGGTTCCCCAATCCCCCCCCAGAAAAACTGGGCTTAGTTAGCAATGCTATGATTCTGCATCAGGCCTTGGCCTTTCTCCTTCATCAGGATGGCTACAAAATGCTCCTGTGCGGTGCCTGGTACACCCACTACTCCTTGCATGCAGCAGGAAACTATCAGCATGTTAAAATCACTGGCCAAGGTTCTTTTGCAGAGTGCTGAAGCAGGTGTATATTACCCAAAAGGCAAAGTGCCGTGTGCATCCACAAGCACTTGCTGAAGAGAAGCAGCAAGTGAGGAATGTGGCACAAGGAGAAGTGGGTTTCAGGCTGATCAAAGCCACAGGCCAGGCACAGCTTAATTATAGACATTATCTATGGGGTGCAGGGGGTGTGTGGGTGCTTAAGAGAATGTGGATCACAGATAATGGGTAAGTCATGTCTTTTATGGGAAGGTAATTTTCAATTAAAATTCAGCATATTCTTCAGGCAAAACACAGCGGGCCAAGCAGAGCACCTGCTGCTGCAGCCCAGGGGCACTGTGATGAGCCAGCCGTGACCGACGTCACCTCGGCTGAAGCAGGATCTGAGGCTAGATTAGAAACGGAAATGTCACTGCTGGGAACCAGGCACAGACCTCTCAGCACCGGGAAGTGACACCATAGAGAGTGTGCCGGGTGTGTGACTGCTAATGTCAGCACCAAGGTGAGTATTTTGTGTGGTTAGGAGAGCTTCCTTGTCAGATCAGGAGCTTGGCTTCCAGACTGACAGATGAAATTTAGCCAGACAGTGATGACATGTAAAGGTAACTGGATATGGGCTGGAGAAATGTATTGGCAAGGCCCTAGACCTGTGTGAGACAGACAGTTTGGATAGCAAGAGACCTTTAAGCCTTTAAGTTTTTTCTCTTCAATTTAGCTATTTGCTAGCGTGGAGTTAAAATGGATGAGTTTATAGGAACTGCAGTGTGGGAAATAGTTGCTCAAACATAAAACAGATGGTTAGTTTATCTGGCAAATTACTCTGTGGCTAATTTGCTTTATTTCTGGAAAGAAAAAAAAAAAAGGAGGATTGAACTGAGCGTACTTGTATCATTAGCCTACTTGTATTATTAGTCTTATACCAACATTTAAAAATTTGGGGTGAAAAAATTGTCATGGAAACAAACCCCAAATTTATAAACACAAATTTATAAATAATATAAACATAATTTAGAAAGTGGGAAGACAGATTGAGATCCTAACACCTTGTAGAGCCTACCATGACCCAGAATTTGTACAAATGTTTTGCAGTGGGAATGGCTCTGGTAGAGTATCATCGGTTGCTTCCATGAATTTTAGTCCTTTCTTCCTTGTATAGATCATTACCATTGCTACTTGAAGAAAGCTGTTCTTGTATTTTTTGCAACCTCAAAACCATCATTATAATAAAATGTCTATAGAAGACACATAAGAATGCATTTCTGGACTTTAGATGATAATTTGGAGGTTAATGTTCACAGGCATTTGTGAAAACTCATGCATTCTATTTTCCTTTAAAAAAAGTAATTCCTGTTATATCAGGAAAGACTATTGCTATTCAAAATGCATAACTGTGCATTGCTCTAAAAAGGGTATTTATAGTATCTTGTGTAATGCAATATATCTGGGGGGAAAACCGTTCAAAACAAATATCACAATTAATTCAAAGCAAACAGGCTTATTCCTCAACAGGTACCTGCAGATTTGATGCTGTATGCCAGCTAACATGTATTTTTAGGTTTTTTGGTTTTTGCATCTGGCACACTTAGCAAGGGGACATCTGGAAATAAATATCACAAGGAAATAAGTGTCACATTGCAATTACTGTTATTGTAACCTGCAAAAAACACTTTCTGGAGGCCACAGAGCCCCTTACTGCATTTGGTAAAATAACATGGTCATGCATTCTGATTTTGAATGAGTTGATGAGAGGATGACTTCAATGCCTCACACATACATCTGTAATTGCTGTAATGCTTTCCATATCAGGTTGTTCTTGATATTTATTTTATTTGGAGTTCTGAAACAGCATGAGGATTACTACAATGAAATGGCAGCTACATTTAATTAAGGTATGACTGATGTATCTGCAAATAATCTTAACTGAGAATTTAATTTTTCATTTGGAACTCTTGCAGACAGAACATGATTTCCTTTGGCTTTTTTTTTGGGTTTTTTTGTTGTTGGTTTTTTTTTGTTTGTTTTTTGGTTTTTTTTTTTGTTTAATATTCTACTGGTTTTTCTACTGCTTAAGGAAAAATAGTGCTGTATCTCAAATCAAATCGTTAAGATATCAAATAGTTACTTCTGGTTGACACATGAAATTGATCTGATTAGTCAGATCTTGATGTTGCTTATCCTGGATTGTGAATGCAGGCAATCCTAACAAAAATATTCCCTGTGTACATTAAAAAAAAAAAAAAGTTATTTTCAGGAACTTCAGCTGTGCATTTTTGTATGAGGTTCTTGTAAATATTCCCACTAATAGAGACTGGTCAGAGGGCACATGAAGAAAATAAACAGAAATAGAATATGGCCACAGCTGAATAGAATTGACTTAAATATCCAGGAAACTATTGATAGAAAATTCTGGTCAAATCTGTTCTGCTCTTACATCTGGATGGCTTGAGTAAAAAAAATAAAATTAAATCCCACTTTGAACTAAATTTATTAAAGTTACCATAGTATTCTGAGAGCTTTTGTCAGTTATTCCAGAAATCCAATTTGTTGTAGATATATTGGAGGTTCACAGAAGAGAGGTAAACAGTTGCTGTGGTGAAAAATTCTATGGGAGTAAGTAGATAGAGGATGGGAAAGTTATTTGTTCACATTATTTGCTCTAGGATATTAATTTCATGTCCAAATTAAAACTGGGCAGTGGTATTTGCATTAGCTATGCTTTAGTGCAAAAACAAGTAATTTTGTTATTATGAGTTAGCAGTTTTTTTTCTTAGAGGAAAAAATGAAAAGCCCTATTTCTTGGACATATAAGCAGATGAGCCGTCACCATGGCAACCAAAGGACGTATCCATCGCGTCATTCTGTCAAACAGCCCCTGCATGTGACTCCAAGCTCACATTCCTTTCTTCCATCTGAAAGTAGGTTTTAGTCCTGCCATCCAATAAAATCAATACCCAGTAGGATGTTTTCTGTCTCTCATAGTTTAGAAATAAAAAGCTACTTACAGTAGCCTTTCTTGTCTTAAAGGAAAAGTAGAGGTTGTTTATCTATCATATACTAGGAGCTGATGAAAAATAGAATTAATAGAAAACAGATAATTTGTTTCCAGCAATGCTAAGTTTGCTCTTGCTCTTTATTATGTTTAGTGATTCAATCATGTCTTTGTTACAGAGTATTATGACAGGTTCTTTGGACAGCTTCCAGCAGTGAGTCTGGTTTAAGAGAAACACCATGTTTCTCTCCCAGAGTTATGAAAGAGCATTTGATTTCTCCACCAAAAGGAGGAGAATCACACTGCAAGCATGATTTAAAAATCAAGCAGCAGAAACCAAACACAAAGTGTTAACTGATCGTCCCTTTTCTTTGCAACTCTAAAGCAGGATTTTATTTTCATGTTCTTGCCCTCTTCAAAAGTGTTTTCTAGCTTCTCTCTCAGACTCTAGAAGGTTGCTTTCACCTTGCCTCATCTTTCCTCTTCATCACCATTAGATTTGAATCTTCTCTACACCTGCAGTGTAATAAGAACCAACACATTTGGCCTCTGCTTTCCTGGTCTAATTCCCAGAAACCTTCACAAATATTCCATAAACAATGGTGACTTGCACTTGTGTGGGTTCTGAATTTTACCTCAGTGAAGTCAACTCAGATTCAGTTTCCATATGCCCAATGACTACTGCAAGAACAGTCTCTGAGAAAAGAAATTAGCCTCATTAAGTAGATCTTGAGGCAACCTTGTTACTTATGTTTTGAGCTCTTTGTCTGCTGGATGGTTTGTGATGAATACCAGTTGTGCCTAAGTGTAACACAAACTTTCACTGGAATTAAAGTTTCAGTTTAACTACAGAGTGATCATACTTTAGGATCCATACGCCAGCATGACAGTAATGGAAGATATGGAATGTAAGAGATGGAAAAAATTATGATGACAAGAAAGCATCATCTCTGTGTATCAATACATTAAATTAATGAATGGTATAACCTTCACAAGAAGATGTAGCTCCAGAACCTGAACTTTTTTCCCCTCAGTAATGCCTTCTTCAGTCTTATCTAAGTAAGACTGAAGGAGGTATATAAAAACTGCTCTCTATCTCTCTCTCTCTGAAACATACCTTTTAGATGTATGAAAATGTAAAATGCATGAAAATATATATAAGATGAGGCAAGAGTCTATACTCAAGTGAATTAACAGATATATAAAAAGTGATTTGCAAAATGTCAATTTTCCGTATCAAATTAATGGTCTTGAAATGCTATCTAAGCAACTTCTGTCAGTTTCAGTTAAGCCAGATGGACTGAGACTTTCTAAAACAGATTGCCAGAATCACACCAGTGAAACTGTTTCCTATAGAAGTGGGAAGTGAGTTTGGCAATCTCCTCCTGCTGGTTTTGTCTGGTATTAAGTTAATTTTCTTCATAGTAGCTAGTATGGGCTATGTTATGGATTTATGCTGGAAACAGTGTAGATAACACAGGGATGTTTCTGTTCTCACTGAGCAGTGCTTACACGAACTCAAGGCCTTTTCTGCTCCTCACTTCACCCCTCCAGTGAGGGGCTGGAGGTGCACCGTGAATTGTCAGTGAACACAGCCAGGACAGCTGACCCCAAGTAACCGTATGGCATCACGCTCAGCATACAAAGCTGGGGGAAGGAGGAAAAGGGGGGGTGGTATTCAGAGTGATGGTGTTTGACTTCCCAAGTCACCATTAGATGTGACAGGGCCCTGCTCCCCTGGGAAGGGTGAACACCTGCTTGCCCAAGGGAACCAGTGAATTGTTTTGCTTTGCTTGCATGTGTGGCTTTTGCTTTACCTTTGCCTGTGTTTATCTCAAGCCATGAGTATTCTCACTTCTAGCCTTTGTGTTGTCTCCTCAATCCCAGTGAGAGGGAGTGAGTAAATGACTGTGTGGTGCTTAGTTGCAGATTTGGGTTAAACTACAACGCTCATGTCAAAAGAAATTAAGCAAACCACACTGTATACACTTTCGTTATTAGATGTCATTAACAAACCCAAGAATCAGTTCAAGAATTATGTCTAGCAGTTCCTTTCTTTTTCTTTCAACTGAAACAAAATATTTGAGTTTTAATTCTCAGAATTAATATTCGAGTTTTAACTGACAGAAACTCTCAGGTTCTTGGAACTTGAGCTCTACATCCAAAGTTCAAATGTTTTCTTCTGACATTCAAACTAGTTAGTAGTTCCTGGAAAGATGAACACTACATTGAGGAGTGGGACATAAATAACTGTTCTCAGAAATTAGCAAGGTTTAAAAAAATGGGTGACAAGTCCGTACAGTTTGTGCTGGCTCCATTACTTCGCATATAGTGTTCACTCACACAGGACTCCTTTATGAATTTAATTAGACTGCATCTGCCACCAAATTTGATTCTCCTTAGCTACCATCAGGACAGGTCTGCCTAGTTCAAGGTTTGTGTCAACAGATATGCTGTATTTCTTTCCAGTCTTGAAAAGTTTACACCTGACACTAGGGGGACACTAGTCCTTCATAAGAGATTCCAGCCTCATCAGTTCTCCAGTTTTACAAATGCTGTCATTATCTGCTGACCTAAAGTTTGTTCCACCTGATTTCTCTACTCACAAGTCTGGTTCAATAGATCCATTTTTCCTCATTTGGTGAGATGCTGGTTTGTTTCCCTTAAATCTCTCAATGTCCAGTTCCCAGTGGGATCCTGGGCTATCACTAGGTCCTGATTGTGCCAGATCAAATGACTTGGCCCTTCTCAGTTTAAGTTTATGCACATGAACAGATTAATGGTTTACCACGGCTCCTATTAATCACCTTCCCTATAATTTCAAAACTGTTACCTTACCTAAAATAGAAAAAAATATATCTATAAGCACCATGCCTTGAAGAAAGGACTGCTAAGTCATCTTTTTAATCCAAATACTTTAGGCTTAGGAAAAAACCCAATGAAGATAATTAGAAAAAATTATTATAATTTTGAAGTCCACACAGTATTTTTTTGAAATGTTTTCTCTAAGATGTATTCTATTAACTTTAAATGCAAGTGTAGAGTCTTTAGCTGATGTAATACTAAGAAAATAGATCAGTGTTTGTTTTTAAAAAATCAATATTGCAATTTGATTCAGATAGGCCATTGTTTCCCTTTATTTCATATATCTGTGGATATTAAATCAAGTCAGTTTCCATTTGTGAGAAGCTTGCTGATATGTATACTTAGATCTAGTCTGTAATTTATTATTGTTTTATATTTAAAGTTTGGTAGCTTCCAATGCCCCTGGTTAAAGCTGTGACTTTGCAGGAGCAAGTGCAAAATCTCCAAAGGTAAATGGAGCCCAAGTGCCAGTGATTCCCAAAGGGTACACTGTGGTGCATAGTGTGCCATAAGGACTGCAGAAATTTGGCAGCACCCTGTTTGCTCTGCCATTTGTTTTTAGCACCTAATCTAAAGAGCCTGCTTTAGAGGTTTATCCTGTGACCCAGGAATAAAAAAACAGATAGACTGAGTTAAGACTTTTGTCCATCACAGGCAGTTCAAAAGCTTATCTTTGGTGGCTGAGGATCTCAGAGCTATCAATACAATTCCCTTGTTGTGTGAGCTTTGACTCTGCTGACACTGACGGTGGGACTGGGTGTGCGTATCCCCCTTCCAATGGAGAATTACCACGTACACTGTCTGGGTGACTTAAATAAGTTGCACACTCATCAAAGACATAAAGTGTTCTGAAACCTTTCAGATGTTGTGCTGGAATCACGATAACTAGAGTGATTCACTGCTATCAAATATTTCCCCATCGCACCATCCCAAGACTCAGTCCCAGCCCTAAGAGTGGTGTCCTCCAAGACCAGTAAGAGCAGCAGCCTGAGGACTGTCATGAATTTGTCAGCTTTCATCATTGCCTGTCATTATTCCTACTGGGAGATGGAAATGCCTGCAATGTAGTGCAGAGGGAAACAACTAAAATGTAGTGAATACACCCTAGAGAAATACTGTATATTAATACAGTCTTTTCTATTTTACTTTAAAAATGTGTAATACAGTTTATATGAATGAGCACTGGTTAGTCATACTGGTACTCCTCAAAACTGCCACTAATAGCAAAAAATTATATAGCCTGGATATTACGAAAAATTTCATCAAGAACTGTTCATCACAACAAATCCAGACGCATAACCAGACATGCAGTGTAGGTAAACTAATTCTTCACAATTAATTCGTCCAACTAAATTACCCTTTCTAAATACAGTTCTTTGGTAAAATGGAGGAAGAGAAAAATGAACAGCTCTATAGGAAACCAGAAAAGCCAAGTAGGTCTGGAACATTTAGCATTACATCTTTAATCACAATTTAAATTTTTTCAGCATTTGGGAAAAAAAAGAACTTATACACAAGAACTTAGGAACAAAAACTAGGCATATTGCTAGTACTGCATAAAGAGCACCTGGTCTCATTAGGATGGTATTTTATTTTCTTCACAGTATACCACTTTAATGGATCCATCAGGGAAATAGCAACAAAAGCTAAGCAACTAGAATGGCAGTGTCATTTCTGTGGAAACATCAGCACTTATTCATCATCATCTTCAATGCTATAAGATTCACCTAGAGAATTCCTTCTGAGATTTTTATTTTTCTATCAAGGGTTTAGCCTAATTTATATTCTCTACGTGTAAAATGCAGCTTTATTGTTTTAAATTACATTACTTCTGTATCTCTCTGCATAAAAGCCCTTTTCAAGAGAAACAAAGTATTCTGTTGCCTTGATCACAGGTCTTTAGCCAAAAAGAATAAAAAAGCTTTCTTTATACTTTCTCCAACTTGTCTTGCATTTCAGAAAATAATGACATTATTAGTGGTTTTCTCCCCTTCCCCTGGGTTCCTGTAGTTCTTCTTCTTATTTGAAAAACTTCAGCATTTCATTTAAGCAGATTTATCATTAAATCATCTATGAACTCATAGAGCACATCAGCATTTCTGTGCCTTTATGTGATATATATCATGTAGTTTTCACCTATCTTTAAGTTTTGTTTTTTTAACTGAACTGATAATATTTTTTGATTTATTATACAGTCTGTTAATGAAGAAATCATTGCCTAATAAAAGTATTTTCATGGACCAGTAGTGGTGCCTAGAGGACAATGGCTCAAAGACCACCAGCTAGAGTACACAAAATTTCAGGAGTTTTGGCAGGGACTACTAAAACTAAATTGCTCTTATATTGGATCATAAAAAAGCAAGGATTTGCCGTGGTTCAAGGACAGCTTTAACCATCTGTTTCTTTATAATTAGCCATAACATGATATTAATGAAGATCAAAACATGCCATCCTTGTGCCTAGATAGGACCTAACAGGGTATCAGTTATCCTTTTAGTTTCTCCCTTACCTGTAAGGTCATAAGTTGTGAAATGCTGTAAACTGCACTACAGGCAGACTAAAAAAGATAGTGATAAATATTCTGTGTTGGGACAGAGAATAGAAGAGTCTTCTGTTTTGAACTGAGTATATGTATTGATTACTATGAAACACTAAATATTAGGCATACACGCAAACAAAAATTTGCCCAGTAGGGTATCATAAATAGTTTTAGAGGAGCTTATAATTTCCATACAGCTACATGCTGTAGTGTGGTCTTTCTCTTGGGCTTCTGTAGCTGTAGAAGCAGGCTCCAGTAAAATGAACCTAGCAGCAATGCGTGAGATACAAATTTCATATGTTCATTAGAAATTAAGTATATTAGTGGGTAGTGGAGAAATAAGCAGAATAATTATTTTTATTTCACATCTTTAGGTTGAATAGGGAGCTCTTTTGAATACATCAATAACAAAAGGAAAACAAAGGATAATGTGGGCCCACTAAATGGAGAAGGGACCCTGGTGACAGAGGATGTAGAGTTACTGAATGCCTTCTTTGCATCATTCATCTTGTCTCAGAAATTTTAATGTTTACTTGTCATTATTTAAGTTTCATGTGTTCGGATTCCCTCTTTTGTGAAAGAATCAAAGACTTTGGAATGTACCTACACATCTGCTAAATTTTGGGACTTTCATAAGACTGAGTATGCAAATTCACAAGTACTGTAACTTCAAATACATTTTTCCATTATGCATGTGTTTCATATTGCAGATATAAAAGGTTTATACCATTTGCTTTTATTGAAGGTTGGATTTAGTTCTTTTCCTCAGGAATTTTTCTCCCATGGGTTGCTAAGACACAAATGACTGGGTACTTAAGAGAAACAAAGCACAAGGCTAGAGCCTTTCTCCTTGGCAGGGTGGGGTAGAATTGCCCCTCATGGAAGCAGAGCCTGACAACGCAAGATTTGGAGAGACTGAAAAGCAAGGGCAGGAGGGAGGTCACGCTCTCTTGCTCGGGACCCTCGGAGCTGGACGGTCGGAGCTGCTGTCTGCTGAACCCACGGCCCCTGAGAAGCCAGCGCGGAGCTGCCGGTCTGTCTGCTGTGAGTCTCTGCCCTCTGCCCCATCCGGAGCCGACCTGCCTGCCACCAGCCCGCTCTGAGTTTTCTCCGCTACATTGTAGCGGGGCTTCCTCTGCACGTGAGACCCTTACCGTCCCAGCTCCCTGTGTCCGGGGATCCTGCTGTGGCACCGACACCAGCTGCCCCTCCCGAGGGTCTGTGGAACAAGGGCTCTCCTCCATCCCTCCGTGCCTCGGGCAGCCGCCATTGCCGTGTGCTACCTGAGCTCACGCCGGAGCGCCCCCTGCAGGCACCGGGGAATCACCGCACCCAGAGCGCCCCTGCAGCCACCGGGGACTCACCGCACCCAGAGCGCCCCTGCAGGCTGTGACTGGAACTGCACCAAAGGGAAAAGGTGCCTGAAGCCGAGCAGGCTGCCACTGGGTTTCTGGTTCTGTTTGTTGGTTAACGTTATAGTTGTTGTTATTTGTTATCCTTGTTTTAGATAGTAGTAAAGAACTGTTATTCCTATTCCCATATCTTTGCCTGAGAGCCTCTTGATTTCAAATTTATAATAATTCGAAGGGAGAGGGGTTACAGTTTCCCATTCCAAGGGAGGCTCCTGCCTTCCTTAACAGACACCTGTCCTTCAAACCAGGACAGCTTTGTGCTGGTAGCAAATTTTTGTTTGTTTTTTATCAGTATTTTTAGCATCAGTGCATATGAAATTCACTAATGATATTTAAACCTTTTAGCGAACACCATTTCAAACATGATTTCCCCATGCTTATGGCATAATATAATGAACTGCAGTTCCTTCCTTACACTGTTTTGTTTTTCTTGTCACAACTTAGAAATATATTTTGAGTTTCCTTTCCAGCTCCTAAAGAGATCTGGTGATGTAAAATAGATGGAAATGTCAAATCACATTTGACAATTACAAAAAATTAAAATGTTCATTCTTCTCAAGGCCTTTGGAAGGAGGCCCCCTAGTGCAAATATCTTGCCTTGGAGTTCAAAGCAGTAGGCACTTAAATGCATATATATGTCTATAAATACACTCTAAAATGAGCTTGTCCTGCAGCAAGGCATGGTATCTGGATAGAATTATACAGTGCCCAGAGTTTCACAAAGGGCTTCATCAGTTTATCATGCAACCACATTTTCATAGCTCCATATTTTCTGGGAAAGAATTAATTTTATTTCCGACAAAAAACATCCCTTTTCTGCTAACAATAGTACCAGCTTCCAGAGCTTTTCTGTTTCCAGGCATCATGCTCCATTGATATTTCAGAGCACATCTACATTACAAGGCCAATTCTAGCACAGCCACGCTGGCATAGTTCCTGCTAGAGATGCAGCATAGGCTGACAGGAGAACCTTTTCAGCTGTCATAGCAACACTACCTACCCTGCATAACATAACCTAAAATGGCAAAAGCACTTTTGTATCAGCATGGCTGTGACAGACACCAGGGGGATGTTAATACACTGCATTTTCTGAATACCCTGATATAATAAACAATATCCTATTTTTCTGTGTGGTGGTACTTTAATATCATCATTCAGAATATTCTCAGTCAGCTCTGCAAAATATAGTCCTTATCAGAGAATCACAGAATGGTTGAAATTGAAAGGGACTTCTGGAGGTTATTTGGTCACTTACGTCAGGCATTAGTCTCAGTCAGAAAGGAACAGGTTCCTGTCTGGATCACAGGCCTGCAATTAGACCTTTGAAGCTAAGAGAATGCATAGTATTAAGATGGAAATGTCAGCTAAAGGAACGAACTAAACAGATTTTGTCCATGTATAAGATTCCCTGTACAGAAAGCAGATACAAAGAGTTGCTCTTTACACACAGAGCTGGCTTTCAGGATTTGGTGCCATGAGAAAAGCGTAGGCTGCAGTCTGCCCTGCATATTCTTGTTACCAGAAAGAAAATGGGACAGGCTGAGATTTTGCACAGACTTGAGAGGTGGAAAAAAATCCACACTGCTTCTGCAATCACAAGGATATGGCTTGCTCTCTGAGGCTTTCAGAAGGTTGCAAACAACTAGCAAACAAGCTAAAAGTAGTGAGTCGAGTCTCAGAGCGTGATGTCTAGAGAAATATGTGCAAACATCTTGTAAAAGGAGCAAAGTTTCAGCTGTCCTATCCACGATGTGTTGACTTGGTAGATATGGAGTTGTTCTCTATTTATAATATCCAGTCTGGAGAAGAGAAGACTGAGGAGAGACCTCATTGCAGTCATTGCTTCAACATCCTCACAAGGGGGAGCAGAGGGGCGAGTACTGATCTCTTCATCCTTGTGACCAGTGCCACAAGGAAATAGCACAAGCTAAATTAGGGGAGGTTTAGGAAAAGGAAGGTTCAGAAAAAGTTTTTTCACCCAGAGGGTGGTTGGACACTGGAACAGGCTCTCCAGGGAAGTGGTCACAGCACCAAGCCTGACAGAGTTTGAGAAGTGTTTGGACAATGCTTTCAGGCACATGGTGTAACTCTTGGGGCTGTGCTGTGCAGGGCCAGGAGCTGGACTTGAGGATCCCAATGGCTCCCCTTCAACTCAGCATAACCTATGATTCTACTATGTCCTTATAATTATGTAAATTGGGGCCAAATTTGCCTGAGCCTTATGTGTAAAAGTCAAAATAGGTGAGAGTACTGAGGGAAAAGTAATTCAAACAATGCCACCCTCAGCTGGATAAATTTTTTTAACCTGTCACTAAGGCCCTTGTTAAATAGTATTGTTTTCACAGTTGTGAAATTAACACTGAAGCAGAAACTTTTGCTGTAAAGTATTTAATTTCTAAAACATAGAAATATTTTGCAAGCACAGTATCTGGTGTGTTGCTTGCATTTACAAAGACATTTAATTGCAACCTTCATGAATATGTCTTGCTACTAGACTTGGGATTGTGTAATCCTGAAAATTTCAGAAGGTATAAGAATTTGCTTGTAGAGACTATTTTAAATTTTCTTTCACAAAAAGTGACTAGTAAAGTTGTCTTTCTAGCAATGGAAGAAGCTATTAACCATGCCCAGAGAATCTTCAACTAGGCAGAAGACTGTGAAGAAAAGGAGCTTGAAGACTATTACCCTGAAGAGTTAAAGAAAGTCAGAGCCAATCAGGATGGAGGTAATTAAATGGTGCAACTATTAAAAAAATAAAAAGGAAAGAAGGTAATAGTATCAACAAAATCTTGGTGTGGACCTTAAATTACAGAGGTTAGGTAGACATTTCTTGTATTTGTGATATGTAGACAAAGTGTTGTTGGAGGGATTAAAATGAATGATGTATACTTTGGATATTTGAAGTGTTTGTTTGGTTTTTTGATTGCTTTACATATTAGTCTGCTCAGTAATGCCTATGCTAGCAGCTGGTATTTGAAGACAAGATCGTTCTCTTTCAGAGAAGTAAAAGGGGCATTTAAAATGTGGTTTTTGATCACTGTAGTTCTGAAGAGTGAGGCCTAAACTAGGCAAATCAGAAGTAAAGAGAAGCATGTCCATAAAGGTCATTATTTCTCAGTCATTGCAGAAGTCAGTTAATTTAATTTTTTTATTGATGAGAATTGCACACATAATACAGATTTATACTGTGTGTGGATGTGCTTTGTTTTGGATTGTAAAAGAAGATTGAACGGATCTTGCTAACAAGGGCGTCAACGGCTCTAGGAAATTATCCAACCTCCTGAGGAATATTTTGGCAGCAGTCTTAATTGGACCTGTGGTCTCAGCACTGTCATTTTATAGCTCTGTTTTAGCAGTTATTTCTTATTTTCTTTTTTTTTGCTCTGTCATATTTGATGTTCTGTCAGTCCGAGTCCACACTGAGATCAGCCAGAAACTTGCTGTACCAGGAATCATTTGATGTAGCCCTTAGTGCATATTAGATGCTGAACAAGGGAGGGCTATGTCAGAGTGACATGTGAGATGTTGCTTTCCTGAAAGTTCAGAAAATAGAAATTGTCTATTTTGTCTTCCAGTTGGATGCAACATCCAAGGCAATTTAGTTCTACATTGTAATTTAAATATGCCTCTGGTTTTTGGAGAAGAGTTACTGGCATATGGTACTTTTGCATTGTAAAAGCATTCTTGTTGATTTATGTTGCACTAAATTTTAAGGATTATTATTTTACAGAAAAATACATAATATTTTTCTCTGTTGTCATTCTTTTTGTCTTTATGATTCAGGGGTTAAATCTGCATGACATGTATTTTAGGTGTCTCCTCTGCTATGTAAGAAAGAAAACAACACAGCACAGTAGTAAAATATAGTATCTATTGCCTCCACCAAATCCCATGCTTTTATTTCATACAACATAATTTATGAATTGATTTTCTAGACTTAGTAGGACATGTTAAGTTCCTTCAGCTTTCAAGACCATAATGCTTCACCAAGATGTCTTGTTCTCATAGCTGGCAGGATACTGAACCCCTCTGTAAGTAACAATTTTAAAAGAAAAAAAAAGGGAAAGACAAACTGTAAGAGAAATGCTACTTTTAAAATGTTATGACTTATAAATAAGTACAGTAGCATTCATTCACTCATTTGCATCATGGAATAATTTTGATTCTTTTGGGATTGTATTTCAGGAAAATGTATTCTCTATTTAAAAAAAAACCAGTGAGGCAATCCTGTGTCAAATTCACAGCAAAGGCAGAGTCTTTAGTAAGCTCAGTGTAAGATTACGGTGTAAGATGAAAATGCAAGTGGCCTATTTTATACTTACATGATTTCTACAACTTTTAATTGAACTAACCCAGTTTTCCAGGGTATGTGTTGGATCATGCATATATGTTTATATCAATCTCACAGTGCTTACAGTCATATTCTTGACAACTTAATCAAGTTACTTATATGTAATTGCAGGACCTCAGACTGAGGATGCTGCAGTCATGTCTATTGCAACATAGTTAACATTTATTCTGTTCTCTTGATCACTGTGTGACAAAGGTACATCGCAGCTTAGCATGGAGTCTAAGTTCCAAGCAGAGAAAAGTCTGGGTAATCAGCTACAAAATGCTGATATATACACTGAGTGTGACTCAGGGACTTTTGAGCAACCTGCATCTATATACTCACAAGAGGCTGGTCTTGTCATCTCACATAATTACATAAGTGAGGCAGCATGATTTGGTTTGAGTTAGAAAATCAGAGCCAGATTGTTTGACAGTGCCAGTATGTCTGGCGAGAGTAGGGCTACTCATGCAAAGCCACCTTCTGTGCTTTGAGCCTGGCCAGGTCCCTCCATGTCACATCTCCTCTCCAGTGGCTCCCAGAGAATATGACTGACACACAGGCACTGGGGTCACCAGTGGGCGCTGCCTCTGAGCACTTGTCTCCCCACTGAAAGCAAACAATGCATAAAAGGGCAGAAGCTATAATGATCAAAATTGTGGTCAGTCTTTCTTTGAGCTGCAATTGTGGTCAAAGCAACTTTCTCTGACTTTCTTTGCTCATTTTTCATCATTGGTGTCTAGATATTTGGGCATCCATTTCTATGCAGTTATTGTATTATTTATAGAAGTATGTTCAATACAGATACTGTTAAGACTGGTGTCAAATAGAAAACCTTACCTAACAACTACATTGGTACAAATATTCTAAAATTACTCTCCAGAAGGGAAACCAAATGCTCTTCCCAAAAAAAACCAAGCCAAGCTAATTTAAATTCATGAGGAACAGTGGATATTTATGATGAATTTTTAACGAACAACTACTCACCCAAAGATTAATTAAGAAAAATCATTCTGAATAAGAAACAAATATGTGAAAATGACAATCTGTTCCTAGACAAATCTAAGGCAGAAAGGAGCAAGCAAGTTAGTTAATTAAATCTCTTGTTATAAATAATTCATTGAGACTTTTTTATTTCTTTAGTAGTATATATTAATATGCCTAAGAGTATTTTAAGTAGTATGATTACTAATAATAACTCTTGCTTTAGTGGACTCCTCAATCCCATTTACAACAGGGGCCAACTAGTGTTAGGTAGACAGAAATTATTTTGTTTTCCTGTCTTGGACAGATTCACATTTATATGCCTTTATCCTAGGACAGTTTTCAGTTTGTCCATGCTGACATGGGAATAGACATTGTCTCTAGAATATATGTTCTTTCCCTCATGTTCTGAGACTGGACTTTATGTTTTGCACTAAAAAAGAAGCTTTATTATCTAGTGGGGAAAGACATGAGATTGAAGTTTTCAGATATTTCAGACTGTTAAATTGGAGTTAAATGGAAAATGTGTTTACCTTTAATTGTATACTTTACTTGTACTAAAATACCAGAAAGAATTCCGAAACTTATAAAACATATAAAAAATAATAACCCTCTAAAATAATCATATTGCTTCTCTTCCTTCACACTTTTTTTTTAGTGAGGAGGAAGGGAAGAAAGAAAGCAGAAGAGGAACTGTGAGGATTTGAATGATATAAAGCTTATTAGGGTCATAAAATCAAGTTTTTGAAAACAGTAAGTTATTTCGCTTCTTGATGGAAAAGAAACACAAGATATATTTTAGTTCAAATTTCTGAAAATGTAAATAAATAGACCAGTCATGGTTTAAAGTGCAAAGCAAATGCATGGACAGTACATTCTAGTCTCCCATTGCAAGATTTATCTGAAGTTAATATGTCCAGTAAGCAGATAAAAATTCTGTGTGGAAGGTTGGGAAAGGTTTCAGAAGGAGGAGGGAGTATGAACAGGAAGCAACAAGATATAATATTGACTAAAATATTGTTTACATTTCTCTTTTTTAAATTCTTATATTTGAGGGCGTGTTCTGAGTTACCTGGATCTTGAAGAGAGACTCCTAAAACACAAGTTCTTTATGAAAACCATTTTGAATGGATATTTTTAATCATTCTTGATTGTTGCTGCAGGTCTTATGGAATACATATGGACTTGAGCCAGATTTAACTGTTTGTTATCATTCTCTGAATTAAAAATTCAACTGTTCTGATGAATATGTTTCATTCTTGGATGATCATAGCAGTATTCTTACTATGTGTGTTATGTTACAATGGTTTTATATGGAAATAGGTAGTCATTCTCATAGAATTGTTTTTTAATGAGAAGAGACAATTTGGATGTAACATGGTAGCAGAATGTAAATTATCTAAATACCTAGCACAAAACGTAATTTGTGGCTGCAACGAAGTCTGGTAAAGGCTGATCAATGGAATGTAATGGGGCTAAACACTGCAAATAGAAGATGATAAAATATATAACTAAGGGCCAGGGAATTCCAGCCACCCATCAGTTCTGGATAACTGCATTTTGGCTAGGATTACTGCTTTCACCTAACCAATATAAAAATTCTACAGCTCATCTAATATATATTGGAAATTATGAAAATACAGAGTTGTAACAAATGGGGCAACTTAACTATTTTAGTAAATTACACTGTTTGTTAACAATAAAAGAGAAAGCCTTTGTATTTTTCTTTTTACACTTAATGAATGGTAGCATCTTCTAGCAGGAGGATTGATATTTATTACAGATTTATGTGTTTTCTGAATGTTTCCTCTCGTATCTCATTACTGAAAGCTGGCCCACTTCTCTGAGATAAATGCAGTTGAAAAATCAAGTAGATCACTGCAAAACGTGAACATGTATTGCTATTTTGCATGTTTCTTTCTTCCTTGTGGTTTGTATTTAAATTCAGGCGCAGCCATTACTCAAATATGCCATGAAGTGCTAGAATCCAGTTTGTCCTCACAGCGTTTTCCAAAGATCATTGCTCACCCTTTGTGTGCTGAGAATTGATCACACCCTGTAGGTTTGACCTAGTAAGATTGCTGGTGTATAGCACAACACCCTCAGAAAGCTTGTGCTGGCATTCAGCAGCCTTGGAGGACAAATGAGCACATCAAACTTTCTCCAGGGATTTTGGTAGTGCTTCCTTGCTGGCCAGATTCAGATGTGTGATTGCTCTTGAAGCTCAACATTTAATTGTTCAAAAATAAGCTTATATTGCACATGGAGGCCACAACTTATGTGGGGGTTAAATGACTTTCAAAGATCTTATCATATTAAATGATCATATGATGATATGATCTTCTGACAATTATAAAACCCTTATACTTGTAAAATCTCTGGAAAGAGAGTAGCTAATTTGTTATGTCTGCGATCACAGAGACGCAGTAGTCATGTAAAAAGTGTCTTACTAGGTTTTTCAATTACAGTGTGATTTATAAATACAGTTGTGGTATGCTTGAGTACAGAGATCAGAGACAAATAAGCTCTAGAGGTGAAGTGAGGGTCTTTGTGAGAAATGTTTGGCCTTGCTGCTGCTCCTTTTTAGCTTTTGTGACAATGTAAAAGGTCTATGTCCAAATGCAGATCATACAGAGGGAGTACAGAAGAGGAGAAAAAGACACATCTTCATATTTTTGTTGTGCTTCCCTTGAGAGAAAACACAGACATTTTTTCAAGTAGATTTATCAGCTTGTGAAGATTGTTTTTACCTCTCTGCTGATATGTGTATTTCTGCAGTAACATTTTATTCTGATGATCGAAACTAATGTAATTGAAAACAGTACTAGGAAGTGAAAATCCTTTAGGAATTATTTTCTAGTTCCTTTCCCATTCTACTTCATAATGGTGTACACAGGAGAATTCACCAGTTTGTGAATTTTCCTGCCAAACAGGTACAAAGCTCAAGTGTACCAAAAAACTTTTAAAAGCAGAATTGAAAGTCATATAGTGATGCTGATCACCAGTAAAAATAACATGAACCTCCTTAAACTCTTGTGCTTATTTTAGTTGGCAAGTTTTGAAGATAGTACTAAAAAAATGACTGAAGAAGTGGTATTTTTCATTTCCCCCTAGAGTTTACTTATCTCCTAAGTTTTCTTTAAGATACTGAAAAGCAGACTGAGAGCCAATTCTTCCTGCAAAATATTTAAGTCTTTGATATATCTCTAACATAATATTCATCAGAGGGATACATATTAGCTCTTTACAGAAGTTGTTATTGAAGATTGAAGCTTAACTTCCTCAGCAGTTCATTACAGTTTCTTGTCAAACAAAATGTATATTCAGAAAATGTATATTGAATTTATACAATTATTTACTGTTATATTTAAAATTTTGCCCAATTATCTGAGTCTTTTCCCTAAAAATTTAACAGGAAGATTTGTCCTTGATTCATTAAAAACAGATTCATCAAATTCACAGAAATTAATATAATTTTCCTATGATTTTGTAACAGTCTATAATTATTAATATAACACTTTAAGTCATGCATTTTTCTGATCAATGTAGACAGAATAATAACAGAAGTATTTATGAAAAAAGCTGTAGTTTCAAGGGTGGAGTTCATGTGTTTAAAGTGATAGTACTAATGCTTTACGTGCTCATTGCAAAAAGAGACACGAATATCTGCTTTAAACACTTTTTTATTTTGATCGTAATCTGTGTATAAAGGTTTTACTATTTCCTGTGAAGATCCATTCCTGGGCTACCTAGATGTCTGCCTTCTTTCATATGCTGTTTTTGTGAGTTTAGTGTTCTTTCACAAACAGGTAATAATACAGATTTCTATGGTATTTGCTTCATAACTTTTTGTGGCAGTATGAACTTTTCTTAGTACAAGATATTAAAGTTCCCATAGACTGCTGCAGAGTAGCTTTAATATAAACTAAAACCAAAGTTTTTAGTTGGCTGAACATCGGGACAGATTTTGTCTGCTTTTGTTGGGGAATGACTACAAATAGAATTTAAAGTTATTTCTCCCTCTTTTTCTTTAAGTTCAAGTGTAAGTAAAGGGCCTATATGTTTGCAACAAGCTCTATATGTCCATGCAACTGATTGTGTTCAAAAATTCTCATTCAAATACATTCTTTGTGTACATATTTGCTGTGGTAGGGAGCAAAATTCTTAGTAATCAGAAAATCAGAAAGCTTGTTAATAATAAAATAATTTTCGTTGCTATTACTTAAAAGCAATTTTTTCATTGAGATGCGGAAAGATTTTTCTGTGTAGTACTTAAAAGTTTACTGCCTAGAGTTAGAAATTAGACACAGTTAACAGCCTGAAAAGTAAATCAAATTTATATCTTAAATATAAATTCTCTCTGGGGAAAGGCAGAAGAAATTGTTTAATGAAATACAAAGCCCTTCAGCTCAGTATCTGGAAATTATATTGATCTTTTAAATATTTACAAATCCACTTTAAAAATCTATTACAAGGTCCATTTTTTATTTAATAAAAAATATCATGTCCCCTTTTTTTTTTCCTAAGAGCCTTTCACACAAATCCCAATTCAAAATTTACATAAAACTATACTGGCACTTAAAATGTATTTGAAGGAATTTGTCTTAGCAAAATCTATTTTTTTCTTAGTGTTTTTACTTAATTTTCTGAGCTACCATTTTTTTATCTTACTTGTTAGTTTGTTTATTTCTTCTGGTTTCCATTATTCTTGATCAGTATTTTGGAGAAAAATATTCACCAAAAGTATGTTCTCTTACTAGAAATTCTAGTTGAAAATCATTAATTCATACAGGAGGAGTTTATAACTGTATTTCTAATTTCTTAATGTATTACAGTTGCACTTAATACATCAAATCCCTATAGTTTTCTGGAATTTAAAGTAATTTATTTCTTCATCTTTTCCTTGAAGTTCAAGTGTAAGTAAAGGATCTACTCTGAATGAAGCACAGTTCTAGGACACAGCATGTGTCTGTCTATCTGTATCTATCTATCTGTCTATCTATCTATCAATATATAAATTATATAGATGTAGCCAGATAAAGATAAATGGATATAGATAGATATAGGTATAGCTATAGGTGATACAGATATTTCACAGTGAGCATAGATCAATATGAACATATTGCTCTCCTGAAGGGCTTACAATCTGAACAGAGGAGACACGATGGGAGAATAAAGGAACACTTATTATCTCATATTTGTAGTTACCAAAGCGATGCAGAAAAAAATTTGCTACAAGAAATTGCCAGTAGGGATCCTGGAGGAGAGCTTGATCTCCTGGATACCGTTGTGCTTACTGCCTTCCTTTCAACTGCTACATTAATTCAGTCTCTGAGAAAATGCAGTCATAGAACTGTTTCAAAACCTGCTGATCTGCATGACTATGTAAATCCATCACTATTACCTGATTATTCTGTTTGAAAGGCAGTGCCCAATTAGGAATGATTTCTTACAAATGAAAGCATCACCTCTGGATTTTTGTTGTTTTAAATGAATAAACAAAAACATAATTTTGATTGCTACATTGTACCAACAAAGTCTGTATTTGTTGGCCAAGCATAGGGCTTCTCTTCAGCAGTTAAGAAGGCTTCTAACATGAACAGGAGGGTGATGAGCTTATGTACCATAAAGTTGATCACGTGTGCGTGGAAAACATCCATCAGATTCACAAATGAGTCTCACGTGATCTCCTGTGTATTCATTATCATGCACTACAGTACTGTGCTTGTATTGATGGATTAGAAATGAACACTTTTCCCTAATAAATTTCATCAAATCTTTGATTTGGTACTGCTTGTTTTGAAAGACAGTGCTTTTGGCATTGGGAGGAAAAAAAAAATAAAATAGGTCACAGCTGATTTAAATTCCAAAATGAAGTTAACTACTGTTTCAAAGCCTGTAGCAACAACTTTGGAGCTGAAACATTAAAAGGACAGCAAGTTTAGCATTATGTAAGTGTAAAAAGATAGGCAAAACCAATTAGATTGAAAATACATTTAGTGCTGGTAGTCGTTAAAAATTATTCTCTCAATGAAGTTTCACTTTTCCTTTAAAATTTCTTGCAGACAAATGTGAAAAAAATAAAGTATAGAGCACAATTGGAAGAGAGAAAAATTCAATTTTTGTCCAGTCTGAAATGGGAAATAGTAATTTAAAGTTCTGTCAGATCCACTACTGCAGATTTCGCTGAAGATGTTTTGTTGCCCCTCTGCCAGAGATCACCACCACCTCAGCAGCTACAGCAGAACAGATTGCTTGTCAGCTTCTGCACTTTGACATATTAATAAATAGTTCCTTTTATTAGGAGCTGTAGAGTCACAGCCAGACTGTGAACCAAGGCCACTGTAAGAACATGCAGTCTGTTCTTGCTGTCTCTGCAGGACAGCCTTTGGCAGAGAGATAAGTCCAGATAGGTTAGGGCAATACTGTATTAAAACATTTTCAGAACATAAACCTATCACAGATTCTCAAGTTATCAATTTTCATTCCTCTCTTATGGATTCAGCTGCAGTTCTCTTAGATTCAAATTTGTCTGAACTGCTATTGAATCCTTGCCTATATCAAAAATATATATTGCATCTGTTCTATCAAAAAATCACTTAATCTTTCTAAATCTTATGACTTGATTCAGTAACTCATCTTCATTTGGTAACAATATATGGCGGTTTTTCCCCCATTATACTTGCAGAAAATGTAACCAACACAATTCACTTGTAGTTATAGACATGAGCCTTCGATTATGCTGCTACAACTTTTGAATCCCTCTGCACATTCAGCTTCCCCAATGTTCTCCATATGATGAAGACTGGTCTTAGTGCAAATTTTAGCAATGCTTCATGACATTTATAATAAATATTTGGGGGGCACATCTGAATTTTATATAAATTCATTGAATATAAAATAAAATTTGCAGTTGCCCTTCACATCCTTGCCATTCTCAAGTCCATTGCTGCAAATCTAGGTGATGCTTCTTCATTTCACATTGGCAGCCTGTCCCCTTTTCTACCTTCCATATAGGATATTTTTATTTTTTAGTTCAGTCAGCAATTCCTTATTTAACCCATTTGGCTACCTGCCACGCGTATTCAGCGTCTTGCACACTGGAATACACCATTAAAGAGTGTTTTGTGAAGGTTGTCCTAGAAAATCTACCAACTGTTTCTGGACCCCCTTCTCTGGCCCATCAGCATCCCGTTGCTTCCTGCCTATCAGTGCTCTAACAATGCCAAAGTCTTCTGTGCTCAAGTCTCATCTCACTTCCCCAGATGTTAAATCTCTACTGTCTCACAGTCCCTTAAGCAAAAGCTTTCATCAACTATTATGCACCTGGCAAGTTCTTTGATTTTAAGAAGCAAAGAAGTTTCCAGATTGTTGTGTCCAACCTGCATCAAAAATGTTCCCTAGCAATTTGCTGGATATGTCATGCTCATTGGGTAGCATTAAAAAAAGGTATTAGAGCTCATAAACTTTGCCAGCAGTTATGAGTTGTGAGTTGACATAAGTCACGTGCAACTGTACTATATAGGACAAATGGCATAACACAGCAGATTGGTGGATTTTAATAAGTAGTGTAATCAATGGTAACATAGAATCGTTGTTAATATAGCATTCAGTATTTACCACAATTTAACTTGTGCTATCTTGTTCCTGGTGGCAGTTGTCTCAGACTGTTTGCCCTCAACCCTAGGTCTGCTGCCTTTCATTTCATCCTGTCCTGTGATCCCCACCTACTGTAGCTTTGTTGATGATTTTTCTAAAGACATGCAGATAAATCCTTGAAATTTACATAGCACCTACCTACTTCATCTTTGATGCAATAATTGAGAAGTGCTAATCTGAGAGTTGAGACAAAGGAATTATTACTGTCAGTAATCCAAGAGGTTATCTTTTATAGCTGAACAATTTTAATAATCCCTTCCTAATCTATTGAGTGATATTTTCACCTGCAGGGAACAACCTGTTGATAGCCTCAACCTGTTGATAGCCATAGTTACTGCCTTTGGATGTACAATTCACTGCCTTGATTCATTTTTTTTAAAAAGTTACTTGTACCCATCAGACATGAGTCTCACTTTGAAGGGTGTCAGGGTCTATGATAAGGAGAGTTTCTTTAATTCATTACTGTTTTACAGTCTCCTGGAAAAAAAAAAATCTGTGTTTTTATCCAGAGTCTTTCTGCAAGTCTTTCTCTGCAAATATTTTTAAAACATTCAGGTTTCATTTTTTGAAAGCTGTCCCCTCAGTTTTTACTAGAAATGTCTGGGCTTTTTTGTATAGATTTTTAAAGTGATATGCAGACAAACTCATTATGATAAACATTGTTTATGTTACAGCTAGGGAATATGAGGCACAGAAAAGGGTTCTGCTTTTCAGTACAGAAGATCTTGCTATATTAGCTTTTCAAAGCATAGTGCTTACTCTCATTTTGAAATTTTTCTAGACATGATTTAATTTTTTTAGAAGACAATTCTGAAATATTTTGTGTTCTGTAAGGTAGTTCAGGATACACTACAGGGTTGCAGAAGCTATAGTTTAAGTTCCAACCTAATAACTCTTTTCTTCTCACCAGTATACCTGTCACAGAATTTTCTGTCCTCTCTCAGTCTTTTCTAAAACATCATCAACAACACTGTTTTAATTTTCTTGCATTTTTATTGCCTCTTTATTCCCATTATTTATTATAATTCAATGTATGTTTTAGATTTCTTTTCAATTCTAATTAAGTAGTTAACAAATCTCAAGTTACACTTTGTTTATTACACGGGGACTGTTGATTAGACTTGTTTTGAAGCTGCTTTTCAATTCTTCTTTTCAACATACAAATGAAAGTATTGAAGAGTGATTGAAGACTGTAGCGATCTTAGGGACAATTGTTCATTTTATCTTGAGCATGTTCATTAATTAGATTTCCTTTTGTATAAAAAAAGTCACAAACTGGAGAACAAAAGAAAAATATTCTGCTGTCAGTCTCCTCATGGGTGTGTTTCAATCTTGTTATTTTGATGAGCCTAGATCTAGAATATTTTAAATATATTTAACTGACTTTGCAGTGTCTAAAGGCTAAAACTTTTGTGATCTTCAGTTTCTCATACTTCAACAGTGAACAATGACAACTGAAGTAACTATTTACTATATTAAGTTCAGCAAAACCATGAAAACAAAAGCAAATTTTCCCTTTTGAGAATGCAAGTAATCTCTGACTTGTAAAATTGCAGATTGTTATTAAGTTTAATGGTGGAAAATACTGAATGCTACATTAACAATTATTCTATGCTTCTGTTGCTTATAGTATTTATTAAAAGTCACCCAATCCTCTGTGTTATCCCATTAATCCTTTATAGTGTAGTTGCATGTGGCTTAAGTCAGCTGACAATTAAATAATGTTAATGATTTAACCAAAGTAACTAGCAGACATAGCAGATACTCATCTCAGAGAGAGTATCTGGTAAGAATTTCAGGTATCTGGTTTATGGTAAAAAGATCTAAAATATCTATGATAATATATCTAGTTGTGTTCATTAAAATCAGACACTAAGGGATTACTTGTATCATAATTTCCAGAAGTAAGGACTTGTAAAGGTTCTGTGAATAAAAAAGAGCCTGGATTTTTCATTGTCCTTCTGCATGAAATAAAAATATTTCTTGGTTTGTTTTTACAAGCTTTGAAAGAGACCAGGGGCTTTTTATAGTGTATAAACTGAGGATTCAAGAACATTTTATATGGCTCTGCTTTAGCAGAATAAATCGATTTTTATTTGCTCTTACTGCTTTTGCACTTGAAAAAATATTTAATTAAGGTATTCTACTGGAAAATCATGACATATCTGAATTTTTATTTCTAGATGTTACAATACACAGAAGAACCTGGAGAGAGGATGGAGACTGCAGCATGCATTGAATATAAAAACCCCTGGCAATCTCAAAAAAAAAATTAGAAGTCCACAGAGACTTGGCTATATCTGCTTTTTTTAAGGGAATTTCAGATTACAGATGTTCTGGAAAAACAAATAAAACCAGTGACTTAGACTGGTGACTGGTCTGTACATTAATTAGTTGCCTTCACCTTAATCTGTTAATGAAGGAGAGAGCACCATGATTTTTGATAGCTGACTTTGATAACATGATTATTTTATCAGCTTGAAGCACTGGCACATTATGAACTACTTGAATGAGAACTGATACTTTATGTTTATTGTGTATTGCTGAAAAATTACTAGATAATGTGTAGTCTGCCAAGGTTACACGTCTCAGAGCTCCATGCATAATGCAATTATGTGGAGAATCATAAAAATCTATAAATCAATACTTGTTTTGTTTAAATGTGCAGAATAATTCTACCCTAGTCTCTAAAGTCTGGTCCTGTTCTGTCACATCTCTAAAACCAAGAGGTTTTAAATAAAAGGTGTAAAAGACTGAACTAGAAATAAATCAAAAATTGGTATATTGCCTTTCAAGAAAGTATTCTGAACAGAGCCATGAACTGTATGAATTTGGTCTTCTATTCTTGTCATAGGATTTCCCTTAAATCACCTAACTACTGACATATATAACTTCTCCCCATGTAGTCCAGTAAACACCATTACCAGGAGAATGTGACAGGCTTTACACTGTGCAGTGCAGAATCTAAGCACTTGCCTTTGGCATTAGTATTTACATTCATTTGTGTCTATTCTCTATTCTCATTTGCTAATGCTTTATCAAGTACTTATCTCTGAATTCTGAATATTTCTAAAAATGAAAATATAATATTTAAAATCTAGAGATAAAAACCAAGGAGATTTAGGGGGTTTTAACAAATTAAAGTTGGTCTTATTTGGAAATGTACTGCAGTTTTTATAGTATTTAGATTAGGAGGATAATTATGTTCATTGGCTGTGTCTAGATTATTTTTGAATTTACAAAGAGCAATTGTTTAGATGGAGTATAGATTCAGACCTTTTCACATCAAGTTTTATATGACTGTAGTCTCGAACCATATAAATCATCATGCGCCTACAGATTACAGTGTTTTAGATTATGATGTATGTGCATGTCTTATTTTGCTTGCAGTGTAATGACATATGTTTGGTGACATCAGCACATCATCATGAAGTAGGAATGCTTGAGAATTTCTACTGGAAAAAGTGCTTCCTTCTGTTACTGAAACCATATCCTAGTACTGCATCATGTATTGTCCTTTGTGACTGTGTGATTAAATCACTTGCCAAAAATTTTGGGCAAATACCTATCCACCATGAGAGAGAAATATTTTTAAGAATTGTAGTCTCACATTATCGGAATTTTTGCTACAATTTCTTGGACAAAATTCCTGAACAATAAGCCCTTTTGATGTAGTCTTTTTATTCAAAGAAATTGACTGGAAAGATTGATGCAAACTTGTTATCCTGAGAGTCAGTGGAAGAGAAAGACAGTTCTGAAAAACAATCCAAACTGCCATAGGATTTCACTGTTGAGAAATGAACATTACAATGCTCTTTGGTCTCCTCTGTTGGTCTGTGCTGTTCAAACACATGCAATCCCTACCTCAATGAAGAAAACTTGCATCCCTATCCTTATGACCATGCAGTATCCTTATGACCATGCAGTGTCCTTTTGGAATTAGATTTATACCTTGTAATTTAATAATGAGATAGACAGTCTGGCCACCAATTAACTGGCCACCTATTAACTGAAGAACAGTTACGCAGCAATAGATGTTTTTTAATTTTTACAGATGTTCTTACTAAGAAGTCTTTGCGCTACTGTCCTGCAATGCATCCCGTTCCTTGTGTCTTTTGATATGAATCCACAAACAAAGACTACTACCAAATAGTACTTTGGAATATTTAAGCAACTGGCTTTTCTTGACTATCTTGTTTTCATATGTCCTGTCTTGCTTGAACTGTTGCTTGAAAAAGAATACATCTTTTTTTATAGTACTGTGTAATTTTTTCTCATACCCATAAAACCATCATAGCTCTTGGTACATTTGACCCACATAACATATTCATTAACTTACTTCTGTATTTTGCTTTAACTTTGGAAGACAATTCTGAGATTCTTCTTCTATTTTCATTTCATGGTTTCAACCAAATTCTGACTTCTCAAACTTTATTTTATTCTAATTCTATTTATTTCAGCATAGTTTGTTCTAGATTATCATCCCTGTGGAAAGATACAACTCATGTTCTACCAACTGCATTTTTTACTTATCACTGTGTTTAGAACTCTTGAGGTTATTTTTCCTCTTAATTTTATCATTTTATTAACACTTTATAATTTTAGCATTTCAACATTTCAAATACTGTAACTGAAAATGGACAGAGCTATTCTACATGAAGATATAGCTTTAATAAATAATTCTGTGGAATAACATTAAGTTCTTAATGCAAAACAATTACTTTTTAAGATAGAATAAAAAAGAAATTATTCAGAAAAAGAAGTAAGCATTATTGGTTGCTAATAATCTGTGTCACTGTGTAGATAGTTCTCAGTATGCATAGCAGCTTTGTAGTTTCCAACTCTGGCAGCATTGGAAAGGAGGTTAAACTGTTTCAGAAGTGCACCCTACTGGGTTCAAAACTTGCGTTTAAGAGAACAGGATCTATACAGGGACACAGAGAGATTCTTTAAATTCCCACACGTGAGCACTGTTTCCAAGTTCCTTTTGAGAAATCTCTGGAAGCTCTTGGTTTGAATGTCAAGGGGACTTCAGAGATTTCTTTGGGTAATGTTGTTGCCATTTCTCAGCTCCTCTAGTGTAAGTTTGCACAGTGTAATCATAGAACATCTCCTATCAACAGATTAATGTAACTGGTTTCTGTTGTGCTTGTTTCTATCCATAGCATCAGATTATAGAAATGGTCAAATACATTCATATTACGAAATAATGATTTGAAGTTGTTCTCACACTTGTCAACACCTGTTTCCAAAAGTTTCTTAATCTCACCTAATCAGGATCCATTAATAGATATTTTACAAATTATGATAAGGTGACCTCAGATATAAAAATATATAGGAATATATACTAAGAAATGTGTAAGTAAAAATTAATCTTTTGAGATGAATAGCACTAGTCATTAATAAGCTTTCTTTGAATTTTTTATATATGCACTGTAAATTATCCTTCTAGATATTTTATATTCTCTCTATAAATTATAGTTTTATATGTATAAATTTCAACTATATTTGACTAAGCTTACAATCTCAAATTTCATTAGAAACATTAGGGCAACTGTTGTGAAGACCTTTTTATTTGGTAGGCATTTTCGGTCTGAGGGAATTTCTGAACTCTGTCTCTGAGTTAGTGAATTCTGTAATAGATTCTCTGAGTTTGAGGGGAAGTATCGGGCTATTAATAAGAAAAAAAACCACCACAGTATTTGTTGCCATATGTCAATGACATAACCCCTGCAGTGAGCTGTACTTATCCATATTGAATAACTGGTAAGCAAACTTTACCCAGGGATCTACAGCTATTTTTTTTCCTTTTTTTTTTTCATTTTTCTTTTTTTTCTCTCATAAGATAGAAGTTTGGCCCATGATATGCATTTTCTGTCTTAAAAGGTAAGTATTCTGAGCATGTATTTGACATATTGTTTTCTTAATTTTAGTAAAGAGAGGCAGTTCTTCTATAGAAAGAAATAAGGATTCTGAGCTGCAATTTTAAAACTTGCTAGGAGCAGTACAGTTAAAGCAAAGCCTGTTTAGTGAGTGGGAAAATGTACTGCATTTTTATAAAAATTTTACACCCACATTTTCCAGCAGCAGTTCAGATGAAAAATGGTCCAACTTTTCAAGTGTTTTGATGGGGAAAATGCTGACTGTGTCTTCCACCAACTCATTTTTCCATACTCTTACATCACTAGGTGTAAAAAGGTGCTGTCATAAATTGTTCAAGTCATTATTACTATCACAAGAATAATAAAGATCCAAAGTTAATTAGATAATACAGGGGACTAAACATCTGAACTAGGTGAGGCTTCCTGTAGGATTACTCTAAAAACAAGAGTGTGGTTCCACTACAGTATTATTCTCTCCAAAAAAATTGGTTCTGTTATAAATTAAGCATCTGAAACCTGTTTTCCTCAGAAACTCATCAATGATGAAGGCATTATGTTCCTGTGGTAGTGAATGTTAAAAATATCACTGTGTGGGTGGTACTATGGCAAGTTACTTTTTACAATTCTTACAAGCCCTTCTGATTAAAAAAAAACACAACAAAACTTAGAGTGAAAGTAAATAATAAATAATTTTCTGTTTACAAGTTCAGATTTCACTCTTAAAAATCATATCTTTCAAATCAATATAAACTGTATTAACCAACTCTCATATAATTTTGTTTATCACCAAACTTTGCTTGGTGATTAATCTACAGTTGATTTAAAGATTGAGCAGAACAAAGTCAGGATATGAAATGCTGCAGCAAAATGGTCCAATTCTCATTTTATATCTGTGTGTGTAGACTACAAGTATTGCCTAGGGCGAAGTTCCCAACAGGTTGTAAAATGATTATATGGCTCTTGGAAAGCATGTTTTAGATGTTTATGTCTATATCTCACTGTGTGTCTGTGTCTGTTGAAGTATAAACATATTTCAAGCACAGTGTTGCTCTACATCCCTCTCCCTTCTAAATGGAATGATCTGTTGCTATGACCACTGTTGCGATGAGTCAACATCTATTTAAATCTAGTAAGTTAGCAACCTGCACTCAATCACTGCCTTTCATTGGCTGAATATTCCCACGGGCTTTCCAATTAATAGAGTATTCCTCTCCATATAATTTTTTCAGCCATATAATACTAATATAGAGCATTCTGTCTCTCTCTCTCATTCTTTCTTAAAGGCAATAATTTCCTCTTCTAATGTCAAGGATGTTGTTAAATAAAGACTCCATATTAATATTTGAGTTGGTGAAATATAGCTACAAAATTATATTTTTAAGGCAAACACACTGTCAAACCAAGTGCAGATCAGCTATGAAATCTTTATCCCGTGCTCAGAGAAATGAGCTTGAAAGAGACATGAGCACTTAAGTTAACCAAACTCACCTCCAAGCAGCTTGATCAATTATCATTTAAGGACACCTGAGATTATCTAACAACTCTCCAGCAATATATGAGAGAAAATACAATATAATTTTCATTAAATATAGTGCAGTAGTATAGACAAGGAAACAGTGTTCTTATAGAGGCCAAAAGATCTTATCTCAATCACCATGGATCTCTTATTATCTCATTGCACACTTAAGTTCTTACCAATGTCTGCCAACATTTTGTCAGACTCAGCTGGGAGAAAGTCCCCAGAAAATTTAATCTGAATTCAAATGTGGAATGAGGCACCATCAAACAGATGGAACTGCAGACTGGTGGAGTGGCTTCTTTTAGGACAGATGAGCTATATTTAGCGTACACAATCCATGAGGACATTTTAGTACCTAGGCCCATGTAAGTGATCCAGGCATATTTTTATCTGATGTCAGAATGAGATCAGATGCATAAAAGTTCCCATCCATACATTCCTTTCCCTGACAAGAAAAGCACTTTGTGTGAACTCTAAGAGAACCACAGCATGCTGCAGCTAAATCACAAAGACCAAGACCTGCCTAGTGTGATGCACCTCTTGCATGATCAGAGAATCTTTTGAAGATTCCTAACTTCTTTGTCTTAATTCTTGGCATGGGAGTCCTAATTTACAAAAGCAATTATAGGTTATGCATTGATCAGTTATGTCCAGCATTGTTATGGCCAGCATTGAAAATGCTGTAATCAACTTCCCAGAAAATAAAATCAATTTAATGTGTCTTAAACTGCAATGGAGACATCACTAAAATGAGAATATAGTCTCATTTACAAATGTAGACCACACCCCTTGCCTGTCTGTTTTTAAAATATTCTTGAAGTTTTCTTCTTATTACTAGGGAACTAGATGACCTTTAGGCCCTTTCCAACCCAAATCTCTCTATGATTCTATGATTATCTTCATGGCCCTCTTCTGAACATGCTCCAACAGGTCCATGCCTTTTTTGTGCTGAGGAGCCCAGAGCTGGATGCAACACTCCAGGTGCGGTTTCACCTCTCTTGACCTGCTGGTCATATTTATGTTGATGCAGACCGGGATATGATTGTCCTTCTAGGTTGTGAGCACTCATTGCTGGCTAATGTCCAAGCAAATAAAACTGGCCAGGTGCACAAGAGAATCATACATCTGATAACTTAAATCAGATTTAGGTATTTTGGATTTTAAAACTGATAAAAATCAAAGTTTATGTGGACTCCAGATCGTGACAATATTCAAGCAAATTATTCATGAAGGTTTTCTGTACACAGAATTATTTTTTACTTCTCCTAAGACACCAGCTGTCCTGGACAAAAAATGAAGACTTCAAGGGAACGACAAAGTATTCCTGTTCCCATATGAGGAAAAGGCAGCTTTTGGAGTTAGAGAATATAAGTGAGAAAACACTTCAGTGGAAGCGTGAATCCCCCAGGTCCAGCAAAGTGATAGAGTAATTTAAATGTGGCTATTACAGTGAGGGTGGAAAAGAGCAGAATAAACTGCCCAAATACTGTACGCTACAGAAATAAAATATAAGCTTATGTCTTTTTCTGTCTGTATATGAAGCTCACTGATGTGTCAGTATTTTTTTTTTTTTTACCTGCTGAATTGCTCAGGTGCACTGACATATCAAGTCTCCCTATTCCTTCTTTTTTCTATTTCCCCTCTGCATGTCTTCTGAATTCCACACTTGGGTACATAGTTCTTTTGTTCTAAGGTTTAACAATTATTTAACTGCTTTGGTAGTATGTTCTAGCATCTTGGTCAAAGAAAAGCTTTACAGTCTTCTAGCACTGTGAGATATTATAGAAGATAAACATTTTTATTAATAACATCAGCTACATCCTTTAACTTACATATTTTGAAAACATTTAAAAGAATTAAGTATTATTCTCTTTTTTTTAGCAAGTAGACTTTGAGAATATAAGCTAGAAAACTACTAAACTTCATAATGAGCTGAATTTCCAAAGGATTTGTAGATTTATTTGTCTTGTTTTATTTGTCTTATGGACAGGATCATGCAAGCCATGATTTAAAACAAGTTAACTCTTTTAGGCAAGAAGGATGAAAATTGAAGGATTTTCTGAGTGCTTTTTATATTCAAGGATGTGTGAGCACTCAAAAAACATAGTGTGCACCTCCTAATCAGAAACTTCTCAGGTCTGCTTATTTCTTCCGTAGATGAGATGGCCATAGGCTAACTCCTTACACATAAAAAATCTGGATAAATAGATATTGGATTAGTAATTTGCAGCTGACTACAAGCTAGACCCTAGGCTATCATACCTACTTAATTACTATAACAAAAACAGAATTAACATTAATGGAGTAAAAAGATATCAACTTCCCAAATCCCAAAAGAGGTAACAAACACAAGACATAATATTTGCTTTTGAAACTAGTAGCTAGAAAATGCTGGTTTAATTCTCAACTCTGCCATAAACTAAGCAAGCCACTTACCCACATAGTGCCCCAGTTTCTCTGACTGTAAAAATCTGGATAATCTTATTTATACACTCCAGTAATTTCAGATCCCAAACATGAGAGAAATGTCAGAGAAGTGGGAAGAATATTTTTTAGAAGAAAACAATAATTGCCCAAACAGACAGAATATGAATTTTCAGTCCAATATGATGGCTTCTAAGCACTACAATCACCCCATCATCTATTAATACCCACACTACTATACTGTTCCTAAAAAGTAGCTAGTACTGGATGCTTAGAAACAGATTTAAAAAATGCCAGATATTACTAAGGGGAAAAAGGTCTATCAGTAAAGTTTCTTGCTAATTCCCAGTCTGTCCTCTTCTTTTAAGAGATTCTTTTCTTTTTCATTCTGAAAAAAGGGGGTCTGGGTTCTCTTCTAGTTAAGTTAGTTTATGTAATCTCATGTTCATTTCCATGTTAATACATGTGCATTTCACAATGAAAATGAAAATGAAAATAAATGAAAACAACATATTTTATCTATGCCTTTGTCTGTTTCCCTTCTTTAAGTTTATACTCCCTATATTAGATGAAAAAAACATATTTGAAAGACCTTCCCCAGCATTTTGTGAAGCTTTGCATTATAAAAGCACCAATCACCAATAGCCCTCTATAAAACATAGAGTTTTCCCATGGTGAAATAATTTACAGATAGCATTTGCAAATCTGAACTGCAAAACATTCCATTCCAGTCTTCTTGGCATTATATCCACATAATGAATGACAGAACCTGACACTCTCTTACCCCAAACATGATTCTGTATTGAGTAATTCAATCATATTTGATTATCATAGTCTTGATATTAGTAAAGGGGATAAAAAAAAGTCAACATCATCTTTCTTTTACAGCTGTTTTTAAATACAGTTTGAAGATTCAATGGAATATACTTGAAGTTGAATAAGCATAATTTGAAATGAAAAATTAATTAGACTTTCCCCTAGATTTTCAGGAATATTACTTTTTATTTTGTATTTTTCATTTGAAAACAAACACTTGTTTGAAATTCTTAGAGTTGATACACTGTATCTCATAGTTCTTTAGTATTTATACCTCAGAGTACTCAGAAATCCTGAAACAACTTTTAAAATTAAGGAAAATTACTGCAATGTCATGAACTATTGATGAAATAATAAATTGTAAGTTTATTTCTTTCACTTTTTGATTTTTGAATGCTTAGAATAATTCAGAAAATATTTCTCACCTATTTTTCCCAATAATGGATAATTTTTCATCTTTTTCCCTCATTTATGAGTCCAGAAGTACTTTTTAATTTGAAAATATTTTCTCATATTTAACAGTTCTAGAAACAAAACCAAAAGCAGTACAAACCACAAACACAGTATGGTCTTCAGTACACATTCTGTTTCCAGAACTCCAACACTCTGTGTTGTGAAAGGAGAAGAGCATAGATTCTTCTAGGGCAATAAGAAAGAGCCAGTAAGAATTATTTAAGTAAGTCATCACAGCTCAGGAGTCTATTGAGTCCTCAAGGTCACTCAGAGTCCCTGTTGCTATTCTTTCAGTGATTACACTGTAGGCACAGAGGACTTTCAAAAGAATAACCATGGAGCTGTTAGTGGCTTCTGGGATCTATATTTTCATTTTACCTTAAAATGACAGCCATCCGAAAAAGTGTTGTTGGCACATACCCTGCTGTCAGTGATTAGTATAAACATTAAGATATATGTGGGAAGAGTGTGGGAGATACACTTTCCTATCCTCAGGAAAATGAGGGGTTGATTTCCGTAAGAAGTATTTTATCTAATCTTAAACCACAATAGTATTAAATCCTAAAGATTTCAAACTTGTAATTGTCTTTCCATTGGAAACATCAAAATATTATAAATATTAATATTAGTTGTACAAATCTTCCCATCCTGAAGACATCGCCCACAAACCTGTCTGTGTATGAAAGTAGAGCTCCTTTTAATAAAAAAGCAAACTCAAAGCAACTCCCACCCCAAACAAACTAAAACAAAACTGACTCTCTCTCTGCCTCTTCAGCACATGACATATTGTAATTTATTAAAAATTGCTACATGAAGTAGCAATTTTCCTGGATTATAAAATGCTTGGAATAAATTCCTGAGATGACCAGTTTTTCTTTATGGCTGCAGGATTTTCAGTTATATGTAGAAATATCTAAAACCTCTAGCTGGAATTTGAGAAATTCCAAACTGATCACTATGACAAATTACACTTCTCTTTGTACACTCCTCTTTATTAAAAAATGAATCAACTAGTCTCTCAGACTAGAACATTCTCTACATAATAAAAGATCAAAGGGCTCTGGTCTGAAAAAAGGTATGTGTACCACAACGCAGATACTTTAAATATATAATTTTTAAGTTCCTGCTTCTTTGAGTGGAATCCAGATAATGTGTTAGGGATAAAACCCTCAGCACGATTCCTGAAGAATATTAAATACTGGACCTTCTAGGTATTGAGTATCTTGAGACAGAAACGCTGGAATAAGCTTATACAACTTTTCTCTTCAGATCTAGGGTGCATTATTTCACCAAGGTGAATACTTCCTTGCAGGACTGTCTGCAGAAACTTCTATGTCAGACTAAGGTCTACGACTTTTCTTTGAAAAAAGAAATGTGCTGTTCTTTGTTTTCAGGACATGCTTGAGAGAAAGAAAAGAGCCACAGAAAAACCTATAACTCATGCTAAAGCCAGAGTGGTTTGAGCTTCCTTCTTTGGTTTATGCCATAGTCCAGGAGACTGCCATAGGTATTAAAAAGCACATAACAGTTCTCTTGGCCTAACCAACCGGCTTTTCTTTGGAATTAAATGGCTTCAAGAGGAGGAGTTTACTTTCTGATAAGGGAGGCAGGTGATTTGAAGTCGTGTCCCCAGGAAAAGAGGAAAACTAAAGGATAGTCTTGTGGCCCTGAGTGAGACCTGTAGTCACTGAGATACCAGCAGTTTAACATAAATCCTTTAAATTCTACGGGGACTATATTCCATCCTACAGCTACTGCAATTACTAGTTCTACTCTCCTTTGGTAGATAGGCATTGTCCCATTCAGTTTGTAACTGTGGAATAGATTTAGGCACCATCTAGGAGATGAGCTGCCTAACAGAGTCAGGTCTGAAATACAGGGTCATTTGTACTAATGGAACACAGGTGCCAAGAAAAACTGAGCTTTGAGTTTCTGAAACACAAGAATTAGTCAGCAATTAAGCAGAGAATTAAGAATCACAGTTCAGGCTTTAGACACCTGCCCAAGTCCAAGGTTCTTTTTGATGATCTACCGGGCCTTTTTTTTCACTACCTGTGTTAAAATTTGAGAGAGGAAAAGGCATTGATGCAGAACGTGTGTCACTGGTCAAATATCGAGTTTACTCTCAGCTGGTCTGTGTGGTGAGCTCTGTTAACAGTTTGTGTGGGCTGTTGGGAACATGCTTAGCCTTGCCACTGGCTGGTCCTGGAGCTGTAGCAGCCTCACATGAGGCTGGAACTGGCTTCTGAAGTTCACTAGATGATACCCTCTGGCCACCTAAATCATAAAAAACCAAACAATAATATTAATACAAAAAGCTGATAATGATAAGATGTCCTTTTCTCAAAAAAAAGAAACTCAACAAAGTGCGCTCAAGGTTTCAGGGAACTACCCACATTTCTCAGCGTTTCAGGGTAACTAAATTGTTTCACAGATTACAGACTGCAGATATTTCAGCCGAAGTCTGAAGACTCTACATCTGCTGGCCAGGTTTTGTATGCTTTCCAAGGGTAAAAGCCCTGTGAAGCTTTCTTAGATGTTTAGTGGAGATTCATTGTGTCCATGTTTTGCACCCGGGAAAAATGCATAAACCAGTCTGAAATAAGCAATAAGCATAACAAAAGTTGGCAGTTACCAGACTCTGTTTTCACGATATTCAATAGCTATAGCAAGGAAAAGAGAATTGTTTCCTTGAAGCCTCTTCCACCAAAGAAAATGTCTGCCTGCAGACATAACAGCTCATATAAACATCAATATCCTCCCTGAGGAAACAATTAGTGGAATTTCTAGAAGCCATTCTTAATCTGTAGATGTGTCTAGGAACTAGATTTACTTATGAATAGAGTTTTACTTAGGATATTTAGATTGTGCCCAAGGCATGGACTCAACATATTTAATTTGATTTGTTTCTTCCTTGGTATTAATTCCTAGTTTGTTGCAATTACTCCTGGGCTCCCTTCCTTTTAGTTTCTCAAGAGCCAAATAATCTAGAAGCAGTAACCCTGAGTTACTGAAAGCTTCTCTAAAATTAGCAGACTAATATGATTGCACAAAGATACAGATTAATATAGATTTTTTGCAAGAAATGGGCTATGAATAGGAGCATTTTAGAAAGAAAACAAGCAATTTGAAAAAAGTTTATAAAGGCTGTGTTAGAGGCTACAGTAGCTCAGAGAATCTTCCTAAAGCAGGGCAAAGAAAGGTAGCTAGGGCACACACACAGGATGTAATGGTAATGGCAGAAAAGCATCAAGAAAAGCCAAAGTACATAACATACAACTGATATCCCCCAGAGCAGTCTGGGTATGTTGCTTTAAATGACTCCCTGATAAGCAATATTTGTTTGTGTAGAAAAAAATTCGTATACATTTTTTCTGAAACACTTCTTTGTGTCTGGAAACAAATGGATGTCAAGTATTACCATTTATTGACCTGATTATAGATTTTCAGTTTGAAACCATTTAGTAATAAAGAGTGCTCCTCTCTTTAATGGCAAAGAGTCTCTTGAAAATTGTGGCTTATAACAATTTTCTCATGAGCTTTTTAGGATGACCTTTTCTTCTAAATCACAGTAACTTTTTTGGCTTTTTTAGAGAAAGAAGCATAGTGAGTCTTGAAAAGTATAATTCAGTAAAGGACTGAAGACTTTAGAGAGCAGAAGATCCATTCCCTAAATGGTGATTCTCAGGGCATTATAGAAAATTATAGTTTAATCTTGAATTGACTCAAAGTGAAAGATTTCAGGGTTTTTTCTTATATTCATTTAGTGCAATTTATAGATTTCTGAATTTTGCAGTTCTTTTCAGTCATGTAAATATTTCCACATTTATTTTTCTATTCCATTTATCACAACAGCAAGTGCCAGTAAAATGGTTACCAACAGGATGGAAATTTCAGTATTTGTTAAATTTATCAGTAACTTTTGTAGGGTTATAATTGGGTTAAAAAATACCATGGTTTAATTACGATCTTGAAGGTACAAGCATCAACGCAGTTGAAAAAACCAGTTTTAAGATGAAGGACCAGCAATTAGTGGTGCCACTACCATCTAGTGGGGATTTTTTTTGCTGCACTGTGGCCACAGTAGTGCTCCAGATTGGCAAATGCAAGTAGGTGCCTGCTGATAGATACCTGAATGAGTTCAAGCCTATTTGGTTGAAAAGAAGCAGATACATAAATGTTCAAAGGTTCTCTTTTAAAATGTTTTGTAAGCACTTTCTTTTATTATATTAATTAATTTATAATCCCAATGACCAAAACATTTTTAATACATTAGTGAATGTAATTTCCTTATTTCCCCTCTATACTCATTCTGACTCAACATATTGAAGTTAATACATAGTTTATTTTGTTTATTTCTTTAGAAGAATGTTATTTTGCACACTATTTCTGAACAGGAGGAAAAGAAAAATCTATGAAAGGTATTACGCATGATCATAAATCCTAAATCCTATTTGATGACCTCTATCAATAGCCTAAACTGTCTTTCATAAATAACTCAAAAATTTCCTTGATATATAGAATAAAAGATATGACAAAAGTACTTCAATAATGCTTTTGAACAGAGTGCACAACTTTCCTGGCTGTTTTTCAATAGGACTTTGGTGTTGCATAGAAAACAACCCTTGCCAATCAGCTGTCACAAAGTATGAATAGAAATATGTGTATTTTCCTGCTCCACTACTGGACAAGCTGGCTTTATTTGTTCCTATCATAAAAAATCCATCAAAAAATAGCTTCAGATGAGAATCAGACTCAGCATAGAAATAGCCTGACCTCATGAGGTTCACTTACTGAACCGCACAGTCAATTCTCACCTTTAGAAAAGTAATGCACCCTCAGATTGCAATAGATCTTTTAAATCAGTTCAGATCAGTTCCTAATATCCTGTATCATTCTTCTGAATTTATTTTACTGATACTTAACTGATAAACTCAGTTGTTAATTGAACAACTTTGGGCTTCAATCAAATAGAAAAAACTGAAACAAAATAATGAAAAAAGTAATTTTTTTCATCCTAATTTACTGTTCAGGGGAAAAAAATTATATATATATATATATATATATAATCTTCAAGGACCAAAAGCAATCCTTCCAAGCATGGAATATTTGATATATAGTCTGGACAGCATTTAGAAAGATTAAAAATGTTTGAACATATTTCAGTAGTTTTCCTTTTAAAAGGGAAACCTGTCCCATAATTTACCATAAATTCCACTTCCAGCTCTTAGTGGTATTTTTTACTGCCTTCTAAATGTATTCTTTTTTGGTTTTCTTTCTTAAAGCAAAAATGGGATAGCAAACCATTAACTTAACTGAGCATATACAAATTTTAGAGTGAAGTTACAGTCTTGTTTAAAATGTTAATATCATAATTCCTGACAAAAGAATTTAATTAATCTTCCTAAAAAGTCCCATATCTCTTGTATTATATGTGGACATTTTGGAATGTATTTTTAGCTTGTAACTCTTACCTGTTATCAACATGATATGAGTAAGTGCAGGTTGTAATAAAATTCAGGACCCTTTTCTATGGGTTGAGAAATTCCCCATTTATTTTAAATGTTGTGATTAAGAGTTCCAGTCAAGTTTTTGTCATAATACTGTTTGTGATTCCTGCACTGGACTTCTAGCAGGGACAGTAAGTCAGTTAACAGTGATGTGACTGTCATCTGTATTGGTTGTCAGATAGGATGATGAACATCCATGAAGAAATGTGTAAACCTTTCACCTGAAATAAAGTACTTCTCTTCAGAGACTTAGGAGACTAGAAAGGGAAAATGTTTAAGACAAAGAAGAAACACACAAAGCATTGCTGAAGACCTCTAAAAACAGAGGTTAATTCAAGGAACGAGCAAAGGATTTTTTTCCTGGCAGAGAGGAAATCTTTAGTTGCCACATCAGCTGAAGCTGAGAGGAACTTGCTGTACAGGTCAGAGAGGAGACTGTATTATCTGCAAGAGGTACCTAAATAAGGAAATTAAATCAAGTTCAGGAGAGAAGGCTGTAAAAGGATGACGTTCCATTTCTAGAATACCCAAGAGCACTGAGGACGTTGGCGTAAACTGTGGCACTGCCACATTTTCAGAACTTCAGTGGTATCTCCTGGTATGGATAATCAATTAAGAACGTGGACATTAAGTCATTAGAGTCCACACCTGGTGGACTTCAGGACTCAGGTGAGCCTCTCAGGTCCCAGCCTCAGAGACGTGAGGCTGATGTGGCTCCATATCCCCAGGTCCAGCCAGTGTCAAGCATTCCTGTCAGCACACCCACACTGCTAGCACAGCTTGCCGTGCAGATCAGCGCAGAGAGAAAACAGTGCCTTGGAAGGCACCCAGGCCACCAGACACTGCACTCACATAGACCTGAACAGCAAGAACTTGATCCCATTTCTCTGGCTGCACAGTAATGGTGGATGAGCAAAAGAGAAAATCTTAATGCTATGAGAGCACTATTCAGCAGCAGCCAAAACTCCTGTGTGCTATCACGGCTCTTATTGTCACAAATCCAAACCACAGCACTGTATGGGCCCCTGTGGAGGAAGCTGACTATGGTCCAGCCAGCCTGAGTACAGCATCCCATAATAAGTCTTGCTTATTCCCATAGCCCTTTTAAGCCACATCAGAAGCTTAACCATCCCAAAATACTCTTCCTGCTGGATCAATGGTAAGTCCTATACCCACCCCTGATAGCATGGATATCCTCATGAAGAGAGAGAGTTTAGCTCTTTCCACTGGGCTCAGTGCTCCAGTGAGTCTTCTCTGATAGTCTTTGGAGAAGCTGGTTCTACAATGCCATCGTATTCATCAGGTCATCAGTGCCCATCTGCCTGTGCTTTTTCCACAATCCTGGAAGGACAGCTGTGTTCCCTGTGATAAGCTTTTATTCACATAACTTAATACATTTAAAATTAAATATTCTAAATACAGTTAAGACATATGTTTTCACTTAATAATCACAATAATTGCTATTTTGATTAGTCATAATTGTCTTCATTTTTTTAAACTAGCATTTTTGCAAGTTTATCTTATCTTAATAACTTATTAATATCTCAATATTATCTTAATTATACATAACATGGTATACTATAATTATTGAAAATAACACAATGAACACGTTTATATTTTTTACTGGAAAATTTGATATTTTTACAATTCAAAATATCAGGAGGGTTTTTGTGGCTTTCAGAGGGCTTTTTCATTTAAGTTTTTCAAAGCCTACAAAACATATTATCAATTAGAAGTTCAGGCTCATTGTACACTACATACTGCTACTTACAGAACAATAAAAATTGCAACTCCTACATTTCACCTTTTTTAGAAAACTCCAAAAGTTAATTTCACTGCTAATTATGAACATCAGGAATTATCCAAAACTGGTTCAGATAAAAAAAAAATGACATCTGATAAAGAAGTATATTGTATTTTTGACATAATTTTAAGGCAACCCTGATTAATTTCTTTATTAAATATTTAAAGTCAGAAAATTGTAATATTATTTGCATACATTTAGTAGCATTCCTTTGCTTTCATACACAAATCTCGTCAAAATTATAGTTCATATTTTCCTACATGGCTTGTGTCATTGCCTTATCCTTCTATGCTGCTTACTGATGAGTTTGAGTATTTATCATACAGAATATGGCACAACATGAAATTATATTAAAGCCTTAGATCTGGCTCTCCTTCTACCACCAGAAGCTTTAAAAGCATTTCTGAACTGATGATGCAGCTTTTCAGTTTCTCCTCAGATTTTTCCCATCTTACCTTATGCTACAATGTAGAATGTACACTGACTATTTCAGCAACTTGCTAAACTCTGTTTTTGCTTCCTACTTTCAGATCAATTGGATAAGGTTAATGCTGTAATAGGATTATGTTAACATAAATGCTGTTCCTACAAGACTATGGATGCATTTGGTTGTAATGACATAGTATTTCATAATTTAATTTACTTGTTTGGTTTTTCAGTCATCAAACATGTCAACAACACTAGGGTAGGCATAGGATCTGATACTGAGTATTTAAATCACAGGACTTCCAATACCTTCTGGTGACCAGTCTCTTCTCTCTGGTAGCAAGTGACAGTATGAGAGGAAATGGCCTCAAGCTGCACTGCAGGAGGTTTAGATTACATATTAGAAAAAAATTCTTTACTGAAAGAGTTAGGCATTCAGTCTTTTCCGACCTTAACAATATGATGATCTAATTTCTATTTTAACACCTTACAATTGCTTTCAAAGCCATTATGAGGTTTTTTAATATTTTCAGAAGTTTTATCTGTATGTGGTAATTTCTCTAGAAGCTGTTTTACTTCCTCTATTGTATCTTTATTCAGTAGTTTTTCTTTACCAGACTTGTTTTCCAGTCTTTCCCCTCCTGTACTTTGATACTTCGGGCTAAACATAACAACTATTCTGTCTGATGTATATTTTTAGATCTTATCTAGTAATTTCCACCATCCAGTCTTTCTTTGTTATGCAAGTGTTCATTCATTGCTCTTTTAGTCTTTGTAGATTTGCCTGTTTCAAAGGGCAGCATCCACATCTCTTCAATTATATTATTATTTTCCACAGGCACATACAGACAGACATATAGATCCTATTAAAGATATTGGATATACAGTACAGATTAATTAGCTCAGGTATCTTGCAACAAGTAGAGCCTGAAATCTGAGTTTCTTTATGTAAAAAAGTAAGCATGATTTGTGTGTGTTTGCATGGAATTGAACAAAACTAAATTTAATTGTGATTAAAATATCACATATTAATTTATTTGAACTTTGCCAATAGTTATGCCTACCAGTACCTTATTAGTCAAACAGCTGACTTTTAAGTATGGATGGGTTCACAGTGCTTTAGGGAATTAGAAATTTATCCTTGATTAAAGCTTTTATACATGACCGTAACAGAGATAATAGAAACTGGCATACTGCTGACTTAGTAATAGGAGAATATTTTCCCAATTACATTTATGCTTAACATTATACAGGTTTGTAAAAATATTATTGAAATAGCTTCTTCTGTTCTTTATTCCCTAGGCAGTTACACGCATTGATGCTGAAAGTACTGCTTCACCGGTGTTACTAGTAACAGGAAACATTTTAAAAGCTTCTGTGGTATTGCATTTTACCTTTTTTTCTGTTTCTTTCAGGCAGAATATGTCTTTCAAGTTTCTCAGAAAGTCACAGAAATACTATCTAGTTTGGTACACATTCTTGCTGTTACTTTTCATGCTAAATTCCATATCACTTTTTGAATTTTCTAGGCTTGTTTCAAAATACCAACTTAGTGACATAATGTGGGTGAACTCTGTGGCTTGTCCATGGAAAATCTATTCTGTGATACAAACACTACATATTGAAATTACATGTTTTTTGACTCTCCAGCACAGAGGTCCATCCACCCTGTGCTGCTGAATTATAGAGATGTATTATTCTTTCCTTTGCTGTTTTTATTTATGTGTGCTTTCTCACAGATCATGTCAGTCCTACTTTCGATGATACGTAGGCTGTACTGTCAGGAAACCTAGGTGTCCAAATATTCATAGGTCATATGTTACTTACAGATTTTAGGGGATGTACAGAAGACTATCAACTATAGTTCTCTACATTTCTAACTATATTTTGAGATTAATTACTTCAATGAAAACTTTCATTGCTTTAATTTGGAGAAGTGGAAGAGACAAAAGCAAAACTGCAGCATACAAAGTCCAAGAAATGATAATGGCATTTGGTGGAAGAAGGAGATGTGTCACTAAGAACAAAGAACAATCATTAAACAGGCCTGAATTTACTTCAGAATGGGAATGAAGAATTTTATTACTACAGCAGGGAATGAAGAAATAATGATGGTGAAAGAGTAAAAGACAAAAAGAGTGAGGTCATAATAGATTCCTGGCAAAATGTTATAGGATGAGATAGCTCTGGGATGATTAGTGTCATTCAACTAAACAAACTAAAGGCAAAGAAATATAGGAGAGCAAGAACTGCCATTCTCTAGAAAAACAAGTTGGTATCCACTGCTAGACTCAGAAGAGGTAGTTACTAATAGTTGTAGTATTAAAATAAATCCAGTTTTGTCTCTAGGAACGTGATCATTTTGGCATGTAGTAAAGATGGCTGTGTCTTTCCCTTATTGCTTTTTCTTATGTGTTATACAGACTGTAGGCACCCTCCTCACGTGTAATAAAGTGAATAAGTTCCTTTGGATACAGATCCCAGCTCAGTTATTCATTCAGATAAGCCATACTTCTGAAACTTCCTCACTAAGAAAGGATTCTTGGGGTAGTGAACTCCTGATTTAGCAATCTAAGTAGAAACTGGAGATATTCACTCTAGTCCACAGTCTTTCCTTAGGGTTTTTCATGTGACAGTTATGACAAAGTAACTGAAGCAATGCTGTGACTTATTCATGGACAAAAAGCAAGTAATTCATGTTTTTATTGTTAAATATTCTCCTCTATTGTAAATATTTATTTACTTTATTTACTGTGATACTTATTTTAGACACAAAAGGCTATATTTTGAGGAGAACTCTAGGATTCAGTAGCGGATATCAAGTTGCTCTACCCAATTTTTTATTTTAGAACACGTAGTATTAGACTTAGTGTCTTATCTACTATGGCTTTAATACTTTCACATTACATGAAAAACATAAAGTGACTTTCTGGAGTTACTCTTGTTTGAGGAAGCAGGTTAAGACTATCTTTAATTAGGGTAATAAATAAATTCTTATCTGCATATTATTAATTATGACATTCTATTACTGCAGTTGGAATTGGTTCTTTTAGGAGTCCATATGTTTTACATTAAAAAATAACAACAATTCAGGCCAAATAAGAATGGAGTTTAATCTCACTTCTAATACTCAGATGAAACAAAACCATATTGAATGCTCAGCTGCCAAGAAAACCTTTTGAATAAATAGTTTTAAAATTGAAACATATAGATCACTCTTTTGAAAAGATCTATGGAATTAGATGTAGAAATCTAATTTGATTGTTGGGAAATTTATGTCAAAAGAAGATGACCTTATGTAGGAGAAAATTGCACTTTGCATGTACCACTGGCCTATCCCTTTCAAGCTTTATTCTACCAACAGACTGTGCCTGAAATAGACTTGATTTAAACTCAGTCCTTAATAAGTAGTTAGATACAACAGTAGAAAATATGGAATGCACCTTGACACAAGCATCATTGTGTATTCAGAGTACAGTCAGCGAATAGACTCTGTGTGGAGTAAGACACAGAAGCCATTATCTAGTCTGTAGATAATTTATTACCCGTAAGTATATAATTGAGATATTGTGGGGGTGGGAATCACATAACTGCAAGGAAAACAGATTTTATATGCTAATCTAGTAAGAAGTTGTCAGTTTTCAAAAGGTCGTCATTCTGCAAGACTGTAAAGATGATCCCACTCTGTAGTACTGCTGTAAAAAACAAATGACAGATTGTGATAAAAGGACCTTCACCTTGTCATTTATTTCTACAAGCAATAATTTTATAAATGATATGCAAAACATGGTATCATTTGTTGGCCTTATTCAAAACTAAATTGTATCTATGAAAACATTAGGTAAGATATGTTTAGATTTAGGATTTTGATATTCACATAGTGACTATATTGGTTGACTTTGACATAAATATAAATATGCTTATGCAATATAATTATGTAATTATATATTATCCAAATATTGTATTACCTGTCTTATCATATGTAATTTAGTCCCATTTATCATTTATCTCCATCATCTTTTCTGTGTTTATGTTTTTGAGAAAATTCACTCTAAATGTTTTTTCCTTAGCCTAAAAATCAGACACTACCACACATTCCCTCTTAGAATCCTTTCAAAAAATATTGGAACCACCCAATGGGAATTATATTGTTTTCATTTGAAAGATCTGAAGTAAAGAATAGTCATTGGCAGTTCAAAATTGACTGTATGATAGAAGCATAATGTTTGGATCTCTTACTAGATTTAGCTACAAATCAGGACTGGATTACTTTCCCTGGTTAATATGCTGGCGAACTGTTTTTATGACTCAGATGGTTGCAGACATGAAAAATGCTTATGCTTTATATATCCTCCCTCTTTATATAGCTGTCTCTATATCTAATATATAACTAATAAAATATTGACATTTTGAAGGAATATGTCAAAATTTTGTAACCATTAAAATTGCAGCTATGCAATCAGGAGAAGAAAAATAATGAAAGGGATTAAAAACATCTAGGAAAACTTTTCGTAGGTGACGGTTTGCAAAACAAGTATTTCCATTTCCAGTATTATCTAGAGGTATATTTGATTTTAAATAGTCCCAACTGCTACTTTTTTGAAAGAACATGAAGCTTGAAGTGCATGTCTTTGTGACAGGTAATGGTTCATTTATCAATTATGCAACATAAATAAGCCTCTGATGAGTGTAGAAATAAACATCATTAGAAAGAGTTCTTCTAATGTAAATATCATAAGAAGATACTAAATTGCAGAAATTGGCCTGAAATAAAACCTATTTTTAAAGAATGAAATCTTTTACCTCTGAGAAAGCAACTAAGCAACTCTGTACAAAGCAGTTTTCTCTCTCTTTTGGGACACATCTGTTAAAGTATTATTAGTTTTGGCATTTTCCAACCTCCTAGTGGCTGATTTGTCACCTTAATTCTGTTGCTAGAGAATGTGTGTGAAACGTTAACTACTTTCGGCACATATACTTTCATTTATCCCTTTTTCAAGGTAAACAAATCAAGTAGTTTCAGTCTCTCTTCACGGGAAATTGCTCTGTGCCCTCGTTCTTTCTCACTAGCCCTCTCTGAATTTCTAATCCAAAGTCAAGTTCTCCTTTGGGGGAGAGAGAGCAGACCTGCATCATTTCCAGTAGTCTAAAGGCATAATAACATTCTACACACTGAATTCATGTAACCTGATTATTCGTTTGACTGAAACTGCTCACTGAGCTGTAGTTTCCACTGAGCTGCCTGCAATGATGCCCAGGCCCTTTACTGAATTAATACCTAAAGTTTATAACCCTATAAAGTTAAAGAATAAATGAATGTACTCACTCTTCAGTAGGTGTTTATCAACATATTCTGTTTTCATCCCTATTCACCTTCCTCAAGTGGTTGCTCTAATGTTTTTCAGAAGCTTTTCTGCACTTGGCTAATCAAAATGGCTCAAAAATTCTACTGAGCTGTTTTCATCTCTTGGCACCATAAAAAGTTTATAACTTTGGTCACTTAGAGGAATTTAGAATTCTTCATTAAAAATGTAAGTACCAGTACAATTGCTTTCCTATTAAACTCTGACTGGCTTCTATAAAAAATGGCATAACATTTTTCTCTGTAATTTTGTGGGGATAGAGATGATGTAGCTCTTTGCTGGATAATTGTGGAATGAGTCTCAATAAGTCTAATTTAGTGATGACCAGTTTCCGTAGGTTACTACCTACAGTTGAAGGACTTATTTACAAAATCTGTCAGCCTTACTATTCTTTTTAATATTTGAACAGTACACAAACAACTTTTTACCATGGGAAAACTATTGAAATTTAGAAGAGCATTATTCTCATTGGGGATGAAAAGTTAAAGTTTAAAAATTTTCAAAGGCTAATCTTCCTTTTCTCCAGTCAAAAACGTGTTTTGATTAGAAAAAAGTGCTTAAATGACCTCTAAACAATTTTTACAATTTGAAATTTCCCATTTGTAAAGGAGTTAGTGTGGCGGTTGTCCGAATAGCCCCAGAGGAGTTTCCCATCAGCAGGCCCTGGGGGGAGGAGGGAGAACTCCCCCGAGTCCCAGCATTAGAGTGGTACGACCCATCGGAGGATGGGCTCGAGGAGGTTGACACCCTCTGAAGATGATAGGCTGGGCCTGCCTGTCGGTCAACTAGCCGCCACTCCCCGCTCTAGAAGATTCTGTATCCCCTGTAAGTTGATTGTATCGTTGCCCTGTCAGTTATGCTCTCTCCGCCCCGTCTCCTCCCCTTGCCTCTCCCAGTTGGTTCCTTGTCCCCGACTCCACCCTCGTCCCTCCTCTGAGCCGCCCTGTGATTGGCTGCCGGGATCCAATAAAACCGCCTGTCACAGGGTGTTCGGGGTCTTCGGATCCTGGCTCCCTTGGATGCCTGATCTCTGCGTCAGTGTCTTCTTTGCCTGGGTCCGAGGAACCCCCTTCTCAGCCTCGGGCGTGCTCTACAGTTTGCCTCCCTCCGCGCCTCTCCACTGCGCAAGGGACCCTGATAGCCCGGCGACCGGGAAGACAGTTGGCCGCTGTCAACCCGCGCATCTGTCACAATCGCCTTTGGGTTGAGGCCACACCATTCTAGTGGATAGGCGAACGGCGACAAGTTAGTCCAGTTAACATTTGGAAAAATCAAAATAGGTAAGAAATATTCAGCCAGATCTTTTACTTTTTTATCCCCTGAAGTGAGAGGTTTTCCAAAACAAGGCTTTGCCCATGAGAAAAGTGCTTTTAAAAGAATTTGTCATCTGTTTCCTGTAGCTGTATCCATTGTCTGATAGCAAAGTGTGTTTTAGAGTTGTAACCGCAGATATATCAGTGTAAGAGCAGCTGCAGTCTGGAAACACTAGTGCTAATTATGTCTTATAAATAATGAGCCAAAGTTCAGTGACCATCTCATTCAGTTTTGGAGTCTGAAAAGCTGTAACGAACTCTCTTTGACAAGGCATTAAGTCCTGTTGCTGTTATGACATAGCATCATATTCCCCAGCAAAACACAAAAGCCTCATGGTTTCAGACTCTATGCTCTGCAGTATTCAAATTAAATGAGCATTAATTTCCACATGTGTCCTGATGAGGACGTTCAAATTTCATTTCCACCATAAGGTCTTCTTTTAGTTATAATGCACTCAATAAATTTCCCTACACTCCTCTCTTTTGGCAGCACAATTCCTTTTGTCCCATTCTCCTGACCCTGTTAGCCCCTTCTTGTGTAGATAGTGCATCTACTGGCATCAGCTCCTATAGCAGAGAGACTTGCTTAACTTAAAGCTTTGTGATGTTTATCAACCCTAGTCTCCAGTTACACCTGCCTTGACTCCTAACAGATTGGACACTTTCAATTTAGGTGTAACAGTTAAGAGACAAACTTTGTAAAAAATAACTTCGATCCTATTGTAAATGAAATTTAAGCCTTAGGGATAAAGAGGAATTTCTTTGAGGAAGTCATGAATAAGCTTGCATTTGCCTGCTTCTCATACATCTTTCATGCAACAAGTTGTCATAACAAGAAGATACTTTAAATATCAGACAGTCTTCAGAAGATCCAAAGGACAACCATAAAGATGATCAAAGGACTGGAGCATTTGCACTCTGAGGAAAGACTGAAGAAATTAGGTCTTTTCACCACGGAGAAGAGAATGCTCAGGGGGAGGGGCTTCATCACAGATTTTCAGTACTTAAAAGGGTGACTGAAAAGGAAAGAAAGGCAATCTCTTCACAAGGAACCACATGGAGAGAATAAGGGACATCAGGTACAACTTGCATTGTGCAATGTAAAAAAGAAATTTTTCACAGTGAGAAGAATTGATCGCTGGAACAACCTCCCCAGGGACATGGTGGGATCTTCATCACTGAAGGTTTCCAAGACATGACAGGACAGGATGTTAGAGAAACTCTTCTAGGTTCCTTGTCGATTAAGATTTGACCAGGTCATCTTGTGAGGTCCCTTAGAATCTGGGCTGTTCTCTGGTATTGAAGGTAACTGAGTGCCTTTCTTCATTTTTTGATCTTTCATTTCCTCATAATACTGATTAGTACTCAATTCAGCTAAAGAAGATGCTGTAGGTTTTTATTGAGCTAGTGACTCCATAAGTGGTTTCTTAGTGGGCGTTTCTGAAGGCCATGGTATGCAAGCAGAAATCCAAATTACCACAATTATTTCTGAGCATATTGTTTCAATGATTAGCGGGGGTTCTGTTATCTTCTGATCTTTGATCTCAGTGAGCTGGACTACACACAAAGCTGAACCTTTCACAAAGGTTTTGAAATTGTATCAATGAAGGATGCTTTGTGTCATCGGACAAACGTAACTTTCTAAGGCCTGTTTTGCATAAAACAAGAGAATCCATAAACCCACCTGTTTTCTTATTTCTGCTTCTAGGAGAAATAACTTCAGCTGCAGCTTTATGGAAACTCTAAGGGGACTTCAATTTTTCTTGCCCGTCCCTTTTCCTGTTATTAATCCTCTTTCCTGCATACCCACAGTGAAAAATCAGATGATCTCAGTGTTTGAATAGCACTACAGTGTTTGACTTCCTCAAAGCTATGTTATAATGTCTGAAAATTTGTCCACGTATTTATGTGTGGTGTATCCTACTCTATACTCTGTCCCTACATTTTTTGGTCTTGATACATGAAGCCATCCCAATAATATGATTCCGCTTAGAAAACAGAATCATATATGATGGGAAGTGAATGTGGCACGTAATTCATGAAAGAGCTACTACTTTCTCTAGCATTCCTAGGGAAATCCCATTCCTATTCCTAGAGAAGCTCTGTAGATGAAAGACAGTTGAGCATTAGGATAGTTGCAGGAAAATTAAAAATAGAAAGAGTCAAGCTACCAGACACTGAAGTTTTTAGAGCAACCAACTCTTTCAATAAATATTTTGTAATTTCCTTTGGAAATAACTTAAGGTGGAAAACTTCTTTCATATTTACAACGAAGTATCAGTGGAACACTTTGCTCTTTGCTCAGAGAACAAATCCAGTCTAATTATTATATCTCTTAAAGCAGAACTGGAAAACTGTGTCTCAGACTAGCAATCAGAACAGATTTAAATTTTATGGGTATAGCTTTGGTGATTTTCTATGTCTTAATTTGCCTCAGCACCAAGTAGTGTGTAAAGGCCTGCTTTGATTTGAAAAACTTTTATCTCTGTCTTGTGCGATCTATTTCTGCCTCTACTATGAGACTAAAAGTTGCCTTAAAATAGCATTGAGAAGCACCAATTAATAATTTTTATGGCAATTTTGTGTGTACAGCCTTTCTCAAGCCAGCATAAACAATTACACAATGTTGTGTCTACTCCAAATGTACATCAGGAACCTTTTGCCCAGTCTGTTCTCTCTTCTCAGTCTAAAATGAAGAAATGGAAAATAGTTCTCCAAGGTTTATTATCTTTTGAATTTCTACTTTTCTGTATCTTTTACAGCATAACTTGTCAGTCAGTTTCATATTACTGATTTAGTGGGGTTTTTTTGTTTGATTTCAAATATCACTGAACAATAGACACTTCTTTCCTGCATTTGGGGTTTTTTCTGTCTTTTTTTCTGTTCCTACCAGTTGAAAATTAAGATCCTAAGTTGAATCCTCTGCGTGATAGCATATTGCATCTGCACAGTCAAATTGACCTATATGGCAGCAGGATTTTTTTCTATGAAACCAAGTAACACGATGCTTGACACCCATTTTTCCCACCACTTTTGAAGTTCCTAAATAGCAGAGAAAGCAGTTAATTGCTTTGTGCAATTCCTAGAGCAACAGCAGTAAACTGTTCAAACATGGTAAAAATAATTAAACCTCCTTCAGTGGTGAATAAAAATTGAACATAGAGAAGCTTTAATGGAAATCAAGTTCCTACTGAGGTGTGCTGATTAATACATTCACATTCTTGCTTTACTTGAGGCATACTTAAGACTTAACTGAAAACATTTTATTAGACTTTCAATCTTAAGTCATGTCATTACTATTTCACATAATTGAGTTTGCCTAGAGCAAACTAAGGAAATGTTTTTTATTAATGAAGTAGAAAAACTTAATTGAAACACTTCAAAGACAAAAGGAAATAAAAAGCAGACTGAACTGCTACAGTCAGTCTTTTGTAATGATCTCAACTGTGAAGAACAGGACTGTATGACTAAGGATTTGGTGGGTTTGAATTGTAAATATAACCCACTTTCAGCCAAATACTTTAAATCAAAATAATGATAAAAATCTAGGTTGACATCAAGGGAAAATACCAAATTTGGTTGAAGATTATAAACCGAGGCTCGAATCTTGAGTTATCTTGTCCATCAAAACTATCTCCTTTTCGTTGTTTTGGGAGCAGTCTTGGAACGGAATTGCAGGATTTGACTCAAGGCAGCATTTTCATAAGTGACAGTTGTCTGATAAACACAGACATGAAATTAGATGCTCCACCAGGGAATAGCTTGCAAAACTAATAGAAGCACAAGCAAAAGCCTAGGAGGAAAATTTAACAGATGCTTAGTCCAAATTGTGATTTCTTTTCCCCCAATCTGTAGCTTTGTACCAATAGGCTTTCTCTCCTAGGGGGAACCTGCCTTTTGCAGAGCCCAGATTAGAGCTAGATGCGGTTATGTTCGCATGCTCATGCTCATACCCCAATACTCTGTCTGAGAGACCATGCTTTTTCCACTTCTGCTCACTCTTTATTACCTTTGTTCAGCTTTCCTCTGCTTCACTATTCTTCAGAATGACCTGAATAAGCCAGTAAAGGAGCCAATTTGTACTGAAAGCTCAACATCATGTCACAAAAAAATTCCCTCCCCCATCAAAATGTTATGCATTTAATGTTCTGGTTTACTACACAGATTTTTTTTTTTTTTCTTCAAAAGCATCCGTTATGATTTATTTTACCTAAAATCATGGAGCACTACAAACTCAAATGTTCTGACCTTCTGTGTACTAAAAAGCCACATGGTATTTTTGTCAGCAGTGATTATTGTCTATGAATGCATGATATTCACTTTCCTAAATTATGTCAACCAATTTAGCTCTTACATAAATTACTCATGAAGCTCCACTGAAGATTTGGAATACTTGCCTACTGTCATTACATGTACATCTATTTCACATCTTAGTGGAGGTACTGTCATACAGTACCATTACTGTGAAATGTTATAAGCTGTATGTAGCAAGTAGAGCAAGTAGAGCAAGTGGAGTGTAGCCTGTCCTTTGTTTATGTTTATGTTATTGGTCTCACCCAAGAACCAAAAAGACCATATGATAGTTTTAGAACTGCAAATGTTTGTCCCTAGAGCATAGCCCCTGTCAGGCCACTCAGAAGCAAAAGACCTGTGCAACAACTTTTGTTCAAAGAGGATCAAAGTCATTCTAGGTCTTAAAAATATGGAAACATAGAAAAGAAAAATAAAACAAGGACTGCATTTTTGCCCGTCACCACTTGCACAGTCCTTTTCAACTTTTAAAATAATTTTATTTATAAAGAAGCTTTCTTGTTTCTTTGAGAAACGTGTTTTGCAACTTTCAGGTGAAAACAGTACTTGTCAGTATAAATAGTACCTGAGAAGACTTTACAAATTAAAATCATCTCTTAGCACCTATACTGACTAATGTAGGCTTACAGGAACTGTTGATTACCCAGTTGCTGCAAAGTGAAAATAAAATTCCAACATGCATTTAACAACTGCTTAGATACTATTCTATGCTAACAGAAAAAGACAGAAAAAATAGTCAAAGAGTGTGGTGAATATTCAAATTCATTATTAATATGAAATGACAAAACAAAACATTTTGGAAATTTCAGTCTAGCTCAAAAAGGAGAATGAGAGGGAGGGAATTGAATACAACAGAAATAAAATTAGAACTGATTGGAAGAAAAAAATGATTACACAATAAATGGAAGATTTTTATAGATCTGAATTTCAGTCCAAGGAAACATCTACTGCCATAACTGAAGAAGCTTAAATCACAGTAAGACAACTCATGTGGAATAAAATAAAAGTGAATTTAATGGTACAGGAGCTCAGGAACAGCCTTAAATGGATTATAAAAATGATCTAGTTGTAATATTTATTTACTTAATTCCACTGAACCTTTCATTCTTTTCAGTAAGATTACTTTCTTTTCCCAGAGTACCTAGCGTATCATGTTGTACTGATGGATTAAAAATATAAAGGAATCAAGTGAGAAATAAAATCAGGAGGACTGGTGTTATTTTCCATTTGAACAGCTGGTACGCCTCCACAAACCAAATAGCTGGAGATTTTGTGTGATAGGTAAAAGTTTTCAGGAACAGAATCATTTACATCAGATACAGAATATCTTCTCCATGAACGTAGAATTAAACAGGAAGATAAATTGTTTGCAATGAAAATTTCAATAATCTGTCCCGTTTTGAGGCAAAGAGTTGGATTAATTCAGTCCCTGTGTAATGGTCAGCACTGTTGAGTAACTAATATAAATGGTAGGCCCACAACAAAGGAATTTCAGTTCTTGCTAAGCTTTGAAACACAAATTTAATCAGTTTAACTACCACTGAAATCTGTATTTGTACAATTACTTGATGCCTGACGCAGAATATTGAGAGCAACAGAGACAGTCAATAGGTAATTAAAGGCACATTGAGTTACAAAGCCATATTGTCCAAATTTAGTCTGCAGTGCCCAGTACCGCCTTTGCCAGAGCACAATCAAGTGGGGCAGCTCACATTTTAATTAGCTGAACATTTTTTAGATTGCAGTTAATGAACATAATTAATTAACTCAAAAGTTGCTTTATTAGGTACAGTTCTATGTGCAATGTTTCAACCAATAAATTGTTTTTGATTTAGTTTGTGTTGGGATATAATAAAATATCTGCATTCACTTACTGATGCAACAAATATTATACCTCAATATTTTAGTAAATATTGACTTAATAGAAGAGACCTAGAAAATGATCTCATTTTGATTACATTATTTTAAATTATATTATGTCATCCTACAGCAAATCTAATGTAATTGTATAGATATTAATCTAAATATCCACAGCTCTCAGTATTTCCTATCAAATAATTTATTACACATATGTAGATTTGGCAACAGAAATGAAATATTTACTTCAGAGAGTTTTTTTAGTCACAGATTTCCCTGTGCTCCTGACAACACTGAAACAAAAAAAAAATTGATTCATCTTCTCATTCAGGGTGAACAAGGGCTCACCTTAGAGCTTATGCAGCTGTGATGACACCAATGATGTGCCTGCTGCCTGTAGCACAGAGTAACAGCATCGTCACCAGCAAGACAAGAATTAATATGGGATTACCTGTCCTGGGTTAGCCAGGAGGGGACAAAATCTAGGAAGTGACCTATGCTGCAGAAAGTGATACAACTTCCTTCCTGAGAGAGAGAGAGCCAATAACCAGGTAGTTTTAAGGATTGATATGTAGGTAAACCAATTAAAAGTTAATCTGCCTTCGAGGCAAAAATCATATATAAGCAGAGACCCTCTGAGCCTCTGTCTCTTTTGGCCTGCTGCTGTGTAGAGAGGAGCATCTCCTGCTTCTCTCCCCGGTAAGGCCCCCTCCCCGCTTCCTCCAAAGGCGGAGGGGAAGGGAGGTTTGGAGCAGCCGTGCTGCTGCAACCGGGCATGGGGGAGGAACCGGCTGGAATGTTCAGCAGATCCAGCTCAGCCGGTGTGCCAGCTACACGAGACAGGGCCAGGCCCCTGCTCTGGGCCAGGCAAGGACCAGGCCGGACTCCATCCAGCTCAGGCCAGGCCCTGCCCTGTCACCCCGGGCCCAGATGGTCCCACCAGGCCGAGGCAGCTTGGCAGAGCCAAGCAGAGACTCTGAGAGCGTCTGGCATCCAGCTCGGACCTGTTCAAACAGCCCAGCAGGGAGCACGTGAGCATCACACTGCTGGAGAGAGAGACAGAGATTAACTCTATCCATGCCTGGACTAAACTTGCAGACACCCATCCTTCCTTGCACAGAGAGAGGAACGAGTGAGGACATCTACATAGTGCAGCATAGAGACTTTACAGTCCGTGAGGAAAGCAGAACCGATGCCTATAGGGAGGTGTATGAGAAGTGCTTCGAGAGTGAAGCTGAAAACTCTTTTGGAGAACCATGGTTGGGATTGAGCTAATAAATTCCCTGTAATATATGAAGGAATAGTCCAAAGGGGGGATGTGAGGTTCTAATGGCAGCCAGTGAGCCAAGGCACCTGGGAGGAGATGAGTAGGTGCTGAAAGAAGTACAGTCTGATGAGAAGCTTGAGCTAAGACACAGAAGATGCTGTGAGCTGTCCCTGGCCCTGGGGAATACTAGAGAACTTGTGTTGCCAAGAGAACCTGTGTTGCTAGACACAGAAGAAGGGGATTTTCTTCACTGCTGCAATAGAACTGCTCATTCTTAAAAGGGTACCCCATGGACTGTCATGACCTCTCTGTAGTAGCTGTGGGAAGGCTACTGGTGTGGGGGCAGGGATCCTCCACAAACAGATCTTTCCTCCTGGGCGGCTGCTGGTGGAGAGGCTGAATACCCATAAAAAACTGTATTTTCTTACAGAGAATCCATGATATAAGCAAAAGCGACTTCTCTCCCTAAATGAACTGAAACAAGGACTATTTCAGAGATGGTAAACTGACTGGAGGTTGAAGTGTTTTTTTGTGTGTTGTCAGGGAGAAAGAAATGGAGAGGTGGGGGGAGGAGGGGTAGTCTGAGGAGTTTGTTCTGGTTCTTCTTGTTTTTTTTCCTTTTCCTTTGACTTAGGTGTATTAATAAACTTTCTTTATATTCTATAAAATTTGAACCTGCTTTGTCTACTCCTAATCCTCATCTCATAGCAAACATCAGGTAAATTTTGGTAAGTGTGCTGGCATTTGGCCAGAAACTCAAATAGGCGAACTGAAAACCACTACACTACCCCAGACATTTTTATCATGTTTTTCATTTAAGTCAGAAGAACAAACTGTATAAAGGGTTCACATCACTCTGCTGTACAGTTAGCCCTGTTAACTTAAGACTCTGAGGTAACATAATTCTTACAGTTTAAAGGTTTGTGTTCACTGTGCTGGATTATTGTAGAAACACAGGAGAAGATGTCACACAGCCTATTTTCATTGCCTGAGAGCTGATAAAAAAAAGTAATGGTATGAAATGTTATGTAATGCAATTACATGTCATTGAATATTATGTGACCACAGTCTGCTTTTCAGGACATGGGCCTGAGTCTCCTTCCCAAACACTTAACCAGTACCATTAAAGAGTTGAGTCATGTGAGAAGAGAGCATTTTGCAACTAGCAAATGCTATTTGAATGTAATGGTGCTTAAAAGGTTTTCCTCCCCTGCAAAATCCATGATGAAATTCTCTGAGAACAATTTTCCAACTGCTGGTTGGAAAATCTTAACATAGTCATTTTGCAGTTATGTGGTAAAAAAAAATATGCAGATAACTTTTAAATAAAAAGATAGAATTTTTTCTATCCATTCAGGATGACTACTGGTAGGGGGTTTGTCATGGAAATGAGTGCTGAATTAATTCAGGGCTTCATCACAAAAAAAGATGGAGAAACACCATGCATAAAATAAAACAGTAAATTTCCACGGGGACCTTTTTAAATGCTTTATAAAAATGACCCATTGAGAAACTACTGTGCTACTTCATCATCGTCAATGGAACACAAAAATTATGTTTCCATCAAACACTTGCAGTAGAATAAAGTAATTTTAATAAAGAATTATAACAGAATCAATGCCTCCAGCTTTAAAAGTAATTACTGAATTTTCTTTATATCTTACCCTGAAATTTCTTATTTCGTGGCAGCATTTTTTTTCTTTTATACTACTTCTGAAATATTGCAATTTATAATGCAGCATAATTAACCACACAATACAAATATAAAATACTGTCCTAATTTTCTAGTCAACTCAGTGACGATTGTGAAACAGCTGTTGTGCAGTGTGTTAACATTTTGTAGCCAAGTTTTCATACTCAAAATATGAGTTATATCCCTGCTTTGCTGTAGGTATAGTCACTATCATCAGCTTCAAACTGCACAAAAATCTGAAGGGTATACATGATTGTTCTGGATAGTTTAAGCTCTGATACTTTTGAGAAATAAAGAGATGAAAATTAGTCTTACAGAAGAGCTGCTATGTTTGTGTAAAGGTAGCACCCAAAGATATGTGAATAACTGCTTTTAAAAATACAAAGAGGGCATTTATGTTCAAATAAAAACTTAAGATATTTTCTTTTGAAAATCTGTCAGCAATAGCACATTTTTGTGTTCTTTTCCTAAATGGAATCCTTTCTATTCCTTGGAATTATTTCACAAATAATTTGAACAAGCTTAAAACTGCATGATTCAGTAGTTAAGTTGTTTTTCTGGAGGACCAGTTTTGCACCAGTCCAGGCAGACTTCATATCTTAGTCTTTCCTATATGACTGAGTTGAAACACTACTTTTAGTCTGTTTTTCCAGCGGATTACAGAGTGTTGTCTCTGTTATTCTTTCACAATTCAGTGTAGAACTTCCCTCCAGCTTAGACGTACTCTTCTTGAATCTTTACAATTCATCTCTTCCAGAATGCATATTTGGACTAAATAGATGTGTGTTTGGTTCTGAATCACTCTGAGAGTGTTTCAGAATTAGGCATGTTTTTCTTTAGATGGCCTCAAAACAACACAAAGTCAGACAAAACACAGGCCCACATACATACGTACATACATATATACATATTCTGTATCAGATTTGAGTAGTTGATTCCCCTAAGGAATTCCCACTTCATCTTCACCCTTCTTCCTGGATGTAAGAAATATGGAGAAGCTGCCTTTGAGAGTCCTGGTTCATCATCTTGTCTCTCTGGAACAACTCACAGCACTGCAAACACTTTTAGTTGCTCTGAGTTCTTTGATAGGAGGTCTTCTACTTTCTAAAGACTCACTCCCTCACTCAGACACAGATTTTTCCAGTTTCTGACCTTGTTGTTCAAATAGTGTTCTGGTGTTGCAATTTTACCTCTACCACCCACCTCAGTATTGATGATTTATTTCAGTTACAACATTGGTTACATCTCTAGAATGCTCTGTCTTCCCCATGAAAATTTTGCACAAATTAGAAGTGAAGCAGTGACTCTCCATAAAGGTTGTAAGACGTATTTAAATAAATAGGAGCTCATTCCATAGCCCAAGAACAACAACTGAGAAATAATTAGATCTAAGGAACAGCTTATCAGATGGTTTCAAGATCAGCAACAGCTTTAACAGCAGTTGATTCAGACACTTATTTACCAAGCACCCCTACTCATGCTACAGGCAGTTACTGCCCTGTGTTTACCATAGCTGTGCTCAGATCCATCTGCCAAGCAACCTTTCTAACACAAGAATGAATGATCTGTGGGACTCTAAAAGAGTAGAACTTGGAAATCCTACCCTATGTAGAGCTAGGTAAAAGGGAACTATCCTTTATTTTTTTTCATTTATTTTGTAGATGGACTGAATGTACTTTATCCTTACTGGTGCTGTGATTTACAGTCTTTTAGAGAAGCATAGGGAAGTACGTAGCACAGATGGCTTGGCCAACTAGACAGTAACTAGAAGAAAGATATTTTGCTTACTGTCATTCAGGTATGCCTACCTTCATGTAGACAAAAGAATTCTCACATCACTAGCTTTCTGAGGGCTCTTGGCTATTTCCTTGAAGTATGCTGTCTGAATAGTTTAATCTGGGATAATGACTTGCTCCTCCAGCTATGGACTCTCACTTTTTTGATTCTGTAATCCTTGGAGATCACACACATGTTTTGGAGTAATAAGTTCTAGAGGCAATAAAGAAATTAAAACAACAGTGAAAGACTTCAAGAGTGGGATCAGAGGAAAGAGCAAAGTCATGTACCTTCTAAGCATTGTCATATAATTGACAATGTTGCTCTTTGTAGAAAAAAGATGATGTTAGGACAGAGGTGCTGACAGCAGTTGTAGGAACAATCAATTTCTCATAGAAAACCTGAAGTGAAGAAATAACTTGTAATTACCAATAAATTCAACACACAGGAGAGACTTTAGTAATATCTAAAGAATTACCTTTTTTTGCCCAGTATTAAGTCCATGTGTTGCCTTTTTTCTGGCACAGAGTTAATTTTCTTCATAGTAGCTGACATATGGCTATGTTTTGGTCTGGTGCTGGAAACAGTGTAGATAAAACAAGGAAGTTTCTGTTACTGCTCAGCAGCGCTTGCACAGAGTCGAAGACTTTTTCTGCTCTTCTCCCTTCCCCTCATCCTAAACTGGGCTCTAAAGCTTTATTTTCCTTGATTATTTTCTTAAAAATTATGTCCAAATTCAAGCCCCTACACTACACTTGCACTTTGAAGTTCATTTTCAGTTCATCCTTGACTTGACCAGTGATGAAGACCACATACCTCTTTAGTCTGTGCATTTCTTTTATCTAGGCCAGAATGAACATGTCACATTATAAATATTTTAGAAGCTTTGTTTTCTGACCCTGATGGCCTGCAGTTATTCTTAGTTTTGAAGTGATCACTTGGATGTAGCAAATAGACCCTTATCTTTCACAAGGCTTTTATTATATGACCCATATCACAAAAATAATTTGACATATACAAAAAATTTCAATAAAACACCAAACCAAATGTTAGAGGAAGAAAACAATACTGAAACATAAAGCCCCAGGTAAGACATAATGAAACACAAATCTCAAAATAAAAACCCCAAATACACTTTTAAAAAAGCTGTGGTGTTTAAAAGTGGACAGTGTATATACTGAAAACCATCAGTACTGTTTTATCCCAGTGAAGTAGTAAGTGTTATTTTGTTTAACAATGAAAAATAAAGATTAATCTGTGGCACAGTCATGAAATTAAACAAGTGGATTTCCCTTCAGTGGGGTAAACAGGTATGCAGACATATACTTTTGCTTCTTACAAAAAAAAAAAAAGCCAACTTTCTTAATAGAAAGATCACAGCAGACTCTTAGCGGGGAAAGTGCCACAGTATTTTTCACTTTGTGCCGATTACATAGCACATAGAGCAGATGTTCTTGAATCCAAGGCCATAATCATTGTTGGAGATGGTCCATATTTAACTGAAGTTGTAAATCCCATGTATTTTTCTGCCACAGTCAGTGCAGTACACAGATAGACTTAATATGCACAGAAATCCTAAATCATACTCAACTACTGTTGGTTTGGTGTTGGACTGAGTTCAACAGGAACATTTCATAATATCCTCCATTTTGTCAATTTTCTTGCAGGCATAAAAAACTGAATTCAAAGAGAATTAATTAACATGCTCTGATGTTATAGAAAAATCATTAATGAATCTACTTTTCATTACATATTTCAGCTCATGAGCACATCTAGAAGATCAAATCAACAGATGCTTAAATGTGGATGCTTTGCTAATAATAAAAGCAGATTTAAAAATCCCTGTTCCTTAACTGAAGGCACAAAGCCTCAAGAAATACAGCTGTTCGAAATTTCTGGCTATGTGTTATGCACTTAACACCCGGATGAATGAATTCACGTCCCTGGAATGTGAATTCATGTTCCTCAGCTGTCTAGACCAATGGCCATCTGTTAGCATGACAGGACATGCTCACCAGGTTGGGCCATTGCTTGAGGACAGATATGTCAAGAAGTGGCTGGTTTAGATGTGTAGCCTGTAAAATACTTTAAATATCATCCTTATGAACAAAGGCCTTAGAGTTGAATGTCATAATTCACTAAATCATATCCTTTAAACTAACATGCCACAGAAAGAAAATATTTTCAGAAGCAGATATAAGGAATGTGAAAGAGCAGCTGTGGTTATTAGTAACTTCAACCAGCTTGAAGGTTAGGAAACCATAAAGTCCCAAGTAGAGTAGATCATAAATTGGAAGGTCATCTCTACAGCTGCCCCTAGTTTTAGAGGGACTAAATGAATTACAGAGAAATGTTTCTATTTGAATGCAATGGAAACAAATAGCATTGCCATTATTACCAGGCACCACTGAAATAGTTTTGGTTGCCTGCAGTGTCTGTAGTTGAAAACCTTGCCCAGAGAAAGGTGAATCCAGGTAGACACAGCTGTAGAGAAGGGTTACCGTAAGCATTGGTAGAGGCATCTAGAATCTGTTGTTTTGTGTATTATCCCACTCCTAACTTGTGCTTTTTCATTTTCTGTTTCCTGTGTGAAAACTTATAAAGGTCTTTGTGGAGCTGAGGTTTGTACTAATTCAGAGAAAGTCCATGCTCTTTACTTCTCCTAAATTCTTAAAAACATCCAGTGTTAGATGCATCCTAATACGCAGACAAAACCAACATACAATCCTTGGATAACCTTGTATACAGGAGGACAAAGTAGTTTCAAGTTTTCTTGGCACTTCACCCTGTTTTAATTTGCACAGAAGTTCATCAGTTTTTCAATAATTTGCCCCAACCTTCTTCATGCCATGTGTCTGCCTCTGGCTGAATTTTTTCCCTGATGATTGAGCCAAAACTTTTTAGCTACTTTCAAGAATAAGACGAAGGAAAAAAAGCAAGCCAGCATGTTAAGCAATATTGTATTCGGCTCACGTCCTACTCGTCCAATCCCTCTAGCAGGAGGTTGCCTCCCACTTCCCGCGTGTCCTCGAATCCCCTAACCGTAGGGTGGGGACGACGAGGGAACTGTGAGGGTTCCTCAGGAGCAAGAGGTGCAGCAGGGTTTGGGTTATCCCCCTTGGATCGCAGGACTGCAGGCGGAGTAAAGGAGCGACTCTTAGAGAGGCGGTAGAGGAGGTTTTATTCTGCTCTGGACCCTCAGGCTAAGAGCCTCGAACTAGGGTCGTGCAAGACATTATATATGAATCAATCAACCAATCAGGGGTTAGGAGTGGGGAGGAGTTAGGGTGGGACAAGGGAACAACTACCATAGGGAAGGGAGGAGGGGAGGAGATAGGAGTAATCAACAAATCATCAACCGAGTAACTAGGAACTTTCCAGAACTGGGTAAAAGATTGACATGGGATTGACAAACATCGAAACCAATGAACTATAAAAGGGGAGTAACAACTTTTTGGACTAAACCATTGTTGTTTCTATGTTTGGGGGGATTCCTCCTGCAGGTGGACTAATCCACCAAGGGGAGGAGCTTGCGGAAGTTCTTTGGGATTTATCCTCAAGGGAGACTACCCCAACAAAGCAAAAGTTCCAGAAGTGCAAGGAATCAGGAGCATCAAAAGTGAAGGACAACTTAGCTCATTGCTGCTATGCTGCAATTCATCATATTGGACTCTAAGGTCTGTAATCACTAAGACATATCAAGTTGCAAATATTTCTCAAAAAAACCCAGTTGTCTGGTGGGGAAGATGGTATCAGTTGCACTCCTTCTTAGCTATACTCAATGACTACAGTACCTAGGGAGATGCCGAATCATAGATTCTGCATCACACCTTCCAAACACTGTATTACTGAGGTTTTTTGTGAAATGGTGCAATTTCAAATGGAGATGAGTCACACAGTCATGTTGCTGGTTCATAGCATACTGCTCATGTAGAAATAGGCATCATCTGCACTAAACACACTAGAGGGTCAAAGGTAAAAGGATGTGTAATTGTACATTTGGAAAGTATCATGGCCTTGTATGGCAATAAAAAATTGAAACTGATGAACCCCTTTCATATATTTTCACTAAAGGTTTTGAAATTGAGCAGCTGCCTAAATTGAAACACAAAGCACAATGAAGGTAAAAATAACCTGTAATTACCGTGAGCTACATGTTTAGGAGAAAAGAAAATCATGAGTTTATTTTCTCATACTTTCAATCTAACCTGTTTCACTGAAAAAAAATATGATTTGCTGATACTGTAAAGTAATGCAATGTAGAGAGAAACTTTCCAGGATATAATGGCTTTTGCTTTAAATGTTGGGATTCCCTCACTTGCCAGACTGAATTGACCAGTTCTGTTTTCAGATGAGGGTCCTAAAAAGTCTTTTAAACCTAACAATTCCACTAAGTATGTATTTAGCCACCATATAGACAATATGAAATGCTATTTTCTTTCAAAAAAGAGAGCTTTTTTCGGCGTTCTGCACATGAGCAACAAGTGAATCAACGGATCTGTGGCAACAGCATTATGAAAGTTTCATTGAGCCACTGGAGGTGGATTAGTAGAGAAGACGTTGCCTGGCTATGAAGGCAAATGAACACGAATGGCACAAAAATATTTCTAAATGTTTGAAGAAGTTCAATTTTTACAACAGTGCAGCCAGGCATCATTATTTTTCATGAACTGTACTAAAATTCAAAATCAGGATTTTGAATCCCATGAAACTTACATTTGCTTTCTGTTAAAGTTATTATTCTACTTCTATTCAAATTCATCTATTAAGTGTTATCTCCTACAGAGTAAGACTGTTCATTTGATCTTTAGAAACCTTTGGCTTTTTACTCAATATATAATTTTTAAGACTTTCCAAGCTGAAACATGTATTATATGAGACAAAATGTTTCTGTCGGGTACAGACAATGCACTTGTTTTAATATTTCTAGGCTGATCAGCCCTTGAGTACTGCTTTTTATTATTTCCAGTATTGTATCTTAGGCCTTGCCAGTCTGATGACTCAAAGTGCCAGAATGAATTTAGTGGTAGACTGTGTGGGATGTAAAGTTACTTTACAGGATTTGTGCCTTATTAACATAGTAATTTCATAAGCTGAAACCCACAGATCTCTTACTATGCATGGGCTATAGAACACTCTACAAATACATGGAACGTAAATATGATACTAAATTATGTATAAGACTTCCAGAAATCTAAAGACAGTCATGTTAAGACATAATAAAAATTGCTGCTTAGAGGGCTACTTTTAATTAAAACATTATGGTTTGGGTTTTTTAAAACAAGATTTTTTGGTTTACTTCAATTGGGGTCACTGAGTTTTATTTTTAACCTATTACTAAATGCAAATCATGCTATCAGTAATTCTCTTGCCTCCTTTATACTGAATGTTTCAACTTCCTGTCTGAAAAATATATCAACTTTTCTGTATGAAATTCATCTTTAGTCAAGCCCTTCAGTTCCTTTTTTCAGAAATATTTTTATTTCATATTAAGGATTGATTTCATAAGCATATCTTTATTTTGCTACTTTTATTCCTATTTTGATCTGCTTATTAACTTTTGAGCCTGTTTTGGCTTGGATTTTAAATTATGTCTGTGCAAAATTAGTTTTGAAATTAAATAAAGCATTTCTTTACTTTTCACAAAAAAACATGGGCAAATGGGCACACAACTCTCATCTATAAACACTGTTAGTTTTGATCAAACAGTATTTCAGAATAGGGCAGCGAAGTATCTAGCTCAAGCCACTATATATTGCAGATCTTATACCAACACACATATATCTGGGCAGGAGGGGTAAAAATAATAATCAGGATTTTCCAAATGAGCATTAAACTACAGGAGGAAACTGCAGCCTAGTTCAGTTATCAGTTTCAAATCAGAGTTTTGCTTCTGTTCTTACACTGCAGGTTACAGAGCTGTGTGGAGTTAATCAGAGAGCAGCACCTTCCTGCAATAATTCATCCTGTGGGTAACATAAGTAGCACTCTGTTCCGTGATACTGCAGTGAAAATTGTCAGACAGAGTTCTGTCCTTTCAGGTGCCTGGGGGTGTCACAATGTGACATGGAGACATATCCTTATTACTATGTTTGCACTTCTAATAATTCTCAGCTGTCTTTTCTTCTTCCTAGCAGCTTTTTAGACTGAGGCAATACTTGCAACCTTCTGCTTGGCTTTTTCATGCAAAATTATTCTATAGCTGTAAGTCATCAATGTCTTCCTGCTTCTTGATCCTCCCTTATTTTTTTTTAAACCAATATTTTTCCTGTTATTCCGTTGTGCAAAAAAAATGGGGATTTTTTAACGCAATACATTGGTGAATCAGAAGTCTTCCAGTCATCTTTTGAAAACAGTTTTGATACTTTTTCTTATATAAGTGCACAATAATGCTTTGGCCCATGAACACAACCATGTTTTGGTTTAGCTTGACCAGTTTTCACCTGCTGAAATCTGTAACCATTTTTCTATATTTATTCCCCTTGCTTTGAGATAATTTTCAGGGAAGTTTAGGTTGATAGACTGTCAGAGGTATGAGAACTGGTGAATCAAATCTAGAATTCCAGGTCAGCATGATGAAAATATTCATAAAAAAAATTATTTTTCTTAACATTACTCTCTATGCAACTAAAATTCCATTATTGGATATTTTCATAGGGAATGTTACTGAAAAATTTGTGGAGCAGGAGACAGACAACAGTGAGCAGAGAAATGTTGAGACTATTGATAATGAATGCCTTCAGCAGAAAATCTTTAAATGGTTCTATCTCATATTTTTGTTGCCGTAGTTGTCCATCAGAACAGCTAATCTCATAGATAAGGTTAGACTCTTATCAGGTTGCTCTGCTTGTTTCCTAACACCATGTGTTATGCATACTGATGTGTGCCCTCATGCTCTGCTATAATCAGTGAAGAGTAGCAATGCTTGATTATGCAGGATAATACATTGTTCCACAGAAGTGTGTTTCTGTATTGGTAGAATAGGATCTGAACTTACACACAGTACACACCTATTTATCCCAGTCTACCAAGCTAACTAAAGTCATTTTGACCAACTCCCACAAGCCTTAAAAGAGTGCCAAAAAGGATGAAGCTGGCCAGAAGAATTTTGTAATCAGATGAGGAAAGGTCAGTGATTGAAATAGCAAGAATCTAAATGCCTTTTCTCTACTTCCAAATATTCTCCCATACTTTCAGTCTCAATGTGAGAAAAGGAGTCACTGAAAGTCAGTGAAGTTGAAGAGAAGCCTTTGTATGGATTGGTTTTTCTCTTGTTGAGCTCTCTGCCCTACAATGCCCCAGTCACATTTCCTCAACACTATATTTTGTCAGTTTAAGGATCATACGAATAAGAATTTTCTGTTTTTACAAAAGGAGCCCACATTTCTGACACTTTTTGTAGTCTTGTCCCTTTATTGTATTTTAAACAGCTGCTGTTTGTGTTAATTTCCACTTCGCTTGGAGGTGTGAAGTTGAAATCTAAAGATTTCAGTGTTCAGTCTCAGTCTGTTCTTCTCATATTTCTGTGCTAGAAATTCTACTGTCTGGCTAATAATTATCTATTTTTACAATATTTTAAAAGTTTCTGCATGCAGTTTAATTTTTTTTATCCCCTACAAGTTGCAAGTAACCAGTGGGATTCCCTTATCAAGAAAGTTAACTGTACTTCAAAATATAGTATCCTTCCACTTTCCTACCACTGACTTTTTCCTTCATCTCTTTTCTTTTGTAACTCTTATCATGAATCTGAGATTATCACTGATGTGTGAGATTACTATTTCTCAACATAGCATACACAGATTTATTCCCTAAATTTATGTGCAGCTTTTTAGGTTACTTTTTTTGGCTCCAAGGCTTTGTTAAATCACTAGCATTTATCTTCGTTGTACCATCACATGAGGCTCACAATTGAAACATCTCTGACATTAATCAGGAAACTTTTTATTACTTATAATTGGCATTATGTAACATGTGAAGGAACAATGGAAAAGAATAATAATTTGCCTTTGGTCTGAAGTTTCTATTCATGCTTTAAATCCGTCAGCAGGTGGATTTATGCTTAAATTCATGCCTAGTACTGAATTTGTTTAAAAAAAAGAAAAAAACACCAAAAAATTCATTTGAGGATGGCTCTGCATGAGATGATATGCAGTGCTGAATCTTCTCACTTTTCCTTTTTACCAGACCTAATACAGATTTATATCACACAGCTGGGACCCTGCAAAATTCAGAATAGATTTTAAAGGGAAGACAATTTGAGACAACAAAAATGAATGAAATGTGCGATGAAACAATTATAAAATGCTGGCACCAGAGTAACTGGAAATAAACTAACTGATAATACTTTGAACTCTTGAGAAGGCTTTTAGTCATGACAGTAAGAAAGCTATAAGAAAGCTGTAAGAAAGCTGTAGAATAACTTTCAAAGTAAAGAGGAGAAGATCTCTAGGAGCTACAGTCAAAATGTTCCTATGGCCAAAGATTATTACATCATAATTCAGAGAATGCTTTAATGAATTAACAGTCCAAATTGTCTAGTGAATACAGAAAAGGCTCATTAATATTGCAACTAAAATTGTTATATAAAATCATCTTCATATTGTCATTCCCATTTCTCTGGTATTGTACTGGAAAACACATCTTGAGAATTTACAAGGGGATTAGATTGCCCTGTAATTTCAAGAGGTTGGACTCACTAACCCACAAGCACCCTCAGCTTCATATTCTTAAATACTTAACTCATGTGCATGGCAGTGGGCTATGCGTATTTGCAGATGAAGTATCAGAAGCATTGTAAGTGTTCAAATGACCAACTGTTCTCATCAGTTCTCTAAATGAAAGCTAATAATTTATTTTCTCAAGTGAAATTTTAATTTTTTTATGTGGCCCTGGTGAGAAGTAATTTTAATAATATTAAATAAACACCTTTGATCAAAACATTGCCATTAGGATGTTTTTCTTAAAGTGTCAAAGATTCTGATGGAGGGTTATTATGTTTTTTATGGGGTTTTTCTTTTAGGGCCATCTAGACTGAGGGTTCTGTTTCCAGGAGTGATTACGTATTTATGTTATGTATTTGCGTTAGATATTAATTGGAAAAGTTATAAATCTTCAAGTTAGAAATCTTAAAAAGGAATTAATTTGTAGAATGGAGACTCATTGCTGAGTCCACTGCAGAGAAAGATCCCATCAGTGTTTCATTACGTCTTTCTCCAGGCACGTAATTTTCATGATGCCATGATGGCCTGCTTGTAAAAAGAAGCATGGCAGGTACTCCAGGCCAAACTGCTCAGATATCTCACAGTCAGTGAGCACTCATCGTAGATGTGTCTACAACCACTCCCAAAAGCTGAACAGCATGACATGTTGAATCTGTGACTGAGTAAACACAGTGTCATCCTTCATGCTAAGTATGTGATTTGATATTACATTGTTCAGTTGTAAACCTTACAGTAAAATTTACATTAATTCAGCTGGATGAGATTCTAACCTTTTAAAGGGTATAATTTCCACATAACTACAAATAATCTCTATGCACCCCCCCCACATCTTCCAGAGTTCAGTCCAGAAGAATTTTGTATGTTTTGTCATGCAGTCCAAGCTCTCTGCTTTCAAACAGTTGTGATACAAATTCATATTCTTGAGATACAGCACTAGACATGTGAGATTATTGTTTCTCAGCTCAGTGTTCTTTGAATTTTTTTCTCTTCCCCATGCACTATCAGATTCATCTGGGCAAGGAAGTGCAGGCTATAGTTATACAGGAACTGAATGCTTGGTGCTTGGCAACCAATTCCCAGAGAAATGTAAGGGCTACCCGAATTTTGACTGAAAATGAATTCCATTTTTTTTTCTCCCTGGGAACTTTTGATAAGGAGGCTGTCCAGAAACAATCCAGCAACTGATTTATCTTGGGGTCTTAGGGTCCACTCACACTGTGTGATTCTATAGAGTCTCTGTTAACCCAAAGGAATGATTGTTGCAAACTGTAATGTGCAAACTCTGTGTTTAGAGGAAACTGAATAGACAACTTGAGAACTTTTCCCTTGGAGAGTCTTCAGAATCTCAATACAGCTTAACATTTAGCATGATTTGAGGAAATAGGGTCAGATGATAATTGCTTACTTTGTCTTATGATATCTGGAAGTAGAAGACAACTAAAAAATTCTGGATATATTCAAAGAAAATGAATTGAGAAGAATGCAAATAATCTAATAAATTCTGTCAGTCTTGTAAAGAACGCAGCCTCTGATCCTTTCATGTTAGCTGCAGAGTGTATGCTCAAGGTAATACTGAAGTAAAGTCTTGACAGCCGCTGAAAAAATTGCATCTAGCTTTCTGAAATTAATTTTCTCTCCTCCCCTCAAGATTTTTTTAAAAAGGCCAAAACCTCAATACACTGAGAGAAGTGGCAAAACAAAGTTGATAGCAATTATTTTAGTTCAAAATAATGCTGTTTCGTTTATTATGATAGCAGGGTCCATTTTACATAACATGTTTTCATGGGGATTAGTGGATGCTAAAGTGTATCATGTCATGGTTTTTACCGGGTCTGAAGAACAAAGCAGAATTTATTGTTTGGCAGTTATTTAAACAGTTACAAATGTTTGTGTTTTATTTAGAAACCATCAGTTAGTGTTTTTATTTGGAGAAGAAAAGGATAAGTATTTAGAGCATGTATAATTTCATCATCAGTAAGTAGTCTCCAGGAGAAAGAGAAAAATCTTAAAATTGCCATTTTACTTTGAAAATAAGTCCCTAGAAAAATTATTTAAACCTGTAAGTAACAGTGTTCAGTTACAATACATGGCCACACTGGCCTATGAAACCCTAGAGTCAGTGAATCTCTTCAAGATCTTGCTCTGGTAGCAATCACATGAACAAAAACATGGATTATAGCCTGGAGACAAATAAATTACTTTAAGTAAAAAAGATATTGTGTATGATGCAGTTTGAAATAAACATTCATAGTAAGAAATTTCATTCCATTTTAGTAAAAGGGAGTTTTACTATCAAATTTATCTCTCATTGAGCCCATCATTTTAGTCTGCTGCCTCAAAGGTGCTCAGGAGCATCCAGTCACATTGCAGATGGATTATTTCTGCTTTCTACAAGGTCAATGGATTTTATGAGTGTTCAGCATCTCAGGGGGGAAAGCATTTACCAGAATCTCTTGTGTTATTCTTGAAGGTACTATCTAGTACAGTACTTCAGATGAATTCTTTGGTGAATGATGATCACTCATGAAAAAATTTGCCCACATTGTCTCTCTACTGGCACACCTTCTCAGTTCCAGTCCATTACATTTATTTAACAATTAGTTCCTCTCTCATAGAGCTTTTTGTTTATTCCATTTCAAGGATTAGCTAGCTCTCTTCAGCCTTATCTCAAAGACGAAAAAATAACTTTAAAAAGAAAGGCCGGTAAGATGCTATGAGGGATGGTACTGGTTATGTTTGAAAACATGAAATCAAAAAGCTACAAAGGAGCACAAAGGGCTGAAGTGGCAGAAAATTAAACTTCCTGTCTAGGCGATCCCTTTTGCTTTGCCAAAAGGTATATAGCTCCAGATGCTTGTGGCTTAATAGCTCTTTGTGATTTTTTTGCAGTGATCTGAACCCTTTGATAGTTTCTGATATAGTTTTTGACTGTTACTATTATCCTTCATAGACAGTCAAAAATTGCAAGGTATTCCTAACATTTGTATTCTGCTGGTCAATTTTTATACTTTTGAAATTTATTTGCAACCAATAGTTTGTGTAAAAACCTTTACTGTATTTTCCACAGTTTTTCTGAAGTCTGTTTGCTATATTTTAATAAATTTTTAAACTACAATCTAATCATAATGAATATTTCTCCAGCTTAACAGTGAAAAAGCTGACTTCAAACAAAGATTTGTATTTCTAAAACAAAAAAACCACTGTTATCATAAATTATTCCAGTGAAGTAGAATGACTGTGAGGTCATAAAATGGGAAGTTTTTACTTTTGATAATGGCCTTGAGGAGCAGAATGCTCCAAGCAGAAATCACAATGTTTTTCTCTCTTGTTGATCTGCTTCTCACACTTTTTTCTGAGTTCTTAGGCCCTCACTGGCAAGTGAACTTCATCAATAGTATACCCAGACTTTTAGGCAAAACAGTGAGTTAATTTCTTCAAAAATGGCACAAAAGTCAGCTCATAACATAGTTTCAGTGTTAATGCGAATTTACACCAGTAAAGCCAGTATAAACCAATGGTGAGTCATTAGGTTCAAAGTCTGGCACAGGTAAGATGATTACCATGACTGTATTCTTGTTGTACTGGTAAACTGACGAACTATGAGGTGAAAACCAAACAAGATAAAATTAATTACTGCAAAAAGACTCATTATAGCATCTGCTCAGACCTCTGGTACAATGCAGCCATATGCAGCCATATATGCATTCCAAATATGTCTGTGTTACCTATGCAGACTGTGGTTACAGAGCAACACTGAACCTCATTCCATAGAGAGAGGGAACAACAGACAGCAAAACGCCTCTACAAAGGCAAGGGACTCACTGGCTGTCATAAGCATGCATACATATGACACAAGGAGATGAAATTTTCTATTTCACATCCAAGTTTTAAAGCAAGTCACCTTTTACTCCTTCTTTCTCTTCCCCTTTACCCTCCCCATTTTTTGGGAAACGAGTCTTTCTATTCTTACATTTAGTCAGTGCTGTACTATTCAGTGGTGTTTCAGGGAAAGAAGGAGAAAACAACAGCAACCATAACCTGATCTGATCAGTTGTGCCTCTAGGCATACAGTTTTCTTCGTAATCCCTGTGGGTGAGCAGATGAAGCCAAAGGGCAATATTCTTTTCTTACAGTTCAGCAAAGAAGGAAATCAATAAACAACATGTAAATTCACAACATTTTTGGTTTGAAAGAATAATCCCATGAACTAACAAAACTACTCCTATAGTCCTGGAACTTCTCCCAGAAATTATATCAAACCATAATATTTAGGGAGAAAAAACTGGTCTCATCCAAAACACACTAAGAAATGGTTGGTCTACCATTTTCCCTGGAAAATTTTCAGTTGTTCTTACAGCCAGGAAATTGCTTCTAATTTCAAGGCTGATTTTGTCTAACATCAACTTCCAGCTATTAGATCTTGTTACACTTTGATCAGCAAAATTGAAAAGCATCCCATTATCTGATTTTTTTCCCATGTATAGGCAGATTTCCACAGGGATTTAGAAATATTTCACACAACTCCTTGATCAAATGAACTATTAAGGGCTTTTTTTCAGCTACACACAATTTTTTGAGTACTACTTTGAAAAGTCTTCATTATTTCAACACTCTTCTCCACATATGGATCCCAGGAGGAGACAGAAGAATCTTTAGCAGCTGGTTCATCAGTGTAACATGATAATGCAAACCTCAATATTCCTCTGCTCTCTGATAGTCTTCTTTTTATGAATATAGTAGCATTTTGGCTACAAACAATAATCTGAGAAGTTATTCTTAAATAATTATCTGCACTTGAATTTCAGTAACTTTAGTCTGTTACCTTTGTGTCCTTGGCTCTGGGTAGTATACAAACAGGTTGGTGATCTTTTAATCAAGAAATTTGAATCATTCCATGACTCTATAATATAATACACATGATACATATATCATATATACATATATGACTATATAGTATAACATAATTCCTAGTCTGTATGCCATCGGCAAACTTCCCCAGGATATTTTTGATGTCCTCATCCCAATAGCCGATGAAGACACTAAGTAGGGACAAATAAAGGATTGGTGTCTAAAAATCCTGCTATAATAAATTTATTGATTTCTATATGTCACATTCAAAATTTATCAATGATCCCATTTCTAGTCCAATCATCCTGTGAGTTCCACCTATGTATGTCTTTAATTAAAATGCATATCAAAAGCTCTGAAGAAATCCCTGTGTCTTTAGTCATAACTATCATCACTTCCAGCTAGTCTCTAAAAACACCATGGAGTTTGTTTAAGGAGATGAAATTCCAAAAAACCTCTAATGAATAGTGCAAATTAATCTTACATTTTGGATCTTAAATTAAACAACCTATTAGATATTCAGCTTTGAGCTCACACTAAATGATTCATAACTTCCCAGTTATTTCTCACTACCTTTTTAAAGCATAGGAGTTGAATAAGAAGTCTTCAGCTTTTGTACAATATCGTCATCAGTTTTTCAGAGGTGCTCACCTAATTTCCTTTAGGCTGTAGATTATTAAAAACCAAGGAAAACAAACAAACAGGCAACTTAATTTCTTTTTTAGTGGTACCCATTGTCTAGTTTGAAAATTTTGCTCTGTACTTGAAGAGAAATACAAACAGTAAAGAGGCCTCAGCTGGGGGTTTGGTGTGTCTAATTCCCAGCAGACAGATTAAAAGGACATGCAAAATCAGCAGTTTACTGTTCAAAGTCATCTAGGTTGTAGGATTATGTACCAGACCAGCTGGAAAACAAACAGTTTCATTGGAGCACTGAAAAAAAGGTGTTAAAATAAGATTTATTGTTACATACAATGAAAATTAATACTTAGCTCCTGAGGTGCTGAAATTCAAAAGAACTAACTGTAGCCTCATTTCCATTTTTATAGCTATAGCTATTAAAGATTTTATATGTGCTTGTTGTTTAACAGGGGCATTAAGCGCTTAGTACAGTTCCAAAACACATATGGTATGTAGTGACATTTGAGATATCCTAAGCCTACAGCTGGCCCTCAGAAGGGCATGATTATCCCATAAGCCCTTACTCATGTCTGCCAACAGCATGTAGTATATCCATTTGTTACCATTTCATTATAATTTCACAACTTTTGGTCTGGAATTTAGTACTTAGCACTGCCTTCATAGCTCACCACAGGATTACTGAAAGGTAATGTGACTGAAAGGCACTCTGCTCACAACAACCATGAATATACCTCTCACATACTGTGCAGCTTTTTTATAACTGTTGGAATGAACGGCACTCACTGAGTTAAGGCCGGTATTAAGTTCATCCTGAAATCTTGATATTTCTATAGATAATGTCTTAGCCAGGAATGTTCTGACATTTAATAAGTACTTGTTGGTTTAATGCTCTTTTTGTCACTAAAGTCCTGCCTGTTGCTCCTTCCTTTCCATCTCCTTTATTCTTCTCCTTTGGTTTCGTTTTGTTCTTTCTTTCCATCAATCCCTCTCTTTTTCTTTGTATACATTACAAACTCTTCCATAGCTTAGTTAACTGTCTGGACACAACAGACCAGAGTTGGCTAATGTTGTCCTGATTTTCAAGAAGAGCAAGAAGGAGGATCCCAGGAGCTACAGGCCTCTAAATCTCACTTCAGTGCCTGCTAAAATCATGGAAAATGTCATTCTGGGAGGTGCTGAAAAACACCTGGAGGACAATGCAGTCATTGGTCACAATCAGCACAGCTTCATGAGAGGAAAGTCCTGCTTGTTGAACCTGATTTACTTCTATTATAGGGTAACCCACCTACTTACTCTTGGAAAACATGTAGGTGTAATCTTTTTATACTTCAGCAACACTTTGGATACTCTCACACAGAGTCCTTCTGGAAAAAAAATATCCAGCACATGGCTGGATAATCACCTTATGTGGTGGGTGAGCAACTGGCTCATAGGTGAGGCACAAAGAGTTGTAGTGAAGGGGTGACATCAGGCTGGCAAGTGTCACTAGTGGCGTTCTGTAGGACTCCATCCTCAGCCCAGTTCTCTTCAGCACTTTCATTAATGCCTTAGACACAGGAACTGATCTATTTCTTGTGACCAGTGACAGGACTCAAGGAAATGACATGACTCTCAGTTGAGGGAGGTTTAGGTAGGATATCAGAAAAAGATTTTTCACCCAGAAGGCGGTTGAGCACTGGAACAGGTTCCCCAGAGACGTGGTCATAGCACCAAGCCTGATGGAGCTCAAGAAGTGTTTGGACAATGCTTTCAGGCACAGTGCAGGATCCTTGTGCTGTCCCGTGCAGGGCCAGGAGTTGGACACTAATGGTCCTCATGGCTCCCTTCCAAATCAGCATATCCTATGATTCTATGATTCTATATACTCACATATGAGAAAGGAATACAGAGTGTCTCAAAAGTATATTTAAAAGATTTCTGTCCTCCAAATAAAATTCATCTGTATGATCACTTCTGTTTCTTAAGTCTTGTTAAAAATGTGTACATCGAAAAAGCAAGCATAGCTTTGGTCAAGACATTCTGTGCTCACCAAAACAAGCAGCCTAATGAGAATGCAGGTCAGAAGCACCTCACCTTTCTATAGGTAAAAACTGCTGATACACAGGAGTCACCTTACCTTGAAGGACAGCATGTACTTTTGAAATGGGCACTGTTCATACTAATCATCTATATATATGAAAAGCTTTGAGTGTGTGCCAATAAGTACTTAGTTTTTAGTCAAGCCACTACATTACTTCAGTCTTCTCATCTCTAGTAAGGATCCCTTCCCAAAGCAATATATATCTCCCCACAAACATATGTGGAATACTAATTTATTCTCATTTTACAATAACAAAGCAACTAATGATGAGAAAGGTTTTATTGTGTATTTATGGCAAATATGTCAAATAAACTGGACAATAACATAAGCAATGGAAAATTAAAGTACTTCAGAACTGGGGAGTAGAAGATATTTGGGACATATGCTGAATATTATAGATAGTCCTGCTTCTAGACTCAGAGCACTGGGTGAATTGCTCTTACCTTTACAGCCTGTAGCCATTTTAACCAGAGAGCCCAGAGCAGGTTGCAAAAAACTACTACTAAATTATTGAGCTGGTAATTAGTTCTTACTGAGATTTTTGCTGTTCTAAGATGGGTTCCATCTTACCCTGTGCTCTGGGAATTAGCTCATGAGATTACATCTCATACAATCTCTCTGAATCAACCCTTTAAAATGTTGCAATAAATTTTGAGATGGATTAATTTCTACTTACAAGCTGTCTGAAAATTACGTATAGGGAAGAAATGAGACTCTTGGTTTCCTCCTGTTATCAAAGGAAGGGATGAGTGATACATCTTCTTATGTTCTGCCTGTAGAATAATAGCATGGCTTGTCCTCTGGAATTATCTTCATCTGTCCTCATTGTCTAGGACTGAACTTGAACCAAATTTGAACTTTTGGATTGTTACACTGAGTCAAATTAATTCCATTCATTAATCACTGCAGTTATTTGAACTAATTAAAAATAGATTCAGTTCTCTGCCACTAGTGATCACAATATATTCACTACAGAGGAGGAAGTAGTCTTGGAACATAGTCACAGGATGAAAAGGATTTTAGAACCAGTGAAACTAACAAATTTTTCTGTCTTCATCTTGTAAAGTATATAGCTATTTTTCAAAACAAACTTGTAAAAGATATGAACCAGTTTTAAATGTCGAATTCTTTGTAATAAGAAAGAAAAATAGTAATTTAAAGATAGCATATGGGATTGCATATGATTTTTTATGTAAAAATTAGAATTTTTCTTATGTAGCAGACCAGATTAAATTACTGAGAACCACAATTTCTTTGAGGTAAGTTTTGATAATTACTGGTATTTGAAATTACTCTATCAAAGGAGGCACCCTAATGTTATAGCCAGTAAGTAAACTCATACGCATACAGAAGAATAGCACAGCATGAGACAAGAATCAGCTACTCCTATGAATCCTGATGCTACTATGCCAATCATCCTGAATGACACCAGCCTGAAAGATGAACAGCAGAAACTAGCAAACTACTACTTCAGTGCATAAACAAATAAATATAGTCTTTCATTATTATTAGTGTCAGGGTAAAATTGTACAATGGTATGTAAAAAAAGGGTGTAATTTTTATCTGGTTTAAATCTGTGGTTTATAAAATGCAGCTATAGTCTTACAAAATCACAGAATCAGAGAATGGTTGAGGCTGGCAGGCACTTCCGGAGATTATCTGATCAAACTCTTCTGCCCAAGCAGGCTCACCAACAGCCAGTTGGATCATATCTAGACAGCTTTTGATTATCTCCAGGCATGGAAAGTCCACGCCCTCTGGGTACAGCAACTTGCTACCCTCACAGCAGAAGATATTTTTTTTTTTGTTTAGACAGGAACTCCTGTGCTCATGCCTCTGGTCCTTTCATTGAACACCACTGCAAAAGGCCTGATTTCAAAGTTTTTACACCCTTTCTTCAGCTATTTACATACATTTTAGAGATCTCCCCCGAGTGTTCTCTTCTCTAGGCCAAACAGCCACATCTCTCTCAGTTGTTCCTCTTGATGACTTGCTGCTGACTTCTCACAATGACTTCCTTGTCCTTCATGTGTCTGGAAATTGCTCCTGGGATTAGGTGCTCCCTCCCCTTCCAGGAATCAAGATGACACTGACCAGCCTAAAGTTTTCTGGGTCCTCCTTCTTCTTCTTTTAGACAATGGGAGTCATATTTTCGTTTCTCCAGCCCTCAGTCACCCCCTCCAATTGCCATATTTTTTCAAGATAATCAAGAATGGCATGATTATTGATTGTCAAGGCCTGCCAATTCTCTCAGCATTTATATGCCAAATTTGTCTAAATATTTTCTGACCTGATTCCCTTCCACCAAAGAGGATTGTGTTTCTATATATGGAAAGGTATAGCTTACAGGAAGATCAGGTGCTTGACAATGTGGTAGGAGTTGCCAATTATCTGTCTAGACATATTTTCATAGTGAGTGATACAGGAATAGTTGAATGGTTTGATGCAGTTAATCTGATTTAAAATGTTCTTAAATTGTGTAGCGTCCAGTGCTAAAAAAATTAGTTGGCCCAAAAGATTCTATGAATCAAGAGGGTGACTGAAATACCTTGAAAACAAAGTTGTGTCAGCTTTTCATTTTGAGATTTCAGAGGTTCTTCTGTTGAATTATACATTTTTGGTATTTGTGGATTCATAACACCAAATGTTAAACTAGGCAGAAAAAAAGCTAATGTAGATCGTTCTCCTCTCAGGCATAGGTATGAAACAATGAAATGAGAAATGCTGAAGTACAGGAAAAGCAATATTGTTTCTGCATGTTTTGCAATACTTTAGCCACCTGTGGATTTCAAAATGAACATTTCTTTTCAAAGAAGAGACAAAATAAAAAATTCACTACATATAGTGTATTAGTAGAACTATTTACTAAAATTATCCCTGAGATATGAGAACTATGCAAGCATATAGATAATCATAGAATACCAGCTTGGAGGGGACTTCAAGGATCATCTGGTCCAACATTTCTTGGCAAAAGCACGGTCCAGACAAAGTGTCCCCGCACCCTGTACAGCTGGATTTTAAGAGAGTCCAGTGCTGGAGAACCTACCACTTTCCTTGTCAGATTATTTCAGTGGCTGATTGTTCTCATTGTGAAAATTTTCCTCTTGCGTCCAATTGGAATTTACCCAGGAGGAACTAGTACACATTACCCCTCGTCTTCTCCACGTGACTCCTTGTAAAAAGGAAGTCTCCAGATTCTCTGTAGCCACCCTTTACATACTGGAACATGGTGATAAGGTCTTCCCTAAGACTTCTCTAGGCCAGACAAGCCCAGCTCCCAGCCTTCCCTTGGATGGCAGGTTTCCCTGTTCTTTCATCACCTTTGTGGTTCTTCTTTCAACCCTTTTCATACTGTCCACAAAATGTAAAGTAGTTACAGGAGTTAACATTATAACTCAGTGCTTTGAAACTGAGGATACATAATGCCATGTGTGGACATCTTCTGTCAACCATCCATATTTCTATTTGGATAAAAATGATATGTCCAATTACTGGCATGTATGGAAATACGGATTCTTCGTTGACTTAGGCTTGACACCATCAGAGGAAAATTACTTAGCTTACTTTATTTAGGACTGTGTACTTTTCCTTTCTCTGAGAAGTTTTGTCCAGCCCAGAAGCACACTGCTTTGCAGAAAGAGTCTGTATGCAGAGTGGGAACACTCACATATTTATACATCTCTAATTCAGAACAGAAAAGAATGCCGGCTTAATTGTCTTGGAGAATGAAAGATATCAAAGTGTTTATAGCAAATAGAGAGATTAGCCAAGAATTTTTCCTTGCTTGTCGAGAGTACCCTTAGTTTGCAGGTGGACATTGGAAAGAAGTGCAGACCGACAGCTGTGAGCTGCAGAGATAGAAGCACTTGGATGCACTGTGGAGCTTTTACAGACACTTAGAAATTAAACAGATATCTGACCTTTCTATCTCAAGTTTCGTAAATAGCCTCAAGACTATGTTTTTGCATGGTAAATCTAGGAACATGTCGTATACCATGGTCTACGGTTTGCTGGGGAACAACTCATGCTGTTTATAGATAAATATTACTTTAGACTTTAGCTATGCTAAAGCAAAGAGAACTGGCCAGCACAAGAAGAATCCATTGCTAACTTTATTATTCCATAAAAACTATTTCTTTTTTCAAATATAATTTATTTTACTTCAAGATAGTTGATAACTAAGACAAAGCCGAAAAGGGTTTTTTCGGTCTGGGAAATATATTGCATCCTAAGTCATGAGTTTATCTATGCCAAGAGAAAGATGCTAACAAATTATTAAAAAAGATGTGTACACATCCATTTAAAAAAATTAATACTTCAAGGGCAGTACACAAGCTTCTTTTGAGGTGCTAAATAGACTTAGTGAAAGAGATTGACCAATATCTATTTTTATGTAGAACAATTGCATGGTTTCAAGCCAAGGAAATGCCTTTAGGACAAATTGAGACAGTTGTTGTGGATTCCAAGGTCAAGATACGACTCAGTAAACCATTTATCAGAATGAGTGTTGAGCAAGGGACTTAGTTCTGTAAGCAGGAGCTGGATGTCTGTCTGAAATACATCTGAAACTTCCTCTTGTGGAAGTAACTGCCTTAAATCAGATACACAGGCTCCAGTGAGATGCAGAGAACACCTGACACACATGACAGGAATCTTCAAAAAATAATTGAGTGAGGAATTTTATAAACTGTCTGAGAGACCAAAAAAAGGAAAGATTTAGATTAGATTCCTAAAGTAAGGGATCATGCATAACTCCAAATTTTCTTCTGCCATTAACTTTTGTATACTTGTGTGTTTTTCAGTTCTTATATATGTATCATTCTTTCTGTTTCTTCCTGAGTGTATGTGTACACACAAGCACATATGCATAAGAACACACCCACATCCATACACTTACAGACTTCTTTTAAAATGCCTTTTATAAAGGTCATATTGGTCTTTTCCTTTGTCTGGCTCTTTCCTAGTGTAGCCTTTCATGTTCTCTTATCAAAAGAATGTTAGCAATACTTTCTTTTCTCTGTGAAGATAATTTTACATTTAATTTTTCATTGCTGTTATATCTTTGTAACATTACCAGTCTTTAAGAAATTTCCACAAGTTTGGAATAGATTAATGTACTGTCGTGAAGCCTTTCTAATTGTTATAAGATTCTTTGCCAGTGAGCTATTTGCACCAAACACCAGTCTATTGGATGTCATTCCAAAGTTAGAATGTCAATCCCTGTTTTGTTGCAATGGTGAGCAAATGACAGGTTAGTGTTTATGAAACACTGCCCTCTTGTGTAGGGAAATATGTGTGGATGTTCGCTCTCTCTCTCTCTCTCTCTCTCCCTCTTTTTTTTTTTTTTTTTTTTTTTTTTTTTTTTTTTTTTTTTTTTTTTTCTTGGTTTGATTTGGTTTTGGATTTGGTTTGTAGTTACAAGTAAATAGTATGATTACATATTCAGCTCACGTTTTGCTGGACTAGAGCAGCTTACTTCTTCCTTTGACAATTTCACCTTTTTTTTGTAGGCAAAAGAACAAGACATGTTTGCTTGTAATTTTTGTTTCTAGTGGATGGGTGGGAGAGGAAAAATAAATTCCCAGAACAGAAGTGGCAAGATGAAAAATTATATAGCTGGGACATGTGTATGCAACTACAAATACAATAAATATATGCAAATACACTGAAATAAAGAGAACACAAAACGAAAAATAAAGTGATGATTTCTCAAAAAAACCCAATTGATATTTTATTAAGTGGTGAGCAGCATCCCAGTGGCACATTAGAGATCATGTAAATATATCTGTCTGATAATTAAATTAATAAATAATCCCATTAAGAAGAAAATAAAATTAACATGTATATATATAACTAAGTTTTCTTTCTGAGTATAGTAAGAAGGTAGCTACAAAACTGAAAACAAGAGACATTTGTGCTTCCTACCTTGGAGGAGGTCTGCCACATACCAAACTTGCTTCCAACACACTTTCATTTCAGACCTTACTAAGAGCTGTGACTGAAGCGAGACCAAAGGCTGACACCTCCTCAGGACCAAAACTTTCAACAAGGCTTTGTAAGATTATCTTTATGCTGGGTTTGGTCTGTATTTAGAAGACTTCAGGATGCCCTGTCTTACAATCAGCTTGCTTCCAGCAAAACCACTTGTAAATTACATGAAGACATTAAACTTCAAAGCTGATGTTTCAGTGTTGATACTGTTGGGAAAAGCCACAGATCAAAAAAAACTCCCGAAACCAAAACTCTTACAAGTTTTGCTTGTCAAGTCAACTCTTGCTGCTGGCCTTGGGGTGACTCATACAGTCAGATTTGAGGACAGAAAAGAATGTAAAACAAAGGAAATCAATAGCATTTTTCTAGTTTTCTAAAGCTCATGTTATCAACTTGCCACCACAGGTGTTCTTCACATGTTGGTTTGTCACACATGGATAGTGCAATTAAAAACGCAAGAAAAAGTTCTCAGCATTTACAAGACAGTTAAATAAGACAGAACTGCTTACTGCATACTAAATGTGTAGCATTTATTTTTCCCATTGCAATCACTGTCATCTGTGTTTCATCACAGCATGTTTCCTTGTGCTATCCCTCACAAACGAAAGAGCTTCCATTAAACACTTCATTGCTGTGCTAAACCAAAACCTATAATCCTGCCTGGGATCAGAGCTTTCCACATGATGCACCTAATCTTGAATTTGAGGATTGTCCATTGGAAATCTAGCACTGAAAGCAATGCAGTGCTTTCTGTGGCATTTGTGAACTTCTGTCTCCATTCTCAGACCTATTCAGAAGTCATTTGCCTAAGACTTGTTTCATGTTTTTTGTACTCTCTGATGTGAGCTTTCCATACCACAGAGAGCATCATCCCCTTCCTTGGGTTATATTTGGCCATTTTTCCAAACACAGTTTTTCAGTGCCTTGTACATCTGAAATTCTACCTCTTCTAAATTTAAAGAGGGGGTGGGGAAAGACTGGACTGGAGCCTATGTTCAATCTTTCTCACTACTGACAAGAGGAAGAAAAAAATCAATAATTTTTCAATAATCTTGTCTGTAAGTCAAGGAAAGTAGTGAAATCTGAGTACAAACTGTCAAAAGATGAAGGCAACATTAAGTGTCAGATGAAAGTTTCTCCTTGAAGTAAAAATCCAACAAAATGTCTTGTGCATTTGAAGCTGCCATAAACGTCTTCGAATACAATCTTCAGAATTACCATGAGGCATCAAATTCAAAAAACTTACTTGAAACTATAATTTAAAGCCCATTATGGCAAATTAAAAGCAATCAAGAAAAATGCATCTGAGTGGTTTTTGATTTCAAAAATTTCCTATAACAATATACACAAGGAAATTCTAAGACTACATCACGTTCTGGAAAATTCACAAAATATCTGTACATTTATCAAGGTAAAAACCTAACAACATTTCCGATCCAAGATTCACAGTGGAAAGCTATAAATAATATATATTATTAAAAAGCCCAAACCAACAACCCAAATAGACTAGATGAACAAAATAACCAAAACTTCGAACAAACAAACAAAACCAAAAATAAACCCCAAATAAAAAAACCACACAAAAAACCCCAAACCCAAGTATAGTTCTGTTAAGGCATCTAGCTGATGATCTGCAAATCTGGATGATCTGGTCTGTGTCTACTTAAAGAATATTCAAGTCTTCATGTTGCAGCCTATGTTCCTAATTCCTTGATCAGCCTATTGGAGTGCTAGGATTCCTGCTCCTCCAATGTGCTTAGGGATGCTTTCAAGGGAGAGCCAAGCATAAAAGATGGCAAGGTACAAGGTTTTATTCTGATACAGAGTTGGGATATGTGCTGGTTCACGTATGGACAGGACCCAGATACAAGCTGCAACATAAGTTAAACTCACTCTACCGTGTTAATACAACTACTAGTTTTTAGCAAGTGATGATGAAGAAAAAATTCGTTGCAAGTTTCACTGGAAAGATTTTTGTATTTCTTCCAGAATTCTGTGGATGTCTCCAAAAGAGAAAGGGGTTTTAATTCAGTCAGATCAGTATCACTTCCTTCATTCATTTGCTGTAACTGTGAAAGATTTCTAATTGTTTATAGGAAGCAAACAGCTTCATGAATTAGCATAAAATATTTCTGAAAATATTCCATTTGGCAATACATATCACTCCAATGCTGTTTTTTAGAAAAGCTCTTTTGAAAGTTTTCAGCTAATAAGTATTTGTGAGGGAGAATGTTACTGAGTTGAGAGACAGTTGGTTTCTGAGTGAGTCATTAGTTGTCCTGTCACAGTTAAGAGAAGGGCAGCATTGTATCCCCAAAATACAGTACTGACAGCAGTGCTGTAAAAATATTTTTACTAGAATGACCTGATCTGGATTTTAGAATAGAAAAGGCTAAAAATTGAAGTTCAAGTGGAGAAGAAGCATAGAGACAAGGGCTATGAATGGAATTAATTATCAGTGCCTTCTTCCAAGGAGCTAGGGAAATCCTTCTATGCTTGGCATAGCTATATGATATAATAATCATATTTATAAGATAGATCTGTGCTCATCTGTGCAAGTAGCTGTCAAGGAGGAAGGAACAAAAAAAAGTCTGTGTTTTCATCAGATCTCTCAGTCAAATCACACAGATATTAGCAAAACTGTGGATGGAATCTTTCTACAATCAACAGATACACAAGGCAAAATACTAGAAAGCTGTACTTTCTCCAAAAGCACCTGGGCTGTTCGAAAAGTGAATCATGGCATGAATTTACAGTGTGGGGTTATGAGGATTCTAAACACTCCCAGGAATGACTGAAGGAAATGGGGACTTTGCAGCTACATTACCCCACAACAGGAAGCTGCCAGTCATAGGCTCTGACCCAGGGATCTGGCCCTATCACCCACAATTCCACATCAGGGCACTCAAACAGTCCTATATCATAAGGGTTTCCCTCTGCTCTCGAGCTAAACACTCTGTAAACACATATATGTGGCCCACTTCAGAACTACAAATTCAATTCAAGCATGCTTAATTCTGTGAGGCACAAACATTGGAAGAAGATGATACCTAGTATACAGAAAGAGTCCTCATATCTTTTAAGCACAAAGAGCAAGTTTCAACTTCATTGATAAAAAGTCCCTACTGTTGACTGCTGTTGCATCCTGTATGGTAAAATCCATTTGTTATAAGGGTTCTCCACAGACTTAGAAATAAAATGAATGCTTTATTATGTTTTTCTTACCAAATAAATAAATAATCTCCCTAATGACACTCTTGAGTGACTAACAAGAATTCCCAAGTGAGTCACTGGCTTCAGACCCACATTTTGCGGTAGCCACTGGGAAAGTAGGCAGTAGGAAGAGACGAGTACACAGAGACACACCTGTTAATTTCTTTTTTCTCCAGCTGTTAACAAATCATTTCAATCTCATGCCAAGTGTCTGCGTTACCTGTGGTGTGAACCAAAAATTATGTGTGTGTGACCCTACCTTAGTAATTTCCAGATATTCATGTCTATCAGATACCTTATATGTCATAAAACACTAAAGGCTTTTCCTGTAAGTCAAAAGTATTTTGCAGTTCTTCAGACTGGGAAAAAAAAATCAGAATCACTACTTGAACTTTATGTAAGAGGTGAAGCATCTCCTCAGGTACAAAACGACTTGCTATTAAAGATCCAGGAAAATATTTTGAATGAGCAGGAATACAACTTCTGTTATTTGTTTTCCTGGAGAAATTCAGTCCACTATTACACACTAGTACACTAGCTTGATCCACTATTTTCAGGTACATTGACTATTTAGAGTAGTCATTGCCTCCAATCTCTCCTATCTGTACTGAGGCATCCATACTCAATAAACTATTCTTTCTCTTGCTCATGGTCTGGAAGAAAAGGGCTGAGTTTTAGAAAAGCTCTGCACTTATTCAGAAAAAGTATTTAGCTTCTAAGTTTTCCTATTTCAAACTTACCATATTTGGAGAAGGCTTGTAAACAGGCTAGGCATACAGCAATTACAATGTTGTTTTGAGATTGTGGTTTGAGATCTCTGGGGCATTCATTGCTTTCTTAATAGGGACAGGACATACGTTACTATAAGAAAATAGGAGGAATGCAAGGTATGTCTTCTTGTAATATGTGTTTCCTAACACCTGGAGGAAACAGTTCTCCTTTCAGAGAAAAAAAATCATTTTTCCCCTTAAGAATACTAAAGCATCTAGGATGGCAGGTGCAAGGACTAGCTACTGATACTCCCCAGATTCATTCAGTATAAATTGACAGGGTATCACAGATCATCATCCAATCAATGATGCTGTATAAATTCTATTTTGTATCTGATGAGAAATATGAGAAAATTTATTGCTTTGAGTTAATTGTGAGCAAAAAAAAACTCTGTTGAGAAAAATTGAAAAAAGTATATATGAGTTTTATATGGTTCCTTAAACATTTTGACTGCCCATTAATCAAACATATTCAATGGAAGCCCAGAGGCAAGGAGACAGTAAGAAATTTGTTGATGCACAGGAGAAATGCAGAATATATTCCATGTTTCTGAAATGCCCAGAATGTCTCAAGTGCTAATATAGTGGATCAATGAAAGTGGCTCCTAATCCTAGAATGGTTTGGGTTGGAAGCCACCTTAAAGATCATCTAGTTCCAACCCCTCTGCAGCTGATGGTTACACCTTCCATTAGACTGGATTGTTCAGAGACCCATCCAGCCTGGCCTTGAACACCGCCACAATCTCTCTTGGCTAAAGATGTAGCCCTATTGACCAACAAGTGCACTATTGTCATTGTCAGTGAGATGACACAGTTTCTGTATTGAATTTAAAGGCCTCAGAACTGGGGCTGGTTGGTTTTGTCACCAGTCTCAAATTGTTATGAGAATGTGTTCTTTGGTAGCAAATATCTCCAGTTATTATGAGGAGTACTAACCTGGAATAATAGCAGGAAAAAAATAAAGAGCACACATTTCAGATTATTCAATAACTTTTTTAAAGACCACTTGTCATATCATGTGATTTATATTTGACTGAGGCATAATATTGTCACTGCCCTAGACTATGCTTGTCAGAACCAGCAAGTACACAAAGAATACCACTAACCATTAAAATTATATTATTAAATTAATAAAAAAGGTATTAAAATATACCTTCACTAAAAAAGTGACAGCAGTAAATTAAAAACTGCTCTAGAAAGAGAAACGCTCTATTAGTATCATTTACTTCAGATTTTTCAGTTACAAGGGCTGATTACAAATGTGAAGTTCATTGTCAGACTTCCTCCTCTTCAGTGTGAATAAGTAACAGGATATTGTATACTCAGTGCAATGAAACTAGGAAGGAAAAATCTATACAAGGTAATTGATGTCATGCAGAACACTTGATCACTAACAAAGGTATAAAAGGAAACCAAGACATGAGAAAGTAATTAAACTATTCCAAAATTAGGACTTTCAGATTTAAAACCAGCTACAACACACAAATATGAAAACTATCCAGGGTATTCACACGAAGAAATCACTCTTGAGATGTATAAAACACAAATTGAACACAACTACAGAATTTTTAATCAAGGTTTCCCTCTCTCTTTTCTTTTGTGTGTGTCATGCCCTATAAAAAAATAATTTCTGAAGAAACATTTCATGAAAGACATCAAACATATAAGCAAACAGACCTGCCAGGAAAGGAAATGAAGATGAGACTGGGACAAGTGTGAATCTCATTAGAATTCCTGCCTGGGAGGTTACTGTTAACCTATTTTCCTTTCCTTTCAGAAGCCATTATTTGTGTCAGTTAGAAGAACAGAGAGATGTAAAAGAGGGAAACACAATGAAGGTCTTCTTAACCTTAAAGTCACACCTAACCTATGTAAGTAGTTTGACTTGTGGGAGATACTGATGCTACTGATGTTATAATCATCTTTGTCTAGAAACACAAATGCAAAATTAATGTGACAAGAAAATTATGTAAAATGAGGCGTATTGTTACTATATCTAAAACTGCTAAGATTTATGTGAAGCATATTGATAGAGATGCTTCATCAAAGGTTTTTATATATTCTAACCTCATCCACAGACTATGGTTTTGCCTTTCACTATGTGATAACTGAAATAATGCAAGTCAGTTAAAGCACAACTCATGGAAAATGTGAGGAATGCAGTTATTGCTAGAGGTTACAAAGCTTCTCCCTCACTCACAACCTCATAACTTTTTTTTAGCACAACTATTGAAATTAAGTCAAGTGAGCAAATATGACATTATATTTGGCTGTATTACTACATTTTTCAGTGCTTTCTGCAGTTACATTTTGCCACCTCAACATCTATTGCCATGTTGAAGAAATTTCAAAATAAACCCTATAAAACACATTTTGTGCAGCATGTGATAATTTCATCTTGATAAAAAACACAGGAAAATATTACAATTTTATTTTCATTCAATAGATGCCCAGAAGAGATATAATAAAAAGCTGTGTCTCAACAGTCATAAGTAGTTCTTCCTCAGGCCCATATATATGTTTTACATAGTCAACATTCTTGCTTTCTTTGGTCAAGAAGGAAAGAGGTCAAAAATGTGACTTGATTTCTCTGAAAAGCTACAGACTATTAGGATTTAGACAGTCCAGGTTAGCTTGCTCAATATTGACTTTATGTGCTATTATACAATCTTTTATTCCCATCAGTACATATACTCTTGGCAAATTATTGCTGTAGCAGACAAGTCAGTGGGAGCAAAGAATCTAGGCAGAGAGAAATATTAATAGAAATATAAACCCACTTTATACACATATACTGAAAGTTATTGGAGTGAGGGGAATTTGTTCTTAAAGGAGTGACAACTTGCTTCCTGAACCCCTTCTCACCATCTGAGTGATAGAAAACCCAAGGGACAATATAAATGGAAACATATAACAATTACATGGTCTTTATTCAGGAGTAGAAAACAGAAGTCTGGTTATGTAGTAAAGTATTTCTAATTCAGCAATTCTCCAAAGATGCCGATTCTAACGACTGATCTGCCAATTTTCACAGCATCTTGACAGTTCACAATAATGCACATCTAACATCTGCATTTGCTGCTGCCAGTTCTTGATGTCTAATAAACACAGCTTAAGTGACATTATCATTACAGTGCCATCTTCATCAACAGCAATCTTTATTATATTTCTCTGCTATGGAATTTGAGGATAATAAGCACTTGGAGCTGAAGGAAGCAGTGACAGTTTTCTATTCTAAAGTTGCTGAGCCCATAGCCCACAGGCACTCTCACTTCAGCTTTATTTCCTCTCTGTGGTGTTCATGACTATACATTTTTCTCATCTAAGTTTTCTTTCTGAAGCATTATGCTTGTGAAAAACATATTTTTGTGCTATCATGGCTCTCAGATACAAGGTGTTATTTATTTGGAGTAGTTAATATTCACTGCCGTGCAAATTGTAAGAAGTCTACGATGTCAACTGTGGTGACATGGGATTACTCCACTCAATGTTCTTCTTTACTCCAATAATTATTCACTTTTAGAAGGAAAATTAACTACCTATTGATCTATGTGAAACATAATCAAATCTGGAAAAAGCAGAACATATCGTCTGTGCTCCTGATATGCAATAAACCTGGAGATGGTGCTTGGACAAACCAGGACACTGCTTAGAAAGAAAGAAGGAGAAAAAATTGTTGAACTTTCATGCTTGTCATGATGAATTATAATCCATTATCAAGTCCCATTACTTAGTTCACATAAGTTAATATTTGCAAAAAGACAGAGGCTTCTAATCTCTGAGTGAACATTATGGCCAGAAAATATAGTTAGAGATTTGATGACAGTTGCTGTGGATAGAGTGTTTTTCAGTCAGCCTCATGTTTGTCTGTTCTTTGAGTGAGTCTACGTCACAGCAAATACAGTGTAAATACATGTACTGGCACTAAATGGGTCAACTCATATGTTGACATCACTGTAATTATGATATCATGAATACTGATAAAATTGAACAGCCTGAGTATTTACTCAGGTTCTCAGGAGGTAATGGCAGCTACCTACAAAATCTGACAGAATTCAGTAGATCTAGAATTAATATAGCTACATTATGATAATCTCATCTTGGCTGCCATATGTTATCACTTCTTTTGGAATCTAGGTTCATCACTGATGCATATCAAATGCTAAATTGAAATTTCTATGCCATTTCTTAATGGGCAACAAGTATTTATCACCTTTAAAATTGTTGAGGTCTTCAGAATCAAGGTCAGTCAACTCCTGGATAAATGTGGGCATTCACATGAATCTTTTGAAAGGAACGGTTCACATCTCATGTGCAGTGTGACTTGATTTTAAGTACTTTCCCCTTTACTGTATTTCCTCTTTGGCAACAGCTTAGTCAAAATAGAACCATGAAGATACAGATTTCTGATTTGCGGGGAACATGTCATACAAAATCAATTTTCTGGGTTAAAACACTCAGTACATGTCTTTCTTTGGACTAATTGGAAATGTATCTACTACTGGCTTCACCAAGGGCAAGTGCTGCCTGGCCACCTTAGTAGGCATCTATGATGGAGTGACTACATCAGTGGACAACGAAAGAGCTACAGATGTCATTTGCTTGCACATCGGTAAGGCCTTTAACACAGGTGGTGAGAACATCCTTCTCACTAAATTGGAGAGGTGTGGATTTGATGGGTAATAGTTGGTGGATAATGAATTGAATGGCTGGTGCATGCAGGGTGTAGTGGTCAACAACTCAGTGTGCAAACGGAGATCAGCGATGGGTGGTGCCCCTTGGGGGTCTTTACTGGGACTGGTATTGTTTGATGTCTTCATCAGTGGCACAGGGAGTGAGATTGAGTGCACCCTCATCAAATTTGTAGGTGACACCAATCTGAGTGGTGTAGTTGACACGTGTAGGTAGGTAGGTAGGTAGGTAAGTAGATAGATTAGATAGATAGATAGATAGATAGATAGATAGATAGATAGATAGATAGATAGATAGATGCTAGATATAAGAAAGATGTATTTTCCAATGTGGGTATCAAACCACAGGAACAGGTTGCCCGGAGAGGTGATAGATGCTCAATCCCTGTAAGCATTCAAGGTCAGGTTAGATGGATCTCTGAGCAATCTGGTCTTGTTGAAGGTGACTTTGCTCACTGCAGGTGGCTTTGACTAGATGACCTTTAAAGGTCCCTTCTTCAAACTACTACATTGTTCTATGAAGAATCAACTTGGACAATCAAGTTGGCCTTAGGCTGAAGGAGGGTAGGTTTAGATTGGATATTAGGATGAAATTCTTTACTATAAGGGTGGTGAGACACTGGAAAAAGTCGTCCAGAGAGGTTGTGAATGCCTCATCCCTGGAAGTGTTTCAGATCAGACTGAATGGAAGTCTGAGAAACCTGATCTAGTGGGATATGTTCCTGCCCATACAAGAGGGAGCAGAACCAGCTCTTTAAGGTTGCTTCCAACCCAAGCCATTCTATGTTTCTATTCTATGATTCTATAATCAGAAAAGTAGTTTAAAATCCTTCTGTGGATGTTGAGATGATGAAAAAGGAGAGGTTTACAATTCCTAATGCAAATACCTCACTTGAAATTTATGAATTTGGCTGTGTTGTCAACTTTTTTTTCTTTCCCTTTTCTCTTACGTTGAAAGTTATGTATGAAGACCTTGATTTTCTCAGAAAAAAAGTCAAAAAACATACAGACAAAAAAAAAGGAAATTACTGAGATAATCCTGTTGTGTAAAATAGATTTGAAGATATTGAGAGCAATATATATATTAAAAATGAACAAATTCTTATTACAGCTCCATGATTTTTTGAAGAGAGTCTAAATCTAGCTGAAAGAATTTAGTTCAAGTTCCTGCATGTTTTGGTTATACTTGTTCCATTTGATTATACTTGTTATACTTTGGTTATACTTTGGTTATACTTTGGTTGTACTTGATCCATTCATATGCAAGATGCATCCGTGTCATGCTACCTGCTAAATAAAGAAAAATGACTCATTTTCTTAACCGGAGGGGTTTCCAGCAAAGCTAAATCCTGAAACTACCATAATGCAATAAGGAAAACCAAAGCATAACAGCATTTTCTTAACTTATACATCACTGAGGACATGGACTTCTTCCATGCAGAAGTTTAATTACTCTTGGTGGAAGGAAAAATGAGAACCATGAAGGCTTTCAGTGACAGCTTTGATTAAAATAAAAAACAGCTTTGATTTAAAAGATTTGTTTTCCTTTTGTTTATTAATAGCCATAACAATTTATTATGTAATTCCAGTATACATTTCTTAATTGATGTGGAAGCCACACACAGTGTCTTTCTGTTGCCCATATACAGTTAAAAAGCAAAAGCAATTTGACCATATTAGGCTAATTTCGCTAGACAGATTCAGTTCATGCATCAGCTGTCAGAACAACTGCTTCCTTCATACTGTTAGTGATTTTGACATTCCTTTGAGCGACTGAAATATCACAGATTCAAGGAAGACTAGATAATGGTGGTGCTTTATTCAGAGTGATTTTCAACTGTGAGGTTAGCTTAACAAAATGTTTGCGCTGAAGAATTTTCAGTTTTTCCCAAGCATCCAAATTTTTTGACTACTGTTGCACAACACAGGAAATAGATGATTAAATAAAATTATCCTGCAGATATATACATGAATATAAACTAATGCCTATAAACTGTACATCTTTGAACAACCTGCACTATTATTTTCTTGTTGTCAAGAAAAAGAGCATTTACTTCTGCAATTAATTATCTTAGCCAGATCCCATCTCCCCAGAGAAGATCAAGCTACAGGACATAGAAGATCGTTGATATGCTGTTGCAGTACTCAGCAGGTTTACTGCCTGTGAAACAGACATGAGCATAGAATTTGTTTCCTAACTTCCCTACTTCAGCTCACAAAAATGAATGGGTCTTCTGTGGAAGCAGTATTACTAAGAAAACGTGCCTTGCAGGAGTCACAGTTAGTCTGTGTCAGAATTTGTAAACTGTATAATGAATGAGACAAATCATATGACAGCTATTTTTCAAACCCTTCTCTCAGTATATTCGTTTATAACTGTGCTGAAGTTGTCTTTCCTTTTTTCCTGGCCTCATAGTGGCCTTTAAATTATATCTCTGACCTTCAAAGTTTTTGCTTTGTCGTTGCTGTTCACGCATTCTTAACCTTAAATAGACTGTAAAACTGCTCCAGTGACACTGCTGTAATCTGCCTGAAAAGTTGCTATCATTTTGGATGAAATTTCCTCAGATGAAGAATGCACATGTGCACCTGTTGGGGGCATGTGAATTTGGACTTTCAACACACTCAATATCATGCATATTTGCACATAAGCCTAGTGACTACCTTTTCATCAAACAACAATTAGGTTAAAAAAATAAAGAAAAGATTATTGTTGAGTTTGGTCTACAAAATGTCGAGGAGTTAGCCAAAATGACATTAGAAAAATTTCCTGTAGATCATTGGTCTCTTTATGTAATAGATTTGGGATTAACTGCTGTGAGTTTTCTCTGCAAAAAGTGAATTGGACTTTGGTGTAAACATTTATAAAACTTATTTTCAAGTTTGAGTCTTGACTGGTGTCCGTGCAGAATGTCCAAATCACATAACTAGTGTATCTTCAATGTACCTACTAGTCTCTTTGTTGCCTTTAGGCAAGTGGGGTTTTTTTTTTGGTTTTTTTTTTAACTCTATATTTATATGGCTATGTAATAAAGTGGAAAGTCCTCCAGCTGGTGAAACCTTACTTTTTTGACATATGAGTCTATAGACCTTTCTGAATTTTGCATTCCAAAAATCAGCAAGGGCAGGCATAGTTTTTCATGTTACATGGGAAAAAAACATTCATGTTACATGCCTTGCTTTTATCTTTCTCACAAGAATTTCTAGAAGGCAGTATTAGTTCCGAGACTAGCTCCAAATAAACAGCCACTTTTGTGTTCTGTGGTAAATATCAGATGACACAAATAATTTTTAAATAATAACTTTTCAGGTAAATATATAATTTTTTATTATTTTCTGAAGATGCAAATTTGAATAATACATCAGAAATCTTACATCTATTAGAATTTATCAAAGCGAGAATCAGTTTAGGTTTCTTTCAATTGTGCTTGAAACATGGGAAGGTGGAACTCTAGCAATTCATTTCATGATCATGTTACTCACACTCAGTTGCTCCCAGAGGAGATGTGCCAGAGAGCTACACATCAGACCCAGATTATAAAAGGAAAATTATCTCTGCAATTGTGCCACATGCATAGAGGTCCTAGGTTACTGCCTGAGAAAATTATCACCTTTTAGTGGTTGTAACAGCAGTATTCCCTTAGATCCTAGTCCTTCAGTTGGCCAAAAAATCCAAAGCATCTTTCCACAGACACCCAGGCAAATGGCAGACAAGAAGGAAGAAGTGTGCAACAAGGTGAAACCAGAACTCCCTTCAGAAGCATGGAGACATTCCTGATCCTATAAAGATCTTGAGATCCGTATTTTCAAAAAATAAGAGTAATTCACCACTGCAAATGAGATTAGTGAAGACACCTTTGACCGTATGTAATGCTGTAAGAACTAGTACACCTTGAAAAAAAGGTTTATTAAAATGCCAGATAATTTGACAATTTTCTAAATTTACCACTAATCCATAGGATGCCGATGCTCCACCAGAGAATTATGAAGATTATGATTCAGTTTTGTGAAAGTACTGAGAAATTCAACTAATAAAATCTGTAAGAAACTGAGTTACTATTTGAAGATATCAAAATACCTATGAGGAAATAAATAATTTGCCATCCAAACTATAGTTTGGATAGGATGAAAAGTGTACCCCCAGGGATGAAAAGGAGAAAACATACAGACAGAAAGAGAAAATATAATTAGATTAATTTATTTCAGGCACTCAATAAAACAGGAATTCTTGGGAAGTAAATTGCACTTACACTGTTAAAACTACTAGTCTACTAAGTGTTTTCTAACTTCTGAGAGCCTCATCTCCAATCTTAATATTTTTTAATTCAAAACCATTGGATTTTTGGAATGCAAATTCAGAAAGTTCTGTAGACTCATATACTGAGTTATATAAATACATATATATATAAAACTACTTGAAATCCCAAAATCACAAAATGGTTTGGTTAGAAGGGACCTTAAAGACCATCTAATCCCTTCCCCTTTGGCAAGGGACACCTTCCACCAGACCAGGTTGCTCGGTTCCAGGGACAGGGCATCCTCTACTTTTCTGGGAAACATGTTCCAGTGCCTCACCAGCTTCACAGTGAAAAATGTGTTCCTAATATCCAATCTAAATCTAACCTCTTTCAGATTAAAGCCATTTCTCCTTGTGCCATCACTACATAGTCTTGCAACAAGTCCCTCTGTAGTGCTCTTGCAGGCTCCCTTTAGGTCCTGGAAGGTGCTAAAAGGCCTCCATGGAACCCTCTCTTCTCCTGGCTGAACAACTCCAGCTCTCTCAGCCTGACATCATAGGAGAGGTGCCATCTGATCATCTGCATGGCCTTCGTTTGGACTCTAACAGGCCAATGTCCTTCCTGTTCCAGGGACACCAGAGCTGGACACAGCACTCCAGGTGGGGTCTCACAAGAGCAGAGCAGAGGGGCAGAATCACCTCCCTTGACCTTCTGGCCATGCTGCTTTTGAAAGGAAAACCCAAATCATACTTATCTACCATTTTCTTAGTGTAAATTTTTGGTTTCAAAAAATTTACAGTAGTGCAATTCATACTTTTACAATGGTCTGGGTTGTTCTTTTCATGTAATATATGTGAGATACAAAAATCAGGTAATAAAAAAATTTTGAGAGAATTTGTTGAAAATTGTGGATTTATTAAGAACTATGACAATATGCTTCATACCATTAGTAGGATTCAGTAAGCTTTCTCCTGGAAAAGCAGCCCCAAAATAAGGATTTTGAAAAGCCTTTATAACCTCTCAATTAAACCAATCTGTGTTAGCGGTAACACATTAACATTTACGAGCCACTTTCATTGAGCACTTAAATGTGTGGACAGTGCTGGTTCTCATGTGAAAACCAAATGAATCACAGAAAAAAACCCACCCAACCCAATCCTCCAACCTTTCAAACAAATCTGAGTCATAATCATGGGGTTTTATATAGCTTAAGTGATAAATTATTTCATTGTTCATTTATTTGATTTACACTGATAATCTAGGACATTTACTGGCTTTAGTTCTACCTAAATAGCGGGAAATTTTTTAAGTTATTGCTTGATCAAAACAAACACTCCAGATAAAAATTCTATCATATACATATTTTATTAAAAATTTTTGCACAGCATGGTTTTGAAAAAAATATCATATCCATTTTATTTTGCTTGAGCATACAATTGCCTTAGAAACTAAATTATAATGTTTGCAACAGAGTGACAAACTCCTAAATAAGAGAGGTTAGAAATTGAGAATTCAATGAGAACTCTCAAAGCATTTTGCTAAGTACAGGAATAATTCCAGTGCCTTAAGGAAAATTCTATTTTCCCTAAATATGTGCTAATATCCAAGGCTATGTCTGCACCTGTGTTGCTGTGAGTTTATAAGGGCTGGTTGTTCACTCTCTCATACTATCAGTCACCATAGTAACTTTTACTGATTTCTAAAACCCTTAAGCAAAACCAAAAAGAAGTTGAATATATTCCAATTTTCTGTTCTCAAATTCAAGTTCCTTGGTACAAGGGGAGAGTAATGTCTTTTCCACAGGTAGCAAAGTGATCATTTCACATACTTTTTTCCACCCCTTTGTAGGACAGGTCACATTTGACATGATCCAGATACCCAATCATGCAGATTCCCTGACACAAATTGGCTTTAAATATTATGTGCTCATCCTCACACTCTGATTTCCTGTCACATATCCTATTTTTCAATGTCAATTTCTTTATCATATTGCTGTCTATTTTTTGTTAAATAATCTTAGCAAATGATGTGGCAGCTTGTGGTTTTTTGTGGATGAAGTGGAATGTGCCATGGCTGGTGATGCCCTTCTGTCCAAGGGTGCCAGTTTGCCAGGGAAGAGCCATCTGCACTATGCCCTGACAGTGGACGTTGGAAACCAAGCTGTTCTTTACAGCTGTATATCCATCTGTTGAATAAATACTTATGTAGCACAGCAAACAAATATCTATAGGTCTATAGATTGTGTTTAAAGACTGATAAATCACACCAGTTTTAAACTTCAAAATACATCAGCTAGATTTGATATTCATTGAGAAAACACATTGCCAAGTGCCTAATTCTAAATAATTTTCAGGCATGATTTGTACATGCAAGAAAATACATGTAAATTTAATGCTTATGTCCTGAGCTAGCTGTAACATAGTTGCACAGAGTTAGTTCCATACAGTGATTACTGATGGCTATTTTATAGAAGAGCCTGATTTTTATTAGATTTGAATTCCTGTGTGTGTCAAACAAATTCCATATAGAATAAATAACTACTATGCAGTTTAAAGGATTAAGTATAGCAATTTCAAGTTTTCTTAGGTATTTTTCATTTAGCACTGTTTATTTTCAAAATAGCAGATGGGTTTCTTCATTTTGGCATTTGATTTCCTTTGTTGCCCATGTTTAATAAAAGTACAAAGAAGTTCCATTTAACCAAAAAATAAATTATATTCCTGTTCCAAGTAAATGCATTAAAAACCCCATGAAATTTCCATGATAAGGAGTTTACACTATAAAATTTTCTTCTCTTGAAATAATTTTAAAAACCAGTTTCAGACCAGAAGGTTTCTGCTTGCATTAATGGGAAAAGCATGGAATTGTTCATAGGAATATCCTATATGGCTACTAAAGAAAAAAATTAGTTATTTATTTTAAAGACTATGCTTTTATATCTCAAAGTTGCACTATGAAGCCAAGCCTTAAAAATATTTCTATTTATCCTTCTCCAGAGGTGTAATATAATCTCATTTCTTTGCTGTCCCCTCTTCAAAAGCTGGAAAAGTTTTGGGATTAACAAGGAAAAATCATGCCTAAGCTTGACTAAATCCAGGGTTTCCTGAAAGCAAAATAGTGTTTCCAAATATAATACAATATTTCTCTGCAAGAAATATTTTATACATATATGTAAGAAGCATTAGGGTGAAAAGAAAGATGATATTATTGTCAACTTGGAACGAGGCACAAAAGGCTGACTCATGAGAACTCTAGGAACTCTTGAAATCTACTGTAAAAACTCCTGCACCAGACTTCCCTTCATTGTCATCCACATCCTCCAAAGAGACTTCATAAAGATGGGGAGCCTTTTCTAATATCACCAAAGACAATCATAAAGAAAACAGCCTCTGAGGAAGACAGATTGTGCTTCTGAAAGGAATAACTTCAATTTGTGTAATAGAAAAAGCAGTACTAGACATGTAGAAATTAATTTGACAAATGTTAATAATGCATTCATGGAAGCCTGGATTTGGGTGGAAGAATAAATGAGTAGAGAAACAAATCTCTCAAATGCAGTCTTTTCCACAAGCATTACATGTCTGCCTCATTTCATGTTGAGCATCAGTAATACAATTTTCACTGTTCAAAGTCTATGTATGATTCTTTGCTTCTCAGCAACCCAGAAAACAGAATGGATATGACAATGACAAGTTTTATCTTTACAGACATAGAATTAACAAGTAGTTTAGACTGGAATTAAAAACACCTGGTGATTAAAAATAATCTCCTTTTTTCTAATGAAAGAAGAGCTGGCAAATAATATCTAATCTAAAATTAGTGGTGAAATATTGTCATTTTCAGGTGCAAGAAAATTATTTCCATCTGATTTTGCATGTTGAACACACAAAAAAATAAATTCTTCCAAATATTATCAAAAAAATGATCACATTTCCCAGTCAACTTTTTCAAAAAATCTATCATTTGTTTCCCCTTCTAAATGCACCTGGCTTAATACATTTTATTCCCAAATGTCAGACTGCAAATACACTTTAACTACCAAAGTGATAGACTTTCTAGTTCACATTTGCTTCTGGCTACAAGCGATGGACATAAAGGAAAGAGGGAGAACAATCAGGTTTCACTTGCAGCACTCTGGCTCTTCATCTGAAAATAGTAACATGAGTACACAGAAAAAAATAATGACCAGGTGAAATTAGGGTGTTGTGGAACCAAGTAAACATTGTATCAAATAATGAATGAAACTGCTTGCTTTATTGATTCCCTAGCTAGTTATAAAAGGAGAGAAAACATTGTGAGAAATACCATCAGTACATAGAAAAACTTACACCTTGAGCTAGTAAAAATCCACCCCAGAATATTCGGGAGCTACAATAGCTGAGGAGATATGGCTGAATGCATGACAGGTTAGAAAAAGTATGAGGGTTTGTGCCTGTGGAAATCTTTGTGGGTGTATGATTTATCTTCAGACTACGATAGACTAAGACATGTGAACAAAAGATACTCTGAAGGTGAACAACTGAGTGAGGAGATGTAGGTCCTGTTCCCACAGTGTACACTCACATGATTACCAAGGGATATTGAAGATGTTTCCTATGGAGGTGTTTTCTACTCAGGTCTACTCATGAGGGGATTAAATATAGCAGCAAAGAATTCACCTCTGTAGTCCCTTAAACTGTTGTTTCTCTGGATAGAAGATACTGGTTTCTAGACTCCAACCTTCTTCAAGAAAAAAGATCCTGACTGAGCTGAGGAGCTGTAAGGAGTAGACAAAAACCTCTATAACAGTCTGAAAAAATATTGGCAAATAACAAGCACATTAAATACCCTTGAAAAGATGTAGAAAATTAAAGTTTTATTTAATGTGACTCTTTCTTCGTTCAAATGCCTAAAGTTCTGTAGCTCACATATTGCACTTTTGTTTTGCGACTCTCCCTTTACCTACAATCATCAACTTCATAGAATAAGTTCAAACCATGAAGAGGAAGCATATTGGAGGAAAAGAACAAGTATGAATGACTTCTGACAGGGAACATCAAAGCTCTTGAACTGTACTAAAAGTCTGGGTTTCAGTGCCTGTACAAAAAAGTAGATTACATTCCTTCCTACCTGCATGATTTGGACAGAGGGCTTTTTGTTTATTGAATTCAAGGAAAATTCTGTACAAGAAGAAGCCCAAATATGGAATACTTAAGGAAGAATGGCAGTCTGGTGATCCTGCAATTTAGAATCCAGTAAGATGTCAGAACTTTACTTACAAACATGAAGAATCAGTAAATATTTGATTAATGATCTGAAGAAGTGAAATGAATAGTAGTTAGAAAAGTGGTATAAAAATTCAAAGAAGTCACAAATGTTCTTGTGAAAATAACCACCCCAACCTCATCATGGTTTTGGGATTTTTTCAGAGAATTGGAGTGGCAGTAGTACTATAATTACATGAGGCAAGTGTATAAACCCTGTTCATAAAGACCTTGGAAATTTCTGTTAATTTAAACACCTTAAACAGAGAAAGTATATCTCATTGAAGTACCAACACAAATATATCTATGAAACTCTCAATAGCTGCAATAGACTTTAGAACAGGCCCCTGTGAGACACATCTATTGTAAAATCATGTATGAATTATGGAAAGTTCTGAAGCTCCCTTAGAGAAAAGAAGGATCTTTCTTCTCACAGAAAGTCCTTAATTTCTAAAATTCCTACTGTAACTGAGAACTTTCATCAGAAAAGTGTGAAGAAAACAGATCTTTACATATGTCCTTCACATACTGTATAATTTTCAGATTAGAATATTTTAAACTAAGATGAGAACAAATTCCATTTCTAACCATGGGGCCTACATCGGTATCAAGTCAAAGAGTCAATATGTGTATTTAAGGCAATGCTCAAGAGCTTATTTTTTCCTTTGCAGCCTACTTCTGTCTATTTAGAGACCAGGAAGGATTTTATAGGGTGACAGATAACTGCTCTGTTTTCTCACTCTGCAGAGGCTCTTCCAGAGGAGAAATTTAGGTCATGTAGAAGAGACACTCACTGTGCTGAGTGTCAGCAGCCTTTCCTTGTACCCATTACAGTGGTTAGTACACAATGTCAGCATTTACTGCTGGGTAATTGCAGTTCCCATGGAAGAAGAGGCATCCCTGTAATCAGAGACTATGATTCTGTGATACTTTGGGGTTACGTAGTGTTTGAGAGGGCATATGATGGCTTGAGTATGTGTGCCTGGGATGACCATGTGATAGGGGGAAAAGTACCAATTGTGCCAGTTTCCAATTTATTTTATCAAAGGTTTTGTTTTATTCATAAATTTGTTTAGATTTATCTCAAAATATTTTGCAGTTTATTTCCTTGTTTGTTCCTGTGTTTTCTGTGAAAATTAAAACAAAGGCTGAAGACCTGGTTTAGAATCACCAAATTCAGCCTTTGATGGTTTAGCATTTAGAAAGAAGAATGCATTTTGTCCTAAAGAAATGTGCACATCTAGTGAAAGAGTGACAATTGCATGCTGTTTTTAAAGGGATACATATTCTGTGAAAACAGGTATCACAGACACACAACTTTGTAGTCCATCTCATGTTATTTGGCATGAAAACTCCCTGAGAAGTTTCCTTCTGAATTGTGATGCTTCTTACAATGAAGTAATGTTTTTAGGCGATCTGGTAATACCGTATTTGTTGCAAAGCAGGTATTAATGCCTCTAGAATGTGGTGGCTAACTTGTTTCATCTGGAAAACAAAGAAAGGCAACCTTCATCTCCCAGCATAACCTATTGTAGATTTCAACTTGGAAACAAAAATAGTTGACACGCTTTACAGAAGAGATTAAATATACCACACCTATATAACTAAAAACACTAAGCAAAAGAAAACATTTTGTCTCCTTCATTCCACCATATGTGCTATTGGAGAGCAGATGCTTTTCTAAGTATAGCAGTCATTAAACTGAATTCTGGTTTACTGGGCTGACCTTTCTTTGAATTTATTTTTGAAGATAATTTTCTTGTTTTGGCATAATTTTTAATTTCCTCTAGAGTAATCAGTTGATGATGACATTTCTGTTTGTAGCAAAGCCTAAACTTATTCTTGAGCTCTACAGTCATTCAGGTGATATTAAAATAAACCTCATTTTAGTTCTTAGGTTGGTGTATATATATCTTTTACAACTCTATGTATATAAAGATTGATAGTCTCTTTAGAGTAAGGATTAGCAATCTTCTCATTTTACTGAATAATGCAGAAATCAGCCATTTGGAAATAGATGCAAATTGTTTTTCAGGCATATTTTAAAATAATTGTCATATCCTCATGGATTATAGCAACAATTAGAGATTAAATGCAACTTTTTAGTGGCACGTTTTGTTATGAATGATGTCAATATTTTTACTCAGAGGAAAAACTCCACATTTGTAGGAAAAGCATATCTTTTGCCACAGTCTTTTGGATGCTAAACCTGCTTCTTGGGGTATATTAACATGAATTTTACCTTTACATTTGGGGAAGTAGTTGGTTCTCATTCTTCTGCCTACTGTGAAGGGCCTAAATAATACCATCTATTTCAGTGCAGATGTTTCTAATATGTGGCACAGGAAAGATAAGGAGCAGGAGAGGAGTCCATATGTTGTCTCCTACTTTCTTTTAAGACCTTTTACTGACTTTCAGAACAAACGTGGTAAGGAATAGTGCAGTCCAATACATTATGGCAGGATAGCAGACATTGATCTGCTAGGTGTATATGTGCCTCTTTTTTCATTTCTGCAGTGAGTTGTGTGCATTATTTTCTATAAATCTATCAAAGGATAGTTGCTTTTTACTTGGAAATGGTTGCAGTCCTCAATCATTTCATAGAAATGAAACTTTCTGGTAGAATGTGTTCTATTTCAGCTACAATTACAAGAATGAAATATAAGTTGTTCATCAGAGACAAAAAAACCCAACTAACCATCAACAGAAAAATATGACTTACTATGCTTACTATCAATAACATACCAGGAAATCAAAAATGAAGAAACAAGGAAAGCTAAAATGCAAAAGCAGCAAAAATTTTACCACAGACCCAAAATTTTAACTGATATATGGTCAAGAATAATATTTATATGATTGATTTAGGCAAAACCACATAACTTTAAATCTTGTTCCAGGTGAATGTCCTGTTCCTAATAATCTCCTCTGCTTGCTAGTTCTTGGAGATTTTAGACACTAAGCCGTACTTAACGAAAAGGAATACATCAAGTTCAGTGAGATGGAGCTAGAGGAAAAATACCATGTGAACTATGAGATTAGCTGGTAAAGCAGAGTAGTTATGGAAGAGAAATATCCAAAGAAGAAACAATGAGTGGCATCAGATTTCCCATTCTCCTCCCAATAAGGTCTTTTGATAAACTGCCTTTGCCCATGTAGTCTGTATAAAAGATGTGACGCCTGAGCTTCTGATCCCTGGGTCAAAATAGTAGGGCTGCTCTCATAGAAACATCTTTGCATTAATTCTTTAATGTAGCAAATTTTCAGGCATGATATCACAGGTAGCAAAAAATACGTCCTGTATAATTTCTTTGTTTACTTCTCCAATTATTGAGTAATTAATTTCAAATAGATAATGATCATGTTTCGAGAGTTGTAAGGACACAAAAGAGTGACACTAATTATCTGGATCACTACCTAACATCCTGTAGGGTTTTAGCAGATTTTGATGTTCTTGATAAAGAAAGATATAACTACAAACTCATGTTTTGAGACGGAAGATATTGGTTTGGTATTTGATCACAAGCTAAACTCCATCTTTGAAAACATGTAGAAGATTTCTGAGTTAATTCTAAGATTTCTCCTGCTTAACCAGCCTCTGCTTATTAGTAATAGCTGGATGACAAAAAGATGGTGTGTAATTCTTTTTGCCAGTGTAACTTCAGATATTTTAAGTAATCTATTATTCAAATAAGACCTATGCTGCTTTTTCATTTTGGGGAGGGGAGGGCTGTGGTATGGAAGGATGGTGTTTTGGAACGGGTTTTTCCCTCTCCCTAAGTTCCAGTGTTTGCCTGCATAGTGATGTACACCATTAAGGAATGGCTCACTTTAATCCTGTAATGATGGCCCCCACAAGTTTTCCCCCTTGCTGGTGTAACGAGGATAAGCCTTGCAGTGAATCACAGGAATTACAGAAGTGATCTCATCCTTAACTCCAGGGTGAGTGCAGCTTCCTGCAGCCCTGGTGAATACTTCAGAACAGATGTTTTAAGTATTGATCTAAGAGGGCATTAGGAGTACCTGTTCATAATATCTCATAGCTCAGTTGGTTGGAGCAGGGTGCAAGTAACACCAAGGTTGTGGGCTTAACCCCTGTTCAGGCTATTCACTTGAGTTAGACTCAGTGATCCTTGTGTGTGCCTTCTAACTCAGAATATGATAAGATTCTGTGATTCTGTAAACTTCTACTTTCATAGTACTTCCTGTGTATTATGTTTACTTTTCTGTTAAATCTCATGAAGTAATGAATCTGAAGCACATGGAGTAGCAAACACATAAAAATTACTGTTCGGATTTGTATTGAGCAAACCATTGATGTGCCATAAACCCCAAATATTTAAGATTACTTCCACTATTTTGATTCATATGCAGTCTAATTTATTAAAGCTGAAAGGGAAAAAGAGAGGAAATTAAAAATGTATTGTTCCCTCCCAAGCTTGAATTTCAGGTTCAAATTAATATTTATTTCTTCTAAATCAGTAATATAATGCCAATCCAAATTACATGTCTCAGTCCTTGATCTAAAGAATAAAATTTATCACAAAACATTTCTAAAGGCATATGGGCTTTATATCAGTAAGAAAATATTCAGGTAATTCAGAAATATTTTAGAATGCTCTCCTTTATTTTGTCCCTGAACAGTAAGCACTAGCCTTTTTACAAAGTAATATCAAAACCTACACAAATGTAACAAGGAGTTGTGGTGTCCTACTTTACTAAGTAAGTTACTAGCAGTCAAATAAATAAACTTCAATTCCAATTCAGAGTTTGGAGCAAGATTGGATGGACTACTTTCAGTTGCATAAAGAATATGCATCCTTATTACAGACGACTTCTGCGGTTAAATTTCACTAAATAGGTATTTGGAATTTGGAACATACTAATGGCTTTTCCTCAACATCCCCTGTATGCATCTAATAGAACCTTTTTTCAAAAAGAAAGTTGAGGTGAATCTCAAGTAGAAGACCTGGGGTCTGTCCACTTTCTCTGTGTAGACTACCCTGCTTTTTTTTTTGCTTTTTTTTTTTTTTTAATGTTATTCAGCCCCTGGGTTTTTTGCCTGTGAAGGTCTTCCTATCTGTGTGTATGCATGATGTATGAGGTGTGCAGAAACAAGCTCTGCTAGTTTGTTTTCCAAGATCTTTGGTTACAAAAGAATATTTAATTTTCAGGAGGAATATCCAATTTTCCTTCTTCAGTGTTCATACAACACAGAAATTTTTTTGGCTCAAAATAAATTTAAGATTTTCTGGAACACAAATTGAAAACTGGGAATATTATGAGCCAATGCTCCATATAGAACAGTGACTACTTCTAGGGTGTACTACATGCAGAAAAATAGGCTACAAGGAACAACGGCAGTAATCCAAGAGCCAGAGACTATTGCAGTGAATAAAATGGAAGCAGATAGTGAAGATTATCAGATAGCAGAATACTTCAGAAACAGTACCAAGCCTTTAAATACCTTATTAACTTGTTTAATAGGTATTAGCACTAAACAGTACTAGATTTTTCAGTTTGTTTCAGGACTTTTTATTGTGAAAAATAGACTCTTTTCCTTGACAGTGGTCAAATCAATTTTGTACGTTTTTAAAATAAAAGAAATAGACTAGGTGATTTATTTTAAAAGTTTATTCTAAAATTCTTCTTGTGGCTCTCTAAATCTCTACTATCCCAAACTGATTTGATGATACAATACAGTCTCCATCTTCTTTTCTTTTCCTCTCCACTGCCTCTTAAATTATTTTTGTTCCACAGAGGCTTATATTAGCAGCAGTACTTTCTCACCTGGAAATTATGAAATTTATAGCTTCCTGCTAACATTCCCTCCCTTTCACAACTTGCAAATACATTTGCTTTCATTTACAGTGAAATACAGTTACACTGAACAAATTTCCTCAGCATTAAAGTTTATTACTTCTGTTTTGGAGAAGACTCTGTACTACAAAGTCCTTGCTGATATTTTCCATTTCAGTTATTTTTTTTTCATCTTCTGCACAGGAAAAAAACCCTCATATAACAATATCATTCTTAAAACATTATTACTCACCTATTTACAGATTAACATCTGCTGAATGGTTTATTAATCAAGAATAGACTATGTTGTGTTTATTCAATAAGGAAAGCAATCTTTCTTGATATTTAACCAAATAAAATTTTGATTTTGCAGATTAGTTTTTTCTCTAGTTGTACCAAAATAACAGCAAGAATTCTACAAGATAATTCTGACTATATTACCTTGGCAATTCTAATGGAATTTTGATCAAATGTAGTCTATATCTTAAATTCACTAAGACTAAATGTTCTCAAGTAGTTTTGCAGGAAAGCTATTTCTTTTGGTAATAGTGTAGTATTAGCTCTATTATTCTCCCATGTACACTATGTGAATAAAAGCAATTCTTTAGAATTAATTTCTTAATCTTATTGTTTTAATGTTCCTGGATTTCCTTTTTTTAGCTGCTCAATAAAACTACTCAATAGGAAATCATAGTTTATATGAGACAGACTTCTGTTTTACTAGCATTAAATGGAGAAGAAAAAAGATTTCAGCATCAAACCCAGAATAATGTTTACAAACACAATAGAGCACAACTGAGTCACAGAAAAAAAAATGTTTTCTACAAAGGGCGGTTTTTCTGGGCTTATATATATAGAGAAACACAGGTATGAACTTCCAATATGTTTTCAGGGTTATTGTACTATTTCTCTGCACTTGAATACAAAGAAACCTAATGTGCAAATTTCTAATTATGCTGGAATTTTATTTTTCTGCATAGATAAAAAAAAGCCTGAGATGATGGAGTGAATGTCAAAAGCAGCATCCACATATTATCTTGAAAGAATCATGCCTTCCTTAGACTAACAGAGACTTCAAGGAAGTGAACAAGATTTTATTCTTTATAAGCTATTCTTAGGGTTTTTATGATGATTTTTCTTTTTCTGCACAAAACAATGCATTTAGGATGTATCATTTGAATTTGAGTAGTTTTCTTGGATTATTTGTCATGAACTCATACATCTGTTCCATGGACAGAGTCCACTTGTTCCATTTATTCTGAATTAAAACACATTTCTTATGCAATAACCAAACTGCAGTTCATAACTCTTGAACTGAGACTATTTAGTAACTTTATACTGACTTAAAAGAAAATATTTTGTTTATTTTAATGTAACAAAACAAATTTCATAATAGATGTTCTACTTACTAATGAAAACCATAGTACTAACCCTTGTAAAAACATTCTAAAATGTAGTTATTTTTTTCTTGTTTTAGACAACACTGCTAATTGGAGATGCCTATAAAAATATCAATAATTTTATTATATATAGTTGCATAGGAAAACATACTGGAATCTGCAGACATAACAGTTCACTTACATACCATATCTGGCATCAGGATATTTACAGTGCATGACGTTGTAATGTTGTAAGGACATCCATCCATTCACTGAAGAGACTTTCAAAGACCATCTAGTCCAACCCCCCTGCCATGGCTAGGGGCATCTTGCACCAAATCAGGTTGCTTAAAAACCCATCTAACCTCACAGTGAATACTTCCAGTTATGGGGCATCCACAGCTTCTCTTGGAAACCTGTATTAGACAATATAAAAATTCCCATATCAAAAGCCAAACCACAGTGAGCCATATCCCAAGGGGCACTACATTAAGCTTTAGAAATAAATATACTGTGCAGTCATTTAACCTCATCCTTTTGTATGAGTCATGAACTCAAAGTTTGCTTAGAAATTTTTCCAGTTTATCCACCAACACATTTTTCAGGTCATGAAAGTGTCCTCAACAAAGGCACAGTGAGAAATAAAGGAAAACGATTAGCATGAGGGTTGTATCTGCCTCCATCTGTTTTATTTCTCATTCTTGGATGAAGATATTAAGACTCTTTTTTAATATTTAAATATGGACTATGTGGAGATAGGTTTAATAGCCACATAAAATGTGACTACATTGTATGACTTAGATCATACCTAGAAGGTAACAATAAATCTTAACCTGAACGATATCTCTGATGGCAGAACATATGACAGCTTTAACTTTACTTACTCAGAAAAATTTGTGCAGAGATGGAGCATCCTGAGAAGCAAGGCTGTGTGAAGCCTCAGCACTTTTCCCTAACAGTTCCTGTGGGTTGAGTTTCCAGGTTGGAAGTTAGTACTATCTAGTCTGGTAACTGAAAGATGTAATTCATAGCTATGCCAGCTTCAAATATCTCTAACCTACTGCCTCAAGTGAAACTACTGGGTTTGTCTCCAGTTTCCATGATAATTAGATCCCATGCAGTGTTTCTCCTATCTTAGAACAACTCCCTCACAAAATACCCTTTTTGCCTATTCCCTCCAAGTCAACCCATCTGTGCTCTACCTGCCTGATCTAGCACAAGAAAGTGAATCAGATTCTGAATTTTGAAACTCTTCACCTTATTTATGGTACAGCTCTTGGCATTTTAGCTAGTCTTAGACTGCTAGTTACGTAGGATAGTAACACAAAAAGATATTTGGGCTTAGCTAAACATTTGTTTCTGCACTGATATATTGCATAGTCATTCCAGTTCATACACCTAAATTGAAATCTGTATTAGTAAAGTTCTAGCTTAAAAAATGTTATTTTCTTCTTGCAATAGCCCTTTTTGATGTATCTGAATGACCACTTCTAACATTCAGAATTACCACTGTGCCTTTGCTGTTATTCACATTTAGTATCTTTGCTGTATTCTATAATTTAATAACTTTTATCTCTAATACCAATATCAGCTGTTTCTGGGGTTAAAAATGCCACATGTTTTGTCATATTTCATACATCCGGAATACTGAGGCATACATTATTCCATTCCATTCCATTCCATTCCATTCCATTCCATTCCATTCATTTTTTTTTTAAGTTCAGGATGTGGATCACTGCTATTGGTGTTTAGTAATCTCAGTGTTTATTTTCTTACAAATCTTCATTTAGAATTTGAGTCTGCTCAACTTTAATCTTTTCTGTCTGTTATATTACCTGTATCATATCTAGACTGTTATATCACTGCCATAACAAGACTTCTTAACATATGTATTCTATAGTCACTTTTATTACTATAAGAAATAATAAGTTCCTCAACTAACAATTGGAAATGTTGCTCACTTTTTAGGAAACAAACAGCTATTTCTTTCCTTGAGAAATTTTAATTCAATTTTGTTAGAAAAAATTTTGCAGATGTTATCAATTGGTTCCAGTAGAATAAAAGAGACTTTTCCATGTTGCACACATTTTTGCAAAAGTTAATTCCTTATTATCATGTAAGAAGGGGAAAAATGAGAGCTCATAAATTTTCATGGGATGGGGAGCTGCTCTTCAGCCATTATCAAACACTTTTCCCATACTTCTAAGACTGAGTGCCCAAACTTTTTTTTTGTAATGGTTTTCCTTCACTGTAAGTAAAATAGAAACAATAAGTTTATCTCAAAAACATGGGGTTAATTAACTGATTTGCTCAATTATGTTTTTCTAATGTTACCCTTTTGCTTTATCCTTTTTATTCATTCTTCATGAAGGATGTCAGTTCAGCTCTAAAGTATCCTTTGCCTGTTTATTAATTTTATGATACCATTCCTCAATTCCATCATTCTCACCAAAATCTAGTACCTCAACATCTAGCTGACACTATTTCTTCACTCCTTCCTCCTATTATAGTTTTCATCTTTTTTTTCCCCCCGTATATATTTTTCTCAGCCATCTGTTTTCTCCTTTTCTGGGCCTCTGGTGTACTAGTCCTACAGAATACAGATGGCTAATCTTGTCTGCTGTCACTATTTTTAACAGTAAAATACTCTTAAAAATACCTGCCTTAGTGTGGGGTATGTTGATCTGATGAGATTTGAAAAGGAGCTGGCAAAGTGACTGTTTAGGAGGTACTGAGAGGACACAGCAGAAGTCCTGAGCCTTGTGCCCACTGTCACATGGGAGAAGGGATTGAATCTCCACTCTCCTCTCCTCCTAAGTAATGCAGCAGCTGCCAGAATGCTCTGTGCTTCTTTTTGTCTGAAGCTTCAACAGCCTCCATGCCTGTCATCACAGACGTAGTGTTTATCCTCAAGGACAAGGAATTATTCTCTTTAGGAGTTCAAAAGCTGCATGGATCTTTTCTTATCCTACCATCTCAGCTGGGCTCGAGTAAAATATTAAATTTAGGGCTTCATTTATTGGATAGCACATTTCATTGAAGGTTGCAGTTCTCAACTGTATTTTTTGGGGGAGCAATATAAAAGAACAGGATCATCTATGTCCTAAATATAAAGTGATACAGGATGCCATGAGGGACATATGTTTCAGCAGTTCTTGCAGGATGTGGTTTGTGTTATGCTAAGAACCACTCACAAATGCAGACTGCAGGTGCTGTCAATAACCTCATTAAATTACTCTAACACTTCAAACACATTTTCCAGGAGATTTTTTTCTTTTCCAGGGCAGTATATTCTAACTCTCTGTAACATATTATCTATACTCAACCTGTCACATTATTTAGCTGTGATGCACTATTCTCCAAACATAAACAGAAAAAAATCCAACAACAGGGCTCAAACAACACTTTACTATTTACCTATGGATTGCTTCAAATTAGGAAGAAAAATTTTTAAAAATCTCAGTAGTTTCTTCAGATACCCATATAACTATCTATACTTAATATTAGTGTTTGTGCTCAAATATTAATACAGAAAAGCTAAATTTTGATGATTCTACAGCAAGCAGGCCATTGCTACTCTGACAGCTTGTGGTTTCTCAGTCAAGATCTGCCCAAATACAATGCTGTTGAACATGAAAAGTATTAATCTAAATAATTATTAATAAATATTTATGGAATTATACTATTTAGAGTTTCTTTTATTTCACTGCTGAAATGAAAACCAATATAACTTGAACTGACATTGTAGTTCATTGTCTTTCAAATTCAAACTAATTTTATTTTTAATAAATTAATTAATTAATTAATTTTTCAGTTGATTACAAAAGACATTAAGTAAAGACCCATCCAGATTTGCTGAAAATTAGTCTTGTGTTCTATTTAGACTCTCATCTTGCTCACCCTTAGAAAGAAAATTAGGAAATAAAGTTATATTAAAGTATTTTCACTGATAATTAGTAACTATATTTCAAGATGTAAACATACTGAAAAAATACTGCCGTTTTTAAAGTCTGTTTAATTACACAAATTCAAATAGAAAAGAACCAATTCTTCAATTTTACATATAGTTATATGGGCTTTTTGAGACAATCCCTTTCAAATTACCTCTTTCTCCTGCATTTATAGAAGAAAAATTATCTAGTAAATAGTTTACTTGAAAGGAAAGAGAGTAATAGGTTCTCATCTAAAATGGAAGTACTGGAATCAGTGATGAAGGAATTTCAAGTTTTAAATATAAGTTAACCTACAATTCACAAAAAAAAAAAAAAAAAAACCAAAAAAAACCAAAAAACCAAAACTGCCTATTCCATGAAGAAGAAAGTAACAATACCTATTCATGAGAATAATCTGCCAAGGTGCTTATAAATTCTGACAATTTTAGGTAGGAACGAGAAGATAATTTTCAGAACCTGACAGTTATTACTGGACTTGTTAGCAATGTAATGTGCCTGTAGGTTAAGGTGCTGACAGACATTCCTCAGTAACTAAGCTGTAAAACAGTAGAAGACTGATGCTTTATTAAAAAAAAATGTAAATAAGAGTTTTACATCACTGACTTTGGGAAGACTTTCATTATTCAGATGTTATTAGCTACACTGCCTTGACACACTGCAGTACTTCTAAGCATTAGAGAGGTTAATGTGATGCTTTTACTGAGTTTGCTGCTGGCAGATGAGCATTTCTTTTAGGCACTCTGAACATACCCAAAAAAGATAGAGATTATGCAAGCTGGTTAGAATAAGAAGCAGATTTTGTACTTTTTTTTTTTACAAGCAGCCCTACTAACCTGTGTATGCACCAACCTGTATAAGCACAAAAGTTTTCAAATGTCCTGGTTTTGTACGTCTCTACTTCCTTTGGGAGTTGAGGTTTTCAATTTTTTTTTCAGTGAAGAATAAGCCTTTATGTGTATAAATATTAGAATTTACATTTAAAAAATCCCTCATTAATTTCAAAGTTTCAAATATCTCTCATGTTAACATCCCCAAGCTTAAGCACACTTTAACATCTACATATGTCATGGTGAGTTTAATGTATTTTTTTGCCATGCACCTTTGTCAGTCATGTACCCTGTTTTAATGTGCAGATTTTGTAATGCTAACATATTTTCTGACTTCATATAACAAGATTTGGAAAAAAATATTACAGATAGGTTTCTGTATTTTCACAAAAAAAATTTCCTTTGGGTTACGTAAAGTATCACGGTGGTCCTATTGGGAAAGAGAAGAGTGAAAACCAGCGTAGTCTCACATAGAACCTGTGGGAACTGCACTCTTTCTGAAGTAGGAAGTGAGGTGAGAGGAAAGCATCCTATAATACTTGAAAAAATAACTGAAGAGACAAGAAAATGAAAGAAAGATTTGTAAGGAGAGGCACCTAGGACCTCTTTTTTCTTTGAGGTCTTATTCTCAGTCACCTTGACTCCTCTTTCTCTTCTTTCCTTTCTCCTGTCTCTTCCTGCTTCCCTCTACTTCCTCTCCAAAGCAAAAGGCAACTGGGCTTTATCAGGAGACAAACTTTAAGAAAGTCATTCTCATGACTCAATAGACTTTGGCATACTGGTGGTGGTGACTGAGCCACAGAAAGTGTGTTCAACTCCATATTCAAAAGCAAGCAGAAACCAGAACTGATTTTCTTAGGACAGACCTGTGGGCTGTTTAGGTTTGGTGGAGGTTAGGAGTGCAACAAGAGTAAGTCTAATTCCAGCTAAGTCATAGAAAAGAGAAAACATAATAACAAAGTAGAACAATAATGCAAAAAAAATACAAGGTCAGAAGCTTTGGTTTCCCTGCAGTGACTGTTCATGTTTTTACTTCAGCAACCTCTTTTCCTGTTGAGAAAATTACTATGTATTCCAGAAATGTGCACACATTATCTAATACTGCAGTATAAAAGATTTAGTTGATAACTAGTGCACTATTTTCCTCCCAGTCTTCCCTTTAACTTCACACCAGGTTTTGTAGGTTCTATTAACAGCATGAAAAAGAAATAATTACTATAGTACTAACTATCCTGTTTTCCCTTGAAGCTCCACAGCAGTTGAAAGTACAAAGCCCCCTTACAGAACAAAATCCAAAATGATTCTAGTCAATCAGCAGTTTCCCAGTTGCTCTCATTTTGTTTCTGTAGATTGTAAAGATATCAGCATGGAAGATAAAAATAATTTAGCAAATAACTATGTTGTGAGCAATTACACTAATATTACTTACTGAGCTTTAAATTAAGAATTTTCAGTAGTCAGTCTTCATTTTGCACTTCATCCGTTCTAAGTTTCTTGTTTTGAAGTTCTTATGTGAAGATTTCCCAGTCCTAAAATATTAACTGCTCTGCATATAAGGATGCTTTGACACTGAAACACTTTGTTGGCCTTACTTCAGAACCTCTTGTCAGAGAACACACAAAACTGCTATAGTCTTTTTGCCCTGATATGGATTCTTTCACCCAGTGTGCAAAAGAATGATCCACACAGAGAGTCAAGGTATTTGGTTTATTTAGAGTTCTGTGCAGAAAACATTTATGGTTGGCAAATCCACAAAGCTAGCACGGCGATTATCTGAACGTCACTATTTATATTTTAGCAAACAGAGGCATTAATGTTTGTTAGCTATAACTTAAATATTTCTCTCATTAATTGGTATTCTATCTTCTATTGGTTAAATTATTCTCTCACTTATTGTGATAATTAGTCCACATGCTCAGTTTCTTCTCAATTTGAGTTGGATGATTTGTCCGACCATCCACTGCTGGAATTACCCTTTACCTAGTCTGATGTGTTGACCTTGTTTGTTCCTCATATTCTTGCTTTTCTTTGGTTATTTTGCCAACTGTCCTTGATTATTTGGCTCAGCATTCCATTTTGTCTCTGTTCATTTGATATATTATCTCAAGTTTCTTCTTTTCCATTCTTTCTTTATAGACGCAGCTACTGAGGCTTATTAAAGCTGCAATTACCAAGGTACGTTAAACATAATTTATCTATTTGGAAACTGCATATTGGTCTTATACAACTCACACAGTACAACATTTTAAATTTTTGTATCAAAGTGTTCATAAAATTAAGAAAAATAAGCACTTCTGGTATCTACAGAAAAGAGGAAAATGAGAAGAACAAAGAAGTCAATGTTAATTTTCAATTTTTAGAGTTCTGTAATTGCCACAATTTTTCTTCTCAACAGTACTGAGATTCATGCTCAGCAAAAACTAGATGTTCAGTTAAGCTTTAATTGACTCAGTTTTGCCTCTGAATATGATGGATGAACTCTTGGGAAATTATATGTGTTCTGTAGAAACTTTTTGGTCATAGAATTGCAAAATTTCATTTTTAAAAAATATTTGACGTTTACATCTTTTGGAAATCAGTGTACAAGTAATGTTTGATTGTTTTTTCATTGAAAACATAAAAAAAATGGTGCCAGCACTTTATAGATACCAGTATTCTGATGATATATATTGAAAACATTTAGGACTATTTAAATAAGGTTATTTATTCACAATTTTCTTTATGGTTCTTTTTTCCTTTCACTTTTGAATACAGCAGGATCTTTCTTCAAATGTGAATGTAACACACAATAATGGCAAACCAGAATGGCTGTTCTCTGACTATTCTCAAGTGTCTCCCAGTCCAGCTCTTAGCACTACACACACATGTTTGCTATAACAAGTGGAGTTGTTTTCTCATAGCCTAAGGACCCAGCTCATCTATTCTGACGCCCAGAAATTCCCATTCCCCTCTGCCAGACAAGCTCATGCAAATTCATGGTTGCATTTTCTGAGTCAGGGCAAGTGAATTGTACTGTGGTGTTAGGTAGCTATCCTATTGTCAAGAAAGGTTAAGGTGACCTTCTTTTTAGTTAACAAGGAGCATAAAAACTTGAGTTTTGCTGCTGTGTTCTTACATCGCTATGTCTGGTATGCTTGCTAATCAGTGAAATATTCAGTTACAATTTCCTAATAGAATTATCTATGTTACATATTTTATGCTATAAAATCCCAATGAAAGGATTAATATATTTTTTGCCTAAAGTGTGTCATGGAGTTCATAAACCTCTTACCCTGGTTAATATATTAAACTATCTTTATCTATCTGATATATTTTCTAACTATGGCATCACAATATGATTAAGAAATTGTTGCTTGGAAATTTTCATATCATGCTCATGAATACTACTCTTCTGCAAGGTTATATTAAATAACTGCTTTACTACTAGCAATATGGTAGCTGTGGCACACTCACACACTTTATTTCTTTCAGAAATAACTCTAGCCTAACTAGGCAGGAAAAAATTTAGCAAGATAACAAGTAGGACTGAATTTACATGTAGACACCTGAAGAAACAGCAAAATAATGATCCATTTCTATTTGAGAAGAGTTGACTCTGTCTACATTTAGAGCCTAGTCTTTTAGTTCCCTGAGTGTTTCTCGGGACTCCTGAACCTGAGGATGCCCACCATGTCTATGGCTACTTAACAAGTTGTGAAGAGAAGATTGGTTTTGTATCTCTCCCTGTATATAAGGTGACAGCAAAAATCACTGGGTTTCACCATGTGTTTAACTATATAAAAGCAGTTGTATACAGATACAGACAGTATCTCTCAAAAATAAGTGCCTTGGCACGGTGGAAAAAAATTTCAGTTTAACCTGACTACTGACTACTACAGCTTCCTGATACAACACCAACCACAACAACAACAAAAAAACCAAAACAAAACAAAAAAAAAACAACCAACCAAACAAACAAACAAAAAAACCAAAGAAACCCAAAACCCAACATAACCTACCAAAATCCTCCACCAAATCAATATTTCAGCATCAAAATAACTGACAAATTTTGTACTATGAGTAAAATTGACATCCAGAAATTATCAATGCAAACTCAAATACATACTAAAATGATTTGTATGTTTCATGAAATTGATTCTTGGGCTGCTCAAAGTCTGCATACTCTTTTCCTAGTTACATTTTATTTTAACTATCAATCTAATTGATTGATCAGACAACAATTAAATGCCTGTTGATCAGGTATTGATGTAGTTTACCTGAGAATATGCATATTGAACCTAAATAATAAAATATAGAATTTTATTTTTATTATTATTATTTGAGCTGTGTGGCATCATAGCAAAGATCAGTAGATAATTTTTTGCAATTAAAATGGGGGAGAAGAATAATTTCTATGGTTCTATTTTTAATTATTCTATCTATTCAGCAATTCAGTGTGCTGCTAAAAAACAATATTTTTCTTTATGTTTGAGGAAATATTAATTTAAGTCTGAAAACATAACAGAAGAATAATTTTTATCTCCCAGATGAAACTTTTGGCAGTCTGTCTTCTACGTTCTACAGGAAGTAAAAATATCTCAACAAGAAGGTAAATTAAATTATGTTTGGGGGTTTATATATCTTGTATGATACATTGTTTTGTTGTGGAGCAATTATTTCTGTTATCCTCTGTAACAGATACAAGGTTTGTGTTCAAGTTGGTTTGTATAAAACCACCTTGATAATTTTGTTTCTTTTATGCCCATCATCCATGGTTTAATCTCAAAGGCCTTATCCATGAAGATGAAGAAATATATTTTCTTTAAGAAATACTGTACCACATAAGCAGAAATAATCTGACTTCACCATTCTTTCACTGTTAAAAGCTGTAATTTAAATACTGATGTGGACTACTGCTTTAACCACTGTAACACAAAAGAGCTCTTAATGCATACAAATAGTTTGATTATTCATATAAACACTGAAGAAAATCTGCATTTCCTTTTAGGCTGTTAATTTACTGGAAGCTTTTTTGTGGCTGTAGAATGTTGAACTTAAATGTTTAAATATCACTGTTTGCTGAAGGGAATTACTTTGAAGAATGATGCTGATCCCAACAAGAGCAGATGTCTATTTCTATGCTCCAAAAACCTCAACTAAAATTCACTTCCAGTAATGAATACTTCTAATCAGCTGCTTGCAAATCACAAAAGGACCAAGAATTTTTCACAGAAAAAAATCCCAATAACCTGTGAAGTGGTGGTAAAAATTATAAGATACTAACAAGCAAGGTTCTGAAAGTTCTCTGTTTTATCCAGATGAATATTTCAGATAGCTTTTTCTTTTACTCTTCTTGCAGATGAAGATGATTTTCTAATTAGCCACCAATTAATTGAAAACTGTAATTAAAAAAGTATATAAATTTCACCAATGGTTTAGTGACCCTGATTAAGATTGACATAGCATTTTCAATTCAAGGTTTTAACAGAAATAATTATTAAATTGCAGGTGAAAATCCAAGCAAATTATTCAGCAAGTATTTTTAAATTATTTCTTGCTTTTTTCACTCCTGTAAAAATTTTTACTAGATTTACTGCTTTCTCCCAAAAATGTAAGTCAATTTTTAGATATTTCTATGATCCAATGGACCGTGATATAGACATCAGAATTGCCCATCAACTACTTTTCACTTCCTGTACAAAGACTGTCCAGCAGTCAACACTGTCACTGTTGGACCCACTGTAAAAGGAAATGCTCAGTATTAACAAAAATTATTTTGTTTGTCTTAAACACTTTTATTCCTTTTTATTTATATGTTAATAGGCTTAGTTCTGCATCTTTTCCTTACGCTGATGTCAGGGCCCTGAGTCCATCCCCACTCCTGGAGGTTTGGTGCATGGCTTCAAGCATTATCATTACCCTTTATTTTCTGTAACTATAATTGGATGAAGTAAATACAAACATCTTGCTGCCAGGTTTTAAAAATACCAAGTCAGATTAATTAAAATATCTGTAATCTAATTCCTTTCTGTTGCTTATATAGCAAAAATCATCACTGCAATTTTAGTTCTGTTGTAACCAAAACTTTTTTAAAGTATTTCCCTGCAATAACACAAACTGAAATAACTCTTCCTTTTTGCTTCTGTGGAGTGCAAACAGGAAACTTCCTCACCACAAATGAAAGTCTTGGCTTTAACTTAGTCAATTATTTTTGAAATACCTCTTAGAGCAAGAATCACATCTCACTTCCTCTGTGAGCCACAACAGCAATTAACCTTGCAAAAAACTGTGCACTTCTTCATCTGCTTGAAACATCAACCAAATTCTCTCCTTTGAAGTATCAGAGTTATTAAAAGTATTCCAGAATCTTCAAACAAGGAAGCCTCCAGTCTGCTATGTGGCATTCCTTGCTTTTTGCCTGAGATTTCTGCAATCTCCCTGACTTCCACTTGCATTCTACAATGCAGAAAACACTTCAGGTATAATATCCAAATTAACTCTTTCCTTCAGCATTGGTCACCTTGCATTCAACATGTATTTTTGGTCATTTTGGAGCATAACTTCTCCTATGTTGCCCTAGAGACCTCTCCTCTCTTGCACAAACCCACAATCACATTTGTCAAATTTATGACAATGTCATGAAATTATCACCTTTGTCCATCTCCTGTCCTCATGCTACATCATCAAGTGTTCTCAGACCTTTGCAAAATAAACTGGTGGCTTGCCTCCTGTGATTCCAGTTGGCTTATAAAAATTAAATAAATCAGAGAAGCTTCTGTGCAAGATGACTATAAAAGAGGCTCAACAACTTCTTAGCAGGGTCTTGGCCTCAAAGCAAGACATCAAGGAACTACACCGGCAGAAACTTTGTCCCAACCACGGTCTTGCTCTTTTCTTTGATGTAGCATACACATCAGTGCAGCGATGAGGGAAATCTTATGTTTCTGAGGAAAATTAAGTGAAGACAGAATGCCAGGTGGGATGGGAGATCAGTGTGACAGGACAGGGAAAGATGCCCTGAGCTGGTGAGAAATTACAATGCCATATTTTTGTTAAATTACCCTTTTGAAGAAATAACGTCTTCTTTTTAAGACGTTACTTTTACTTTAAGACGTTACTACTCTTCTTTGTGTCTTCTTCTCTGCCATTTTATTTTTAAAAAAGGGTGTAGGACAACTGCCTCAAAACAAAAACAGAAATTGAATGGTGACATTTTTTTTTGCGTGTTCAAACTGATCCTTAATAAATACTTTATTTGAAAGTGGCATTGACTACCCCTCAGGAAGAAGGACCTACCTGTTAAGAATCAGAGTAAACCCTTTAAGAGAATAAACATTCAGCAGTTTGATCAACAATTTGACCCATTTGCCTTCCCCAGTGATGCTTCTCTTTCCCTGCACATACAGATCTGACTGACAAATTGTTTTTTTTAATGCTCAGTCTCCTGGGTTGTAAGGCTTCCAGCAAATGCAATCACATGAAAATTAGAGATGCTGTCCCCTGCTTGTATTTTTTCTTTCTCTCTTTTTTATTGGATTTGGATCATCAAACCCTCTTTCTTAAACAGTTTAATTTTGAAAAGATTTCAGGAAGTGAAATGCTTGCACCTGTTCCAGAGTTATTTTTGTTATTTTTTATCAGTTTGTCCTATCTCTGCAGAAGGGTTTGCAGCCAATTCTGCAGAATATCTTCTGAGTAGTACTTAAATAAATTTTTTCTATTTTTTTTTAATAAGGAAGAGGAGTGGCTGTAGTATACATGTGTACCAAGAATTCTTGCTATGGTAACTCTTTCAGTAACTGGGAAACAAAGCTAAAAGGAAGTACTGGAGCCTTTTTTTTTTTTGGGAGAAAGCAGAAATACACCAGAATAGAGTGGCAAGTGAAAAAATGTATGAAAGAAATTACTGTAAATCCCAGCAGTCAAATATTGCAAATTATAGTATTTCCCTTAAGATTAATATAATTCCAGATGTAAGGACCCTTCTCTGTTCAGAGGTTGAGTGTTCCTTGGGTGAAAGTTGGAGTACCAACCTTATTGCACATACAGAAAACACCTATCTTCCAAATAAAACTTGGGAATGATGGTAAAGCTCTTCTATGAGGAGAATTTAATGTCTTCTGGCATTTTTTGTCCTGTGGCTTAGCCTAGTCCGAGGGTTAAATTTCAAAGAAAAATAAAATCCTGACCTATAGTATGAGTTGGTCTGGAGAGAGCTAGGCAAAAGAAACTAAGGGCAGTTAAAATTTCTCTCTAGAGGACTTTTTTTTAACCAAAGGAAGGGCTGACTTGCCCAACTGACTGCCTAAATTAAGGTTGGGACAGACAAAAAATCTAGAATTTCAACTGGAAAATGGCTGGATAAAGACTGCCAAGGTATGGGTGAAAGGAAACATAGCACATACATGGAGTTAGGAATCCATCGTTAGTCTAATTTATCTTTTAGCTGTTGAACAGTCTAAATTGTCTAGCTAATACCTCATTAACAGTGAAGCTAATTCTTGAACATAATTTTCTAATATCGATCTCTTTTCTCTGTCATCCATTCAGTGTTGTTCCGGTTCCAAATGCTGACAGTTACAATTCTCCTCAAGAAGACTCGGGGACAGGGAGATAGTAACAGCTTTCCACTTATTCTTTTGCACTGCAGCAATCACAAATCATATTCAAGATGAAGGCTGCTGCCTCTCATTTTCCTTAGGAAAAGAAAACAACCCACAGACAATCTCAATATAATCACTCTGACTGTTTTCCACTACACTAATCTAACTTGTCAAAATGTGGAGATGGATTTAAACATTTTGTTGGTTTCCTCTTATCCTTCCCATTCTACTGTATTGATTACTCAGTACACATAAGTACGATAAATACAAGACTAGCATTAGAATTTATTGCAGCAGAAGGAGAGAAATTTAACTTCACATTTGAAAAGGCCATTTCCAAAAGTAGCCTCATGCAACATTATCGTTCAGGAGAGCAGTAATTGGACACTCAGGTCTATGATCTTTCCTTGTATCCATATATTTCATCATTTCCCATGTTCATTGTAAGAAGTAGGATCTAAGAAATCACATGAGAAGAGAGTTTCCAGAAACATCATACCACTGTGCTGAGCCCTTAGTCCTTTGCACAATCATCTTCCTTGAAAAACATACAAAATGAAGAATACTTCTGTAATTCCATGTCTCAGGATACAAAATCACCGTGGGTACTCTTACTTTGGGGTAATTTATGAAAATAATCACAGAAAATGTTTTGATGTGCATTCTGAAAACATCCTAACAGCTTGCATTTTGTTTGTGTGGCAAAGTTTTGGTAGTGGGGTGCTGCAGGGATGTATTATGGAAGAAGATGCCAGAGTTGCCCCCATGTAGAACACAGAGAGTCCTCACCAGCTACAGGATGGACCTGCTTCTGGCCAGGGCAAGTCCATCAGCAGCAATGGTACTGCCCCTGCAATAAGGTATTTAACAAGAGGTTAAAACCACTGAATAGAAGCTGGTGAGAGAAAGGAGTGTGAACACAAGACAGCAACAGTTCTGCAGACACCAAGGTCAGTGCAGAAGTGGGGCGGAGGAGGTGCTCCAGGTGCTGGAGCTGGCATTCCTGTGCAGCCTGAGATGAAGACCATGGTGAGGCAGGCTGTGCCATTGCATCTCACCAAATTCCATGATGGATCAGATATCCACTAGAGCAGTTAGCTCCTTAAAGACTACATGTCATGGAAAGGACCCATGAAGAAAGCTCATGAAGAAATGTGGGCTATCAGAAGGATTCACTTTGGAGAACTTAATGAAGGATGGTGTCTTGTGGGTGGAACCCCACACTGGAGCAGGGGAAGACCATGAGGAGGAAGGAATGGCAGAGACACAGCATTATGAAATGACCACACTTCCCATTCCCCATCCCTCTGTGCCATTGGGTCAGGGGAGGAGGTAAAGAAGTTGTGAGTGAAGTAGAGCTCAGGAAGAAGAGAGGGGTGGGAAGCTGGAGGGCTTAGATTAATTCTTATTTCTTATTATCCTACTCCGATTTTGATTGGCCATAAGCTAAATTAAGTTTTGCATCACCTCAACCTTGAGAATGGCATTAATTTTCATTGTGAAAGATGTATTAAGGCGTTTAAATTCCTCATGCATTTTACATGTGCTTTTGTATGCAAATCCGGCCTTTCCTAGATATTTCTCGAAAATAAATTTTAGCATTTGAGAGCTGAAAACTCAATGATTTTTAGACCATTCTGCCAAGTAGAGGAGAGTGTATATGGTCCTACATCCCTCAAATGACGTCAAACTCTGCAGCACCAAAATGTACACCCCAGTATCAAACAAGAAACCTTTGCCTATCCATAAGAGATCAAAAGTAACAACTAGAGGATATCTAAGGAACACAGGTGAGTTCAAACGCAATAGTGCTGTTTTGTCTGCCTGCAGCTACAAGGACTTTGAAGACACACCAGTGAAACTGCACGTTTCTTATTTCATAAAGACAAGTGAATAACACTATTTCTATAATGCTGTGGAAAGGCTTAATTTTTCAGTAGCGTGTCTGATGACGAATGAGAAAAGCTGATTTCAGCTGCAACAGGATGTATCTAGCTGCCTTCTTTTTATTACAATAAGAGAAGCTGGAACTAGATAGAATAAAAGTTCTCAGGATTAAAATTCAGCCATTTTTCGTTCAACTATTCAGTTGGAAAAAGTAATAAATTACACAATCATTTTTATATGTAGCATGTTGGAGGGAACACAGGCAGAGACCAGTTAAGAAATAGCAAGAACTTTCCAAGGCTAGGTAAAAATGTGTTTAAAAAAGAGAGAGTGCCTTGAGAACAAATAAAAACATGCATCAAGTAAGTAATATATTTCAATACTGAATTTACAAAGAAAAAATAAACATTCTCATGGTCCAATGTGTTTTTCTTGGAAGATATTTTCTGTAGTAGTGATTCTGTTTTCAATATACAAAATCATACAAAATGCAAAAAACATGCTGCCTTTTCTCCTTTCTTTCTTTCTCCCCATCCTTTGTTACTCTCTATGCCTAAAACTAACTTTAATTATTATTATTATTTCAATGTAATTCTGAAGGTTTGCTTTGTCATCAGTTTTTGACCTGTAGGTCATGTTATTGTTGGGGTTTTTTTCACATTTTTAATCAGTGAAATCTTATACAGTTGCATTTTAGACTTCTATTTCTACAGAAATTTTTTATTTTTTCTCAGGCTGGAATGTGAGACAGTAATTTGCTTCCCTTATTTTCAGAACACTGAATCATGCCACTGGGTACAAAATTATGTTGTAATATGGAAGCTACTTTTTGCTTATTTACTACCTAAAATGTAATACCAAATAGTCCACATTGCTACACATTGAGATTAAATATGTGGATATTTGTAATTATTTGTTCAGCTCAACATACGGATCTCTTGACTTCCTGAATGCTACTCTTTAGTTTTCCTGACCTAGCCAGGCAGGTTGTACTTAAAAAGCCATAGAATAAATATATAGATATACATGATATTTACAATGTATTTATTGAAGATTTGTCCTTATGTGTTTCAGGTCATATGATGGACAAAATTTCACTGTGCAACTGCAATCGCTGGCTTTCAGGGCTCCAGGGGGCTGCAAATGTAGGAATATGATGGGGGTTTTCGTGTACATAAGATAGATCCATACAAATTCTCAATGAGTCCCTGACATGGGCATTGCAGGGAGAAGCAGCACTACTCACTTAGCAGCATGTGTAGGTACCTCTGGATTGACAGCAAATCACAAATTATTTGAGACTTTTACTCCAGCTTATGGGTGAGAGACATGGTGACTAAAGCTAAAGGTGGTCTTGTGTCAGGAATTCAGACATAAGAACCATGCTATTTTTCCAATCCCTGATATCAATCATCTGTCACAAAGAAGATGTTTTGCCATATTCAATTCTAGTCTCAAGTAAGTTGATATAGTCAGACCTGTCAGCCTCTTTTTCTCCCTCACTAACTAGTATGATTGTACAGCAATTCATCAACTTCTCTTCATAAATAGAGGCAACAAAATCTTTATACATATATCTATTTATCAAACTTGAGGCTAAAAATGTAAGAAAAAGATACTCCTTCAATATCACATTCTTTAGATACCTGAGAAACAGCATCTGTTTCAGGTGATTTTCTGAATTATATGGGATAATGACTAGAAGGCCTATGTTTGTGAGCTATTAGTAAAGAAGAAAAAATGAAGAAGCAGCTGATAAACAGTGTTTAGGAACTGGCTGGTTTTCTAAACTCAGGTCCCAAGAAAGATCATTAAAATACATGTAGCATGTCAGAAGTTCAAACTTTGGCTAAAACTCAGTAATCTCTAATTAAGGAGCACTGTGAGATCTGTTGCAGCATTTGGAATGCCAGCAGCTATAGACCATCCAAGCTTGAAGAAATTATTGAACCGTGTTTGATCATAACATAAATTGAAATAGGTAGCCTTCAAGAAAAAGGAGAGAGCAATTTGTTATGATCTCCTATCCTTCCTTTACACAATACCATACAGGTACACCTTTTCTTTCACAGATAGAGAGGCATTAATTATGGGTGCTGACCATCTACGCTAATCTGTACTTTCTGTTTCACATAATAATTTGTGTAACTTTCCACAACCAACTGAATAGTATATTATTTGCAAGGAACTCTGCTCTGAAAGGTCACCTTTCTAAACCTAATTATACTAAACAATCAGAAGACAAACACCTCTCCCTTACTAAACTTGCATTCTGCAAGATACAAACTTGTCCCCCAACACTTTTTCCGTCCCAATCTGAATTATCTTGAAGTAACTGTGTATTCACAATAAGAACAATCCATTAATGATGGGGGGAAAAATGAGAGAAATTTAGCTTATTACTTTTGATAGAAAGTCTTTGCAGATTTTTTTAGTACACAATCCTTAAATCTTTCTGTAGAAGAAATATCTTTCTGTGGAAGACACAGAATAACCCCATATCACAACAGAATATTGTTAGTATCATCAATTTAAAAAAATAATTCATTATATTCTTATTTTCATTCAGAAAAATAATGTTAAATTATTTATGTAAAACATAAATGAAAAATAAATTATGTAAGACAGTATTTATGTGGGGGTGGTGATCAAAGTTTTCACCGAATTATGAATTAAAAATTAAGACTACAGATAAAGTGACTGAACCTGCAAAGCAAAGGGAGGCCAAGATGGCAGCACCAGAAGCAAAATTCACGAAAATATGTTTGATCATGTTCTTCTGGAGCCTGTATAAATTACATTGGTTCTGTATCCCTGTATTTGTATAACTCAGAATCAACTATGGAGAAACAGACTTATGGTGATTTTAATGTGGTTAGAATGAGTCCTCAGAAAATATAATATGAACAAGTGAATTACAACATTACTTCTCTATGGTAATACATGTTGGCTATTGTTCTCTGTCCTTACTTAGCTTTCATTATTAGCTTACATTTCAAGTCAAAAAGGGGGCTTTTTTTCCAGCCCTTCTTTAACACCCTGCTTAAACTTTGCTTTAGTAATGCCTTTAAGATATTTGAGAAGAAAACTGTAGAAAGTCGAAATAGGATTAAAAACAGTTGGGGTTGTGTATTCAGACTAGAGTTTGGCAACATTATTTAGTCTTCCAAATACATTATTTCTGTTTTGTAAGATGAGATATGTAAGAATAGAAGTTTCTGGTTTTGCAGATACTATTTTTCATCCTTGTTAATGTGAACACACATGAATTATTGTCTGAAGGGTTAATATCTGTGTCACTGTTGAGGAATTGGTTGTGTAGAACAATTTGGTAAAATGGGACTTCTTGCATATTTTTGAGTGCTTGAAAGGCCAGAGAGACTAAATCTGCAGTTTAACTATAGGCTAGATTGTAGGGTACTTGGGCTTCTTGTTAAGAAAGCTGAACTTTTTTATGTGGGTAACCAGTCTGTGTGTTCCACAAAAATGATGCAAATACAATTTTGGAGTTGATGAGGAATGGACAGTAGCATTCAGTAAAATGTAGAAAGTAAGGAGTCTTGTCATGCTGCACTCAAATACTGTCAAATGAAAAGTAAGAAAGAGAGAGAAAGAAGTTGTACTTGGAAAAGACTGGTCACCTTATTACTATTATTTCCTAAGTAAAATTGCTCTCAATAAATGAAAATTCATGTAACAAATACATATCATTGACACTACATTAGCAGTTGGAGAGAAAGGAGGATGTGAAAGACATGAACTTGTTTTGTGTTCTGAAAGATAATTGCTTCCATCTAGAATAAACAGAGAAAAAAAAAGAAGTTTACTCTGCCACTGTCAAGCTGTGGCAAGGAATTCAAGGAATGAACTAATCTTGTATTCCATCTCAATGTGACATGTTTCCTAGGGAGAAAAAAACCCCACACAACTCCTCACCCCAACTAAAAGAACAACATCAAAATAAAACAATAACCAATCCCCCCATAGTCCTCACTTTTCTCAGAACTCCACTGATTTGTCATTAGTGTATTATGTCATGAAATAGGCATTGACTCAACATGTTACAAATATGTATCTGAGTAATTAAAACCAATGTAAAGCAAGCCAACAAAAAATCCTGAATAGTCTGTACAGTCATATGGACTTAAAATGTCAGGGTTTATTGGGTGGATTTTATATTCCCTCAGATGTAATCACCTCAGTCTAAATTCTCATGCTTTTTAGACACATGTAACGATGAAGCTAGACAATGATTTCTTGCTAAAATAAATTGAGTGGCATCTTACAGAGCACCTATGAGTCTCAGATGGTCAAAAAGAAATTGTTTTACAACTCTAATTCTTTGTACTTATTCCCCCATCTGCACCCCCAGTTAATTAATGCTTTACCACAAGCCATGCTTCTCTTTCCATTTCTCTGAGGAGTGCATACACTCCTACTGAGAGGAAAATATTTTAAAAAATAGTGCAATTCCTGAATGAGAGAACAGTCTTAAAAAGCATCTCCCTGGGCCTTTAGTCTCTGTTCTGAACATTTTGACATAACCTACACTATGTGGAAAGAAGACACTGGGATTCTTTGGATGCTGTTGTTGTTTCCTGTAAGAGCCATGGAGAACTTGGCACCATGTTCCTGCAGTGTTGATGTCATGGTTCTCAGTTCCACCAAGTTAATTACTTTGGCAGCAATATATCATCTAAGCTCAGGTTCTGCTACCAGGTAATTACCACCTTATAATTAACTATCTCTTCAAAATGGTTTAGTCTCTGGCTTTGCATCATTTGTAATTGAATCCACAATACTGAAATAACTCATTTTCCTTAGGCCTTAGAGTCAGAGAGGCAAAGAACTTGTAGATCCGAAGTTGAAAATAAAATTAAAAATAAATCTCCATGAGCTCATCTTTCCAGCCTTTCTGGATCCTGACTAGTGCTGCTACTTACAACTTTTCATGGAATCTTAGAATGGTTTAAGTTGGAAGAGATCTTAAAGTTCATCTAGTTTTAACCCTGCTGCTATGGACAGGGACATCTTTCACTACCACATTGCTCAGAGACCCAGACAGTCTGCTCTTGAGCACTCCCAGGGATGGCGCACCCACAACTTCTCTGGAAAACCTGTTCCAGTGCCTCACCATCCTCACAGTAAAGATTTCTTTCCTAATATCTAATCTAAACCTACTCCCTTCCAGTCTGAAGCCATTTCCCTTGTTCTGTCACTGCATGCTCCTTTAAAAAAGTCTCTGTCTTTCTTTTAGGCTCCCTTCAGGTATTGGAAGGCTGCAAATAGGTCTCACCAAAGCCTTCTCTTCTCCAGGCTGAACAATCCCAATTCTCTCAGCCTTTCCTTGTAGTAGATGTGCTTTATCCCTCTGATAATCTTGGCGACCTCCTCTGGACTTGGTGCAATAGATTGCTGTCCTTCCTGTGCTGAGACCTTAGAGCTGGATGCAGCATTCCAGGTGGGGTCTTGGCATCTCACCAGAGCAGAGCAGAGCAGAGCAGAGCAGAGCAGAGCAGAGGGGCAGAATCCCCTCCCTTGCCCTACTGGCCACACTGCTTTGGATCCAGCCCAGGACACATTTGGCTTTCTGGGCCACAAGTGTACTTTGTTAGGTCATGTCCAGCCTCTCATCTATCAGCACCCCATGTCTTCTCAGCAGATGTTATCTCGATCTGTTCATCTCCAGCCTATGTTCATATGGGGAGTTGCCCTGATCCACATGCAGCACCTCGCACCTGGTCTTATTAAACCTCGTGAAATTCCCATGGCCCCACTTCTGGAGCTTGTCCAGGTCCCTCTGGATGGCATCCCGTCTTTCAAGTGTGTCAACAGCACTATGCAGCTTGCTGTCATCAGCAAACTTGCTGAGGGTGCACTTGATGCTTTCATCTGTGCTGTTAATGAAAATATTAAATAGCAGTGGTCCCAGTATGAACCCCTAAGGGACACCACTTGTCTGCATCCATGCCATTGCCTGGGTACTTAGTTTTGCCAGGTAATGACTGAATGACTAATATTTGCAAGCAGTTGAATTTCCTGAGGATTAAACTATCCATTAAAGACTGGTAGTCTGTTGAGCTCATTCTTCCTCTTCATCAGTGTATTTAAAACAAGTACATTATTCTGCTGCCTATCAAGAGTACAATCCGATGGTGCCAGATCAGCTTGGCCTGTCTTGAAGAACAGGCATCCACATGGCACAGAAGAAATGTTTCCACTGTGGCTAAAGAAGAGTCTCCTCACCCTCAGGAACTGCTATAAGCTATCTGCATCTCCTATGTCTAAACAAGGTAAAAGAGCCATCAGGACACGTTAAATGCCAAAGCTTCTTAGATCCTGAAACCCTAAATTCCTCCATAATAGGTAAGAAAACAACAAAAAGAAATAAACAAACAAACAAAAAAAACACCCTGTCACAATTTTCTGTTTTTTCTTCTGCACATTGAGGGCTCTATTTTCAGCATGGAATCAGAGTTGTAAATTTTGACTGAAGTGTGGAGACCCACAATAGAACCAAAACAATTGAGAGAAGAGTCATAACAAACATCTCCCCATTCAGGACTTGCCAAGGAAAGGTTAACCTTTTTTCAAGGCACACAACATATTTTTGCAGATCCCTGTCTCAGATTCTGTGCTTTGCCTTGTCATTCTACTCAAGAGTATTGACTAAACTAAGCAGCAAAGCATCTACAAGTGAGGCACTGCAGCACCAAACACTGCAGCATTCAGGTCATATTTAACTTGCTTAGGAAAAGTCTGTTAGGAGGAGTCATAGCTTTCAACTGCTCCAAAAAGTTGTTTTTACTTGCTGGAGTATTGTAGCAGTAGAAGGACTGGCCCTTGCTTGGTTTTCAGCCAATATACAACTACAACAAATCAGACCAGCCAAGCAAAACTGCTACAAATTCATTGTTTTGATGTACAGCATGTGCAGCTGGCCTCAGGCAGTCTGGCAAATCTGGCCTTGTCCAAAAGTCAGTAAGCCTCTAAAGGCTGGTGGCTGGTGCTTAGTTTGGCTCCTGGGAAGGATTTTTCTCAGGGGTGAGGTGGTAGAGAAAAGCGTAAGAAGAAAGAAGGCAGATTCATCTCTATGTGCAGACTGACACTTATGAAGATATCGGAACTAATTGGAGTTTCTATCTGAAAAGGTGTGTAGAATTAACACTCTTGACTAGCCCTACCACTTGAGAATAATCAGGGGTGTGGGATCTTGTCATGTGCTTTTGTTTTATTTCTGCAAACAAGAAGTACATATCTGGGATTCTACTGCTCTTGAAACTGAAACTGTGCTCAAAGTACCATGACCCCCGTATGCTAGGGAGTATCACTTCATGCGACATGTCTAACTTAGAAACAGGAACACTGGGAATAAAAGAATTTTGTATGAATACCATCTTTATCTTCTCTTCATATCTGATGTCCAGGATAGTAACATTTTTAATTAATTAATTAATTAATTTTTTCTTTTAATCATATGCCCTACTTTGGCATGTACTTAGGAAAAACTCATTGAAATGAACAGTAAAATACAATTTCCCTACCTGCCTGTTCTACTCTATTTTAAACTAGGCAGAAAACATCTTTCACACTGCCTGAGCAAAGACTAATACAGATCATATCTAATAGCCATGATAAGAAAAAGGAGATCTTGATTCATTGAAGCAACAATATTTTCAACTATACTGAAGGTTGAAATAGGATTTCAGGCAAAGGACAGAATTTCCTACAGTTGGATGCTTGAAAATTTATCTCTGAATAGTTCTTCCAGCTGCTAGTAGTAAAGGTTGAGTATCTCAGGTTATATAAGCACTCTTTCACCTTTATTCAGTCCTTCTAAATGGAAAAGATTGCTTATCAGTGTGCATGAGTTTTCCTATGTAAAAACCATTAGGCAATAGTTTCAGCAGTTATTAATCACTCGAACTGCAGTGTTTCACTGCTGATTTAAATTAGCTGAGGATATGCTTCATCCTGTTTCTTACTCTATCTATGCATAAATCCCAGTGCACACATATTAGCTATTCCACTGGGCCTATCAAAGTCAGAGACTTCAAATGATGCAGAAAAAAAGTCTTCAAACAGAGAAGGTAACAGTCTGCTGAACTTCTGCAAAGGAGTTTCAGACAGTAGAAGAGTGCATTCAGAGTGAGAAAAAAAAAAACTGGATGCTAAGAATACCAAATTTAACTTTGATCTGCTTCATATCAAAGAGCACACATATTTTAATTAGATCTCAGGCTCAAAAAATATTATTGCGCTGCCAGACAGAATTAGAAACATTTAGTGTTATCTTGGAGGAACTTGGGGATTTCCACACTGGCAGGAGAGCATTAATTACAGTAAGTAGTGCACCATAGCTAACTATATTTTTGAAATATTTGCAATGTGCTTAGCGTTCATGCCTTTCACCAGACTGAGACACAAGAATGAATTTTTATTTACTGACAAAACAAATCATGGCATGACCATTAGCTATGAAGGTTTTCTTCTGCTGCAAAATACAACTGCAGAGTAAACATATATTTATATAAGTAGGTTTTGAAATGCTCAAGTTTAAGTAGTAGAGGAAAAGTTTGTATAGAGATGTCATATCTTTCATGAGATTAGCTGAAACAGCTAATAAAAAGTAAAGCATATGATGAGACTCAACTACTTTCATCACTGTACTGAATCACTGAGTGTCACATACTACTATTAGTCATAAACTTCAGTCTACATGAACTTCATAAATCTATCGGATGAGATTGGAAGGAATGGCCTTACATGCAGTAGACAAATTAGGCACAGTGTAGTGAGGAGCCATTTGGGAAAACCTCTATTCAGCCTTCATACCATATCATACTTCAAATAGTGCTCAAATTCTCTTAAAAAAAATCTTGATGTTTAACGAGAACTTTCTGTTAGGAAGCTGCTTAAAATCTTCTTTATATAATTTTTCAGTTGTTCTATTTATCATAGCCAGCCCATACCAAGATGCTTTGACGCTGCCATGATTGGGTTTTTTTCTGGTTGAATACTTCTCCTTTCTCCTTTGCATGTACACAGTGAGTACATAGAGAATCCCTTTCAGCTTCATTTTGTTGAAGTGAGGAAGCCAAGCTCTTGTAGTTCCCTTTTGTATGTAACACTCCCTCTGTAACCTGATTACCTTAAAATGTCTTCAGGTGAGAACCTGTTCTGAGTTTGTGTTTCTTCAAGTCAGCAGAACAGTATTATCCAGAGAATTTAATAACATTTTCACCATCCTGCCTACAAGAGCATTAATGTCATGTTATTGCAAACAGATCAGATCCCAACCCCCAAAATGCATTTAGTAATTTTGTTCAGAGCAATAACATTTATATAATATAAATTGGAGGGAGTTACCCAGAAGGGGAGCTCATCTGAGTTCAGGAAGGGGGTCTGGCATTGGTCAGTGGGTGGTGAACAATTGCATGGTGCACCATTTTCATTTAAATTAATATTATAATTTACCATTATGACTGTATTTTACTCTATTTTCATTTATTATGCATCTCAACATACAAATTTTACTTTGCTGGTTGTCTGCATTCCACCAGGTTAGAGGTAGAGATAGAGAAAGGGGATGGAATGACAGGTGCACAGTGTTTGATTTCCAGCTGGGCTCAAACCAAAACAGCCCAAAATACAGGTCTGTTTCAAAACTCACTCTGGAAACTCAGAAGAACCTAGTCCCTGCAAGCAGTACGTATATAGAAGCACTCAGTGTGCCAAATGTGAGGAGGTTACTCAGAACACAGAGTTACACAGCAACAGGGGGAGTTAAATCTGTTTGAAAGACTCAGGTGATTTACTAATCACAAGTGAATTCTGGTCAGTAACAGCCTTGAGTACCATATTATTTCATGTTTATAAGATATGTTTTCCTCAGATAATGTTTTTCTTATGGAAAATTGGCTAAGCAATTGATAATGTCATCTTTCTTAAGTTTCTTAAAGTGGAAAAGAATTATTCAAAAGCTGTTTATGAAACTGCATGGAATACCTCTGAAGCTACTCATAATAGCTTTAAAATGTTCTTAGCACGGAGTAGCAAGTACATGAAGCAATTTCTAAATTAATTCCTTCAAAGTAGGTACTTGGTTCCTTCATTTGTCCCTCAAGTTTGAACCCAGTGAAACAGTATCTGAAAGCAGTAGCTGGACAACAAGACCAATTTTATGAAGCAGATATTTAAAATATCAATTCTCATTAGATAGACTATTGCTATTATCTATAGTTCAGACATCTATCAGGTTGTCAAGGCTTGCATTCATTCATAGATCATGCATAAAATTCACAGCAGAATTCACATCTGCTGACTGACAGATAAAATATTAATGTCTACACATTACCCTGTGAATTAATACATAGCATTTTGGGTGATTCAGCAAATCATTAGTAGTAACATCTATTTTTTGCATGCTTTCGTTTTCTGCAAGCTTTCATTTTCTTCTTGAATCTATATTGGGCATACTTCATTTGAAAGAAATTATATGTTTTCTCATTAACAGAATAATTAAGGGCCACAAATATGTTTCTGTTTATGGCAGAGATGATGTTTTGATTATGTATCCCAAAATAGAGTGAAAGCATCTGCCTGGGAGTCTCAGTACTGCTGAAGTAAAAACAACACGTTTTTAGTGGATGACTAAATAGAAGATGCTTAAACTGCAAATCTAAATAACTTAAAAATATACTGAAGCATTACAGAGTTGCCTGATTACCTGTTTCCCAAGTCAAATTGGTAGATTTTAATGAGTCTTAAAGGAGCATTAGTAGATAGTACTCTTTCCAGTAGAAGCACAACACCATGGTCCATCCTATGCAAGGACTGACTTTCCCATTATATCTTGACTGCTGAAAATGCACAAATGTAGCCAATGAGACAGGTGCATTAGTCTCACATCAACATATGAAGACTTAAGAGTGATACAATTTTAAAAGCTTATTCTTCCTTGATAAGATTTTTGTGGTAGGATGCTCTTTAAGACTGGTAATATTAGCCATAACTGAGACAATCTGTCAGCAAACTGATCTATTGTAACATTAAACCAAGTCTGACAGTTGATATTTCAAGCAGACCTATTCATTTCTTTAAAGCCCAGCTCATTCTGCAGTGCAGTTTTTCACAATCTATGTAGCACACGCAAGATTCAAATATTTATATACTTGTGGGACACACACTTTCTGCAAGCTCCTAGATATGCAATGGCAAAGTAGCTGACCTATATGATAATGAGCAATACAACTAGTCACTATATACTGTAGAAGATATAGTTGCCTGCAGATTCAGTCTTTTTTACAAAGTCTGTGTTCAGAAATGTTCTAAATATTCTAAAACTACTGAAGTGATTTTATTCTCGTTTTACTTTGAACAGTTGATCCCCCAAAATTAATGAAAATGCTTTATTTTAGCTTTGGCCTGTTAAAACATCTTTTATGATTAGAACATATTGTCAACATGTGTGGCTGTCAGGAGAACAAACATCTATTTTAAAAAACTCAACTAAACTGGGTAAGATATTTACGCATTAAGACAGCATAAATGTTAGTGCAATTCTGAGAGTGAGCTATGAGTAACTGAAAAAAGATAAAAATATTACAATAGTATAATTATTTCTATTTCTCCAAACTCATGAGAAATAGTATCAGGTCTTTTCACATCAATTGCTAAACACTGAAACATAACAGGCCGCCTAAAGAAATCCATTTCCTCCTTCATAATTTCTTCCCTCCCTGTAACTTCTCCCCTGATTCCAGCAATCAGTGAGGCAAAATTTCCTTTTACCAAAATACTCTGATGGAGCTTGACAAAGAGATCGTTCATCAGGACTGGAAAGCTGCAATTAGCTTGAGTAAAACAACTCATGTTATTGTATTTGTAATACAAAATTACTTAACAATTACTTAACAATTGCCAGTATAAAAAAATACTAGCATAAAAACTACTGGTGCAAAAAAAATTATTTAATATATTGGATTTTTATACATATGAGTTTTATAATGATATTACAAAGAATTTTTTCAATATTTTACAATTAAATGAGACTGCTATGAAGTTTTATGTTACCAGCTTGAAACAAAACTCTATCTTGGACCAAGAAGTATTGGCCTAATCTACACCAGAAAGAAAACAAACCACTGTAAGGATCAGACTTTTTTGTTGGCTAAAAGAAAAGGTTGAAAACTGCAAATGCGGAATTAATACATAAAGTATCTCCTAGTTTAAACAGTGAAATCTCCACAGGTATGTGGACTTCCTGTATAGAACTTTTAAGGTTGGAAAAGACCTCTGAGATCTTCAAGCGCAACCAACAATCTAGCACCAGATAGGAGGACTCTCACCCACCCTTGGAATGTGGTAAAACAACTCAAAAAATGCAGTATTTTGCAAGCTATCAATGGTGGGCTGAGAGGGAATATGATGTGCTACTTTTGGTATTGAATTATGCTAAAACCAATCTGGCTTATCAGCCTCGAATTAACTTCCTGATAGCAAGGCAAAGATGTGGCAGATGAGCTATAAACTGACCTGGAGATACATGACTGGCAGTCATATCACTTCACACTATAAAAGTCGAGTCCATTTTCTTATGGTAGATGCCCCTAACATATTCCTTCTTGGACTGTGTGTATGAAGTTTCCTCCCTTGATATGGGAATACCCCTCAAGGATACTCCTTGATACTGAGTGAAAGAGATCTGTCCCCAAGGATTGGTATGGGTAAGTTGCATCAATGTGTTCTTAATAAATGTTTCTTTTTCAATATAATTGAATTTTCAATATAATTGCTTTGATATAATTTCTTTGATATAGTGCACTATAACATATGCTGCTAGTAGCTTTAGCTTTTATACTGTGCAGTAAGTAGTTCTGTTTCAGACCTTTTTTCTAATCATTTGTCATAATAAATAATTCATTTTATATATATCTATATATCTATAGATATATATCTCTCTCTATATATAATAATTAATAGATATATTAAGATATCTGATTTGACTTCTTTAATCTTATAGGGGAAAGTTGCTTAAACTGTTGACAGTCTGAAGCTAAGATTGGATCCAGCTGCCCCCAGGCTCCTCTCTGGCAAGGAGTTTAGAACACAAGGGGTCCTTTCTGCACCTCATTACTCTATAGCAGGGCTTCTCTGATAAACTTTGCCCAAAGGTCCCACCATCACCAGCAGCACACCACCACATCTACCACTAATCGTGTCCTCAAGTGCCATATCCACATGCTTTTAGGAACAGTTCCAGGGATAGTGACTCCACCACTTCCCTGGGCAATATGTTGCAATGCCTGATAACCCTTTTTGTGAAGAAATTTTCCCTAATATCTATCTAAACCTCCCCTGGTGCAACTGGAGGCAATTTTCTCTCCTTCTATCCATAAGGAGCATATGCACTTTTCTTTTGCCTACGAATGCCACAGGTGTAGGACCAAAGTAGGGTTTTTCACTCACCATGAGAAAACCCAGCACAGTGATTCCTCAAAACAATAAATAATTGCTGGTATCATGTTTTTAATCCAGACGCACAAGTCTGCAGTAACTCAAATGAGAAATCCAAATTGAAATCCAAAATAGTGTCAGTCACTGCTGATTTATTTCAATGAGGATGAGAAGTTGAAAAAATAGCCCTGAAGGCAACATTTGGAATGTGCTCTTCTGTGGCCTGAAGCCAAAAAATTCTTGTCACAAATATTTGTGAAATAAATTAAAAATTTAAAATAGAAATGAATGCTGTTTATGAAACTGATTAAAGAAAGGGTTACTGTAAAGTTGGTTTCGGTGACAGAAACTCCATTTATCTAACAGTGCAACACAGCTTTTCATGAGGTGTGAGGAAATTTCATATGACCTTTTTCAAAAATGATTAAAAACTGCTGGCTTCAATTTGTGTCATATGCAAAATTAAAACTGTGATGTGACTTCAACCTGTGAGACAAAAAAGAGCAACTATAAGAACATAGGATGACATTCCAGTGATTTTTAATGGCTTGAATACTGGAGACAAACGCAGTGCTCTACCAATTGGGATTTGAGTAAAGTAAGCGGTAAACCATGCTAGTGCTCTCTTCTCTTCAAAATAGAAGTCGACAAAACCTGCCAAAAGTTTAGGATTCTTAAACCTCTTCATGACTAATAATAATACAAAAATTTTAATTAGATTTCTGTCACTTATATTACATACTTTGTTTCTTGGCCTCGTACCTCCTTTGTGTTTCTCAGGCTGGGGCCTTTATTCTTGTTTTCTCCCTGTAAAAAAAGAGAAAGTTACTTACCACTCACTTGCCTCCCAGAACTCCAGATGTAAGGAGAAAGTGGCAGCCAGGATTAGGCTCCTGACAAAGCTCTGGGAGATCTGACATGAAAGCTTGAGGCTAATTTCCAAACAATTCTTTGGTTTGGGTCAGAGCACATTGCAGTTCCCCCCCCCCGGTGCCTGAAAACTGGATTTACAGTTTTCACTCTGAATGATGCACCAACATGCTTTCCCTGCTGCAAGGCAGCAAAAGGGAAGGCAGACAAAATAAAAGCTGTGTTTTGCAACAGTCCCCCCAGTTTTATTCAGCATAGAATATTGTAATGGTAACAAATCTGGGGTTCTGAAAAACAACAGTTCCTTAAAGTACTGCAAACCCTCAAGATTTCATCAAGTGTCACATTATTTAGGGGTGAAAAGGGTTGAGTTAAACCATTCAAAAACAAAACAAGAAATATATAATTCTTATACTTATGGAGAAAAGTTTAAAAATATGATCTCTGATGGCTCAAGAACATAAGGCAAAGAAAATCTACCCTTTGAAGTTCATGGTATTTATAAAGACCTGACTCACGATTTTTGTATGCTTGAAGTTGACAGTAATTTATTTAGTCCATCATAAGTATGAGAAATGGTAGAATAAATAGAATACAGTTGTTTCACTGTTATCACATACACTTTTAAAGCTGTAATAAGTGACAGACAGTCTTGCATTCTGTCTTTACATATCTTTTATCATATCATTTTTTTCATTCAGCAAAAAACCTTTAATCAAGTCCCCATCTGTAGAAGTAAGGGTTCACAGATGTGTGTGTTTCACAATCTGTATACCAACTAAAAGTGTTGTGAGCTCACAAAGTGCTGTGACACCATCATGGCTTTGGACAAGGCTGGGTAGAGTCTGTGCCTCTTATTAAATCAGGCTCTTTTTTGTTGGCTGTCCCCATCTCATGGAAAAAGAAGAAACCTCCATGTCCTCAGGAGACCACACCCCAGGGCACAGGATGCCTGATATCCCTGGGTCTTGTCTTTTTCTTCTGCTCTTCTAGGAATAGGTTGTCCTACCCAGCATATTACCAGTCCACCCTGCAGCATTTTTCTGGGGAATAGATTGCTACCAAAGGTGGGCGGCAGACGGGAATGTGAGGTCGGCTTTGGTTTGAACTTTTCTTTCATGAAAACTCCAGAAATTGTACAATCATTCTAACTCAAGACATAAGGGCAGTGTGTTGTAGATGATACAGAGTGGAGGGAAGCAGTTAACACCAAACTGGGCAATGCATTTAGGGCTGCTTTGCTGTCTATCTGTAAATAGTCCTTTTACTTGCATTGTCTCCAGTCTTAGTCAAATTTCTGCAGCTATTTGAGCTCTTTTATGGCTTTTCCTAAGGAAATTAGCAGTACCCACTCTCAAAAAATGCACATTTACTGACCATGGGGTTTCATAGGGGTGTTATCATGTTTTTCAGCTGATTTTATTTCTATCCATTAGGCAAAGTATTAGTCGCGGTTATTCCCCTGCCCAAATGGTCTTTATGCTTCTGGGGGAAGAGGGAAGTTACAATTCCACTCCTTATGGGAAATTCAACGTTTGTTTATTTGTTTGTTTGTTTGTTTATCATATTCTAACATGGCCACAAAACACATGAAAGCTGCAGAAATAAAAGCAGTATTAAAAGCATGCAGTTTAAAAACAGTTCAAAGTCTATCTAGATAACCTCACAAACATTTTTAATGGATGGGATTGTGATATCAAAGGATAGGGCTATGCTCAAGCATGAATCTGAAAAGGCCATGCCTATTTGTACAACTAGAAGTAACAAGCGTAATTCCCTGAATTATGTCCACATCCATACAAAATTTAAAAACCTGAGGCAGATATTTCTTATTTAGCTGGGATCTTTGTGCAAACAACTTAGCCATGCAAACGGCTGGAAAAAATGCTTCTAATTCGTTGCTCAAAATACTGAAATGTGTCTCAGACTCTAAAAAAAGCCATTAGGTTAATTCAGAAAAATGCCCTAATTTTCATGCATACAGAACCATATGGTTTGAAATTCGGGAGAATGCAGGGGGATTTTTGAAGATATAGGAAAAAAAAAAACCAGGAACTGCAATATCGGGATTTTTTTTCCACATAAAATGAAACTTTTAGCAACTAGTAACGTCTAAAATCAGCTCATAATCAAGGCACTCTTGAGCCATAACTATAATCTGCCACAAGTGCATCTCTATGAGCACTTCAACTCATACCATCAATACTGCCCCATACAAATTGAATTTCCCAGTTGTTCCTGTCTACAATATTTTGGTTCACATTGCAGAGCAGACAAATTACAAAGAAGTAGATTCTTTCCAGATGAAACGAAACTGGAGGGTGCACTCCAGGAGCAAACTAGATGCTCTCCAACCATAAAAGGGCATTCACTTCACAGGAAAAGAGCTAGACTGAACTAGGCCTATCTGTAAAACAAAATTCTGGGTTATGAGAACAGAATTCTTCTGAAAATTTATGCTCATTGAGTTGTACCATCTATTAATATGAAAATAAGCCTCTGAACTACAGAGTCACTATATGACTTGAGGACGGTCCTCTAGACTCATTCCTGACTGGAGAACTCTCCAGTACTAAAATCGGACATGATTATTGTGAGATGGAACAAGTATCTTCTGTGTTTGAAGAACTGGCTACATTAACTAAATTATAGATAATAAATAGTTGTTAAGGGAAAAAAATCTTTTAAAATTCTAACAAAAAGAAGCAACATTTAATACCCCTTTCTGAGTAGGAAAATAGGATTCCCATGAATATTATGTTATCTGGACAGAGATGTAATAAACACACTTTCTTCTGTAGCAGAAATGAAGGTGAGAATAGGAACATTTGTCCTGTCAAATTCATTTACTAACAAAGTACAAACTGGGGGGACTAAGAAAACCACAGCCTTCTTTTTTTATAAGACCTGTAAATATCTTTTTTTGTTGTCATGTGCGTTGTGCTTTTGAGTCTCTGGGTAGTATTTGCTTCATATTGTCAGCTTTCCTATGTTAAACTCTTTACTCAATCTTTTTTTTTTTTTTAATGACAGGGGATATCATGTAATTAACCAGTCCTAGAAGCTGTAATTTTACAAAATGGAAGCGAAAGTACAAATTCAAGTACTGTTAGTGAGTCTACAGTACCAAAGAGTAGTCACATGCAGTGGCAATCTCTAAAACATGAACTGGGTGTGTTGACTCTTAGAAAACTATATAACACCCACTCATTTCATTCTAAAATGAAATTAGAACCTTATATGAGGTGTTTGTTATCAGGACATATTCTAAAAAAGGAACAGACTCACAGATATCATAAAACAGAATACTGTCAACTGAACAGTACTTCAGAGAATGTGTGCATAATTTTAGTAATGGTATGCAAAAGCAAATATTTAGCAAATGGTTTCTTTGATGGCTCACTCACAGCTTGAAAATATGTAGCCTAAATCTGCATCTGACATTTCTATGCACAGCAGTAGGAATTCTAAAGGCTGTGTCATTTTCAACTTTTTGCAAAGACCAAGCACCAACTTCAAAAGCAAGAGCCAGCCAAATTTAAGTGTAATAGTCCTTATCATTGGTTTTATTTTAAGTTACTTGGTTCCAGAAATTGGCACTTGATCTAATGCAAATTACAAGATCACAATATTCCCATGAACCAGTAAAACTCATCCTTCTTACACTCTGTTCAACAAATTCAAGGGAACCCTGGAAATCAAATATTCCTAGTGAATACAAACAAATATTTGTTCCATAAGCAGGAAATATAACCTGAATAAGGGAGCATTACTGCAGGGTATTCCAGCCACAAGTTCCACACCAACACAGTACCACTCCAGGATTACAACTATATCCTGAGTTGAGAGAGATTGGTCTTACAACTAAGCAAGAAATAAGTGAACAAAAGATTGAAAAAACCAGCAAAATAAAACCCTTTGAGAATAGGACTGTATAAATAGAACTTTTGAGAGATCAATCACAAAAACAGTGCAAAGAGTGACTCTTCTGAAGAAAAAGTTTTACTTTGGTTCAGACATGTTAGAGCTATCAAAGTTTCAAAACTGGTATTTCAGACGTGTTTCTTAAATTCTTTGAAATGCATCATCTGCACCTAAAAAGGAAAAGATTTCTTTTAGATAATATGAGAAAGAAATTTCTTGTGGCCTTGGATGTCAACCTATTCTTGATATAACAGAGGTTTGCATTCTTAAAAAGACCATATGGGATATTTTTGGTAGCATAACAAAACAAAACAAAAAAAAATCTGGTAAACATATTGAGTAATTCAACAGTCAGGCAGTTATTGAAAGAAAACAACCAGACTTAAAAGATTAACTTTTCCAACAAACTTATTTCTTGTTAAAGCTGGAATAAATTTAAAATCTCTTAAAATGACTGCTTAAGCACCCCAGGATAATACAAGTGTGATGAGGCAACCTCTAGTGTTCTGCTGTTTGAATAGGTAAGAAAACAAACTGCACATCCCAGAGATAATTCATGCAAATATTCTGTGTGTCTATTTCAGCTAAATTATTTTGTTACACTTTTCACTATGTATAGATTTCATCTTAGTTTTCTGACTCCTACTCAAGCATTTTCTACAGGCTTCCAATATGGCCTTCCAGTTTTTAAACTTCATGTTCTTTTAAAACTTTATGGCTCCATGTAGAACATTTTCAATTTGCTGCCTGTGTAGTCTGCAAATAATTTCTTATTGTTTATTTTAATTGATATTTAAAAATAATCAGTGATTTAAAAAGTTGTGAGCTCAACATGTTTCATACTCTAGCAACTGGGTTAATGAACTTCAGAGAGTTGCACCCGTCTCTTTAGGCCCCTGCTGCCAGACCAAGTGCGTTCTGTTCTCTCCTGCCCAGGAGCACTGAGCACTTATCAAAGCCACTCTTTGAAGTGGCTTGTTTTGTTCTCTAAGTTTAAAATAAACACAAACTTCAGTAAAACAATTGGCTTGGAACAGGTCTTGTGTATTTTTAAAATACCGTGTGTTGATAAATTCCAAAATGAAACTGTTGCTAAGGGTCTTGGTCAAGTAGTGTTAAGAGGCACATAAACCAGACAATTTGGTAAATCATGTTCAGCTGTAAAAGGAAAATTGTCATATGTGAATGATGAAGTGGTACTACCAGAAATATTATAACACTTTACTTTCAAGCAGAGTAAATTACTGACTTTGAAAATGGCAAGATGAATGGTCTTTTAACATTTCGAAGGAGTAGCGATGAGTGATGTAAAATTAGAGTTGATGCAATATCAAACATTAAAATTACTAGAAAATTAGCTTAAATTATCATTAAAGAAGTAGATTAAAATATATGACTTGCAAAGTGACTAAATAATATTAAAATGCAGAAAAGTATAGATATGCAAATCTTCAGTTACGAGGATTAGAGCTTGTTACCAGTATTGCTATGAACCCTTTCTAGTCTATCAGAAAGACCAATGTAATAACTATGTTTTCTATATAAAAGTGCTTCTCAAATTGAATTTCTGATTAGAAAGACATGTATGCAAAGGCCAAGAAATGTTTCTGCGATGTTGAAAGCTCAAGATTATTGTGCTTCTCTAAAATGGAAAAAGTAGATGGATCTGGGCTTCATAATGTAGGCAAGTGTCCCTAGCCACAGGTGGTGACAATTATCTGGATATATATTCAAATATATATATTTCAGCTCTTTCCACAAAGAGCTGAACAGCAACAAATTCCTGTCTCTAAACACAGTTTTTAAAATTCCATCCTGTGATGTAGGAGATCCTGTTCCAAATCATATGGAGTTAACCTACCTTCACCACCTTTTTCATCTAAAACCAGCATGCCTCAATCATTTTGATTTCCTTATTTAATGAGCTTAACTTCATAAGAAACTTCTTAGGTAGAACAGAAAATTGATAAAAGATGTAAAGGACAGCCTCAGGTATTTGAGCCTTACTATAATGCATTTTGCTGAGATATTCCCCAAGATAAACTGTGAAACACTTGTTTAAAAAGAGTCAGATTCACAAAAGGATAACAGCAGTCTTTGTAAGAATTTAAGGGTCAGGGGAAGCCTGCATGCCTTTTGGAATCCTGACACTTGTTCAAGTACATTAGCAGCATAGCATCAAAGAGCCATGAATGACAGTACTGTCATCTTTAACATTTCAAAGCATATATTTCAGAGATTTCTGCAATTATTCACAAATGTCAGATGACAGGATTTCTCAAATGCTTTTTTCCATAATTAGCTATTTTCCTCCACCATTAGGGAGGAAGAATCAACTAGGTAATTAAAAAAAACTATATAGCCCTTGGTCCTTTCACATGGATACTTATCAACTATTCCATGCACATCATTTCTCTGAAACCTGTTTCAGGGGGCTTCGACGTCCTGGACATCACTGTGCTTCAGTTAACAAAGCAGGAATACTTGGAAGTGCATTCAGTTTGTGAATTCTGGAATGTTACATATTGTGACCAGATGTCAACCACAAAGGTACAAATGGTCTAACAGGTTTTGTAAATAAATTAGAGGGGTATTCTCTGTTTCAGGCACTGCTCTATTCACTTAACCTAGTATCATATTTATCACTTGAATGTTTCTTTTATTTCATGCTCTAAACAGTAGATAATGAAAACATTTAACCTACCAGAACTGAAAAAAATATGTGATAGAGAGAGAAATATTAAATTTTAAATTTCACAACTTATCCATCATTTCTAGGCAGTTTCCTCTCCTAACACTTAAAAACTTTTACTGGAAGAGTCTTTTGACTGAATATAGGCTTCAGTTTGCAGGGTTGTGTTTGTAAACTGGCCACTGGAGAAAGGCACTGGCAGGGTAAAAAGTTTGAAGAGAAAACACAGTGTTCTAGTGCGAAGCCCTGGGCTTAATCAAAAATATATTTAGAGCTTTGTTGGAAGCTATTTCAACCAAATATTTTTTGGAGTTTGTACAACAGGGATTCAGTTGTTCCAAAACAAATTGAGAGAGGTATTTCTTCATGTTCAACACTCCCCATATAAACACTGGATGCAGTCAATATTTAACAGGAGCAATACACTTAACACTTGCCAATGTCTCCGTATGCCAGGTTAGGCCTTCAGAAAGGCCCACTTTTAGATATTAGGTCATCTGTGGAACGATGGAGGTGGAGCAATCTTAACTTGGAGCAATCTTAACTTGGAGCATTTAATTTTCAAATTCATCTACCTGGGTCATGGCTTGGAAGACATAATGTGCTACTGCAAATTTTCTGCTTCAATTCTTCACTTTCAGTTCTAGTGAGATTCCTTACTGCAACCATTTTCAAAAGAAGCTGAGCAGGGGATGGTACCACAGAAACTTACCTGCTCGTCAATCTTGTCAGCTGATGGCAGTACCAAAGCAACACAGTTCACATCTTCAATACTAATCAGCCTGTTTCCTGAGCCAAAGTAATGTGGCAGTTGAAAAGAAAATGTTGAGCTTAGGTGTTGTATTGCTTTCATTGTGATCATTTAAGATTACAAAACAAATTTTATATGGAGAGAGAGCATTTTTCATGTATTAGCTGTTCTGCCCTCTGGTCTTTGGGCCTTTATGATTGCATATCTTCAATATTTCTCTGTAATCATGAGCGAAACAGAGTTTGTTTCTTGTTTCTAAAGAAAGCTGAAATTCTCAAATAATCAATATCTAAGGAAAAACATGACATTTAAGTTTAACAATAAATAATTGATTTGTAAGGGTTTTAAGGTGTTTTGTTTTGTTTTGATTTTTTGTCTTGGTGTACTTGTTTATATTTTGCTCCTCTTAATTTCTTCACCTACAAAACTCATGCACCATCTTGAAGTTTCCACTTTCATTCCATCATTTGATCATACCTACAGCAAGGACCAAGCTTGAAATTAGAGCTGAGTTTGTTTTCCTGATTCAGTCCCTTGGAGATGACCAGGTGAATATGTATTAAATTCTTCACCACTCTTCACTTTACTGCTGTTGGGGTTTTGGCAGCTTTTTACATGAAAATAAGTTTGTGTACTTCAAAGAATGCACAACATTCTGGGTCAATATATCTTCCTTCTCTTGGACTTGGAAGTCAATGAAAAAAAATATTTTCTAGTCTAAACAGTAGAATTCAACTATTAACCACCAATGGCTGGATATTTCCAGCATGATTTTCTAAGTTTCCAATGAAACTTTTTAAAAATATTATTTTTAAAAATTTCAAAAGATAAATTCTCATCTCTAAATTAACTGTCAAGCATGACTAGGATTGCAGTTTTGCAGGAGAAAAGTGCTACTTAAAGTAGCACAGTTCTATAAATGACACTAAATTACTGAGGAGACAATCAAACAAGACACCCTCGGGCCAAAAGTGTACAAAAATGAAGATAAAATATTACCAAAAAATAAGGTTTAACACCTCTTGGGTTTGAGGGAGCTGGTATTGTTTGACCTGGAGGAAAGAAGGTTGAGGGTGGACCTTATTGCTTCCTACAACTACCTGAAAGGATGTTTTATCAAGGTGGGGGTCAGTCTCTTCTCCCAGGTAGCAAGCATTAGGCCTCAAGCTGCACCAGTGGAGGTTTAGATTAGATATTAGGAAAAAATTCTTCACTGAAATGAAGTGGAAAGTGGTGGGATCACCGTCCCTGGAAGTGTTCAAAAATGTGCAAATGTGGTGCTTAAGAACATGATTTAGTGGTGGATGTATCAGTTTTAGGTTAATGATTGTACTCAAGGATATTAGAGATTTTTTCCAACCTTAATGAGTCCATGATTCTATAGTCTTTCCAAATGCAAAGTGAGATCTAGGAAAATAATGAAAAAGGAGCAAATTAATTAGCTAATATGGCATAAGTATTATCAGGGTAGAAATGGTAGGAGTATTACCAGGTATAAAATACTGAAGTAGTTTAGAATTTATTTTTTTTAAATTTTTTCTTGTCAAAAGAAAGGGCATTTTCTGAATGAGTGTGCAATATTTTTTCCTAACTAAATTTTCATAACTGAACAAAATTTCACCTGTTGCAAGGAAACCATTTCAAACTATTACATTACGTTGGATTTATAGAATACTTTTGGTACCCTCTCTCAAGTAGTCACCATCTCCAGGAATTTATTTCCTCCTGTATGAAATACAAAGCTAAAGTATATAGTAACATATACATCCAATGTATACAGGTGTATGAAACCTACTATTATGAAGGGATTTCTATCACTCTGTGATGTACAGTTTTTGACAACTTCAGCCCTGAAAATCAGGGTTCAACCCCTCCATGGACTCTTGAACTGATTGTTCAAATTTTAATCAGAGGCAAAGTAACGTTTCACAGATCTTCTAAGTCTCTGACAAGCCAAGGGATATGCAGAGGACATCTAAATCAATATTTACCAATCACCTTTCCCTGTTCCATAAAACAAGCATATTGCTATGTATCTGGGAAATTTTCTCTGTCAAAAAGGCTTTCCCAATTCTGCCTTGGCCCTGTCAAGAGTATTCTCCTTTCCTTTTCCAATTCCATTTGTTCTTTTTACTGCTGTCAGGCTTTCCTGACTCTTCATGTTCCTCTGCAAAATGCAGCTGCTTCCTTCTCTCCCTCACACCAGTAAAATTTGATGGCCTCTAATTTTATCAGCCAGCTACTTTACTAAAATTAATGTGAAGAATGTGAGCAAACTTTGACAAAAGTGTAATCTGAAATGACATCACCCATATGACAGGAATTTTGATATGAGCTGAAGTACTATAAACATAATGCTGATTCTGTGCTCCTGTTCTATCTTGATTTCTCATTACCTTTACCACATAAGATTTCATGGAATTACTTGACTCTGTAGGAAAATTTTCATATTTGAATGATGTCTCCAAAGACAAGAATCTAGGTAGATGTCTAAATATCATTGAATTTGTGGTTGTGTAGGGCTTCATGAAAAATTAATTTTTTTAAACCTTTGCATGAATAGAGAACTGAAGATCTTCTAAATGTTTTGTAAATACATAGGTATTTCATATTGCCTTTACAGGTAGACAATGTTACAGGTACTTGTATCAGAACTGGCTGAAATGGTGCTAACTGATGGATTCGGTGGGACTTGTACCAAATTGTTTTGAAGAACTTAAATTCAAATTTACATTTTTAGGGCTATTTTGACTACTTTTCCAGACATCTGCTGCATTGCATGATTTTTTCACATTACCTAAAGCAGACTGAAATGTCAGCTTCAGTAATAAGACGTGCAGTTTGTTGAGAAACTGCAAAGTTTGCTTTGGCTCAATTTCTGACTGAGCAGGTTCTTCAACTGCTGAAGACACTCTCCAGTCTGCCATGCAGTTGTGTCTCCTCTAACATCTCATGCTGTTTTGCACAGCCTGTATATCTTGCCACTGCCTCTTTTCCTAAATTATATATGAAAATTATTATACCTGAAACCCTGAATAATTTTTTGCAGTCATAAATGTGCATTTAACAAAAGCAACAGGTCCCCTTCATTTCAGATTCTTTCTAATCTTTGTGTTCTGATTAACGGCCCGTTCTAATCCATTCATCTCTACCAGGTGGAAGTGGAATGAAGCTCCTTGTATTTTACTAGACAGTTAGCACCTAATGGTATAGACTGAAATTTTATTTTTGAAATGGCTGTTAATTGCCAATTGCAAAACTACAAGTATTCATTGACACCATTTTTAGAGGGTTCTTCTTGGGAAAGCTGATTTAACCCCAAAAGTATAGCAACACATAGGAAGATTTGCAACAAGGAATTGGTTAAACATTTGGTGTTTTGTGAATAGAAAGCAACTATCTTTAGACATTTCAAAAAATCGTTGTGCTCTTTATTGTAGTGCACATCTAGTGCATACTTATTCTAGTACACATTAAGTATCGGCTTTTTCCTGCAGTTCCTCACCACATTTTATTGGAATGTTTTGTTGGCTTTGTTATTTTTCCAAAATCTCCTTTGAACCTAGTTTTTAGTAATTGTTTTAGTCAAAAATAGGAGTGAAAGAAAGTTTACTTCAGATTTCAGTGCAGACCCAATTTTAAGTAGAAGAGTAGGCGCTTTCTTTTTTCAAAGTCTGATACGGTCTACTGTGGAGACATTTAAATTATATGGATCTTACCCACAGAAGCAGATAGAAAAGCAAATAAAATTTTGCAAATTTAAATTCAGGAGGGTTTTTTTTGTAAAAAAACCTTGAAGAATATCTCATAATATTGTAGTTTGGAAGAGAATATCTTACAATACTGTGTCTTAGATAAGTAATCTAAGTACTAGGTCCCTGTGAAGCTGGGATTTTAGCCTATAAATTTAGAGCTTAATTACTCCTTTTAGTTGTTCTATATAGCAAGATGGTGAGTTTGGTTTTCATTCAGGCTAGCTTTAGAGGGAAAATTAGTTATTACTAAATATTACATCAAAAATATTTGAGAGACGGGAAGTGTATTCATCAAACAATTATTGAAATGGAATATCAACATAGCAACATATAAAATATCTGATCTTTCTGCAAGCTCAAATGTGCTTCTTATAATCCATGAAAGACCTGTTAAATTTTAAAATGTGCTACTCATATTAATACACTTATTAAAAATTACTTTGCCTCTTGGCTTTGAAATTCAAAGAATTATAGCATTTTTTGAGGTACTGTTGCTTGTTGATTACATTTTTACAGTGATATTTAGGTCTATACTATCCTTAAACAACATCAGCTCAAAAGTAAAGACCAAAGCAGACATCACAGTAAGCCTTAATATTGAAAGTATGCATCAAGAAAGAAACCCATAAAAACTAAAACCACCACCACCACCACCAAACCAACACAATGGGTCATAATGCCACCAAATATGAGGGATCAATTATCTCTCAGTGGCTGTATTTTTCAGAACAGCAATATTCTGAGTGGTGTTTCTGGCTGTAGTTCCAGAAAAAAATTGTAAACCATATGGACAAACACCATGTCACTTGGAATGTTCCTTGCTCTTCTTGTTCTACTCTCAAGCAATACTTTAAAGACAGCAAGGCCTGCTCAATATCTCACTGTCAGTACTTTCCAGTATTGCACTCACACTGGTATTTAAGAGCAAGCCGTGCATTATTGCAGCCTAACCAGCTAAGTTTAATGTCTCAGAGAAATTTAAAGACCAGATAGATGAAGAGTTTTCCTAAAGTGCATTTAGACCAGTGATTACAAGCAGCAAACCAAATAATCCATGCAGTGAAATGTGGTCATGGAGCAGACTAGGCAAGAATATAATCTCACTTTTGGTCAATGGGCTTATCTGTATTTATCAATGTGTCATGAATCTGGAGTACAGTTGTCTCCATGCGACAACATGCTTTTATTTCTGCTTAGGCTGACATATACAAGCTTAACCTCAGAACTTCAGCTGACATTTCACAATCAGGATAGGGATCATCTAAAGATAATTTTGTTCTTCAGCCTTGTTCCTGATTATTATGGTATGAATTTTCTGCATAAGCACAACATAGTTGCCCCCCAATAAAGCTCCAGTGTCTTAAGATGTATATATTTACTTCTTTGTTCAAATTTAAAAATTCTATCTCCAAAAAAAAATTTTTATTATTTTATCAGCACTGGATTATTTAACATATCAGACCTTACAAGTAGAGGATATCCTGATTTGAACATACAGTAAATTTATGGTGTTGTGAATTTCCTTCCTGGAAACAGTCGCTCATATTTCTCTGGCTGCATAACCTCCCTGAAAAGTCAGGGAGCTCTCACTACTTTTGTTGCATTCAGTTAACATTTGCTACACTGAGGACTATAAACTTTTAAATGTAAGCTGATTGTCTGCTTAAACTAAGCTAAGTACATGTATACATTTTTAAATAATGTCAAGTTTAAATAAATGAGAGATGAAGATATAAATCAGTGGAATGCAACAAACTTAATCCTATAATATTTCATACACCATGTATTGACAAATTTTAAAAAAATAAGAGAAAGGAAGTTTTATTTTCTCATATGATCCTTTAAAACCATATCCTTTGAAACCTGTAAAAATTTCCAATTGCAGCATAGTAAGAACATCAAGGATTTTTATCTAGAAGAATATATCCAGAGATGAAGATGCAGGATATAGAATGCCTTATCAGGGGAACATTCCAGCTGTAGCGGGAACACCACTAGGTAAACAAGAATCTTTTTCAAAAGTATGGGATTCAGATAGAAGCAGTCTTCTGATTGTATTAACCTGACCTATCTATTCACGGATCAAATTGTCAGTTAGAAATTTCCCCATTCCATCAAGCAATGTTCAGGAGCTGATGTGTAACCTTAGCAGATAAGGAAACAGTGATTACTTGGGTTAGTATCTTGCTACAATACATGTTAAGTTGAGGTTACCTAAAATTCATGCAAATAACTGCATTAACTCAAATCAGGATGCCTGATTAAACTCTACCAGAGGTATACTGGAGAGTTTTCAGGGGCAGAAATATCACTTATTTCAGTTTTCTGTTTAGTACAAGGTATATTTTCTAGCTGAGGCTTTCATATTTTGGACAAATATAAATTAATAGCACTAGAAGAAGACCAGGATAAGAAATAAATCAAAGTAACTGTGTTACCTCCTCTTTAATTTCCTTCTTTATTATATGGAGAGCTTTTCTTATCTTTTTCACTTCTGCTTTAGCAGAAATTCCAAGATCATCTTTGGTGGAAACTTGTGAAAGATGGAATATGTTTCATTTGCCCTCACCTACTACAGCTACTAGATAAGCCACCTTGTCAGATGTCATAAAGTCAATAAATCTTAAAATACCACTATGGGCATTATTAGAACAATAAGCACCTCAGCCACAAATATGCTACATTATGCCATGAAAATAGAAGCCAAGGAACTCACAAAGGAAAGAAAAGATGGTTCTACTTTAACAATAGTAGTGCAACCACTGCAGAAATAGTTCACTCTTTCCATGTCTGTATGTGTATACATTTTATATACCTTTAGATAAAAAGCATATTTAAATTCTTCATCAAACACAGATGTTTAGTGATGAATATGAGCAGAACAGGAAGCAGAGAAGTGATGTAATAGGCCTTATTTTAGAAAACAGAATCTTGTATACATTTTGTGTGGCAGTTGTCAATATAGAAACGAGACCTAGGGGCTTGAGGACTTCCTGGTGGATTGGTCCATCGGGGAGTCGCCCCCCTGCTATAAAAACATCCATGGTTTAGCCTGGTTGTAGTCACACCCCAGTTAACACCCAAAGTTGACACCCCTTGTTCCTATTGAATATGTTATTTGTCTATCACAAAGGTGATTGACAGGTTGTTCTGGAAAGTTCTCTGTACCCCTGTTTATGATTTGTTGTTATCCCCAAACCACTCCCCTGTTTCTATATTATTTGCTGCTGTTGAAAGCTCCCGCCTTAATCCCACCCCAGCCTTTACCCTGATTGGTTGTTTATTGTACTACATAAGTTGCTGTCGAGAGCTAGTCGGGGCTCCTTTGACTTTGGGGTTCCAGGGAATAAACCTCTCTGTTGCCTGAAGCTTAGAGTCGCTCCTGCCTTTGTGATTCCTCCTGAACCAAACCCAAGACGACCCTCCACGCCTTCCTCCCTGTGTGGAATCCTCGGGTTTCCCTCGGCTCTCATCCTAACGGACAGGGGGTTGAGGTAGCACAGTGGTGAGGAAGGCAACCACCGAGCAGAGGCACCGTGCCTGGGATCGGAGGACGAGTAGGTATTACACCGAAAAATATTATAAAACTTTACAGTTGGCGCCCAACGTGAGTGGTTCCTGGAGGAATCACGAAAGACAGCTCGCTACCAGCAGCGAAGACGCCGTTGCGGGCCACTCCCTGCGAAACCGCCTTTCGTTTAAGAAAGCAGCTTCTGCAGGTCGAGCTGCGACCCCCGGCTCTGGGAGCGGGAAAGCAGCTCACTCCACAAAGGCCCCCCCATTTCTTTGGATTTCTTTTGGTGGTTTGCCCTCGACAAGAGAGGGGACCCTCGAGAAGAGAGGGGAATTTGAAGAAGCCGGCGAAAAAGAATTCGGAGAAGAATTCGCAGAGCAAGTGAGTGCTTGGACTTTGTTCCGCCGCGTTTTTTTTTTTTTTAAGTTTAAGGTGGGGGAGTTTTCTTCTATAGTAAGGATGGGCAACCACCTTGCTAAGAGGGAAAAGGAGCTTTCATTTATTTATTACGGTTTAAAAGTTCAGTTAGTTACTTCAGGGGAAAAATTTGACAAAAAGTTATTACGGAAATTTGTAAAGTGGGTAATCGAAAATGTTTCTTTTGAAGCACCAAAAGAGGTTTTTACTTTAGAATTTTGGGATCGTGTAGGATTTAAACTAAACGAATGTGACAGCGAGGGGCGATTTGCAGTTCAGAAATTTTTCGGGTTACAAATCGCGATTTATCGAGTTTTATCTAACAACGGGGAGAAGAGTTCTGGTTTAGATAAAGCTGTTCCCCCTTCTCCGAAAAGTGAACCTAATGCCACTAACCCGATCCCTCTTCCCTCCGGTGTGGAAAACGGCAGGATACCCCTCATTAGCGAGCAGCGTGAGGGAGAAATCCGGAGCCACAGAAGCTCCGATTCTGTTCGTGATCCCACCGACCCCTTCTGTCCTGGGACGGATCCACCCAAGACAGATCCCACCCCAGCCCTTATTCCTTTCCCTCCGTCCCCAGTTGCACCGGTTGTGCGTCCCTCCCCACGTTATAATAGTTTAATAGAATTTAAACCCGCGCCATCGGGGAACGGCGGTGGGGGAATTCTTACTGCGCCATCGGGAGATGGCGGCAGGGGAATTCTTACTGCGCCATCGGGAGATGGCGGCGGGGGAATTCTTACTGCGCCATCGGGAGATGGCGGCGGGGGAATTCTTACTGCGCCATCGGGAAATGGCGGCGGGGGAATTCCTACTGCGCCATCGGGAAATGGCGGCGGGGGAATTCTTACTGCGCCATCGGGAGATGGCGGCAGGGGAATTTTCACTGCGCCACGGTATACCATTGAATTAGTTTTGCCGCAATGCGGAATTCAGGGCGCATGCGCGGGAGATCGCGGCGGGAACCCCCTAACCCCCTTCCCTAGCTCTACCCCCTTGGCATCAATTGGTCACGCGTCGGTCCCACCCTCTGCGGCCGGCGATGTCAATCCTACGGGTCCCCTCCCTCCTTCCCAGCTCCACCCCCCAACACCCTCCACCCCTGCCGTCGCGCACCCCGCCCACCTCCCTGTCTCCTCCCCTGGGAACCCCGCCCCCCTTCCACTTTCCCACGCCCAGGCTTTCGGTTCCCACGGGTCTACACCGGAAGGGGGTGTGCCTGAAGCCTGTAGCCAACAAGCTTTGGCAGCAGCCTTGCCCACACCCATTGTAGCACCAGTGACATACAATAGGACAGGTGCCAATCCCAGATGGGAGCCTCTCCCACAACAAACGATAAAAGAAATCTGTAAAGCCTCAAAAGAATTTGGAAGAGATTCAGCATATTTTAAAGGACTTATAAATGCAACCTTTAAAACATCTGTCTTAGTACCTGATGACATCAAACCGCTGATGTCAAGTCTTTTAGTTGAGAGTCACTACTGGATATGGGACAAAAGATGGAGAAGAGAATTAACAAAGTTGCTTGAATCATATAAAGGTGACCCAAATAAAGCCAATATTAATATAGACCATCTTGTGGGGGAGGGGAATCAATCCAAACCTCGTGACCAAGCAAATAACATTCCAGAGGAAATACTAAGGGATGTACAGTTAGCAGCAAAAAAAATTTTGTTTACCATGTCTATTGACATGGGGCCTCCAGTTAGTTACACAACGATCCGGCAAGGCCCGGATGAGAATTTCACAGCCTTGGTGGATCGCCTCAGGGAGGCGATGAGTAAAGCTATCAGCAATCCAGTGATGCTGAGAGAAATGCTAACTGAATTAGCTAAAGAAAATGCGAATGAACAGTGTAAACGAGTTATTGAGATGTTTCCCATTGACCCCCCACCAACGATAGAGCAAATTACAGAAAAGTGTGCACAAATTAAACCACGTGTACCAGGGAATGAATCAAAAATGTGTGGACATAAATGTAAAGTGACATATCCAGTAGAAACTCAATATACTAAGGAGACATCAAAGACAAATGCAGGTCAACAAGAACAAAAGTTTTTCAATTGTAATGGAACTGGACATTTTGCAAAGGACTGTAAAAAACCAAAACTAAATAAGAATAAGACTCAAGCTAACAATTCTGCCAAGTCTTTCCCACCAGCACCACAACCGCAAGCGCCACCAAATCCTCCGCCGTGGGGATGGTACCCACCAACGATGCCATGGTGGATCCCTCAAACCCCATCACCCTACTGGTCGGGAAACCAGGATGGGAGCGCGAAGCAGCCTCGCGCTCCTTCAACAAATTAAGGACTGCTACCTCTGACGACACTACACCATTAGAGCCTAGAAACATCCAACACCAACAGCTTTATCCAGGAGACTTATCACCTACACCATTTGAGAGACTCCAATTGGTGAGTGCTTTTGTTGAACATATAACGCGTGATGACACCCAACGTGGTCCTGCGACAATTAAAAATCCACCCATGACACCCGTGACTGTATTAATTATTGGTGACTCCAATAAGAGTCCACCGGGGATCTTTGTGATTCCTGAAGTTAAGACTTACGCACCGGGGACGAACATTGCAGTGACCATACAACCCAACCACATACCATGGTTTCTTCCAAAAGGTACCTGGCTGGCACAAGCGATTGTGCTGCCCGAGAATATACCTAGAAATGCTCGCACACCGTGTGTGTGGTGGACCAGTGTTGTGGGAAAAGACAAGCCTGTTTTTCAATGTAGACTGCGACATGGGCATTCCGAAATAGATCGATTGTCTGGGAATTCTCAGATACAGGGCGCGCCGGTATACATCACGAACACTCGTACAGCGTCGCGCCCGGACTAGAAATCGCATATAGACCAAGAATGTCCAACGACCTGCTCACACTACAACCGAATAAGCAATATGCATACAGACCCATCACCACCACTTGACCGAGAGCAAGACGAACTCGACGTGAGACAATCACACTAATATGTAGGCGGGCGGTGATCGAATGAGAGGAGTAGCGAGAAGAATGACAAAAGTACGGTGGCGCCCCCGCCAATTACCCCCAAAAGGAGCCTCACAAACATCTCCATTGAGGGTCCAGAAGGACGGGTAGCTTGCGTAAAACCCTATATTATCCCCTCAGGTTTTACGTTATGGGGAAGGGACGCGATGGCACAATGGGGCGCGAGACTAGAAATTCCTTTTACTCCCCAGAATTTCTAGTCGGGGCCACTGCGGCGCGCTCCACCCCACCTATCAAGTGGCTCACTGACACGCCGGTGAGGGTGGAGCAGTGGCCCCTCAGAGGAGAGAAGTTGCGCGCCCTAGAAGACCTTGTTGCCGAACAACTGGCTAAGGGTCACATTGTGCCATCGTCCAGCCCCTGGAACACTCCAGTTTTTGTTATCAAAAAAACCAAAAAAGAACGAGTGGCGGCTGCTACAAGATCTAAGAGCAGTGAACAAAGTGATGGAGGAAATGGGCCCCCTCCAACCAGGTCTCCCATCACCTGCAATGTTACCGCAGAATTGGCCTCTAGCTATAATAGACATTAAGGATTGCTTTTTTAGTATTCCTTTGCACCCTGACGACGCGCCGAAATTTGCATTTTCAGTGCCTTCCATAAACCGGGAGGCACCGATGAGACATTATCATTGGCTCGTATTGCCTCAAGGAATGAAAAATTCCCCAGCAATTTGCCAATGGTATGTCTCGGAGGTGCTCTCCCCGGTTAGGAAAACCTTTCCACAGTCAAAGATTTATCATTATATTGACGATGTATTAGTGTGCTCACCTAACCGAGAGACTCTAGACTCTGCCTTAAAGGAGGTTGTCAAGGCCATCGAGGACGTGGGAATGCAAGTACATCCCGAAAAGATACAGAGGATGCCACCTTGGAAGTACTTGGGAATGAAGATCCAAGAGACAACGGTAACACCGCAGTTGCTGAAGTTAGAGCAGCATCCGTCAACTTTGCGCGAACTTCATCAACTGTGTGGATCGATAAACTGGATCAGGCCGCTCCTCGGAATGAAAACTTCAGAGTTGTCACCTTTATTTGAGCTGCTACGAGGAGGACAAGCCCTAGACGCCCCAATAGCCATGACACCAGAGGCCGAACAAGTCATCAAGAAGGTAATGTTTACGATCACCACAAAACACGCACACAGAATTAACCCGATTCTCCCGTACCGATTTATGGTACTGGGAAAGACACCAAGGTATTATGGTCTCATTTTTCAGTGGGACGAGGGGGTCAAGGAGTCGCTCCTAATCGTGGAGTGGATTTTCTTGCCTCACACATCGTCCAAGACAATAACAAGGCCACAGGAATTTGTGGCCGAGCTGATCATTAAGGCTCGGCACCGGCTCCGTGTACTAGCAGGATGTGATTTTGCGTACATCCAAGTTCCTTGGAAGCAGAATAGTTTTGAAGAAGTGCTCCAAGAAAGTGAGGACCTCCAGCTTGCCCTCGAAAATTACTCAGGCCAAAATGGCAACCAAAAGCTAAAACACCAATTGTTCAATACTGAGTTTAAATTGGCTCCTGATGTGGCTCAAAGTAAAACACCAATTAAGAATGCTCTAACCGTTTTTACAGATGGCTCTGGCTCTTCTCATAAGTCGGTGTTGACTTGGAGAGATCCAGAGACCCTCCAGTGGGACGAAGAAGTTCAGATAGTTGAGGGTTCCCCTCAAATAGCTGAACTAGCTGCTGTAGTTAGAGTGTTTGAGAGGGTTGAGGAACTGCCACTCAACCTCGTAACTGATTCGGCATATGTGGCAGGAGTAGTTTCTAGAGCAGAGCATTCCTTACTGAGAGAGGTCCCAAATAAAAAATTATTTGGCTTGCTTGCACGGCTCGTAATGTTATTGTCCCACCGCCAGCATCAATATTTTGTGATGCACGTAAGATCACATTCTGGCTTGCCAGGTTTTATATCTGAAGGCAATGCGAGAGACGATGCTCTGGCGATGCCTGTGATGAAGTGTACCGTACCTGACACATTCGCACAGGCTCGCCTTAGCCATCAATTCTTTCACCAGAATGCGCCAGCACTCCGTAGGATGTTTCACCTATCCTTGGAGCAAGCTAAGGCAATAGTGGCCACATGTCCATCATGTCAATCCTATCAAATACCTACATTCAACGCAGGAGTCACCCCTAGGGGGTTGAACTCCAATGAGATTTGGCAATCAGATGTCACCCATTTTACACCTTTCGGGAAGTTGAAATATATACACGTGTCAGTAGACACATTTTCAGGCGCTCTCTTCGCCTCGGCTCATGCCGGAGAGAAGGCGAGAGATGCCAAAAAACATTTTACTATGGCATTTGCAGTTTTGGGAATTCAAAAACAGATTAAAACAGACAACGGACCGGCGTATGTATCTGCCTCCTTGCGTCAGTTTTTTCAAAACTGGGGAGTAGAACATACGACCGGAATTCCACATTCTCCATCGGGACAAGCGTTAGTTGAGAGGAAACATCAAGATATTAAACGCATCCTTACACAGCAGCGGGGAGAGGCAGGAGAGAAGTCGCCCGTTGAGCGCCTCTGCAAGGCTCTGTTTACGTTAAATTTTTTAAATTGCTCTGATAGTGAGCCAACTCCCCCCGTCTTCCGGCATTTCATGAATTCGACAAATTCCAAGTTGACAGAAAGACCGCCGGTGCTGTTTAAGGATCCGCAGAGTCATCAAATTTTAGGTCCCGCACCGTTAATCGTCTGGGGGAGGGGGTATGCATGTGTCTCCACCCCAGGCGGTCCGCGGTGGATTCCGGCAAAAAATGTGAAGCCGTATGTGGAGGATCGTGGGAAAGACAAGGATAAGAGCGACAACAATCCATCAGTTGCATGGAAAAGAAGAAAAAGGAGAAATGGAAAGGGAAAGGACTTACCTGATATGACGTGTACCGATCAGCGACCAGCGAATACCAGACAGAGAAGCCATAGTTTATGATTAACCCCTCTACGACACTCCCTCTAAGACTACCCTGTGTTCCAACCCCATATCCCTTCATTTACCTTATTCTCCTTGTTTATATCCCAACCTAACAGTCCCGTAATAACCCTATCCCACCTTGTATCCTAATTTAAGTAAAGGAAAAGGGGGAGGCGGAGAGGAGTTGAAAAGAATCAGAAAAATTGAAAAATTGTTTTGGTTTGATTCAGAAGTTTATTCATGTTTGTTTTGATATTAGATTTAAAGGATCCATGACAATGAAAACCACGGGAGTCATCATGGCCCTGATGTGGGTGATGCTGAACGTCCTGCCCCGAATCGAAGGATGGCTTGTACAACAGCCCCAAGAGAATATCTGGATCACGTTAGCCAAAGCCCTAAACCAAGACAGCATGTGTTTGAGTATGGGTGCAACTTCAGATCCCATGTCGACCTGCCTAGTAGGTATCCCCCTGCGAATGAATGACACCTCCTTCGCAGGTAAAAGGCCCGAACCTGTTGACAACTGGGATGCGTGGATGAGGACCCTTCCCCATGCACCAGAGGAGCCCCAAGAATTGGCACTGTTGGGGTCCTCCAAGCTGACTTTTGTATCAATTTTGACTACTTCCCTAAGTGGGAAGATGCTAAAATATTTGGAGGATATGATAAAATTCCATACCAGGATGTGCATCCCCTAAAAAGATCAGTGTACAGTCTTGAAAATTGGTGCAACTATACCACGAGATCTGTCCTCAAACGGTCCAAGTCCACGCCCGTCCCGAAGACTCTCCCCTCTGGCGTATTCTTAATCTGTGGAGATAGAGTCTGGGCTGGGATACCGTCCCGTCTTTCAGGTGGGCCATGCACGTTGGGCCAACTCACCCTCATGACCCCCCACAAGACCCAAATTCTTGAATGGAGAAAATTCTATAATCTGACCCGTCAAAAAAGATCACTCAGAATTTGGGACGAAAGTTGCAATTCGGCTGTTGAACATTGGAGTTTTTCAAAGAGGGTGGCTGCCTCCATATTCGTGCCCTGGGTGGCGGCAGCTAAGGCCTTGAGGGAATTAGGCCATTTAGAGTGTTGGCTTGGCAGACAAGCCAACCTCACGTCCTGGGCATTGACCCAGCTGCTGGAAGATAAGGACACTACTAGGCACGCCACCCTGCAGAACAGGGCGGCGATTGACTTTCTCCTTCTCGCACACGGGCACTGGTGCGAGGACTTTGAAGGGATGTGTTGTATGAACTTATCATCCCATTCAAAAAGCATCCATGCAACGCTACAAGAACTGCAAGGACAACTCACTCAACTAAGGACTGAAAGCAAAGACTGGTTGGACCATCTAATGAGTGACTGGGGCATTTCAAAATGGGGCATGGACTTGTTGAAATCTATTTTATGGATCCTAATCGTCATCGTTATCGTGTTAAGTATGTTTGGTTGCTTAAAAAATATTCTAGTATCGTTAGTACAACGGGCTTTTTTTAAATAAAAGAAAAGGGGGAGATGTGGCAGTTGTCAATATAGAAACGAGACCTAGGGGCTTGAGGACTTCCTGGTGGATTGGTCCATCGGGGAGTCGCCCCCCTGCTATAAAAACATCCATGGTTGAGCCTGGTTGTAGTCACACCCCAGTTAACACCCAAAGTTGACACCCCTTGTTCCTATTGAATATGTTATTTGTCTATCACAAAGGTGATTGACAGGTTGTTCTGGAAAGTTCTCTGTACCCCTGTTTATGATTTGTTGTTATCCCCAAACCACTCCCCTGTGTCTATATTATTTGCTGCTGTTGAAAGCTCCCGCCTTAATCCCACCCCGAGCCTTTACCCTGATTGGTTGTTTATTGTACTATATAAGTTGCTGTCGAGAGCTAGTCGGGGCTCCTTTGACTTTGGGGTTCCAGGGAATAAACTTCTCTGTTGCCTGAAGCTTAGAGTTGCTCCTGCCTTTGTGATTCCTCCTGAATCAAACCCAAGACGACCCTCCACGCCTTCCTCCCTGTGTGGAATCCTCGGGGTTCCCTCGGCTCTCATCCTAACGGACAGGGGGTTGAGGTAGCACAGTGGTGAGGAAGGCAACCACCGAGCAGAGGCACCGTGCCTGGGATCGGAGGACGAGTAGGTATTACACCGAAAAATAATATAAAACTTTACATTTGATAACAACAGTAGGAAAAAAAAAAGTGTAAACCAGGTCTGGATTGCTCAAAGAAAAGAAGGGGGATATGTTCGGAAATAACCATCTCTGGCAGCACAGACATAAAGTATAAGTGAGCAATCCAGGCCCCTTAGATGAGAGCTAGGCCTCTGCTCAAGGTTACTGGTAAGACAACTGTGGGAAAGGGAGACAGGAAAGCCGAAAAGAAGTTGCAGGTGTCTAAAGATTAACTTGGCAGAAGAAACTGTTGCTGTTGTTGCCTACTGATATCAGCTTAGTGTTTTAATTAGATTAGAGAAAGATCCCGTGTGAAACTTCTGTAAGAGAATAATATTTTGAGCATGTAGAAAAGTATAAGTGTGTGCACTGTCTGACAATAAACGAGCTTGATTTATCACTCACATTGAGTCGGCGTCTTGCTCCTCTCGCCACCGACAGTTAGGGTATCGGTGGGATACCTGTCATACCTCCCTTCCACCAAATTCCCAAAAACCAGTTTACCTGGTTTTGAGGACAAAGTTCTTTTGGCTTGTTGCCTGGACTTTGAAAGAAAAGCTGCTTTGGCTCACTTCCCAGGCTCTGAGGGAGGCGTTGCTTAGGCTCACTGCCCAGACTTTGAGGGAGGGGGGGTCCACTGGGTTTTCTATTGTCTGGGTTTTCTCTATGAGGGACCCCAATGTACCTGCTACCCAGTGTTTTCTCTGATTTCTCTTCTGGGGTTTTTATGGGTCCATATTTTCTACTGTAACTAATCAGATCTTCTGCAACCTCACTGCATACCCAAACTTTGCAATCACCAGCAGGTGAATTCGAGTGTGAACCCGATGGCTGAGAGGGTGTAGAATTTGGGGCATTCCCGGGATCAGTAGATCCAGTTTGGTCTGTCGGGTTTCCAAGGAATCTATCCAGCTTCTCTATGGGACCCACAACTGCTATGGTTTTCTGAAGGACAATTGCTGTGGGTTTGAGTGATTCTGGGAAACCCCGAATTAAAGAGGTCATAATTTCAGGTTTCACAGGCAATTGCATAGGGGATTCGTATCCAGGAATTATCTTCCTTTCATGTATCATTTGCAGACAAGCGGCTTTGTGGACACTTTCTAGAAGTTGGTCGGGGGTACTAACTATAGCTAAAGGGTCTCCCCTTTCTAGAGGATTGAGTCCCCCAGACCAGAAAATTGCATGCTAAGTTGGGGACGAGGTGTTATGTTTGTCTCCAGTTGTTAAGAAGACTCCATGTCCCCAGTATCCACTGTCCTCCTGTTCAGTTGAATGAATTTGGTCTCCTCCAGTGAAAGACACTCGGAAGACATATTCTGTTTTAATTAAAGGTGTCATAGGAAGACAGCAGTTTTCCCCACAATTTTTTACTTGTTTTAATTCTTTGTGGGGGTAAAGTGCTTCCTTTTCCTCTGTATCCTGTGGTGAGTCGGTATTCCTTGAGTTTTTAAGACATTGTTCTCTCAAGGCATCTTGTAACAAGAGAATATAATTCTCTTTCTCCTCTAATTGTTTCTGCAAAATTTCCACTAGGTTTTGGAGAGAGTCCATTATTGCTTCCTGTTCACGACACCGCTTAAAGCGGTGATCTATAGCTGCAGTAAGGCATGCTCCTAGGACAGAGCAAATTACAGCTTTATCTCAGCCAAATTTAAATTTTGCCCCATGTTGTAAATAGTAAATTCTATCAATCACATTTTCTAAATTGAACCAGTTGTTTTGTGCCCACTCTTCCCCTCCTGGAGAGGGTCTGGCATTGTGTTTTGCTAACAAGGCATAAAATGCAGCTGTGTCTTTTGTTCTAGTGTTTGAGGTCATGTTTTGAAGGGATAGTGAAACACCACGTCAGGGAGGTAAAAACTTAGTTGCAACCACAATCCCGAGAACTGGGCTGTGTCTCCCTTCGCTTCCCTAAAGCAGGGGAAGAGACCAAAAATCTACTTGGGAGGCCCTCCTTAAGTTACTCACCGTTGTCTCTTCGCTACACCAAGTAGACCAAACTCCTTACACACCCATCTTTTAAAAAAGAAACACAATGCTCCCCCTTTTGCACCAAGAGATTCTTTTGTGAAATTCTGAAGACAGAGCCCTCAAGAGTATAGGGGTGCTTTTCACCTAGGCATGTGCAGTTTGCAGGAAATTTGAGATGCCCCCCTTGCTTTCTAGACACCGCTCACCCTTTCGGAGAGTCGGGCTAGGTGCGGCTGGAGCAAAACGGCCTTCCCCTATTACAGACTACACAGAAACCTTGCAACCCCTTCTGCCTCAGAATCCTGTCCGTGATGCCAATTGATGTCACTATCTGCTAACATAAGCAGGAGTCGTGATGGTTCGTTACCCGAATCTCAGAGTGCAAAAGAAAACAGGGACAAGTATTTTATTTCAATCAAAATCAAAAGCACCTTTATTGAGTGCCAAGAACACAGTTGTGCGTTAGAGGAGAGGGAGAGATATAGAGTTGAGAGAGAGAGAGAGAAGGGGGGGTTATAGCTACCACAGCACGACGAAGTCCTCGTGGTCCGCAGCCGATGGATTCCGTCTCGTCCGTGGGGAGATCTCGTAGGGGTCTTTTTGAGAGTCTCTTTATAGTCTTTTCGAAAGCGAGGGGCAGGTAACCAAGAGGTGAGGTTGTAGCTGATGGCATGGGTTGGCCAGCTGACCACCAAGGTTTCAGTCAGCAGCCCAGCGGCGGTTACTGCGAGTGTCCCTTGGCCAGGATCACTGCAGTCAGGACCTGAGTCATCAGCCACAGGCTGCACCTCCCGTATAGGTAGCCGCACTGTGTCCACTGAGCCACAGTTGTTGTGAAGGGAGTGTTCCTCCACCCGGAGCAAGCAGGCACACAGTAACACAGAGGTCAGCTGCCTGAGCTCAGGTGTGAAAGACCCTGGTGCTTGGCAGGGCATCAGACTTTATTCCGAGGGTAATCACGAAGGGGCACTGGGGAGGAACCAGGGAGGGACAAAGGGACAGGGGCCAACTGGGAAGGAGGAGGGGAGGAGAGGGAGATACAAACAATACAGTCATGGACTGAGTGACAGGGGTCTTCCCAGAACTGGGGAGATAGGCAGGAGAGTGACAGGTAGCAGGGCCAATGATGAGAGAGCGACCAGCCCCCTTAGAACTTGACCCCTCTCTGGTGCAATCTATTCTGGACTCCATCCCAGGGGGGGTCCTAGTCCTTGGGTCTCCACAACTTTCTCAAGGGGGAAAGGGTTTTATGGGTTTGGATCACCACCACATGAGGTAATCCTTCCAGAGGTGAGGGGCAAATGTCCAGGAGGTGGGGGAGTATGGCCCATTGTTTTGGGGTGCAGGTGCACAAAGCATATCGTTCCTGTGCAGTCCTTTTCTCCCTGGTAGCGAGAGCGACGCGGTCTCACAGGCATGTGCACACCTCTGCACCCGGCAGGCATCCCACCAGGATCTGACCCGGATTTCTTTGTGCAAAAGTCCTCTTTCCCCTTTGGGGTATTTGGGTTTTCAGTCTCTATTTCTGTATATGGTTGTGAGGCAGATGAGGGATTTCCACCCAGTCTCTTACAACAGTTCAGCCAAGCCGACATTCTAATTACGGTAGGAAGCGCCAGGCTCCGCGGCTCTGAGCCCCGTCCTGTTGCCCCAGGCTGAAGTGACTCAGTTTTCACCGGCCTCCGTTGGGCCAGCCTGGGCCGGTTTCGCGACGCCGCTCGGCTCCGCCCGAGCTGGGAGAGGCTTTCTTCTGCTGCCCCAGCCAAGGAACTTTAGCGGCTTCTCTTTGCTTAGCCTGGGCCAGGCCGGACTCCACCACCCCTCCCCCCCACCCCCACGGCGCGGCCAAGCAGGAAGAGGGTTTGGGGGCGGGCTCTGTAGGGCTCGGGAGCACCCTGCCGATAAGCTCCGCAGCGCGGCTTGGCGCGGGAGAGAGAGAAAGCTCGGACTGGGGGCCTCCTATAGCTTGGACGCAGCTCCGTTAGCTTCTTGCAACTCTGCGCGGGAGAGAGAGAGCTCGGGACCAGCCCTCTTACAGCCTGGACGTGGCATCGCCGGTCGACCCCACGCGCGTAGTCCGGCACAGGAGAAGGCTTAAGCTCCTTCCCCTCCCCCATCCTGCAGCCTGGGAGCGGCCCTTCCGAGCCCCTGTCAACTCAAACACGATTTAGATGGGAAAACGGCGCAAACAAACTCCTTTCCCTCAGTTCAATTGGGATTTACTACACTTCAACCATGCGAGCAAAAGTCATGTGACCATCGCTCAGCTGAAAGACACATTAACTGTTTCCTTTTCAGTATCAGGATGGGACTTGGGGGTATTAATTTCCCTGACCCCTCCCCCCCCCCCCCCCCAAAAAAAAAAAAGAGCACAGGAATGAAGGCACCTACAAAAGATACTGCATAGAGACTGTAAGTTAATGAATGTAACCAAGCTTACATTCAATGAAGGAAGAGATGAGAAGTGCTTTGAAGCGGAAAAATTCTCTTGTAAAAAACATGTTGATAGATTCGGCTATAATATACTCTGTAATATATGAACACTGGTCTAAAGGAGGTGAAAAAAAAGGAAGATGTAATGTTCTAGGTTGTAAGCAGTGGGCTAAGACTCTTGTGTATAATATTTCCTTGCCCTGGGAATAGTAGAAGAACACTTGTGTTGCCAATAATCAAGAAAGGAGATTTCGTTGCCACTGTAATAGAAATGTTCATCCTCAAAAAAGCACCTCAATTACCATCATATGTCCAATGGTAGTAGCTTAGGGAAAGCTACTGAAGTGGGAAGGGGTCCAGAGAAGCAAATCTTTTTCTCCTTCGGGGATGGATTGCTTGCTGGGAGGCGGATAACCATGGGGTATTGGGTCTGACTGGGGTAAAGCTCACAGGCCTTACACTGCTGTACTTTGCTTTGGTAGCTGGCATTGATAACAGAGCAGTGTTTTGGCTACTGCCAAGCTGTGCTGTCCCTGTGACATTCCTTCCCCCACTGAAGGGGATGGGGGTAGGCAAGATCCTGGGAGGGGACACCAGCATGCCAGCTGACCCCAGTCAGCCAAAGGGATATTCCATACCATATGACATCAGCTCAGATATATAAGGGAAGGAAGAGAGGAGGAGGAGGAGGCACTCAGGACTTGTCCATGTTTGCCTTCTCGAACAACCACCACGGGTGCTGAAGCCTTGCTTCCCAGAAAGTGTCCGGACATCGCTGCTGATGGGAAGTAGAGATCGATTGTTTTCCCTTCTTCCTCTTGCGCGCGCAACTTTCAACTTGCTTGTTCTATTTTTTTTTCCCACTGTAATAAAACTGCCTTTACTCACCCTGATAGTCTTTTTCAATATTATCCTCTCCCCTCTCCCAGCGGGAGGGGGAGTGATAGAGTGACTGAGTGGGCACCAGGCCCCTGGCCGGGGTCAACCCACGACAGTCTCTTTTGGCGCCCGAACGTGGGGCGAGATAAAGGCAGTTTTATATATATATACACATATATTGCATGCTCTAGTAATTACCAATAGCAGCTCTCAAGTAGTAAACTCCTGTGTGGCATACGGCCTTCGGCTGCCACAATGCTTATCTTTGTTTTGCTATGTTTGGGAACATGTTGAAACAAACAATGACTGTGAATGAATATAACTCCTTCTCTCTGCCCTGGGTGAATTTGAGTATGGATGATCTTTTACTGCAGGCTCCTGTGATTATTGCCAACCCTTACATAAGCTTCCTGATATTATTAATAATATTAGCTGTGGGGATGGATGAGGCTGACAGCAGGCCTGAAAGCCTCTCGGACATAGACTTGAAAGCGATCAGAATTTACCCATGAGAAAGCCCTGTGAGAAAGCAATGGTATGAACACCTGCAGTCACAGTGAAGGACAGCCAAGAAAATAATCAAGGAAGATGTTTGCACCCGACCAAGAGATAGCCTTGCTGAAGAGCATCAAGAATGTGGTGGAGGACTTATAGTGTATAGTTAACTGCTTGTATAGCTTGTTAGGATGTGCTGGGAAAAGTTCTTGTTATGTAGACAGCCTTGGTGTTGTTTGTCACGCAGCCAATAGTAGCATATCACAGTAGCTGGGAAAAAGGGTATAAAGATGTTAGCATAGACGAATAAAGTACTACTTCTTCTTTGTCCTTGGACTACTCGCGTGTCGTGTGTCCGTCTCTACTGCGACAACTGGTGACCCCGACGTGATCCGTGAGCCCGATGTGATACGACGCGATCGGCGAACCGACGCGATCTTCGGGGTCGGCGCGATCCCTTGGCCGACTTGTTCGGGACTGAACGGGATAAAAGATAAAGGTAATCCAAGGAGCCTGCCAAGAGAGCAGGACGCCTGCTTGAAAAAGTGGGAACCGAGCGGCAGGGCGAGGTGCCGCTGGAGACGGAGCCCAACGTAGCTTGAGAGCAGAGGATTCTGTTTTGGTCGACCGAACTTTGACACCTTGATTAAGGTGAGCCGTTGGGAACAAATTTAATATGGGTAATAATTTATCTAGCCAGGAAAAGACTGTGCTGTCTACATGGAAAGTTTTGTTAAAAAGCACAGGGGCTAGCATAACAGATGATGCATTGAAAAAAATGTTATTGTGGGCAAAATCGCATGATTTTCCAGCAGATGAGAGTGTTGCTTTTAGTTTAAGCTCCTGGAAAGCAGTTGGAGATGAACTGTGGGAAGCTATTTCTCGGGGAGATAAAGAGGCACGAAAGTTGGCAACAACCTGGCGCTCGCTCTTTGATGTTTTAAAGAAACGGAGAGAGGAGCAAGAAAAGGGAGGACAACCTAATGAAAAGACAGCTATAAATCTTGTAGAGGATGAGCAGATGGAGTTAGAGGGGGGAGATGGGTGCTGTTCGGAGAGAGCGGCCCCTGACCTGCCTCAGACTCAGCCTGCTTCTGCTAAAAACAGCGGTGTTGCTGAAAGGTCGTATATCTCTCCAAAAGACTATGTGCTGCCCACTTATCCTTCTCCTAGAGACCTTGTACGGCAGGAGCGAGTGTATCCCTCGCCTGCTGACCAATTAGCAAAAATGAGTTTAAAAGAGCAGAGAACAGACTCTGCCGCACAGCCTGCCACTGCGGCCCCCCCGCTTCCATCTCTACAGCCTGTGCAGCCTCCTGCGGAACAGCCTTTGCAAGCGTTTCCTCCACTGCCAAAGGACTCTGACACGGAGAGTGATAGTGGGGAGGAAAGGGAAATTGATCGGGGAATCTCAGAGGCTGTGTCAATGCGGGAGCGTTCACAGGAGAGAAAGAGGGATCGTCGTCGCTCTAATAAGGCTTGGAAAACCAGGCCCTGGACACTGCCTCCTTGTCAGGTGACAGTGCAGCAGAGACAACCGGCTCGGTTTTGGGAACAAGTCAAACGTAAAGCCCTTGAGTGTGGGGATTGGGAGCTGGTTGAAAGGCTGGGTATGCCTAATCTTAATAGTGATGTGTTTACAATTGACACTGAAATGATCAGTGAGGGGGCTGCTGGGGGGAGTGCTGGTGCAGGAGACGGTGTTCACGCGTATCCCGTGTTTAAAGCTACACCAGGAACTAATCAGCAAGATAGTCATCAGGTGATTGCCTGGAGGGTAGTGCAGGATTTGCAAGAAAGAATTACTAAATATGGCCTGGGGTCTCCAGAAGTTATGCAAGTAATTCAAGTGATAAACACAGACTTGCTTGCACCTTTTGATATCAAGCACCTTGCTCAGGTGTTGTTTCAACCCGTGCAGTTCGGAGTTTTTGAGAGTAACTGGAGACAGATGGCAGAGAGAGCCGCAGTAGAGAATATGCACAGACCTCAGGACGATCCTAGGTATGCAGTGGGATCTGATGCCTTGATGGGAAGGGGTGCATTTGCTAACCCAGACACACAAGGCCAATGGCATCCTTTGATCCTTGAACTATGTCAGAAGCTAGGAATGGGAGCATTGATAAGAACCATAGAAATGGCTTCTCCCAGACCTCGATTTGTAAAAGTAGTTCAAGGGACAAAGGAACCATTTTTGCAATTTGCAGAAAGGATTTCAGCAGCCCTGGAGAGACAAGTTGAGGACGAACAGTTACGGCAGATCTTGTGTAAACAGTTAGCCCGGGAGAATGCAAATGAGGATTGTAGAAAGGTGATTTATACCCTTCCAGGGGATCCTTCATTAACAGATATGGTTACAGCTTGTGCTAAGGTTGGGTCTGTGGAACATAAAATGACTGCTTTAGCAGCCGTTTTACGACCACCTCAGAAATGCTATGCATGCGGACAGCAAGGGCATTTGAAAACTGATTGTAAACAGGAACAAACAGGGAAAAAGCAGAAAGGAATTGGGAATACAGCAGTTTTCTCTTGTCAATGATGTGGGAAACCTGGTCATTTTGCAAAACAATATAAATCCAAGTCTCATGTAAATGGTCAATTTTTAGCAAACTCGGGAAACGGGAAGCAGAGCCCGAAAGGGGCGGGGGTGCTCAGACACAAACACCTCCGCAGGGCATGCTGCCAACTCAGGACATGCTGTCAATGCAGACTTACATGCCCCCCCCCCCACCCCCCCTCCTCCCCGCGGGGGCCAGGCCCCCTGTTACTCTGCAACCTGGATGACAGGGGCGATGAGAAGCCTTTGAATAAGAACTGCTTGAGAAAGCCCCAGACATCTCTGTGAATTGCTAATAGGAATTGTATTACTAGACAGAAATGGATAACTGAATTTCGATCTGTTTTCCAGTTTTTCTTGTTTTTACTTTACGTTAATGAGTGTCGAGTTCTATATCCACAGGTGAACCTTGAAGTACAGTGACCCCGGAGACAATACCACACACCTGCATCCCTGCTCGAAGAAGGGATGGATCTGTGTACTCGCAGCTCGTAACGCTGTCTTTGGAACTCTCCCAAACTGTCACTCCTGATGTATTCATAACTCCAGATCACCCCTGACGTATTAATAACTATAAATATGTTGTTAAAGTTTAAATGCTATTAGGTTTATTAAGTTCTGTTAAAATTAAGTATTACGACTAGATTCTGTGAAAGTTGACTGCAGTTATGCATAACTTTCTGTGTTATAGGAAAGATTAAGTTAGGATTACGTACGTATGGTGCTATATATGCATTCTTTTAATAATCATGTTCATGGTACCATGGTCTTCTTAGTTAAAGGTAGTTGACAACGTCTGTTACTTTACAGTCTGCACAACCTGTACTATGTTTATATAACTGTCTCCATGATTTGTTCAGCTTTAAGTAACCTTCCTAGGTGCTGTTTCTAACAGCTTTCTCATAAGATCTGTGTTAGGGAAGTCCCTCCAGCTGGGGTCCTGGCTCTGGCCAAGCCTGGACTCTCCCTGGTCGGACATCTACCAACAGGCCCAGGTGTTTCTGCATCCAAATCATACTTAAGTCAGGTTTGACTTCATAATTTGAGTTTATATGAGCTGCACCCCTTTTGGGGTGGACTTGGGGATCTCACCCGGGAGGGATCCCCCGGCCCTCACTGAAACAAGGTGCCAGCTGTCACAGACCCTGACTGTTGGTATAGTATTTCACAGTTCCATAATGTATTGTTTTGCTTGACAACCTTCACAAATAACGTAATCAAGACAGAGTTTTTGAACTATTGGGTCATGAAGAATCACAGAATGTCATTGATCACTTAGAGGTTTTATCACACGGGTGTTAAAAGTATTCTTATGTCTATGTGTGTTTCTTACTTATTACACTGCCTGTGACAGGTGGCTGGTAATGCCATAGACAAACTTACGTTAATTAAAACAAAAAGGGGGAATGATAGGGGAACCTCCGCAGAGCAGACTGCAAAAAGCTTTGTATACAATCAATCATCTCACAGTGCCTTCTGATTCTAATATTCCTATATTTCTAAAGCATTTTCTTTCTTTGCAGTCAGACAGAACAGTGAATATCCCTTGAGGAAAGGTGCAGGTCAGAGATTTGATTAACAACAAGTGGGAGAGTCCATGGGACCTCATCACTTGGGGGTGTAGATATGCTTGTGTCTCCACAGATACTGGAGCCCATTGGGTGCCAGCGCGGTGTGTGAGGCCGGACTTACAGCAAAATCGCCCCCGGAACAGCGATGGATCGACCTGAACCTTGGATATTAATGATTGTCATCATGGGGTTTTGCATAGGGGGAGGAAGGCCCATGTTGCCTCCTCTGCCTCCTATGCCAGAGAATGTATGGATAACATTAGCTCATGCCTTAAATCAATCTTCTATGTGTGTTTCACTTGCTACCCCACAATCTGCTTTTAAAACATGCTTAGTAGGTGTGCCGCTACATAATCGCACAGAAATTTATGCGCTTGTTAATGGGAAATATGCAAATGGTACAAAGCTAGTTTCAACACCTAAACTGCTTGAACCCCAAGAAATTGACATCTTAGGATCCATTAGAGCTTCGACTTGTGTACGCTTTAAAGCTTCACAAGCACGGTCTGGTGAGTCCTCCAATGAGGTGTCACCCATCCAGCCATGGTACTCTAATGTTTCACTTTGGTGCAATGATAGCTCAAGTGTTGCTTTTACTAACCAAGTGCCGAAACAATTACCCTCGGGTTTGTTTTTGCTTTGCGGGGATCGTGCATGGGCTGGCCTCCTGTCCAATATGATAGGTGGACCATGCACGATCGGACGCTTGACAATGCTTGCTCCAGATCTTTCTATGGTAGCAAACATGTCTCATTCTTTGCACCGCGGGCAAAGGATGATGCATTCCTTGCGCCAGAGATGGCATCTTGATTCCTTTAACAAAAACTGCAGAGATGATCCAACATTTTGGGGAAAGGGATCACGAATAGCTGCTTCAGTGTTTGCTCCGGGTGTTGCTGCAGCTCAAGCTTTAGCTACGCTTGATAAATTAGGGTGCTGGCTTGCTAAACGTACTAATGAAACTTCAGCAGCTTTAGCAGGATTACTAACCGATGTTCGCTCAGTAAGGCATGCTACCTTACAAAATCGTGCAGCCGTTGATTTTTTGCTTTTAGCACATGGGCATGGTTGTGAGGATTTCGAAGGAATGTGCTGTATGAATTTGTCAGACAATTCAAAGTCTATCTTTGCAAATATTCAAGAGCTGCAGAATGGAGTGCAAAAGTTGAGAAAGACTGTTAGTGGGTTTGATACATGGTTTAGTGGCTGGGGCATCACAGGATGGCTCAAAGATCTGTTGAAAATGGGAAGTGTCATCTTGCTTGTTCTATTTTTGTTCTTACTATTGGTGCCGTGTTTGTTGTCTTTTCTGCAAAGGGCCCTGCAGAGATCGATAAACACTGCCTTTGTGGTAGTAAAACAAAAAGGGGGAATTGTGGGGATGGATGAGGCTGACAGCAGGCCTGAAAGCCTCTCGGACATAGACTTGAAAGCGATCAGAATTTACCCGTGAGAAAGCCCTGTGAGAAAGCAATGGTATGAACACCTGCAGTCACAGTGAAGGACAGCCAAGAAAATAATCAAGGAAGATGTTTGCACCCGACCAAGAGATAGCCTTGCTGAAGAGCATCAAGAATGTGGTGGAGGACTTATAGTGTATAGTTAACTGCTTGTGTAGCTTGTTAGGATGTGCTGGGAAAAGTTCTTGTTATGTAGACAGCCTTGGTGTTGTTTGTCACGCAGCCAATAGTAGCATATCACAGTAGCTGGGAAAAAGGGTATAAAGATGTTAGCATAGACGAATAAAGTACTACTTCTTCTTTGTCCTTGGACTACTCGCGTGTCGTGTGTCCGTCTCTACTGCGACAATTAGCCAACACTGTTACCTTATGGAATTCATGGAAATGTCATCTCCCTGGTACAGAAGGAAACGACCCTTGGGTGGGGAGCTGTTAAAATCTGCCCTGAGGTACCCAGTTCCTGGGTGGAAAGGTATATGGAGGGATTTGGGCAGGTTCCTAGGGCGGTTATCACCTCCCATTGCCTGGGACTTTACTCCTGAAGAGGTAAATAACCCTAACAAACTGGCCCGTTGGCTGACAGAAGGGTGCCTCGTTTACTCTCAGGAATGCGAGCAGCTTCTCGCCCTGTACTGGGGGCTGGCCTGGGCCTACCGGGCCTCTGTTCAGTATTCTCAGAGGACTGTGGTTGAGGCAGGAACTCAAACTGTGCCTGAGGACACTATAGCTGAGACAGGGACACAAACTACAGCTGTGGCTGAGGCAGGGATACAAACCATAACAACTATGTCTGAGATAGGAACCCAAACCACAACAACTACATTAATTGCCCCAGTAGTGGAAAAAAAAAAATGGACAAGGCAAGTTTCAGGCCAATTAGTAAGAGAAGAAGAAGAAGAGGAAGAGGAAGAAGAGATGGGGCTAGATCAAGAGGCAGGTCCCTCAGCAAAGGAATCTAAGGGAGTGAGGCAGATTAAACAGGAGACCAAAGTTACTCGGTGCCTGACCCCATCCGAACTTCGAGACCTGCAAAAGGATTACAGCCGCCAGTCAGGTGAGAGGATTCCTGCATGGCTGCTGCGATGCTGGGATAATGGGGCCGATAGTCAGCAGTTAGAAGGTCATGAAGCCCAACAGCTGGGATCCCTTGCTAGGGATCGGGAAATTGAAAGAGGACTTGCAAAGGAAGGAGCAACTTGTAGCCTCTGGAGACGGCTTCTTTCAAGTGTGAAGGCAAGATATCCTTTTAAGGATGATCTTGTAAAGTCCCCAGGGAAGTGGACCAATGTGGATGAAGGTATCCAGTACTTGAGAGAATTAGCAGTGCTGGAAATTGTCTATAGTGATCTAAAGGATGATAGCGTCACCATAGATCCAGAGGATATCCCTTGTACACTTGCCATGTGGAGGAAGGTGGTTCAAGGTGCCCCAGCATCATATTCCAGCAGCTTGGCGGCACTTTATTACCCAAAAATGGATACACCAACTGTAGAGTTGGCGTCCACCTGGCTCCGAAATGTAGAAGAAACTCTGGGTGCTCCCTCATCCCTGCGAGCCACCACCCCAAATTTTAGAAGCAGCCCAAGAGATCACTCCTCTCCAACCCCAGTCCGAGGGAAAGGAATCCCCAAGAACAGGCCACGTAACGAGCTCTGGTTTTTTCTGCGTGAGCATGGAGAGGACATGAGGAAGTGGGATGGTGAACCCACCTCTAAGCTGAGCGCCTGGGTCCGAGAACTGAGGGGGAAGAGACCTGTTAAGAAGGGGCCACCCAAGAAGACTGTCAGTGTAGTTACCACAGAAAGACCAGAAGACAGTCAGCGATTTCCCAGATATAAGAGAACTAAAACTGTTTCCTACAGTCCTGAGGAAAGAACTCCTGATTTGGCATCACAAAGGTCAGACAGTGAATACTCTGATCAGGAACAGGAATAGAGGGTCCCTGCCTCCGGCCAGGAGGAGGAAAGGGATGACCGGGTATACTGGACGGTGTGGATTCGATGGCCTGGCACATCAGACCCACAGAAGTACAAAGCTTTAGTGGACACCGGTGCACAGTGTACACTGATGCCATCAAGGCACAAGAGTGCAGAAGCCATCTGGATCTCTGGAGTGACAGGGGGATGCCAGGAGTTGTCGGTAGTAAAAGCTGAGGTGAGCTTAACAGGGGACAGATGGCAAAGGCACCCCATCGTGACTGGCCCAGAGGCCCCTTGTATCCTTGGCATCGACTACCTCAGGAGAGGGTATTTTAAGGATCCAAAGGGATATCGATGGGCCTTTGGCATAGCTGCGGTGAATACAGAGAAGATCAAACAGTTATCCACCCTGCCTGGCCTCTCAGAAGATCCCTTCATCGTAGGATTGCTGCAGGTGGAAGATCAACAAGTACCGATTGCTACCAGGACAGTGCACCGGAGGCAGTATCGTACCAACCGGGACTCCGTGACTCCTATCCATGAACTAATTCATCGACTGGAGAGCCAAGGAGTTATCAGCAGGACCCGCTCACCCTTCAACAGCCCCATATGGCCAGTGAGGAAGTCAAATGGGGAATGGCAGCTGACAGTGGACTATCGGGGCCTGAATGAAGTCACACCACCTCTAAGCGCTGCCGTACCAGACATGTTGGACCTCCAATATGAGCTAGAGTCAAAAGCAGCCAAATGGTATGCAACGATTGACATAGCTAATGCATTTTTCTCAATCCCTCTGGTGGCCGAGTGCAGGCCACAATTTGCTTTCACTTGGAGGGGTGTCCAGTACACCTGGAACCGACTGCCCCAGGGGTGGAGACACAGCCCCACCATCTGCCATGGCCTGATCCAGGCTGCTCTGGAACAGGGTGGAGCTCCGGAACACCTGCAATATATTGATGATATCATTGTGTGGGGTGATACAGCAGGAGAAGTTTTTGAAAAAGGGAAGAAAATAATCCAAATTCTTCTGAAAGCTGGTCTTGCCATAAAACAAAGTGAGGTGAAGGGACCTGCACAGGAAATCCAGTTTCTAGGAATAAAATGGCAGGATGGGCGCCATCATGTGCCTACAGAGGTGGTTGACAAAATTGCCAATATGTCTCCACCAGTTACTAAGAAAGAAACACAAGCTTTCTTGGGCCTTGTAGGATTCTGGAGAATGCACATTCCAGGCTATAGTCAACTTGTGGGCCCCCTCTATCGAGTGACCCGGAAGAAGAATGACTTCAAGTGGGGCCCTGAGCAGAAACAGGCCTTTGAGCAAATCAAACAAGAAATAGCTCGTGCGGTGGCTCTTGGGCCTGTTCGGACAGGACCAGATGTGCAAAATATACTCTACACTGCAGCTGGGGAGCAGGGCCTCACCTGGAGCCTCTGGCAGAGGACCGCAGGAGAAACCCGAGGTCGGCCATTAGGATTCTGGAGCAGGAGTTACCGAGGATCAGAAGCCCACTATACTCCAACTGAAAAAGAAATACTAGCGGCTTATGAGGGGGTTCGAGCAGCCTCAGAAGTTGTTGGGACAGAAGCATGTCTCCTCTTGGCACCACGATTGCCTGTCCTACACTGGATGTTCAAAGGAAACATTCCCTCTGTGCATCATGCAACCAGTGCTACATGGAGTAAGTGGGTGGCCTTAATTACACAAGGAGCCCGAATGGGAAAACCCAACTTCCCAGGAATCCTAGAAGAGATTTTGAGTTGGCCAGAAGCCAGAGATTTTGGAGCACTGTCTGAGAAGGTGACTCGTGCCCAAGAAGCACCACCATATAACGAGTTACCAGAAAATGAAAGAAAATATGCTTTATTTACTGATGGATCCTGTTGAGTGACAGGAAACCATCAGAGGTGGAAAGCTGCTGTGTGGAATCCCACACGACAAGTCATTGAGACTGCTGAAGGGGAAGGTGAATCAAGCCAGTTTGCAGAGGTGAAAGCCATCCAACTAGCCCTAGAGATTGCTGAGAGAGAAAAGTGGCCCATACTCTATCTCTATACTGACTCCTGGATGGTGGCTAATGCCCTATGGGGATGGCTGCAGCAGTGGAAGAAAACCAACTGGCAGCGCAGGGGAAACCCATCTGGGCTGCTGCATTATGGCAGGACATTGCTGCACGGATAGAGAACATGACTGTGAAAGTACGCCATGTAGATGCCCATGTGCCCAGAAGTCGTGCCACTGAGGAGCATCAAAACAACGAACAGGTAGATAAGGCCACCAAAATTGGAATAGCTCAGGTGGACCTAGATTGGGAGAGAAAGGGTGAGCTATTTATAGCCTGATGGGCCCACGAAACATCAGGGATGCAACATACAGATGGGCTCGTGATCGAGGGGTGGATCTGACCATGGAGGCCATCACACAGGTTATTAATCAGTGTGAAACATGTGCTGCCATCAAGCGAGCCACACGAGTGACGCCTCTTTGGAGTGGAGGGCGGTGGCTGGGGTTCCAGTATGGTGAAGCCTGGCAAATTGATTACATTGGGCCATTGCCACGAACACGCCAAGGCAAGAGTTACATCCTCACCATGGTGGAGGCCACAACTGGCTGGCTGGAAACGTACCCAGTAAACCACGCCACGGCTCGGAACACAATTTCAGGTCTTGAAAGACACATTTTGTGGCGACATGGAACCCCAGATAGAATTGAGTCAGACAATGGGACTCATTTTCAAAATAATCTTATTAACTCCTGGGCAAAGAGGCATGGCATTAAGTGGATATATCATATTCCTTATCACCCACAGGCCTCTGGGAAGATTGAAAGATATAATGGACTGTTAAAAACTCTGCTACGGGCACTAGGTAATGGGACATGGAAGCATTGGGATGTGAATTTGGCAGAAGCCACTTGGCTAGTCAATACTAGAGGATCTGTTAACCGCCCTGGTCCCGCCCAAACGAAACCCTTAGACACTGTGGAGGGAGACAAGGTTCCTGCACTACACATAGGAAAGTGGCTGGGGAAGTCAGTGTGGGTTACGTCCCCCATGGGGAAAGGCAAACCCATTCGTGGGATTGTCTTTGCCCAAGGACCTGGGTGCACTTGGTGGGTAATGCGGGAGGATGGGGAGACCCAGTGTGTGCCCCAAGGTGACTTAACCTTGGGGTAAGAATAATGCATGTTGGAAGTTGTATGTTGCAGGATGTAAGTAGCAGAAGGGACATGAGCTGACGAAGAACGAATTTCAGCAAGGGGCAAGAAAAAGGCCACAATGAACAGGGATGGTGCCAGTCCTCGACAATCAAGTTTACTATTCCTCCTGCCCTGACCCCCCACTCTGCTGGAAATGGAGACCACGTGGAAGGATGCGAGAGGACAGGAGATAGTAGTTAATGTGATGGGGATGGTTTAAGGATGTAGCTTAAACTGCATGTGTGAGTAGAAAAGGATTTCTGAGCATGATGCAAATGGTATGGAATAAGGGGTGGAAATTGTATTGGGTCTGACTGGGGTAAAGCTCACAGGCCTTACACTGCTGTACTTTGCTTTGGTAGCTGGTGTTGATAACAGAGCAGTGTTTTGGCTACTGCCAAGCTGTGCTGTCCCTGTGACATTCCTTCCCCCACTGAAGGGGATGGGGGGGGCAAGATCCTGGGAGGGGACACCAGCAGGCCAGCTGACCCCAGTCAGCCAAAGAGATATTCCATACCATATGACATCAGCTCAGATATATAAGGGAAGGAAGAGAGGAGGAGGGGGGAGGCATTCGGGACTTGTCCATGTTTGCCTCCTCGAGCAACCATCACGTGTGCTGGAGCCCTGCTTCCCAGAAAGTGTCCGGACATCGCTGCTGATGGGAAGTAGAGATTGATTGTTTTCTCTTCTTGCTCTTGCGCGCGCAACTTTCAACTTGCTTGTTCTATTTTTTTTTCCTCCACTGTAATAAAACTGCCTTTACTCACCCTGATAGTCTTTTTCAATATTATCCTCTCCCCTCTCCCAGTGGGAGGGGGAGTGATAGAGTGACTGAGTGGGCACCTGGCCCCTGGCCGAGGTCAACCCACGACACATGGAAGCTGTATTTCCTATGGGGAGTCAACATGATAAAACAAAAGAAATCTTCTCTCTCTACATTAATTAAGAAAATAGCTGTTTTGTTCCAGAGGTGGAATTTAACTACAAGTCGAAGTGTTACTTTTTCTATGGTCAGTAGGAAAGAAATGAAAGGGGTGGGAAATGAAAAGGTGTCCTAAAAATTTTGTGCTGATTCCTGATTATTATTATTATTCCTGTTTTAAGTCTGTTAATAAATTATTTTTCATATTCCTTAAAGTATAATCCTGCTTTGCCGACTATTAATCCTCATCTCACAACAAAATCAAATAATTCTGGCTACAAAATCAGTGTTTTTACCTAGTTTTGATCCCCTAAACCTCAAAACCGCAACACTAGAGAAGTGCAATTGTCCATTGGAGTTTTAAGTTAAGGGTTTTTTTCTTTTGTTTTGGTTTTGTTTGTTTGTTTTTTGTTTTGTCTTGGGATTTTGTTTTTTTGTTTGTTTGGTTTGGTTTGATTTGAGTTATTTGGAGAGCAATACACATATATGCAGATCTGTGATAAAAAACACAGCACAGCTCCTAGTTACTACTGGGGAAAAACACAATGCATTTTGGAAAATATTGCTTTTGAAATAAGTAGTGAGGGACTCAGGAATTCTTAACTTCTATTTCTTGTTCTACATTGCCGTATATATAATTTTCTTTTGTATAAATAACAAAATTAGTGCAGCGTAACACTTTGTATTCTGAGAAATAATAGGTACAAGTTTAATGAGCTGACTGCCAGAGGGTTGCATTATTGTGGTCTTCAAAAAAGAAGAGATACAATAATTACAGTGAAGAAGCCCTGGATAGCTAATAAAATATTTGACTTGATAATTACTGTTCCTGTATCTATGTTAGAACAAGACTGTCCTTTCTCTACAGCTTTTAGGTATAATGATATTGATACATGATGTGCCATTTCTAGGATATTTTCCTACTCTAAAAGGTACACCAGAGACAGATTAATTGCAAGTGTCACAAAACACATTCTGGGCAACAGGAAGGAGGGACTGAAGGCTGTTTATTCACTTTTATAAAGGGAATGGTAAACAGCTGTCTTGGTTACGTAATTGTTTTGTTGTGGGGGATGCTGTCTCTTATGTCCATTTTCCCCATGGTTATTTCAGATTAATCTGACATCTACCTTCTAAAACAATTGTCCTAAATTAGCAAAAAAAAAAAAAAAAAGCATTCTCTCATAAGCTACCAGAAAGCTGCTAAGGGGGTATTTTTCCATGGCAGAAATTGAGAGAAGGGCAGGTAAGTAATGACCTTGTTTATGAAGAAACAAGTTAAAGAATGGCTTTGGTCAGAAGGCCTGGAATTGAGACTATGGGTTATGTCAATCCTCCTGGGAATTTTTCTTCCAGAAATAAACTGATTACCTTCAATTCAAGTGAGAGTAGGTGCAGCTATAAGGTGCATAATTATTTATTTACTTTAAATCTCTTTCTGTTTCCTAAACTTCTAGTTTGAGAGAAAAAAGTTCATTTTGCTTTTATGGAGGAGTTTTTCTAGCACTAAAAAATTATTTCAAATTGTCTGCATTTCCTTAGGGATACAGTCTCTGAGGCAATGATGAATTCTTTAAGGAATTATGCCTCTCTTAGAACTAAACACTCAACAGAAATAGGGAGTCTCCAGTGGGGACTCCAGCCCTGAGCGCTGGAGAAGTCTTTCTTGGGCAAGTAACATTGATAGAAAGGGAATGCTCCCAGTAGTAGAGAGCTGTTTGATTCAGATCCAGTGGGGAACTGCAAGACCTGAAAAGTTTCCTTAGAACTGTGATATTCTTTGTATTAACTTGGACCTTGCTTCATAAATAGAGTGTACAAACAGTATATCAGGATTTTGGTCATGTATTTTCTTGTATTAAGGTGATTTTGTGTTTGAATTGTTTCCTTTGTATTGTTTCTGATTTGCATATTTTGCTTTCATTTAAAAAAAAATCTCTTTTACATGGAATAGAATTATTTACATTACTTAATTTCACCTGATTTTATTTTCTAGAATATGATAATGATCCAAAATTAATTTTGTTGTTTGTTTCACATTGTTTATCTAGAATAAAGTGTGATAGTTAATGCTTGCACTATCTGCTTATCAAAGCCAGTATAATTGTAATAGATTTCTATGGTGTTGTTCCAGTTTACACAGGCTGAGGATCTAGCCCATTTTTTACTATATTCTTGCTGACAGTATCTAAGATTTGAAACAAAATACTGATCCTGTCACAACTAGGAAAGCCTCTGGAGAGTAATTCCTGAAATACGCCAATCTCCATGTATATAGCTATCTGGTTTTTCTGTCCAGCCTGGCATTGCCACGACAGATTCCAGCTGGCTATATTTCCAGGAGTGCCCCTATTCCAAGGCACTCTGGCTGCGTCTCGGAGACACTTAGCCAGAGAAACTGCGGCCTGCGGTGTGGTGCAGGAACGATCCAGGTTAGCTATCAGCTGAAGATGAATAACGAGAGGGCCCTTGGAATGCCTTTAATTCTGAGTGGATTTATTGCAAGGTCTTCACACAGAGGAGAGGCAGGGTCCAAGAGGGTGAGGGGCCCTCAGACATGGCCTTAAGAGTTACCATGTACCACCAATCATCAGGGGGTTTGGGGGAGTATAGGGAAGGTCTAAGGGTATTTGGTCCTATGGGATAGGGAAGGAATGGGGCTCAGGAGATACCAGGGAATAGAACAAAGGCTCTTAGGGGGAGGGAGGAGATGATGGACACTAGCAGTGGCTACTGTGGTTTGTCCTGGGTTAAACCATGGTCACTTCACTTTCCAGGGGTTTCCTATCTCCTTGGAACTTTCTCCACCAGTTATCTTTCTCCTTTTCTAAGTCTTCTCCCCCTGGGGTCTCCAAGGACACTTCCACAGCAGCTACATCTCCCCCTTCTGTTTTTCCTAAAAAGGCCCGTTGGATGAAGGACAACAAAAGATTTTTAACACAAGCAAGAACACACAAGGTAATGACGATTGTTAGTAACACCCACAGAATTGAGCGGAGGATTCTGACCCCCCACCCTGAAAGTCCCCACTGGTCCATCAAGTGGTCAAGCCAATCTTTGCCTTCTGTCTTCAGTTGGTGAAGTTGATCTTTCATTTGTTGGAGAGTTTTGCGGATACTTTGGCTGTTGGAGGATAAGTTCAAGCAGCACATGCCTTCAAACTCTTCACAGCCATGCCCGTGGGCTAGTAAGAGGAAGTCAATAGCTGCTCGGTTCTGGAGCGTTGCTTGCCTGGTGGCTTCTTCATCTTCTAGGAGCTGTGTCAGAACACTCGAGGTCAGATTGGCTTGCTTACCAAGCCAGCACTCCAGGTGAGAAAGCTCACCGAGGGCTTTCGCTGCAGCTGCCCAGGGTACAAAAATAGAGGCATCTACCCTTTTTGAAAATGACCACCCGACAACTTCGCTGTCACAATATGGGTCCAAATCCTGGATTTGCCTTTTGTGGCGTGCCAATTGGGATTTGTTCTGCCAATTTAGGATTTGCATTTTGTCAGGTGCCAGCAGGGTAAGTTTTCCAAGAGTGCAGGGACCCCCTTTAAGACGAGAAGGTATTCCGGCCTTTACTCGGTCTCCACAGATGAGGAATACCCCATTAGGGAGCACTTTGGGATCTTTGATGGAGTTGGACCATGTGATTTCAGTATCATTATACCATATGGAATCTGAGTAAGACTTTTTATCAATTGGTGAGACATCTTTGTATGGTCCTCTCTTTCGAGAGGGAGAATCTTGCCAATTATATACGGGGTTAAAGTGAGTGCAATAGTGTGGTTTGGCCGACCCCAACAAGTCTAACTCTTGGGGTTCGGAGCTCGCATGAGGAAGGGTCCTCATCCATCTGCCCCAGCTATGGGCTGGGTGAGCTCCTTTGCCCATAGCTTTCAACTCTCTGGAGTTCCCAGCCACTCCGTGCAGGCACGTGGACACGGGGTTAGATGCACTATCAAAGTTGAGGCAGATGCTGTCCTGCTTTAATACTTTAGCTAGTGTCACCCACACGTTTTCCTTTGCCTGTTGAGCGAGCCATGGGGACACTCCTGGAAAGGCGAGGGCTAACAGCCACAGAGAGAGATGAGTTGTCTCCATCTTCTGGGTTCTCTGGGGGTTCAGGGTTTCCTTCCTTAACGGAAAGGGAACACACATTAGGGTATTGGGTAATTTTAGAACTTAACTACTTAATAAAAGCATTTCTCATTTTTCATCCTTCCCCCCACCGGGATAGGGTTAGGTTTGGGAAACACACTAGGGAAACATTTGGGGGGAAAACTCTGAAAAGACAGGGGGGTTAAAAACTGTTTCGTCGCTTCGGTGGATCTGTCTTCATCCTTGCGGCGTCTTCTCTTCCACGCCACTTTGTCTTGCTCTTGTTGTTTATCTGCATCACTGTTTTCAGGGCTTGCTTCTCGATAGGGTTTGATGTTATGCGCGGGTACCCACATGTGTCCTGCTGAGGTAGAAACACAAGCATACCCTCTTCCCCAAACAATAAGTCGATAGGGCCCTTTCACTTGTCCGCTTTCTAGGTCCTTAACCAGCACTTGTGGTTGTTCTTTTAATTTGGCTTGAGTCGAATTAGAAAAATGCCGAAACACGGGGGGGGACAGGTTCAGCGAATGAATTGTTTAAAAAGTTGATGGTAAAAAGAGCTTTACAAAGGCGCTCTCTAGGCGATAATTTTTCTGTTCCTCTTTGCTGCTGGTTAAGGAGCTTTTTGATGTTCTGGTGGGTGTGTTCTACAATGGATTGACCTGTGGGAGAATGAGGGATGCCAGTAACATGTTTGATTCCCCATTGTTGAAGGAATTCTTTAAACTTGTGGGAAGTGTATGCGGGCCCATTGTCAGTTTTTATTTCTTGTGGTGTCCCCAGCATAGAGAAGGCCGTCATGAGATGTTTCGTGACATCTTTTGCTTTCTCACTAGTGTGAGCAGAGGCAAAGACTGCTCCTGAGAAAGTGTCTACAGATACATGCACAAATTTTGATCGTCCAAACTGGGCGACGTGAGTGACATCCATTTGCCAAATCTGGCAACTGTTGAGTCCCCGGGGGTTCACTCCTGGATTTAGGGAGGGGACTTGGTATTTCTGGCAGTTTGAGCAGGTGGCTACTATTGCTCGAGCCTGCTCAAGGGAAAGGTGAAACATTCGCTTGAGAGCTGGGGCATTTTGATGAAAAAACTGGTGGCTGAGTTTGGCTTGTGCAAAGCTATCAGGAACATTAGACATTTGCACTGGCATAGCTAGGGCATCTGCCCTGCGGTTTCCCTCAGCAATGTATCCAGGGAGATCTGTGTGCGATCTCACGTGCATGACATGGAAGGGGTGCTTTCGATGTGACAACAGATACACTAATCTTGAGAGCAACCCAAAGAGTTTTGGGTGGTCTACTTCTTTGAGGAGTGAGTGTTCTGCTCGGGCAGTTATTCCGGCCACATATGCTGAATCTGTGACTAAATTTAGAGGTTCCTGGAATTTCTCAAACACCCTGACAACAGCTGCTAGTTCTGCAATTTGTGGGGATCCTTCTACTACTTGAACTTCAGATTCCCAGTCCTGAGTCTCTGGGTTTTTCCAGGTCAGCACTGACTTATGAGAGGACCCTGAGCCATCTGTAAAGACTGTCAGGGCATTTAAAGGTGTTTTACTTTGGAGGAATTTGGGTGCCAAATTGAATTTAGTATTAAAGAGATGGTGTTTCAATTTGTGACCTGTGATTTGGCCTGGATAACTGTCGAGGGCTAGCTGGAGGGGCTCATTGGTCTGGAGTAGTTCTTCTACATCTTTCATTCGCCAAGGAACATAAATCCATGCAAAATCACACCCTGCCAGGGTGCGGAGTCTTTTTCGGGCTCTTTTGATCAACTGAGCAACCAGTTCTTGTGGTGTTGTAATACTTTTGGAAGGCTGGTGTGGAAGAAAAACCCATTCTATGATGAGAAGAGAGTCTTTCAACTTCTCGTCCCATTGAAATATCAGTCCATGTAGGTGTGGTACCTTTCCTAGTATGATGAACCTGAAAGGCAGTTCTGGAGCTGTCCGATGCGCTTGCTTGGAAGAGAGCACTTGTTGCACCTTACCAATAGCGTCCTTGGCTTCCGGAGTGATGGAAATTGGCAAGTCCAGACCTTTGCCTCCTTTCAGAAGCTGGAACAAGGGGCGAGGTCCTCTGTCGTCAGACCTAGCAGAGGACGAACTCAGTTGATGGACCCATAGAGTTGGTGTAGGTCCCGTAGGGTCTTGGGGTCATCCCGGATGATGAGTTGCTGGGGTGCGATGGTTCTTTCGCTGATGCCAATGCCGAGGTACAAGCAGGGGCAGGTGTGTTGAATCTTTTCAGATTGAATTTCCATGCCTGCACTCTCGATGGCTTTCACAGTCTCTTTCAGGGTGGTGTCTAGATAGTCTTTTTGAGGGGCACAAACTAATATGTCATCCATGTAGTGAAGAATGATTGCCTTGGGGAAGGCTTTTCGGACAGGCGAGAGGATTTTTGAGACGTACCACTTGCAGAGAACGGGGGCATTCACCATTCCCATTGGTAGTTTTTTCCAGCGATAACGCTTCATTGGGGCTTCCCGGTTGACTGAAGGGACTGAGAAAGCAAAGCGAGGAGCATCGCGAGGATTAAGAGGAATACTGAAAATACAGTCCTTGATGTCAATGACTACCAAAGGCCACTCTCGGGGGAGCATAGAGGGCGATGGTAGACCTGGCTGCAATGGACCCATTTCTTCTATCACTTTATTGATTTCTCGCAAATCGTGAAGAAGTCTCCACTTGTCCTTTCCTGGTTTTCGTATCACAAAGACAGGGGAGTTCCAAAGACTGTCTGTTGGAACAATGTTGCCTTTGGCAAGCTGTTCTTCTACTAGAGATTCAAGGGTGCTTAATTTTTCCTTGGAAAGGGGCCACTGTTCCACCTTGATGGGTTTATCAGTTTTCCAAGTCAGGGCTTGGGTGGAGCGCCTCTCAGCGGCCCCGATTAAAAATTTTTGGCAGGAGATGGTATTTCTATTCGGGTTCCCCACTGTGAGAGGAGATCCCTGCCCCATAGGGTGAAGCCTGATGGTACTACAAAGGGCTTGACGGAGGCTATGTGACCATCAGGTCCCTCTATGGAGATTGAATTCATGCTCCTCATGGAAGGAGAGGTTCCCCCAATACCAGAAACTGTCCCTACAGAAGGTCTCAGAGCCCAATGCATTGGCCAATCTGCCTTGGAGATGATGGTAACATCCCCTCCGGTATCTATCATCCCATCTAGGTAAGTTGTGGCTTTTCCATTGGTCAATTTGCAGCTAAGAGTTGGCTTATCTTCTCCAACAACCTCGGCCCAGAAAGAACACGGGGTTCGGTGCAGTCGAGGAAAATCTCTAGGTATCACTATGGCTTGTGCTACCCAAGTCCATTGTGGAAGAAACCAGGGGGTGTTTGTGCAAGTGACTGTGATCTGGAAATTCATACCGGGGGACACAGTGTGGATTTCAGGTAACACAAACAGTTCTGGTGGTCCTCTCAACGAGTTTCCCACCACTAGAATGTCAGTTCGAGAGTCGATGTTTCCTGAAACTGAAACTGTGATATGATGGAATGTGGGTTTGGTGAAATGGTTTGCAGTAGCACTCACCACGTTCAGACGCGGGGCCCAGGTGTTCGCAGGTGCTGGTGGTTTCGTTGGGGACACCGTGGCAGGGATCGGGGTTGCAGCCTTTAGTTTTGTGTCAACGCGTGGTGCTGCCCCACGCTCGTTGTCCAGTTTCCCTGTGGCTGAGGAGTTTCTGGACCTGTAAACGGCTTGGAAGAGTTGGTAATTTTTCGGGGTTTGGGACAGTTTTTTGCAAAATGGTGAGGAGACCCACAATTGAAGCATTTGCGGGTGTCTTTATTATTGTCTGCTGTCACAGCAGCACCCACGGTTTTCTTGGGTGCTCCCTTAACTGGAAGTTGTTGGGGGGAAAAGTCTGTTTGTTCAGGTTTTATGTCAGCACAAAGCTCTAGCATTTCAGCAATTGTTGGCTTTGGATTTCGTGGTAAGGATTGGAGGAGTCTTTTACATTCTATGTTTGCATTTTCTTTAGCTAGTGATCTTATGAACTCTTTCTGCAACTGTGGATCTTCTATTTGTTTCATTACTGCCCCTCTTAATCTTACCACAAAATCGACAAAACTCTTGTCAAGCCTTTGCTTGATTGCAGAATAACTATCTGAAGGGGCAGCAGAGGAAGGCAGGCACCATAAAGCTCTTTTTGCTGTATTTTTAATATCAACTAGAACTGCTGGTGGAGTGTTGGTGGCTTGGTCCCTAGGTTTGCTCATGTCTCCTTGGCCACAAAGGTGATCAAGGGTTAAATTTGCTGTTTGGTCGTTGTAGTGGTTTCAGCTCGCCTATTCAGGTTTGTGGCTAAATGCTAGCACACTTACTTAAATTTACTTGATTGCTTGTTGTGAGATGAGGATTAGGAGTAGGCAAAGCAGGCTCAAACTTCATAAAGTACAAAGAAGTTTTATTAATATACCTAAGACAAA